>ML058466.1:2176608-3502309 GCA_003013855.2 Liriodendron chinense | reverse complement strand
AAACTGGTATAATTAAGGATTTGGATAATCATTCATGGTCCGGCATGACATTCATCGGGCGGGTGACTGGGGTGGTGCCCCTGTCATGGTGGCCCAGTCTGTGCGAGTGTTGTGGTGGTGCCACACACTGTTAGCTGTGACAAACTGGTGTTTGGGGCATGCACATATGCATTTCATGCACTCATGCACTAAATAACTGTGCTTTGTTGTTGGCGGTATCTTAGTTAAGAATGATGTGTAATAGAATCCATTATTTATGTATGCTTCCATTTGTGCATTGATAACTTGTATGTAATGTTACCACTGAGTTGGCCACTCACTCCCCATTCTGGGAACGGTGTTATAAAACACCACCCAGACGCCGCATGTGACCCAGGTTTACAGGAGGAGAGCGAAGCGGCAGAATACGAGGAGTTAGCCGCTGGCGAGGATCCATACATTCAGTATGCAGACGACCTGTATAGAGGGTGATAGGGGATCCTTGTTATGAGGGATAGCGCCGGGTTGGCGCAATGTATAGGTTTTTGCTAGTTTTTGGAGCCTGGTGATCGGGGCCCCTAGCGGGTCCCGTCGAGTGAGTTGTTGATGTTGCTTAATTCTTTTGGCTTATATATATATGCTCACTTCTTCTTTTGGATATAGATATCTCATGTGTTTGCTTCTAGCTGAGCATTATTCTGATTCTAGTAGCTTGCCTATTTCATTGCATGTTTTGCATAAAGTGGGGCCTGGGATATTGGGGGCCGAGGATGCCCTCGACCCTTGACATCCGGGGTGCCACAGAAACGGAGGGCTTGTGGGGCCCGTTTCTTGGCGAATCGCCATGCACTGCTTATCATAATTCATGAAGAACGTGTCTGCTTGATTCTGGGCGGTTTTGATCATGGTGATCCGTGGGGCCCATCGGAGAAAATGGCTAAGTACTGGATCCTTTGCAAATCTGGGTATTTGGGTGCGTCGGGTAGTATTTTGTGGGATTTTCTCGAAGCACGTGCCCAATTGATTTGTTTTAGAGGGTACTGATTTTTGGGACCCCAACAGATGCCCCTCTGGTGCATTGCGATGGACCTACAACCGTTCATCGCAACGCATCGGATTCCCGGGTCCACACTATAAATAGACAAGATAGCTTGATTTTATTTCATTCCTCGTTTTTCACTGTGCATTTGCTCTGCCTTCGACGCACCCAAATATTCTCCAACGCACTCATTTAATATTGCCAGCGCACCCAAAAAAGGTCCAGCGCACCCTTTTATTTCAAATACTTGGATTTTGGGGTGCGTCAAGCGTGACGCACCCAAATAATGACTTGGTGGAATTCTCGATTTTAAGGGTGCGTTGCGCTCAACGCACCCAAGTATTCAAACTTGGTTAAATTTTGGGATTTTCAGGGTGCGTTGCGCTCAACGCATCCCTCGTCACAAGTTGGGAAACCCTTAAATTTTTAAGGGTGCGTTGGGTCGAACGCACCCAAATATCGTACTTGGAAAAATCAGCAAATTTTGAGGTGCGTCGGGCGTGATGCACCCATATACTGGACTTAGCCAATTTTGGTATTTTAGGGTGCGTTGGAGATCGACGCACCCAGATATTCAACTTTGCATCTTTTTGCAAATTTTGATTATTTTAGGGGTGTGTTGGGTCCGACGCACCCAGTTTCTCGGGTTTGGACTTTTTTGCTTCTGAGGGCTCTTTCGTGTGTAAATTTGCCCAACACTGCCCATTATATCCTCATTTTGGGTGGTCAAAGCTATTCCCGTGGTGACAGGGATCGTTACTTTAAAGGATATGAGGCCCCGCACTTCCGTCACAAATTCTCATGTGCATTCGTTGTTATCCGGAATCTGTGTCGGGTCTCGTATACTTTAAATCTTGGGCTATGCCTGACCAAAAATGACATTTTTTGGGAATTATCATGATTAATTTAGGTAGAGTTTATACGTACCTGCGCATGCCTCCATTGACTTTGGATCTGATGTAAATAATCTTCATATGCTTCCTCTCTTTTACTCCTTTTGTCGAATTGCCGCGGTTCTCAAATCGGGTTATTAGTCTTGTTTTTTTTTTCAGCAGACAATGGTTGCGACTCGTGCCTCCTTACGCGCAGCTCGTGACTGCTTGCAACGGCTCTTTGACTCCCTTAATCGTCTGGAAGCTTGGTCATCCCTCCATTTTCAATATGATGAGGTGTCTGAGGCTTTATCTAAACTCGGTGCAGATTCTCGTCCCATACTACAGGCTATCCGGAATGTTTCACTTATGGCCTCCACTTTTGAGGAGCATAGGGAAGCCATTCTTGGTTTCATTGGCGACTCCTCGTTCCCAGAAGAGCTGGCGCTTCTTGAGGCGGCGGAGCCTCCCTTGGCTGATTCTTTCTTGGCCTTATTGAGCCAGCTTAACTCTCTAAAGAGGGAGAAAAGGGCGAAAAGACGATTCCTGGCTTGGGCTGTCCCACTGGCGGAGGCCGAGTTTCCGGATCATCGCGCCAGCATCTGGAGAAGGATCAGAGAGGCCTTGAGAGAATATGACGATCTGGCGATCGATGTCTCCGTAGTGAGGAACTGGGCCAATGCTGAACACGTGCACTTCGACCTCGTGCAGCAGTGCATCTCCCATCTAATGGACCTGACTTCTAAGGAAGCGTGGGTCCAAGCGAAGGTGGACGAATTGAAGGCTCGGCTTCTTCCTCTGCTGCAAGATTGAGATCATTTTCTGTCCGCGGGGAGGGGATCTCGCAATTTTTGTGTTGTCTTATGACAAACTCTAACTTTAAAATTTAAACAATTGATGTGACAGTCCGAACATTTTGGGCCTGTCTCAGTTAATGGATGATGATTATGTTGTTTTCTCTTTCTTTTATCCGTCCTTGTTTGTATGTGATGATGATGTCGTGGTTGTGAATGCTGTCGTGCTATTTCCTTCTTTGCTAGTTCGAATACATTTTACTATGACCTTGATTCGCTTATCGGTGCTCATGTCGTCTTTGCATACTACTTTGCATCCTCTTGAACTTTGAGAATGTTGATTTCTTTTGTGCATTTCCTCTTGCTTTGAGCTATATCTAAGCTTTCCGTATGCCGTTGCAGATTGTGATGGCTAGCGACCCTTCTGAGGCTGGTCCTTCAGGTCCTCCATTAACTCCTTCAAAGCGCAAGCGGGCGGCTTCGAGGAACGTTGTTCGCCCGTCCGATCAGAATCCCCAATGGTTTCTGCCCCCGAAAACTTTCAATTTCTATGAACGTATATTGACGTTGCCCAAAGGCATGCAAAAGAAAATTCTTTGTGACCGGGTTGTACCACCTCCCCCAGACAGGGGTACACAGGAACAGTGGGACTCCTGGTTTGCTCCTTTGCGGGGCTTCCGAAGTGACGGGACAACAGGTTCCGAAGAGGGCTAGGCGAGTCCGTTGGCCCCCGCCCAATCTTCTAGACGCGGTCGCCCGAAGAGGGCTGGCAAGAGCGCGAAACAAGTATACCTGGAGAAACAGACCAGGTCCAAGTCTGACAAAATGAAGATCGTTTGGTCAACCGTAAAGTTAGTCACTTCTCCTCTTGCCATCCGGAACCCTCATACACGAGGGTATATTAGATCCACTAGAAGTTTCCAGCAGCATCGCTCTCTTCCCAGTATCGAGCCTACAGATGTGTGCCGCGCAAACTCGTTTTTTAGCGTGGAGACGTGGACATCTATTCCTAGGCCTTTTCTCAACTGTTCCCTGTCTGAGAATGGCAGGCGTCAAGCTGTCTTGGACCCAAAGCTTATGATATTTTTAGAGCCGAATCAGGACCCCCATCGGCCTTTCCCAACACATTACTTTGAAACTCTCCGGCAAAGATTTCATCACCTGGGCGATACAGAGATCTGGTTATCGGGCGCCTTCCGGACTCGCGGTCACTTGATTGCTCATCCCGGGTATGAGGCATGGGCGAACCGGATTTTGAAACGCCATAAGGAGACCTTGAAAGCAGTGGGCCTCTTTAAGGCTATCGCGGCCACCTCGAGTTACTTCTGCCGCGAACCGTGGGTTTACAAGGGGTTCTTGAACCACTGGTGCTTTATCACCAACACATTTCATTTGCCATATGGAGAAATGAGCCTCTCGCTATGGGACTTGAACCGCATCGCTGGTCTCCCGATCCGCGGGAGGATATATGATGAGTGGGTTCCGAGTGATGAGGAGCTGTCTCGGAAGAAAAAGGGGGTGAGCGAAGGTTTCTTCTCCCCGGCTGAAGCTGCAGATGACCAGGGTCATGTTCGTGAAACGACGACCACTGCCGCTGCGGAGGTTGCACCTCCCCTGACCCTTTCCCGTGTTGAAAATATTGGGGTCGGGGATGTTGATTTAGCTTCTCGGGGCATTCCGGTTTCTAGTTGCTGCATCGAGTATACCTGAACTTACCTCGGAGGCAGCTCCGACCGTCGACCTTCGTCAGCTGAGCCTATTGTGGAAGCTGTTCCCATCGCTGGACCGTCATTAGCTGAGCCTATCGGGGAGGCTCCCCGTGGGGTTGAAGTTTTTGATATAGGAACAAGTACATCGGAATGTGCTGCGAGGACTCCTCCTACTATCGTACCGTCGTCGGTTGAACCTATTGCGGAATCCCTTCTTATTACCATGCCAACATCTGACACCAACCTTCCTGAGGTCGTAGTGCTATCTTCTCCGGAATTATCTGAGCCGTCGACCAAAGGGACTGCTGAACCTGCCCCAGTATTGCCTACGCCTACTGCCTCGACTAACGTGCCTGCTGTTGACATTCCTGAAGCCACCGGTATATTACTTGTCTTCCATGTTTCGATTATCTTCTTCCTTACCGATGCCTCTTTGTACTGACTTTACCATTTCTTTTACCAGCGGCCGTCCCTGTTCATGCTTTTAGCCCCTGTCGCCTTGCCTGAGGCATTCATATCTTCTCTCCGAGGATTGTCAAAGGTGAAGGCGGACCTTTTGAAGAGTCTTCTAACGAACATCGCCGCCTCTTTGAAGAATATGGATGAATGGTCCATCTTGGATGAAGGGCTGCGGGCGCTTGAATGCAACGCTGCATGGCTCGGGATTGACGTCTCTTTGATGATCAACCATGTAGTCTTGTTCAGGGAAGGCATGGCACAACTCAGCGAGGCGAGACACTTTAGAGTCGATCCTTCTGTTGAGGAGAGGCGTTGTCATTTGCAATCCCTCCTGCCAAAACTTGAGCTGTGCGAGGCAGATGTAACCGCGATGAGGCGCGATTGGCAAGATGCCGCCGTTGGGCATCAGGGAGCCACAGATCGGCTGGCAAAGATAGATGATGAGATAGCACGGCTGCAAGCTGAACGCTCCGTTGTTCATCTCAATCTCTCAAAATTTGGCAATCAAAAGGCTCGTCTGCAATTATCTATCGAAAAGCGCGAGGCCGAACGTAACGCTATACGAAATCAGGTTGAAGAACTGAGAGAGTTCCTTCAAAGCGTCCCCGATCCTGCACAGGTCTTAGCCGCGGCGGAGGCAACACAGAGGGCAACCCAGGAGTCTGCAATTCATTTGCTAGAACAATGTTTAAGAAATTTGAACAGTTAGGCTCTGTAATTTTGCGGAGATACGTTGTGACAGTAATGTTGTAATGATATGTATACTATTCACGCGATCGCGCTATGTGTTTTATCTACTTGATATTTCTTTCATTTGCGTTTGGATTCGAATATAACGTAGATTATTTTGGAAGGAATGTCCCCCTGTCAGGACTCAAACCTATATTGATGCTGAATGGGTGTGCCCGAGCCTTGACTTTAAGGTCCGTCTTTTCATTCTGATTCTTGATAACTTTGGATGGGGCGGGGTAACGATGCCTGATACGTCTCGGGTTTCAATAACTTTCCTGATGCCTGTGTAAACACACGGAATAAAGGATTAGTATCTGTAATTGTAAGCATTGATCATCGTATGGTGTCATTTCTCTTGATATTTGTCTATTACACTTTCCCTCTAACGGGGTGTTTACAAATCATAGCAGTATTCTATGTCAAGTATAATATCTTTTCAAGAATCGGCCATTCACCAACGAGCTGATGCCTTGCCCCTTGCAATCGATCACTCGATATGCTCCATTGGAGTATATTTCATCGACGATGCACACTGGATCCCACTTCGGGTCGAATTTACTTTTCGGGCCTTGAGCTAGCACCGGGCGTTTCATCATTAGTACCAGGTCGCCTCTTTTGAATGACCTACCGCGGACTTGTTTGTCGTATGAGGCTGAGATCTGTTTCTGATACATTCCGAGCCTTTGCTGGGCGACCAGTCTCTTTTCATCCAGATCATCTAGCTCGGTCATTCTGATCTCGGCATTGCGTTCGGTTGTCAGGGAATAACAAAGTGCAACCCGTAACGACTCAACCTGTATCTCCATTGGGACCACCGCCTCCGTACCGTACACCAACGAGTAGGGTGTAGCTCGCGTGGCTATGCAGTGTGTGGTTCGATATGCCCACAATGCTTCGGGCAGCCGTCTGTCCCAGTCCTTATTTTCTGCCACAGTCTTTTTTAGAATCTTTACGATAGTCTTATTGAATGCCTCAGCCAACCCATTCGCAGGGGGGTAATAAGGTGATGAATAACAATGCTTGATCTTGAACTTTGCGCATAGCTTATCAATAGTAGCGTTCTTGAAGGGTGTTCCGTTGTCCGTGGTGATTTTCTCAGGAATACCATGTCGGTATAATATGGCGTGGCGGATGAAACTTTCAACATGTTTTGCCTTCACGCTCCTAAGCGCGACTGCCTCGGCCCACTTGGAAAAGTAATCCGTCGCGGCTAAGATGTATTGGTGTCCCTGGGAAGAGGGCGGGCTGATCGGCCCGATCACGTCCATGCCCCAGGCTGCGAAAGGCCAGGACATCACTGACTGATGCAATTCTTCTGGTGGCGAGTGTATGATATCTACATGGATTTGGCACTGATGACATTTCTTGATAAATTCTATTGCATCTTTCGCCATTGTGGGCCAATAATATCCCATGTGTCGGACACGGTGATGTAGGTTCCTGCCTCCTTGGTGGGCACCGCATTCTCCTCCGTGGGCTTCCTTCAATGTGGTGTATGCTTCCTTCTGGTCCAAGCAGCGTAGCAACACTCCCTCATACGAGCGCTTGTAAAGGACGTCATTCCGTAGTATAAACGACCCAGCGCGTCTCCTAACCTGTGTGCGCATCTTGAGCTCTTCTGGTAAGAACCCATACTTCAAGTAATCGATGAATGGTCTTTTCCAGTCATTATCTTCTGTGATTTCGAAGCAACAGATGGGGTTTACGCTTGCTTCGCCACCACGCAGTACAGCTGTCGGTAGGATCCTCCTTTCTTCGATCGTTACCTGAAGTGGGCTGCCTCCGGGGTTAGCCAGAGCGGCGGCTAGGCTAGCCAATGCATCTGCCTGTACATTTTCCTGTCTCGGTATATGTGAAATGCTGCTGTCACGAAACTGTTCGAACAGTGATTGCGCTTGGCGGCAGAAAGGCAACAACTCAGGTTTGCGGACTTCATATTCTGTCGTCAACTATCCGATGACTAGTCTGGAGTCGCCATAGATCTGTATTGCCTTGATTCGCATCTCTAATGCGAGCTGTAGCCCAATGATGAGGGCTTGATACTCTGCTTCGTTGTTGGTGCAGGCTGGCACGATTGTAAACGAGTAGGGCAGCAAAGCTCCCTGTGGGCTGATAAATATAACCCTCGCTCCTGCCCCTGTTGACCTGGAGGCTCCGTCAAAGTACATTTGCCATAGCCGTGGTCTTTCGATCATCATAACCTGGTCATCCGGGAGGTCACATTCCATTTCTTCGCTGCTCGGGACTGGATGCGCAGCGAGAAAATCCACGATCGCTTGTCCTTTAATAGCCCGGGCACGTATGTGATGTCGAATTCGGAGAGGAGAAGGGCCCATTTAGCTAAACGCCCAGACAGCATAGGCCGGTTCATAAGGAACTTGATCGGATCCGCCTTGGATATCAACGTTATTTGGTGCGAGAGGCAGTAATGCCTCAGTTTCTTTACAGCAAAATGAGAGCGAGACATATCTTTTCAATTGCTAAATAGTCGAATTCGGCCCCTACCAGCGTGCGGCTTAAGTAATATAGTGCATTCTCCTTCTCTTCTTCGTTCTTCTGTGCCAGGAGTGCCCCCAGTGAGTTATCACCTACTGCGATGTACAGAATCAGTGGCTTTCCCTTGATTGGGGCGGCAAGGACTGGCGAATTCCCGAGCATCTCTTTTAGAGAGTCGAAGGCTTTCTGACAAGCGTCGTCCCATTCAAACTTAACATCTTTCTTGTTGAGGCGGGAGAACGGTTGACAACGACCAGCCAAGTTCGAGATGAATCTCCTCAGATATGCTACACGGCCTTGAAAACTCTTCAACTGCTTCAGGTTCTTCGGAGGCGGCATTTCTATGATGGCCTTGATCTTTGCGGGATCGATTTCTATGCCCCTGTGTCTGACCACGAAGCCTAGAAATTTGCCAGACGCAACTCCGAACGCGCATTTTAGTGGATTCATACGGAGACTTTTCCTGTGCAACCATTGGAACACTTGCCTTAGGTGCTCTCTGTGCTGCTCGTGATTGGCCGACCTTACGACTAGATCATCTACATAGCATTCGACGTGTTTATGCATCATATCCTGAAATATAACGTGCATTGCGCGCTGGTATGTTGCCCCTGCGTTCTTTAATCCGAAGGGCATTACGCGATAACAGTAGATGCCGAGGGTTGTACGGAAGGCCGTAACTTCTTCATCTTCCGGGGCCATGCGAATCTGATTGTATCCCGAATACCCGTCCATGAAGGACATTACTGCATATGCCGTTGTGCTGTCAATCAATAATTCTGGAATTGGCAAAGGAAAATCATCTTTCGGGCAGGCTTCATTAAGATTCCGGAAGTCAACGCAAACTCGGATCTGTCTGCTCTTCTTCTTGACTGGCACAATGTTTGAAATCCATCGGGGGTACTTCACCTCTCGAACGAATCCGGCCTGAATTAGTTTCTTGATTTCTTCTTCAATCTTAGGTACAACATCAGGATGAAACCGTCGTTGTGGTTGCTTCACTGGCTTCTTTTTCTTCATGATACTTAGCTTGTGCATGGCGATTGCCGAACTGAGCCCGGGCATTTCTGAATATGTCCAGGCAAAGATGTCTTTATTCTCCTTTAATAACTGTATGTATTTCTCTCTTTCATTTTCTGGGACGTTCCAGCTCAAATATGTATTCCTGGGTTCTTCGATGGTGCCCAAATTCACCTCTTCGAGTTCATCAATCGTCGGTTGTCCACCATCTTCTAGTTGCACGGGTGCGACACTTGGCTGGATTATGTTGATAGAATCTTGTGACTGGATTCCTTCTACCGGGCCAATGGTTGCCATGTTTATGCTTGCCTTCGCTCCTAGACCTTCTCCGTTTCTGTATACTTGCTTATATTCTTCAAATGGAGCTAGCAGTCTTTTCTTTGTGTCTGAGCCTTGACTGAGGAATCCCATATTCCTCATAATCTTTCGGCTGGCTTTGCTATATCTCTCCTCTTCTATTGGTCGAGATTGGGCAGACCCTCTTCCTTCTTCTTTCCCTTCTGATGGTACTGGCTGGCTTGGCCCTGAGTGGAACTTGATATCTTTCTGGGTGGCATCTCTTGACGGCACAATGAATTGGCTTGGAGCTTTTGGAAATGGCTTGGTTCTTCCTATCTTGGGTATAGGCATATTGAAGCTGGATTTGAGTACACTCATGTGTTGATCTGAAATCAGTTTTAACACAGACTGCCCTGGCTGACGCAGATGCTGCGGTACCACATAGAATTTCTTCGTAATCGGCTGAGGTTGGTTTTTCTGCTGACATTGGGATCTTCCCTGGGTGATGAGCTGAGGTTTAGCTTCTTGTACGCACTTCTCAACTCGAGGTTCTGCCCCTTGTCCTTTCTTCCTTATGTCGGACTTTTTGCTGGTTTTATCGCTTTCGGACGGGTCATAATATTTCGCATCAGCCAAAAATGACTCAGCTATCGTGTATGGCTTCGGATCTGCTGCTATCCTGTATTGGACACCATCTCTGTTATATTTGAAACACTGGTGATATGTCGAAGGGATTATCCGATTCTGATGGAGCCAGGGCCTTCCTAAAAGGAGGTTGTATGTTGTCACCGCGTCGATCACCTGACACGTTACTTTTGTCGTCAATTCTTCGATCTCTAACATCACCGTGATTGATCCCAGTGTGCATCGACTGTCTTGATTGAAACCTTGAATCATCATGAGACTCGGGCGTAGTGCCGATTGCCTATAACCCAGCTTCTGTAATGTCTTCAATGGCATAATATTCACGGCAGACCCGTCGTCCAACATGCACCTCTTGATCTCGGTGTCCCTGATTGTTCCTGTGACCATCAACGGTCGATTGTGGTTTATTAATTCGGTCGTGCAGTCTTCTTCTGAGAAAGTAATTGTCGCAGGATGGTTGACATGCATGACTTGTGACACTGGCACGTACCCCTCCCAGAATTTGTCTGCGTTATTCATTTCTTCTTCTATTTCTATCATCATGACCTCCCTGACCTCACTGTCAAGTAAGGCATTGATTAACATTTCTCTGTACACTTTCGAGAGACATAAAGCATCGTATATACTTAGCCGGGCGGGAACCTTTCGTAAGTGCGACACAACATCATATACTACTGGTCTCGGGCTTGGCTGACTAGTCGTGGCTTCACCAACTTTCTCTTTCAACTTTTGCACGTGAGGTCTCCCTTGCGGCCTGTCGTGGACACCATCTTCTTGCATTGGGTCGCCTGGTCTCGGAGGGGTACGGTCAGGCATTTGCCTTCCTGATCGTAAGATGACCGCGTTAACTTCTCCCTCGACTGCTTGTGGGGTTTCTTCGGCCGGTACTTGTTCGGTGAACGACACCATTTCGCAATATGCCATGCTCATCACGGGTCGCTTCTATAATATTTCTCTCCTTCCTCTCCCCCTGTTCCCTCTTTGGTTAACGAGCCTCCGTCTGTTCTCTAGTCTTTTATTGCTACTGACTAGAGTCCATGGTTCCTTTGGCTCAGGGAATGAAGTCGTTAGGTGAATGCTACCTTCTATTGGGATTGCTGAAATTGTCCCGGCTATCTCCCTTGCTGTCTCGAGTACCTTCATGCTTATAACCCCTTGATTGATCAACCCTTGTATCCTTCCTTTCAAGGAGAAGCAATCTTCTGTCTTGTAGCTAACACATTGGTGATATTTGCAATATTTGGGATCGTTTACCCGTCCAACTTCATGGGGACGGACGGGCTCCGGTAAACGCATTAAGCCTTCCTCGACCAATTGTTCCATGATCGGGACTAGATCGGCCATATCGAATGTATATGGGCCATTAGCCCTTTCTCTTTCGGCTATCGATACGCGTTTAGGTACATAGGGTCTTTTATCCTTGTCTTGCGTGACTGCTGTCTTCATTTCCGTCCTATGATCGACAGCAGGACGTTTTCGATCTTTCTGTTCCTTGACCTTGTTGACCTGGTGGGTTTCTACCACTCTTCTTGTCTCTCTCTTCTGTCTCTCGGGTCTGAAGTTTACCTGGGAAGCCGCTTCTTCCACCAAATGGGCTTTCGTTGCTAATTCGCGAAAAGAGTTGAAGGTGTTACCTGACAGTCCGTACGAGATCATGGGGTCTAGAGCCCTTAGGCACATCTTCATCTGCTTGCCTTCACTGGGTAGTTCACGACATTGAGCCGCCGTAGTTCCCCATCGGTCAATGAATTTCTTGACTGGTTCACCATTCCTCTGTCTGACCAATGCTAGGTCCGTCAACGAGATCTCCCTCTCAGTTGCAAAGAATTTGGAGATGAAAGCGTCCTGCATTTACTCCCATGTCCTTATAGAGCCGGCCGGTAGCGACATGTACCATTGAAAGGCCTTCCCTGTTAGGGTAGATCCGAATAACCGCATGCAATACTGCGGGACCGCGGACCAATTTCCTAACGTAGTCAAGAAGTGGGTGATGTGCTCTTCTGGCGATCCTCTTCCGTCGAACTTTCCGAAGTCTGGGCATCTGAAATTGGCTGGGAACAGCACCTCTTCCACCTCTGGCGGGTACGGGACCCGATATTTATAACTGCCCCTCTTTTCTTTCTCTTTTTCTTGCTGCATCATGTGAGCTATCGTCTGGGATAACTCTTCTCGCGATACGTGAGATGTGAAAAGTGGTGCGCGCTCTATTGGCGTGACCCGAAGTTGGGTAGGCGGTTCATGCTCAGTTGGGCCTTCTGCTGCCCCTTGGGATTCCTCTGCCGACTGACGGGTGGGTGGCGCGATACTTTTGGTGGCATTCTGTGCTATTAGGGTGGCCAAGGCTCCCTGAATAGCCCTCATCCGATCATTTATCTCGCGGTTAGCCTCTACCAATCTATCGATCTAATCTTGGAGTGGAGGCAATTCTTCTGCTTCATATGGTCCTTCTTCTTCTCCTTCAGCTATTTGGACCATCACCACTTGCACTAACGGGATTTCCTGAGGTGACCTCTGTTTCGATTCAAGGGTCGTCATGGGCTCGGCTTTCTTCACATGTGCGGACCCGATAAGTTTCCGAGAGGTGCAGGCGACCTTGGATAACGGCGGAAACTGCTTGGCTGTCATTTTGGGTACTGCGGGTTTGGTCGATATGACCTGGCCATCGATAGGGATCTTCTGCCCCTGCTTCGGCTGCCACTGTTTCTTGACCACAGGGCGAGATCTCGCAACGCTCGCCTTTCTATATGCAGCTAGGATGGCAGCTTTCTTCTGTTCTTTCTTCTGCCTCCGGGTCTCAACCAACTGCCATTTTGAGCCTGGGCTAGCAGTTGCGGTTGCGGTGAGACGAGGGAAGTTGAAACCTCCGTTGGCAAGGAAGGTGCACGAACTTATCATCGAGCATGCCATTTCTTCTGTCTGCGTTACTATCTTGCTAATTTTGCGGTGTCATAAAAATCTTTAGAACAGTTCACAAGTGCGGTCGAGAGTATGAGCCCATCGATCGCAGTGCATAAACCAACAAAAATAAGCAAGAAGGAGACAAGTACGTGTAGTTGTGGAAGTTTGTGGTTTTGAAAAAAAACCTTGATTTACCGTCTATTGCCTTAGAGATGAAGGGAAGAACGTTCCTGTTGAGAGTCGCTAGTTTGGTGCCCGAAGGGCACCGAAACATTACGCCTTGCGGTAACTTTCCTATGCGCAAATTCATGTTTGTGAGTAATTGATCTTAGAGCGTTTCCATATTCAGATACAACCAGAGATTCTGGTATGGTTCGTTCCCCAGCAGAGTCGGCAGTTTGTTAGAACTAGAAAAATGAACTCCAAAAGGGACATTTTCCTTGAAATGTGGTATTTTGTTGCTCTGGGGTTCTGAATAATGGAAACATTCGTAGACAATCACAAGCATTCATAAAAGTACACAAGGAGAGATATCGCAAGGCGAATTTTATTCCAGAGATCCTGAGATCTTATACATTCCAGGCCGTGATCTGGCACGAGCCCTTAATTACATCGAATGATCGATGACCCTTGATTAAAAGGCAAAAGACTAGTCAGCAGGGACTATGGTCTGAGAGTTTGTGGTCATAGAGACCTGTATTTATTTTGTTATGGACCGAACCATCTTTGTATTAGTCAGATGTCTGTCCCATGTTTTGGCCGGAGATTCGGGCTGAGACTATCAGGGTTTATGACTGAGAAGGACGACTCTGGGCCTGCGCCTGTCAATGTATGGATAGGTGACCTCGGGAAGTCCACTCTGCAGTTGTGTATACCTGCGTAGCCCAACCGACGGATGCCGTTTTTAATGGGTAGGGCATCGACTGTTGTGTTGTGGCAGTTCATAACAATTGTTTTGTAGTGAATTGAAACTCTTTAGTATGGTTTATCATGATAACCATAGTCCCGTTTGTCTAGCTTTCGACTCAAATCGGATCACATCTTTACAATAAATATAAATGATGACATGTTTGCATAGTTCTGGATGCTGGCGGCGTCTCTCTCGAGAAGTCATTTCATTCATCGTGTTGAATCAGATTGAACTTTAAAGATGCGCAATTCTGCTCATTTAGAGATCCTGAAACGTCCATTTGACCATTCCATTGCGTCCGGAACGCTCGAAATACCCAAAATAGGCTCAAGTGGCACTTGAAAACACTTAAAATTGAGTCCGGTGCACCCATGAACATGTTCTGGAATTGGCTGATTTTTTGGATGCATGGGACATAATTTATGGGTGCGTGGGAGTCCAACGCACCTTGAAAATACATGTCTCAATTGTGTTGATTTTACGGATGCGTGGGGTAATTTTCAGGTGCGTTGGGGTCCAATGCACCCTGAAAATGCAAATCCGCTTTTTGTTGAATTTTCGGGTGCGTTGAGTTATTTTCGGGTGCGTGGGAGTCCAATGCACCCTGAAAATACATGTCCGCTTTTTGTTAAATTTTCGGATGCGTCGAACTATTTTCAGGTGCGCGCTCACACTTATGATTTTTTATAATCCGGACCTGCGGTGGTGTTGGTTGGAGTGACCTTCCGGTGGAAGATGCCGGCGACTGGAAAAGAATTCCGGTCACCGGGAAAGTTTTTCGGCTGTCGGAAAAGGATTCCGGCGAGGGTTTCCGACGACAAATCCCGGATACTCAAGGGATAATGGCTCTCTCTCTCTCTCTTAATCTGTACAAATGAATAGTGGGAGGGGGTATTTATACCCGAGAATACCGGACAGCGACCAATGAGGAGCTGCCACGTATGACGCACCCCAAATATCCCTCGACGCACCCTTAAATGGACACGTGGGAGCTCTGACGCACCCCGAAATGGGATTTTTGAGATGTGCTGATTTTACGGGTGTGTCGAGCTATTTTTGGGTGCGTTGAGGTACAATGCATCCAAAAAATGCAACGTTGGTCCTTGGTGATTTTATGGGTGCGTTGGGCAATTTTAGGATGCGTTGCAGTCCAATGCACCCTAAAATTGCAGTTCCGTATTTTCTGAATTTATGGACGCGTCGAAGGTATTTTTAGGGTGCGTCAAGCCATTTTTTGGATGCGTCAGAGGCAAAAAACATCCTGAAACACTTCTTGAATTTTCATGAATTTAAGGGTGCATTGGGCTGAATAAATGGGTGCGCTTGCCGTACCCGTGTCTTGCAAAATTGGGTTTTGCGAAACGGAGGGCTTGTGGGGCCCGTTTCTCGGCGAATCGTCATGCACTGCTTATCATAATTCATGAAGAACGTGTCTGCTTGATTCTGGGTGGTTTTGATCACGGTGATCCGTGGGGCCCACCGGAGAAAATGGCTAAGTACTGGATCCTTTGCAAATCTGGGTATCTGGGTGCGTCGGGTAGTATTTTGTGGGATTTTTTCGAAGCACGTGCCCAATTGATTTGTTTTAGAGGGTACTGACTTTTGGGACCCCAACAGTCGTACAGCTGTGAAGTCTGGAACTCCATGATGGCTCGGGCCCCCTCTTCAGAGAGCATCTTGATAAGGGCCACTCTCTCCTCATCCCAGTAGATCGAGTCGTCCTTGAGCTGCGCAAGGGTGGAGCGCTCCTTTTCCAGATTGTCGCTAACTTCCTTGAGCTGCGACCTGATTTCTGGGAGCCGCTCTTCCAACGAGATCTTGTCCTGACAGAAGATCTCTCTTTCTCTCTCTGCCTTCTCCTTCATCTCCGCGAGCTTGGTGAAGTTCGAGTCCAAAGCCTGATATCTGTCAGTCAGGACTTGGACCTTCTCGATGAGGATCTCTCTCCTCAGTCATCTTCGTTATGAAGGTCTCACAAGACTTGATGACTTGGTCCCTTCCGTGGACCGCCTTCTCCAGAGCAACCCTCTTCCCCTCAGCCTCATCTATTACATGACGCGCGGCAAGGATATCACGCCTCGTTCATAGGATGAGGTCCAAGCCCTGCAGACAGAAGGAAGGTTATGGGATAAGTGTCCGGAAGTTAACAAAGAAAGCAAACAACAAGATCAAATTAAAGCACATTTTACCTGGACCATCCTCACTCCCGCGTCGAGGAAGAGTTTTCCAGGACTTGGTTTGGGAAGGGCACCGAAAGTCTGGGGGGAGATGTTGTCAAAAAGGAACTTGCAGATTGGATGGAGATGACTGGGGATGGTGAACGTTCCGACTCCAGAGGGCTGGGCTACGACTAGCCCAGCTGGGCTCGCATCTTGAGCAGTAGTCTGCTCGCGAGCAGGAATCATCTCGCGAGCACCTTCAGGCTCGCGAGTTTCTTCAGCTGGGGGGCAACTTGACCCCGCCCCGTCGTTCCTCGGGGAGTTATCGGCGATATCAATGACGAGTGGTTCAGGAGGAACCACCGGGGCAGAAACCGCTGGCGCAGCCACCGCGGCCTCAGGAAGAAGGGTTTGAGCAGTTCCACCCGTCCGATTAGACGGGTGAGAGGGGCCGGCAGATGTCTTCTTCTGCCTCTTCGAGTTGGTGCCCTTGAGGCGAGGCAGTAACCCTCTCCTCCCCCGCATTTGTCATCGCGACCTCCTCGCGAGATATCAGCCCTGCCGCTGCGAGTCGAGAGGCTGACAGACAAGCCTCGATATGCCTGTCGCGAGCCGGCAACTTGTAAACTTTCACGATCTTCTCGTGAATTTCTCCCTTCAGGTTCGGCATCCCCAGAGTCGGAATACCTGCAAATATGAGCAGAGGTTAGGAAAGCAGAAAACCCTAAGTTAGCTCACGAAATCTGGGAAGTGTGAAACTATGCCCACCTTCACAGAAAAAACGGCTCACGCTAAGGCCCCCGGAAGTGGATCCTGTCTCAGACACCCAGCTCCCGGAAGCGTAGAACCAGCGTTTCCTCCATCCGGGGTAATTTGAAGAGGGTTTCCCCAAGACGAAATTATCCCAGTGCCAGTAACAGAGGTAATACCAGCCTTTGTTGGAGGGTGCCTTCTTGAGTTGGTACATTCGGAGGAACTCTTCAGCGGTTAACTCTCCGTTACCAGCTTGTACCCAGAGAGCGAAGGAACTCAGGATTACCCTCCATCCGTTTACAATAAGTTGCCCGGGGGCAATCTTATAACTCCGGAGTACACCACGAATGAAGGGGTGGAGGGAAAGGCGCACCTCAAGAATGCAGAAGTATTCATAGAGGGCAACACAGCCGGGGGGAGGAGAGTCCGGGGTTTCTCCCTCTCCGGGTAACCGGAAAACAACTGAGTCAGGGACCTGATATCTCTCCCGCAACTCATTCAGCCGTTCCTCAGTCATTATGGAGGGGTAGCCGGACGTAGAGTACCTACCCGCCAGAACTCTCGCATTGTTGGAGGAAAAAGATTCTGGGGTAGTATCCCCCAGAGGGATGGTCTCCTCATCAAATCCCCGGCCATGAACGTTTAAAAGATAAAAAGAAGAGAGGAAAAGAACACTCTGGAAGAGAAGGAGAATGAGGAAATGAAGTTATACCAGAGAGAACCGGAGGAAGAGAGTTACACCGGAGGAAGAGAGTTACACCAGGAGAAAGTAAGGAAAGGGGAAGGATTTTCGAAAACTTCAGTGAAATTTCGAAGATTTGGCAGACTCCGTACATTTATAAGCAATCATTCCTCAGGATTTGGTGACACGTGGCGATTGTTCGTATGGCACAGCAGTCGAACGGGCATGACCATTAATTCCATAGATACGTGGTGGGCACCTCTTCATTTTCTCTCTGCCGAAAAGCTGCGGAAGGCTGGCGCTCATTAATGCCAGCCCAATCAAGTACGGTTTCATCTCCGATAAAGGCATTAGGCGGTTATGCATGCCAGTAAGTAAGTCCTTCCCTTAGACTTCTAGGCGGCAAGGACTTGGGGGGCATCTGTTATAGCCAAATTGCGGTGGTCGAAGATAGCGAAGACCCGAGACCTGCGAGTACCTTTATGACGGTATTCGACCTACGAGCACCTTTGTGACGGTATTCGACCTGCGAGCCCACATGGTCAAGGCTCACATATTGGACAAGTATGACGTACAACTCTCAAGCCACCGAGCCCTTATGGTCGAGTCTCGAATATTGGGAAAGTATGGAGTATCCTTCTGGATATACGAGCATCTCAATAGTGGTCGTTGAAAAGTTCTGCATCTCAAATATGCAAGAAGTTATCGTCGAGCCCAGGCATCCTCCGCCTTTTTAGTACCAAGTCCATATAGACCAACAGTCCATATAGACCAACGTTGGGCTTATCTTAATTCGTGGTTCCGAACCTCAGGGGATCGCAATCAAGGAACGTAATCGACTAGATGACTAATTAGATCAAGCCATTTCCTTACCTAAGGAGCGACAAGATAAACATCTTATCTCCGGATATCAGCAGTAATCTTAACGTCTTGTGTAACAGATTGGATCACTTGGATCTATATAAATAGACGGTTTCATCAATGAGAAAGGTACACAATCTCTAAGTCTCAAATCCCATCGCTCCCTTTTACAACGATGTCCCATCTAACTTAAGATTCGGAGGGCCAACGGCTGGACGCCGGCCACCCTTAGTTTTCTCTTGTGTTCTTTCAGGTTCGAAAGGGAGTTGGCTTGAAGGAAGGTGAATGTCTGGAGGATCCTGTTACTAAATCCGACGTAAACAGAAGACGTAAAGCTACTAAACGATATGTTAACCATGGTCGTGGTCGTAGTGCAAACCATTTGTGTATTTATTGTGGTCAAAATGGCCATAAAGTTGATTATTGTTATTGTGGTAGAAATGGTCATACGGTTAATGATTGTTGGGTGCTTCATGGTAAACCACCTCAAGGCTATTTTGCTAATTCAACCACTACATATGATAAATGCTTTTCGCGTATAGTTGGTGAGGAAGCTCATTTGTCAACGTCATCTGTAGTTCAACCAGCTAGGGATGTAGTCCGCCTCTCAAAAAGTGAGTATGAAGCTTTATTAAAGGAAACCATACGGAATAAGACCTCTACATCTATATCTTTGGCTCGAAAAGGTAATATCTTCTCTGCCCTTCACACTGCTTCTGCATCCAACCCTTGGAGAATAGATTCTGGGGCAACAGATCATACGACAAATACCTCTGTCTCTTTTTTTTTTCTTTCATTTACCCCAAATCCATATTTAGGCCATGTGAGGTTAGCATATGGTTCCTTAACACCTATTAGGGAAAAGGGTACTATTTCTGCTTCACCATCGTTTTCTTTGTCCTATCGTGTTGGTTCCTAATATTGCTTTTAATTATTATCTGTGAGTCAGATTATGAAGGATCTAAATTGCAATGTGACCTTTTTTTTTCCTAATCATTGTGTCTTTCAAGATCTGAAGACGAAGAAGCTACTTGGTGGACTTAAGAAAGATGGACTGTACATTCTTCATTCGAATTCTTCAAATAAGTTTAGTGAAAGTTTTAATGTAAAAATATGACCTTAATCTTTGGCATTATCGTTTTGTTCATTATTTTCATTCAGCTTTATAGCCTTTGATGTGTCCTCAGTTGCTTCTGGGGATATCAAGAACTTTCAATGTAAGACCTGTGTTTTAGCTAAACATCATAAGTCAGTTTATTCCATTGTGAAAAGAAAGA
The DNA here is from genome assembly GCA_003013855.2 of Liriodendron chinense. Lineage (NCBI taxonomy): Eukaryota > Viridiplantae > Streptophyta > Magnoliopsida > Magnoliales > Magnoliaceae > Liriodendron > Liriodendron chinense. The sequence goes on along the minus strand of ML058466.1, from coordinate 3,482,745 downwards.
AAAAAAAAAAAATTCCTTACTTCACTCTGATGTATGGGGGCGGATTCTAATTAATTCTAATGGATTTGAATACCGTCTCCTTTATTGATGATGCTTCTCATATGACATGGATTTATTTAATAAAAAGTAGAGATAAGGTTGGTTGAATTATCTAAGTGCTTCATGGATGTTATTATCACTGCCTGCTATTTGGTTAATCGTTTGCCTACTACAATTCTTGAGGGTCAATCTCCTATTAGATATTTCTCAATATTATACTTTGTTTCTAAAATTCCATTGTGAGTCTTTGGGTGTGCTTGTTATGTTTATAATAATGACCCTCGTTGAAATAAATTGTCATACCGAGATGTCAAATATGTTTTCTTGGGATATTTAGCTTCTCAAAAAGAGTACAAGTGTTTTGATTCAATCAATAAAAAGCGATATGTTTCTATGAATGTAAAGTTTCTTGAAACGTTCAATATTTTTCTAAAGATCATGTAGAATAGCAGTCTATGGTTCTTCATGTACTTGTTCCTGACCTCGATCAAATTCTTTCTATTTCATCTATTCTAGGTCATGTGCTCCACCTAACAATGGTATAGATAACATAGTTTCTAATTCTCAGTCAATTAAACCAGATCTGACAAAATCAAATTTGAACGTGTATGAAAGGAGTAATGTTCAAACATCTTTCTTCCCACAGTCCACCAGGTACTTACCATATTCGTACTTGTTTGGCCATTTGTTCTAATCCATATTTAGATCCGTCCTTGGATCTGCCTATTGCCATCAGTACCTAAAAGACAATGTCCTGCTCATCCTATTCAAAATTGTCTCCTATCATTCCTTGTCACCTGAACATAGGTCTTTGTTTCTAACCTTTAGTGTTCTTCTTCTACTATACTAAAAAAATTATAAGGAGGCACTTCTCCTTTGTGGCATCAAGCCATGGAGGAGGAGATTACTGCTCTTGAGAAGAACCATACATGGGAGATGACTACTTTACCTGTTGGGAAGATTCCAGTAGGTATATGCCCTTAAATACTGATGGTAGTATAGCCCGATATAAAGCTAGCTTGGTTGTTAAAGGCTTTATGCAGACATATGGTGAAGGTGAAGATCACTTTGAGACCTTTGCTTCTATGGGTAAAATTAACTCAGTTCGTGTTATTGTTTCTCTTATTGCCAATCTAAATTGGTCATTGCACTAGTTTGATGTTAAGAATGCTTTCTTAAAGGGTGGTTTGAATGAGGAAATTTGTATGCTTCCTCCTACTTTTGCTCGAAAGGGGGAGGAAAAGAAGGTTTGATGTCTTGAAAAGGCAATATACGGTTTGAAGCACACCCTCACGCCTAGTTTGAGAAATTTAGTAGAGCTCTGATTGGTATTGGATTTACTCGTACTTAGTCAGACCACTCTGTGTTTGTTAAGTGACGTGTCCAAGCATTATCAATGTTTATGTGGATGATATTATTGTTACAGAAGATGATGCTAGTGGGATCTCTAAGTTGAAGATGTGAGCAAGTTTTTTGACAGTTTGTTAAAATATTTTCTTGACATTGAAGTCTCTCGCTCGAAGAAAGGTATTGTTTTGTCTTAGGCTCTTAGTGAAAATATGCTCATGTTCCTTTGACTACTACTGGTTATCTTAGTGTCAAACCTCTTGATTCCCCTTAAAGCTTAATAAGAAGCTTCGGGCTGATAATGGGGAACTTCTTAATGATCCTCGCATGTATTAGCACTTGGTTGATCGGTTGATATATTTAACTATTACCCATCCTAACTTCTCTCATGTGATCAGTTTGGTGAGTTAATTTATGTGTGCTCCTCGTCCAACCATCTTGAAGTTGTTCGTCGCATTCTTCACTACATCAAGTCTGCTCCAGGTCATGGCATCCTATTTAGTTGTCATAATAATATAAATATTGAAAGTTATTCCAACGCAGACTAGGCAGGTTCTCCTGACGATCATCATTCTGCGACAAGATACTGTACCTTTTTTAGAGGAAATCTTGTTATGTGGAAGAGCAAGAAGCAAACCATTGTCGCACGATCCAATGCAGAGGCTAAGTACCGCACTATGACGAATACTGTTGTGAAATCTTGGGACTGAAAAGTGTTGTTGCCGAGTAGGATTTCCAATGAATACTCCCATGCCAATGTATTGTAATAATCAAGATGTCATTCATATCACTTCAAATCCCCTTTTTCATAAACGCACAAAACGTATTAAAGTTGATTGTCATTTTATTCGTGAGAAGGTTGTTGGTGGTGTAATTTCTACCCCATTTGTCCCTTCTATTAAACAACTTGCTAATATCTCGTGAACAACATGCTCTTGATCATCAACCCTCGTGATTGTTTGGAAAGTGTGGACACGTAGGCTGGTTATTCTTTTCAAGTGTGGTATGCATATTGTGTGAAGCATACAATGTTGGTCACGAAAGGTCAACCCGTGTTCATATAAGCTTGCATTATATATTCTAGTCCCTTAATGGAAGGGAAGAAGTGATTCGAGAATTGGATTCATAAACCTATCTGATTTTTTAGAGGTCCAAATAACCTCTATTAAATTAAATGGAACAAACTATCATTTGTGGTCCAAATCCATCCAAGTGTTTTTAACTGCCAAGGCAAATTAAAATACTGAAAAGCCAAATGAGAGTGCTAGAATGGAACATTGAGATTATAAAATGATTATGGAATAGTACGGAACCTTCCATTAGTGCGAATGTAATGTTTTGGATCCTTCAAAAAAAGTGTGGAATGCATTACAAAACATATATTTATCGGACAAAAATGTCTCTCAGATGTATCAATTATTTGAGGAAATATTTGAGCTTCAACACGGAGATAAATCATTGGGTGAATATTATTCAAAACTTAAAGGAATGTGGGAAAAGCTGAATGTGCATCAACCCCATACCACTGATTTGGAGAAGCAATGCCAGTAATGAGAGGAGTTCCATGTGGCCAAGTTTTTATCTGGCTTAAAACGTGAATATGAACCGATTCATGCATAGATTTTAGACAAAAGTCCTTTTGATGTATTCAATTCTAGACACCATACCATGTCTCCAACCCTCCAAAGTCTTTCCTTGTGTTTGTTTTGTCAACTTTGATCCAAAAGTAAACTTTCCTGATTTCTATAAAATGCATGTTTGTGGAAAATGGTCATTCTAAAAAAGGATACATACACGTATGTGGATGCCTTAACCAAGAAAGGGCATGTAAACACGGATCTTACCTTCTTTTTTTTTTTTTAAGAAATTCCCTACAATCTAAAGAATAGTAACTCCTCCACCTATCAACCAGGAAAAGGTGGGTAGTTTGGTCAGGCTTATTACTCTTAATTGTCCTAGCATAAGTACATCTGCCCCGTTCCAACCAAGTGCTATAAAGAGATATTGATCTATGAGAGTGTAACGCCCCAAATTTTCGCCGACTTAGGTATTGTATGTACTCAGGCGTCACTAGAAATTTTTCCTAAATTGCTAGGCAAGCATAGGTGCACGTATCCGTATTCAGACCTGAAATACCTAGAAAGCGCCTAGGGAACCTCGTTTCTGGGAATCCAAATTCAACAGAACATATAGATGACTCTAATACACGAATCTAACCATGCAAGTTTGACTATACATCCTTAGAGAGCCGTTGACTTCACCTGATCGCTAAGTCGTGGTCCCAACCTCGAGATCCATAAGTCAAAGGCCGAGATCCAAGGAACCAACCATTGATTAATCAGGAAAACTGAAGAACCGTACAAATTCGATTAGATGCCTTTAGAAAGCTAATGGGTGCGCTTGATCATCAAAACATCAGGCCTAATCATGTGGTCTACGAATCTAGGGCTGAGATCTAGCGGACCCCACCGTCGATAAATCTATCTAGCCGCAACATAAGGATCGTCCAGCTAAGAGCCACATGACTAACGGGGTAGATCATATTTATGACTCGAACTAGACCAATGTCTCATATGACTTCGAAATCAAGGGGTGAGAATGGATTTGGCTAAACACTATTTCCACTAACTTTCCAACGGTTAAACTTCAAACATAGGTAGATCGGACCCCACATATCGTACCCAAGAAATCTCACCTTCAACTATATCCCATAAATAGCTAGAATCACCAAACGAGCTTTAGACCACCCGTTAGTGAACCACCGAACCCGAAACTTAGGTAAGACGACCCTCTCGCCGGGCCTGACAACCTAGGTCAGATGCCATAGTAGAGCCGGCACCCAAATCATGAAATTAGGGGGCCCAGCATGAGCACTTGAAAGTGCAAATACACGTGCACAAATACTAGCACAAGTAATCATTTCAAATTTCACATTTTCCTAGGTGGGCCATTAGGACCCTTACATGTCGAGGAAACTTAGAGCCTGAGGTCTAAATATAACATCAACCCTGTCCCCAAAGTCGCGGCCCCGATCAATGGTCGGTGACCGTTGAACGATCATCGTCTTACATCCAATAAACCCCGTGTCCGAATGACGTGAAATTGTAACCGTAGGTAGATCTCACCTTGGGAAAGCTATTTAATGGATTAGATCAGCCTAGATGGGCCAGATGGGCCCCACACAAATGAAATAGCCCCTCAGAGGGCCATTTTTGTGAAATTCCAGCAACCAGGGCTGTTTCTACTAATTTCCCACACACACACACACACACACACACACACACATATATATATATATATAAGAGAATCTCAGCACTCCTCTCCCTCATTTGCTCAAAACCTTTGCTGGGAGAGGGAGAGTGGGAGTTGGGAGAGAAGAGAAGTGGGAGAGAGGGGTGTTTAAGCCTTGCATTTCACCCCTAGCGCAACCGGGAGCCCAAGCAACTCCGTTAACATCGTTCTCCGTCACTAGAACTCTCCGCCAGCTGCGTAGGGTAAGTAAAAACCCCTTTCCCCCTTCAATCTTACTAGATTTCCCTAGGAAACCCTTAATCCCTAACATGCAAACTCCATTTTGTAGGAATACTCAAAGATTTTTTCAAGAGACTAAAGTGCAGGACCATTATCTCTAGGTTGCTTAGGATCCAAATGAAGTTAGATATGGTTAATGCCTAGAATTACTACGATTGTATGCCTAGGTTAATGTAAGAATGCTCTATCATGCTTAAATTGTTGTTTCATATGCTGCGTGTTGCTTGCATGTGCTTGAATGTCATCATGAGTGCTTGGAATGATTTGCATGCATATCTAAATATTGCCTAACTACATTGTTGTTGTGTTGAAATATTATGCCTTACGTTATGAGGTGTTAACTGAAGTTGTTTATTGTGAAAATCCAGAAATCGTGATGAATCCATGTGGTTATTGTTCCTGAAGTGCTGAAATTAATTACTCGATGATCTGAAGTTATGTGGTTGCTAATTTGTCTTGCTATTAGTCGTGTAAATTCATCTTGCATGTTGTTCGGTTCGGTAAATGGATGAGAATCAAGGCGGCCACTTGAAATTGGCCGTCAATAGGCTGGAAGGGTTGAATGAGTTGGAAGGCGGGTGATTGGCTGTGGTGAGGACCACGCGGGCCATGTGTGCCTAAGGCTGGCCTTCCTATTCTTTCTCCTCGGTGGAAGGTGTTACGCGACCCGTCGCTTTTTACTCAAATCCAAGTACCAATGTTACCATTGAACAGGCCCACTTAAAATCGTACGACGAATTGATCCCCAAGACTCATATGAGCCGGGCATGATGGCATGGGACCTATGCCCGAGCTGTCGGCCCACGCTGGGGTGGTGCCTCCCCGTTGTGACCATTGAGCACATATAGAGGTGACAGATGGTTGTTCGAGCGGCCCCATCAAATACCCGGCTGATTGTTCCGTGCCAGAGCACCGCTCGAACGCCCCGGGCGTGTATTGATTTAGTTTTGAGTAGCAAGCCCACACCTCTGAATTAATTAATCATACTGGTAGTTGGGTGACGACCCTTTTGCTGAACTTGGGCATGGCTGACGAGTCACTGCCTAACCATACCTGTATCAAAGGGTTACTGGCGATGACAAAGCATTCGCCACGCAGGGAGCCAAATGGTCCCAGTTTAGCCAGATGACAAAGCATTGGTATGGTGGCTTCGCCAACCGGCTAGATGCTAAATGGACTAATTAACAACTCGGCTAATCATGCATGGTTCAGCATGGCATGCATTATGTGCGGGTGATGAGGTGGTGCCTCACTCACTGGCAGCTTGGGTCTGTGCAGGTGATTTGGTGGTGCCACTCACCGTCTGTTGTCACCAAAACGGTGATCAGGCATGCATTTGCACTCCATGCATTCATGCATTAAGATTACAAGATGTGGTGGTGCCACTCACTGTCGGCTCGGTTCTGTGTGGGTAATGTGGTGGTGCCACTCACCGTCTGCTATTACCAAAATGGTTCTATGTCTACGCTTGTGACTGTTATATATGTATGTTTGTTTCATTACTTACGTCTGATTACATTTGTGCTTGAGTAACTTCGGGAAATGGAACCACTGAGTGATCACTCACTCCCAATCCTGGGACGGTGTTTTAAAACACCAACCAGGCTTTTTTCATCGATGCAGGTACCCCAGGTGTAAGCGCACTAGATGAGGCCTAGTTAGAACTGTTGAGCAGATCCCCCTTTTTACGAGACGTGGTACTGTATATTTTAGTCTTAACTCAATTAAAGTTATGTCCTCATCTCCTTGCTTGACTTCTCACTATGATTTGACGCCACGTGGACGAAATGCATGCATAACACGCATCCGCATACTCATGGGTGACACCCGAGATATCGGGGATCAAGTTTGCACTCAACCCCTGAAATTCCGGGCTGTTACAGAGAGGCACAAAAGACGGACATTCCTGACTTCATTGCTCACAGTACCAACCTTCTGAAAACTCAGATACCAGTAAATTAAACTCTCAGTCTTCTGATCTTGCAATTGCATTAAGGGAGTAGACAGTTGCACAACTCACTCTATTGCTCGTTGTGTCTGATCAGAATTTGTCATCCTCTCATAGGTCCTTTCTTGCATCTCTCACCTCAGTTCCTATTTCCAAATGGGTAGACGTTGCTCTCAACATCCATTATGGAGGCTAGCCATGGAAGGATAAATTGTTGCATTGGAAAATCATATGTGGGAGATGACTAAGTTACCTAAATGAAAGAATCCAGTCATGTAAATGGGTACTTTCTCTCAAATGCCATCCAGATGGAAGTATTGCTTGCTACAAAGCAAGGTTGGTTGTCGAAGGACATACTCACGCTTATAGGGTTGACTATTTGGAGATATTTGCTTGAATAGACAAGCTCAGTTCCATCAGAGTTCATATCTCTGTTGCAGCAAATTTCAACTGGCCAATATATCAACTCAATGTAAAAAACACCTTCCTCCATGGAGATCTTGATGAAGCCTATATGATTCCTCTGGGCTTTACTCATAAGGGAGAGGCTCATCTAGTTTTTCATCTTAGAAAAGCTATCTATGGGTTGAAAACAATCGTTGAGGGCCTAGTTCGACAAATTTAGCATTACTCTTCTCAAGTTCGGTTTTTATCAGGATGATGCTAATCACTCTACATTCATTTAGTGTCAAGATGATCAAACTATCATTTTGATAGTCTACATGGTTGATATTGTTCTCTTGTGCAACGATGAAATCACCATCAAAGCTCTTAAAGACCACTTGAGATGGTGTTTTGACATCAAAGATCTTAGCCCATTGGGGGGGTATAGAAATTGTGTAATCGAAGACAGGAATTGTCCTCTCCGAATGGAAGTATGCTCTCAACTTATTACAAGATATGGGCAACCTTGGCTGCAAACTATAAACACCCCTATTTACCCCAAACGTAAAATACAATTAGAGGATGACAATCCTCTTCCAAACCTTCAGGTATTTCAAAAGATGGTCAGGAAGTTGATCTATCTTACAATCACTTGTCTAGGCACAGCTCACGTTGTTGGAGTCATAAGTCAATTTATGCATGCTCTTCGCAAAACCCATCTTGAGGTTGCCAAAATAATATTTTGATGCATAAAAGGTACTCCTGAACAAGGGATTCTCTATGTCATCATAGGACATGTCACAACCTTCTCCGATGCCAATTGGGTGGGAAGCCTGGATGACAAGCATCCACTTATGAATATTGTACCTTTTTTCAAAGGAAATAGTGTCATCTAGAAAAGTTAAAAAAAAAAAAAAAAAAAACAAGCAAACAAACAAACTATGGCAGCAAGGTCAAGTGCAGAGGCTGAATATAGGGCAATGGCTCATACCACCTGTGAATTGCTCAAATTAAAACACTATAGACAGAATTGGGGTTTCTAGTTCAAGAACCCATGGAGCTAAGGTGTGATAATCAAGCAGCCATTCATATCTTTACATCCTATCTTCCATCAGAGAACTAAGTACACTAAAGTTGATTGCCACTTCATTCAAGAGAAAATAACAGAAAATTCACACCATATGTTCATCAATGGAGCAATTGGCAGAAACTAAAGCTCTCCCCCAAGGCTCAACTTGACTCTATCACGAGCAAGCTGGGTATGATTAATATGTATGCTCCAACTTGATGGGAGTGTTGTTGGAGTTCAACTCATTCTACTCTTGTGGTGCACCATTTTAATTTATGATTAGAGGCATCTTAATTGTATGGTCCTTAGATGTACCATATCTTTGGATATTATGTAATTATAATCATCATTATCTTCCACTCTAAAATTAGGTTGTTCCTCTCTATTTAAAGATGCATATTTCCTGTGAATGAATCAAGAAAATACAAAGGAATTCTTCCTCAAATCTGTATCTTTCTTGCTTTCAATAAGATTTCGATCTCATCTACAATAACATCCATGAAGTCAAGCATGTCTGGGTTTACTCTCTTGATCAAATAAAAGGGATTGGTCAAATTGAATCAAGCAATCAAAGGATTTGACTGCTAGCATGATCTTTTGACAAGATCAGTATCTTTCTAACAAGTTTTCAGGGCAAAAATGGCCTTAGTGAGCTTGAAAGGGGAAGAATTAAAGACATAATCATAATTTCTGTTATTCTTGAGATAGTAAATAGGAATGTTTGTATTTATACTGACTGAGACTAGTGACCATTTTGCATTTTATTAAGGCTGTAATTTCAGTTTTGTACATGTAAACAATATCATAAAATTCATGATTTCAAGTTTTTGCATCACTTTTGTGTCAATGCTTTATTCCATGTACTCTGTAAATAAATATTGGATCATTTAACTTGAATGCAGTTCTAACATAAATACTTACTTGAATGAGCTTCAAGCACAAGACGAATGTTGACAGCATGAGCCCAATGCATCCCCAAAGCAGCAACTAGATGAGATTCTAGTTGCTCGGGATTTTTAACGGTCCGATCCATGTTATGCACTGTTGAAAAAAAAATGTTATACAAAAAGTTCTAATAGAAAGCATCACAAGCCCAACTATGTAATAACACCTTGGAAAGGATAATGGGCCACATCACTGCTTTGAGCCCGCACTTGGTTGCTCACCACAATTGGAATTTGTGAAAATTCTGCAAGTGATCTACAGATATTCCAGAAAACTGTCATTGGAGAGGGAAAGCACCGCCAAATGTTGAGATGGGACGTCCAAACACAATATAGTTGCTTAAATGTTTTTCTTACTTTAAGAAAGAAACATGCCAACCTAACAAATTTTTTCTAGGAGCTCTTGTATCCCTTTCATATTCCCTGAACATAGTATGGCAGAGCATTAGTGCATGACTGAATAGCAAGACCCAGCACAAGAACAATACCTTTCTAGGAGAGTTGCAAGAAAAAGAACCAAGAGCTATGTTGTGAGTGAATACATTTTATCCATTTTGCATATCTATCCATGAACTCAAGCGAGCAGGCAGGCGTGAAAATATGCATGAAGAATTAGAAGTGATCTATGCATGAATTTTGACATCACCACCACCATCAGCACCATTGCTGTCAATGACCACTATCATTATCAGCATAGCCTTCTCCCAGCTATTTGGGGTCGGCTTAATGAATCCTATTGCGCATTTACGCCAATTGCAAGACTTGAAATACTTCTCATTATTGATAGGGAGAAACAGGGACTGTATATAGGATCAATATAGGCTGGAATGGAAAATCTACGGTTCGAATTTATGTATGCAAATTTTAAAGAAAAGGTAGGTTATGGTATAGGCTGGAAAGGGGCTGAGGGTTTTGGAATTAGGTACAAATAAAGGTTTCAGTTCAGGTCTTGGAGAAGAAAAAGGGCTGCAGTTGGGTAGTTGGGTGTAGGAGACCAGCAAATTTGGAGATTTTGATGTGGGTAGATCTAAGGTTGGGAGTTTTAGAAGTGGTTATAGGTTGTGTCGGGTTTAGAAAAGGGCTGTGGGTGACGAATAGGACTGGGTTAGGGTTCCGATCTAGCATTTTTGTAATCAGAGGGGTCGTATAAGGTCTTGGGCATGGTTTGGGAAAGGAGAAGAATGAAAGGAACACATCACAAGAAAGAAATGCTCTGATGCCAAATTGATGGGACCAAAATTGTAGGACTGAAGAATTTAGAAGTGGAAATCCAGTGGATCCTTGCCTTTCTAGAATCTACCTCATGACCAACTGAAGCATCTTTGAATTATTGACATAAAAATAACTAGAGTGATGTAGCTAGATCCTACTCTTTCTAGATTCTACATCTTGACTAATTGAGAAAGATGAATAAACAAAATCGATATTCTAAAGAACATAAAAACAAGTTAACTAGAACTAGCAAGGGCCTGCTTGGTGGACACCCAAAAATGAGTTCATCTCATTTTACTTGATCATAATTATGTATAGAAGATCATATGTCTTTTTGGTAATGATTAAAATAATCTGTATAGCCAACAATCATGATCTTAAATACATAATTGTATTAACTAAAATGAGATGAACTCATTTTCAGGCATCTACCAAACAGGCCCTAAAGGGATGCACCATTATAAACTAAAACTTGAAATGAAATCTTATATTCTAAGATAAATCTTCAGGGGAATTAAGGGTCATAGTGTGTCAGTTCATGCATCATAATAGGATTAGAGTCATATTGTCCATATTGCGAGTCGTTGGTCCATAGAGTTGAGTTTAGGAAGAACTTAGGACAGGTCTTACCGTGTATGCCCACAAGAAGTGGAAGATGTTTCGGACTTCATCCCATCATGAGCAACGAGCGGTTATTCGAGCAACTCGCTCAATTGATTCAGAGGATAACTGTTATGGAAGCGGCAAACAAGAATGCCTTCGCTCGGTTAGGCACCCAAGTCACCACTACCATGAATAGGCTAAAGCGTTTAAAAGCATCCTAGAGGGAGAACCCCAACAATGGGGGTGACAAACAATCCCAAGTGGGAGGAGTCGTTGAGGAACGTGCCCTTATGCGTCGAGGTATAGGTCATGCAGTTAGAGGTCGTGGAGCAGGTCGTGGTATCACGTGAGATACAAAGGCCACATATGATCATCTGGACCGCTATGATCCAAATGAGCGTGTATTGAAGAGTGTGAAAGTGGAATGTGGCACCCCGGATGTCAAGGGTCGAGGGCATCCTCGGCCCCCAATATCCCAGGCCCCACTTTATGCAAAACATGCAATGAAATAGGCAAGCTACTAGAATCAGAATAATGCTCAGCTAGAAGCAAACACATGAGATATCTATATCCAAAGAAGAAGTGAGCATATATATATAAGCCAAAAGAATTAAGTAACATCAACAACTCACTCGACGGGACCCGCTAGGGGCCCCGATCATCAGGCTCCAAAAACTAGCAAAAACCTATACATTGCGCCAACCCGGCGCTATCCCTCATAACAAGGATCCCCTATCACCCTCTATACAGGTCGTCTGCATACTGAATGTATGGATCCTCGCCAGCGGCTAACTCCTCGTATTCTGCCGCTTCGCTCTCCTCCTGTAAACCTGGGTCACATGCGGCGTCTGGGTGGTGTTTTATAACACCGTTCCCAGAATGGGGAGTGAGTGGCCAACTCAGTGGTAACATTACATACAAGTTATCAATGCACAAATGGAAGCATACATAAATAATGGATTCTATTACACATCATTCTTAACTAAGATATCGACAACAATAAAGCACGGTTATTTAGTGCATGAGTGCATGAAATGCATATGTGCATGCCCCAAACACCAGTTTGTCACAGCTAACAGTGTGTGGCACCACCACAACACTCGCACAGACTGGGCCACCATGACAGGGGCACCACCCCAGTCACCCGCCCGATGAATGTCATGCCGGACCATGAATGATTATCCAAATCCTTAATTATACCAGTTTAACATCCAGCCGGTTGGCGAAGCCAACATACCATTACCTCTTCACTCGGCCGATCAGGGATCACCTGGCTCCCTGCGGGCGAGTACATATCATCGCCAGTAACCCCAAGGATCCCAGCTCGGATAAACAGTCCGAGCGTCTGATTCGGCCATGACTCGTCAGCCATGTCCGACTCAGACGGGGGTGGCTCAGTCATGCCATTACCCCATAGTCAAACAAATGGATGGCTCACTGCCTCCATGGGTGCTCAAGGACACTACGGAGGAGCACCACCCCGGCGTAGGCCGACAGCGCGAGCATAGGTCCCATACCACCATGCTCGGCTCATGAGTCTTTAGGGATCGTTCGCCATGTAATTATTAGTGGGCCTATCCAATGGTCGTGCTGGTATGTGGATTCGAATATAGGCGTTTATCCAAACATTATACCTGAACCGGGTTTGTTGAGTTGGTGGTCCTTAGTCAAGGGGATGACGGAAGACTGTCCTTGGGTACTATACCCCACATGGTTCATGAACCACGGACAGCACCCGCATTACCCCACGCCTGAGGATTCTAACTCCGGGGATACGGCCAACCTACGTGGCCGACCCAAACTCTATGAATTTCCCGATCCGGCAACATACAGAACCATGGGACTATGCTAGGAGCTAAACTTTAACTATTCTACTACATATATGTTATGTACAGGTGATGTTATTTCAAAATTACAAGCAACCAGAAGAAATTACCAATTTCCCCCAAAGATGCAACAACAACATACACATGCATCTCAGGGAATCATAATAGTGCACAAACAATTAAGCAATTCTTTCCAATTTAAGATAAATATGTGAATACTAATATATACTTATGTAATACTAAACATGCATGATGATTAAACAATATAAACAGGAAATTCCTAGCTTTAAAGACATCTAGAGAACTAATCCCTAAGGGATTCTACATCTATCTAGCAAGTCTACCTAGAATTAGAGATATTATTCATGTGGGCTTGCATTTGATGCAAGACAACCTGTAGGGAATGATACACACCTCATATCTCCGAATTCCCTTGCAATTCCTGCAAGAGAGGGGCTGCATGTTAGGAAATTGCATGAATTCAGCAGAAAATTTGACAGCTCCAGGTGTATACTTCATTCCAATTACCTGTGAGGCTGGATGAAGCTGAATCCGGCACTCTCCTAGCCCTATGAAGCGAAGGCGGCGAAGGAATCGCCCCAAATGGACATGCACAAGCCCTCCTTGGGCTGATCTCCCTCTCCTCCAACTTCTCTTCCTCACACTCTCTCTCCTTTCTCAGCTAGATGTAGGTAGAAATGAGAGTGGCTGAGAGAAAAGGAGCTTTTATAACCTTGGGAAATCAGGATATATAGCCCTCAACTTTTTAAGTGGCTATAAGTAGCCTCTTGGGTCTACTTTTGATTGTGTGGGGCCCAGCGAGCCCATCTAACCCGATCTGGACCGAGGGATAGTCCTCTTGGCGTAGGATATGGCTACATGCGCGATCCTACGAGAATATAGTGCGGCAATTGTGAACTATGGCGATGGATCAGTCCGACGGTCACCGACCATCGATCGGGGCTGCAAGTTTGGGGTTGTGGTGGATGTTATATTTAAGTTCTAAGTCCCTAAATCTCAACGCCATGCAAGGGTGCAGAAGGGCCACACAAGAAAAGTATGTGTTGTAATGATTGGTTTACTTAAGGCTGGTGAGAGTACACTCACGCCTAGGGTGTAATCGTAGTGTTGTGCAGTTTTACGGTTTCGGATATCAATTTTAGTGTGCGGATCCAACAAAATACCAGGCCCGACATGGGGGTCGACTTAAGTCTCAGACCCACCTGACTCGGATTGGATCGTGCAAAGACCCGATGGGTGTGCACGTGGAGCCTGGATTAGGGAAGCCTCGGTTTCAAGAAGCTACTATTGGCCAATTAAACGCCCTGGAGTGACGTAAGCGTGACATGGCCCGAGGACATGTTCAGGTTCGAGGGCCAGTTGTTTTACGGGGCGTTACAATCTCCCCCCCTAAGAAAAATAATTTCGTCCTCGAAATTGTACCTGATCATGATCCTCCAGAAGGTGAGGGTAGTCCTTTCGTATATCTGCTTCAGTTTCCCATGTGGTTTGTTCCTCAGAATTGTGAGTCCAAAGCACCTTTACTAGTGGAATCTTCTTGTTACGAAGGATGTGTTCTCTTCTGTCTATGATGCGGGTAGGTTGGAACACACAAGTGGCGTTCTCTCAGAGTTCGACGTGCTCCCACTTTATGACATGGGACGGGTCCGGTACATATTTCTTCAGCATAGAAACATGGAACACGTTGTGAACTCCCGCAAGAGGTGTCGGCAAGGCAAGGCGGTAGGCTACTGCGCCTACACGCTTCAAGATCTGGAATGGGCCAATATAGCGTGGGGCTAATTTGCCCTTCTTGCCAAAACGTAAAATTCCCTTTATCGGTGATATCTTTAAGAAGACATGAGCCCCTTCTTCGAATTCTAAGGGTCGTCGACGCTTGTCGGCATAACTTTTCTGACGGCTTTGGGCCGTTTGCAAACGCCTTCGGATAATGTCGATTTTCTGGGACGTTTGTTGCACGAGTTCCGGCCCAAGCAATTTCCTTTCTCCCACTTCGGTCCAGCAATGAGGAGCTCGACAAGGGCGACCATATAAAGCCTCATACGGGGCCATGCCGATACTTGCCTGATAGCTATTATTATATGCAAACTCGGCATAGGGGAGACAGTCATCCCAGCTATCCTTAAAATCTAGGGTGCAGGCCCGCAGCATATCTTCTAATACCTGGTTTACGCGTTCTGTTTGCCCATCTGTCTGCGGATGGAATGCTGTGCTATAGGTCAATTTTGCTCCCATAGCTTGTTGGATTCTAGACCAGAAAATCGAGGTAAAACGAGTGTCTCTATCCGACACTATCTCACGAGGCACTCCATGCAACCTCACGATTTCCTTAATGTATAGTTTCGCCAGATCTTCAGAGGTCTGAGAGGAGCGCACGGGCAGGAAGTGGGCAGATTTAGTTAGGCGATCAACTATGACCCAGATGGAGTCGTGGCCTTTCTTAGTTCGAGGTAGGCCCGCGATGAAGTCCATCGAGATAAAATCCCATTTCCACTCTGCTATCGGCATAGGTTGTAATAGGCCGGGAGGCTGCCGATGTTCGGCCTTGACTTGTTGGCAGGTGAAACACTGAGATACATATTTTGCGATCTCGCGCTTCATGTTGTCCCACCAATAACTTCTCTTCATGTCCTGATACATCTTGGTGCCCCCCGGATGCATTGCAAGCTTAGATTTATGGGCCAGATCCATAACTTCAGTTTTTAGCTTTTGAACGTTCGGGACGCATAGACGGCCCTGAAAACGCAGGCCGCCATCGCTCCCAATATGCCATCCTGGCAATTTTCCGCTTTTCACCTGTTCTTTCTTCTTGCACAACGCTTCATCCTGGTCTTGGGCTACCAGAATTTTGTGATCTATCTCGGGTTCTACCTGAAGGTGGGCGATCATGGCGTAAGGCTCCTTTACGGTGAGTTTTTGCTCAAAGTCTCGCACAAACTCAACCATATTCCATTCTCTTACCATGAGAGGGGCCGCAAATTCTATTGCTCTTTTGCGACTTAACGCATCGGCCACTAGGTTTGCCTTGCCTGGATGGTATGATACTTCGAAATTGAAGTCTTTAAGCGTTTCCATCCATCGTCGCTGCCTCAAGTTTAAATCGCGCTGAGTGAAGATATATTTTAGGCTCTTATGGTCACAGAATAACTCAAATTCTTCCCCATATAGATAGTGTCTCCACGATTTCAGGGCGAAAATGATGGCGGCTAACTCTAAGTCATGAGTGGGGTAATTTTCTTCGTGCTTCCGCAATTGACGGGACGCGTAAGCAATCACTCTGTCATTCTGCATCAATACACATCCCAAACCCACTCGAGATGCATCCGTGTACACGGTGTACTTGACACCTTGCTCCGGCAAGATTAAGACAGGAGCGGATGTGAGCTTATCTTTGAGTTCTTGGAATGCAACTTCTGCCTTACTATTCCACTCAAACTTGATATCTTTGCAGGTCAATTGAGTTAGTGGCCTAGCAATTTTGGAGAAGTCCTTAATGAAACGGCGATAATACCCAGCTAATCCCAAGAAACTTCTCACTTCTGTTGCCGACTTCGGTTGTTCCCAGTCTTGTACTGCTGCAACTTTAGTTCGGTCCACTGCAATACCTTCCTTAGTGACCACGTGCCCAAGGAACTTTACTTCCTCTTTCCAAAAGGCGCATTTCTTAAAGCTAGCATACAGCTGGTGCTGTTTTAACGTTTCTAGGATGGCCCGCAAGTGTTCTTCGTGTTCTTCATGGCTCTTAGAATAGACAAGGATATCATCAATAAATACGATGACGCACCGATATAGAAATGGCCTGAAGACTCGGTTCATCAAGTCCATGAACACCGCTGGGGCGTTCGTAAGGCCGAAGGGCATTACCAAGAATTCGTAGTGCCCAAAGCTGGTTTTGAACGCGGTTTTGGGTATGTCTTCTTCTCTAACCCGTAGTTGATGGTAACCTGACTGCAGATCTATCTTCGAGAAGTATTGGGCACCTCGCAGTTGATCAAACAAGTCGTCGATTCTAGGAAGGGGGTATTTGTTTTTAATAGTTACTTTGTTTAGTCTCCGATAGTCTATGCATAGTCGCCGACCTCCATCCTTTTTTGGCACAAACAGTACAGGGGCTCCCCATGGAGACACACTAGGTCGAATGAACCCTAAACCTAGAAGATCATCGATCTGAATTCTCAACTCCTCCATTTCACATGGAGGCATTCGGTATGCAGGCAGCGCGATCGGTGCGGTGCCAGGCACCAAATCTATGGCAAACTCTATTGCTCGTGCTGGTGGAAGGCCGGGTATTGGTGAAAACACCATATAAAATTCTTTAACTACCGGGGTATCATCGACTTCTGTTTTATCACTGCTGTCTACGTCCTTCATGGCATACAGTTCAGCACGATACCTGTAGCTGACCCTGACGGGGATGGAGATGGGATCTTCCTCGGGTAAGTGAATAGTCATCATTCTGGTTTCACAATCTAATTCTGCCGACACGGAGGTTAGCCAGTCCATGCCGATAATGATGTCGTAGTGGTACAGGCTGATGGCAACCAAATCAATGTGGACCTCCTTGTCCCCTAGGACGATGGGGCACTGAAGACATGCTTTGGTGGTGTCAGAGAATACTCCTGATGCCGTCGCGACGGCCCGTTTGGGTGTTTCGGTAGTCCTTAATCCTAGTCGTTTGATTAAAGAGTACGAGATGCAGGAGACAGATGCACCCGTGTCGATCAAACAGTAAACTGGAGAGTCAAGGATGCGAGCTGTACCTTCGAAAGCACAAGGGAAATAATCAGGCGTCTCGATCTCTTCTGAAATCAGTGCATTCACGCGTGCCTGTTGGGCCCTATTAGCCCCCGTTGTTATCGGTGCTGAGTAGGGGCGGATTGCTTGAGATGTAGGATGGCCTGACTGTGTGGGCTGCTTAGCTGATCCTGAAGGTGTGGCGTTTGGGCGGTTTTGCGGCCGGGCTGATGGCGTCGAAGGCTTGAGGTTAAGATCTTTTATCTTAGTGTAACAATAGGGTTCAGTATGGCCATTTTTCTTGCAATATGTGCAGCTCCGAATTGGGTTGGAGCTCGGTGGAGGCGGTAGTGCTCGTAATGGTGTTGGTTCAACCCGAGTCTTTTTACTTGAGGGAGCATATGTGGAGAACTCTGCCCTCTCTCTCGGATTGGTCTGAAGGCGAGCTCGGAAGAGACGGATGGCATCTTGCTCAGATTCAAGAGCCTTGGCAAAGGCAGCCGCATATGTTGAGATGTCGGAACAGCACATTTTTGTGCGAATCCCAGGTCGTAACCCTTCTAAGAAGCGTCGCAGCTTCGCCCCTTCATCCCTGGCTGTGGCCGGTGCATATCGTAATAATTCTGAAAACCGTATTTCGTATTCTCCAACACTCATGTTCCCCTGTTGTAATTTATGGAATTGGGCCTCCTGTGCATGACGGTAAGTAATTGGAAAATACTTCTCGTAAAAGTGGTCCTTAAATTCCTGCCAAGTCCACACATGGTCTTTCGGAACCATGCGACGAACACTCTTCCACCATACATCTGCGTCCTTTTCTAAAGAAAACGCGATAAGTTCGACTTGTTCAGCCTCAGAACAGTGGAAAGGCTCCACCATTTTAACCATTCGATCTAGCCAATGTTCGGCATCAGCCGGATTGTGAGTTCCGGCGAAGGTTGGGGGGCGCATCTTCTGGAAACGTTCAAAAATGCCCTCTCTATACACTGGGGCGGCCCTCGCGGGTGCAAGTGGCGGTGGAGGTGTTGCCTGAGTGTTAACAGGGTTTGGAGGGGGTGAAATGGTGGCGCTACCCGAATTTTGCGCAATTGACCCCATGATCATTGTCAGCGTTTGTTGTTGCTGTTGCAACGCAAATAGTAGCTGCTGCATGACATCTTGATTTAGCGGGGCTTGGGGTAGTGGTGGTGGAGGCGGCAACGCTGGTCCTTGGTGGTAATCCGCCCCATCATTCGCCACGGGTCCGTGTTCTTGGGCTGGGGCTTGAAAGTCTCCTAAAGTGACGGGAGGCTCGGTACTAGAGCTAGGGTCGTTAGGGCCTCTTGCCGGTTGGAGCGGATTGTCACGCTCCACATTCCGGTGCCCTCGAGTGTAGACTATGTCTACCCGTTGCGGCCTGTCACTGAACAGGCAAGGGAACTAGAGTTAGTACTCTACTAGGCTCTTGTCTAGGCATACATTCAACATTTGTAAATACTCGTCAATCATCCATGCACTTAGAGAAAATTAAACAGTAACTATTAAGCACATAACCAATCAGAAATATAGATTTCATCTTAGCTGTAATAAAAAGGCATTTCATTGATATTTTCATCCTTCAGGCAGGAATGCCACATAGATTGCATGTTAATTTTACTTTAAACGACACCCTACAACTAACTATATTAGTTCAACACTTGCCACAAATGGCACAAAATTTTTCTATTACTTATCCTACTTGGGGAGACACGCCTCACCCAAGGCCCCAAACACTAACTACTGACTTGACTTAATTGCTTAGATAACATTCTCATCCTACTCTTGAGGAGGAGGGGGGGGAGGTGGTGCATCTTCATTCTTCTCTTCTTTTTCCATACAACAAACAATCCTCTTCAGAAGACTATACATCTTCTTTGTTCGATTGTCTATCTTTTCCACCCTCCGCTTGAGGGCGGCATGGTCGGCCTCATAGTTGGGAGGCGGACGATACTCTTCGTCTTGCCCTTCTTCCTCTTCATTTTCTTCTTCTTCTTCTTCTTCTACGACGTCCGGTTCGTCGGACGCTTCTACATTCAAAGTCATCCTTTGGAGAGAGCGTAGGTTGAAAGATTGTACCGGTGCAGGGTCTTCCCTAGGCCCCGAAAGCCGATACCTCTTGGCCAACCTGCAAATGAGCCGCCCGTATGGCAGAGCGGGGGGGGGGGGAGGATTATGACGATTTGTAGCGGCCTTGATGATGTGGTGCAATATGACGGTCGGAAGGCATACATCCTTGCCACCCCAGACCTGGAAAAGCATTTCGACCATGTAATAGGACAGCTCGGTGCGGTTGCCCTTTCGGGGATAGACATCAGCGGCGAATATTTGGTGGATAACTCGGAGTTCAGTTTTCATTTTGCTGGCTAACAGACTCCCATTGGTCCTCCACTCGGCCATCTGTCCGCACAGCATGCGGGTGCGTTCGCATCGCATTTGATACGGCCTACAGTCATCCTCGTTGATGTACACCGTCCCCATTGGGATTCCAAGAGTTTCTGCTATGATTTCAGCGTCAATGTGATACACTTGGTTACCGCAATCCAAGTCGAAGCCTAATGGGTTTGTTCGGGTCTCTCGGATTTTTGAGTAGAAGAGGCGTACCAAGCCCGTATTGGCTGGATCGTTGATCTCAAGGACCGGGCCCCACCCTTTATTCCTCAAAGTTCGCAAGCCTTCATACCTTTCGAAGACCTCTTCCACTACCGGTCGCTCGTAGACGACGGATCGACGTGCAAACCTTCCTAGGGGTGAACTCGAGGTGGAAGCCTTGGAATCACTCTTTTTCTTCTTCGGAGCCCCTCGGCTCGTGCTAGCGGCAGCCCTCTTGTTCCCGGTGAGAGCCACAAGGAGGGGAATGGCGAAGAAAGAAGCTACGGCCGAGAGGAAGGCCGCCATTGATGGAGTCTTGAAGTTGGAGAAGAAAGGGGGTGGAGGTCTTCTAGAATTTGAGAGCAAGGAGGAAGAGTTTGGAGGTTTTGAAAGCTTGGCTAAGGTAGGAAATGAGAGAGAAGAGAGAAAATAAAAGAAATGGAATGAAATAGGATGAAAGAATGGGTTTTAAAGGGGCCCACACGTGCGTCACTATGCCCGTACGGTGGCATCCAGGTGGCATCCAGGTGGCACCTGAGCAATCTGCCCAAAAGCAGGTGTGTCCTACGGTAGCATTCAGGTGGAATCCAGGTGGCACCTGAGCAATCTGGAGGAACTTCCCAAGTTCCTAATTTCTGACCCTTGGCCACTTTTCACACTCCCATGACCCCTCAGCCTTTTCCAAAGCTGACCACTCATCACCTCTAATTCTATCCCACTCATATACATGCTCCCAAGTGACTACCAACTATTCTCACACGATGCCCGAGTCCTAAACCTGGGTCTCTCGTTTGGCACTTATATAGCCCATCCTTCTTCATTTCGGTGGATCCATTTCCCACATTCCAGTTGTTTCTACAGCCGACGCTCTGATACCAACTCTTGTGGCACCCCGGATGTCAAGGGTCGAGGGCATCCTCGGCCCCCAATATCCCAGGCCCCACTTTATGCAAAACATGCAATGAAATAGGCAAGCTACTAGAATCAGAATAATGCTCAGCTAGAAGCAAACACATGAGATATCTATATCCAAAGAAGAAGTGAGCATATATATATAAGCCAAAAGAATTAAGTAACATCAACAACTCACTCGACGGGACCCGCTAGGGGCCCCGATCATCAGGCTCCAAAAACTAGCAAAAACCTATACATTGCGCCAACCCGGCGCTATCCCTCATAACAAGGATCCCCTATCACCCTCTATACAGGTCGTCTGCATACTGAATGTATGGATCCTCGCCAGCGGCTAACTCCTCGTATTCTGCCGCTTCGCTCTCCTCCTGTAAACCTGGGTCACATGCGGCGTCTGGGTGGTGTTTTATAACACCGTTCCCAGAATGGGGAGTGAGTGGCCAACTCAGTGGTAACATTACATACAAGTTATCAATGCACAAATGGAAGCATACATAAATAATGGATTCTATTACACATCATTCTTAACTAAGATATCGACAACAATAAAGCACGGTTATTTAGTGCATGAGTGCATGAAATGCATATGTGCATGCCCCAAACACCAGTTTGTCACAGCTAACAGTGTGTGGCACCACCACAACACTCGCACAGACTGGGCCACCATGACAGGGGCACCACCCCAGTCACCCGCCCGATGAATGTCATGCCGGACCATGAATGATTATCCAAATCCTTAATTATACCAGTTTAACATCCAGCCGGTTGGCGAAGCCAACATACCATTACCTCTTCACTCGGCCGATCAGGGATCACCTGGCTCCCTGCGGGCGAGTACATATCATCGCCAGTAACCCCAAGGATCCCAGCTCGGATAAACAGTCCGAGCGTCTGATTCGGCCATGACTCGTCAGCCATGTCCGACTCAGACGGGGGTGGCTCAGTCATGCCATTACCCCATAGTCAAACAAATGGATGGCTCACTGCCTCCATGGGTGCTCAAGGACACTACGGAGGAGCACCACCCCGGCGTAGGCCGACAGCGCGAGCATAGGTCCCATACCACCATGCTCGGCTCATGAGTCTTTAGGGATCGTTCGCCATGTAATTATTAGTGGGCCTATCCAATGGTCGTGCTGGTATGTGGATTCGAATATAGGCGTTTATCCAAACATTATACCTGAACCGGGTTTGTTGAGTTGGTGGTCCTTAGTCAAGGGGATGACGGAAGACTGTCCTTGGGTACTATACCCCACATGGTTCATGAACCACGGACAGCACCCGCATTACCCCACGCCTGAGGATTCTAACTCCGGGGATACGGCCAACCTACGTGGCCGACCCAAACTCTATGAATTTCCCGATCCGGCAACATACAGAACCATGGGACTATGCTAGGAGCTAAACTTTAACTATTCTACTACATATATGTTATGTACAGGTGATGTTATTTCAAAATTACAAGCAACCAGAAGAAATTACCAATTTCCCCCAAAGATGCAACAACAACATACACATGCATCTCAGGGAATCATAATAGTGCACAAACAATTAAGCAATTCTTTCCAATTTAAGATAAATATGTGAATACTAATATATACTTATGTAATACTAAACATGCATGATGATTAAACAATATAAACAGGAAATTCCTAGCTTTAAAGACATCTAGAGAACTAATCCCTAAGGGATTCTACATCTATCTAGCAAGTCTACCTAGAATTAGAGATATTATTCATGTGGGCTTGCATTTGATGCAAGACAACCTGTAGGGAATGATACACACCTCATATCTCCGAATTCCCTTGCAATTCCTGCAAGAGAGGGGCTGCATGTTAGGAAATTGCATGAATTCAGCAGAAAATTTGACAGCTCCAGGTGTATACTTCATTCCAATTACCTGTGAGGCTGGATGAAGCTGAATCCGGCACTCTCCTAGCCCTATGAAGCGAAGGCGGCGAAGGAATCGCCCCAAATGGACATGCACAAGCCCTCCTTGGGCTGATCTCCCTCTCCTCCAACTTCTCTTCCTCACACTCTCTCTCCTTTCTCAGCTAGATGTAGGTAGAAATGAGAGTGGCTGAGAGAAAAGGAGCTTTTATAACCTTGGGAAATCAGGATATATAGCCCTCAACTTTTTAAGTGGCTATAAGTAGCCTCTTGGGTCTACTTTTGATTGTGTGGGGCCCAGCGAGCCCATCTAACCCGATCTGGACCGAGGGATAGTCCTCTTGGCGTAGGATATGGCTACATGCGCGATCCTACGAGAATATAGTGCGGCAATTGTGAACTATGGCGATGGATCAGTCCGACGGTCACCGACCATCGATCGGGGCTGCAAGTTTGGGGTTGTGGTGGATGTTATATTTAAGTTCTAAGTCCCTAAATCTCAACGCCATGCAAGGGTGCAGAAGGGCCACACAAGAAAAGTATGTGTTGTAATGATTGGTTTACTTAAGGCTGGTGAGAGTACACTCACGCCTAGGGTGTAATCGTAGTGTTGTGCAGTTTTACGGTTTCGGATATCAATTTTAGTGTGCGGATCCAACAAAATACCAGGCCCGACATGGGGGTCGACTTAAGTCTCAGACCCACCTGACTCGGATTGGATCGTGCAAAGACCCGATGGGTGTGCACGTGGAGCCTGGATTAGGGAAGCCTCGGTTTCAAGAAGCTACTATTGGCCAATTAAACGCCCTGGAGTGACGTAAGCGTGACATGGCCCGAGGACATGTTCAGGTTCGAGGGCCAGTTGTTTTACGGGGCGTTACATGGAAGCCCCAAGTTTTGATGGGCGCCTTGACCCCAAGGCATTCCTTGACTAGTTAGCTGACCTAGATCACTACTTCAAGTGGTATGACATGTCAGAGAACCAGCAAGTGCGGTTTGCCAAGATGAAGCTTGTGGGTCAGGCTAAACTGTTTTGGGCCAACACAAAGCGAAAAATTGATAGAGCTGGAGGAGCCCCCATTGCACATTGGGATGAGATGAAGGAGCTGTTGAAGGAGAAGTACCTCCCTCTCTCCTACCAACAGAAGCTCCTTGACCAAGAGAATTTCCAGATTTAAAAAGTTTCCAATTTTAGGAAGTTTTCTAATTTGGAAAATTTCCAGCTTTGAATCGTCTTCTGTTTTAATTCAGTAATTGTCAGTCCATTATAATTAGATTCATATCATTCACATTGTAAGTCATCCAATCCATAGAATCGAGTTTAAGAAGAACTTAGGACAAGTCCTCCGTTGTGTACCCATTCGTTTTAGTCATGGTTTTAGATTACGCATCACTACCATGAAACAGGATCAAATTCTGGAGGCTTTGGCCGCCATATCTTGATGCCTGGACAACATTGAAAACCATTCTAAAAAATCCTTCCAGAATCTCAACAACAAATTAGATGCATTCAACCAGACTAGCCCTAATTATGGAAAAGATGGTCAACATTATGCCTTGGTGAACGGTAAGTTGGATGGGTCCAAACATGATGTTTACGAAGTAGAAGAGTACGTGCCTAAGGTCAGTCCCGAGGAAATAGAAGAAATTGAGGCATCGCTCATCATCGTTGATGATGACGAAGTGTGTGCTAGTGATGAAAAGGTCGAAGAAATTGAGACCGCACCAGTTTCAGATGTCAGGTGTAACTTAAGTGATGTAGAGTCCCAATCTAAGTCTCTTACCATAATGCACACGAATGAATTTGAAAAGGAGGCTAGTGAAGATATGATGGTAGACACCCACATAATTTGTGATATCCCACCAGATGATTTAAGGGATAAATTTTCACCTAAATGGGAAATTCAACACACAATCGATCTTGTCCCTGGATCAATCCTTTCCTCCATACCAGCTGAACCCCGCAGAAAATACAGAAATGCAACGTCAATTTGATAAACTTCTCGGGGAAGAATTCAATAAGGAAAGTTTGAGTTGGAGTTTTGTTTTGTGTGTCATGCCTGCCCTTTTCACATTAAAAAACAATGGCATATGGCGCACATGTGGGCATATCCTGGCCTTCCACAAAGCTTCAGTCAAGTGTCACGCCACCTTGCGACGTATTCACTTCATGGTGGATATGATGGCCAAAGTCCTTATCCTGCATCTTGATGACATTTTGGACATAATGGCTGATGCCAAGATCTGCTCAAGACTTGGTATTGATAGTGTGTGTTCTCAAGTGTTGGGATACCTGAAAATCATTCTTGTTTATAATACTTATAATGAGAAATTATGTGTCACCCATGAGAAGTCTCCTTTTGTTTCAATTTTTCAAGTTCTAGGTCGTAGGATTGTTTATTTCGAGTCCGTTGCTTTTTCAGAGAGTCCTTTAGTTTCACCCATGTCTGTCACCCAAAGGTCTTTAGAGTCAGCCGATACATTTGCACGACACATTCATGAATTGCATACACATATTAGACAGCGGATTAATAGAAGCAATGACAATTATAAATGTTCAGCTGACGCTCATTGTAGATCTCAAGACTTTCAGGAACGAGAATGTAATGGTGAGGATAAGGCCATAACAGTTCTCACAGGGCACCGCTAAGAAATTACAAGCGCGTAGTGCTGGACCATTCAAAGTATTGCAAAGAATTGGGTCCAATACGTATAGGACAGACCTTCCACTTAAAATGAGCATTAATCTAACGTTTAATGTGGAAAATCTAGTCCATTCCCCTAATCCTATCACTGGTCATTCTTCCCTTTCGTGGCCATTTTATAATTTTGCTTCACAACCCACTACACCCCTTCCCCCACCTATTGATCGCAAAGAGGAAATTGAGTAAGTTGTGGATGAAGAGATAACTTCCACGAGAGGAGGAGGTTTCCAAAGGTATCTTGTCAAATGGAAGACTAGATCACCGTCAAAATCTACGTGGTTTACTCAAGTGGAGTTGCAGAACGTTGATCCGGATTTGCTAGAGTGCCACAAGAGTTTTAGCTCGTCGGAGTCGAGTTCTTTTCAGACGACGAGAATGATAAGAACATCAGGCCCTTTAAGGTTTATCAGCGTAGGAGGCAAGTGACACCTGTATCTTTATGGCTCGATGATGAGGGGCCTAGATTGTTCGTGATGACTTGAGGAGTATCGAAGACCTTACACATGTAGTCTGAGACATTTGAGAAGATCCCACATTGGGAAGACATGTGTAAGTTGCTTGGAAGAGATGATCGGACCGTTGGATCGCGATGATGATATGATCGGACCGTTGATTCGTCGTGGCCCGCTTTCATCATGCCATCATCGGAAGCCATCGGGCATCTTAGATTTGCATTTATTATATGCACTTTTACTTAGTTGAGTTTTGGGTCAGTGTGTGCACGTTTTTTCGTGCGAATGTCTTTTTTTTTAATTTTGTTAGTAGGGGTATTTTGGTAATTATGTTAATTTCGAATTTTATAAGAGTGTTGCCCTAAACCTTTTTCATTAAGCTATTGATTAAAGAAAGAAAACCTTTGTGGTGCCTCCTTCCTCTCTCTCTCTCTCTCTCTCTCTCTCTCTCTCTCTCTCATGGAACATCTTCTTCCCAAATCTTCTTCTTCTCTTTTCTTCTTATGCTCCTCCAACATTCTTCTAGGGCGTGTTTGTTTCTCCATTTACCTGAGTAAATGCTGGTAAATGGGCTGTGATTATTTTTTCCATACGTTTGGAGATTAGTGTAAGTATTGTAATAAATGCGCCTGGGAAAGCGAGATTGTAGCGGACGAGTTGGGGATGTAAAATCTATGGGTCCCACAATGATGTATATATTCAATCCATGCCGTCCATCTGTTTTATCGGATCACTTTAGGGAACTAACCCAAAAATGACATAGATTGTAAGCTCAGCTAAAGCACACCATGGGAAACAAGGGAATACTGTCATGCACCGTTAAAACTGAAATTTTGTGTGGGGCCCACAGTGATGAGTATCTGTCATCGAACCTGTTCAAAAGATCAGAATGACATGAATGAAGCAAAAAAACTAAATATCTGCTAGATCCAAAACTTTTATGGCCCACAAGAAGTTTTCAACGGTAGATTTTCAATTCCCATTTTAGCTTCCGTGTGGTCTACATCTATATTGAATCCAGCTCGTATTTGGGCTTATGACCTAAAATTAGGGGATAAAACAAATGAACGGCGTGGATGCGACACATACATCACTGTTGGCCCTATAAATTTTATGTTGTGTTCCTCGATTTTAGCAAAACTGTCACGTCAAAAGTGCGGCTTACTTGCAATTCCACTTGTAAGTAATTATTACTAATTTCTAGGGATTTACGTGTTACCATAGTTAAACAAACACGCCCCTAAGGTAAGTTATTCTTCCTTCTCTCTCTATTTCTATTATCTCCCAATCCTCGAACCCTAAATTTGAGAATTGAATCAAAACCCCAATTCCTCAAATTTCCAATTCCCTAATATGAGAAATCATTTGATCCCTCAGACTAGTGAACCCCATTGTTCGATTGGGTTATGACCATGCAAGATCGGGAGGTTCTATCCCTCGCCAGATCCAACCTACGCATTATTTGAATTTCTTACTTCGTGGTTGTGATGATGGCCTACTCCATTGCATGTCTCTTTGTGGTTTTCTTAGTTTATGATGGTTGATGTTGAATTTTTAGATTATTATTGTCTTTCATTTCCGCTGGATTATGTGTTCATGAGCATACATCATAATTAGGGCGTCCTGCATCAATTATCCTAGGTAGGCCGTGGTTGTTTGATAAGGATGTCACAATCTTTGGTTGCTCGAATCTATGTACCTTCATGCATGAGGGCAAAAAGATTAAAATCAATCCATTGCTGCCTAAGAGCACCGCAGATACGATTAAGAATGACAGAGCGAGTAAGCCTAAAGAAGTGAGGAAATTCAAGCCTAAGTCTTTACATATTATTAACGCAAATGAGTTTGAGAAAGAGATTAGGAGGATTCGACGGTGTACGCCCTTGTGGCAAGAAAAGTTACACCAGATGCTCCAGTAGAGTTACCCCATGAGGTAACCTCGGTTTTAGAGGAGTACATAGATGTATTCCTTGATGATTTACTAGATGAGTTGCCACCAATGCGGGACATTCAGCATGCCTTGATCTTGTCCTGGGGTCGACTTTACCAAACCTCCCTCACTACAGGATGAACCCTGCAAAGCATGTAGAATTGAAGAGGCGGGTAGATGAGCTTCTGCAGAAGGGTTTCATCCAGGAAAGTATGAGTCTATGTGACGTACCTGCATTGTTGACGCCAAAGAAAGATGGTAAGTGGCGGATGTGTGTGGATAGTTGAGCTATAAATAAGATCACAGTCAAGTATCGGTTCCCAATACCTAGACTTGATGATATGCTCAACATGATGGCCAGGTCCACCATCTTTTCTAAAATTGATCTCAAAAGTGGATATCACCAGATTCGCATATGCCCGGGAGACAAATGGAACTACCTTCAAGACGAAGGATGGGCTGTATGAGTGGTTGGTCATACCTTTTAGCTTGACTAATGCACCCAGTACATTTATGCGAGTGATGACACAAGTTTTGAGACTGTTCATAGGCAAGTTCTTAGTCGTTTATTTTGATGATATCTTGATCTATAGCACTACTAAAGAACTGCACCTTGAACATCTGAAGCAAGTCTATAGCATTCTTAGGGCCAAGAAATTGTAATGTGTGCCTTTATGTCAAATCGAGTCATATTCTTAGGATTTATTGTGTCAATCGATGGTATGCGTGCAGACCCAGAAAAAGTTAAGGCAATTGTTGATTGGCCTGAACCGAAAAATATTCATGATGTGCAAAGCTTTCATGGCTTAGCAACCTTTTATTGTCGGTTCATCAAAGAGTTTAGCACAACCATGGCTCCCCGTGAGAATTCGTGTGGTCGAAAGCCGCAGTGGGGGCTTTTAAAGAAATCAAGGGTAGGATGATAGAAGCTCTTGTCATGCGCTTTCCTGACTTTTCAAAACTCTTCGAAATTGCGTGTGATGCATCAGGTGTTGGTATAGGCAGAGTTTTTAGTTAAAAAGGTCATCCCGTAGCCTATTTAGGTGAAAAGTTGAATGAGGCAGAGCATAAATACTCCACCTATGACAATGAGTTCTATACAGTAGTACAATCCCTGAGATATTGGTATCACTATCTCTTACCGCAAGAATTCATCTTGTTTTCAGACCATGAGGCCTTGAGATATTTACATTCCCAAGAGAAGCTCAACCCAAGGCATGCTAAGTAGGTAGCATTTCCTTAAGAATATTCGTTTGTCCTTAAACATAAGGCCGAGGTCGAAAACAAACCAGCTGATGCCCTTAGTCGAAGAGTGGCCATGCTCAATTCACTGAGTGTAGATGTTGTCGGTTTTGAGCAACTGAGAGCTGAGTATCCCATCTATCCAGATTTTGGGAATACTTATGCGTTACTCTCTAATGACCAGCGTAGCACGGGTGAATTTTGAAAGATGGTTTCATTTTCAAATGAGATCGCATATGTATTCCCCGTACTTCCCTCCGCGATTTTCTCGTTTGGGAGCTTCACTCGGGAGGTATAGCTGGCTATTTTGGTCGAGATAAGACTATTGCCCTTATTGAGGATCGTTTTAGTTGGCCGAGTCTCAAGCGAGATGTAGCCAAGATTTTAGGGTAGTATCGTACATGTCAATTGGCAAAGCAACAAAAGAAAAATACTGGGCTGTATACGTCATTGCTAGTGCCACACACACCGTGGCAAGACATCAGTATAGATTTCGTGCTTGGGCTTCCCAAGACAATTAAGAAGCACGATTCCATTTTTGTGGTGGTTGATCGTTTCTCAAGAATGACGCACTTTCTCCCATGTACTAAAATGTCAGATGCGTCTAACATTGCTTGAGTCTTTTTCGATGGTGTGGTTCGTCTACATGAGTTGCCTAAGACTATAATGTCTGATCGTGATGTCAAATTCATCAGTTATTTTTAGAAAACACTATGGCGTATGATGGGGCACCAGATTGCACTTTTCTACTGCATATCATCCTCAGGCAGATGGTCAGATTGAGGTTGTCAATCGGAGTCTTGAAACTTTGTTACGATGCTTAGCGGGTGAACATGTCAAGACTTCGGACTTAATTTTACCTATAGCCTAGTTTGCATATAATAGTTCTGTCAATAGGTCTACAGATATGAGTCCTTTTGAAATTGTTAGTGGGTATAAGCCTAGAATGCCTATAGACTTATTACCTATGTCAGTCACCCAGAGATCTTAAGAGTCAGCCAATGCATTTGCTCGTCACATTCATGATTTGCATTCATACATTAAATAGCGGATAAATATAAGCAATGAAAGCTATAAACAATCAGCTGACTTGCATCGTAAACTTCAAGAATTCCATGAGAGAGACTATGTAATGGTACAAATAAGGCCAGAGCGGTTTCCTCAAGGTACCGCTAGAAAATTACAAGCGCGTAGTACTGGACCATTCAAAGTCTTGCAGGAAAATTGGGTCCCAATGCATACAGGATAGACATTCCACCAAACATGGGAATCAATCCGACAATCAATGTAGAAGATCTAGTCCTTTGTCCAAACCCTTCTCTAGACCATTCTCCCCATACAAGGCCATATTCTAAGTTTTCTTCCCAGCCTATTCCACATATCCCAACCTTAGTTGAACAAAAAGAAGAAATTGAAGGGATTGTGGAAGAAGAGATCGTATCCACACGAGATGGAGGCTTCCAACAATACCTTGTTAAATGGAAGAATAGGCCATCATCTGAGTGTACATGGCTTACAGAAGCAGAGCTACAGTGACTTGATCCAGACTTATTAGAGAGACACGGGAGTTTTATCTCGCCGAAGTCGAGTTCTTCTCACCTGAGGGGAGTTGATGAGGACATCAAGCCATTTAGGGTTTATCAGCGTAGGAGGCGAGCGACACATATATCTCTATGACTTGATGATGAGCTTGGAGGATCATTCGTGACGACTTGAGGAGCATCGAAGACCTTACACATGTGGTCCGAGACATTTGAGAAGACCCCACCATAGGAAGACATGTATAAGTTGCTTGGAGAAGATAATTAGACCGTTGGATCACGAGGATGGTGTGATCGGACCGTTGGTTCGTCATGGCCCACCTTCATCGTGCCATTATCAAAGGCCATCGGGCATCTTAGATTAGAGTTCATTTTATGCACTTTTACTTATTTGAGTTTTGGGTCAACGTGCGCACGTTTTTTCATGTGAATGTTTCTTTTTTTTTTAATTTTGTTAGGAGTATTTTGGTAATTATGCTAATTCCGAATTTTATAAGTATGTTGCCCTAAACCTTTCTGATATTATTGCATTATTAAGAAAAGAAAAACCCTCTTTGGTAGCTCCTTCCTCTCTCTTTCTCTTGTGAATCTCTTCTCATCTTCCTTCTCATCTTTTCTTCTTTCTTTCTCAGATTCTCTTTTATCCTAAGGTATTCTTCTATCTTCTCTCTTACTTCTAATCCTTCTTTTCGCATTATCCATCATCCCTACAATCTGGAAACTCGGATTTACACCCGTTTCTCAGATTTTCATGATTCCCTTACCCAGAAATCCCTTGATTTCATGGACTAGTGAATCCTATTGGTTGATTGGATGAAACCATGCAAGATCGGGAGGTCTTATCCCTCGCTGGATCTAATCCACGCGTGATTTGAACCTTGTACAGCATGTTTTGTGATGATGGCCCGTCTATTGCATGTTTCCCATGTGTTTCTCTGAATTATGATGATGTTAGATTAATGTTTACTTGATTTGCTACATGATTCCAATGAATTTTACATGTTTCACATGCATATGTTTAGATTAGGACATTGTCCTACGCCAGTCATCCAAATGCCCCTAAACCAAATGGCCCCTAAATTTCCTCAGTACAATATGGAGACAAAATTCATTCTTTTACAAGAATCATATCTATTTATATGTCAATGACTAAATTATATGATCATGGAAGCAATATGTGCTTTTCACCAAAAGTTTTATTTTCGCGATTAACAATTATTAATATAGAACAGCTTAAATGCACATAGTTATACACGTGATGAAATGTAACAATGCAAGTGTCCTTACCCAGAAACAAGAGCAGCCATACTATCAATAATTAGCAACTTCACTTGATGTTGTAAGACTGACACCTTGATTTCTTGCAAGCTATCATCAAATTACAAGATAGAAAATTCATTAATCATTTCCTCTTCCATGTTATTTAATATACAAAACTAAACAAAAGTTAAAAGTATGAATTTTGCCAGAATTAGTAAAGCAATTATCGGAGGAAGTATCCACATAGACATTCAATTCTCCAGCTTCAATCTAGCTAAAGAAGAAAAATTATTTTAGACCCTACATAATGCATTTTTAAAATCATTAAAATCCTTGGTATCCAAGTCCTGAGTCATCAAGGAAAAAGGAATCATATGATCCTTGGGCCGGCAATATCCACAACATACTTGGCTTTTCCATTTGTACAAGTGGACCCTGGTTCAATGATCCAGACATTGGACTATTTGGACCCACCATCCATGGATCATACCCCAAAAATCCACATGATGGTAATCCTAAGCTTTGATTTCTGGCCTGCAAATAGAGGATTAAGAAGAGAAATGCTAAGTGTGCCACATCCGACCAACTGAAAGAACCGAAATTGATGGTTAGGAACTTCCAATTTGGGAGTTTGTTGGGGTGTGCTCCATCCTACGGTGGAACCAACAAACCACTGGTCTGGATCACTGACGCATGGGTGCTACACATAGGATCTGAAAACTGAGAATAATGTGCACATTCTTGGCTCGAGGATCATATAACTCTATAAGAAAAAATGGAAAGACTTACATATTATACAAACATTGGTCGGTACTAGAAAAGATGCATAGAGACATTAATATTATCGTGGTGCAAAGTTCTAGAGCACAGGGGTAG
Organism: Liriodendron chinense; assembly: GCA_003013855.2. NCBI lineage: Eukaryota > Viridiplantae > Streptophyta > Magnoliopsida > Magnoliales > Magnoliaceae > Liriodendron > Liriodendron chinense. The sequence continues at coordinate 3,449,672 of ML058466.1, read as the reverse complement.
GACTGATTGCTTGGATAGAATTGTGCATGCATTACATGTAACCTTTTGAACCTCAACCAATTTTCCTAACTTCACCAGAATAGAATTAGATTTGGATTTAATAGATTGCCTCAGAAAAGCAAAAGTTGACAACTTCTAGACTCGACTTCCATACCCTTTTTTTTTCTTGCCTCTACCAAAACCAAAATTCTTCTCCAGAATATGCAACCAGAGATGGATCTTCACCTTTTCCTAAGAGCTTCTTGGAGTATGTAATGGATAATTGATCAATTCCGATATATCCCCCACCCCGAATGGTGGTTTTCTTGATAACAAAAGGGTTGCAGGCACTTAAGGGATGGAATAAAAATGTGTTTGGAAATGTCTTTTAGAAAGTTGGGGATGCGAAGATTACATCCTACAAGCTAAAAAAGTGGTGCCCGTGAGCAGCAAATCCATGAGAACATTGGACAGGTATTGCTTAAATACAAATTCTAGAGGAGATCTTCTAGAAACAAATGGTTGGAGGAATAGTATCAGAATACAAATTCTTCCATGCATAGGTTATGGAACATAGGAAGCAAGGTATTCTGTATCGATGACGGTGGCCGAAAAAATCCGGAAAATACCTAGAAAAACTAGAATAATGTAAATATACCAAATCTTTATTCTTTTTTTTTTAACATGTTTATGGTAGCGTAACGGTCCACTCTTTGGTGAGAGTGTTGTATTGGGTTATTTGGTGAATTTATGAACATAGTTATGTGTCTCTAATGTTTACACATCACAATCAAGCATTAGAATTAGAAATTGAAAAACAAAAATGCATATATACCACTTTTTCGGTTTTTTGAAAAAATGGCCCTCAGCAATGTTGTCAAAAATCATTATCATATCACAAATCGTAATAGGGGTTGAATCATATCGAATCGTAAATCGTATCATAAATCATAAGATTTTTTTATGATTTTCTTAAAAATATGAAAAAATATAAATAAATCAGAAAAACTAAAAGCTTTAAAACTATCATGAGATGGTATTACTTAAAAATTAAATGACTTTTATCTTTCCTTTTTTTTTTTTTGTTTTTGTCTTTCAAGAAATTTCCTTAAAAAAACATACAAGTATCCTTCATAATTTATGTTCTTATTACATTTCTTGAATGTAGAATCGCATTGGAAAAGCGGCATTTGATTCCATAGACCAACGAAAAAAGATATTTTGATTTCTAACCATCATTCCATAATACATATAAGTTAACATGATCGTACCCAAGCATAAAAATATTCCAAATAAGCCATACATCAATTTGGCGTTTCAACCAATTAAGAAGTAAGAAATCATAAAAAAAAAAATTAAAAATTAAAAAAAAAAAAAAAAGCTTCACGATTTAACATTGAAGAGAATATATATCATTTAACCTCTTATAAAGAACAGAATTACATAATTTACATTGTCTAAATGATTCTTTTTTTTTTGGGTAAAAGTTTTTTCTAAATGATCCTTAAAGCCCCTGCCAATTTAAAAATATAAATTGAAAGCCAAGTGAAGCTTAAAATAGAAGAAAACAAGAATAATTTGAATTGTAAATCAGGATTTGAATCATAAATCATAGGATTCAAATCATAAAATCGTAGGATTCATATAAAAAAGGGATTCAAAGGTGGGATTCAAATCATTCTGCTTAAGATTTGACTCAAATTGTAAATCGTAGGATTTTGACAACACCGGCCCTCAAAGCTTCTATTTGCCCAAATCGCTTCAATTTACTATTTAAATCCTAAAAACTATAGTACGGGCAGTGGAAATCTGTTGTAGAATGATGTAAGAAAGTTTAAGGAATGAAAAAAGTGAAAAAAAAAATGAGGAAAAAATTAATATGCATAGAAAAAATAAGCGGTCGTTTTTCAATCGTTACGGGGGTAACGGTCGTTATGCCCCATAACGGTCATATGGTCCCTATAACGCCGATACGGTCCCCAAAAAACTAGCTGTCACATTTCATCCCCGTATCGCGTAATGACCACGACCATTACCTATATGTATCGGCCTTTCCGACCATATCGTAACAGACACGAAACACATTGGTAGGGAGCATTCTTCCATCTGAAGTAGCAAGCTGGAGTCAGGTGATATTATTAAATAACAGGTGAGAATTGCAAAAGAGGTTTTCTCATTTTTTTCAACAAATCTTTAGCATCCGAGGGATGCTCCATACATGAGGAGATCTCAAGTGCTATTCTAAACTAGGTTATTATGAATAAAGCATATGCTCTTGGCTCCCCTAGATTTGGAGGAAGTGCATCGGTCTACCTTCAATATTTCTTTGGACAGTGCCACGGGTCCAAATGGCTTCTTCGAAAGTTTTTTTTTTAAATGACGTGCTTTGAGGTTGTAGGTCATGACATCTATCATGTGGTTTGTGATCTGTTTAAGAGGGTTGCGTTGACTCGGGCCTTCTCTAGCACCTTCTTATGTCTTATTTCATAGGTACAAATCCTTCGTCATTTTCCAATTTCCACCCCATACTCCCATTAGCTTATGCAATTGCGTACAAGATAATCTCAAAATTTTATTATGCTCAGATTATGTAGGGTTCTTCAAGATAATTTGGGAAGAACATGGTGATTTTGTGAGTGGTCGGAAGACTAGAACATCTTGGAAAATACTATTGCAACACATGAGATGGTGAGGGAGCTGAATATGAAGGTGGTGGGGAATGATGTTATTTTAAACTGGACATAACTAAAGCTTAAGACCGGATTGAATGGGATTTTATTTACTAAGTTTGGCTTCTCACTAGAATGGATCAAGTTGTTTGAAAATGTCAGAATAATTGTTGGTTCTCGGTGGTTGTGAATGGAAGAGTTGGCCTACGCCATACCAAATGGCCTAAATCTTAGTCCCACATCATATTTCAAAAGGAAATGAAACACCCTAACAAACAATGGTTTGTGTATCGATATCCCACAATGTATATGCATTGGACCATGGTATATGGAAAGATCGAGGGAAACATCAGGAATACTGCATTTATTATAGTATGAGGGAAACATTGGGAAAACTTCAGGAAAATGATGGTATTTTCAAAGTGTTGATGGATCGTGATGATCTCGTGCGTGGACGTATGTGGCACACTTTGCATGAGCAATATGATTTCTAGTGTTTCACATTATTATTGAGCTAAGATATGTGTTAGAATAGAGTTTTAAGTTCATGGACTTTTTTTTAAAGGATAATGGAGGATTTTATTAAATGCCCGCTGCAAGGCACACAGGAAAAGAATACAAAGAGAAAAGGATTCAAACAAATTACAACCCAAAGATAGATTTGACAAGGTCTTTCTCAACATTCAACGCCGCCGCCCATTACAAAATAAGAGATTTAATAGGCAGCACTATAGAGACCATAGAACCCGTGGAGTTCTGAAAACGCTACCTATTACGCTCCCCCAAATAGACCACCAAATGGCCGGAAGAATCAAGTTCCAGATTGGCCTCCTCTTTTTGCAAGCCCCATACCCGAACCAGGCCCATAGAAATTCAGAAGCTGACTTTGTTTTATGTAATAACTCAAGTATGAGGGAGGTATTTGCTTTATGTAATAACTTAAGTATGACGTAGGAATTTTTGTAAATTTACTTTTATTGTGAAAGCCCTAATAATAAAATAGGAGAGGTAGGGGCATGAGGGCCTATTTAGCCCTTCTCTCCCTTTCTCCTGCTTCTTATCATCTCTCTCTCTCTCTCTCTCTCTCTCTCTCTCTCTCTCTCTCTCCAAATCCTACTCAAGAACATGGTATCAAAGTGGTAATTGATCCAGTACCTTGCTTCTTACCCTTTTTTTTCACTTTCTTTCTCTTCTCTACCTTTCGTTTCCATAAGGTGAAATCCCAAATCATTTGGGGGGCTAACTTACACAAATCACCTTTTCTCTCTGTTTAACCACCATATGGTGGGTTGTGTAGTTGTGTCACGTGAGCGTACTGGAGGCCCGCTCCCATATACAACCAATCGTGATGGTTCAAAGTGGGACATTGTGCATCTATGGCAAGATTTGAAGATTTTGCGTGAATAAGTTGTGAATGAATGTGAACCGCTTTTCGTATTTGTCATTAATCAATTCGAACATGTGGTGGTGATCATTGATATCTCTCTTGAAGCAAGTGTTAGGTAAGTTCAAGTTCAGGTTCTTCCCTATGTTGGATTTCTTCTCTTTCCTAAATATAGATGTTAAGAATGATGCCAAGAATAGTTTTTTGTCTCCATCTAAGTCGATGAATCTTCAATTTACATCGACCAAACTTAATGGTGCGAATTATTTACAATAGGGCCACATTAGAAGATGTGTTTCTTACAAGAAAAGAAAAATGAAGTATCTAACATCCCCTGAGCCTGCTGAAAGTTCAACAAATTATGAAAATTGAGTAACAGAAGATGCTCTAATTAGAGCGTTGTTATAGAATAGCATGGAGCTGCATCTTAGTGAAAATGTTTTCTTTTTCAAAACAATGTAAGTGTGGAAAATTTTTAAAGCAATGTATTCAAGTGAAAAGAATTTAACTCGTATAGACAAGTTGCTTCAAAACATCTCTCATTTCAGCAAGGAGATTAGATGAATATTATTTGGCATTGCAAGATATCTGGGAAGAACTGAATGTGCATCAATCCATGTCAATTGATTGTGAGACCATGAGACGCCACAAAGAGGAATTCCATGTTGCCAAATTCCTCTTTCGTCTTCATCCTAAGTTCGAACTTGTGCAAGCTCAGATTCTTGGAGGGAGTGAAATTCCATCTGCTATGGAGGTATTTGCCCATGTATAGCATGCAACTTGTATAAATACATAGAGTTCATCTACATCAATCATTCAATGTTTATTTCTTCATCTGATAGGGGAGATAGAGAAAGCCGTGGTGGTCGTGGTCGTGGTGGACGATTTGGTCGTAGATATTCAGAGGGAAGTCATTTTGGAGGTAGGAATACTTGGGGAGGTTGGGGTAAAGATTTTGGAGGCAAATGCGGTCTTGTTCACGGTAATCGACAATGCTCTCATTGTTGTCTTTCTAACCACACTATCGATACGTATTGGGATTTCACTATTAGGCCACCTTGGGCAAATTAGTTAAATCTTCTGATGACGGTTTTGAGGGCTATATCTCCAAACCAATCTCAATCCATTATGAATCAAGCACCGCAAGTGATACGGTTACGTTATCCAAGGATAGGTATGCCAAATTGCTAAAAGATCGTTGCACATATGCGTCCGCCTCCATTGCCACTCTTGTTCAATCAGGTATGTTATGTCATGCTTCCTCTGAAAGTGTTCCTTGAACAATTGATTCTGAAGCTTTCATAGATTAAAATATCGATATCATATCGGGCGATACGAGCGTACCATATCCGTATCGGCATGAGACAATATGCAATACAGGGTTGTATCAGCCCGATACGAAAAAATGAATCTGTATCGACTTGATACAACTCAAATCCGCACCAATACGATTTACTTGTATCAGTTTGACCGATATGGGCTGAAAACCCAACCGGCCCTCGTTTTCCGATTTCCCACTTTCCTCTCTACTCCTTTTTATTAATTTTATTTTTTTACCTCAGAGATTGTTCGAAGCCCATTTTTTACCAAATCTACGCTACATTTGAAGATGAAATTTTCGTTTTTAGAATTCGGAGAAAATAAAATTGTAAAATACCTAATTTTCCTTTTATTAATGCTGAAATCGAATCGAAATATAGCATAAACCCAAATCCAAGGAATCATGCTAGATTTCTAGATTTGGGGACTTTTTAAATTTTTTCCTATTTATGCTGGAATTTTCTACAATTCTCGGATTTCTTTTTATTTTTTACTTTTTCAATCAAATGTTGTAATGATGGATGAATCTCCTTTGAATACTATAAATCTACACAACTCTTGTTGATTTGGTTTTTCTATTTTTTATTTTTTCCTCTTTGTGCTGAAATTTGCACTATATTTTTTTTTTTTTTACATTTTTCAATCAAACGCAGTAATAATACATAGATAGCCTTTTAATATTATAGATCTACACATTTCATACATGCATTGATTAAATAATTTTTTTTAATTTACTTCTGTATTTTTGGGCATTTAAAAAAATAATTTTTGAAAAATGAATCCAATGATTGATCTAGGTAATTGTATTTTTGTTTTGAATGTAAATCTATCATTTGCTACTGGATTTAAATTATTTTTCTATTTTCGGCCCATTTTTAAGCATTTTTCAAATTTTTATTTTTTCGAAAATTTATTTGGTATTGTGGTTAATTAGTTTATTAAATTGTTAATATATGACATCAATTATTTATGTGTTTATGATATACATTAACAATTTATACCCAAAAAAATACAGCACCATAGCTTATAGTAAGTCAACCTAACATACGACATTCTTACCAAAGAATGGTATGGTACACCATCAAAAACATGGTGTCAAAACACAAAAAGAAAAAATGATAAATTCTTGAATATCTCATTTTTTTATTTATCTAATATTTTTCCCTTTTTTATATAAAAAAAAAAAATTTATGTTCGATATAGGCCGATACAGGCTCGATGGTGATATGCGACATTGTATCGCATCTTTTTTGGCATGGTCAATACGCCCCGCCGATACCGATAATCAAAACCATGAAAACTTTAGAACATATAACTAGTAAGCATAGAGTTTTGTCTTAGGTAGATAATTGTAGTCCTAATTCCTCGGTAACATTAACCAACAACACTGCAACCCGTGTGTCTGGGTTGGGTAGTGCTTATTCTATTCCCATCTCTTTTATTGTCATTGGTGCGATATTCATAAATTTCGTTTGAGTTTGTTGTCAATAAGCTAACTAAATCCTTGAACTGTTCTGTTACATTTAGAGCTTGTTTGGTTAGCTGTGAATGCATGCAAAACGGTGGTAAATTAGTAATTATGGCAAGTGTCCATTGTTTGTTTAAAGTCCGAATTTCACCTTAGAAATTGAGCAAAACTAAACCTTTAACAAGTAGGCCTCACCATGATGTATATGTTATATCCATGTCGTCCATTCATTTTTTAGATCACTTCAAGGCATGAACCCAAAGATGGGAAAATCCAAAGCTCAAGTGGACCACACCACAGAAAACATTGGAGATTGAACTTCTACCATTGAAAACTTCTTGAGGGCTATAGAAGTATTGGACCTGCATCATTTTTTGGCTCATGCCCTAAAATGATCTAACAAAATGAATGGACGGTGTGCATGAAACACACATCATGGTGGGGCCCACAAAGTTTAGGTAAGGCAGTTCAACTCTCTTTTCAAGAACACTACCAGTCAACATCTTTACTCATAGCAAATACCAAAGCAAGTCATGATTACTTCTTTACCACTAGTTACATGCATTTACAGGTAACCAACCATGCCCTTAATCCTTCCTATTGTGAATTTCAGGATCTAAAGACGGGGAGGATGATTAGTGGAGGACATGAGGCAAATAATCTTTATTATCTCAATGGTTTTATAATTAGAGTTGCACTACGAACAAATATCTCACCTCATGAGTGGCATTGCAAGCTTGGTCACCTTTCTTTGAGTAGTTTAACGAGTCTTGTTCCATCGTTATCTTATGTGTATGAGTTAGAGTGTGAAGCTTGCAAGTTAACCAAACATCATAAAGCCTCGTTTTCACCTCATGCGGACAAAAAGAGTGATAGTCCTTTCTCTTGGTACATTTTGAATTCGGGGTCTGGTTTGTACTACTTTTTATTTGATTCCAAGTAATTTATTATTGTTGTTGACAATTATTCTCATATGACTTGGTTATATTTAGTGAAAGATCGCTCTGAGGTGTTTTCTTGCTTTAAGAATTTCATATGAAAGTACAAATATAATTCAATGCTAAGATTTGTATTCTACTTTCATATCATCCTAGGGAATATGTTATCTCTCATCTCATGGCATTATTCATCAAACCTTATGTGCACACACACCACAACAAAACAATGTAGTTAAACATAAGAATTGACATTTACTTGAGATTGTTAGGGCACCGTTATTGAATACAAAGGTTCTAAAAATGTTTTGGAGTGATGCAATCTTAAGTGCATGCCATTTAATAAATCAGATGCCTTCTGTCTTAGATGGTAAATCCCCCCTTTTTTATGTCCAGGTATTGCCAGGTTTTCCATTCCTCCTAAAGTGTTCAGATGTTTGTGTTTCTCACATCAATTGATCATGCTCTTCGCAAGTTTGAACTGAAGGCCATCGAGTGCATCTTTCTTAGATACCCACATACCCAACAATGATAAATGTTGCAATCCAATCTCTTATAAACGCTGTGTATTCGCTGATGTCACATTCTTCAAACATACACTTATTTTTCTTAAGGTGGCAAGTCCTTCCAGTTTGGAGAGATTTCTGCTACTCTTCCCATTGTACCTGACACATAACCTTCGGCTGTTGAAAATATTTTACAATGTTCAACTCCGCCTTTACAGGTCTACTCCAGACGTTCCAAGGATGGCAATGAAGTTCATATAATCGTGCCTCCCACCAATCCTCTTATTTTGTCAGAATATCATCGTCCTTGTAAGTCTTCGTTTTTGGCGTCTAATGAAGGTGATTTACCCATGTTGGCTTCCTGCTTTTCATATGATGGCGGGAGAGGGGCATGGTGCTCCCCACGTGGAAGGGCCTTAACGAATGAGGAGACTCTCGAGCTTGCAAGACTTCTAGAGAGACTCCACCTGTTTCACCCTTCCCCTTATTCTTAGGACTGCTTGATTTGGAAAGCTACGTCATCCAGAATTTTCTCGGTTAAATCAATGTATTCCATACTTCAGGTGGAAGCAAACGCAAGAGATATTGATTTCTCTTCTGCTTTTTGGGCATATGGGGCTCCCCCAAAAGTGGTTTTTTTCCTTGGCCAATGGAAAGACGTCGAATTCTCACAGTTGACAACCTCCAGAAGCGAGCCATGATTCTCCCCAATATTTGTCTTCTTTGTATGGCCAATGCCACAATCAATTGACCACATTTTTTTACAATGCCCTTCTGCTTTCCAGGCATGGTCTCATCTTCTCAAGATCTTTGAAGTTAATTGGGTTATGCCTAATTCTGTTGAATCCTTATTCTGGTTGAGGCACGAGGCTAGCCATCCCAATGGAAAGCGATCCATCTAGTGCTTAACTCTTCTAGCAGTTCTATGGGATATTTGGGGAGAACGAAACGCCCGTTGCTTTCACAACAAATCAGGTCCTTGGGAAGAGGTCGTTTGGAAAATCAAAAGGGATGTCTTGGAATGGGCGGCAGGGTCTGACAATGTGAATCAGTTCTCTTTTTGGGTCCAATACATAAAGTAATCCCTGCTTGTATTGTTATATTTGTTGTTGTTTAGGCAGTTGCCTTCAGCTATATTCATAAAAGTTTATCATCATCCTTTTAAAAAAAAGGTGATTTACCCATCGCTCTTCGCAAGGGTATATGTTTTTACACTGAACGTCCTATTTCTAAGTTTGTTTCATTTTCTGGTTTATCTCCTTTCTTTCGAAAATTTCCGTTGTCCTTGTCATCTATGTTTTTTCCTCATTCTTTCTAGGAAGCTCTCACTCATGATGAAAGGAAACAAGTTATGGAATAACAGATGGCAACTCTTTATCATAATCAAACCTAAATTCTAGTTGAATTACCTGATGGAAAACATGCGGCTGGGCATCGATAAATGTATATAGTGAAGTACAACCTTGATGGTTCAATTGATAGGTTAAAAGCTTGATCTGTTGATGAAGGGTACTCTCAGACCTTAATAGGCCACTATTCAGAGACATTTTCTCCTGTGACAAAGCTTAACTTTGTGCGGTTGTTATTTCCGTTGCTGCAAATTTGGATTGGCCCTTATATCAGCTTGATGCGAAGAATGTGTTTCTTCATGGAGATCTTACTAAAGAGTCTATATGGAGCAACTGCCGGCTTTGTTACTCAAGGGGAGTTAGACAAAGTGTGGTGTCTTAAGAAGTTAATTTATGGCCTAAAAAATCTCCAAGAACTTAATTCAACAAATTTAGTAAAGTGGAGTTTGAATATAGAATGAAATGTAATCAGGCTAGCCACTTTGTCTTTCCAAATCGAAGTGAGGCAGGAGTCATTGTGTTGGTCATGTACGTAGATGGTATCACTTTCACCAGCAGTGACAGTACAGGTGTTGACAAGTAAAGGAGACTTTTACAACACCACTTCCATATAAGAGACATGGGCAGGTGGCAAGATCTAAGGTGGCATTAATTTGTCACAGTGAAAATATATGAATGGATTTATTGGTCGAGACCAGTCTTCTAGGAGCCAAGTCAATCGCAACTCCTATAGATCCAAAATAGAAGCTTCATGTAGACCAGGGAGAATTCATTGATGATCCAGGAAGATACTGTTAACTTGTTGGAAAATTGATCTACTTAACAATCACAAAACCTAATATCACTTTTTTTAAGTGTAGTTATGGAAGTCGTGTTTTGTACACTCATGTACTTGAAGGGAGCTCCTGGTCATGGTATTTTGTATAAGCGTAATGGTCATATTCAAGTAGAAGGGCCAGATGCTGACTGGGCTGGTTCTCAATCTAACAAACAATCTACTACAAGCTATTGTACCTTTGTAAGAGATAACATAGTTACATAGAGAAGTAAGAAGTAAAGTGTGGTGACCCGTTCAAGCACAGAGGTAGAGTACAAGGCAATGGCTTATGCTACATGTGAACTTATTTAATCAAGTTACCTCTCATATTGCCAGCAATCCAGTTTATTATAAGAGAATCAATCACACTGGAGTTAATTGTCACTTTATTAGAGAGTTGCGAGAAAGGAAATTGGCATGTCATTTATCTAGTCTCAAGATCAATTGGCAAATGTGTTCACCAAGGCTCTTGGTCGCACTCAATTGGCTTCTCTTCGTCAAGCTGCACATTCATGATATACATGCTCCAACTGGAGAGGGAGAGTTGATGGGTCGTGATCATTTAAGGTTGTATGTGGCCCACTTTGCATGGTCATTATGAGTTCTAGTTTTTCACATTATTATTGGGCTAAGATATGAGTTAGAAATATAGTTTAAGTTCAAAGGTTTTTTTTTTTTTTTTTTTTGTTATTTTGGGGGGGTGAATAAAATAGGAGAGGCTAGGTGATGCGGACATCAGACCATCACGTTCCTTTTCCTGAGTGTACCAGCGTAGGAGGCGTGTTGCACCCATCTCCTTGTGGTTCGACGATATTTGAGGAGCGCAGGAGCCGCAGGAGCATAGTAGAGGAGCAAAGAGCAGGACCAGCCAGCAGAAAGACCAGATTTCAGGTTCTGTCAGATGGTCCGACTCGACGTGCGGACGAACTTTTTTAGGCGTTGTTTTGTCTTTCTTTTTTATATTTTAGACACTTTAGTGCACTTTTTCCAAACGTGGCTTATATATACTCTGTGAGAAAACCTAATTATGATAATGTGTTTATGAATATTAAGAGAAAAAACTCTTTTTTGCTTAAGATGAGCTTGAAACCTCCAGTGATTGGAGCCCTTTTTGGTGTAATGCCGCTTATCCCTTTTCTATCTTTCTTCTCTTCTTCTTCTCTAGGAATCCAGGTATTTTGATTGTTTATTTTCATCCGATTGATAGATCTTTTGATTTTTCTTGAATTCAAGCCCAAAACCCTCAATTCTTGAACCGTTTTTCATTCAGCATAGGCCCACGCGACCTTAAATTTCGTTTTTCTACAAAACCCCAACTTTTCCCCATCCAAATCCTTCAAACCTAGCCTAATCTCACACCTTTTTCAAATTCGGACATCCCCTTTCATCCAAATCCAAATTTCAACCTTCTCATAGCCTTAAATCCCTAAATCCTCAATTCCCAAATCACTCAAACCCTAACTCCCATCAATCCCTAATTTCAACCATACCATAGGAACTCTAAAGCCCCATCCTTGGATTTTAGGATTAAGCCTACCCAATTCCCTAATTACAACCACAATTGGGAACTCTAGAGCACCTCCATACCCATATGAGTATCCTAGATATATGTGCTCAATCATATCCCTGTCCAGATCCATAGCCTAATTATTGTTATTGTGTCATAGCCATTAGAGTCCCTCATCCCATAGCCATATGAGTCATATCCATAATGTGGCAGGGAACTGGAGCTAATTGCCATTATTGGCGTCTATAGACCCAATGATAGCCTTCTCCTTATCGTGTCCCGGCTGTTTCTTACAATGTGAGAATTGTTGCCTTCAAACGCTAATGACGGGGTAGCACAAGCACCATGATTTAGGTCCTAGGTGTAGTCAAAGTCCCTCTCCCCAGTGAATGGGGTAAGAGGCCTCCAATTTGATAATCTATGAACAATCGTCGCCAGTGTCCTCACTCTCCTTGTCATTGTCGTCGTTTTCATCATGACCTTCACTTCCATCTTTGTTAGATGAGGACGCAATTTTATTGTCATGGCTCTGTGAATTGCTCAAACCATGTGACCCCCAATCTGACCATAATGCCTGGTGACCCTCGTCTCCAGATGTTGTGCCATTATGATCAAGTTATCAAAGGAGTCATCCTAAGACCCCAGTTCTTCATTCATAACTTAATGCCCATAGTTGTTAATATCTCACTAGCGATCGTGGGATCAAGGTGTTGATCTCCCTTGTCTAAGGCCACAGACTTAACCCAGTCATAAATAGGGGTGGCAATGGGTTGGGTCGATCCCCAAGTCAACTGGTCCAACCCACTTTTAAGATGGGTTCAAGCCAAGCCAAATGGGCAATGGGGCAGGCTTGGGCTAGAAATGTGAGTTGTTTAAATATATGGATCGGGCTTGGGTTGAACCTTAGCTGACCCAATTGCGCATATACGTATCAATGAGTTGGGTCAAACGACTTGACACTAAACACAAAACAAAATGATAAACAAAAAAGTATGGATGAAATTTTTTATGTATGTATATATCCACTGTCCGAGCTAGGTCGTATTCCACTCTTAAATCTGAGTTGGGTTGTGGAGGGTCAAGCATGGTCAGTTGAGCTTGACTCATTTACAATTAAACAGATCAGCTTGGGTCAAGTTGGGTTGTTTTGATGAAGTTTCAAGTGGGTCGGGTCGGGTCAAGTTAGAGGGTAATGGGTGGCAGGTCAGATTTGGGCAAGAATTATTGGCCCATTTAGTAAATGGGTCGGGCTTAAGCTAACCGTGACCTGGTCCAAACCCATCCCATTGCCACCTTGTCATATAGTATGTCCTCCTTGCCCCCAGTAATGAACGTGTATCTACTTTAGTAGAATGATCCTTCTAACTCCAAGTCGCTCCCATTTCCAATTGTGCATCAGACTGTCGTTCCAACTTCCAATCTATTTATATTCGTTTGCATTTTGAAATAGACACTTCCCTGCTCCCACACCCAAATTTGTTGTCACTTCGCTTCATGCTTCATGTAACTATAATATCTACTAATCACCAGCAGATCTAAATGGTCATGCTCTAGTTCTCTTCAACTGTTTGCCAATAGTTGCCTCGATGCAGATTCATGTTGTAGTGGCAAAACACGACCTTTCGGAGCTTTGTGTACCCTAATTTTCCCCTGACGCAGGATGCCCTAATTATGATGCATGTTCATGAACACATATTCCAACGGAAATAAAAGACAATAATGATCTAAAAATTCAGCATCAATCATCATAAACTAAGAAAATCACAAAGAGACATGCAATGGAGCAAGCCGTCATCACAACCACGAAGTAAGAAATTCAAATAATGCATAGGTTGGATCCAGCGAGGGATGGAACCTCCCGATCTTGCATGGTTATAACCCAAGCACCCAATGGGAATCACTAGTCTGAGGGATCAAAGGATTTCTCGGATTAGGGATTTGAAAATCTGAGAAATTAGAGTTTTGGATCAATTCTCAAATTTAAGATTCAAAGATTGGAAATAATGAAAGTAGAGAAAGAATGAAGAATAAGCTTACTTAGAAGAATGTTGGAGGCGCATAAGAGGAAGAAGAGAAGAAGAGGATTGGAGAAGAAGAGATGAAGAAGATCGACAAGAGAGGGGGGGGGGGGGGGGGGGGGGGGGGGAAGAGACACCAAGAGGTTTTTCTTCATTAATCAATAGCTAACCACGAGTTTAGGGCTTAATCCCCTTAAATAAGCACTAAAAGACAAGAAAAGACTAAAATACCCTCAATACTTTAAGTTAAAACAAGCTAAAAAAAAAAAAAAAACAGTTCACGTTATGGTCGGGTGCCTGGTGTGAACCAAAAACGTCCAGCGACGAAAACAACTTAAACAGATGAATTTCGGGCGCCCGATGACACTTGGTCGGGCGCCCGATGGTCCAGAAACGTCGAGATTGCTGACAGCCCAGAACCGTCGGGAAAACTGTCGGGAACCTGGATTTTCTGTTTTTATGCAACATTTTTCATGTTCGTCTTACACATGTCTTCCCATGGTGGGGCCTTCTCAAATGTCCCAAACCACATGTGTAAGGTCTTCAATGCTCCTCATGTCATCATGAATTATCCAAGCCCTTCATCAGGCCAAAGAGATGCATGCGTCACTCGCCTCCTACGCTGATAAACCCTAAAGGGATTGATGTCCGCATCATCCCCCTCCTATTTGGGTGGATTAGGAAGAAAATGCCCCAATTTTGCTCACATGGCAATGACGAAACAATTTGGTCTAGTACTCGGACCACCAGGGTTTTCTTTTATTCTCTTGGTTTTTCTAATTTTCGCACAAGTAGTAGTATCGCATCTCAATGTGTATTGAACGACATTTGCAGAATATCACAAGTATCGTTCATCTCGTCAATATATCGCAATTTTTCCATATCGTTATGTCTGCAAGTATCAATGGTATTTTTGTCGATAATAGTTACTTTATGAATACCTTGGGATTTTGTGTTAGTGGTGTACTGATGGTATCTATCAATATCACAAGGGGTGCTTTACACCCTGCACGCACATGTGAGCAAGGGCTTTGGGGTAGGATGCTTAAGGCACACTTTGCACTTCCCATGATTGTGTATGGAAATGTTCATTGTTCACAAACAAGTGTATTGTACCATAAATTCAAGCTATTTGAGGCCCACATGCTATGTGCAATGTAGTCAAAGGTGACTTAGGCACATGCCTATGCACTTTGGGCATGTTGTGCGTTGCCTGGAACTTGGGCAAGGCTTTTACCTTAGGCGTATGCCTAGGTGCGCTTAGGCATGCTTGTGGTGAATGTGGCATTTTCCATAAGGTGCCCTTATATTTGTGTGGTTTTATTTAGGGCTGAAAGTCGGGCGAGTTCAACCCGACCGACCCGTTACCAACCCGACATTGGGTTGGGCTCAAGTAGGAAGTATCGGGTTCGGTCTCAGGCTTGGGCTATGCAAACACCAACCTGATAAAATTTGGGTTGGCTCGAGTTGAGGAATCAAGTTGCCCGACCCAACCCAAACCCGATCTATATATAAGTTACTTATAATTTTATTATACTTAGTAAGTCAACTTATTAGTTTATATTACTTTTTTCTCCTTTTTAATATAAAAGTGTAATTTATGTATGTACTATGTAAGTTATTAAAGCTTTTTTATGGAAAGTAGTAGAGCTAATGATAAAAGAGACGTTCTCCTTTAAAACTTTGACGAACATATAGAAGACTCGAGGTATGTTCTTGTCTTTCTAGTTTCTACTGTGTTTTATTTCTTATATATAATATTATTTGAAAATTGATGTTGCTGATATTTGATAATGCTTGAAACTTGATATGCTTGAGTGTTAAAGAAATAGTTGTCCTATATTTTAGCATGTTTGCTTAGAAAAAGTGAAATTCTTTACGATAAATAACTACATATATAATTAATAAAGCCATAGGTACAAAAAATAAGACGTGTATTGAAATATAATAGACTAATGAAATAACGAAAATATTAGCATGTATCAACACGACTGAGACCGCTTGGGTTGGGCTTGGGTTAAGAATTCTGAACCCGAGGTTGGGTTGGGTTGGGTTGGGTTGGGTTGGGTTGAGGTATAGGAACCTTGGGTTAGGTTAGGGTTGAGCACCAACCCGCCCAACTTTCAGCCCTAGTTTTATTGGTGTTTCACCACCAAATATGGGTGCAAATAGATAAGAAATGATTTTAAGCCCCATCTCAATACCTATTCTCATTTCTTGTAAGATTAAATATTCTTCCCTTAAATTCTAACAACTTTTCTCATTTCTTTTTCTTCTTGATTTTATTCTTCTAATAGTGTGTAATCACATTGGACTTCTTGAAAGCAAATTAAGCTTTCATTGGTGTCATAGAAGAGATATAAGGTGAATCGGGAATTTTTGGGGAATTGGAAAATTTAGGTTAGAGGATTTGGGGTTTTGAAATTTTAGATTATAGAGTTTGGAAATGTTATGGATTTTGGGGGAATTGGAAAATTTAGGTTAAAGGATTTGGGGATTTTAAAAATTAGATTATAACGTTTGGAAAATTTAGGGAATTTGGAAAAGTTGTGGTTTGGGATCGGTGAATTTGGGGCATTTATGAAAAATGGGAAATATTAGGGTTAGGATTTGGAGAAATTAGAAAAATAGGATTTAGAATTGGGGAATTTGGAATTCTGAGCTAAGTGGAATTGGATGGTATTGAGTTTAACTATCCATAAAAAAAAAAATCAACTTGTATTTATAAATCATTTCAATATTTGTAAAATAAAATAAAAATTTGCATCTACAATTTTTTAAGCGTAAGCGGACCAAGTCATTTTAGGCACTACAAGTGCAGGCGCGTTTGGGGTGCGCCTAGCGCCTTTAACTTCATTGATTGTGTATGCCATCCAAGTTGTTCATCAAGTGTCAATCTACCACATGTGCCATCACCCATCTTCAATCACCCCACATGTGCAACATGTGCCAATGTGTGTGACAAACATTCCACTATGCCAATGTGCACATGAGCCACCATCTAACTTCAAGTGCCCAACATGCCACATGCCAAAGTGCCAATGCACATTGTGCCAAATGTGCCACCATCTAGCTTTAAGCACCCCACATGTGACAATGTGCCCATGTCATGTGTTAGCATCCAGCTTCAAGTGCCCAACATGTGCCACATGTTCCTCTATCCATCTTCACTTGCGCCCCCCACATGTGACAATGCGCCGCATACCCCCTTCAAGCATACCACATGTGCCAATATGGCACAAGCTAGCAACTACTAAGAAAATTGTCCTGGAAAATTTTACTTTGCCAAATAACATATTTGAAAACAAGACACAAGTTTCCAGTAATCTTGTTGAGAAACAAACAGGGAAAACAATGTTTTCTTTCCTAGAGAAACAAACGGGTTAAACAACATTTTCTTTCCTATGGTTTCTTGAAATAAGGTTTCCCAAGAAACAATGTTTCCTCCATTTTTTTCCCACAAATCTAAATAGGCCATTAGTGAAAGGATTATTTTCATATCTCACTAACTCTTCTAAAGCAGTCCTCAACAAAGGTAATCTAAGTCGTTCTTCATCGATCTAATAATCATATCATCCCTGATAAGGTTAATCTCTTCTGAGTTTAAATGCAATCTTTATGTTAAGGTATTCCATCATTTCTTGCAATTAAATTTTCCTCTACAGAGCATACAATCATTTGACCTTGCAATTAAAGAATCCCTAGATGAATCTTTGATACAAAGTTAAACTCCTACTTTCTCCATGGCTTTATTGCTCAATAAATTAAAACAGAGAATCAAATATTTGAGCAACCATATGGATTCTCCAACTCTAGGCCCGTTATTAGACTAATGAAAGAGATGGTGTTCTCAAATCTAACAATCAATCTTTTCAGCTCCATTGGAAATTTCTAAACTACACCCAACATTTATGGGAAGATCATTCGTGAAATCCACTTCATTCATTTTAGGTTATTTTCATCCATTTTTTAAGCTTTGTAAGAAATATCATAAAGTGTTCTTAGACAAGTAGTTTGGGTACCTTCTACTCGACAATTTGTATTCTTAGAAAGTATTTGTGAAGACGTTTCTCAAAATCTTCACCAAAAGTTTTAAGTGGTGCACCAATCTCTACCACAGATTTCTAACCTACTTATTCATGTAATGATCAACTAGCTTTCGCATAAAAAAAATAAAAATAAAAATAAAAATAAAAAAATTTTAATTAAAATTTAAAAAATTTAAAAAAATTTTAAAAAAATTGAAAAAATTAAAAAGAAAGAAAGAAAGGAAAAGGACAAAAAATAAATAAGAAAATAAGAAAAGAACAAGAAAGATCAGGTCTTCTATTCATGGACAGAATAGACATACTCATGGGAGTAAATTAACACCTTTCAGTGAATTCAGACAGAGATGCTGGTTGCAAAACTACAATTCTGCCCGCCATCTGCAAAATAAAGAAAATAATGGTTGAAACAAAAATCCCTCGAACATTTCTTCTAATACACAGAAAAAGAGAAAAGTAAATTGAAATACACATTGTCAGACCTCCTGGGCCTTTCCTTCCATGCGAAATAGCTCTGGATAACTGTTCTTCCCAATCTCTATCATCCTATGAAAATCAATTAGATATTGGATCCTGGAGAATATCTTACCATGACACTATAACGAAAATAAGAACACAATCACAAGCCTGAAAAATTGCCAACACACAAAGTCTATCCAATACCTTCTTGAACTAAATTTAGATTCTGTATCAATATATATCACACGACCATTTAATCCTCCATTATATACAGGTAGGGCAGCTGCTAATGCAAGCTTTAGACAGAACTGCAGCTCAACAAAAACCAAAAAAAGAAAAGGAGATTTTCCCAATTTACTTATGTAGGACAGTAAAAAGCTTAATAAGAAATGGGGGAAACACCATTAATGAAACAGACCCAAGAAGTAAGGGGAAAGGCTAGATTTCCACAAAAACATAATCACAACAACACAAGCCTCAATTGCAAAAGACCACAGAAATTTACCCTAGAAGCATTTAAATATCTGATGCAGGATTAGTCGATCCATCAGTTCAGTCCATAGTGGACCCAATCGCTGGCATATACAGAATCATGCCATGATTTGTGGTCCTGTGGGAACCACAGATCCAATCGGATGGCCCATCTAATGATCTCACAGTCCTGTGGGGCCCACAAAGTCAATTAGGAGACAAGATAGGCCATATGGTTGGACTGCATGCCCCACAAGTCCAACCAGATACTCCTATGGCCCCATATACCAATCGGATTTCTTTAAGGGCTCCATATAGAAAAAGCCGAGTTCGGGATCTTTATACCAACTGGAGGGCACATGTACACCACATGGATGTGTAAAAAAATAGTTCTATTTTACAAACTAGATATATTTTAGGAGGCTTTTATGTAGGGAGCCAGTATGGTTTTTGATATTCGCTTCTTGAGTTCAATTAGGACTTGTAGAAGGCTGTATGTGTGCGTGTGTGTAACCATATGTATGGGAATAGACAGTGATTGATACTTTGACTCGATAAAGTTCATTTTATTGTTTACTAAGACTAGAAAAAATCTTATACATGTTACACTTCTAGAAACCTTGGAGTAAGACTCCTCTAGGGGATCTTGGTGGTGAGACTTCTCTATATTCCCCTATATTCTTCTCCATTTTTCTGGTTGCAATTGAAAGAATTGTGGCAGTTCAAGGTTGAATAATAGCAAATGAGATGCAAACTTACCAAAATAACATGTAGAAACCATTCATAGTATATAATTACTGCAAGCATGCTTCATATGTTACATTCCAAAATCTAACCAAAAAACAGAATAAGATAAATGACTAAAAGATAAAATCTCAGTTACCTGCGTTTTGCCAATTCCTGCTGGGCCAACCAATTCGGTCAAAGCTCCAGATGGTATTCCTCCACATAAGGCATCATCTAAACCTTTCAAACACGTGGAAAGATGGCCAACCAAGTAACCATTATGGAGACGGTCCTCCATGAGCAGGAGTGCCTAGAAGCAACTAAAAGCAGCATTACAAGAAAATGAAACAATTTTTTTTAAAGTAAATCCAGAGACATCCATGAGCAGGACTGCCTAGAAGCAACTAAAAGCAGCTTACAAGAAAATGTAACAATTTTTTATTTTTTATTTTAAGAAGTAAATTCATTTAAGCAACCCAAACAGCTCGGCCAAACCATTAATGGAATTATGTTAAGTTCCAAGGCTGCGTTTAGAAGTCTAAACTTTTTTCTGGGCGACAGGACTCTTTTCCTGATCAGATCTATATTGAGCCTGGAGCCTTCTGAATGATGCTAGTGACAGAAAAGGGCGAGAAACATATATGATTGTGTTCCCTTTTTTTGTACCACCCCAGATGCATAGCAGAATAGATGGTAATCTGTTCCACCAAAATACTGGCTTGGATGCTGAATATATACCCAGAAGAACCGAACATTTTGTGGTTATGCATGGCTTACAGTTTGATGTGATGGACATGCAGCTTCACTGATTTGTGCTACTGCAGATGTCACTTCAGCCAACCCCACATCTAACAGCTCCATCAGCTCGAATTCGGTAAACGACAACGCATCCTGAATAAATGTGAACAAAGTCAGATTTCTGACATGCAATGAATTTGGGGAACACTTCAGCTGCATGGCAGGTGGTGTTCTTTTTATTTTATTTTTTTCATCTTCTGGCTTTAAATCAATACGTCAGTTGCTTGCCAGCTTAAAACTGAAACAAGCAAACATATGCATGAACTGGAATAAAAGCTGAGAAAATGATGTGCAGCAAATTTTGATCCTTTCGTCAATTGTCAAAAGTCAAAGACACCATTATAAGAGCTAGAAGAATACAAAGACATTTAAAAGTATGCTCTTTTGAAAAAAGGATTGAATGTCATCTGAAGCATTTATAGAGAGAGAAATAGGGTGAAATCAAATACATCGTCCAACCAAATATACTCTTAAGGAATTAAAAAGAAGAATAAGAGGGTAAAAAATCGTTGATTGTAAGCAACCTATGTAAATGACTATTAGATAACGGTTGATTGTAATCAACCTATGTAATAGCCTCTTATATTGCACCACTGGGAGTTTTATGCTCTCAATGTCGGTCCCTATCTGGATAAAGGATGAAGATTATGTCAGGTTGGCAGCCAGCGTCAAACTTATGACAGAACATCCAACATGAATCCGAACAATATGACATTCTGAACACATGCTAGGGTGTTCCCTATAAGCGACACGCTGCATCATAACCTGAGAGCAGTGAGAATGGGCAAGGGTTGTTGGTTAGGGCATTCTCTGGAAGCAACACGCCACAACAATGCCCAGTTTCTATGAGAAGTAGGCAAGGGTTCCCATGCTATTCTCACAACAATGCCAAGTTGCTATGAGAAGTAGGCAAGGATTCCCATGCTATTCTGAACATGTGTGGGTAAAGAAGTTAATCCATAATAAGATTCATCTTGCCACATGAATATAGGACATTGGTAAAGAGTATGGAGTTAGTAGATGCAATGAAACGAAAGAGAGTTAACATAGCTATGTTCAAGAACCAAGTGGAATGGGGCCAAAACTAGAGAAATTGATGGATATACACTTTGCTATATAGAAAAGACGATATAGAAATGGGGTAGGGATAGTGGTAGATAAAGATTTAGAGGATTAAGTTGTAGATATTAACAGAGTAAGTAATAGGATGTTATTAATAAAACTTATTAAGGGAGGAGATAATCAATGTTATTAGTGCATATGCGCTGCAAAAAGGGTTAAAAGATAGAATTGATAGACAATTCTAGGAGCATATGGATGAACTGACAGAAGAAATTCCAAACGGAGAGAGGATATTTGTAGGAGGAGACTTAAATGGTCATGTAGGAAAAGAACATAGAGGATAGAGAGAGAGAGAGAGAGAGAGAGAGAGAGAGAGAGAGAGGGTGGCGATGGTGGGGGCGGGCTACTCATGGAGGGGGAAGATGAAGGGTCATGTGGGCTACTCACATCCAAAAAGGCGAAAGTGCCCTAAGTGGATAAGTTGGCTACCTCGCAAGGTGTAGTAAAATCTAAGCCGTTACCTGATAAACACAAGGAGTTCCATAACAGAAAGGGTGGCCGTAACGGCCACAGTCGTTACTATTACGATATGGCTGTAGCAACCGTTATGAACCCCATAACGGTCATTATGACCCCTTTTGTTTTAATTATTTTCTGGACCGTTACGGCTCTTTCTTTCTTTTTCTTTTCTTTTTTGTAACGGCCGTTACAGCCATTACATAACCGGTTTTGAAAACCATGGATAAACACGCAAAGTAGTCATTGTTCATGTAAATTAATTAAATACGCTTCCTACTTTCCAAATCCCTTTTAATATCCTTTTTCATACCCAAAGTTACAATTCCCTAAGGACTAATTGCGAGGGAAAATTTGTCCTTGGCATTATACATAGTAGATGTAAGATACCATTGAATAAGTATGGCGGTAACCCATGAAGAATGGGCTTAAGATGAGCACCTACAATTGTCATGCCCCGAAAACGGTACCCAAGCCCCTGGCTCCGCTCTTGAGGTGAGACTTTTTACAGTTAGTTCGATAGTATCTCCCCTTAACAATGATATGATAACATCCAAAATATACATCGGTTCAATTTCATTGTTACATTCAATGTTGTCAAATCGCAAATCGTATCGTGAATCGTTAGATTTTTTCAAATTTTCGTAAATATATCATAACAAAATACAAAAAAAAAAAAAAAGTAAATAAATCAGAAAAAATTAAAAAACATATTACTCATCCATTTTCTCATGAATATGCTAAAAATAAAAACAATTTAACCATAACGTGATTCTCGTCATTAATTGTATGTCTGTATCCTTGTATAAATGTATCATTGTGTTGTATCATATTATAATCAAATTAAAAGACATGAACCAAAGGATTTTTTATTTAAAAAATTAAAGAAAGATAAAAGAAAAGATTAAATAAGGAAAAGATGAAATATTCTAATGTAAATGGTGTTGATTGTGTCTTGTATTATGCGTACCCCGAAAGGGGGGGGGGGGGGGGGGGGGGGGGGGTCTCCCCCCCACTATTCGGAGCTAGGGGGGTCCAAGCGAAGCGTAAAATCAAGTAAATCGCATATTTTTCTACCACATAAACAAGATATGAATTGATGCATATTTTACCCAAAAAATGGAAGAAAAAAAAAAGAGAAAGATTAAAGAACTAATTTATATGTTTTCATACCTATTTTAATGTAAAAACCCAACGAAACAAGCAGTGTTTGATTCCGTTGAACGATGAAAAAGATATGAGAACTTCTTTCGCCAAGATTTCTTAGCCCCACAAGCTCCAAAAGTCCTTGAAATCTCCCAAAAGTTGCAAAAGATGTGTTTTGCTAATGAGGGTGGGCCTAAATACACTTCGGAAGAGAAATCACTAAAAAAATGAAAAAACAAGATTTTTTAATTGGGCATTGCCAGTTTTCACTTGAAAAACTTGAATCATACAATTCGATATTAATCGTACGATAATTAAATCATATGATTCAATGGAATTTGCGATTCAATGGGATTTGCGATTCAACTGTACGATTTAAATCATACGAGTGTACGATACGATTCGAATCGTAAATCGTACGAGTTTAACAACATTGGACTTACATTCCCAAATAAAAGCTATGTAAAAAGATAAAAATGTAATCCGCTACTCGTCAACTGCCTCGGATAGCTACGGTTCCTTGTAAGGTTATACAACAACTGGGGTGAGCTTTATAAGCCCAATGGGTACATCTCTAATTACGATGAATGATAGAATCACAATGAGTATAAACATCAGAATGTATGAGAAGGAAAATACAGGTATCATGATACTAAGCATTAGTGGGGTGGGATTATGAATACAATGAGTATTAGAGTCATCTCCATTGCCTCCCAATACTGTCAATTAGAATACAACCGGCCACACCTACTCAAGTGACCTATTCCTCATGCCAATGCCCGACCTCGTCAGTGGGGTGCCACATACTTACCCACTCGACCCATCGGTCCTAATAATACCCGACCTCGACACTAAGGTACCTCTGTACTTGCCCACCCACCCCGAAAGTACTACCACCACCAGACCTCATCAGTGGGGTAGCACGTACTCACCCACCCGTCCCACTGGTCCTGCTACTACCCGACCTTGAGAGCGAGGCACCTCTACACCCACCCAATTAGCCCGACAGTGAAAGTCCAAGCTGCAGGGGCAAAATAGCCACAACCCATCGCAAGGTCCAAAAATCCAATTCCATGAGTCCACCATCCACAATAATCATAATGCATATGTATGTATCATCCTGATGTAATGGTTACAATGCATTCATTATATGGCAAGTCTGCATATAGTATTAAAATCAACATTTACCGAAGTCAAGGTACAACGTATTTGGAGTCCATAATACGAGTCAGCTCTCAATTAACAATTTCATAATTCATACATTTATGAATATCCATATCTGCACACTTAGGTCCCCCTCAGGAAGTCATTGCCTCACACTAGACCTCTTTAATGTAAGGGTCTATTTGTGTGTTGTGCAAGGATTTCACTAGTATACTTGAACGAGGCTACTTGTACACCATACTAGTATACATCCCACAAGTCAAATGGGCAACATTGATATTACTCGGACATTAGTCTTCATGTGCACATCATTAGTGAACATTTCATTAGACTATTATTGCCTTAAGAGAGTACTTAAACATGGGTTCATGTGCACGCCCTGTAAGGTACATCTCACAAGTCAAATAGGCTTGTTTCCCCACGTGCATGTATCATCTCTAGGCATCATCGACCAAGTTCAAGTAGACCAATTTAGCCCTTAGTTAGCATGCACTCGAGTAAAATAGATTAGGGTTAACAATCACAAGATCAAGCCACTAGCCTCCATGTCGTTCTCGTGATTAAATGTCAAATCGTAATCACCACAATAAGTATCATGTTTCTGCTTTCGGACCTCATGCAATGGGCCCCGGATAAACTATCAGGTGGAACCTGATGCGGGATGCCCTAATTATGATGCATGCTTAATAATTCATGTAATCCAGCGGAAATAAAAGACAATAATAATAATAAAATCTAGCAGTAAACATCATGAACTAAGAAAGTCACAAGGAAGCATGCAATGGAGTGGGCCATTCATCACAACCATTAAGTATGGGATTCAATTATCACTATGGTTGGATCCTGATGCAGGGGCATGCGATGATCTAACCCTAGATGCATGTATATCAAGTTGGAAGATATTCAAATAATAAAATTACGAAACTAACTACTTTCAATCAGAGGAAACTAACAAATCTCAACACGAAGATGAAATCCGTCTGTCCAGATCATGCCCCTTTGCATAAAACCATGTAAAATCGTAAAACAGGGAGGATCTAGGGATATGAGGATATCCCAGATCTAGCATAAGACCAGTCCACAGTCAAGTTTGGATCCGGTTATCGTGGCTAGGCATCCCTCTTTTCGATCGTACCAAAAGGGGGGGTTCAGAAAAGGACGAGGGGTGTCGAAAAACAATGGATTATCATGAAGTACGAATTAGGAATCAAAAGAAGCTTACCTTTCCTCGCACCTTGAAGAAAGAGAGAAGAGAAAACGGAAACTCCAGGGTGGAATCCTCAACACCCGAGGGCCAATCCTGAAACCCTAATCTCTCAACAAAGAGGAAGAAACTCACGAATTTTCTATTCATTCAATAAATTTAAAATAGGGTTCTCACAATATATATAAGCTACGAAAATAAAAAAAGTGCACTAAAGTGCCTGAAAACTAAAGAAATAACATAAAAACGTCTAAAGTAAATAACAACACTAAAGCGCCTAGAAATAAGGAAATAAATAGAAAAGCACCTAAATGTAAATCCGCTCCATGGTCCAGCGGTCATGATGCTCCTGCGCGATCCTGCATCTCGCGTACTCGTAACGCGTCAAAAATGGTCCAATGGGCCCGGCGTCCATCCACATCAACTCGTCTGCTCCAACACTCGATCTGCGACGTCGCCTCCTCTGGTACACTCTAAAGGGTGCACCACTGATGTCCGCATCAGATCCGGCGAGGGATGGAACCTCCCGATCTTGCATGGCCATAACCCAATCAATCAAAAGGAATCTCTAATCTAGAAAATCAGGAGATTTTGGATTAGGGATTTGAAATTCTAAAAATTAGGGTTTTAGGATCAAATCAGAATTTGGGGATTGTGGGATTCGAAACAATTAAATTAGAAGGGATAGATTTACCTGGAAGAAAGGTTAGAGGGGCATAAGAAGCAATTAGAAGAAAAGAGGATCAGGAAGAGGAAGAAACATCACCATGGGAGAGAGAGAAGAAGAGGAAAGCTCCAAGAGGCTTTTCATTAATCAAATCAATAGCTCAATTCGTGTTTAGGGCTGTAGCCCTCTTAAATAACTAAATAAAGACATAAAAGTACTAAACTACCCCTAAAACTAAACAAAAAGGGCAAAATAACGTAAGTGCGGGAAAGTTCGGGCGCTCGGTCGGGCGCCCGATCGGCGCCCGAAGACGTCCAAAAACGTCCAGAGAGTTTCGGGCGCTCGAAAGGCCAAACTCGGGCGCCCGAAGGCAATGGTCGGGCGCCCGAAGTCTTCAGCTCTTCAGTCTTGTTTCTCCCTTCTTCCTTCACACGTGTTCTCCCTGGATGGGGTCTTCTATATGTCTTATCACATGTGAAGGGTCTTCAGCTCCTCAATAGTCGTCTATCCACAAGGACGGTACTTGTGGTTGGCGCTTTCTTCGTTGGTACACTTGAAATGGTCTTGTGTCCTCATCAACTCCCCTCGGGTGAGAAAAACTCGACTCCGACGAGTTAAAACTCTTGTGGCGCTCTAGTAAGTCTGGATCAACACGCTGCAATTCCGCTTCAGTCAACCACGTCGATTCAGAAGGTGGTTTATTCTTCCACTTGACAAGATACCTCTGGAAACCCCCATCTCTCGTAGATACTATCTCATCCTCCAAGATTTCCTCAATTTCTTCTTTATGGGTAATGGGTAGGGGAAGGGGTTGGGAAGCAAAGTCAGAAAAAGGCCATGAAAGCGATGATGGATCGACAATGGGAGCATGGGAACGGACTAGATCTTCCACATTAAAAGTTGGATTAATGCTCATTTCAGGTGGAAGGTCAATCCGATACGCGTTGGACCTAACCTTTCGTAATATCTTGAATGGTCCAGTACTGCGCGCTTGTAACTTCTTAGCGACTCCTTGAGATAATCGCTCTGGCCTTACTCGCACCATTACGTAGTCTCCTTCCTGAAATTCTTGCGCTCTACGATGAGAATCAGCGGAAATTTTATAATCATCATTGCTCTTATTTATCCGCTGTCTAACATGTGTATGCAAATCATGAATATGGCGTGCAAATGCATCGGCTGATTCAGAAGACCTTTGGGTAACAGACATAGGTAAGAGATCTATGGGCATTCTAGGTTTGTAACCACTTACAATTTCAAAAGGACTCAACCTTGTAGACCCATTAACTGACCTATTGTAAGCAAGTTCAGCAGTTGGTAAAATTAGATCCCAAGTCTTAACATGTTCACCCACTAGACAACGTAGAAGATTTCCAAGACTACGGTTTACCACTTCAGTTTGACCATCTGTTTGTGGGTGGTAAGCAGTAGAGAATTGCAAACGAGTTCCCATAATGTGCCACAAGTGTCTTCCAAAAATAGCTAGTAAATCGAACATCACGATCAGACACTATGGTTTTAGGTAACCCATGGAGACGCACCACACCATCAAAAAAAATACGAGCGACATGAGACGCATCCGACGTTTTCGAACATGGGAGGAAATGAGCCATTTTAGAAAAACAGTCCACCACGACAAAAATGGAATCGTGCTTTTTGATAGTCTTGGGAAGCCCAAGCACAAAGTCCATACTAATATCCTGCCACGGAGCATGTGGCACTGGCAATGGCATATACAGCCCGGTATTTTGCTTTTTCTGTTTTGCCAGTTGACATGTATGACACTGCCCTAAAACTTTGGCTACGTCTCGCTTGAGACTTGGCCAATAGAAACGATCCTCCACAAGGGCAATGGTCTTGTCACGACCAAAATGGCCAGCTATCCCTCCTGAATGAAGCTCCCCTATGAGGAATTCACGAAGGGACATACGAGGAATACAAAGTTTGTCTCCCTTGAAAAGGAAGCCATCTTTAAGAACATAGTCACCCATCATACATTGGTCACTAGAGAGCGACACATAAGTACCCCCAAAATCAGGACATGTGGGGTATTCATCTTTCAGTTGCTCAAACCCGACTACCTCTACACTCAAGGAGTTGAGCAACGCCACTCTTCTACTAAGGGCATCCGCTGGTTTGTTTTCAACTCCGACCGTGTGTTTCAAAACAAACGAATATTCCTGAAGAAACGCTACCCACTTGGCATGCCTTGGGTTGAGTTTCTTCTGAGAATGCAAATATCTCAAAGCCTCATGGTCAGAAAACAAGACGAATTCCTGCGGTAGGAGATAGTGTCGCCAATGTCTCAGGGATTGCACTACCGCATAAAATTCTTTGTCGTAAGTGGAGTATTTTTGTTTTGCCTCATTCAGCTTCTCACTGAAATAGGCCACTGGGTGTCCTTCTTGACTCAACACTCCCCACCTATACCGACACCAGACGCATCACACGCTACTTCAAAGACTTTAGAAAAGTCAGGTAGACGCATGACAGGATCTTCTACCATTTTGCCCTTAAGCTCCTTAAAAGCCTTGACTGCGGCTTTAGACCACACGAATTCTCCCTTTTTCATGCATTCTGTAGTGGAAGCCATGATCGTGCTAAAACCCGTAATGAACCGACGATAAAAAGTTGCTAAGCCGTGAAAGTTTCGCACCTCATGAATGTTCCTCGGTTCTGGCCACTCAACTATGGCCCTGACCTTTTCAGGGTCTGCACGCATCCCTTCCAATGACACTATAAATCCTAAGAACACAACTTGGCTAGACATGAATGCTCATTTCTTAAAATTAACGTACAAATTTTCCTTCCTAAGGACGCTACAAACCTTCTTTAAATGTTCAAGGTGTGATTCTTTAGTGGTACTGTAAATAAGAATGTCGTCAAAGTATACCACTAGGAACTTTTCCATGAACGGCCTCAAAGCTTGTGTCATCACCCGCATGAACGTACTGGGTGCATTAGTCAAGCCGAAGGGCATGACCAACCACTCATACAACCCATCTTTTGTTTTAAACGCAGTTTTCCATTCATCCCCTGGGCGTATACGAATTTGGTGATATCCACTCTTGAAGTCTATCTTAGAGAATATAGTGGACCTGGCCATCATGTCAAGCATGTCATCAAGTCTAGGTATGGGAAACCTGTACTTGACAGTAATTTTGTTTATGGCACGGTTGTCCACACACATGCGCCACGTGCCGTCTTTCTTTGGCGTCAACAATGCAGGCACGGCACACGGGCTCATACTCTCTTGGATGAAACCCTTTTGCAGAAGCTCATCAACTTGCCTCTTCAATTCTGCATGTTCTGCAGGGTTCATCCTGTAGTGAGGAAGGTTCGGTAGAGTAGACCTTGAGACAAGATCAATGGCATGCTGTATGTCCCTCATAGGTGGCAATTCATTCGGTAAGTATTCAGGAAATACATCACTGTATTCCTTCAGGACCGAAGTCACCTCCCGGGGCAACTCTAATGGAACCTCAGGTGTAATCTCTCTAGCCACAAGGGCATACACCATAGAATCATCCTTAGTCTCTTTTTCAAACTCTCTTGCATTTATTATATGTAGAGACTTAGGCTTGGATTTCCCCACTCCTTTAGGCTCACTTGCCTTCTCATCCTTTTTCTTCCCTAGTGTGCTCTCAGGTGGCATAGGGTTAAGTTTGATCTTTTTACCGTTATGCATGAAGGTACACGCATTGGAACGGCCAAAGATCGTGACATCATTATCGAATAGCCACGGTCTACCTAGGATAACATGTCCCACATCCATAGGTAAAACATCACACCACAGGGACTCTTTGTATGACCCAAACTCGATGGGGACTAGACATTGATGGTTGACAGGTAGGGATGTCTTGTCAACCCATGAAACTTTATATGGGTCTGGATGAGGTGTGGGTTTCAGTTTCAAGCGCTCTAAGGTGTTAGTGGAAATCACATTCTGACAACTTCCACTGTCCACTATCACCTTACAATTCTTTTCACCACACTTGACAATAGTGTAGAAGATAATGCTTCGACGCCAGTCAACACTACTTCTAGACTGAGCTAGCACACGCCTGACTACTGCAAGCGTTGCTTCTCCATCTAACTCTTCATCATCAGTAAGTCCTCCTTCAGGGTGATACTCTTCAACTTCATAATCACCCTGGTCATCTCCACCCTCGTGGGACTCGCCTATAACTAAGGCTTTCCCACGGCTCTTCGTAGGACACTGATTAGACATGTGGCCCAGATTGCCACACTCATAACACCTCACTTGGCTCATATTGCCAGGACCGGCACCAAGAACCCCTTTGCCCTTGTCCTCCCTAGGCCTAGGTGGAATGATCGCCTGTGCCCTAGGTTGACTACCAACATTAGGTCTAGTCCCCTGGGAACTAGATCTAGCACCGGAGTCTCGGGACTCGAAACGATGGACGACAGGAGTCTTTAGATATTGCTCTAACTCCTGCACGACTTGATATGCTTCATCCAAGTCCGTTAAAGGCCGAGTCATAAGCTCGCGCTGAAGATCTGCACGAAGGCCCGTCTTAAAACGCGAGAGCGTTACTAGAGGGTCTTCTTGGATATCACATCGCATCACATATTCTTCAAACTTAGCGATGTAGTCAACGGCAGACATTGACCCTTGGCGTAAGGATTGCCATTGGTCAAGGAGCTTCTGACGGTATGAGAGAGGAAGGTACTTCTCCTTCAACTTCTCTTTCATCTCATACCAATGTGTGATAGGGGCTCTACCAACTCTTTCTATCCTACGCTCGGTGTTGGTCCAAAAGAGCTTGGCTTGACCCACAAGCTTCATCTTAGCAAACCGCATTTGACGGTTTTCTGACATGCTATACCACTCAAAGTAGTGGTCCATGTCAGCAACCCAGTCAAGGAATGCCTTGAGGTCCAAGCGCCCATCAAAACTCGGGGCCTCAACCTTAACACTCTTCATCGCACGCTCATCTGGATCATAGCGGTCTTGATGATCATATGTGGCTCGTGCCTCTCGCACAACACCACGACCGTTACCACGATCTCTATCTTCACTACCTCCATGTGTGGCAGCGCGTTCCTCTATGATTCCTCCCACTTAGGAGTGCGCATCATCCCCAATAGCGGAGTTTTCCCTTTGGGACGCCTCTAGTTGCTCGACCTTAGTCATGGTAGTGGTGATCTAGTTCTCAAGGCTGGGCAAACTCACGCTTTTGACCTGCTTCTAGAGCGGTTATCTTTTGTATCAATTGAGCAAGTTGCTCAGATAACTGCTCGTTATTCATGGTAGGCTGAAGTCCGAAACCTCTACCTCTTCTCGTGGGCATACAAATAAGACTTGAACCAAAACTCTACCCAACTAGACCACTAGGTATTTTGACTCACAAGATGGATGCGATGAATGCAAAACTAATATGAACTAACACAAATAAATTAAAACAGAAAATGAGTCAAATCTGGAAATTTTCCAAATTAGGAAACTTTCTAAAATTGGAAAGTTTCTAAAATTGAAAACTTTCTAAATCTGGAACTTTCCTAAATTAAACCTAAAAATCAAAACCCTAATTTGATAACTCGATCTAGACACAAACCATGCAAGCCTAATCTCTGATACCAAATTTGATACAGGATGCCCTAATTATGATGCATGCTTAATAATTCATGTAATCCAGCGGAAATAAAAGACAATAATAATAATAAAATCTAGCAGTAAACATCATGAACTAAGAAAGTCACAAGGAAGCATGCAATGGAGTGGGCCATTCATCACAACCATTAAGTATGGGATTCAATTATCACTATGGTTGGATCCGGCGAGGGATGGAACCTCCCGATCTTGCATGGCCATAACCCAATCAATCAAAAGGAATCTCTAATCCAGAAAATCAGGAGATTTTGGATTAGGGATTTGAAATTCTGAAAATTAGGGTTTTAGGATCAAATCAGAATTTGGGGATTGTGGGATTCGAAACAATTAAATTAGAAGGGATAGATTTACCTGGAAGAAAAGTTAGAGGGGCATAAGAAGCAATTAGAAGAAAAGAGGATCAGGAAGAGAAAGAAACATCACCATGGGAGAGAGAGAAGAAGAGGAAAGCTCCAAGAGGCTTTTCATTAATCAAATCAATAGCTCAATTCGTGTTTAGGGCTGTAGCCCTCTTAAATAACCAAATAAAGACATAAAAATACTAAATTACCCCTAAAACTAAGCAAAACGCGCAAAATAACGTAAGTGCGGGAAAGTTCGGGCGCTCGGTCGGGCGCCCGATCGGCGCCTGAAGACGTCTAAAAACGTCCAGAGAGTTTCGGGCGCTCGAAAGGCCAAACTCGGGCGCCCGATCACAGTGGTCGGGCGCCCGAAGTCTTCAGCTCTTCAATCTTGTTTCTCCCTTCTTCCTTCACACGTGTCCTCCCTGGATGGGGTCTTCTATGTGTCTTATCACATGTGAAGAGTCTTCAGCTCCTCAATAGTCGCCTATCCACAAGCATGGTACTTGTGGTTGGCGCTTTCTTCGTTGGTACACTTGAAATGGTCTTGTGTCCTCATCAGAACCCGTCGCCTCTGGCAGTAAGTCACACATCACACACTCATGATGGACCCAATTATCTAAATAGTGGGCCCACGCCACACATACCCCACGCGATGGGCCCCACAGTCTTGTGGCCCTCACGGCATACATGAACACAACACGATGGGCTCCACGACCTTGTGGACTTCACAGCACATACATACACAAATACGATGGGTTCTATGGAAAGTTAGGATCAAGCTAATATTGCGTTTTCCCTTCATCCAGGCCTATGTGACTGTGTCAACAGGTTGGACAGCATTAAACACCAAGGTGGGCCCACATCTTCGGACCACAGAAGTTTTGGATCGAGCATATATTTGTGACTCCATTCATCCCAACCTATGTGAAATTATCAACAAGTTGGACAACAAATAAACATTTTGGTGGGCCCATAAAAGGTTTCAATGGTGGGCGTTCAATCAACATTGTTTCTTATGGCAGGGTCCGCCTAAGCTTTAGATCTGCCTCATTTATGGGCCCAAGCCCACATCTAAGTCTGGCTGACCTTATCAACAGGGTGGATGTTAAGTAAATGTCGCAATGGGCCCCATCAGCTACGTGAATACAAAGCAAACAATGAGAGTGGAGCACCAAGGAGCCAATCATAAGTAACCCTTCCATCTCCCCCTTCAACAAAAATGTCATTTACCTCTTTATTATTATTTTAACTTCTAACTATTGTGATGCAGGACAGCCCTAAATATGATGCATGCTCATGATCACAATTATCCAGCGGAAGTAAAAGCAATAATAATAATGAAATCTAGTATTAATCATCATAAACTAAGAAAACCAGAAAGGAAACATGCAATGGGACGGGCCATCATCACAACCATGGAGTATGGGATTCAATTAGTGCCTAGGTTGGATCCGACGAGGGATGGAACCTCCCGATCTTGCATGGCGTTACCCAATCGATCAATGATGATCACTAGTCCGAAGAACCAGGAGGTTTCTCGAATTAGGGAATTGAGAATTTAGGGGTTTAGGGTTTGGATCAATTCTCAAGGTTTAGATCGTGGGGAATAGCAAAATAGAAGTTTAGAAGGATAACAATAGAAGATAAAATACCTGGAAGAATTTGGAGGGGCACCAGAAGAAATCAGAAGAAGAAGATCAAGGAGAGAGAAGAAGCACCATGAGAGAGAGAGAGAAGAGAGAAGCCACCAAAGAGGTTTGTCTTTTCATTAATAATCAACTAATCACGTTATTAGGGCTTAGCCCACTTAAATAAGCAAGAAGAAAACATAAAAGTACCAAAATACCCCTAAAATATCTCTAAAAAAACAACTAAAAAAAACAGTTCGTACGTTGGCCGGGCGCCTGGTGACCAATTTGGTCGGGCGCCCGGCTAAGACAGAAACTGTCCAGCAAGGAAAACTGAAAATTTGCTGAATTTCGGGCGCCCGGTGCCAAATTTGGCCGGGCGCCCGACCACCTTCAGAAAAGCATTTTTCTATTCTTTCAGTCGGGTCTTCTTCCATCCTACACACGTGTCTTCTATGTGCCAAATCACGTACGTAGGGTCTTCAATGCTCCTCAATCATCGCCTAACCACAAGGATGGTACTTGTGGGTGGCGCTTTCTTCGTTGGTACACTTGAAATGGTCTTGTGTCCTCATCATGTTGCCTCCAGATTTTTTTGAACAACCTACGCATTATATTTTCATTTTTCTAATGGGTGCTTTCATCATCCTTCCCTATATCTTCAATTTGTTACGACGATGATGATGTGATGATGAAGAATATGACAATGGCATGGTTTTGAATGTCGGTATCAGTTGGTGTATCGGCCCCGCGGAAAAATGATATGATACGGCGTCGCGTATCGGAATCGGGGGCCCTGTATCAGACCGTATTGGTCAGAATTTTTTTTTAAAGCAAAAAAATATGAAAAAATATCAGAAAAATAGGATAAAATGAGATATTCACGAATCTATCTTTTTTTTTGTATTTTGACCATGTATTCAATGGTGTATCGGACCATTCTTTGGTAAGAATGTTGTTCTGACGGGTTGACTTTCTGTAAGTTCTGGTATTGATCTTTTCTTTATATAAACTGTTGATATATGTCATAAATTGATATCATATATTGTTAATAGTCTAATATGTCCAAAAAGTATCACTACTCAGTACTCACTAGTCTATAACAATGTAAGTATAGAAAACTAAAAATACTTAGTACTTACCAATTTCCTTAAATATGAATAATATAAACATTTAAAATAACATTTTCATTTCCAATCATCCCAACAAATGCAATTATACAACAATGGCCACTTTACAATCTGCATAAGCCATAAAGCTGCAAACAATTAAAATATATATATATTATCAATTTGCAATTTTGCATCATAAAAAAAAATGTATTATCAATTTATTTATTTTTTAATTTAGATAAGATAATTATTAGGTTCAAAAATCCTATTATTTTTTTTTATTTGCAAAAAAATTTAGCGACAGTCCAAAACCGTCGCAAATTTCTGAAAAAGTTCGAATTGGCTTAATTGAGTGTACAGATCATTCGGTTCATTCGTCTTTACATATCATTTTAGGATGTTTTCCCAGACATTAAGCACATCCAAATCTCAAGTGGTCCAAACAAATGAAAAGCGTGGATATGTAGTACATACATCGAGGTGGGCCCATAGGAAACAATAGTTATGGACCATTAAAAACAGAAGTTATGGGCCACAGGAAACAGTGGTTATGGACGGTTATGGACCATTAAAATTTTAGGTGGACCATGTCACAGGATACAAATTTCAGGTGGACCATATTACAAGAAACAATGGTTATGGACCATTAAAATTTTAGGTGGACCATGTCATAGGATACAAATTTCAGGTGGACCATGTCTACAGGAAACAATGGTTATGGACCATTAAAAACAGTGGTTATGGACCACAAAAAACAGCGGTTATGACGGTTATGGACCATTGAAATTTCAGGTGGACCATGCCACAGGATACAAATTTCAGGTGGGTACCAAAAATTAGACACAACTAAATCTTAGGTGGACCATAGTGAGTGATGTCTTGAATGTGGGGCCACCTCTAACATTTGTTGTATATCCATGCCATCCATTCTTTTTGCCAACTCGTTTTAGGACATGGTCCAAAAAATGAGGCAAATCCAAATCTTAGTGGCTGCATAATAGGGATTAAATTCTCACCATTAAAAACTTTTTGGGCCCAAATATTTATTGGATCGAGCTGTTGTTTGTGTTTTCCCTTCATCCAGGTCCACGTGACGCTATCAACACGTTGATGGCAAATAAACATTACAATGGGCCGTAGAAAGTTTTTTACTGTGGGCATTCGATCCCTATTGTGTGGCCCACCTGACATTTAGATTTGTTTCATTTTGGGATCATGGCCTAAAATGAACTAAATAAACTGATGGACGACATGGATTACAACACATAAATCAAGGTGGACCCCGTGCACCGAAACAGCGTGTGCATGTGCACTAAGCTGCATGCGTCGCAGAGTAGAAAAAAATAAAAAGCTTTAAGTTCACAGCCACGCAAGAGAGAGAGAGA
Source organism: Liriodendron chinense (assembly GCA_003013855.2). Classification (NCBI taxonomy): domain Eukaryota; kingdom Viridiplantae; phylum Streptophyta; class Magnoliopsida; order Magnoliales; family Magnoliaceae; genus Liriodendron; species Liriodendron chinense. The sequence continues at coordinate 3,413,357 of ML058466.1, read as the reverse complement.
GAGAGAGAGAGAGAGAGGAGGAGGAGGAGGAGGAGGAGGGGGAGGGGGCCGCACCATGGGAAAGGAAGAAGAAGAAGCTGCCGCAGGTAGCCCCGCAGGCCGCAGTCTCTGAAGAAGAAGAAAAAGACGATGAGTCGATGACAGGTAGGTCTCTTTTTCTTTTTTCTTTTTTCTTTTTGTTCTTTTTTCTTTTTTCTTTTTCTTTTAAGAAAATAAAAGAAGTTTTTTTTGGGAGATGAAACGTTACGAGGTATTGACCGATACTCATACCAAATATCGGATCCGATAGGACCCGATACGGAGCAACGGATACCAATACGGCCGATACGAGGCCGTATCGCGTATCGTATCGAGCCGATACAGATACGATACACCCGTATCGGCCGATACGATACCAATTTTCAGATCTATGGACAATGGTGACAATGACAACAACAATGATGATGATGATCAAACAAATATTATCATGATCAAAGAGCAAACCGCACATTGCTTTCCTAGATCTTCCTTCAGTATTCCCTCCAATTAAATCTGCTTATGCTTCCACGACAATGAGGATCACATCATATAATGATGCATAGGGATTCTTTTGGGTCATTTCTCTATAGTTATACATTAAAATGAATACATAGTTGCATATTGCAGATGGGAATGATACAATACTATGCCCTAGTTGTATAGAACTCAAGCACAACAAACACTCTATGATAGTATATTCAGACCCTGGAGACTGAAATTGGTAGACCGTGCCTGAATCGTTCTGCTTCAGTCCTGTGACTTGTTTCCCGCCCACGAATTAATATGACAAGGGTGAAACTGTGTTGTTTTTTGACAATATTTTGAAACATGCATGGGACAGAGGTACAACAGATCGGGACAATACATGTACTGGGCCAAACCATGGATGGCAAACAATAAAAAATTAGACCAGTTAAACTATCCTAGACATCACTTTTCCCTGTCAACTATCAACCTTTTATTTTTTACAATCCATTTAAAGGCCAACAATCAAATGGCTAGAAATGTCCGGCATGGGCTTTGAACCATTGGCCGATACGGGTGTATCGTATCCGTATCGGCTCGATACGATACGCAATACAGCCTCATATCGGCCATATCGGTATCCGTTGCGCCGTATCGGCCGAAACGAGTCGTATCGGGTCCGATATTTGGTATGATTATTGGTTGATACCCCGTAACATTTCATCTCCCAAAAAAAACTTCTTTTATTTTCTTAAAAGAAAAAGAAAAAAAGAACAAAAAGAAAAAAGAAAAAAAGAAAAAGAGACCTACCTGTCATCGACTCATTGTCTTCTTCTTCTTCTTCTTCTTTACTTCTTCTTCTTCAGAGACTGTTGCGGCCTGCGGCAGCTTCTTCTTCTTCCTCTTCTTCTTCGTCTTCTTCCTTTCCCATGGTGCGGCCCCCTCCTCCTCCTCCTCCTCCTCCTCCTCCTCCTCTCTCTCTCTCTCTCTCTCTCTCTCTCTCTCTCTCTCTCAAAACGAATTGAAGGCGTGGCTGTTTCACAACCACACACTTAAGCTTTTTATTTTTTTTATACTCCACGGCACATGCAGCTTAGTGTAGATGCACACGCTGTTTCGGTGCACGGGGCCCACCTTGATTTATGTGTTGTAATCCATGTCGTCCATCAGTTTATTCAGTTCATTTTAGGCCATGATCCCAAAATGAAACAAATCCAAATCTCAGGTGGGCCACACAGTAGGGGATCGAATGCCCACAGTTAAAAACTTTCTACGGCCCATTGTAATGTTTATTTGCCATCAACGTGTTGATAAGGTCACGTGGACATGGATGAAGGGAAAACACAAACAACAGCTCAATCAAATAAATATTTGGGCCCAAAAAGTTTTTAATGGTGGGAATTTAATCCCCCTATTATGCGGCCACTAAGATTTGGATCTGCCTCATTTTTTGCACCATGTCCTAAAATGAGTTGGCAAAAAGAATGGATGGCATGGATATACAACAAATGTTAGAGGTGGCCCCACATTCAAGACATCACTCACTATGGTCCACCTAAGATTTAGATGTGTCTAATTTTTTGTACCCACCTGAAATTTGTATCCTGTGGCATGGTCCACCTAAAATTTCAATGGTCCATAACCATCATAACCGTTGTTTCTTGTGGTCCATAACCACTGTTTTTAATGGTCCATAACTATTGTTTCCTGTGACATGGTCCACTTGAAATTTGTATCCTGTGACATGGTCCACCTGAAATTTTAATGGTCCATAACCACTGTTTCCTGTGGCCCATAACCACTATTTTTAATGGTCCATAACCGTTGTTTCCTGTAATATGGTCCACCTCAAATTTGTATCCTATGACATGGTCCACCTAAAATTTTAATGGTCCATAACTGTCCATAACCACTGTTTCCTGTGGCCCATAACTTCTGTTTTTAATGGTCCATAATCACTGTTTCATGTGGGGCCCACCTTGATGTATGTACTACATATCCACGATATCCATTTGTTTGGACCACTTGAGATTTGGATGTGCTTAATGTCTAGGACAACATCCTAAAATGATATGTAAAGACGAATGAACCGAATGATCTGTACACTTAATTGAGCCAATTCAAACTTTTTCAGAAATTTGCGACGGTTTTGGACTGTCGCTAAATGTTTTTTGCAAATTAAAAAAATAATAGGATTTTTGAACCTAATAGTCATCTTATCCAAATTAAAAAATAAATAAATTGATAATACATTTTTTTTTATGATGCAAAACTGCAAATTGATAATACATTTTTTTTTATTGTTTGCAGCTTTATGGCTTATGCAGATTGTAAAGTGGCCATTGTTGTATAATTGTATTTGTTGGGATGACTGGAAATGAAAATGTTATTTTAAATGTTTACATTATTCACATTTAAGGAAATTGGTAAGTACTAAGTATTTTTAGTTTTCTACACTTACATTGTTATAGACTAGTGAGTATTGAGTATTGATACTTCTTGGACATATTAGACTATTAGCAATATATGATATCAATTTATGACATATATCAACAATTTATATAAAGAAAAAATCAACACCAGAACTTACAGAAAGTCAACCCGTCAGGACAGCATTCTTACCAAAGAATGGTCTGATACACCATTGAATACATGGTCAAAATACAAAATAAAAATAATAATAATAATAATAAATGATAGATTCGTGAATATCTCATTTTATCCTATTTTTCTGATATTTTTTTATATTTTTTTGCTTTAAAAAAAAATTCTGACCGATACAGGGGCCCGATTCCTTTACGCGACACCAGTATCGTATCATTTTTCCACGGGGCCGATACACCGACCGATACTGACATTCAAAACCATGCTTTGAACAGAGTCCATCCACAATCCTAGGACCACTAGACTTGACTGACAAATGGTCCTAAATTACCTTCTTTATTGTCCGTAGGTTGGAAGGTGGGATGTTCCAAAGTTCCTGTACAACCATTATTATTGCATCATTTCCCAACTTTGCATTGCCTCCTATAGCATGATTGCACATGGAAACTCAGTAAGAAAATTTGTGTGATCAGCGATACGTGTATTCGTGGTTCCAATCTTGCTCAAAAAGTATTTGTGTGCATGGTTCCAATCTTCTAGAATTTCTTCTCATCTCTTAATTTTGTTACATTGTTTATTTTTAAAAATCCAAAAAAAAAAAAAAATAGCCCTAGTCCTGAGGCAATTTGGATTTTGTCCATTATCTGATTATGAGTTAAAAAGTTTCATTTCAGTAAAACCTTAACCTAACAAAATGGTCCAATCTTGCTCAAAAAGTACTTGTATGTATGTAATGACCCTAACAAATTTTAGGGCTATAAAAAAAATTACAAAATCCGAACCATCCATTCATACATCCATCTACTTATCCAACCATCCAATTTATCATCCATCCGTGCAATTGCTTATTTTTTTCATTCAATTACTTATCAATGCATTTATCATGACATCCAACCATTAGATCATCCATCTAACAATTACATTATCTATCTAACCGTTAGATCGTATGGTCGTGCATGTATTTAACCATCCACCCGCTCATTTACTATCCATCCATTCATTTATTTAGCCATCCATCCACTGGATCTCTCATCCAACCATTTATCTAATTATCTAACCATGATAATGATCATCAGACCATTTATTCATCTAGATGACTGTATACAAACCCATTTATCAATGCATCATTTACTACACATACATCATGTGCAGACATCACTCGTACACGTTGCAGATGCATGACCATCCATATACAGAAGTCACACATGTGAACCACCATCACACATGAACTCTACTACACATCTCTTACAGAACTACACCCTTAGATCTATAGATCATTCTAATGATATCATATCTTAAATGCCGAATGTAAGAGGCTCCATTATTTTCATCATATCATTCTAATAATCACTCTCCATTCCAAGATGTAAAAGGCTCCACTTCTCATGCACACGCAAACTCAAAGGTAATAAAGGCTTTACCACAAATCGTAGATCAATCAACAAGAGAGACTGTGTTATGTGCCCAACCTATTCATACAAATCTTGTGTGCTGACATGGCTAGTAGAGGGCCTATCTTAGTAGTTGTTGTTTTTACTCCTTTAAAATAGGAGATTTGCTAGTTATAAGTATCTGTGATTAAGTAGGAGACTTTCTTAATTGTTAGTATTTTTGTTGAAGTAGGAGATTTGGTTAGTCGTTAGTATTTGTGTTTACCTTGCTATCTAAGTAAGATTCCGTAGCCCTCTTTATGTAGTTCTCTTGGCAAATAATGAAAAGCAGATGATTTTTACCTTCAATCATGTTTTACACAAGAGGTCGCCGTAGTTCTCTTGGCAAATAATGAAAAGCAAATGACTTTTACCTTCAATCGTGTTTTACACAAGAGGTCTCCCTTTCCCTCTTTCATGTGGGCTTGATAGGGCTTGGACCCTATCAATTGTTACCAAAGCGCCCTTCCTGAGGCATGTAAAGGAAGACAAAGAAGTAGCAAAAGAAGCCAAGTCTAATGGAGAGACATGTGGAGCATCTAGAGGAAGCTTGAGATCAGATGAACACCAAGCTTCAATCAACCCAACAGACGCTAAAGCACCTTACCTTGCAGCTTCCCTTCACCACCAATGGAGAGCAATTGGGAATTGGGGAATCCAGCGTTGCGAATCCAAACAGGCAAAGAGATGGAAGGATTCAACCATGTTTGACTCAAGTTGATTCAACCGTGTTTCACTCGAGAGGAAGCCAAGTTTAATGGAGAAACGTGTGGAGCATCTGGAGGAAGCTTGGGATCAGATGAACACCAAGCTTCAATCAACCCAATAGACGTTGGAGCGCCTTACCTTGCAGTTGCTTCCTTTCACCACCAATGGAGAGCAATTCGGAATTGGGGAATCCAGCGTTGTGAATCTAAACAGGCAAAGCAATGGAAGGATTCAATCGTGTTTCACTTGAGTTGATTTTCCCTCCTTCATTCGGCATGATCCATTGGAGTTTATTTACAAATCTGACCAGTTTTTTCCGCTAATATAAGATAGCAGAAAATGAGAAGGTTCTCCTTGCCTCATTCCACATGGACGGACCTACGTCAACATGGTTTCAATGCTATAGTCATGTGAACCCTGACACCTCATGGAGGGGAATGACAAAGTCCATGTTGGTCGGTTTTAGGTCAGCCGGTTTTAGGTCAGCCGATGACAGAGTCCATCCGCTCAATGATTTTTCGCTAGATTGTTTACTGACCTGATTAATTGGAGCATGATTGGTATGATGATATGAAAATGGAGAAATCCAACCATTAATTTATTAATGTATCCTTTCAACCATCTAATCCAACTAACTAGATTATGAATGACACACGAAAATGATAGCTAAGAAATTCCAATCACTGATCTGTTGATGGATTGACAAATCTAACTCATAAATCGCCAAAAACTCCAATCTGCAGCACAGGTCAGATCTGGCTGTAAATCTGGCCCATAACTATAGCAATTGTCAAATCCAAATGGCTAGATCGTTATAAATGTTGATCTGTAAGATGGGGCAGATCCAATCATTAGAAAGGGCTAAGTAGGAGGACGATTGAGATTGAGCAGGGCTACAGGGATGAATTACAAAAAAAAATGTAGATCTAGGATGTTGAAGGTGGGTGGCTAAGACCTATAGGGAACTACGGTTTTGAGGTTAGAGATGGAACAGTTAACATTTTATGGGTAAGAGTGGGGACTACTAAGGTTTATAGGCGGGGACTGAGGGGCAGTCTAGGGTTTGATTTGAAACCCAAAATGAAAAAGAAATGAAAATGGAGAAGACAAGGGAAGAAGATGAGTATATGTAAGAAGTAAAACCCTCAATTCCCAAGAAAAACTTGCTTTGATACCACTTGACGCAGCTGGAATAACTGGAAATGCAATGAGATGAAAATGCAAGATGAAAAATAACCAAAGAAACACATGTTACAACTGATAGCTACACATACCAAAAGGCAACAAATACAAAGAGAGATCATTTTTTTCAAACCGTTTAACAATATTCAAGCACCAAGAGAGTCACATGGCCAATTAGAGACTTGTATAGCTTTCAAAACAACAAAAGAAAATAAAAATAAAAATAAATCATGCTGGATAAAAAGACAAAAATGCCCCCATGATGTCTCTTACTAGAAGTCAATGAGTGAGGGTAATTTGATCTTTCAACTTCATTGTCGTCGTCGTCATCATCATCATCATCATCATCATCATCATAAAAGCCTTATCCCAATCAATTGGGGTTGATGTTTCATCTTCATTTTTAATCCCAAAAATAACAACTAAACTACAGGGCTGTTTCGATACAAAACAATTTTGGAACAGGTTACAGAAAAAGAACGGAAATAATAGTTTTGTTAGGTACGAGTTTTGAACCCAGTTTGGTAAATACAGACTATTAATGTGGACAATTTCAAATTTGTTTGGAAAACGATCTACTATTCAAGACTTGAAATAAATATACAAAACACCGCCCAGCCATGGTTGGTGTATAGAGAGATAGGTACTAGAAGCCAGCCACCAGCTGGCCATCAACATCCATTCCCCTTTACTTGAATGGTGGTGGCAGTGTTAAGGTTTGGGAATGGAGGGAGGGAGAAAGTGAAAATGTTTCTAAGAAAACATTATGAGGAGATTAAAAAAATAACCAAGGCAAAAACTTTTTCAATTCTCATTTCTCAACCAAACATGATTAATTAATGGATAATTGGTTGCTTTTTAAATTAATTAGTTATTTCATGGATTCAAGCAAAGTTGTGTCAAGACGGATAGCTTGTCCATGGTTTGTCAAACCCATTTATGCACATGAACCTACGAAAATAAAAAACAATGGATCACATATGCGAGATGCACAACCGACCTAGCTCAAGTGCCCCACATTTGTATATGTGCCACCATCAATTTTCAAACACCGACATGTGCCATCTGTCGATGTGCACATATACTATAAATCCAAGACATGCCACCGTCCACATTGAGCTCCCCACATGTGCCACAGTCCATCCTTACTCCCTGTTCCAAGCTGCTTAACAAACAAGGAACAGGATAACTAATCCTGACAGCATGCCTTCATAGCCTGCCCCCACGCAACTTCGCATGAATCTAGACTGCCACTAAGGGGTCGTTTGGATAGGTGGTAAATGATTTACTAGTAAATGGCCATTTTTTCTGTTTGGATGCTCCCATTTGCTAGTAAATCATGTACTAGTAGTAAATCATTTACTAGCAAAACCCCTCTCCCATTTACTACCAAATAGGTGAGATTTCATTTACTAGTAAATGGGCAAGATGGCAACGGCTCTATTTTCAAATTTCTGCTTTAAAAGCAGATTCACACCTATTCTGAAATCACTTCCAACGGCTCTCTCTCCCTCTCCCTCTCTGCAATCTCCCTCCCTCCCTGCCTCCCTTTGGTGATCTTCGAAGCTTCAAGCACCCTTCCGGCACCAGCTCTCCACTGAACCAACGATTTCGAAAACCGCCTTTGACAATAGCATTTGAATTCGTGGGCCCACTTGTATGGCTCACATACTACTCAGTTTTTTTTTTTGAGGATTAACACAATGCTTTAGTGGCATGGGCTTGACCCAATGATCCACATGGAAGGAAATTCCAACATGTAATTTGAATGTTATAAGCTAAATTGATTTTCAAGTGTGAATATACAATTACAGGATATAACCCATTTACAGGCTATCCAAACAAGGTAAATCATTTACTAGTAAATCATTTACTACTTACATCCAAACAGAAGGTAGTAAATCATTTACTAGCACTCAAGTCATTTACTAGTAAATGATTTACAACCTATCCAAACGACCCCTAACTCTCTCACGTGGGCCCCATATGGGATTACTCATGTGGCCATGTGGGCCCCACACACGCGATCAACTAGTGACAACTCATGGAATCAGAAATCCACTTGCATCACGTATGGATCGGCATGGAAATACGGCCATGTTGGATGGCGCATTATGTATCGAACAGCTTTGATTTCTCAAAAATCCTGACTACGAAAAAAGACCCAATTAAAGACGAAAGAAGAAATATGAAGACTGGCGCATTAAAGGAATTGAAGCCAAATACCCAGCCATTCAAGAAACATGGAATGAATAGGGTCGACGAATTTCGGCACGAGAAACAATGACATTACAAGATAACCAGGAAGAGAAGAGGAGAAATAAGGAAATAAAGAAAAGAGACCTTGGCAGTCTGGATATTCCGGGCAGCAAAGACGTTTGCAATGGATTGAGGAAGCCCCATTTGGCTGATCGGCTTGTTCGCCATTTCTCTCTCTCTCTACTCTGACCTTTCCCGCCTCTACCCTCCTAATTAAGAAAAGGGCATATTGTCTAAGTAGTCCGCGAAGGACTGAGATTGCGTAGCGTAGAATGCTGCACGTCCGGTCCGAGGGGACGCGGATTGCCTGCGAAAGCATTTTAGGCGGATCTCCTGCGCTCGGAATCTAGGTGGGGCCCACCGTGATGTTTGTGAGAAATCTACACTGTCCAACCGTTTTTTTAGATCATTTTAAGCGTTGAGACCAAAAATGAACAGGATACAAGACTCAAGTAAGCCGAAAACGTGACGATTGTACTTCCACAGTTGAAATATTCGTGGGGCCACAGAAGTTTCGAATCAGGATAATATTTGTGTTTTCAGTTCATCTAAGTAGGAATGACATTATGAACGGTATGGTATGGAAGGGATATAAACATCACTATGGACCCCATAGAAGTTTCAACGGTAGGAATATCCCTACCCACCTTTTTCTTTAGTCCAGCCCACTTGAGTCGTGGATAGTTTTCATTTTTTGTCTCAACGCCTAAAATGATCTCACAAAATGGTTGGATGGTGTAGATTTCTCAAAAACATTACGGTAGGCCCCACCTAGATTCCAAACGCAGGAGATGCCTGCAAAAGGCTCTAACCAGCAATCCAATCCACGTCTGCACTATCGTTGGTACCGAATCCGGATCCTCTGTTGAAAATGAGCAGAGAACCTCTGTTGTTGCTGCTCTTATTGGTCCAGCTCATCCTGACTGTGTTAGAGCAGCTCAGCTTGACACAGTTATGCTAAGCTGGACCAATCAAAGTAGTGACGAGCAGAGAACAAAGGATCTGGATTCGTTGGTACCGTATTGCCGTGGCAAAGTCTATATGCCCACCAATGTATATGTTATGAGTTAGGATCCTCTATTAGCTTCCAAGCAAAAATCCCTACTTTGAACCTTTTCATTGGTCCACATCATCGTATAGGTCTAATGAAAAGGCTCTAAGCACGGATTTCCTGCTTGGAAGCCAACAAAGGATCCAAACTCAATATCGACGCGAAGTGACCAAACGAAGCTATGGAGGGGCTCACCATGATGTATCTGTTTATCTACTCTGTCCATTCCTTTTCTAAGATCATTTTAAGGCATGAGACCAAGAATGAGGTAGATCCAATGCTAAGTTCAGCCACGCCAGAGATGACCCTTGCATTTAATGGTTTGTGCATTTAATGTAATCGAACTCAGTATTTTGGTGTGGCTGACTTCACCGTTGGATCTATCTCATTCTTGGTCTCATGTGGTTGGCCTGATCTTAGAATGGGAATGGACGGAGTGGATAGACATATACATCATGGTGGGCCCTCCACAGCTCAGTTTGGACTCTTTGCATCCATACCAAGTTTGGACGGAAGCCACATCGGTTATATCCACATTGTCCATCCATTTTTCCAAATCATTCTAGTTCATGATCCCAAAAATAAGTCATGTCCAAAGCTCAAGTGTACCGCACTGTGTAAAGTAGTGTGGACAATGAGGCACATTGTTGAAACCTTCCTAGGTCGAGCTCGGATTAGGTACTACCCCCATCAAGACGCGGCCAGAGACAGACGAGTGTGTGGCACCTCGATATTGATGGAGAGTAGGAGCCTACACATTGGTATTAGTAGAGTGTTGATAAACACGTCACATCGGTGCAAGCCCCGCCTGCTCTCCACCAATATCGAGGCGCCATGCATCCGTCTGTCTCTCGCTGTGCCCTAGTGGGAGTAGTACCTAATTCGAGCTCTTCTAGGTCCATGATGACATTTATTCACCATCCAACTTGTTCATAAGGCTGCACAGACTTTGATGAAGGAAAAATATTAAAATACGAATATCATCTTGATGGGAAGCAGATGAAATTGCGTCGGGTAGTCTAACACGACACCCTATGCATACACATGCGGAAGCTTGAAGAGCAACTAGAATTATGGCTAAACCTATAGGAGGGGGTGATTAGGACCTTTTTTAAAACTCTTTTCGCCTACTTAAACAATTCAACAAATTAAATTACGTAAGCGATTGACACTTCGGCTTCCAAGCCTAAGTGGGTCCAATCAAAAGACCATCAAATGATAAGTGCAATCAGCAACCTAGTCTAAACAACTCATGTGGACTATAGAGGATGGATCAAGAAATGCTCAAGTCAACATGAGGTAGTGAAAGTACATCTTGTGAGTGTGGATGTGCCTATCAAGTGCCTAGCATGCATTCCTAACTAAGCATTCATAATTAACCAATTTAAACAAAATGCATAAAGAGAAATGTGCTCAAGAACAATCACAAACACAAGGATGTATGGTGGTTCGACTACTTGTCTACTCCACTCCCGGTTCAAATACTCAACCCCTTTGAACACACCGGCATTCACTAGGGAGTTTAAATCTGGTTCCTCCCAACCAAGGTGTTTTAAATTGGATCCACTCAACCGGAGAGTTTAAAGGTTCCTCTCAACCTATATGTTTGCACCCGTGTTGGTGACTCCCCCTTAGAGACTTTGTTTAGGCCAACTAACTGAGCCAAGGAACGGCTGACGTCCCTGAATTTAGGCCGACTAACAGGCCAATGATCGGCTAACGACCCTAGATTTTAGGCCCAACTAATAGGCCAAGGATCGGCTAATGAGCCTAGGTCGAGTTTATCAAACAAACTCTATACTCAACTCCCACAGGGAATTGAGTGGATGGACTCCTAACAAGACAACCTTACTTGTCGGATTGAGCCCCTTTGTAACGCCGCTTTGGGTTGTTTCTTCTCGCTTTCTCGTGCTTGAATTAGCTCCCCTTGTGCTCCCCCGACCTTTGACGCCGCTGGTTTACCAAGGCTTCAGCTCCAAAATCAGCTACCTTGCATATGATGCTCCATTGGAGATGCCCAAGGTGCTAGGGAATGGTTGAATCTCCTACATGGGGTATGTAGCTTGTCCTAACTAGGAGATTCACCTAGAGGGTCTTCTAGAGGTATTGAACAAGAGATATAACTATGTGGTATAGTGTCTCACCTCTAGAATTGAGAGAGGAATCAAGTCATCTCTATGTTTGCATTTGAATGCCTTCGCTTGTGATTTAAACACAAGGGATATGACTTGAATCTCCTCCTCTTTGAAGCCCCATATGATGTACAAAAGGTATGGCAAATACGCTCTCAAAACCCTCTCTCAATGCCCAAGAACCGAACTCAATATTTATAAAGTTCGAGCTCCAACGGTAAAAAAAGGGCAGATTCGCGTATCTCCGATTGATCGGAAGAAGGTCCGATTGATCGGAGATATGTCCGATTGATCGGAATTTAGTCCAGAGAATTCTCTGGAGGATATTCCGATTGATCGGAACATGGTCTGATTGATCGGACTGACCCATTCCGATGGATTGGAAGACTGTCCGATTGATCGGAAATATGTCCAGTGGATTTTCAAGGTTGCTGGAACAATTTCCGATTAATCGAAACTTCTGTCCAATTGATCGGAGTCCTATCGGAGCCAACGTCCGATTGATCGGAGATCAATCGGAAACTGCTGTTTAAGCTGTTTTGATTACAGCAGCTTCCACCTCTTTAATTAGTCTAACTTATCATGTTTTTCATTGAATTCTAAGACTAATTATGATGACTAAAGGTATACCTAGTTGGTCTAAGTCATCTAAGAGGTTATGGGTTAGGTTTTGATCAAGGCAAGACACACTAAGGCATCACTTTTACCTGTTTCTTCTTCCTTGATGCATCTGATCTGTCTTGAGTCTTGAGTCTTCGTCTTCATTAAGCTCAACCGACACTAGACCCACTGACCTAAGTGATTGACAAACAAGGTGCACTAGTATGTCACAGAAAAGTGCACTAACAGCAGATTGGCTAGTGACCCTGGCACTAGCCACTAGTGGTTGGTGCTTTGTGGGCCCCACCCTGGTGTATTTGTTTCATGCACTCCGTTCATCCATTTTTACATATTATTTCATGGTATGATAAAAAATGAGGTAGATCCAAATCTCATGTGGATCACATCACAGGAAACAGTGTTGATTGAGTGCCCATCGTTCAAAACATCTTGGGACACGAGTTTTGGATCAAGCTGATATTTGTTGTTTTCCCCTCATCTAGGTCTGAATGATCTAATCCATGAGTTGGATGCTAAATAAACATTACAGTGGGCCTTAGGAGGTTTTTAATGGTGGGCATTCAATCACTGCTATTTTCCTATGGTGTGGTCCACCTGAGATTTAGATCTACCTCATTTTTTGGACAAAGCCATAAAATGGATAGACGGAGTGGATAAAACACATACAGTATCGTAGGGCCCACAGAGCACTGACCGGATCAGTGTCCATCTTGATCTAAAACTTCCGACTTAGCTCAAGTGGCAAACTTAGTGAAGATAGCGGCGTTTCAACACTCAGGTCATGGTATGTTTCCATGATGGGGTGGCTAGCCTTGTGATAGTGACTAACAGATGTGGGTGGGTGGGTGTACAGTGTACTAATAATGGGGTGTTTGCCATAAAAAAAGATAAAAATAAAATCTTCCGACTATCCGTGGCCTCGAGAAGTTTTTTATGACAACCATTCAATCCTCATTATTTCCTGTTCTGTAATGCAGTTGAGCTGAGCTGGCTCTCTTTAAGATTTGTAGACACTCACACCAAACACAAGATTAAAACTACTTGGATTTCAGTAGCATCGATCAAAAGCGATGTATAGCTCGATGCTTGCAATGTAGCTGTACAAATTGGACATGGAACGGCTAAGGATGGATTTCGAAGATGGCCAATGGGTTGGATCAACCAATCGAATGGCCCATCGATACGTCACAAACCTCAAGTGTTCGGAACTCTCAAACATGTAACATTCTGATGGAGCTACTTCTGAGCTCTTCATAAGATCCTAAGAAGCCCAAGAGGAAAGCTCAGGAAAGTCATGGGTGCAACCCAAACACGATCAACGGGATGGATCAACAAGACCGCGGGCCATTCAACTTGGTATTGTCGCTCACCAAAAGGTACTGGTGAGTGGCAAACCAATTGAAACACATTTCGTCGACTCCAACGGTACCATCAACTCACGAAAATTCAGTCGAAGAATTCCCGATACCTCTTAGAAATAACCGCTGGATCAGATCGCCTAGTATCGGAACAGGCAAACAGCAGGACCAAAAGAAATACCATAGCTCTGAAAAACCACAAAAGCACCCTATTTATAAAAAGGTCTGCTATGAAGAAGGGCTTTTTGAAAAAGCGGCCCTTGATGGGTCAGGCAGCTCAAATGTAAAGCAAAATAGTGGGCCCAAAAAATGCCCATAAAGGGTCGTATTGGGCATTTTTGACCTATTTAAAGGCCTCTGTTGTTGTCGGCCATTGAGGAGAGGAAAAACAGAAAGAGAGGGATGAGAGTTAAGAAAACAAAGGGCCATAGCAACCGTTTTAGGCTAGCTAGGGGTGCACCAAGTTAAGCTGAAGTAGGCGCGCTGTCGCGTAATTGGAGCCATACACACACTATAATTTGCTTTGATCCCCTGTTATCTCAAAAAATAATGTGACTATGTTGTCACCCTGGATAACTAAAAGCACGAATTTTCCAAAACCAAAGAAGATACTAAAGTTAGAAGAGTATGGTTGAAATCAGGGACATCTAATCATCCCATTTTTACAGAAAAAATTGTGTTAGGTATACTCTTTTTCCTTATGACGTCTCAAATTAACTTGCATTCCAACCCACACGTTACAGACACATTAAAAGCGCATGCTCATTTTATTTTATCGTATCGTTTATTCTGCAATACTCTCTCTTGTCCATCTGTTTTTACTTTATTTTGTCTGTCCGAGGTCTTAAACCCTATTTGTCGTCCTGGAGTTTTAAACTCCGCGAAACACAACTAAATGCAATAATATCGAAACTCTATTGAATCCCCAAAAAATTGTTAAATCTCGTTAAGTAGAGAACATGCGTTGCACGGACGAAAAGGGGGGCCCAACCCCTTCCTTTTTCGTAGCCAGGGCCCTTACCCAGAATCTATGGTTGTAGACTAACCATGTGAGTCATTTGGTTTGGGAAAATTGGGGAATCCTATGATTTCCCAAACCTTAAGTGATTCTATTGTTTTTAGCCAATCATAATTTATAAGCTTCATTTAGCTAATGATAACTCCAAATCAAATCTACTTTTACATATGAGTCAACACCATAATCACCCCACATTCAAACTAAACCAAACCAAAGACAAAATGGAAAAGAAGTCGAGGAAGTGAGGGCATTCCTCATCTTAGCACACGGGGGCGTTCACATGATTATACCCTAAAATGTTCCAGAAAAATGTATGGACAATGTGGATATAACACATACGTCATGGTGGGGCCATAGAGCTTTGCCACGTCAACACAGTACCCACTTTCAGTACCGTGTTATACACCAAAGCAGACGGGCGCATATTGGGTACTACCCACACGAGGACCTAGCTAGAGATGAATGATCCTATCAGGGGATCCATTGGGCCCACTGTGATGTGTATATTAACCACGACGTTCATTCATTTTGACAAATCATTTTAGGGCATGAACCCAAAAAGAGGCTGATTGAAGGCTAAGGTGGACCACACCATATGAAGAGTAAGGATTGAATCCCATATATGAAGACTTCCTTTGGCCCACCGTGATGTTTATTTTCCATCCAACTTGTTCATAAGGTCACATACACCGGTATGAAAGGAAAACATAAATATCAGCTCAATCCAAAACTTGATACATTGGCACTAAGATAAGGTACATGTGCATATATTAACTCAAATAAAACTAGTGCTTCCCACTATTTCGGTGTGACAATACCAATATGATTGATCAAACAATTTTAACCTCTAATTCATGGATTCTTGTAGTGGAAAATAGGATCCGTTGGATGTTTTGCATTTTTTAATGGGTCAATAAGTGCCTGTTTGGATACCACCAAATAAGTTACATTTCAACTTAAGTTACTTTTTCACTTAAGTTATTTTGGTAGCCATCATTTTAAAAGTTATTGCTAAAAGGCTGCTTATCTCAATAATTGTTTTTTCCATAGCCTTTTGAGTTATTACTTTTCTACTTATCTCTCTCTCATGGTTCATATCAAAGGAGTCTTTCTCTCACAAGTCCATATCAAAGGAGGCCCCACATGATGGACTGTCCACATTGAAGATGGGGCTTGCACAATGGACAGACCACATCAAAGGCGAGCCCTACATGATGGATGATTCTATATTAATGTGGGCCCACAAAATGGATGGTCTACATCAAAGGTTGACTCATAATGATAAATAGCCCACGTTCAAAGCGAGCTAGTGTGATAGACGACCCACTTCAAAGGTAGGGCCTACACGATGGACAATCCACATCAAAGGTGGGCTCCCCATGGGCGGTGGACATTGAAGTTGGGCCTCGCATGATGATGGCCCATGTCGAGGTAGGCCCCACATGATGGACAATTCACATCAAAGGTCGGCCCCTAATGATGAATGACCCACATCCAAGGCGAGCCCCGCACGATGGGCAACCCACATAGAAAGTGGGAACCACATGATGGACAGTCCACATCAACGTGGGCTCCACATGATGGACAATTAGTAATGGTGGCTCTTCATGATGGATGATCCACGTCAAGGTGGGCCCCTCATGATGGACGGTCCACATCAAAGGTTGGCCTAATGATGAGTGGCCCATATCCAAAGCAGGCTCCACATGTTGGACCACCCACATGAGAGGTGGGCCCACATGATGGATGGTCCACATCAAAGATGGGCTCCACATGATGGGTGGTGGCTATTGAATATGGACCCCACATAATGGACAATAAAATTGATGGTGGGCCCCATACGATGGACGACCACCATCAAAGGTGGGCCCTACATAATGAACGATGCACATTAAAGGTTGACTCCTAACGATGAACGACCCACATCCAAGGTGGGCCCCGCATGATGGACAACCCACATCAATGGTGAGGCCCACAAAATGAACGATCCACATCAAAGGTTAGCCCCACACAATGGATGGTAGATGTGAGGGGGACAAAACAAACTTGAGGGATAATTATTGATGATTGTTAACGTTCAAAATTGAGTAACAGATGTTGATCAAGGATCAATGATAGATTTTTGTTGCTCGGTATGGACATGAATGAATGGTGGAGACTGTGGGACCTGAGATCACAAAGACAAGGTCGTGAGGGGGTGCCGATTGTACCGGTGGAGGACTCTTCGATGCTTAAGTCAATAATAGAGATAGTTGAGCATAAGAGGTTTAAAGTTTGTTGTGTATGAATGCGTAGTGTGTACTTGGGGATGATGCGGACGTATCATTTTATAGATGGTGATCCATAGCTGATGGCAGTGAATCTTCTAGATCCCATCTAGGACACGTCTCTAGATTAGGAGAAATTATTCTTATTATGTCCGGATCCTGCATATCCCAGTTGTAGTTGTTATCTTCGTATGTCAGTGCGTAATGTGCTCAGATCCGATGACGTTTGGCATTCTCAATTAAATTGTTAGCTCCATGTATGTTGCTTGAGGTTGAGCCTAAGTCCTCAGGTTCAATTTCACTATCTGAGATTGAAGCTAAGTCCTTAAAACTTTGTATATTGCCTGAGGCCAATGCCAAGGCTTCGGGGCTACATCTGATATCTAAGGCCAAACATGAGTCCTCAGAACTATATCTGCGACTTCATGCTGAATCTGAGGACTCATTCACCTTGACAAGCTTGGATCCCTTCGTGACACATGTGGTGATCTAGCCTTAGTGGGCCATGTATCATTGATTGTGCATCTTCTACGTCATCATTAAGGATATGCTCAGAATTACTCATAACGATAATGTTGGAAACCAAATATGCTTTTTTACTTTTTGAATGGTAAGTATGTTATTACAAAACATACTTGATCTCCAAATGTAAGTTACTTATGGGCACAAGTAGCTTATATAAAGTAACTCATGATCCAAATGCACGTTAATGTCTACCAAAATGATGGTCGGTAATGAAATAAGCGTAA
This sequence comes from Liriodendron chinense, assembly GCA_003013855.2. Taxonomy (NCBI): domain Eukaryota; kingdom Viridiplantae; phylum Streptophyta; class Magnoliopsida; order Magnoliales; family Magnoliaceae; genus Liriodendron; species Liriodendron chinense. The sequence goes on along the minus strand of ML058466.1, from coordinate 3,395,495 downwards.
TTATTTATCCATGATACATTTACACGGGTTACCATAATGTGGATGGTTATTTGGATTATATGCTGCGTGTGCAATTTAAGAACTTGCATCTCATCTACTGGGGACAGTTTGTTTGTCGACAATTGCTACTTGCTACTGGACAGTGCTTTGTGGGCCCTACCATGATTTATATGTTTTATCTGCACCGAACATCCGTTTTTCCATATCATTTTAGGGCATGAACCAAAAACGAGGTTGATCAAAGCCTCAGGTGGACCACACAACAGGTGAGAGTGGTGATTGAACATCCACCATTAAAAATTTCTTAGGAGTCACAGAAGTTTTGGATCAAATTGATATTTATGTTTTCCCTACATCCAGGTCCTTGTGACCTAATCAACTGGTTGGATGGAAAATAAACCTCGCAGTAAGCACTAGGAATTTTTCAATAGTGGGCGTTCAATTACGGCTGTTTTCCTTGTAGCGTGGTCCACTTAGACCTGGATCTGCCTCAGTTTTGGGCTCATGCCCTAACATAATCGTCCAAAATAGATGGACGGCGTGGATAAAACACACGCATCAATAGAACCGACCTGGCTACTGACAATATCATTATGCAAAAGCGTCCGTATGGGAGTTTCTTCACGCGGATTGATGTCCCTGGGCATGTGAAGTGAAGCAGCCCTTTTACAAATCCAGTCCGTTCATCAGTTTTGCCAGGCAATAATAGAACAGGAATCTAAAAATCAGCAGGTCCAAAACTCATGTGGCCACACCACATGAAATAGCAGGCATTGAATGCCCACCATTGGAAACTTTGTACGAACCACAAAAGTTTTTTATCAGTATGATTTTGTGCCCACAGTTTATCCGAGTGGTAATAACCTATGAATGGTTTGGATAGCATATAAACATCATGGTCCAAGAAGGTTTCAACGGTGAACCTTTAAGTTCCACTCGACTAGAGCTGAGCACGAGCCAAGCCAACTCGGTTAGCTCGCTCGACTCGGCTCGAACGGCTCCAACTCGGTTAGCTCGCTCGACTCGGCTCGAACGGCTCCAACTCGGTTAGCTCGCTCGACTCGGCTCGAACCAGCTCGATTTGGCTCGATTCAAAGGCCAGATTCGAACCAAGCTGAGTCATTTTCCAAAGCTTGAAATGATTTTCAAGCCAAACTTGATTCAGCTCGGCATGGCTCGGCTCAACTGACTCACTTGTAAAAAACTAAAAAGTATATTTTTTAGTTCCACATGGGAAATAAAGGAAGAAATGAGAGATGAATATCTCTATAAAAGAAAGTGGGGGTGTCAATTGGCTTTGAGCTGCCTTTGGGCTCAATTTTAAATAGTTTTAAGCCTGCTTTTGGGCTGGGCCTACCAGGCTCGAACTTAGCTAAGCTAGCTCGAACACGTTAGTCCAACTCGAAGGCCGAGCCAAGCTAAACGTGAGCTAGGGTGGTCATTGAGCCAGCCTAGCTCGAACACTTGAGTTTTGTATGCCTTGGCCACATGGTGAAATTATAAAATATAGAACTTACAAATTCAAACAATTTACCAAATATAAGCCCACCTTACGGAAGTTTTGGATTGAACAATGTGAATTGAATGTCTAGGAAGTGGAAATCGTTATTCCCATTATTTCCTGTCTAGGAAGCGGAAATCGTTATTCCCATTATTTCCTGTTGTATGGTTCAGAGCTTTGGATATGCTTCAATTTTAGGCTCAAACCTCAAAATAAGCAGGCTCAAACCTTAAAATAAGCTGTAAAAACAGATGTAAGCGTGAGCAAACCACATGCATTTACGGTCGGCCAACAGACTTTACTCAGTACGTTCAAAGCATACTAAGTTAACCAGCTTGCAATACGATTTCTTTCAGTTGGAAGCGGATTTGGTGGAGAGCAGATTGCTTGTGACCCGATTATCTCTCTCTCTGCCGGAGGCTGTGTGGGGCCATAGGATGTCCGTGCAGCTGTTTTCCGCAATAAGGTCAGGATTCAGAAAATCAGACGGATGCGAAACTCACGTGGGCCATACCAAACGAAACAGAGAGGATTGAACCTGTCCGTGTCAGAAGTTCATATCAGAATGATATTTGTTCCTACAATTTATCTGAGTGGTAATAATTCTATTAACGATTTCGATGGTATATAAATATCATCGTCAGCTCCAGGAAGGTTTCAACAGTGGACATTAGTGGAAAATTGTTTCCACTGTTTCGTTAGTGTAGCCCACCTAAGTTTTGGGTCTTTTTATAATCCTGTCCTATTGAGGACTTTCAAAACAGATGGACGGAGTGGATTTGTAACACACATCTCTGTGGACCCCACACAGCCCTGGTCACAGGGATATCTCCGTGGCCTGGGTCACAGCCTCACAGGCAATCCGCTCCCGATTGCAGGAGGACGGTTTGGGTGGAAACAGATTACCTCCATGGCGTGTTGGCGTTACCGGAATCTTTGGGCCCATCATGATGTATTTATTATGTTGTCACTGGAATCTTTGCCCCATCATGATGTATTTGTTATATACACATATGGCGTGTTGAAGTTCATCAATTTGATGAGATCATTTTGTGGCATAGTCCAAAAACTAAGACAGATCAGCAACTCAAGTGGACCACACCAAGGAAAGCAGTTGGAGTTGAGTTTGTATCATTGAAAACTTCTTTGGGGCTAAGAAGTTTTCGATCAATCTGATATTTGTTTTTTTCCCCTTCATCCAGGTCCTTGTGGCTTCAAGAACAAGTTGGATGAAAAATAAACATCATGGTGGGCCCAAGTTTCAATGGTAAGAGTCATTGTCCAGGCTTCTTTTTATGGTGTGGTCCGCTTGAGCTTTGGATCTGTCTCATTTTTTTAAATATGCCCTAAAATGATCTCATAAAATTGATAAACGGGGTGGACATAACAAATACATCATGATAGCCCTTAGAGCTAGGCGACGTCAACACACCAAGGAGGTTGCGCAATGCATCTACGGTTTGGATGGATCCCTGGTCCACCGTGGTCTGTGGATCACCCACACTGTCCATCCATTTTGAAAGCTCACTGTAAAGTATGATTCCAAAAATGAAGCAAATCCAAATCTTAGTTGGACCATACCGTAGGAAACAGTAGTAAGAGAGAGATGGAGAGGATGTCGCTTGAGGATGGAGAGGATTTTATGATTTTTTACTCTCCCATTTGCAACCAGATTCCAATGTTATACCATCATTAAGGGGTCGTTTGGTTGCCTGTAAAGTTTTAATGTGTAAATATTTTACACCTAAAAAGATCTTTAAGTGTAAACCATTACATACTAATTCGTTTGGCTTTTAAGTGATAATCTATTTAAGGTAAATAAATAGCTTGTTTGGCTAACTTATAAGGTGTTTACAATGTATAATGTAGGTATTTATGCCACAAAGTTGGGGGTCGTAAATCCCATCATAATGGGCAAAACACATAAAGCGGACTTGATTGTTTTGGGATCTTAAGAGAGCATCAAAGTATGCACACACTAGATGAATTGGATGTCCTCCACTCATCAAAGTGGGCCAAAACGCAATTTGAAAGTTTTTAATGGTGGATGTTCCATCCTTCCTTCTCTTGTGGTCCCTTTAATGATTAGTCGGGTTTTTTTTTTTTTTTTTTGGCCCACGGAAGAGCATCAAGGGAAGCACATGATGGTTAGATTGGAGATACCATAATATTATAGTGTGTCTCACACATTACAAGTGTGTATCAATCATTGCATTTTATTATGTATAATTTTGTTTTAGCGGTAAAGACTACCTATATTTTGAAACATGGCTTTTTACTAAGGTTTCACATTACAATTGAAAGTTATAATGTGTTTACAACCGGTAAAGCCTTTATAAGCAAATGTAGGTATCCAAATGGCCCTTGTAATCTGATTACCTATAATTCCTTTACAACTTAAGGATCTTATAGGCATCCCAACAACCCCTAAGTGAGCCAAACCATAAAAAAATAACGGATAACCACCCAAAACCTTCAAATTCATATTGTGGCTGACTCAATGGTTAAATCAGCTTGATTTTCTAAGAATCTTTTCACCATGGGGCAACCATGATGGATGAGATGAATGTCATCCGCACATCATGGTAGAACTATGCACAACACTCATGAAGTAAGCTTATTCTGCAAGTTATCTAGCTTTGCTTGAATAGTTATTCACTTGGATTTAGAAGTTACTTATCTCTTTATTTACCTACTTACACACGATTACTTATGTGAGGCCACCATGTTGTGAATAAGCTATGTAAAATACATATTAATAGGGACCCACCATGACAATGGGATGGCCTAAGCAACCCACCCAAACTAGGTTAGCCACATGTGAAAGATCCAAACCTAAACTATCACATCCCAATCTCAGTACTCGACTCAGCCTAGTCACTAAGCCATGGTATGATTCGAGGTTTAGTTAACACAAATATTTCTAATATCCACAAGATGGACTATAAACAAGAAGAATTATTGACAATTCACTCAAAATAAGTTTGCGTTACATAAATAGCTTCTACATAAATAAATTATTCACAGTAGCAAATTCTAGTAAAATATCATGCTCCTTTGCCCATTCTCTTATGGGTTTATTGTTATGAGTGAACCAACTCTAATCCTGAGCCAACAACAAACCCAAATAAACCCTAGGTTTTAGAAATTTGGATCTAACACCACTGCCAGTCTGTGCACTTTATGGAAGCATGTTTAACGAAGATAGAACAATAGCAATAACTAGAATAACCAAACTAATCAAGTAAGCAACCATAAAACATAAGATACTTAATGTGGAAAACCCTTGTGGGAAAAAACCACAGGTAAAAAGCGATAGAGATCCACTATAATAAAAACCTTAGAGTTTTACAGATTCACCTTATTCAATTATAGATGTACTCAATCTCCCCTTACGATGTGCACCTCTAGGAAACCCTAGATTCCTTGAGAAAATCTCTTCTCGAGCCCTTAACAAGCATAGAAACCCTCTCCCTTAACAAAACCCTCACCCCTTAAGAGAAAACACTCGTATTATTAAAAACCCTAATATAAATTGGACTTAAATACCTTAATTTGCACAAAATTGTGCAATCCAATGGCTGAACCTGCGGTCGATCAAAGCTTGACCGAGCTTTCAATAGAGAGTCACGGTCGACTGTCAACAACCTCGGTTGACCGTGAACATCACAACGAGTTTCGATCGACCCCTGAACTCTACGATAGCAGAATGCAAGGAATCCTGCACAATAACCTCCACCTTCACTTGTATTCTACCAAGCCACTTTGAAGATCCCCCGTGCAAACTCCACCTCGGGTGTAGACCGCTCCTACATCCCTTCACCTGCAACATAACTCCATCCACACCACTATGCAAGGGTGCCCAATCTCATCAATACTTGGAGAGATTGATCAAGCCCAAGCAGTACTTGAACTTGTTTGTGGTCACGGGCTTTGTCAACATATCCGTGGCATTCTCATTCGTATGAACTTCGAAAATTGAATTTCCCCTCAAGTAATGAGCTTTCATATCTTGTGGAACCTCACGTTGATGTACTTGGTTCTAGCATGATACACCTGATTCATCGCCAGATGGATAACACTCTAACTATCACAATACAACTGAAATTGCCTCCCGCTTTAACCTAAGTTCACCTATCAGACCTTTCAACCATAATACTTTTTTGAACCCCTCAGTTGCAACCATGTATTCTACCTCAATTGTAGACAACAGTATCATAGACTATAGCGTATATCTCCAATATACCGATCCGCCTGCTAATGTGAGAATATATCTCGTAGTGGACCTCCTGTTATTAAGATCTCATGCATAATTTGAATTCACGCAGCTTGCAACTCCACCTCTATGTCCCTAGAATATGATTCCAGTGTTAATTGTACCCATGAGATACCTGAGAATTCACTTAACAGCATTCAAATACTCTTTTCTTGGATTCGTCATATACCCTCCAACCACACTAACTACCTATAAGATATCTGGCCTCGTGCAAACCATCATATATATGAGAATCCCCACTACACTAGCGTACGACACCCATGACATGTTTGCAATCTCCTCTTTTGTGCTTGGACATGACTTGGCTGACAACTTAAAGTGACCTGCTAGAGGCATGTTAACTGGCTTAGAATGTTCCATGTGAAACATCTCTAGCACCTTCTGCACATAACCCTTCTGAGAAAGCCAAAGCTTCCTAGACTCTTTGTCCCTGTGTATCTTCATGCCTACGATCTTCTTCGCAACGCCTAGATCCTTCATGTCAAACTCCTTACTTAACAGAGACTTAAGCCAGAGTATCTCTTTATTGTCCTTTACAACAATCGGTATATCATTCTTGCACCCTATAGCCTTATGACTTTTTGGAAGTTCCACAAACTCTCATGTCTGATTCCTTTGTAAATATTCCATCTCCTCTGCCATGGCCAACATCCACTTGTAGTCATCCTTTCCAAACTTAGCCTCTAGAAAGGTGGAAGGATCTTCACTCCATGTGAACAATGCCACTAGAAAGGTGGAGGGATCTCCACTCCTTATGAACAATGCAAACGATATAATGTTATTGAACTTGTATCGAATCGGGGCTTTAATGTTTCGTCTCTCCCTATTCCTGGCTATACTTTCCTGGGTGTCATGCTGATTTTCTTACTCAGTTTCTTGCCCTTACTGAATTTCACCTTCAGTAACCTTCTCATCTGGCTCCACCTGCATCGACAATTTATCTGCATCACCATGCATTTCCGACTTTTCTGTTGCAACTTTGTTGACCTTCAACATAGATGCCTTATCAAATATGGCATCCCTGCTAATGACCATCTTCTGAGAATCTGCATCCTAAAGCTTATAGCCCTTGAACACCTTTCTCACACTCGAGAAAGATGCACTTCTTAGATTTGGGATCCAGCTTCGTCTTTTGTCTACTCTACACGTGGACATATACTGAACACCCAAAGATCCTCATCCTTAAGTAATCGACGTCCATGCCTATCCAGACTTTCTCTTCAACCTTGGAATCAAGCGCTGTAGATTGTGACCAATTCACTATATAGCATGCCATGTTAACCGCTTCAGCCCAGAAGCTCTTAGGTAGCCCCGCATATAACTGCATACTTCTCGCCCTCTCTAATAGAGTTTTATTCATCCCCTCTACCACCTCGCTTTATTGTGGGGTCCCTAGAGTTGAGAAGTTCCTTGTTCCTTGCAGAATTCCATGAATCCCACCTCTCTATACCCTATACCATTATTTGACCTAAGACGTTTCATACGTCTCTTGGTTTACTTCTCTACTTTTGTCTTCCATTCCTTGAACTTGACGAACACTTCAGATTTGTGCTCTATAAAGTAGATCCAAATCTTCCTCAAGTAATTGTCTACGAAGCTCACAAAGTATCGTGCTCCTCCCTTAGACGGTATTATCACTGGACCCCAGACATCGGAATGTATGTAATCGAGCACCCCTCTACTACTGTGTGTAGAAAACTTGAACCTTACCCTGCACTGTTCCCATACAAGCAATGCTCACAAAAATTCACTTTGCATGCCTTTAACTTCCTTTGACAGTTTTATTTATGGACTTCCATCATGCCCCTCTAGCTCATATGCCTAAACCACATATGCCATAGATTTATGTCATCTGTGCCTTGCCTATAACCATGCTCCCAACCAACTTGTATAGATTTTCAACGTTATGTCCCTTCATCAACATTATTGCACCTCTGGTGACCTTGATTATCCTGCCCGTTATGGTGAATGTGCAACCGTTTTTATCTAAGCCCCCAAGGATATTAAGTTTTTCTTCAGATCTGGGGCAGGCCCGGCATCACCTAGAGTTCGTATAACTCCGTCAAATACCCTTACCTTGATGGTCCCTATTCTGATGGCCTTGCATGCTACGTTATTCCCTTTTAGAACACTTTTACCATCATAGGACTTGTAGGAATCAAACCAAGTCCTATCTGAGCACATGTGATATGAACATCCTGAATCTAGAATCAATGTGTCTGAGAGGTAGCCCGCACCTGAAGAGACTGAGAGGTCTCCTTCTGGGCTCTCCTCTGTTACACTGGCCGATTCGCTTATGTGTTCTTTTCCTTTGTTTTTTCAGGTCATCATTCCATTTCTAACAGTCTCTCTTCTACAACACTGGTCGATTCACCTAAAGTGTCCATTTATGCTGCAATAGAAGTATCTTCCATTTGCCTTCGATTTCGATCTACCATTTTTCTTTCTGTCAGACCAAGACTACTTCACGGATCACCCATAGGGCTGTAAATGGTCGGGTTCGAGGTAGGTTTAGCCAAAACCAGACCCGCCCATTTACTAAACGGGTCTGGGTCTAAATTTTGGACCCAGACCCTTTTACTAAATGGACGGGTTTGGGTCGGGTCCGAGTCAACCCATCAGACCCATTTATAAATGGGTCCGGGTCTGGTAGAGGGAGATCCACCCAGACCCATTTATAAATGGGTCAGGTCTAATGGGTCCGGGTCTGGATCAACTATGCAAGCATTTTTACAAGGCTTAAAACCGGGTTTAGATGGGTCTAGGCTTGACGGGTCCTTGAAACATAGACCAAAGCCGCCCATTTACTAAATGGGTTTGGGTCGGGTCGGGTCGAGCCTAATATAAAGGAAACCAGACACAGACCCGTTTAGCAATTGGGTCTGTTCTTGGACCCAGACCCGCACCATTTAACAAATGGATTAGGTCTGGGTCGGGTCTAAACGGGTTGGGTCCGGGTACCCCATCGGGTCCGCTGACCCATTTACAGCCCTAATCACCCATGTTCATAACCCCCTTTTGTGAGTAACCCTTCCACTTAAGAGTCCTCATCGCTCGACTTCTTCCTAATTTCATTAGAAACGAGAGCCACGGTGATCTCTTCCAGCTTCACTGTATTTTTTCCATACAACAGAGTAGTAATGAAATGATCATATGATGTGGGAAGCAATGTTAGAAGTAGAACCGTTCTGTTTTCTTTCTTGATCGTCACTCTAAGCCTTAACGGCTCAGTATACAATTTTGTAAATGAGTTCATGTGCTCCAAGAGATCCGTTCCTTCCTTCATCCACATCGTATAAAGTTATTTCTTCACAAACAACTTATTTGGGAGGGACTTTGCCTTGTATAAATCTTCTAATTTTTTTTCCACATATATATCCAGGGTCAATGCCTTATCCATTATATTATACATGACTTCATCCGATAGACATAGACATATGATGCCTATAGCCTTCTCTCCAAGTTCACTCCAGTTATCATCCAATATCTTCTCTGGTTTGATCTTCAACAACACCTTACTCAACCCTTGTGATAGTAGAATATCTTTCATTCTCCACTGTCACAAACTGAAATTGTTCTTTCCGTCAAATTTATATATATCAAACTTTGACCTTGATATCTTTGTTGAATTCCTAAATGTCCATAAACCCGACACTCTAATACCACTTTGTTGTGAGTAAATTAATCTCTAATCTCGAGCTAACAACAAACTCAAATTAATACTAGGTGTTAGAAATTCAGATCTAACACTACCGCCAATCTGTACACTTTGTGGAAGCACATTCAACAAAGATAGAACAATTACAATAACTAGAATAACTAAACAATCAAGTAAGCAACCATAGAATACAGGATATTTAATGTTGAAAACCCTTACGAAAAAAAAAACCCACGGCACAAAGCGACAGAGATCCACTATAATTAAAACCTTAAGAGTTTTACAAACCCACCTTATTTAACTACAGATGTTCCCGATCTCCTCTTGCGATGTGCACTTCTAGGAAACCCTATGTAATGTCTCGTAAAATTCAACATATAGGACCCTATCATATATGTGGGTGATTTTTTCAGAAAGCCATATGAATTCAATTAGTTAACTTGTTTAGCCTAGAATCAATGATTTAGGATAGTTAAGATTGAATCGTCATTTTTGCTAATCGCGTGTGGGCCAAACGAGAGATCTAACTAATATAAACCCTGCTTATCGTGTAGAAGAAATCCCGTTACTCAAATAATCTTAAAAACGACAGGGATATCCAAACAAGCTCTAAACCGCTCATTAGTGGACCACTAAACCCGAAACTAAGGAAAATCGTCTGTCTTAGCTAGCTTGACCTGCCTCGTGAAACATTAAGTCAAGGCTATACGCTGAATCGCTCAAATTGAATCGGCAAGATAGCACATATGATGTGTGAAGTTGTTCAAAGATCACTAAGAACTTAAGTTAATTGTGCACATCTGGACTTACACGATGTTGTGGCTTTCGAGCAATTTACTTGTGACCAAATTATGGGCACCAACCTTGATTATTATCCTACAAACATCCTTAAAGTTGCGGCCCCGATCGTTGAATTGGTCTCTTGACCATATCTGTTGATCGTCCCGTCTAAATGGTGGAGTGATCATAGCCTTGAGTAGATCGCTACATGGGGTAACCATTGGATGACTTAGATTGGCCTATGTACTCTAGAGTGGGCCCCTAAAGTGAAAACGAACCTACCATAGGGTTATATGACCAATAATCTTACTTCTAGGGCCATTAGACACACCCTAGGACCATAAATACCCTTATTTGAGCAGACCCTCCCCTTCATACGAATTTGCCCTAGATTGAGAGAAAGAGGAAGAAAAAGAGAGAAGGAGAAGGAGAAGGAGAAGGAGAGAGTGAGAGATTGAGGTAGTGTGGACAACGGCCTCACGACGCTTTCTCTTCCATGTGCTTTTCGCCTCTTTCTCGAGAGCTTCTTTGGGGGGGGGGATGGTATGTTTGGAATGATATTATGTAAGACTGGAATTGCCACTAGCCAGTTACTTCGAATCTACAGTCAGCTAGACCTTGTAGAAACACTTAAGATTAGGAATTTGAAGATTCCTAATCCTTAAATGACTCCTTAATCTGCGTCCAAATATTCAAGGTAAGGACCGCGGTTACAAAGTGGGAAGATGTTATGCACTCATTTTATTCGTACAAGTGTACAGTCTCTACTTCACAGGATTAAATCAATACCGAGGATTAGTTATGATTCTTGCGCACTAATGATGTGTGATATGGTATGCAATGTTATGCTTAGTGTTAGTCAACATGAATTTCTGGTGGACAGGCTCCGTTTGTATAGGCAAGCCTTAGAGCATACGTTCATACTGATAAAGTGCCGGTGTGATGCGTGAAATGCAATGTGGTGCTAAGTGTGAGTCAGCATAAATTTCTAGTGGGCAGGTTCCGAACTAAGCGTCAAGCCACAAAGCATACATTCATATTGAGAAATTATCGAGGTGATGCATAAATGCAATGTATACCAATCAAGGTTTCTGATGGGCCAAATCCAAGTAAATCGGCAAGCCATAGAGCATACTCCCCAACTGATATTAATACAAAATGATATGCAATATGTATGAATGAGATAAGCATGGGGGTTGAGAAGGGAATAGATGTTGCACAATGCTAATGTAGGATTGAACAAAACTGGTTGAAGGTTAGGTGGACGGAGGTGTTGCAAGGAGTAGGTCAAGTGACTTAGACTAGGGGGGCATTTGGCAAATCTATTAATAAGAGCTTATTTGCTTATTATAAAAATATAAGCTCTTATTATGAAAATAGACCGATTGGTAAAGCTTTCATTTTGGAGCTTATTTTTTTTTAGAAATTAGCAAAAAAAGCTTTTAAATAATAAGTGATAGAGAGGTCACTTTTTCTTTAAGAGCTTATTTAGCTTAAGCGGGTAGACATTTTTAATTAATTTTTGGACAAGTTTGTCCTTAAACTTTTTAAGTAATTCCCATCTTGCCCTCTTATCTTCTTTAGAATATCTCTAAGGTGGGCCCATATGATGAACAACCCATATTGAAGGTGGGTTTCTACATCAAGGTGGGCCCACATAATGCATGGTCACATTAAAGGCAGGCCTCACATGATGAACACCCACATCAAAGGCGGGACCTATATGATGGATGGGGGACATTGAAGGTGGGATCACTTGATGAAAGGTTGACATCAAAGGTAGGCCCACATGATGAACAACCCATATTGAAGGTCGGGCCCCACATGATTGACGATGAACACCAAAGGTGGGCCCCACATGTCGAATGCTTAATCATCAAGTACATGATCTATTATCATATAGCATATTATGATTAATGTTCAATGATACGTCAGATCAAATTCAGTAACTACATATGTAATACAATCGCAGGAATATACTCATATCTAGAGTTTACTTTTATGGTACAGTCCCACTATTTTCACAGCGACTTGCTGAGATTTGGTACAATTCTTTGGATTGTTTTTTATATGCTTTTGGTTCTTCTTAACCATGGTATCTAAAATAACGTTCTATGTGTTAGCTGATAGACCTTCGTTTTTTTTTTTACTTTCCTTATTTGGAAAACTTCTCTATTTTGGCACGTTTTCCATATTCAATCCTAATCTTTGGGATGTGACTATCATTGGCTTAAATTGGACGAGATAGAATGGACCAACTATTTTAAAGAGCAGGACATTCGAAATACTCAAGTTTTTTATATTATTTTAAAATAAGTGGGGGATTGTTGTGTGCATTTCAAAAAATTACAAGAACGAATATTATTAAAGGAGGAAACTTGTGTTGCTTTTCATGTTTTCATAGGCAAAACTTTGTCTCGCATCAAATGAAAAAGTGAGAAAAAAGGTATTTATAAAGCATCATTCTCATAAGACTTTTGTGTAATGTGCTATATTGTGCATAAGTCCATATGTAGCCCGGTACAATGGGTAAAACCTTTAACTGAGCATGTTTGCACATGCATACTTTCATTTATTCGTGTGTAGGAGTGAGATCAGTCCCTCAAAAGGCCTGATGTGATCATTTGCTTAAAGTCTTGATTGACTAAATTTTGCCAAAATCCACAATGATTTTTCTTTTTATCACAACTATTGGATGTAACACACTCATCATAAGGTTGTTTCCATCATGTGAGGCATGCCTCGTCAAACAGGTGCATCTCAATGGGTGTGTCGTGCCTCATACGACGCATCTCTTTAATCATGGTTTTTCAGTATAAAAAAAGGGTTTTTATCGAATGAAAAAAAAAAAAACAGATAAAAACCACCCAACCCTAGCACTGGTTTTTTTTTTTTAGAAAAAATTAATCTTCTCCGATGTTGGGATTTTATTCGACCTGTGCACTCTAAAAAAGTTCAATCCTTGGGTGTTATATCTAGGGGATGGTGTGTCGGGAGCCTCTGCACCGATCGATAATCCTATCCAACGACGTCCGTGCCTCGTATTAATGGTAGATTTGTTCCATATTCATCATCCGATCAAGTGTGGAGTTCTAAGTTATTTGTTATTCAATTATTTCTTGCATCTATTTATTACAAGTTTCAATAAGTATGGTGTGCATGCCTTTTGGGGTTCATTTGGCACGCCGCACGTGTCGTAGAGTTGTGTAGATAGTGTTGCTTGGATAGGATTATTTTAAGGAAGTTTATAAATAACTACCTCATTAATTAGGTATTTACATCTTAGTACCTTTTTCAAAAAGGTTTTCAATAAAGTACCCCATTAATCCAAATAATCATCATGAGATTACCTTCCATTAGATTTTTTTTAATGGAAGTTGGTTCCCATTGTGAGGAAGGGGTCATGGCTCAAGTGGGTCTCACTGTGATGTTTATACAAAATCTACTCTAACCACCACGTATGTCACCCCATGTTAGGCCCAAGTCTCAAAAATCAACCTCGACAATGATTTGGGTGGACCACACGATTAGAAACAATGTACAAGGCAACACACATTCCACACTATTTCCCTTGTTGTAGCTCACCTAAATCACAAATAGGTTTGATTTTTGGGCCTAGGCCTGAATTTTGGTTTTGAATCTAATGATTGGAGTGTATTTCATATTATCATGACTGTGGGTCCTATAAATATCAAGGGTGCACACGGTTTGAAACAATGTACAAGGCAACACACCTTCCACACTATTTCCCTTGTTGTAGCTCACCTAAATCATAAATAGGTTTGATTTTTGGGCCTTGGCCTGAATTTTGGTTTCGAATCTAATGGTTGGAGTAGATTTCATATAATCATCATTGTGGGCCTATAAAAATCAAGTGTGAATGTCTCTCACAATTGTTTCCTATGATGTGGCCCGCCTGAATCACATGGTAACCTGATTTTTTCGTTGGAACTAACGTGTAGGGATTACACGTCTACTTGTCAAAGTGGATTTCTCGTACAAATTTACGTGGGCCCCATAAAAAAATCAAGGGTGGGCATCCAGTAAAGTTTTCTTTACTCTTTTTGAGAAGAATGTGTCAAATCCAAGAAGAATGTGTCAAATCTAACTGGTTGGGCAGGAATTATGGTCTACCCAGTGCCCAATGGATAACTTCCAGCCGGACTATAAAAAATAGATAAATAATAAAACACAAGGGAGGTCTACTAAATGAGTAGATCTACTGATTTTTGCATGTAGAAATCATTATAGTGAGCCCAACCTATTAGATGGGTTTGATGTTGCGGGCATATGAAAGGTTGGAAGGTATTTTTGGATGGACTTATAATTTGTGGTCCAACTAGTTGGACGAGCAACCTTTTCTTTTTCCATAGGAATTTACCAACAGTTGACAAATGGTACTTGGCCATTGTTTTTTTAAGTTGACAAGTTGACAGGTGTGTAATCTCAATTTTGGCTCAGGATTTAAAAATAAAAACGGCTGACCTGTGATTTAAGAACAGTTGGGAGAGCTACAAGGCTCACTGTTATTGTTGTATGAAATTCACTCCAACCGTTAAATTTCAAACCAAAATCAGCTGCCAACCCCTTGCTTGCACTCGCATGATAAAACTTGAATTAAAGGGGTAACTTATTGAAAACTATTTTGAAAAAGGTATCAAGACGTAAATACTAAATTAATGAGGTAGTAATTTGTAAAATTTCCATTACTCTATGATGATGAGTACGAATTCTAGGGAATTTGAGCTGACACTATGGACATGAGCCTGTGTGAATAGTCCAGAGAACTTGATACCGAATATTTTCTCACATCGACGCATCTCGAGAAAAATGGGTGCAGTTTTTCAGTAATGCTCCATTCATGGTCGAGTTAGCAGTTGGGACATCTTGGATTGCTATACAAACATGACACGTGTTCGATTTTCTAGGTGCATGCCCATGAACCGTCACTCTCTCCCAGCCCGTGGCATCACCTTCCTTTGTCAAAAAGTCCAGTCTTGCCTGTGTAGGCACTAGGGTGTGTGACTATTGCTGGAAGCAGACTAGGTGAGGCCCTGGCCTCACACAAGACAGTGAGGTGTGGGGTCCACCTTGATGTACGTATTCTATATCCACGCGGTCCATCTGTTTTAGGGCATGAGCCCAAAGAAGAAACAGATCAAAATCTCTTTTCCCTTCGTCCAGGTTTGCTTGGCATTATCAACAGGTTGGATAGCAAATAAACATTACCGAAAAATTTGGTGGGCCCTAGGAAGTTTTTGATGGTGTGGTGTGCAATCACCACTTTCTCCCTAGTTTGGTCCACTTGAGATTTGGATCTGCTTCATTTTTGGGCATGACTCATGCCCTTAAATGATCTGGCAAAACAGATGGACAACGTGGATATAGAATACATACATCAAGGTGGGCCACATGGTAATGGCCGGACTGTCTTGGGTGAGGCCAGGGCCGCAGCTTATGTGCACGAGATGATCTGCCATGTCCATCAAGTGAGGCAAGCTGCCCACCCATGGGGAATGATGTAAAATTATTCTTAAAACCTGTAAATCCATGAAATGGAACTCATAATTACCTGATTTCTGGGGAAACGGTTCAACCATTTAGGGTGATTTCCATGAAAAATGGTATAAGCCCCATCTCATATTATGATTTAAGCTGGCACCAAAATAGACTGATTAATCATGAAATTTCATCATGTTTGGTGCAACCAATCACAGCCTCACCTACAAGTAGACTTCAGCATCGTTGTAGCCATTGTCCCAGCTATCTGGGGTCGGATTTTACAAATTCTGCTTCATCATTCCAAACCGAGGCTCCTATCAGTTATTTGGCAAAGGATCTGCCACAAAGCTTCCGGCCAGCTGGAGAATCACTTTTAGGTACTGTTCTCACATGTTCCTATTGTATTCCGAACGTAAACCATCTAAAATAGAACAACATCATTCCCACCTATTTTCAGTTTTTCCCAATAAATGCATCTAAGGAGAGAAAAAAAAAACAAAGAAAAAAAATAAAATTTGAGATTACTTGGTCTAAACATTTCAATCCAACAAGCCTCTATCACCAAAAGCCAAAAAGGGACTGAGGATAATGTGGCAACATTCATCCTCTTCTGTAATGTCTTAAAATGAAAATACTCCTACTCCGATACTACTAACTGCAAAAAACAACTGAATTTAATGGTAGAAAACGAAACATGTACCCTTAGCTTCACTGGGTCACACCAAGCCACTTCGAGAAATTCTCAAATTCTGTGTAGTCACTGTCTGATATCATAGTCTCGTACCATGCTTTCCCAGCAGCTTTGATTGCAGTTGCCTCGCCCTGACAACAAAGAAGACCAGGATCTTTCGTCAACAACTCTGGAACAGTCATTCATGGGCAAGGGCATACTAAGGAGGAGAAATATATCTTTGTGCAAACAAGCACATTGGAAAGTCCTCCTTAACTATAGTTTTCTTTTATTAAAAAAGCAGAGAGAGAGAGAGAGAGAGAGAGAGAGAGAGAGAACATATATAAGACCATAACGCTATGGGGGCAGTAACAGCCGTCACGACCCATATCGTAAAGGTAACAGTGGAGGCCATTATGGCCACCATTATCGTTACGGAATACCTTGGCCCTAGTTGCAGCCCTACTATGGGAATACTACAAGGACCGGATTTAACAAATCCTGGAAATCCGAATTCTCAATATACATACACAGATCAAGGATTGGTCAATGCTCATAAGCATAATCATGTTAAAAGTACTTCTGTAAGAATATCACAACTTAAATTTGTTGCACAAATGGATTGATTTGCAACAAAATCTAGATAACTGACAACTCTGGAGTTCAAAATCCCAGTAAATATGGATTTCAAGTCTTGGAAAGGAGGATAGCTTATGCAAGGATGCAAATAGCAAACACATGAAGTAAATTTCTTTTAAGGATTTAGGTATTCCTAGCAGGATACCATAAAATATAAATGGGAATATAATGTGGCAGGTTAATGTATCTAAACCATATAATGGTTTTAGAGAAACAATTATTTTTAGAGTTCATAGAATCCAAAGAAGATTTTCTAACTCACTGAAACAAAGTTGACTCAATTTTGGTGGAGAACCATTCATTACAAAAAATCTATTCAGAAATGGACAACCATTTGTTTTCCTATGGATCCAGTGATGCTAATGCCACTGCCAAAGCTCTTCCCAATGAGAGGGAGCTGAGCATGACGGTTCCCTTTCTCTTTCCTCTTTTAGGGTTATGGAATGTCATTCCATGGAAACAACATTTCCATAAAATGCATAGAATGAAAATGTCTCCTTCTTTTAACTCTTTGGTTTCATATAGCTGCATTGACCTGGAATAATTATTTTTTTTTTCTTTTTCCTGTTTGATGGGGTATTTCAGAGGGAAAAAATAGGTGCTAGGGCAATGGTTGAAAAGAAATGATGATTCTCTTGGAAGGCTAGGATCTTTAAAATTAATAATTTGAAGGGTTTCCAGTTCCAACATCCATATTGGGCACCTATAAATATAATCACCAGTTTGGATGCAATAACCATGGGCCCTGCTTGCACGAACACCAGTAAGTGGTTGAAAATAAGACACATTCAAGCCATACAAACTGTGTGGTGGCTCACAAGTGTGAGATCTTATCAAAAGAGGACTCGTCTACCATGAAGCCAACTAGCTCTAATCAGATTGTGTTCTCAGCCAAAAACATCAACCAGTTGCTTGATTTATGCATGTACAGAAGCATACAACAATAATCAGCTATGTATTTTTTTTTAATGGTATATACATCTCTACAGTTGTATTAGTTACATGATTTGGAGATTATATAAAATACAATACTAACCTGTATGGCTGCATATAAAGAACAACTGGACAGAGGGCCTCTGGGGTATTTGGAATGGATATGAAGTATTTGGAGATAACTTTTTATAAGTTACACGAATCATACAGCTTAGAAAGGGGGCTTAGAAAAACTGCAATTTTCTATGGATAATTGACACAAATGAATGGAAAACTGCACTTATGGAATCCTCACTCTCATGAAAATATGCAGAAACAAACTTCATAAATGCTTATTTGATGGAAATGCAACTCCCACAAGAACAATTCAGCATTCCACAGGAACCTGATGTGGAACCTTATGGGTGCCTGTCGACTGTCGTGCATGCCTGGTTGAAGGTTATGCAGTTGAGGGGAAACATGGGGGAAAGGAAGGGAACCCCCACAACTACCCCCTAAAGCCCACAAACCCAATCGCTACGCACCTACCCAGCTGGTCCTTTGCCTGCGCTTCTCTCGATGGCAAGCCTTTTCGCTTGCTGAGCGCTGGCACATTTTCCTTAGCACTTCTCCTTAGGGAAACCAATGAGGAAAAATATTGCCTTAGATGCCACACTGCACTTCTCCTTACGTGAAGCCCTTCGCTCCACTGCTTTATAGCTTACGCCAGCAACACACTCCATTGGCACCTAGGGCCATAACCTCCTTGGGCTGCTTGTGTGTGGTATGGGTAACTAATGATGATAAAAGCCCAGATCATCATTCATATTTCTGTGGCAGTTCATTCTAAATTCTACAAACATTCAAACACACAAAGCTCCAACTCAAAGAGCCAAATGCGCCTTCCTCATCAAGAAACAGAATCAGTTCACAAGCTTAACAGCTTGATATTTCTAATTATATGTGGATATATAAAACAATGGAAAGAAGTTAAGTTTGATTATTTCCAATTATATGTGAATATATAAAACAACGGAAAGAACAACTAATTACCTCTAAAATGAGTTATAAAGATGAATATACACGACATGAAGAAAAAACAACAACAAAAACAAAACTACAGAGAGGCATACTCAAAAAGCAGCAAGCAAAAAATGCAAGATGTGCATGTAGACAATGAGGCATGTGTGTGAGATTATAAGTGGGAAATACGCAATGTCAGCCAAAGTAATTGGATTCTCATTCGGGCTGGTATTCAGTAAAGGTGGGCCACCTTATAGTAAGAAAGACAGTTCATTTGGTATGCCACCATGACCGTTCAATGGTGCAAAAGAAACCCATAGGACAATCCTACACATCTCACTCTTGGCTACTGAATGGATGGTTCAGAAAAGGAATATGCCCAACGGTCCATGCACAACATGTGAAAGATCAAAGATCAGAGAACTGGGATTGATCGAGGGCGGGATTTCCGATCCATGGCAGGGCCCACCAGATGAATGATCCAAAATCTCAATCTCTGAAAGACAAATTCCAGCTATATGGAGTAACAACCCAAGAAAATCATAGAAAACAAAATAAACATTAGAAATATATGTGTATATACATTAAAGTACATCTGAATGGGAGATGAGAAAGTAGATATACCTTCGGAAGCTTCCTCTTCTTATCAAGCTTCTCCTTCTTTGCCTTAACACGCTGCGCCTCAGCAAGAAGCGACATCCTCCGGGCCGTCTTCGCATATGGATTGAGCTTCAATAGCACGTTCAGATTCTTGAGCGGGTTCTTCTTCAGTGGAGGCCTCTTGATGTCCTTCTTAATGGGCCGCACCACCGACTGCACCTCATCGGAATTGATGATCCTCGACAGATCGGCATTCACCATCTTCGACCGTGGAAGCAAGTACCCCTTCTTCTTCTCAGATGGCTTCTCGAATGAACCGTAGACCGAATCAAGCTTCTCAAACGCCGACTTGGTCCAGATGATGAACCGGCCAAGGTGCCCACCAGGAGCCAGCTTGAGAAGGTTGAGGCGGTCAACAGACGCAACATCAACGCCAGGGATGTTGCGGAACGCTTTGACAAGCTTCGATCCCTCTGTGCCATACACGATGAGCGGGCCCCGGCGGGAGACGTATCGACGGTTGCGCATTTTCCCCTTCCCGGCACGGATCGCGTGGCTGTCCTTGGCCTTCTCGGCGTCGGGGAACGCGCCGATCTGCTTGAGAGCCTTGATGGCGGCGGAGGTCTTCTCGATGCATTCCGCGGAGTCGCCGACAACGAGTGGGATCTCAGGGACGGACTCGATCCGGTGGCCTCGGGCCATCACAAGGGAAGGAACGGCGGATGCGGCGAGTGCGGACACGATGGCGAAGCGTTTCTGATTGACGTTGATCTTACGGTGCCAGCGGCGCCACGTCTTAGTGGGGGCGAACATGCGGCCACCACGGCACATGTTGCCGAAGGCACCTTGGCCCGCTCGGTGGGTCCCACCGCCAGGGACACGGGGGATACGTGACACAGCGCGGCCCGTTCCCCACGACTCGGCCGAGGTCTGGTGGCCGGCGCGCTTGCTGACTGCGTAGGGCTGGCGATGGTTCTTCGAGATGTTGGAGTGGACGAAGGAGACGATGTCCGGTCGGATCGTGGATTTCAGCACGTCCGGTAGAGGGATCGAGGTGGGCCCGTCTGTGGACATGTCTCCTTCCAATGGATGGACGGTTACGAGGGGGCGGACGGCTGCGACGGAGGGAGGGGCCATTGGGATGAAAGGGGTGGATGGAGGCAAATGGTTAGGGTTAGGGTTTCAGAGGAGGGAGGAGAGATCGGTTTTTCTAGGGTTTATATTTATACGTGAGTAAGAGAGAGAAATGGAAGGGTAACTCGTGAGACAATGGCTATGAGAGCTGCCGCACGTGCCCTGTCGTTCTCCTCATCTACTCGTCGGTGTGGGCCACATGTTTGTGATAAATGAACAGTTGCGATAGATTGACCAAGGATCCATATTGGCTGGACGCGTTTGGCCCTCTTGATGGCCATTTGTTTTCAGGGCACTTTATGTAACTAGTTTGTCCCACTTGATGAACGGCCTCAATCAAATCCAGCAAGGCACAGGAGATGCTGATGGCGATGAGTAGTCATAGCGTTTCTCGGTTGGCCCGTGTAGTGCACATGGGAAAACTTTGGGGCCCACTGTGATATATGTGCCTTACATCCACACTGTCCATTCATCTTGACAGCTCATTTTAGGGCATGATCCAAAAACTGAGCAGATCCAAATCTTAGGTGGACTGTACCATAGGAAACAGTCGTAATTGAATCCCACCATTAAAAACTTCATGGGGCCCCTCGAATGTTTATTTGCCATCTACCCTGTTGATAAGGTCACAAAGACCTGGATGAAGAGATCACAAATATCAGGTTGATCCAAAGCTTTTGCGTCTTACCAGAAGTTTTTAATATTGGATTACCACTGTTTCCTCTATTATGGTCCACCTGAGATTTGGATCTGCTTCATTTTGGTATAATGCTCAGTTTTCAAAACAGATGCATGGCCTAGATAAAGGGAGCAGTTTGGGTGGATCCCAGATCGATTAGAGGTCGGTGGATCCCTAACTATGGGGCTCGCTATGATGTATGTTCTTTACATCCACACCATCCATCCATTTTGACAGCTCATTTTAGGGCATGGCCCAAAAATCAAAGCAGATCAAAACTTAGGAGACCATACTATAGGAAACAGTCTTGATTGAATCCTCACCATTAAAAACTTCACGGGGGCCATCCGAATGTTTATTTTCCATCCAACGAGTTAATAAGGCCGCAAAGACCTGGATGAAGAGATCACACAAATATCAGGTTGAGCGAAATCTTTTGGGTCCAACTAGCAGTTTTTAATGTTGGATTACCACTGTTTCCTGTACTATGGTCCACCAAGATTTGGATTTGCTTCATTTTTGGTATAATGCCCTAAACTGAGTTTTCAAAATAGATGCATGTAACGTACATCATAGTAGACCCTGTTAGTGCACTTTTCTGTGACATACTAGTGCACCTTGTTTGTCAATCACTTACGTCAGTGAGTCTAGTGTCGGTTGAACCTAATGAAGACGAAGACCGAAGACTCAAGTGGCCCTGCTGTATCAAGGAAGAAGAAACAGGTAAAAGTGATGCCTTGGTGCCTTAACCTTGACCAAAACCTAACCCTTTACCTCTTTGATGACCTTGACCATCTTAGGAAAACCTTTAGGCATCTTAGATTGGCCCTAAGTGTTCCAAAAGATCACCCATTCTATGGCCTAGGTGAGTAGGGTGTGAGAACATTGGGTCAGCAAATTGCATTGCTGAACCCAGGCCTGTCCGACCGGTCAAGACCTGTCGGACAAGCTCAGTCTAGTTACAGCGTTGTTGTACTCTCACAGGCATATGGGCCGACCGGTCTTGACCGGTCGTCTAGTCTGGTCTGATCGGTCACGACCGATCGGACAGGCCCCCCCCCCAGTAGACAGCAACCTCTCTTTCTTGTTCTGGCCTTTGGCCGACCGGTCGGGACTGGTCGGCTGAGCCGTTTTTTGCCCTTTTTTTTACCGTTTGAACACCTTTTATAAAGGGGCTTGGCTCATTTTGAGGGGAGAGAAGAGAGATTTCGAGAGGAGTGAAGCCACCATTGTTGAAGACCATTTGAGGCTCATTCCCAACCTATGCAAGGCATCTTCCTTGTGCTTTAACACAAGATTGGAGCATTCCAAGCTCATGAAGAAGATGACCTTCATCCCCCTCTTGATCTCTAGGGTTTTAAACCTTCTTGATTGGAAAATCCTTGTCCAAAACTCTAAGATGAGATCGTTGTATGAGAGAACCTCTAGGCAACCCATTCCCATTAGTTGTAGAGTTCTCAAACCTACCCTCCTATCACATTGGGCATCTCAAAGGCATCACATGCAAGGTGTTTGATCAAGTGTGGCTGAGGCATTGGCGACGCAACGGCAACACGATTGTGGGAGCAAGGGAAGCTGATTGAAGCACGGGAGAGCGGAGATCAAGTAACTCGAACCGGCGCTAAACAAGGGGCTCATCCGACAAGTAAGGTTGTCTTTATTGAGAGTCCAATTAGAGTTTGTTTGTTAAACTCGATCTAGGGACGTTAGCCGTTCCTTGGCCCGTTAGCCGGGCCTAAACTAAGTCTCCAAGGGGGAGCCTCCGACACGGGAGTGAACGTGCGTCGGGTTAAGAGTTAGCTTATGTCCAAAACTCCGTTCGGGTTGACAGTTAGCCCTTTATCCAAAACTCCGTTCGGGTTGACAGTTAGCCCTTTGTCTAAAACTCCGATTATGGTTGAGAGGTGAACCGGTAAAACCTCCGTGTAAAGGTTGAAAGGTGAACCTCATTTAAAACCTCCAATAGTGAATGCCGGTGTGCTCAAAGGAGTTGAGTAATTGAACCGGGAGTGAAGTTAGACCCAAAGTCGAACCACTACACATGCTTGTGTTTGTGATTGATTTGAGCATTGATATCTTAGCATTGTTAGTTTCATTGTCTAATTATGAATGCTTGATAGGAATGTATGCTAAGCACTAATTAGGCTCATCCACACACAAGATGTACTTTCACTAATTGTGTAGACTTGAGCTCATTGATCCATTCTCATAAGTCTACATAGGTTGCATAGGTAGGAGCTTGATTAGTTAAATCTTTTGATTACCTATGCATGCTTTAGACTAGGTTGTTTATTGCTTGACCATATGCTAGTCTTGTGATTGGACCCACTTAGGCTTGGAAGCCGAAGTGTTCTTGCTTACTTAGTTTAAATTGCTAAATTGTGTATGTAGGTGAGAAGAATTTTAAAAAGGTCCTTATCACCACCATTATAGGTTTAGCCATAATTCTAGTTGCTCTTTAAGCTTCCGCACATACGTAGGTGTCGTATTAGACTACTGACGTACTTTTCAGACCCCACGTTCAGGGATCCACTGAAACCGCGCTCCTAGATATAAGGAACTTACATCATGGTGGACCCCACGTTCAGGGGATCGACTGAAACCGCGCTCGATATCCACTCTACCATACAGATCCAAAACTCACGTGGGCGAGAAAAGGATTGAATGTTGAAGCATCCATGGGGCTACAAAAGTTTTGGGTCCGGTGTTTGTAGGAAGTATATGTTGAAAACAACTGACAAATATTAAAATAAATGAAAATTAAAATGAAATTTAAAGAACTTATTGATTTGAAGAACACTGAGTTGAGGCGTGACGAGTCACTGGGCTTGAAACCAAATCTGCTCTCCTTAGACCGCTTTTTAAATGCAATAGGAGTCACGGACAGTTGGCCTCCAGGATACAACGACTATCACCCTAGTCCCGGCTGTACACTCGCCGTACAGGGCTTGAACCAGCAAGTATACCGCAAACTCGAGATGCAGTGACTCAGTGAGTCAGAGAAAATAGAAAAACCAAAACCGAGTCCAGAGCTTTAGTAAAGTTGAGAGAGAAGATGATTTCGGATGGATTTAAAAACGGATTTAATCAATTCTATATATAGACTTGATTAGGTGCTTAATGCACCGTTTTGAATTGGGTTAGGTCCGTTGGGTTTAAACCCAATTAATGTGACCACCTGAACAGATGCTTCTCTGGACGTTTAAAACAAAAGACCGTTGGTGCGAGTACACTTTCAGTGTCTGTTGGTGCAAAAGGAAGGTGCGCAAGTATACTCATAATAGACCCAGACCCAGACCCAGACCCAAACCCGAACCCAAACCCGGACTCGACGACGGCGACAGGCGCGGCGTGGCTTGGCTCCGTCGGCCGGCGGGCGAGCGGGCGTGCGCATGGGTACGCGTGTGTGGTTTTCGGCATAGTGTGGTTCAACATGCATAGCCCCCCATAAACCACAAAATTTACTTGCCCCCTGAGGGCCTAGCCCATGTGTAAAGCCTCTACTTATATACTTGCTTTTTTCCTTAGTTCTTTTCGATGTGGGACAAATGAAATGCACAAAACTCCAAAACAAACTTGTGAAGGGAAACCATTTTCAAAGGGAAAAATTTGAAATAAAATATTTTAAAAACATTTTAAAATACAACAATCCCCTATATGTTTCAAATTTCAAAACATTTCGAGTTTAGAGTAGAACAGTTGTGTAATAGTGTTGATAGTCTATTGGACTTTAATCAACATTTAGAGTAAGCAAGACTAGGTTTACAGGAATTAGGTGATTATCGGTCTTTAACCTAACCCTTTAGCGTAAACGGCCATACATGCCACTCACACAACCATTTCAATATGTTGGTTCTGCGGTTTGGTGCGTTTCGGCCATGCACCTTTACCTGGATTTTCATGAGCGCTCTAGAGAATGGCCTAATATCTCATAGGAAGCGGCCTCAACTTCCACACTCATATAGGTGAATTCCATCAAGTGTGCACAGCAAATGGATACACCACCAATCTTGGTTATAGATTCATTAAGAGTTCAAACTCATCCTCCCAAACATTGCTGTTTGCACTGCGTACATCTCGGGAAGGGGTAACTCACTGTAGTGTTTTCCAGTCTCCGAGTATCTTGTTGTTTACCCATTGAACCTATCGCATGGGATCTCCACTTGTATAGGTTGGGTTGCCGACACTGGTAGCTCATAATGTTAGGCTCAACCCCATTCCCTTCGATGTTTCTATGACTAACCCTTTAGATAGTCCTTTGGTTAGAGGATCTGCCAGATTCTTTTCCGATCGTACGAAATCAATAGTAATAATACCATCAGTCAGCAGGTGTCTAATAATATTATGTCGAAGTCTGATATGTCTACTTTTACCATTGTAGATCTTATTATTAGCCCTGGATATAGCTGCCTGGCAATCACAATGAATAGATATAGCCTGACACTAGGCTTTGGCCAAATAGGTATATCTGCCAAGAGATTTCTTAGCCATTCAGCTTTTAAACCTGCCTTTTCTAGTGCAATGAATTCCGACTCCATTGTCGATCTAAGCAATGCACATTTATTTTGTAGATTTCCAAGATACTGCTCCTCCACCAATTGTGAATACATATCGACTTGTGGATTTAGTTTCATCAGAATCAGTTATTCAATTGGCATCAGTATAACCTTCTAATACTGGTGGATAACCTATATAGCATATACCATATGTAGCAGTACCTTTTAAATATCTTAATATTCTATTTAGAGCATTCCAGTGATCATAACTAGGGTTATGTGTATATCTACTCAGTCTATTTACAGCAAAAGTAATATCTGGTCTTGTACAGTTCATTAGATACATTAAACTACCAATTACTTGAGAATAAGCATGTTGAGATACACTACTTCCTATATTCTTCTTGAGTTACACAGAATGATCATATGGTGTACTGGCAGGTAAGCAATCGAAGTGTTCAAACTTCTTTAATATCTTTTCAACATAATGTGACTGAGATAATGTAATATTATCATCTTTCTTGATTACCTGAATTACCTAAGATTATACTTGTTTCTCCTAAATCTTTCATATCAAAATTAGAAGACAGGAGTTGTTTAGTATCATTTACAAGTTTTACGTTGGTTCCAAAAATTAGTATATCATTTACATATAGACATATAATGACACCTTCATTATCAGAAAATTTACCGTAAACACATCTATCTAAATCATTTATAATGTAACCGTTTGATTTTAAGACATTATCAAACTTTTCATTACATTGTTTAGGGGCTTGTTTTAAACCATACAAGGACTTAACAAGTTTACATACTTTATTTTCTTGTCCTATGATTTTATATCCCTCAGGTTATTCCATTTAGATTTCTTCTTCTAACTCACCATTTAGAAATGCTGTCTTAACATCCATTTGGTGAACCACTAACTTATAAATGGATACAATAACTATTAATACTCTAATTGATGTAATTCTGATTACAGGTGAATATGTGTTAAAATAATTGTATCATTCCTTTTGTCTAAAACTCTTTGCTACGAACCTGGCTTTGAACTTATCTATAATTACATCAGGTCTAAGTTTCTTTTTAAAAACCCATTTACAGCCTATAGGTTTGCTTCTAGGAGGAAGATTTACTAGTTCCCATGCGTTATTAGATATTATTGAATGTAATTCATCTTTTATAGCTTCCTTCCAAAAGGTAGCGTCTAAAGAATTTATAGCTTCTGAGTATGTTACAGGGTCACCTTCTAATAGGAATGTAAAAAACCCATCTCCCACATTAATTTCTTTTCTAGCCCTTTTACTTCTTCTTGGTTACTGATTTATTTCATTAGAAGCATTAGGTTCTTCCTCTATTTCATTAGTAGTGTTTATAGTTCTACTAGTTAAGTTCATATCTAATGCATTATCATCTTTTGTTTCTTCCAAACGTGATTTTAAAGGAAAAACAAGTTCAAAAAACTCTGCATCCCTGGCTTCTATAATAGTGTTTGGATCTAAAATATTATTCTTTGATTTTAGAACCAGGAATCTATATGCAACACTATGTTGAGCATAACCTATGAATATACAGTCTGATGTTTTTGGACTAATCTTAATTTTCTTATTTTCAGGTAATCCTACCTTAGCAAGACACCCCCACACTTTTAGATATTTGTAACTAGGAGTATGACCTTTCATTGTTCATATGGTGTCTTTACAGACACCTTATGAGGTATTCTATTTTGGACATAACATGTTGAGAGGCAAACCTGAACTATTCAACATTGCATTCATCATATCTTTTAGAGTTTTATTCTTACGTTCTGCTATTCAATTTTGTTTTGGTGTATACGGTGCAGTGGTTTCATGAATTATGCCATACTTTTCACAAAACTCTTTGAATTCTGTTGACACATATTCTCCATATCTGTCTGATCTAAGCCTTTTAATTTTCCTACTTAGTTGGTTTTCAACTTCAGTCTTATATTTAATAAAGGCTTCAAATGCATCATCTTTATTTCTAAGAAGGTAAATTATAGTATACCTAGAGCAATCATCTACAAAAGTTATATAATATCTTTTACCACCTCTAGACATGTGATTTTTGAAATCACCTAGGTCACTATCAATTAACTCTAGTAATTCAGAATTTTTAACTATAAATTTGAAATGTTTCTTATGGAATTTTAATTCTACACAAACCTCACATTTTCCTATGTCTTCTTCTGATATATTAGATAATAAACCTAACCTATTCATTCTTTTTATAGATATCATATTAACATGACTTAATCTACTATGTCATAAAGAAGTAGACTCAACAATATAAACAGAACTGGATGACATCTTATTATTATCAACGTTTACAATATAAAGACCATCATTATAATAACCCTTCCCAATGAAGGTATCATTCCTAGTCATTACAAGCTTGTAGAATCAAATACAAGTTTAACACTAGCTTTGTTGAGGAGCGAATCAGAGATCAAGTTTCGTCAAATATCAGGTACATGTAGGACATTGTTCAATATTAACGTCTTTCCCGACGTAAGCTTCAGAACTATCTTTCCTTTTCCAGCAACCGAAGAGGTTCGAGCATTTCCTATGAAGACTTGTTCATCATCCCTTATTTCTTGATAAGAGGTAAACATGTTACGTCCTTACACATATGCCGAGTTACCCCGGTATCCAATATCCATTCAAGGTTGTGTACAAGGAAGACTTCGGTCAGAACTGCAACAACTGTATGTGGACGCTCGCCTCTCCGCGCTCCTGGATTCTTCCTTCCCTTTCGGAAAATGGTTGCGTGCGCGCGAATCACCGTTTGTACCACTGGCTCACCTTGTTCTCGAGGGCTTTTGATCGATCGTCGTGTTGAATTGGATATGTTTGTATGAGTTCGTATAAGACCAGAGTCGCCACTAGCCAGTTACTTCGAATCTACAGTCGGCTAGACCCCATAGAAACGTTAGAGAAGGGAATTTGAATATTCCTTCCTTTAAAATGACTCCTTTTGATCTGCGGCCAGAGATTCCAGGTAAAGGATCGCGGTTACAGGGTGGGAAGATGTTAGGCACTCCACACTGCCCGTATCGAAGTACGGCCTCTACTTCACAGAATCGAACTAATACTTGAAAGTCTGATTTAATCCTCATACATTCTCATAAATGATATGATGCATGAATGCAGGTCTGAACAGTAAGAGTTTCTGATGGGCAGGTTTCCATTAACAGGCAAGCCTAGAGCATACGCTCGAACTGACAGGTGCTTTATGCGGGATGCATGCTGCGTATTCGAATAATCGAAGTGCTTGCAATGATATGATAAGCAGGGGGGTAGGAAGAAAAGTAAATGTTAAACTTATGCTAGATGCGAGTGAGATGATGCTGGTAGAAGAGTAGCTGGATGGATGGAGGTGTCGCAAGGGTTTGCTTCGAGTGGCTAGATCAAGACTTGGGTGGCTTGGGAGACTTAAACCAGGGTCAGGCTGGGCTAGACTAGGGCTAGGCTCTCCTTGGTGGAGGAATGGGCTAAAGGGATGGAGATAGGCTTGGATTTCTCTGGGACTTGAGGGATTTTTCCCAGATTAGGGGGTGCTTTGAATGAGAAGGGGCGGGGGGTATTTATAGCAGCGGGCAGTGGCAGCTGCTATAAATATTTTTAGGCGGCACCCTAGGGACCGCCCGTACGACCGAACTGCTCCGGCTTCGGAGCGTACGGCCTTCGAACCTAAAGCAGAAAAGCCTGAGGTTCGGAGTCTGGACCTGCTCCAAAGCTGTGGTTCGAAACTAGGTGAGTTGATTAGGTTTGAATGATGAGTTGACACAGTGAGTTGACTGGGTGCATGGGCTGGATTGACCTAGTGAGTTGACTCGGTGATTTGATTCAGCGGGTTGACTCACCAAGTTTGACTTTTTTTGAGATTTTTGACTGATTTTTCTTATAGGGTTTTTTTGGGCTGATGTTTAGGGGTGAGTTGACTGGGTTTAGGCTTGAACTGGGCTATGGATTGGGGCTTACAAGGGTGAGTTTGGCTGGGTTTGGAAATGGGGTTTGAGGGTATGGTCCTCCATTCATTCGACTATCTCTAACAACATTGTAGCCGAAGGTGGGGTGTCTACAGATGCCCCTCTTTGGCAGAGATTGCATGCAACCGAATGTCAAAGCAAGTGGACACCGCACTTCTGACCTGGTCATTCATAGATCGTGGTTCGAAATCTTTGCTTGCTTTTGCATCTAAGTCAGTTGATTGTCTGGAAATTGATAACTCGCACATACCGCAGGAGTTTGGAGAAAACGTTGCAATTGTCCCTACATGCGTTGTAACCTGGGTACCCAATCGCAACCCTTCCATTCCTGATTGGTACTGACATCGGAAAGGTACAGTAGAGCCTCTACGTCCGTCATAGTCTTACGAGGTACCGACCTTGTGATTGATTGTTTGATGCTTTCCCGGATCACTCCAGGAGTACTTGTTTCGCTTGACTGTCAAAGTGGTTAGTTGCCCTGCATCCATGTAGTCTTATAGGAGATCCACTATGCCGACTTGGACTCAGTCAAGGTACTTCAGGCATCTACGCCTAGGTATGTGTGGGTGAACTTTTTTCACCCAATCTGCTGGTTTTGATACTTGGGTTACAATTCATCGTTTCCACCGTTCATACGGTTTCTTTGACCGAGCCTTTTGGCTTTCATCTTTTCGTATCTTGGCATGTGGTACGACCGCAGGACACTAGAGTTTAGTTCGACCGTACTTTGAGTGCATTGGATCCGATGGTCTCCGGAGAAATCGCGAGACATCGGATCTTATTTGATTTATTCGTCGGCTCCTACCCAAAGATATGTAAGATCTCTTGGTGTTTTGGAGGCCGAACGCTCTACTGGGAAAATATTTTTGGATTTTGAAAAGATACCCACTCTTGGGAGTGATGCTTCGAGGGGTTTTTATTTGCAAACAGGAAAATATATTTTTGGATTTTTTAAAAGATACCCACTTTGGGGGGTGATACTCCGTGGGGTTTTTATTTGCATATAGGAATATTTTTTGTCTTTTTAAAAAAGGAAATCTGGCTTGCCCGTGCCTCCACTAGGGATGCCTGTGAGGTCTTTGGCTAACCGACTTTATTTTGAAAGCAGGTAAACATGATGATTGATGCGATGGATGCTGATGCGTGGGAATGCATATTTGATGATGGATGTATGATTTGAATCATTCTCTTTCAGTTCATTGATTTTGCTTTTGCTGGGGATGCAGAGAGCTTTGAGCTTATTGTTTGCAGGGTTGTGCTTCCCTGGAATTTTTTCTTTTCAATGCGGATGTTTGGTTAGCGGGTTGGTCAAGATCCCGACCCGTGGTCGATCAGGTCCATCGTCCCAAAATGCCGTTTCTTTGCTGATGGGGATGGATGAAGGGGGTTGTCAGCTGTAACCTCGAGATGCTCTTTTGGGGAAAGGGTGTGACTGGGATAGTGTTTGGTCGCCAGTTTTGGTCAAGATTCAAATTTGCGGGATATCGGATCCGTCATCCCAAACTGTGAAATAAGTGAGCGGAGTTTAAGATTCCTGAAGTGCAGTGCTGGGGATAGTGACAATTTTTGTGATTTTTTGCAAATATTTGGTTCGAATCTTTTACCTGAGTAGTCAGGATGGAGATCGGTTATTAAAAACAAAGTAAATATTTTTATGATTTTGAAAATATTTGGTCCGAGTAAAGATCGGTATTATTGAAAGCAAGAGAAATATTTTGTGATTTTTGAAAGATGATTTTACAATGTTTTGGTATTTTCTGATTTTTCTAAAATGCAGGGAAAGGTATGAAATTTTCATCAATTTCCAGCTTCTACTGCTGGTAAGGCACCCGATCCATTTTACATCAGCGAGCAAGACGAATCTCACACAGTTAAGTGCCGTAGTTTTACATATTCGGATGAGGAGATTTTGAGAGTTTTCAATCAACACACCCCTGTTCCTCATGTGCAATGCACATAGCCACGTATCGTCCGACGGACTGCTTTGGCTACAAAATGAGCCACATCCTCACATTTCCCTTTCTCAATCCAGTTTGGGGTCTTATGCTGCTCACAATTTCGTGAGGGTACGCTTCACCTCCCAACTGCTTTAATCCCCTTCATGAGTTTTAGGAACAGGGAACATCCGTCAGATTCAACAGCGACTTCCAAATCAAGGTTGTCTATTACGGTGCGTTCAACATGAACAGGATCGCGGGGTTCTGCCTGCCTCAGCCTTCACCTGTTTAGAAGATTCAGGACACCTATACGATCAAGTGTCAGCCATGTCTGGGATAAGTTGGGAAAGAAAGACCCCGAGAAGTTAATCTCAATGTAGTTTTTAGGTCTTCGGACCGTTGGGGATAAATTTGTGCAATTGAAATTGATGGT
Organism: Liriodendron chinense; assembly: GCA_003013855.2. Taxonomy (NCBI): domain Eukaryota; kingdom Viridiplantae; phylum Streptophyta; class Magnoliopsida; order Magnoliales; family Magnoliaceae; genus Liriodendron; species Liriodendron chinense. The sequence goes on along the minus strand of ML058466.1, from coordinate 3,363,243 downwards.
GCAACTTTTTTTTTTTTGAAAAAGTTCCAGACTTCAACTCGAGTAATCGAGGTTGACACTTTTTTTATGGAAAGCTTAAAATCTTTTTGGTATTTTTGAAATGATCCAGTTTATTGAATCTTAATCCGAGCGGTCGAGGTCGATGCCAGTTTTTGGTTGAAAGCAAGAAAGGTCCTCCGAGAAATCAATCCCAGTGTAGTTTAAGTTCTTCGGACCCAAAATATGTACATGCTGAAAATACATTCTTTTATGATTTTTTGAAAAGATACGGTCTATCTGACCTCTTCCTTGATCGGTTGAGATTGAATGATGATTTTTATTGTGAAATCCCTCGGGATCTTGATCCCGATGTAGTTTAAGGTCTTCGGACCAGACCTTATGTGCAGAATAGGGTGATACATTTTTTTTTTAGAGATTTTTTTTTGAAATGATCTAGGTCATCAGATCTTGGCCCGAGCGGTTGGGATCGATGCCGGTTTATTGAAAATCCCTCGAGATCTTAATCCCGACGTAGTTTAAGGTCTTCGGACCAAAACTTTGGGAGCAAGACTGGTAATATATATATATATATATATATATATATATATATATATATATATATATATATATATATATATATATATATTGTGATTTTGAAAAATGTTCTGAGTCATCAATTCTGATTTTGATGGTTAAGATCGATGCTCGTTTTATTAAAAATCCCTCGGGATCTTGATCCCAATGTAGTTTAAGGTCTTCGGACCAAAACTATGTACAAGCGATGTTGGAAACACATTTTTTTTTGTTTTTAGAAGAATGCCTGGAGTCGTCGGATCTTAATTTGAACGATCAAGACCGACGCCGGTTTTTATTGAAAATCCCTCGGGATTTTATCCCAACGTAGTTTAACGTCTTCGGACCAAAACTTTGGGAGTAAGACTGAGAATGTATTTTTGTGATTTTAAAAAATGTTCTGAGTCAATGATTTTGATTTTGATGGTTAAGATCGATGCTCGTTTGATTAAAAATCCCTCGGGATCTTGATCCCAATGTAGTTTAAGGTCTTCGGACCAAAACTATTTACAAGTGACGTTGGAAACACATTTTTTTTAATTTTTAGAAGAATGTCTGGAGTCGTCGGATCTTGATTTGAATGATCAAGACCAATGCCGGTTTTTATTGAAAATCCCTCGGGATTTTGATCTTGTGAACGCTCGCTGTTTCGCGCTCCCGGACGCTCTCCCTTTCCTTCCAGAAAAAGAAGAGGGGTGCGTGCGTGCGAATCGCCGTTTGTGCCACTGACTTGCCTTGTTCTCGAGGGCTTTGTTCGGTTGTCGTGTTAAGCTGGATGTGTTTAGATGAGTTCGTATAAAACCAGAGTCGCCACTAGCCAGTTACTTCAAATTTACAGACGGCTAGACCCTGTAGAAACGTCAGAGAAGGGGATCCGAAGATTCCTTCCTCTAAAATGACTCCTTTTGATCTGCAGCCAGAGATTTGAGGTAAGGGATCACGGTTACAGGGTGGGAAGAGATTAAGCACCCCACACATTGCCCGTACTGAAGTACGGTCTTTACTTCACAGAATCGAACTAATACTTGAAAGTCTTATTTAATCTTCGTACATTCTCATAGATGACATGATGCATGAATGCAGGTCCGAACAATAAGAGTTTCTGATGAGCAGGTTTTCATTAACAGGCAAGCCTAGAGCATACGCTTGAACTGACAGGTGCTTTATGCGGAATGCATTCTGTGTGCTTGAATGATCAAAGTGCTTGTAGCGACTGATGCATGAATGCAGGTCTGAACAGTAAGAGTTTCTGATGGGTAGGTTTTCATTAACAGGCAAGCCCAGAGCATACGCTCGAACTGACAGGTGCTTTATGCAGGATGCATGTTATGTGCTTGAATGATCAAAGTGCTTGTAGTGACATGATAAGTAGGGGGGTTGGAAGAAAAGTAAATGTTGCACTTATGCTAGATGCGAATGAGATGATGCTGGTAAAAGAGTAGCTGGATGGACGGAGGTGTCGCAAGGGTTGGCTTCGAGTCGTTAGATCAAGGCTTGGGTGGCTTGGGAGACTTGGACCAGGGTCAGGCTGGGCTGGACCGGGGCTAGGCTCTCCTCACTCGGGCTCTCCTTGGTGGAAGAATGGGCTAAAAGGGTGGAGAGGAACTAGGAACGAACAAATTTTTTAGGACGTTGAGGGATGCTTGAATGAGAAGGGGAGGGAGGTATTTATAGCAGTGGAGAGTGGCAGAACCCGTAAATAATTTTGGGCGGCACCCAGGGGGCCGCCTGTACGGTCGTTTTGCTTCTGGTTTGGAGTGTACGACCTTCGAACCTGAAGCAGAAATTTTTTAGGTTTGGGGTTCGCACTTGCTCCGAGGCTGCGATTTGGAACTTGGTGAGTTGACTGGGTTTGGGAGATGGGTTGACACGGTGAGTTGACTCGATGGGTTTACTCAGCGGGTTGACTCGGTGATTTGACTTAGCGGGATGACTCACTGAGTTTGACTTTTTTAGGATTTTGACTGGTTTTTCTTATTGGGGGTTTTTCAGGCTGATGTTTAGGGGTGAGTTTATTGGGTTCAGGCTTGAGCTAGGCTATGGATTGGGGCTTACAAGGGTGAGTTTGGACATGGAATTTGGGGGTATGGTCCTCCATTCATTCAGCTATCTCTACCAACGTTGTAGCCGAAGGTGGGGTGTCTACAGATGCCCGTCTTTGGCAGAGGTCGCATGCAACCGAATGCCAAAGCAAGTGGACACCCCACTTCTGACTCGGTCATTCGTAGATCATGGTCTGAAATCTTTGCTTGCCTTTGCATCTACGTGAATTGATCGTCTGGAAATTAATCACTCGCACATACCGCGAGAGTTTGGAGAAAACATTGTGATTGTCCCTGCATGCGTTGCAACCTGGGTACCCAATCGCAACCCTTCCATTCTTGATCGGTATTAACATTGGAAAGGTATAGCAGAGCCTCTACGTCATAGTCTTACGAGGTTACTAACCCTGAGATTGATTGTGTGATGTTTTTCTGGATCACTCCAGGAGTACTTGTTTCACTTGACTGTCAAAGTGGTTAGCTGCCCTGCGTCATGTAGTCTTACGGGAGTCCACTACGCCGACTTGAAATCAGTTAAGGTACTTCAGGCATCCATGCCTAGGTATGTGCGGGTGAACTCTTTCCACCAGATCTGCTGGTTTTGATGCTTGGTTTGCAATTCATTCCTTCCTAGATTGTGGTTCGGAATCTTCGTTTTCCTTTGTATCTGAGTCAGTTGATTGTTTGGATATTGATAACTCGCACATACCGCCGGAGTTTGGAGAAAACGTTGCGATTGTCCCTGCATGCGTGGCACCTGGGTACCCAATCGCAACCCTTTCATTCCCGATCGGTACTAACATCGAAAAGGTACAGCAGAGCCTCTGCGTCATAGTCTTACGAGGATACTGACCCTGAGATTGATTGTTTGATGTTTTCCTGGATCACTCCAGGAGTACTTGTTTCGCTTGACTGTCAAAGTGTTTGCTGCCCTGCGTCCATGTAGTCTTACAGGAGTCCACTACGCCGACTTGGAATCAGTCAAGGTACTTCAGGCATCCACGCCTAGGTATGTGCGGGTGAACTCTTTCCACCCAACTTGCTGATTTTGATACTTGGGTTACAATTCATCATTTCCACATATTCAAATGGTTTCTTTGACCGAGCCTTTTGGCTTTCATCTATTCGTATCTTGGCATGTGGTATGATCGCACTGACACTGAGTTCAGTTCGACTGTACTTTGAGTGCATTGGATTCAATAGTCTCCGGGGAAACCGCGAGACATCGGATCTTATTTGATTTTTGCGTCGGCTCCTACCTAGAGATATGGAAGATCTCTCGGTGTTTTGGAGGCCGAACGCTCTACTGGGAAAATATTTTTGGATTTTGAAAAGGTACCCACTCTGGGGAGTGATACTCCATGTTTTTTTATTTGTAAATAGGAATTTTTTTTTGTCTTTTTGAAAAGGAAATCTGGCTTACACTCACCTCCACTAGGGATGCCTGTGGGGTCTTTGGCTAACCGACTTTTATTTTGAAAGCAGGTAAACATGATGATTGAAGCGATGGATGCTGATGCATGGGGATGCATATTTGATGATGGATGCATGGTTTGGCTCATTCTCTTTCCGTTTGATGATTTTGCTTTGCTGGGGATGCAGAGAATTTTTGAGCTTATTGCTTGCAGTGTTGTGCTCCCCTGGGGATTTTTTTTAAATGCGGATGTTTGGTCAACGAGTTGGTCAAGATCCCGACTCGTGATCGATCAGGTCCATCGTCCCAAGACGCTATTTCTTTGCTAATGGGAATGGATGAAGGATGTCGTTAGACTTCAAGATGTTCTTTTGTGAATGGATGCGATTGAGACGGTGCTTGGTCGCCAGTTTTGGTCAATATTCCAATTTGCGGGCAATCGGATCCGTCATCCCAAACTGTGACATGAGTGAGCGGAGTTTGAGTCAAGTGCAATGCTGGGGATAGTGACATTTTTTGTGATTTTTGTAATTATTTGGTCCGAATCTTTCCTAAGTAGTCAGGATAGAGATTGGTTATTGAAAACGGAGGAAATATTTTTGCAATTTTGAAAGTATTTGGTCCGAGTAAAGATCGGTGGTTATAGCAAACGAGGGAGATATTTTTGTGAGTTTGAAAATATTTGGTTTGTAAGTAAGGGAAATATTTTGTGATTTTTGAAAGATGATTTTGCAATGTTTTGGTATTTTTTGATTTTTCTGAAATGCAGGGAAAGGTATGGAACTTTCATACATTTCCAGCTTCTACTGCTGGTAAGGCACTCGATCCATTTTACGTCAACGAGCAAGACGAGTCTCGCACAGTTAAGTGCCGTAGTTTTACATCTTCGGATGAGGAGATTTTGAGGGTTTTCAGTCAACACACCCACAAAGTTGCCTGTTCCTCATGTGCAATGCACATAGACCACGTATCGTCCGACGGACTCCTTCGGCCACAAAATGAGCCACATCCTCACATTTCCCTTTGTCAATCCAGTTTGAGGCCTTATGCTGCCGTGGACGCTCGCCGTTCTGCGCTTCCAGATGTTCTCCCTTTCCTTCAAGAAAAAGAAGAGGGGGTGCGTGCCCGTGAATCGCCGTTTGTGCCACTGGCTTGCCTCGTTCTCGAGGGCTTTGTTCGGTTGTCGTGTTAAGCTGGATGTGTTTAGATGAGTTCGTATAAGACCAGAGTCGCCACTAGCCAGTTACTTCGAATATACAGTCGGCTAGACCCCTTAGAAACGTTAGAGAAGGGGATCCGAAGATTCCTTCCTCTAAAATGACTCCTTTTGATCTACGGCCAGAGATTTGAGGTAAGGGATCACGGTTCCAGGGTGGGAAGAGGTTAAGCACCCCACACACTGCCTATACCGATGTACGGTCTCCACTTCACAGAATCGAACTAATACTTGAAAGTTTGATTTAATCCTCGTACATTCTCATGGATGACATGATGCATGAATGCAGGTCTGAACAGTAAGAGTTTCTGATGGGCAGGTTTCCATTAACAGGCAAGCCCAGAGCATACTTTCGAACCGACAGGTGCTTTATGTGAGATGCATACTGTGTGTTTGAATGGTCAAAGTGCTTGTAGTGACTGATGCATGAATGCTGGTCTGAATAGTAAGAGTTTTTGATGGGCAGGTTTCCATTAACAGGTAAGCCCAGAGCATACGCTCGAACTGACAGGTGCTTTATGCGGGATGCATGTTGTGTGCTTGAATAATCAAACTGTTGGCAGTGGCATGATAAGTAGGGGGGTTGGAAGAAAAGTAAATGTTGCACTTATGCTAGATGCGAATGAGATGATGCTGGTAAAAGAGTAGCTGGATGGACGGAGGTGTTGTAAGGGTTGGCTTCGAGTGGCTGGATCAAAACTTGGGTAGCTTGGGAGACTTAGACTAGGGTCAGGCTGGGCTAGACCAGGGCTAGGCTTTTCTCACTCTGGCTCTCCTTGGTGGAGGAATGGGCTAAAGGGGTGGAGAGAAACTCGAAATGAACGGATTTTTCAGGACGTTGAGGGATGCTTGAATGAGAAGGGGAGGGGCGTATTTATAGGAGCGGAGAGTGGCAGAACCCGTAAATAATTTTGGGCAGCACCCAGGGGGCCGCCCGTACGATCATTTTGCTTCGGGTTCGAAGTGTACGACCTCCGAACCTGAAGCAGAAATTGTTTAGGTTTGGGGTTCGGACTTGCTCCGAGGCTGCGGTTTAGAACTCGGTGAGTTGACTGGGTTTGGGAGATGGGTTGACACGGTGAGTTGACTTGATGGGTTGACTTAGCGGGTTGACTCGGTGATTTGACTCAGCGGGTTGAGTCATCGAGTTTGACTTTTTAAGGATTTTTTTACTGATTTTTCTTATGGGGGGTTTTTCAGGCTGATGTTTAGGGTTAAGTTGACTGGGTTCCGGCTTGAGCTGGGCTATGGATTGGGGCTTATAAGAGTGAGTTTGGCTGAGTTTGGACATGGGAATTGGGGGTATGGTCCTCCATTCATTCAGCTATCTCTACCAACATTGTAGCCAAAGGTGGGGTGTCTACAGATGCCCCTCTTTGGCAGAGGTTGTGTGCAACCGAATGTTAAAGCGAGTGGACACCCCACTTCTGACTCGGTCATTCATAGATCATGGTCTGAAGTTTTTGCTTGCCTTTGCATCTGCGTCAGTTGATTGTCTGAAAATTGATCACTCGCACATACCGCGGGAGTTTGGAGAAAACGTTGCGATTGTCCCTATATGCGTTGCAACCTGGGTACCCAATCGCAACCCTTCCATTCCCGATCGGTACTAACATCGAAAAGGTACAGCAGAGCCTCTGCGTCCGTCATAGTCTTACGAGGTTACCGACCCTGAGATTGATTGTTTGATGTTTTTCCGAATCACTCCAGGAGTACTTATTTCGCTTGACTGTCCAAGTGGTTAGCTGCCCTGCGTCATGTAGTCTCACGGGAGTCCACTACGCCGACTTGGAATCAGTCAAGGTACTTCAGGCATCCACGCCTAGGTATGTGCGGGTGAACTCTTTACACCCAACCTGCTGATTTTGGTACTTGGGTTACAATTCATCGTTTCCACCTGTTCAAATGGTTTCTTTGACCGAGCCTTTTGGCTTTCATCTTTTCGTATCTTGGCATGTGGTACGACCGCATTGACACTGGAGTTTAGTTCGACCGTACTTTGAGTGCATTGGATCCGATGGTCTCCGAGGAGACTGCGAGACATCGGATCTTATTTGATTTTTACGTCGGCTCCTACCCAGAGATATGGAAGATCTCTCGGTGTTTTGGAGGCCGAACGCACTACTGGGAAAATATTTTTGGATTTTGAAAAGGTACCCACTCTGTGGAGTGATGCTCCTTGGGGTTTTTATTTGTAAATAGGAAAATATATTTTTTGGATTTTTGAAAAGATAATCTGGCTTGCACTCACCTCCACTAGGGATGCCTATGGGGTCTTTGGCTAATCAACTTTTATTTTGAAAGCAGGTAAACATGATGATTGATGCGATGTATGGAGATGCATATTTGATGATGGATGCATGGTTTGCTCATTCTTTTTTAGTTCGATGATTTTGCTTTTGCTATGGATGTAGAGAACTTTTGAGCTTATTGCTTGCGGGGTTGTGCTCCTCTGGGGATTTTTTTATGTGGGTGTTTAGTCAGCGGGTTGGTCAAGATCCCGAGCCGTGGTCGATCAGGTCCATCGTCCCAAGATGCTATTTCTTTGCTAATGGGAATGGATGAAGGATGTTGTTAGACTTCAAGATGTTCTTCTGTGAATGGATGCGATTGAGACGGTGCTTGGTCGCCATTTTTGGTCAAGATTCCAATTTGCGGGCGATCGGATCCGTCATCCCAAACTGTGAAGTGAGTGAGCGGAGTTCGAGACTCCTGAAATGCAGTGCTGGAGATAGTGACAATTTTTGTGATTTTTTGTAAATATTTGGTTCGAATCTTTACCTAAGTAGTCAGGATGGAGATCGGTTATTAAAAACGAAGGAAGTATTTTTGTGATTTTGAAAATATTTGGTCTGAGTAAATATTGGTGTTTATGGAAAGCAAGGGAAATATTTTTTGTTTTTGAAAATATTTGGTTTGAAAGCGAGGGAAATATTTTGTGATTTTTGAAAGATGATTTTGCAATGTTTTGGTATTTTCTGATTTTTCTGAAATGCAAGGAAATGTATGGAACTTTCATCCATTTCCAGCTTGTACTGCTGGTAAGGCACCCGATCCATTTTACGTCAGCGAGCAAGACGAGTCTCACACAGTTAAGTGCCGTAGTTTTACATCTTTGGATGAGGAGATTTTGAGGGTTTTAAGTCAATACACCCACAAAGTTGCCTGTTCCTCATGTGCAATGCACATAGACCACGTATTGTCCGACGGACTCCTTCGGCCACAAAATGAGCTACATCCGCACATTTCCCTTTGTTAATCCAGTTTGGGGCCTTATGTTGCTCACAATTCCGTGAGGGTGCGCTTCACCTCCCAACTGCCTTAATCTCCTTTATGAGTTTTATGAATAGGGAACATCCGTCAGATTCAACAGCGACTTCCAAATCAAGGTTGTCTATCACGGTGCATTCAACATAACAGGATCTTGGGGTTCTGCCCGCCTTAAGCCTTTACCTGTTTAAAAGATTTCGGACGCCAGTATGATTAAGTGTCAGCCATGTCCGGGACAGGTTGGGAAAGAAAGCTCCCAAGAAGTTAATCCCAGTGTAGTTTTAGGTCTACGGACCGCTGGGGATAAATTTACGCAATTAATTTTGATGGTGATTTTTTTTTTGTGGAAAAGTTCCAGACTTCAACTCGAGTAGTCGAGATTGATACTGGCTTTTCTGGAAAGCTCAAAATCTTTTTGGTTTTTTTTTAAAATGATCCGGGTTATCGAACCTTGATCCGAGTGGTCGAGGCCGATGCCAGTTTTTGGTTGAAAGCAAGAAAAGTCCCCCAAGAAATTAATCCCAGCGTAGTTTAAGGTCTTCGGACCAAACTATGTATATGCTGAAAATACATTCTTTTGTGATTTTTTTTCAAAATATTCCAGATTGTTAAATCCCATTCTGAGCGATCAAGATTAACACTGTTTTTTATTGAAAATCTCTTGAGATTTTAGTCCCGACGTAGTTTAAGGTCTTCGGACCAAAACTTTGTACAGGCGATGCTGGAAATACACGCATTTTTTTTGTTTTTAGAAAAAGGTCCAGAGTCATTGGATCTTGATTCGAACGATCAAGATCTATGCCGGTTTTTATTGAAAATCCCTTGAGATCTTGATCCTGACGTAGTTTAAGGTCTTCGGACAAAAAATATGTACAGAACAGGGCAACACTTTTTTTTTTTGAAAAATGTTTGGTGTCAACGGATCTTGATGTGAGCAAACAAGACCGACGCCGGTTTTTATTAAAAATCACTCGGGATCTTGTTCCCGACGTAGTTTAAGGTCTTCGGATCAAAACTTTGTACAAGATAGGGTGACCCATTTTTTTTTTGAAATGATCTAGGTCATCAGATCTTGGCTCGAACGGCTGAGATCGATGCCGGTTTTTATTGAAAATCCCTCGGGATCTTGATCCCGACTTAGTTTAAGGTTTTCGGACCCAAACTTCGTACATGCTGAAAACTCATTTTTTTTGTGATTTTTTTTAAAAGATTTGGTCTATCTGACCCCTTCCTTGATCGGTTGAGATAGAATGACGGTTTTTATTAAAAAGTCTCTTGGGATGTTGATCCCGACGTAGTTTAAGGTCTTCGGACCTAAACTTTGTACAGTAGGCAGCAATCAAGGTTGAAAATTTCAGGGATTCTTCTTAGAATGGTTTAGATCATCAGGCCATGACTTTGGATGGTTGAGATCACTAGTTTGACCAAGTCAATTCTTTTTCTTTTTCTTGAAAATTTCATGGAGCTTTTTTCCACATCATCGAGCCAACTTCTCCCCAATTTCTCACAAGATGAGATTTTGGTGAGATTCCTTACTTTTCTCATCCTTCTCTTCCATTACTTCTTTCTTACATGAAGGTACAAGATTCACTTGCAACCACCCTTCCCAAGGAGGAGTTCTTCCCAAGGAGAGAGGGTGAGGGGTCGTTTCAACCAGGTGGGAGGACGGACGGCCCCCTGGGTGCCGCCCAAATCGTCTCTGCCCACTGGTCTTTCCAGTGGGTTGGGTAAAGGGGTGCCCTCCCATTTTCTATATAACATGGGGCACCCTTGGCACCTTCAACGTGCAATCTCTCTCTTCTCTTTCTCATACTCTCTCTTTCTTTAAGTTTTTCCATTTCTTTTAGTTGTCTCTTGTCCTTTTCAAGTGGTGGGCCTTAGTGAAGCTTTGGGACAACAAGGTGGTCCCCCTTTGGTGAGTAGTGAAGGTATGGACCAGTCCTTTTTCTTTCTTGTCCTTTTCCTTCTTCACTTTCTCTTCTCATGTTTCTTTTCTTTTCTCCTTGTAGATATTCCAAGGGAATCAAGGTGGGCCCAAGTTTCTTTGGCCTTTTCTTCATCTCCAATCTCTTCTCAAGGTGGTGCATGGAGAAGGACATTGTAAGCTTCCATTTCATTCTTTCTTTTCTTTTTTCATACTCCTTTCATGTGTATGTAAAGGGTAATTTTGCCATGTCCATCAAGTGTGCATGGCAAAATATCCTATCTTTTCTCATGGGAGTTGGGCCACTTTTCATGTGTATCAAATGGGCTCAAAGTGAAGTCATGGCCCTTGGTGTGTTTGATGGGCCCAATGCTTCATTTTGGGCTCACTCTTGCTTTCTTTTTCTTGTTATTTCCTTTGGAGCTTTCTTTTCTTTTCCATCTTCTTTTCAAGGTTTGGGCCCATGGGATTGGTAGGGCCCACCTCAAGTTTTAGGCTCATAGAGCTCATTTTGGGGTGGCCCCATCTTTCTTCACATGTCTATGGACAAAGGTGACTAGCCCATTCTTCACTTGGATCTCAAGTGAGATAGATTTCTTAGTTGGGCTTTTATGGACAAGTAGCCCAAATCTTCCACCATTTCTTGATTATGATGTACATCCTTATGCACAAAGTGTGGTGGGTTCCTTGGAATTCCTTCATATAGATGGGCTTTTGGACCCTCTTTGAAACTTATGAATTTCTTTGAGTCATGTATGCACCCCTACACTTTGTGCATGTGGGACTCTTTCCCTTCATGCCTTTTCTTTAGATGGATGGGACTTGAGTTACTTGATCATCCACAAGTCCCATGAGTGAGTTGTTTCAACTAACTCACTAAGTTCAAATGGTTTTCTCATGTTGTAGGGAAGTGGTTCTCACGAGCTTCCTTTAGTGTCATCAACCTCAAATGGATGACTTCTTCTTCAAGTGAGCTATCCTTGCAACTATAGCTCCTTGAACTTCTCTTGGGGTGCTTGGCTGGTCATCCACCATCATTCTCAAAGATGAATGACTTTTCTTTCAATTTGTGGGAAAGAATGATACCCATAAGTTGCCCAATTTTGTCCCATGCTTTGGGGCATTTTGGATTTTGATCTTCAAGTGGGCTATGTATATCATTCTTAGCCATTTTCATGATGGTTGGGTGGCTCATCAAGCCATGCCCTCTTGTGGTCAAATGGTCTCCCTTTTTTGGTGAAAAAATTGGTGCACATAAGTTGCCCAAACTTGTCCTTGTATGGACATTTCCAACTTTGGTTCTTCATGTGGGCTATGTGCATCCAATTTTTTACCATTGGCTTCTTTGATTCCTATATTTGTGGGTAGACCACCATGTTGTACTCTCATGGTTTCATCAAGATGATGCATATAGGGTTGCCCATGGTTAACCCATGAATGGGTCCTCATGTTCTTCAAGTGGGCTATGTGTTCCTTTCAATCCATTGAGGTGGGGCACTTGAGTTGCTCTTGGGGACCCATTTCCTTCCTATTCCCCACTTGTCCATGTACATGTGTAAAAAGATGGGAACATCTTAGATGAGAATCATGGCCTTGGTATGAAAAGTGAACCAATCCTTGGCCACATAAGGACTTTGAAGAGGGATTTCTCATGTGAAGTTGGATTCTTATCTCTTGTTGATCTCATGGCACTTAAGTGCATTTGTTGTCCAAAATGTGTCCTTGGATGGTGGACTTTCCTTACCTAGGCACGGCATGCAACCCTCTTTGAGATGGGCCTTGCTTTCTTTACTGGGCCCTGCTTTCTTTACTGGGCCCAACACATATCCTAGGTGACACATGGAGTCGGACTTTAGGATTTTTGCATTTGGATGTAAGTTCGAATCCATGGGTTTCCTGGATAATGATTTGGATTTTAACGGGTAAAGAATAGGGACTTACCTTGCCAAGCTTGTAGGATTCGATGGCGGATGGTACAAGAGGGCGGAGGGCGGTCGATAAGGATGATCCGACCTTCATTGTTCACAGAGGGGCTCATATGTGTTCCTTAGCTAAGGAGCACCAACCTCTTCCCTCCATAAAGGGTCGAGGTACCAGAGATCTCTGGGATGATTGAGTGAAACACCCTCAGCCTTTACTTGAACGAGTTCTGGCTGATACTCCTTTTGTTGGCCTCCTTACCTTGCGCTTTCACAATAACAACGCCAACCGCATTCTGCTTGCGGCTCTTTGTGAGAGGTGGTGGGATGAGACCCACACCCTTCAACTCCCTTGTGGTGAGTGGGCAATAACTCCCCTGGACATATACATGCAGATCGGCTTTTCGTTCCACGGGGCAGTTGTTCCCCATGTCGGCTCTCTTGCTCCCATCACTTCTACTGATTGGCTACGGCTTGTGGGAGCCATTCCTCCTAAGCATGAATTTCAGGGCCATCAAGTGAAATTGCGATGGCTCTACAACACCTTCGCTACCATCACCCCTACTACCGAGCTGGAGGCCCTTCACAAAGCACGGGCCATGATTGCTTACGCCTTTCGGTCCTTCCTTTTCTTTCATGCGAACGAGAGGATCGACACTAAATTTTTTCGTTTGGTTGAGGATCTTCACCATCCAGTACAATTGGAACAGGGCTATCTTGACTCATATCTTTTTAGGCTTAGATAAGACCTCTCGGAATAGCCGGTCTTACACAGGTTTCTGGCCCGTCGTAGAGGTATTCTTTTTAACCTTTCCTGGAGACATTTGTCTTCTCTCTCTCTGATCGTTATGTCTGCCCTTATTCAGACTTGTTTTTATGATCATTTTGCTCATCTCTCATCGAGGATACGAGATGACGTTGAGCCATCTTTGTAACTCTTCATGCACTGGCATCAGCAAAATTGTCAACTGGAATTCTCGAGTGTCTGGGGACAATTGGCGCACTGCAATAGACGGATTGACCGTCGAAGATGGAAGTATCTTATTTTCCTTATCCCTCGTGCTACTCTAGGGCTGATTGTGATGAACTCATTTGCTGTAGTTAGCTCGGATGCCGTACTCCAACTTTCCTCTCTACTACACCCCTCAGCGTGTTGAAGCGTATGATTCTTCATGCCTTTGGATCATGCTTTCTGATGCTGAATCATTTCAATGGTATTTGGGTGAGAGGCTGCTTCGACAGATCACTGGTGTAGCTCGAGTCCCTTGGTCCGCACCTCCTCCGGCTACTCAGATCCCAGCTGATGAGATGGCTGATGCTCTTGTGGGCCAGCCTGGATTTCGCTTCACGATCCTAGATCGTGACTACAATGAGTGGTACTTGCTGTACGGACAGGGGCCTCTGCTTCCTTCGCTTTATGTTCCAGGGGGTCGTCGCAGATATGTTGGCGGATCAGTGACAGCTCCTCTGATGGACCTTCATCGTCGGGAGCGGGATGAGAGGAGGGATGATGACGACTATGTTGGCGATCTGTAGCCTGCTTGGATGTATTCAACTTGCTTGATGTGATCTTCTTCTTTCTGCTTTTTTTTTCTGTATCAAAATCTTCTGAAATGAATATATAACCCTTGATTTGCCTCAAAACCTCTTAATGATACTTGGATGCTTTGACTTTTGACTCATTTCTTAATGACTTGTGGAAGATGAGATCTTTCAACTGCATGGATGACGACTTGAACTGGTTCAGATCGCTTGAATTGGCCCTGTGGGCCCTTTCCAGACTTCAGCTTTGCTTTGGAGCACATTTCTTGATGTTTTGTGAGGCTAAGAAGGCTTTTCATGGTGTGGATGATGACTTGAACGGCTCAGATTGCTCTTTTCAGCCATGTGGGCCCACTTGATGATCAGATCTTGGATTCTGGCCCGTTTTCTTGATGATCAAACCTTCGATCTTGCTATTTTATGACTCATGTGAATTCTTCCATGGTTTAGATCATGATGATCTAGTCTTTGAATGGCTCAGATTGCTTGTGGGCCCCTCTTGATCAATTTTCCTTCCTTTTGACTTGATCAGACCCATGTTGGCTGTAATACTTCATGATTGGACAGGTGGGGTACCTTCCAAATGATTCTGATCATCTTCAAATGAAATTCTGAGTTGATTGGAGCTTTGGGCAGCCCTCAGCGTGCCATCTGCTGACGTGGACTGTTAACCTCACCTACCAACGACTGTGAAGCCAATCCCGTGGAGAGAGAGGGAGCGCGTCTGTACGAGTAGCCCATAGCGGGCCGCCCAAACGTCGCCTCTTGTGCGGCCTGGGCTGACCGTGCTCGGACATTCTCCACAGTCCACTGCTCCTATACCCACATTCTCTATACTCTCAGGTTCGATTGCAGCCATGAATCTTCCTTTTGTCTCTTCTTTCATTCCTTTTTTGTCTTTTTCTCTATTGGTCCTCTCTTGGGCAGCCATTGATGATAGCTTGAGGGCCATTGTGGGAGAGGTTGGTGGGTCCCACACTTCAGCAATTGGTGAAGGTCTTAATGATGGTGGAATGCTTTTGATTGATGGTGTAGATGAAGCATTGAATGAGGGCATTGATGGGGATTTAGGGACAGTGGTTGGTGGAGCTTTGAATGGCCCCATTAATGGCAGCTATGTTGGAAATTCAGATTTGAATGGGGCCTTGATTATGGGAGAAATGGATGGTATGGGGAGATGGGACACAGGTGAGGCTATGCACCCTTTGAGTGTGGGCCATATGTATGATGTGATCGATGGTGGTGATGGGGTCACGATGGACATAGATGGGCTGATCTCATGTTTGGATGGTATGGATGGTTCAGATGATACCTTTAATGGTTTGGCTGCTCTTGATAATGGCTGAGATGTGCGACACACTTGCTTGGGTGGACTTGATGTGATCATTGATGATGTCCCCTTGATGATGGACGGTGTGGATGTCTCGATGATCCCTTTGATTGGACAGGATGATGATTGGACTCACGACTTCATGTTGGAGGGGACTGCAGGTCCAGATCTAATCGTTGATTCTTCAATCGGGGTTGCCGGGACCTTTCTTGATGGTTCAGATGCATTTTTCGGCGGTTAGATTGGTCAGGATGCTACGATGTGTGGTGTGATCTTTGCCAGTAGCCCTTTTGATGGAGAGTACCATCCTTCTCCTGGTTGTCGGTCCTTTATGCACTCGATTCACGAGGTGGGCGAGTCTTCTCATGCGGCTGAGGTCGTGATAGTTTCAGATAGTGGTGCGACTATATCAGACATAGCCTGCTACTGGGGATATGTCAGGGGCTGTTGAGTCTGCAGAGGTTCTAGCTTTTTCTTCTCGTTCGCCCGTTGATCTTTCGATCCTTAATGAGCTGTCATCGATTCCTGGGCCTTCTGTTTTGGAGGGGATACCCGTGAGGACTTGTCAGCTGCTTCCTCTTCCTTCTTGCTCGCCACGACTACTTGCTTGGCTTGACAGCTTGTCAGCTTATGAGATTCGAGACTTGGAGTCCTATGGCTTCGGCAGTTTGATCCATATGGTTAGAGTTGACATTGATTGGAGGATGCTCGGGGCTGTGCTGATTGACTGGGTCCCTTCGTTGAACTTGTTCGCGTTCAATGACATGGAGATGGGACATTCTTTGGAGGAGCTTGCGCGCTTGACCTGGTCTTCCTTGGGATCACACTCAGTATTTTTCGCCGAAGACTCTGCCGAAGACTGCCACACCACAGAACTGGTTTGGGATCCCATATCTTGTTCAGCCTGCAGCTGCCGGACAGGATGCTGTGGTGTTCTCCTTGGACTTGCTGTATGGTCTTTTTTTGAGTCCTCGGAGTGTGGCAGGGTCCTTACTTTCTCGGAATGCATTGATGTTCTGCTTAATAGCTGAGGTGTTATTCTTGGGATGGCAGAGATATCAGACTCCTTTGCTTTTCGAGGTGATGAGCCGAGTTGTTCGACGTCAGGGGATCATTTCTCTCATCCTGGCTGAGCTGTTTAATGGGCTGACTGACTGTGCCCTGGGCCGCACTCGTGTCCTTCGCGGCTGCTGTGCATTCCTCCAGGTATCTTCTCTGTGCTTTTCTTTTCTTTTCTTGTTTTTTAGGGATTGCTCTGCTCTAGCTGAATTTCTTTTCCTTCTTATGATCAGGTCTGGATATGGGAACGTCTTTCGCTGACTGTTCCTGTACCATTTCCTGGCACCCGTCACCCTGATCTTATGCAACACATCATTGTTGTAGGCAAATATAGTCTGACAAGAAGTGAAGAATCGCGGCAATATGAATGCGAGGAGTCCAGGTCGTGCTCGCGGTAAGGGGTCGCACTCCCGGATGCGAGCAGCTCGGCTCGTACTCTTCAGAAGAGGTCACATCTCCTGGATGCGAGCAGCTCGGCTCGTACTCTTCAGAAGAGGTCACATCTCCCGGATGCGAGCAGCTCGGCTCGTACTCTTCAGAAGAGGTCGCATCTCCCGGATGCGAGCAGCTCGGCTCGTGCTCTTCAGAAGAGGTCGCATCTCCCGGATGCGAGCAGCTTAGCTCCGGCTCGTCAGAAGGGGTCGCACCTCATGAATGTGAGCATCCATGGCACAAGCAGCTCCCGACATCAGAACAGTCCTGAGTCTTCGTTTTTGGTTTGGACGGTCTTCATACTTCTAGCACCCGATTCCCGTCGAGCGGCTTGTTCAATCCCTCTGCGACACCAAGCAGGGCTACACCCAGTTCGGTGGTCTCCGTCCCTTCGGCGTCTCTCTCCTTTTCGTTGGCTATGACTCCAACTACGGTTTCCAGCTCTACATGAGTGATCAGCGTTACTACTACGCCTACCGACAGCCCGTATGGCTCGATTTTGGGCTCATCTTCTCTTATGGTTCCGAATCTCTAGGGATTGCTATCAAGAAACGTGATTGCCGGAAGAAGTCATTGGGTTAGATCTTGCCTTTAAGGATAAGGATCTTGTCCCACGAAATCAGCGAGATTTCGGTATCGTATGCGACATCAGCGGGATTTCGATATCTTACGTAACAAATTGGGTTGCTTCAGATCTATATAAAGGGGTGACTCCATTAAGAGAAAGGTACACACAATATATTCAATCCCTGCCTTGTTTTGTCCTGGTTACTCTTCTTTTCTTCTTTGGCCTGACTTAAGCATCGGAGGGCTAACGGCTGGGCCCCTAGCCACCCTTAGTTGCTGTCTGTCTTCTTTCAGGTTTGGCGGAAGAAATCTGTGTTGGAGAGAAGGTGAGCGTCCGGAGGGTACTGTTATGAAATCTGACATTAACAGTTTGACGCCGTCTGTGGGAACGACTTGATCGTCAAAATCAATCGTTCTAACCATCGATCAAAATCCTTCGGCGATGCCTCCTAAAAAGGCTGTTCATCCTCCAACTTCAAGGCAGGCACCACCTTCGCCTGATGAGACGGAATCCGTACCTGCCCTTCCACCTGCCTCGAGAACATCCCTCAAGGAGCCCCAACTATGCCATCACCAAACCCATTATTGGAAGCTTCTGAAAATCAAGACGATGTCCTACGTTTCCTCGGAAACACTCTCCTAACTCTAAACGCCGGAGTTCAGGCGCTGTCAAATCGGCTTGATCAGCATTTCCCCGAACCTCAGAGACAAGCCTCCGAAGGGTTACCACCGCAGCCCATACCAGTGGCATCTAGACATTCTATGGATGAACCACAGGTCCCACCACTTGGCAGCCATCTCCCTGTACCGTCTCCACATTCTATACATTCTAGTTCGTCTCAACAACCTCAACCGCAGGGCTCCACCGCCGAAACATCAAGCTATACCCTACCATGGGAAGGAGATCTAAAAAGAATCCATGATCGTTTCCTCGGTTGTCTGATGAGGAGACAGCGATCCGTAGCCTTGAGCGAGATGAGGTGTATTACCTGCGTATGGAGGTGAGCAGGTTGAGAGCGAGGCTATCTCATTATGAGTCAGAGGACTTACCCGTTGTTGCCGAGGATGAGGGTAGAGATTGACTGCGTCGCATTTTAGGTCCGTGTCGACTGTCTGTACATCCCTTTTTGCATAGTACATGACTGATGATGATGCATTTTTTGTATTTTTTTGAAAAAGAGACGACATGATATATGTAAAAAGAATATGATGCATTTAATGAAAAAAGGGAAAACTTTTTGAAAATCTATTGTGCCATGAGTTGTTTAGTGAGTGTGTCTGGATTTTGTGTCGGGACATAGGAATAAGAACTGAGGCTCGGCCAATGCTTTAGGCTGATGTCTCGAGGTCGACTTGTGTGATCCCTTTGGTTCCCTAGAGGTGTAGGCAATGAAAACTGTTACTTCTTGAGATTGTCAGAGTTCGTAAAGTTCTTTGTTCCCGACTGTATTTCTTCTTGTTCTTTAACTGTAACTGCTTGAACCGATCTGGACCGTCTGATTTCCTGGTGCCTGCACTTTTCATATTTCTTTTTCTTATTCGAGCCATTTTTGCCTGCAGCGCTCTTTCAAGTTTTCACTATAGCCGGCCTTTTCCCGTCATTTTTGCTCGTAGTGCCCTTTCGGGTTTTCATCACGTCCCGGGTATTTGATCTTGCCTGCCCCTTGACAGCTATGCTATTTTTACCCTCGGCTCCCTTTTGGGGTTTTTACCAAGTTCGCTGTATGCTCACTGTTTTTACTCGGAGCGCCCTTTCAGGTTTTCACTCCGCCCTCTTTTTTTAGGCACATAATTTTTTTTTTCTGAATTTTTGGCTAATTGTGGCAGCTAGAGGTCGGGAATCCGTCGTTGTCGGCCGATGGCAGCCTTTCAGTCCTTATCCTGAGTTACGATGATAGAGCTGTCGGTCTTAGCCATAGACCTTTCTGAGGTGGTGGATGGATGACTATGTTTCTTCGTGGGTTGATTTTTCTTGGGTGCTTTGTTTTGGTTTCCCATTTTCTTTCTCTTTTTTTGTATTCTTTTTTTTTTTCTCACTTTTTTCTTTTAAATCCCCTTATTTGAAACACTTGTTGATGGACAAAAATGATTTCTCGGAGGTTTTAGCTTCGACCTATTGGCTTCAGCTCTATCAATGTAACTCTTGATAAAGTCAGAATGACTTACCCGTGAAAGATCTTCACTTTGTCGGCGTTGATTGGCTCAGGAAGATCCACCCCTCTCTTGCTGGTGAGTCTGAGGGCGCCTCCAGGAAGTACTTCTCTGATGATCAGTGGTCCGTCCCATGAGGGTTTGAACTTTCCTCTGGGATCAGGAAGATGCGATGGTAGAATCTTCTTCATGACCATGTCGCCCACCTTGAAACTTCTCTTTCGGACTCTCTTGTTGTAAGCCCGTGCGATCCTTTTTTGATAACACTGGGAATGACTTAGCACACGCATGCGCTTCTCATCTGCTAGCTGTAACTGATCAAATCTGGCCCGTTGCTATTCTCTTTCTTCAATTTCGCTTTCTAATAACACCCGTAGTGACGATATTTCCACCTCGACCGGTAGAACTGCTTCCATTCCATCAGTAAGCTCGAAAGGAGTAACGCCTGTAGCAGATCGTATAGACGTTCGATAGGCCCAAAGTGCATATGGGAGCATATCTAATCAATCTCGATAAGTCACGACCATCTTCTCGAGTATCCTGACGACTGTCTTGTTCGCGGCTTCTACCCCACCATTCATCTGAGGACGATAGGGGCTTGATCGATGACGCTGAAATTTGCTGAGGAAGTCATTCATCTTCTTGTTGACGAATGGGGTCCCATTATCTGTGATGATAGCATTAGGGATTCTATACTGGCATATGATGTTGTTTTTCATGAATTTGACCACCTGGGATGCTGCAATCGTGGTGTAGGAGGCTGCTTCTACCCACTTGGTGAAGTAGTCGACCGCCACAAGCATATACTCATGACCGTTTGATGCTTTGGGACTAATCTTCCCAATGATGTCGAGTCCCCATATAGAGAAGGGCCAGGGAGTCGTCAGATTGTACAGTTTTGATGAGGGGGCATGAATTTGATTCGCGTGCTCTTGACACTTGAAGCATTTTTTGATGTGCTGACAGCAGTCCGTCTCCATGGTGCGCCAATAGTAGCCGAGTCGTAAAATCTCTTTGCCATCATGTGCCCGTTCATGTGTGGGCCACAGATTCCTCCGTGTATTTCTTTCATGATCTTCGCAGCTTCTGTTTCATCGACGCATCGAAGGAGGATGTGATTATAGGATCGCTTGTAAAGAACTTCGCCACTAATGGTGAACTGGCCGGCCAAACGCTGGATGGTTCGACGATCTGTTGCTGTTGCTGACTCCGGATACTCTTGGGTTTCGAGATATTGCTTGATGTCGGCATACCGGGGTTTATCAGGAACAGCTTCGGCTTCTTCTATTTGTAGGCAGAAAGTAGGTTCTTCTTGAGTTTTGACTGTGAGCTCCCATTCTGAAGCTCCTTTCGGGATCTCGAGCATGAATGCAAGTGTAGAGAGAGCATCTGCAAACTGATTCTTGGCTCTGGGCATGTATGAGAAGGTGATTTCTTTGAATTCTTCGATCAGGTTTTCAAGATACACAGGATATGGTATCAACTTCTCGTCCTTGGTTTTCCATTCGACATTGGTTTGATTGATAATAAGCTGTGAGTCTCCAAATACTCGTAGCTTCTTGACGCCCAAGATTATGGCTTCCCTTAAGCCAGTGATGCATGCTTCGTATTCTGCTATGTTGTTGGTACACTCGAATGCTATGCGCCTTGAGATAGGAATAGGGACATTATCTGGAGAGTAGAGGATTGCTCCGATACCACTCCCTTTAGAATTTACTACGCCATCGAAGAATAACGTCCACTCATTTTTCTTCTTATTTTCTTCATCTTCGATAAGCAAGAGATCTTCATCAGGGAAGAATGTCTTGAGCGGTTGATAATCCAGGAGAGAATGAGCGGCAAGATGATCGGCAAGGGCCTGCCCCTTGATTGCCTTCTGAGTGACATAGGTGATGTCGAATTCAGACATGAACAACTGCCATTTAGCTATCCTTCCAGTGAGTGCCTGGTTTCTCGAACAAGTATTTGAGCGGATCCATGTGAGCGAGGAGGAGAATGGGGAACGCAATCAAGTATTGACGGAGTTGCTGAGTTGCCCAGACTAAGGCGAGGCAAGTCTTCTCGATCGGGAAATACTTGGTCTCGTAGTCGGTGAACTTTTGGCTCAAATAGTATATTGGTTGTTCCTTCTTTCCGGTCTAGTCGTGCTGGCCGAGAACACAGCCAATGGCTTCTGCTGCTACCGAGATGTATAAGAATAGTGGTCGTCCGGGAGTAGGCAGCACTAGAACTGGAGGATTCATGAGATACCTCTTGATGTGATCGAAGGCAACTTGGCAATCGTTATTCCATTCTTTTGGAACGTTCTTCCGGAGGAGGCTTGAATATGGGTTCACAGATAGGTGTGAGCTGTGCGATGAAGTGACTGATGTATTGAATTCTGCCGAGGAAGCCACGAATTTCTTTCTCTGTTCTAGGAGGGGGCATCTCAATGATTGCTCTAGTTTTGGTTTCGTCGACCCTGATGCCATCCTCACTTACCATAAAGCCAAGGAGCTTGCCTCCCATTGCACCGAAGACACATTTCTGAGGGTTCAGGCGGAGCTTGTACTTTTCTAATCTGTTGAATAACTTCTTCAGATATTCAAAGTGTCCTTCAATTGTTCAAGATTTCACGATCATATTGTCCACATATACTTCAAGCTCTTTGTTCATCATGTCATGGAATAATGTTGTCATTGCTCGGTGATATGTTGCTCCTGCGTTCTTCAGACTGAACGGCATTACCCTGTAACAGAAAGTTCCCCAGGGAGTGATAAATGATGTCTTCTCGCAGGTCTTTTACGACCATCTTGATCTGATTGTAACCTGAGAACCCGTCCATGAATGAGAAGACCTTGTATCTGGCAGTGTTGTCGACCAGAGTGTCGATATGTGGCAAAAGGAAGTCATCTTTAGGACTGGCTTTGTTGAGATCTCGGAAGTCGATGCACATTCGAACCTGCCATCCTTCTTTGGTACTGGTACGATGTTGGCGAGCCATTCTGGGTAGTTGGAGACTACCAAGAATCCCGCATTGTACTACTTGATGACTTCATCTCGGACTTTTAGAGCCCATTCTGGCTTCATTCTTCGAAGTTTCTGCTTCATTGGCTTCATATCCGGCTTGGTTGGTAGATAGTGTACAACGAGCTCTTCATCGAGCCCCGGCATGTCTTCATATGAGAACGCGAAGTTGGACAATCTTGGAGCTAGGAACTCTATCATTCTCTGCTTCATCTCAGGTGGCAACGATTTTCCAATGCGTACTTCCCTAGGGATCTCAGGTGTCCCCAAGTTTACTACTTTAAAATCATCGGCTACTACATTGGCTTTAGATTCAAACTTTTTGAGGAGATCCTCTAGTTTGGGAGTCGGGTCATCATCTTCCTCATTCCGAGCTTCGTCCAGACCGATGAGCTCGAAGTCTAGTTCGATGTCAAAATCATATGATTCGACTTCAAAGTCATGTAGCACTTTAGACGAACTTAGCACATTATTAAATGCAGGAAAAGAAATAGTTTTTTGGTTTTTGAGAATTTTCTGGAATGAAAATGCTAGATGTTTTTGGCTTTTGAAAGTTTTTTTATTTTTTTGGTTTTTTAAAATTCTCGGGACTTTGAACAAGCGGGCATTGCAGACCATGATTGATCCTAGCTTGTCCCAAAGTTCCTCTCGCTGCTTAAACCGACGTTTTTTTTTTTGAAGCCAGAGCCCTTAAATGACTCTCTGGCTGATTCAGAAGTTAGGGGAACAGATGACCATTCAGGACCCCACACTCCTTCCTCTGGAGAGGTGGGGGTTGATGATTTGGGCGAAGAATCACAGTCTGACCCATTGACCATGATTTCTCGCTAGTCGAGATCTGAGTCATACTCGGTCCCTCCTGGATCACTAACCTTGCATTGTAATTCTTCTGGTTTCACGGCGAGACATGAGTTCAGAATCTGGACATCGGACCAATCCAGGGCTGGCCATTTCCCTTTCTTGGTCCAATGGATGGGCTGCTTTTGCCCCTGACTGATGGCTGATGATGTTGTTTTTGTAGAGACGGGCGAGCCGTGCCCCTTGTTGATCGAGGCTGGGATGGGCAAGTTGTGCCCCTGGTTGATTGATGCTGAAGTGGGCAGGTTGTGTGTAATAACCCGGATCCTTACAATAATTTAAATAATAATTTGATTAACTTTAGATTTCTGGAATAATTTAATTAGTAGTTTAATTGATTAGCTAAGTAATTAAATAACTTTAATATTGTTAAATTAATATTAAATAATCCGTAAGGAATTATAGTATGGCCCCTTTATTAAAGTTGCTCAACATGAACCCTAGAATAGCGTAGAAGTGTTAGATTTCACAAAACTCATAAATTTACAATAATTTAAAAATGCCATTAGTTAAACTTAAGTTATATGGCCATTTTCAAGTATTATGATTTCTGACGATCATTCTTGTACAAAACTCTATATATGAGTTATAGGACACGATCTAACCGTACACATGGAATTTCAACCCTCCAATCATTCTACAAATCTCCTAATCAGTAAATGGGCCATAAAGTGGGCCATCTAAACTCGGATATGCCTCATTTTTTGTGTCATGCCTTAAAATTAGGTGGCCTAGCTAATGGTCGGATTGGATTTCTTACATACATCAAGGTGGGACCCTCGTGTGCAGTGCACAAGGTAGGCACGCGGTCAACCCGCGTTGACCGCATTTCACGCGATGCGGACGGGAGCCGTCCTCTTTGAACGCTGATACAGCGGCAGCGTTACCGCTGCCGGCCATTAATGGTCCACACCGTCCATCACAGTGAACCCCATCAGTTGATCCAATTCGTCCATCTATAGTGCGCCCCACCCGAACCTAAGAGGTTGGTCGTCTCAACATCTTCGGTCGATTGTATGTGCCACTTCAACTTACCAAACTCAATTAAAGAATTCAAGATTGGCCAAGATCTTCGATCCTACCTCGCATGGATGGCCAGATCTTCTTGGAGAGTACCGTGTGGACCCCACCTAGCTTCCTAACGAGCCCCACATGCAAAGGAGTTCCAGAACCAGTCGGTCTCCTTCTCCAACTCGAACCGGGACTTCCTTGTGCGTCCGCACCTTCACCGCTTCTCCACCGCCCTAGTTAGCTATATAAGGTCTTCATCCGCCCACTCTTATCTTCTAAGAAACACAGGGAGAGAGAGAGAGTACGGGTAGTGAGAGAGTGTGTTCGGATAGAGAGAGAGAGAGAGCGTGCAGGTAGAGAGAGAGAGAGAGGGTGGTGACAGGTTGTTGTTCTTGCTGCTGCCGCTACTACTGCTGCTGGGAGGACCTTCTTGCGAAGAAGAAGAAGGAGAAGAAGGAAAAGAAAGAGAAAGGATGAAGGAAAAAGAAGAATAAGAAGAAGAAGAAGAAGAAGAAGAAGAGAGAGAGAGAGAGAGAGAGAGAGAGAGAGAGAGAGAGAGAGAGGGTGGTGGTGCGGCTGCTATTGCTGTGGCTGTTGCTACACCGCTGCACTGCTGGACCCTGCTCCAGCAAAGAAGAAGAAAGAAGGAAAGAAGAAAGAAGAAAGAAGAAGGAAGGAGAAAGAAGGAAGTAAGAAAGAAGAAAGAAGGAGAAGTTTCAACCGAGTCGACTCAGTGAGCCAACTTAGGCTCAATTTGGAGCTTAGGACCTGTCAAGGTGAGTGATTCTTCATAGGGACTTTCCTGTTAACTTTCTCAAATTCTTCCTTCTAGTTGTCTTTCGAATTAGGGTTTGAGTTCTTTCAATTTCATATTACTTTCACGTCTTTAAATTGATCCTAGGTATGGGATTCTACCTCTTGCTTGTATTCTTCAATTCCGTGTCGACATTCCTTACTTTTCTTGTAGCGTTTCTATAATTTCCTATGTAACGTTACGTAGAGGTTGAATATAGGTAGAATACTCTTTCTTTGAATTGGCCTCCTAAATTCCAAATATAAAAATCCTAGTTAAATGGAGCGTAGATGCACAATACATTGTTGTTAGTACAAAACCTTACGTAACTTTACGTGACATACATACTTAACAACTCTCTTAAGTTACGATAAATAATTAGATGAAGAATCACTTAAATAAAGATGACACATGCATGGTGTGATTGGAATTGAGTATTGAGATGCATTGTATGCTTAAAGAAGTGATTCCATAACTCATGACATTCATATACATCTTTTATACACTACGACAGAACTGGAGCATGGTTGATTTGACTCCTGGCATGCATGGTTGATTTACCACCTTGCTGTACCGGTTAGGTGAGTATGGTTGATTTGCGACAGGTTCCTAATGTTCAGTGGCAACGAGTTCTGGTCGTTTCACTTATTGAGCATGGTTGATTTGCTCGGTTGGATCAGTGGTGCATGGTTGATTTGCTCACTGGCGTGCATGGTTGATTTGTCGCCTCACTATACCAGTTAGGTGAGCATGGTTGATTTACGACAGGTTCCTAATGTTCAGTGGCAGCGAGTTCCTAGACGTTTGTTGCTCTCACACGTATCATAACATACATGACATCATGATATTCATGTTCCTTCTACAATAAATCATAAAGTGTATTAATCATAACCTTACTCTTGTATATTTTCATACAATGCTATCTTTTGATGTTTTACATCTTATCTCTTATTAACTGGAATATTACCTGTGATGGAAATGACCTCACTAGGCTTTAGCTCACCAAAATCACCACAGTTCTTGCAGAATTTCAGGAGGAAGGAGGAGCGGCTGAAGCGGAATATCTGGACGACTATTTCTATTAGAAGCTTTATCTTAGATTAGGTGGTTTAATTTATTTCTTTTTGAAGATGATTGAAATAGACTTTAGTAGGCTTATATGGTTTGCAGAGTAGATGTAGTTGTTTGATTTAAATTATAGTTTGAGATTTAAGCTATGATAAATCAAGTACTTTAGTTTAGTAGTATTGTGGTATGTAGAATGAATTTCTCTAAAAGTTATGCTTGAATTAAGTTTGCACTCTATAACTCGGGCCTTGGGTTGTTGTACTCGAGTCTCGAATTTCACTGGCGTGACATTGTGCCCTTGGTTGGCTAGAATTGAAGTGGGCCGGTTGTGCCCCTGGTTGGGAGCAGGTATCAGAGTACCCTGGTCCTGAAGCTGTTGTACTTGACTTTCTTCTTTGTCTTCATCCTCTTCTTCTTCTTCCGGAGGCTTAGATGGTTCTAGAATCTGGTCCCATCGAATGGGGGACCACATGGTCCAAGCTAGGCTCATCGGGAGGCCTTTGTGTAGTGCAGTCGGTTGATTCCCTCTTGGATCTTTGCAAGGATTCTCCTGGCTTGACGAATGGAAAGGGAGAGCAATGAAATTTCTTCTTTCTTTTGTCCATGAGGATTGCCCTGTACCCAAGCCCCCATTTACGTTGATTATATACCAGCGGCATCTTTCTGGACTTGAAATGATTCTTCATTCGGTACTTAAGGCTCAGATGTTCTGCTGGTGAAAA
This sequence comes from Liriodendron chinense, assembly GCA_003013855.2. Classification (NCBI taxonomy): domain Eukaryota; kingdom Viridiplantae; phylum Streptophyta; class Magnoliopsida; order Magnoliales; family Magnoliaceae; genus Liriodendron; species Liriodendron chinense. Next base: position 3,336,367 of record ML058466.1, on the reverse strand, counting down.
GACACGGTCCACCCTTATCGGTTCTAGATTGGCTGATAGCATTCACAGTCTCGAACTCGAAACTATGAAACGGGACGTCTTCTTCAGAGTGATGGATGTCGATGACATGGGATATTTGGTTCAGTAGCAGCAGCATTGGAAGGAATGATGAGCTCTTCTTTGCATGGATAGAGATCACTTGATTTCACACGTTGGCCCGTAAGTTAAAGTATGAATGGACTAGATTGGGGAGAAGAAGTGATCGAGACGCTTGCCTTCTTCTATGCTGTTGACGGCAGGGCCACGAGATGAACTGGGGTCCGACAGATGCTGAGGCAGAGGATTCTGAAGGATGTTAGGTGGAAGCTGCTGGAGGAGTTCTAGGGACTGAGATGACGATCTTTCCTGTCATCAATCAGATCTTGTATGGCATTCTTCAGAGTCAGGCATTGATCAGTGGTGTTGCCACTGCCCTTGATGGTAGGCACAATACTCATTTTCTCGGTAGGTTGGAGGTAGAGGATTTGGAGGAGGCCTTGGTGCCATCAGAGTGAGTAATTGCTTCTGTACCAGCATGGCCATGACTTGACTGAGTGGCTGAGTCAGAGGAGTGAATTTGCTGGGCTCTCTGTAATTTTGCCTATTCTGATATGAGTATTGGCCGTCCCCCCTGAACTGCTGCTGCTGTCGAGGTGGTTGTGGTTGTGGTTGAGGATGCTGATACCTCTGAGGTTGATGCTGAACCTGATTCTGCTGATACTGTTGACATCCCTGTGGGGGAGCATATTGGTTGCCCTGAGCAGTGGCGATGATGTTGTTTACCTCTGTCGGGTGAGGAGGAGAACCGCTGCGGTTTCCATTCCCATATCCGATAGGCCTTCCTTCTACTCTGTTCCGTTTGATAGGAGTGGCTTGATGAGGCCATAGGGAGATTGTCCCGGCTCGGATTCCTGCTTCGACTTGCTCTCCAGCACGGATCAACTGTGAGAATTTTGCATATGGATGCGAGATGAGATATCCAGATATGCTAAGATATGTTGAATGAACAATCATGGAGATTTGTTCTTCGTTGTCGATAGGTGTCCGCATTCTGGTCGCCATAGCTCGCCAACGTCCTACATAAGCTGATAGCGTTTCATCACTCTATTAGCTTGAGAGCTGCGAGGTCGGCTCTTCTGGGTGCCATGTTGAGATTGTATGCGAATCTGTCGACGAAAGCCTGGGAAAGTTGATCCCAAGTCCTGATGCGATGGCAGTCCAATGATGTGTACCAATCTAGGGCATCGCTCTTCAAAGATTTTTTATATAAATGAATGAGGGCCCCTTCATTTTCTGAGATTGCACTCACCACAGAAGGCCTTGAGATGTGCTGTGGGACAACCGCTACTGTCGTATCTTTTGAATTTTGGTACCTCAAAATTTTGAGGTATCTGAGCATCTGGAAAAGGACACAAGTCTTTGAACTTGGTCAAAGGTAGATCGATTCCTTGTTGTCGCTGAAGCTAATTTTGCAAGATCTAGAACTGCTCCTGCAACTCGTCCAGTCTTGCATGATCTTTTTAAGCGACTGGTGCCTCTCGGAGTAAGGCACGTTCTTCTTCGGCATAGTGGTCGATGTCGTCGACCCTATGGGCTTGCCGAAAAGCAACCGCGGGTTGCTGAAATTGATTTGATGACTGAACTGGATTCTAATGAACTTGTGCTTGAAATGGCTGTAACTGAACTGGAGACTGTACTGAAGGTTGAACTGGAACTTGCTGGAAATTAACCGGAGATTGCTGAATTGAAGATTGCTGGAAATTAACTGGAGTTTGCTGCATTGAAGATTGCTGAAAATTAACTGGAATCCCATCGGCGGGGATGTGCTGGAATTGAAAAGTGCTCCTGTTTGTAGGAGGCTGAGATGCTGGGAAGTGACCCCCTTGTTGGGTATTCGCCATTGTCCGCTGATTGATGTGGGCTTGACACTGACCCCCATTGTGGGCATTTGTCAGTGCTGTCCCTGTTGCTGAAAATTGAATTGAAATCCCATTGGCGGGCATGTGATGAAATTGAGTAAAAGTCCCATCGGCGGGGACATGTTGAGAAAGAAAAGGGGTCCCATCGGCGGGGACATGCTGGAATCTATCGGGGTTGTTACTTGTAAGATTGACTGGAACCTGACTTGAAGTTCCTACGATAGGAGCATTCTAAGACGGTCTTGTTGTCGTAGGGAGATACTGAGGAGGATGCCCCATAGCGAAGGGCTGAGATGGCTGCTGTCGATAGTCTTGGGCAGACTCCTATGGTTGTGCTTGATTTGAACTGGAGGCCGGAAGGACCCGGCATGGCTATTGAGATTGCTGACCTGGGCCAGCTTGATTGTTGACTGCTATGGTAGCTTGTGCTTGTATGAATTGCAAGAGCATCTCTTGCATTTCTCTCATTCCTTGCGCCAATTCTTGCATGATTGGCGTATTCTCAATTGGTTGTTGCGCTGGAGGTTGCGCTTCGGTCATTTCAAGAGCTGAGAATAGGTGAGTTTCCTTTTCGTGGTCGGACATGGCTTGCTGAGCCCGAGTGCGGATTATGCCGCTGGAAGGGAAGTTGTTTTCGAACACGTTGAGCCCGAGGAGGCGCAATGGTGAGGACTATACTCTACTCTTTTTTTGGTTTTGGGATTTTCTATTTTTTATTTTTTGGGTAGAATGCTATGCAGATGAGATTGTATGAGGACTAAAGACTTTCAAGTATAGGAAGGATTCTGTTTTTCAAGCTGGATCACGACTAATGGGACCAGCATATCCCCAGCAGAGTCGCCATTCTGTGGACTGCTCGTCGTTCCGCGCTCCCGGACGTTTTCCCTTTCCTTTCGGAAAAGAAGAGGGGGTGCGTGCGCGCGAATCGCCGTTTGTGCCACTGGCTTGGCTCATTCTCGAGGGCTTTGTTCGGTTGTCGTGTTAAGCTGGATGTGTTTAGATGAGTTCGTATAAAACTAGAGTCGCCACTAGCCAGTTACTTCGAATCTACAGTCGGACTAGACCCCGTAGAAACGTTAGAGAAGGGGATCTAAAGATTCCTTCCTCTAAAATGACTCATTTTGATCTGCGGCCAGAGATTCGAGGTATGGGATCTCGGTTACAGGGTGGGAAGAGGTGAAGCACCCCACACACTGCCCATACCGAAGTACGGTCTCTACTTCACAGAATCGAACTAATACTTGAAAGTCTTATTTAATCTTCGTACATTCTCATGGATGACATGATGCATGAATGCAGGTCTGAACAGTAAGAGTTTCTAATGGGCAGGTTTTCATTAACAGGCAAGCCTAGAGCATACGCTCGAACCGACATGTGCTTTATGCGAGATGTATGCTGTGTGTTTGAATGGTCAAAGTGCTTGTAGAGACTGATGCATGAATGCAGGTCTGAACAGTAAGAGTTTCTGATAGGGCAGGTTTCCATTAACATGCAATCCTAGAGCATACGCTCGAACTGACAGGTGCTTTATGCAGGATGCATGTTGTGTGCTTGAATAATCAAAGTGTTGGCAGTGGCATAATAAGAAGGGGGGTTGGAAGAAAAGTAAATGTTGCACTTATGCTAGATGCGAATGAGATGATGCTGGTAAAAGAGTAGCTGGATGGACGGAGGTGTCGCAAGGGTTGGCTTCGAGTGGCTGGATCAAGACTTGGGTGGCTTGGGAGACTTAGACTAGGGTCAGGCTGGGCTGGACCAGGGCTAGGCTCTTCTCACTCGGGTTCTCCTTGGTGGAGGAATGGGCTAAAGGGGTGGAGAGAAACTCGGAACGAACGGTTTTTTCAGGACGTTGAGGGATGCTTGAATGAGAAAGGGAGGGGGGTATTTATAGGAGCGGAGAGTGGCAGAACCTGTAAATAATTTTGGGCGGCACCCAGGGGGCCCCCTGTACGGTCATTTTGCTTCGGGTTTGGAGTGTACGACCTCCGAACCTGAAGCAGAAATTTTTTAGGTTTAGGGTTCGGACTTGCTCCGAGGCTGCGGTTTGGAACTCGGTGAGTTGACTGGGTTTGGGAGATGGGTTGACACAGTGAGTTAACTCGATGGGTTTACTTAGCGGGTTGACTTGGTGATTTGACTCAGCGGGTTGAGTCACGGAGTTTGACTTTTTTAGGATTTTTGACTGGTTTTTCTTATGGGGGGTTTTTCAGGCTGATGTTTAGGGGTGAGTTAACTGGGTTCAGTCTTGAGCTGGGCTATAGATTGGGGCTTATAAGGGCGAGTTTGGCTGAGTTTGGACATGGGATTTGGGGGTATGGTCCTCCATTCATTCAGCTATCTCTACCAACATTGTAGCCGAAGGTGTGGTGTCTACAGATGCCCCTCTTTGGCAGAGGTTGCGTGCAACCGAATGCCAAAGCGAGTGGACACCCCACTTCTGACTCGGTCATTCATAGATCATGGTTTAAAGTTTTTGCTTGCCTTTGCATCTGCGTTAGTTGATTATCTGGAAATTGATCACTCGCACATACCGTGGGAGTTTGGAGAAAACATTGCGATTGTCCCTGCATGCGCTGCAACTTGGGTACCCAATCACAACCTGTGGACCCTCGCCGTTTCCGCGCTCCCACACGACGTTCTCAGTCCCTTTCCCTTTCGGGAAAAGAAGGAGAGGATGCGTGAGTGCGAATCACCGTTTGTGCCACTGGCTCGCCTCGTTCTCGAGGGCTTTGTTTGGTTGTCGTGTTTAAGCTGGATGTGTTTAAATGAGTTTATATAAGACCAGAGTCGCCACTAGCCAGTTACTTCGAATCTACAGTCGGCTAGACCCCATAGAAACGTTAGAGAAGGGGATCCGAAGATTCCTTCCTCTAAAATGACACCTTTTGATCTGCGGACAGAGATTCGAGGTAAGGGATCACGGTTACAGGGTGGGAAGAGGTTAAGCACCCCACACACTCCCCGTACCGAAGTACGGTCTCTACTTCACAGAATCGAACTAATACTTGGAAGTCTGTTTTAATCCTCGTACATTCTCATAGATGACATGATGCATGAATGCAGGCCTGAATAGTAAGAGTTTCTGATGGGCAGGTTCCAATAACAGGCAAGCCCAGAGCATACGCTCGAAGTGACAGGTGCTTAATATAAGACGTATGCAGTGTGTTTGGATAATCAAGGTGCTTGTAGTGAAGCAGGGGGGTTGGACGAAAAGTAAATGTTGCACTTATGCTAGATGCAAATGAGATGATGCTGGAAAGGAAAGCTAGATGGACGGAGGTGTCGCAAGGGTTGGCTTCGAGTGGCTGGATCAAGACTTGGATGGCTTGGGAGGCTTGGGCCAGTGGTCAGGTTGGGCTGGACTGGGGCTAGGCTCTCCTCACTCGGGCTCTCCTTGGTGGAAGGATGGGCTAAAAGGGTGGAGAATGACTCAGACGAACGGGTCGCTGGACTGGATGGGCTATGTGTTGAAATGAGAAGGGAGGGGGTATTTATAGCAGTAGCCAGTGGCAGAACCCGTAAATATTTTTAGGACGGCCCGCTGTGGGCCGCCCGTACGGTCATTCCTCAACTTCCAGCGCGCGGTACAGTCGTTTCTTGGGGCTGCTGTTTGGCTCGGTGGGTCGACTCAGTGAGTTGGCTCAGCGGGTCGACTCGGTGATTTGACTCAGCGGGTTAACTCGGTGTTTTGACTCGACGAGTTGACTCAGCAGGTTGACTCAGTGGGTTAACTCAGCGGGTTGACTCAGTGGGTTGACTCAGTGAGTTTGACTTTTTTAGGATTTTTTGACTGGCTTTTCTTATGGGGGATTTTTCAGGCTAATGTTTAGGGGTGGGTTGACTGGGTTCAGGCTTGAGTTGGGCTATGGATTGGGGCTTACAAGGGTGAGTTTGGCTGAGTTTGGACTTGGGATTTGGGGGTATGGTCCTCCATTTATCCAGCTATCTCTACCAGCAGTGTAGCCGAAGGTGGGGTGTCTACAGATGCCCCTCTTTGGCAGAGGTTGCGTGCAACCGAATGCCAAAGCGAGTGGACACCCCACTTCTGACCCAGGTCATTCATAGATCATGATTTGAAATCTTTGATTGCCTTTGCATCTGTGCCAGTTGATCGTTTGGAAACCGATCACTCGCACATACCGCGGGAGTTTGGAGAAAACGTTGCGATTGTCCCTGCATGCGCTGCAACCTGGGTACCCAATCGCAACCTTTCCATTCCCGATCGGTACTAACATCGGAAAGGTACAGCAGAGCCTCTGCGTCGCTAATCTTATGAGGTTACTGACCCTGAGACTGATTGTGTGATGTTTGATGTTTTCCCAGATCACTCCAGGAGTACTTGTTTCGCTTGACTGTCAAAGTGGTTAGACGCCCTGCGTCAGATAGTCTTACGGGATTCTACTACGCCGACTTGGACTCAGTCAAGGTACTTCAGGCATCTACGCCTAGGTATGTGCGGGTGGACTCTTTCCACCCGACCTGCTGGTTTCGATGCTTGGTTTGCAATTCATTCTTTCCTCGATTGTGGTCTGGAATCTTTATTGTCCTTTGTATCTGAGTCAGTTGATTTTCTGGAAATTGATAACTCGCACATACCGCGGGAGTTTGGAGAAAACGTTGCGATTGTCCCTGCAGTTTGCTGCAACCTGGGTACCCAATCGCAACCCTTCCATTCCCGATCGGTACTAACATCGGAAAGGTACAGCTGAGCCTTTGCATCGCTAATCTTATGAGGTTGCTGACCCTGAGACTGATTGTGTGATGTTTGATGTTTTCCCAGATCACTCCAGGAGTACTTGTTTCGCGTGACTGTCAAAGTGGTTAGACGCCCTGCGTCAGATAGTCTTACGGGATTCTACTACGCCGACTTGGACTCAGTCAAGGTACTTCAGGCATCCACGCCTAGGTATGTGCGGGTGAACTCTTTCCACCCAATCAGCTGATTTTGATACTTGGGTTACAATTCATCGTTTCCACCTGTTCAAATGGTTTCTTTGACCGAGCCTTTTGGTTTTCATCGTTTTGTATCTTGGCATTTAGTACAACCGCACTGACACTGGAGTTCAGTTCGACCGTACTTTGAGTGCATTGGATCCGATGGTCTCCGGGGAAACCGCGAGACATCAGATCTTATTTGATTTTTGCGTCGGCTCCTACCCAGAGATATGGAAGATCCCCTGGTGTGTTGGAGGCAGAAAGCTCTACTGGGAAAATATTTTTTGGATTTTTGAAAAGATACCCACTCTGGGGAGTGATACTCCGTGGGGTTTTTATTTGCGAATAGGAATATTTTTTTTTTGTCTTTTTGAAATGAAAATCTGGTTTGCACGCGCCTCCACTAGGGATGCCTGTGGGGTCTTTGGCTAACAGACTTTTATTTTGAAAGTAGGTAAACATGATGATTGATGCGATGGATGCTGATGCATGGAGATGCATATTTGACGATGGATGCATGGCTTGGCTCATTCTCTTTTCGCTCGATGATTTTGCTTTTGCTAGGGATGCAGAGAATTTTGAGTTTATTGCTTCCAGGGTTGTGCTTCCCTGGGGATTTTCCTTTTTTATACCGGGTGTTTGGTCAGCGGGTTGGTCAAGATCCCGACTCGTGATCGATCAGGTCCATCGTCCCAAGATGCTGTTTCTTTGCTAATGAGAATGTACGATGATTAAATCAGACTTCAAAATGTTCTTCTGGGCATAAATGCGATTGAGACGGTGCTTGGTCGCCAGTTTTGGTCAAGATTCCAATTTGCAGGCGATTGGATCCGTCATCCCAAATTGTGAAGTGAGCAGAGTTCAAGACTCCTGAAGTGTAGTGCTGGGGGCTAGTGACAATTTTTGTGATTTTTGCAAATATGTGGTCCGAATCTTTACCTGAGTAGTCAGGATAGAGGTTGGTTTATTGAAAACAAGTGAGATATTTTTTGTGATTTTTTGAAAATATTTGATTTGAAAGCAAGGGAAATATTTTTTGTGATTTTGGCAAATATCTGATTTGAACGCAAGGGAAATATTTTTTTGTGATTTTTTGCAAATATCTGATTTGAAAGCAAGGGAAATATTTTTTGTGATTTTTGAAAAGGTGATTTTGCAATGTTTTGGTATTTTGTGATTTTTCTGAAATGCAGGGAAAATGTATGAAAGTTTCATCCATTTCCAGCTTCTGCTTCTGGTAAGGCACCCGATCCATTTTACGTCAGCGAGCAAGACGAGTCTCACACAGTTAAGTGCGGTAGTTTTACATCTTCGGATGAGGGAATTTTGAGGGTTTTTAGTCAACACACCTACAAAGTTGCCTGTTCCTCATGTGCAATGCACATAGACCACGTATCATCCAACGGACTCCTTCGGCCACAAAATGAGCCACATCCTCACATTTCCCTTAGTCAATCCAGTTTGGGGCCTTACGTTGCTCACAATTCCGTGAGGGTGCGCTCCACCTCCCAACAGCCTTAATCCCCTTCATGAGTTTTAGGAACAAGGAACATCCGTCAGATTCAACAGCGACTTCCAAATCAAGGTTGTCTATCACGGTGCGTTCAACACGAACAGGATTGCGGAGTTCTGCCCGCCTCAGCCCTTACCTGTTTAAAAGATTCCAGACACCCGTACGATCAAGTGTCAGCCATGTCTGGAACAGGTTAGGAAAGAAAGCCCCCGAGAAGTTAATCCCAGTGTAGTTTTAGGTCTTCGGACCACTGGGGATGAATTTGTGCAGTTGAAATTGATGGCAAATTTTTTTTTATTTTTTTTCCTTTTTTATTTTTTGAAAAGGTTCCAGAGTTCAAATCAAGTGGTTGAGATTGATACTAGTTTTTATGGAAAACTCAAAAAAATCTTTTTGGTATTTTGGAAATGATCCGGGTCATCAGATCCTGTCTTGAATGGTTGGGATCGATGCCGGTTTTTATTAAAAATCTCTCGGGATGTTGATCCCGACGTAGTTTAAGGTCTTCGAACCAAAAAGCTTTATGTACATGCTGAAAGTACATTCTTTTTTGTGATTTTTCGAAAAATGTTCCAGGCTGTTAAATCTCAATTTGAGCGGTCAAGATCAACACTGGTTTTTATTGGAAATCTCTCGGGATTTTGTTCTCGACGTAGTTTAAGGTCTTCGGACCGTAAAAAAAACTTTATGTACATGCTGAAAGTACATTCTTTTTTTTGTGATTTTTTCGAAATGATCCAGGTCATCAGATCTTGGCCTAAACGGTTAGGATCGATGCTGGTTTTTATTAAAAATCTCTCGGGATGTTGATCCTGACGTAGTTTAAGGTCTTCGGACCAAAAAACTTTATAAGAGAGTGCTGGTAATGCATATATATATTTTTTGTGATTTTTTGAAAAATGTTCGGTGTTGTCGGATCTTGACTCGAGCAATCAAGACCGATGCCGGTTTTTATTGAAAATCTCTCAGGATGTCGATCCCGACGTAGTTTAAGGTCTTTGGACCCAACTATGTACATGTAAACAGTAATCAAGGGCGGAGATTCTTGGGATTCTTCTTGGAATGGTTTGGATCATTTGGTATGCCTTTAGATGGTTGAGATCGCTGTTTGACCAAGTCAATTTTTTCTTTCTTTTCCTTGAAAATTCCATGGAGCTTTTCCACATCATCAACCCAATTTCTTACCCATTTCTCACAAGATGAGATTTTGGTGCGATTTCTTACTTTTTCTCACCATTCTCTTCCATCACTTCATTCTTACAAGAAGGTACAAGATTCACTTGCAACCACCCTTCCCAAGGAGGAGTTCTTCCCAAGGAGAGGGGAGGAGAGGTCGTTTCACTTAGGTGGAGGGTAGGATGGCCCCCTGGGCGTTGTCCGGACCGCCTCTGACCCCTGGTTTCTTCAGTGGGTTGGGTAAAGGGGTGCACCCCCCTTTTCTATATAACATGGGGCACCCTTGCCCCCTCTAACATGCAATCTCTCTCTTCTCTCTCTCATACTCTCTCTTTCTCAAAGTTTTCTCTCTCCTCTTGGTGGTTCTTTGCTTCTCTCAAGTGGTGGGCCTTAGAGAAGTTTTGGGACAGCAAGGTGGTCCTTCTTTGGTGAGTGGTAAAGGTATGGACCACTCCCTTTCTCTTCCTTGTCCTTTTCCTTCTTCATTATCTCTTCTCATGGTTATTTTCTTTTTCCATGTAGCTATTCCAAAAGGAGTGAAGGTGGGCCCAAGTGTTCTTGACCTTTTTCTAGATCTCCAATCTATTTCAAAGGTGGTGCATGGAGAAGGACATTGCAAGCTTTCCATTTCATTTTTCCTTTTCTTCTTTTCACACTCCCTTCATGTGTATGTAAAGGGTAATTTTGCCATGTCCATCAAGTGTGCATGGCAAAATATGCTATCTTTTCCATGGGAGTTGGGCCTCTTTTCATATGTATCAAATGGGCTCAAAGTGAAGTCATGGCCCTTGGTGTATTTGATGGGCCCAATGCTTCATTTTGGGCTCCCTCTTACTTTCTCTTTCTTGTCATTTCCTTTGGAGCTTTCTTTTCTTTTCCATTTTCTCTTCAAGGTTTGGGCCTATGGGAATGGTAGGGCCTACCTCAAGTTTTGGGCTCATGGGGCTCACTTTGGGTGGCCCCATCTTTCTTCACATGTGTATGGACCAAGGTGACTAGCCCATTCTTCACTTGGATCTCAAGTGGGCTAGATTTCTTAGTTGGGCCTTTATGGACAAGTAGCCCAAATCTTCCACCATCTCTTGATTATGATGTACATCTTTGTACAAAGTGTGGTGGGTTCCTTGGAGTTTTTCCATATGGATGGGCTTTTGAGCCTTCATTAAAGCTTGGATTTCTTTGGACCATGTGTGCACTACTACACTTTGTCCATGTAGGCTTTTTTGCCTTTCATGCTTTTTCTTTTGATGGATGGAGGACTTGAGTTACTTGATCATCTACAAGTCCCATGAGTGAGTTGTTCCAACAATCTCACTAAGTTCAAATGGTTTTTTCTTGTGGGAGGAAAGTGGTCCTTAAGAGTTTCTTTAGATGTTGTCAATCTCAAATGGATGATCCTCCTTCAAGTGAGCTATCCATGCAACCATAGCTCCTTGAACTTCCTTTGGGGGGCTTGGTGGGTCATCCACCATCATTCTCAAGGATGAGTGATTTTTCTTCCAATTTGTGAGAAAGAACGATACCCATAAGTTGCCCAATTTTGTCCCATGCTTTGGGGCATTTTGGATTTTGATCTTCAAGTGGGCTATGTATATCATTCTTAGCCATTTTCATGATGGTTGGGTGACCCATTAAGCCATGCCCTCTTGTGCTCAAATGGTCTCCCTTTTTGGTGAAGAAATTGGTGCACATAAGTTGCCCAAACTTGCCCTTACATGGGCATTTCCAACTTTGATTCTTCATGTGGGCTATGTGCATCAACTTTTTACCATTAGCTTCTTTGATTCATATGTTTGTGGGTATACCACCATGTTGTACTCTCATGGTCAAAACTTTCATCAAGATGGTGCACATAGGGGTGCCCATGGTTAACCCATGAATGGGTCCTCATGTTCTTCAAGTGGGCTATGTGCTCCCTTCAATCCATTGAGGTGAGGCATTTGGGTTGCTCTTGGGGGCCCATTTCCTTCCTATTCTCCACTTGTCCACGTACATGTGTAAAAAGATGGAAACATCTTAAGTAAGAATCATAGCCTTGGCATAAAAAGTGGACCAATCCTAGGCCACATATGGACTTTGAAGAGGGATTTCTCATTTGAAGTAGGATTCTTATCCCTTGTTGATCTCATGACACTTGAGTGTATTTGTTGTCCAAAGTATATCCTTGGATGATGGACTTTTCTTGCCTAAGGCACGCCATGCAACCTTCTTTAAGGTGAGCCTTGCTTTCTTCAATGGGCCCAACACATAACCTAGGTAACACATGGAGTTGGATTTTAGATCTTGCATTTGAATGTGAGTCCAATCCCATGGGTTTCCTGGATGATAATTTAGATTTTAACATGGTAAGGGATAGGGACTTACCTTGCCAAGCTTGTAGGATTCAATGGCAGACGGTACCAGAGGTCGTCGAGTGATTGATGAAGATGATCCTGCCTTCATCATCCGCCGAGGGGACCACATGTGTTCCTTGGCTATGGAGCACCAACCTCTTCCCGCCATCAAGGGTCGAGGTACCTAGGGATCACTGGGATAACTGGGTGAAGGATCCACAGCCTTTGCTTGAATGAGTATTGGCTGGTACTCCTTTTGCTTGGCTTCCTCACCTTACGCTTTCATAACAACAGTGCCAACCGCATAATGCTCGCGGCCCTTTGCGAGAGGTGGCGGGACGAGACCCACACCTTCCAGCTCCCTTGTGGTAAATGGGGAATAACTCCCCTAGATATTTATATGCAAATAGGCTTTCCATTTCATGGGGCAGTTGTTCCCCAAGTTAGCTCTCTAGCTCCCATCACTTCCACTGACTGGCTACGGCTTGTCGGTGATTCGGTGATGTCCCATCCGAGGATGAATTCCAAGGCCATCAAGTAAAGATGCGATGGTTCTACAACACTTTTGCCTCCGTCATCCCCACTACCGAGCTAGAGGCCCTCCACAAAGCACTGGCCATGATCACTTACGCCTTCGGGTCCTTCCTTCTCTGCCACGTCAATGAGAGGGTCGATCCTAAATTTCTTCGCTTGGTTGAGGATCTACACCACCCCTACAATTGGAACAGGGCTATCCTGACCCATACTTTCCACGGTCTGGATAAGACCTGTCGGAATAGCCGGTCCTACACCGATTTCTGGCCTGTCGTTGAGGTATTTCTTCATTCACCTTTCTTAGAGACCTTTACCGTCCTCCTCTTTCTAATTGTTAGGTATGCCTTTGCCCAGACTTGCTTTTATGACCATTTTCCCCATCTCGCGCCGAGGATGCGGGATGATATTGAGCCCTCTTTGTATCGCCACATGTACTGGCACCAACAAAACCATCAGCGGAACTCCCGAGTTTCTGGGGACAATTGGCGCGCTGACATAGACGGGTTGACCAGTTGATGATGTAAGTATCTTACTTTCCTTATCCCTCGCTCTGTACTGTAATTGACCGTGGTCACCTCATTTGTTGTAGCTCGCTCGGATGCCGTATGCCAGCTTCCCTCTCTATTACACCCCTAAGCGTGTGGAGGCATATGATGCTTCATGTCTCCGTATCATGCTTTCTGGCGCTGAATCTTTTCAATGGTATCTGGGTGAGAGGTTGCTTCGGCAGGTCACTGGGGTGGCTCGGGTCCCTTGTTCTGCACCTCCTCCAGCTGCTCGGATTCCTACTGACGAGATGGCTGATGGTCTTGCGGGCCAGCCCAGGTTTCGTTTCACGATCCCGGATCATGACTATGATGAGTGGTATTTGCTGTACGGCCAGAGGCCTCTGCTTCCTTCGCTCTATGTTCCAGGGGGCCGTCGTAGATATGCTAGGAGGCTCAGTGACAGCTCCTTTGATGGATCTTTACCGTCGGGAGCGGGACGAGAGGAGGGACGATGACGACTATGTTGGCGACTTGTAGCCTGCTTTGTATTCAGCTTACTTGATGGATGGCATTCTCCTTTTGGTTTTTACCTTCTTCTGTAAAAAAATCTTTTGAATGAATATACAATCTTTGACTTATCTCAAATTCCTTGATGATGTCTGGATGTTTTGGCTTTTGACTCGTTCCTTTATGATTTGTGGAAGATGAGACTTCTTGACTGCATGGATGATGAATTGAACGGTTCAGATTGCTTGATTTGGCCCTGTGGGCCCACTTGATGATCAGATCTTGGATTCTGGCCTTCTTTCTTGATGATCAAGCCTTTGATCTTGCTGCTTCATGACTTGTGTAAGCTTTCCCATGGTTTAAATCATGCTGATCTAGTCTTTGAATGGCTCAGATTGATAGATTCGGCCTTGTGGGCCCACTTGAGACCTCGGCTTTACTTTGAAGCATCTCTTTTTGATGCTTTGTGAGGCTAAGAAGGCTTCTCATGGTGTGGATGATGACTTGAACGTCTCAGATCGCTTGACTTGGCCTTGTGGGCCCACTTGATGATCAGATCTTGGACTCTGACCCTTCCTTTGATGATCAAACCTTTGATCTTACTGTTTGATGGCTCATGCGAGCTCTTTCATGGTTTGGATCATAATAATCTAGTCTTCGAATGGCTCAGATCGCTTGTGGCCCTCTCTTGATCATCTTTCCCCCTCTTTGACTTGATCAGACACATTCTGGTCGCAGTGCTTCGTGATTGGACTGGTGGGGTATCTCTTAGATGATCTTGATCAACCTTAATCGCAATCTGGAAGGGATTGGGGCCTTGGGCAGCCCTTAGGGTGCCATCTGCTGATGTGGACTGTCAGCCTCACCTACTAAGAAACATGGAGCAAATCCCGCGGAGAGAGAGGGAGCGCGTCCGTACGGGCAACCCAGAGCGGGCCGCCCAAAGCTCGCCTCTTGTGCGGCTTGGGCTGGCTCGTGCTCGGACATTCTTCACAGTCCTCTGCTCTTGTCCCATGTTCCCTGCACGTCTCGGTTTGACTACAGCCATGAATATTCTCTTTGTCTCATCTTCCCTCCTTCTTTTGTCTTCTTCTTGTTTTGTCCTTTCTTGGGCAATGGATGGTGGAGATTTAGGGGCTATAGGGGCTGTCCATGGTGGATCCCACACTTCAGGAGGTGGTGCAGGCTTTAATGATGGTGGAGTCTCTTTAATGGATGGTGGAGATGGTGCATTGAATGGGGGCATTGATGAGGGGTTAGGGATGGTGGTTGGTGGAGCTTTGAATGGTCCCATTAATGGCAGCCATGCTGAAATTCCAGATTTGAATGGGGCTTTGATTGTGGGAGAAATGGATGGTATGGATGAGATGGGAAGATGGGACATAGGTGAGGCTATGCATCCCTTGAATGTGGGCCATATGAATGATGTGGTTGATGGAGGTGATGGGACCATGATGGACATAGATGGGCTGATCTCATGTCTGGATGGTATGGATGGTTCAGATGATACCTTTGATGGTTTGGATGCTCTTGATGATGGCCGAGATGTGCGGCATACTTGTTTGGGTGGACTTGATGTGATCATTGATGACGTCCCCCTGATGATGGACGGTGTGGATGCCTCGATGATCCCTTTGATTGGCCAGGATGATGACTGGATTCATGATTTCCTGTTGGAGAGGGCCGCAGGTCCAGTTTTGACTGTTTATTTTTCGATCGGGGTGGCCGAGACCCTTCTTGATGGTTCAGATGATTTCTCGATAGTCAGATTGGCCAGGATGCCACGATGCGTGGTGTGATCTTCATCGATAGCCCTTTTGCTGGAGAGTATCGTCCTTCTCTTGATCATCGGTCTTTTGCGCACTCTGTTCATGAGGTGGGCGAGTCTTCTCATGCGGCTTGAGGTTATGACGGTTTCAGACAGTGATGCGACTATATCAGACATAGTCGTTACTGAGGGCAGGTTAGGGGCTGTCGAGTCTGCAGAGGTTCCAGCTTTTCCTTCTCCTTCGCCCGTTGATCTTCCGATCCTTGATGAACCTGTCATTGATTTCTGGGACTTTTGTTCTGGAGGGGGTACCCGTGAGGACTTGTCAGTTGCTTCCTCGTCCTTCTTGCTCGCCACGACTGCTTGCTTGGCTTGATAGCTTGTCGGCTTATGAGATTCGAGATTTGGAGTCCTATGGCTTCGGCAGTCTGATCCATATGGCTAGAGTTGACATTGATTGGAGGATGCTCGGAGCTGCCTTGATTGACTGGGTCCCTTCGTTGAACTTGTTTGCGTTCAACGATATGGAGATGGGACTTTCTTTGGAGGAGCTTGCGCGTTTGACAGGCCTACCTTGGGATTATACTCAGTATTTCTCGCCGAAGACATCGCCGAAGACTGCCACACCACAGAACTGGTTCGGGATCCCCTATCTTATTCGGCCTGCAGCCGCCGGCTAGGATGCCGTAGTGTTCTCCTTGGACTTACTGTATGATCTTTTTTCGGGTCCTCGGAGGGTGGCCGATTCTACCTTTGCTCGGAATGCACTGATGTTCTGTTTGATAGCTGAGGTGCTGTTCTCGGGATGGCGCAGGTCCCAGACTCCTTTGCTTTTTGAGGTGATGAGCCGAGCTATCCGACGGCAGGGGATCATTTCTCTTATCTTGGCCGAGCTGTTTAATGGGCTGACTGATTGCGCCCTGGGCCGCACTCGTGTCCTTCGCAGCTGTTGTGCCTTTCTTCAGGTATCTTTTCTACACCTTTTTCTTCTTGCTTTGTTAGGAATTGATTTGCTCTAGCTGAACTTCTTTTCCTTTTTGTGATCAGGTCTGGCTATGGGAGCGTCTTTCTTCGATCGTTCATGCACCCTTTCCTGGCATTCCTAGCTCTGACGTCATGCGTTATATCATGGAGTTTCTTCCGCATACGGCTAGGATGAGCGAGCCCTTGTATCGCAGGATGTTCGCTGAACTTCGTGACTGGAATGTTCGTTAGGAGTCATCTTGGCTTTCACTTCCTCCAGTGCTTTGCGATGCACACTGCCTTCCTCTGATGTTGGTAGGCTTTCGATCTTACTTTTCTTACCATCCCATTCGGTTCCTGCGGCAGTTCGGGTACGAGCAGGATGTTCCTCTTTTTGCTTTCACGGGTATTGGGCATCGAGCACTTCCATCTAGATCCTCTGACTTTAGGACTCGGCTTGATAGATCTTGGGCGAGTTACTTGACCGCTGATCTACTTGGTTTTGAGTTGCGGGCCTTTCCGATGGCGACAGCCTCATATCAGTACTGGGTTGCTGAGCAGTCTTTGTATCGACGTATCCCTTGCTGGCACCAGACTGTTGATGAGGATGAGCAGGATATCCTTGGAGATGCTGGCTCTTCATCTGGTTCATATGAACCTTTTGAGGAGCGCCCATTCATTGATCCTTGCTTCCTTTTGGCCACTCATGGCCATCTGCTGTATGAGATTTCTGCACTTCGGTATCATTGTAAGATGATGTCGAGGAGATTGGCTGCCGATCAGAGGTTGTCTGACGAGGAGACAGCGATCCGTACCCTTGAGCGTGATGAGGCGCATTACCTGCGTATGGAGGTGAGTAGGTTGAGAGCGAGGCTATCTTTTTATGAGTCAGAGGACTTACCTGATGTGGCCGAGGAGGAGGGTAGAGATTGATGGTGTTGGCCACTTGCACATTCTTTTTTGCATATATGATTGATGATGATGCATTTTTTTTTTGAAAAAGGTGACATGATATATGTAAAAGAAATATGATGCATTTGATTGAAAAGAGAGAACTGTTTGAAAATCTATTGTGCCATGAGTTGTCTTGTGAGTGTGTGTCTGGATTTTGTGTCGGGATATAGGAATCAGAGCTGGGGCTCGGCCAATGCTTTGACCAATGTCTCGAGAATTGACTTGTGTGCTCCTTTGGTTCCCTAGAGGTGTAGGCAACAGAAACTATTGCCTCTGGAGATTGTCCGAATTTGCAGAGCTCTTCGCTCCTGACTGCACTTCTTCTTGTTCTTGAACTGTGACTGCTTGAACCGTTCTGAACTGTCTGATTTCTTGGTACCTGCACTTTTCATTTTTTTCTTTTTCCATTTGAGCCATTTTTGCCTGCAGCGCTCTTTTGAGTTTTCACCATAGCCGGCCTTTTCCCGTCATTTTTGCCCGTGGCGCCCTTTCGGGTTTTCACCACGTCCCGGGTGTTTGATCTTGCCTGCCCCTTGGCAGCTATGCTGTTTTTACCCTCAGTGCCCTTTCGTGTTTTCACCAAGTCCGCTGTATGCCCACTGTTTTTACTTGGAGCGCCCTTTCGGGTTTTCACTCCGCCTTCTTTGTTTAGGCACACATTTTCTTTTTTCTCTCTTTTTTTTTATTTTTGTTTTGTTTTTTTTTTTTTTTTGGATCTTTGGACAACTGCGACAGCTAGAGGTCGGGAATCCGTCGTTGCCGGCCGATGGCAGTCTTTCAGCCCTTATCCTAAGTTACGATGATAAAGCTGTCAGTCTTTGCTATCGACCTTCTGAGATGAATGGATGGATGATTGTGTTTCTTCTTGGGTTGATTTTTTCTTGGGTGCCTTGCTTTGGCTTCCTTTTTCTCTTTTCTTCTTTTTTTTCTTTCTTTTGTATTCTTTTTCTCTCTCTTTTTTTTTGTATCCCCCCCCTCCCCTTTTTTGTATTTTTCTCTTTTTGAATCCCCTTATTTGAAACACTTGTTGGTGGACGGAAATGATTTCTCAGAGGTCTTAGCTTCGACCTCTTGACTTCAGCTCTATTAAGGTAACTCTTGATGAGGTCAGAATGACTTACCCGTGAAAGATCTTCACTTTGTCGGCGTTGATTGGCTCAGGAAGATCTACCCCTCTCATGCTGGTTAGTTTGAGGGCGCCTCCGGGAAGTACTTCTCTGATAATCAGTGGCCCGTCCCACGAGGGTTTGAACTTTCCTCTGGGATCCGGAAGGTGCGACGGTAGAATCTTCTTCATGACCATGTCGCCTACCTTGAAACTTCTTTTTCGGACTCTCTTGTTGTAAGCTCGAGCGATCCTTTTTTGATAACACCGAGAATGACTTAGCGCACGCATGCGCTTTTCATCTGCTAGCTGCAACTGATCGAATCTAGGTCCGTTGCCATTCTCCTTCTTCAACTCTGCTTTCTAGTAACACCCGTAGTGATGGTATTTCCACCTCGACTGGCAGAACTGCTTCCATTCCATAAGTAATCTCGAAAAGAGTAATGCCCGTAGCAGACCGTACAGACGTTCGATAGGTCCAAAGTGCATATGGGAGCATATCTGACCAATCTCGATAGGTCACGACCATCTTCTCAAGTATCCTGACGATTGTCTTGTTTGCGGCTTCTACCCCACCATTCATCTGAGGACGGTAGGGGCTTGATCGATGACGTTGGATCTTGAATCTGCTGAGGAAGTCATCCGTCTTCCTGTTGACGAACGGGGTCCCATTATCTGTGATGATAACATTGGGGATTCCATACCGGCATATGATGTTGTTCTTCATGAATTTGATCACCTGAGATGCTGCAATCGTGGTGTAGGAGGCTGCCTCTACCCACTTGGTGAAGTAGTCGATTGCCACAAGTATGTACTCATGACCGTTTGATGCTTTGGGATTGATCTTGCCGATGATGTTGAGTCCCCACATGGAGAAGGGCCAGGGGGTGGTCAGGTTGTATAATTTTGATGAGGGGGCATGGATTTGATTCGCATACTCCTAACACTTGAAGCATTTTCTGACGTGCTGGCAACAGTCTGTCTCCATGGTGAGCCAATAGTAGCCGAGTCGTAGAATCTTCTTTGCCATCATGTACCCGTTCATGTGTGGGCCACAGATTCCTTCGTGTATTTCTTCTATGACCTTTGCAGCTTCTGTTTCATCGACGCATCGAAGGAGGATGTGATTATAGGATCGTTGTAAAGAATCTCGCCACTGACGGTGAACTGGCCGGCCAAACGCTGAATGGTTCGGCGATCTGTTGCTGTTGCTGACTCCGGATACTCCTGGGTTTCGAGATATTGTTTGATGTCGGCATACCAGGGTTTGTCAGGGACAGCTTCGGCTTCTTCTATTTGTAGGCAAAAAGCAGGTTCTTCTTGAATTTCAACTGTGAGCTCCCATTCCGAAGCTCCTTTTGGTATCTCGAGCATTGATGCAAGTGTGGCGAGAGCATCTGCAAACTGGTTCTTAGCTCTGGGCATGTATGAGAAGGTGATTTCTTTGAATTCTTCGATCAGATTTTCAAGATACACATGATATGGTATCAACTTCTCGTCCTTGGTCTTCCAATCGCCATTGGTCTGATTGATGATAAGCTGTGAGTCTCCAAACACTCGTAGTTTCTTGACGCCCAAGATTATGGCTTCCCTTAAGCCGGCGATGCATGCTTCGTACTCTGCCATGTTGTTGGTGCACTCGAATGCTATGCGCCTTGAGATGGGAATAGGGACATCGTCTGGAGAGTAGAGGATTGCTCCAATACCACTTCCTTTAGAATTTGCTGCGCCGTCGAAGAATAACATCCACTCATCTTTTTTCTTCTTTTCTTCCTCTTCAATGAGCAAGAGATCTTCATCAGGGAAGAATGTCTTGAGCGGTTGATAATCCAGGAGTGAGTGAGAGGCAAGATGATCGGCGAGGGCCTGTCCCTTGATTGCCTTCTGAGTGACATAGGTGATGTCGAACTCAGACAGGAGTAGCTGCCATTTAGCTATCCTTTCAGTGAGTGCCGGTTTCTCGAACAGGTACTTGAGCGGATCCATGTGAGCGAGGAGGAGAATAGGGAATGCAATCATGTATTGACGGAGTCGTTGAGTTGCCCAGACTAGGGCGAGGCAGGTCTTCTCGATCGGGGAATACCTGGTCTTGTAGTCGGTGAACTTTCGGCTCAAATAATATATTGCTTGTTCCTTCTTCCCGGTCTCGTCGTGCTGGCCGAGGACACAGCCGATGGCTTCTGCTGCTACCGAGATGTATAACAACAGTGGACGTCCTGGAGTGGGTGGCACTAGAACTGGAGGATTCATGAGATATTTCTTCATGCGATCGAAGGCGACTTGGCAATCATCATTCCATTCTTTTGGAACATTCTTCCGAAGGAGCTTGAAAATGGGCTCACAAATAGGTGTGAGCTGTGCGATGAAGCGACCGATGTATTGAATTCTGCCGAGGAAGCCACGAATTTCTTTCTCTGTTCTAGGAGGGGGCATGTCGATGATTGCTCTGGTTTTGGTCTCATCGACCCTGATGCCATCCTCGCTCACCATAAAGCCGAGGAGCTTACCTCCCATTGCACCGAAGACACATTTCTGAGGGTTGAGGCGGAGCTTGTACTTTTCTAATCTGTTGAATAACTTCTTCAAATCTTCAAAGTGTCCTTCAATTGTGCGAGATTTGACGATCATATCGTCCACATATACTTCAGGCTCTTTGTTCATCATGTCGTGGAATAATGCTGTCATTGCTCGCTGATATGTTGCTCCTGCGTTCTTCAGACCGAACGGCATTACCCTGTAACAGAAGGTTCCCCAGGGAGTGATAAATGATGTCTTTTCGCGATCTTCGACGGCCATCTTGATTTGATTGTAACCTGAGAACCCGTCCATGAATGAGAAGACCTTGTATCCAGCAGTATTGTCGACCAGAGTGTCGATGTGTGGCAAGGGGAAGTCGTCTTTAGGACTGGCTTTGTTGAGATCTCGAAAGTCGATGCACATTTGAACCTTGCCGTCCTTCTTCGGTACTGGTATGATGTTGGCGAGCCATTCAGGATAGTTAGAGACTACTAAGAATCCCGCATTGTACTGCTTGATGACTTCATCTCGGACTTTCAGAGCCCATTCTAGCTTCATTCTTCGAAGTTTCTGCTTCACTGGCTTCATATCTGCCTTGGTTAGCAGATGGTGTGCAACGAGCTCTTCATCGAGCCTCGGCATGTCTTCATATGAGAACGCAAAGTTGGACAATCTTGGAGCTAGGAACTCTATCATTTTCTGTTTCATCTCAGGTGGCAATGATTTTCCAATGCGTACTTCCCTAGGGATCTTAGGTGTCCCCAAGTTTACTATCTCGAAATCATCGGCTACAACATTGGCTTTGGATTCGAAGCTTTTGAGGAGATCCTCTAGTTCGAGAGCTAGGTCATTATCTTCCTCATCCCGAGCTTTGTCCAGACCCATGAGCTCGAAGTCTAATTCGATGTCAAAATCATATGATTTGACTTCAAACTCATGCGACTCTTTAGACGGACTTGGCACACTATTGAATGCAGGAAAAGAAATGTTTTTTGGTTTTTGAGATTTTTCTGAAATGAAATGCTAGATGTTTTTGGCTTTTGAAACTTTTTGATTTTTTTGGATTTTTAAAATTCATGGGACTTTGAACAAGTGGGCATTACAGACCATGATTGAGCCCAACTTGTTCCAAAGTTCCGGTCGTTGCTTAAACAGGCTTTTTTTTTTAAAGCCAGAGCCGTCAGATGGCTCTTTGGTTGATTCAAAAGTTAGGGGAACGGATAACCATTCAGGACCCAACACTTCCTCCCCTGAAGAGGTGGGGGTTGATGATTCGGGCGAAGAATCACAGTCTGGCCCAATGACCATGATTTCTCGCTGGTTGGGCTCGAGATCTGAGTCGTACTCAGTCCCTCCCGGATCACTTACCTCGCATTGCAGTTCGTCTGGTTCTACGGCTAGACATGATTTTGGAATCTGAACATCGGACCAATCCAGGGCTGGCCATTTCCCTTTCTTGGTCCAATGGATGGGAGGCTTCTGTCCCTGGCTGATGATTGTTGATGTTAATATGGGCGAGTCGTGCCCCTTGCTGATTGATGCTGAGATGGGCAAGTTGTGCCCCTGACTGGCTAGAATTGAAGCGGGCAGGTTGTGGCCCTGGTTGGGAACAGGTGTCAGAGTAGCCTGGTCCTGAAGCTGCTGTATTTGACTTCCTTCTTCATCTTCATCATTTCCTTCTTCTTCTGGAGGCTTAGATGGTTCGAGAATCTGATCCCATCGAATGGGGGGCCACGTGGCCCAAACTAGGCTCATCGGGAGGCCTTTGTGTAGTGCAGTCGGTTGATTCCCTCCTGGATCTTTGCAAGGTTCTCCTGGCTTAACGAATTGGATGGGTGAGCACCGAAATTTCTTCCTTCTTTCGTCCATGAAGATTGCCCTGTATCCGAGTCCCCATTTGCGTTAGTTATATATCAGCGGTACCTTTCTGGACTTGAAGTGATTCTTCATTCGGTATTTGAGGCTCAGACGTTCTGCCGGTGAAAAGACACGGTCCATCGTTACCTGGTTCTGGATTGGCGATAGAGTTCACAGTCTCGAATTCGAAACTGTGAAATGGGATGTCTTCTTCTGAATGCTGGACATCGATGACAGGGATGTCTGGTTCAGTGGCAGTAGCATTGGAAGGAATGATGAGCTCCTTTTCTGCATGGATAGAGATCACTTGATTTTCACAGATGTACTTCACCCGTTGATGCAAGGTTGATGGCACAGCCCCCACCTTGTGCAGCCAAGGTCGTCCGAGCAACATGTTGAAAGAGGCTGATATATCCAGGATTTGGAATGTGATAGTGGAGATTTCAGGACCTATCTGTACCTCTATGTCGACCTCCCCTTCCACTGATCGACGGGTGTTGTCAAATGCTCTGACGCATATGGTGCTGGGTCGGAATGAAGAAGGACTGATTCCCAGACGTTCCGCAGTCTTGAGCGGGCAGACGTTTAAGCTTGAGCCATTATCGATAAGGACCAGCGAGACACAGAGGTCTTTGTATCGTAAGGTTATGTTGAGGGATCGCCCATGATCACGTCCTTCTGGTGACAACTCATTATCAGTGAAGGTGATGGCAAGTGGAGCCAGGAGCTGTCCAATCATGAATGCTATCATCTCTGGTACCGTATCGGAGGAGACGTGAGCATCGTTCAAGGTTTTGGCAAACATTTCTCGGTGTATGCGAGATGTACAGAGTAGCTCCCATACTGAGATTTGTGCAGGGATTGACTTGAGCTGAGTCGCCACATCGTATGCGGCTTCATTTTTGTTGCCGAGGCCTGAAAGAGCACCTTTGGGATCTCCTCTATTTTGATTATCTCTTCGGATGCAACGCCCGTTGGGATTCATGTTTTCCACTTCCGCACATTCTGGATAGTGCCATGGGACTTCTTTATAATTTTCCTCACCGTTGCCTTCTATGACCATCGGTTCTTGCAACGGTGCTGGTGTGGGTACCAGATCTTCCTCGTACGGAGCTTTTACTTTGAGAACTACATATTGCCTGTGCTGAAGGGGTAATATCGAGGCTTGTCTTCATAGATCACATAAGGTTGCGGTCCTGGCTTGACCGTTCCTGGAGCAGGAGGCTCCCATGGAATGAATACTGGTCCTCTTGATATGGCAGGGGTTTCTCTGTTCGTCCCAGCTGCCATAGTGTGATTGACACGCCTCCGGGGTTTGCCCCTTGCAATATGACTGGCTCAACTGGAGGAGCTCCTTCCAATACAATGGGTTCTTTCTGCTGATGAGTATGGTTTCTCCATGGCGAATTGTGTTGTTCCTGTGCTGAAATTGCCCCTTGCAAGACGACAGGTTCGTATGTGGGCTCGATGTATGAGTGTGCTCCTTCCAGAATGACTGGTTCCCAACATGAGGGGCCGTAAGATGCCCCTTGCACAACTGGCACACCGTATGGAAGTGTTTCCTTCGAGTACTACTGGCTCGAGGACTGGAGGTGGAGAGGGACTTGCCCCTTGCATGATCGGAGGAGGATTTGTTGGCCCATAAGTATAGGCATGAATGGACTGGATAGGGGAGAAGAAGCGATCGAGGCGCTCCCCTTCTTTTATGCTATTGACGGTGGGGCCACGAGATGAACTGGGATCCGTTGGATGTTGAGGCAGAGAATTCTGAAGAATGTTGGTGGAAGCTGCTGCAGGAGTCCCAGGGACCGAGATGACGATCTTGCGGTCATCAATCAGATCTTGTATGTCATTCTTCAAAGTAAAGCATCGATCAGTAGTATGGCCATGTCCTTGATGGTAGGCGCAATACTCATTTTCTCGATAGTTCAGAGGCAGAGGATTAGGAGGAGGCCTGGGTGCCATTAGAGTGAGTAACTGCTTCTGTACCAGCATAATCATGACTTGACTAAGTGGTTGAGTAAGTGGAGTGAACTTCCTGAGCTCCCTGTAATTCTGCCTATTTTGGTATGAGTATTGACCATTCCCTCTGAATTGCTGCTGTTGTCGAGGTGGTTGTGGCTGTGGTTGCGGATTTGGTCATGGTTGATACCTCTGAGGTTGGTGCTGAACCTGATTCTGCTGATGCTGTTGATGTCCCTGTGGGGGAGCGTATTGATTACCCTGAGCAGTGGTGCTGATGTTGTTTACCTCTGTCGGGCGGGGAGGAGAACCGCTGCGGTTTTCGTTCCCATATCCGATGGGTCTTCGCTCCACTCTGTTTCTCTTGACTGGAGTGGCTTGATGAGGCCATGGGGAGATTGTCCCGGCACCGATTCCTGCTTCAACTTGCTCTCCAGCACGGATCAACTGTGAGAAATTCGCATATGGATGTGAGATGAGATATCCAGATATGGCAGGATATGTTGAATGAACAATCATGGAGATTTGTTCTTCGTCATCAATAGGTGTCTGCATTCTGGCTGCCATAGCTCGCCAATGTCCCACATAGGCAGATAGTGTTTCATCACTCCTTTGTCTAAGAGCTGCGAGGTCGGCTCTTCTGGGTGCCATGTTGAGATTGTATGCGGATCTGTCGACGAAAGCCTGGGAAAGCTGTTCCCACGTCTTGATGCGGTGGCAGTCCAATGAGGTGTACCAATCTAGGGCATCACCCTTCAGATATTTTTGGAACAAACGAATAGGGCCCCTTCATTTCCTGAGATTGCACTCAGCTCTCCACAGAAGGCCTTGAGATGTGCTGTGGGACAACCGCTGCCATCGTATCTTTTGAATTTTGGTACCTCAAAGTTTTGAGGTACTTGAGCGTCTGGTAAAGGGCACAAGTCTTTGAACTTGGTCGAAGGTAAGTCAATTCCTTGCTGTCGCTGAAGCTGATTTTGTAAGATCTGAAACTGCTCCCGCAACTCGTCCAGTCCTGAGTGATCCGTTCGAGCGACTGGTGACTCTTGGAGTAAGGCACGTTCTTCTTCGGCATAGTGGTCGATGTCTTCGACCCTATGTGCTTGTTGAGAAGCAACCGCGGGTTGCTGAAATTGATTTGATGAATGAACTGGATTAGGATGAACTTGTGCTTGAAAGGACTGTAACTGAATTGGAGACTGTACTGAAGGTTGAACTGGAACTTGCTGGAAATTAACTGGAGATTGCTGAATTGAAGATTGCTGAAAATTAACTGGATTTTGCTGAATTGAAGATTGCTGAAAATTAACTGGAATCCCATCGGCGGGGATGTGCTGGAATTGAAAAGTGCTCCTGTTTGCAGGGGGCTGAGATGCTGGGAAGTGACCCCCTTGTTGGGTATTCGCCACTGTCCGCTGATTGATGTGGGCTTGACACTGACCCCCATTGTGGGCATTCGCCAGTGCTGTCCTTGTTGCTGGAAATTGAATTGAAATCCCATCGGCGGGGATGTGCTGAAATTGAAAAGGTGTCCCATCGGCGGGGACATGCTGAGATCTACTGAGACTGTTGTTTGCAAGATTGCCTGGAAGCTGATTGGAAGTCCCTGCGACTGGAGCGCTCTGAGATGGCCCTGTCGTTGCAGGAAGGTACTGAGGAGGATGCCCCATAGCGAAGGGCTGAGATGGCTGTTGTCGGTAGTCTTGGGCAGACTCCGATGGTTGTGCTTGATTTGAACTGGAGGCCGGAGGGACTCGGCATGGCTGCTGAGATTGCTGAACTGGGCCAACCTGATTGTTGGCTGCTGCGGTGGCTTGTGATTGCATGAATTGCAAGAGCATTTCTTGCATTGCTCTCATTCCTTGTGCCAATTCTTGTATGATTGGCGTATTCTCAATTGGCTGTTGCGCTGGAGGTCGCGCTTCGGTCATCTCAAGAGCAGGGAAGAGATGAGTTTCTTCTTCGTGGTCGGACATGGCTTGCTGAGCCCGAGTGCGGATTATGTTGCGGAAGAGGAGTTGCTTCCGAACACGTTGAGCCCGAGGAGGCGTAATGGTGAGGACTATACTCTTTTTGGGTTTTGGGATTTTCTATTTTTTTGTTTGTTTTGGGTAGAATGCTATGCAGATGAGATTGTATGAGGATTAGTGACTTTCAAGTACGGAAAGAATTCTGTTTTTCAAGTCGGATCACGACTAGTGGGACTAGCTTATCCCTAGCGGAGTCGCCATTCTGTGGACCCTCGCCGTTTCCGCGCTCCCACACGACGTTCTCGTCCCTTTCCCTTTTGGGAAAAGAAGGAGAGGATGAGTGAGTGCGAATCGCCGTTTGTGCCACTGGCTCGCCTTGTTCTCGAGGGCTTTGTTTAGTTGTCGTGTTTAAGCTGGATGTGTTTAAATGAGTTTATATAAGACCAGAGTCGCCACTAGCCAGTTACTTCGAATATACAGTCGGCTAGACCCCATAGAAACATTAGAGAAGGGGATCCGAAGATTCCTTCCTCTAAAATGACTCATTTTGATCTGCGGCCAAAGATTCGAGGTAAGGGATCACGGTTGCAGGGTGGGAAGAGGTTAAGCACCCCACACACTCTTCACAGAATCGAACTAATACTTGAAAGTCTGTTTTAATCCTCGTACATTCTCATAGATGACATGATGCATGAATGCAGGCCTGAATAGTAAGAGTTTCTAATGGGCAGGTTCCAATAACAGGCAAGCCCAGAGCATACGCTCGAATTGACAGGTGCTTAATATAAGACGTATGCAGTGTGTTTGGATAATCAAGGTGCTTGCAGTGAAGCAGGGGGGTTGGAAGAAAAGTAAATGTTGCACTTATGCTAGATGCAAATGAGATGATGCTGGAAAGGAACAGCTAGATGGACGGAGGTGTCACAAGGGTTGGCTTCGAGTGGCTGGATCAAGACTTGGATGGCTTGGGAGGCTTGGACCAGTGGTCAGGCTGGGCTGGACCGGGGCTAGGCTCTCCTCACTCGGGCTCTCCTTGGTGAAAGGATGGGCTAAAAGGGTGGAGAATGACTCAGACGAACGAGTCGCTGGACTGGATGGGCTAAAAGGGTGGAGAATGACTCAGACGAACGGGTCGCTGGACTGGATGGGCTGTGTGTTGAAATGAGAAGGGGAGGGGGTATTTATAGCAGCGGGCAGTGGCAGAACCCGTAAATATTTTTGGGCGGCCCGCTGTGGGCCGCCCGTACGGTCATTCCTCGACTTCCAGCGCGCGGTACGGTCGTTTCTCGGGGCTGCTGTTTGGCTCGGTGGGTCGACTCAGTGAGTTGACTAAGCGGGTCGACTCGGTGATTTGAGTCGGCGGGTTGACTCGACGGGTTGACTCGGTGTTTTGACTCGACGAGTTGACTCAGCGGGTTGACTCAGTGGGTTAACTCAGCGGGTTAACTCAGTGGGTTGACTCAGTGAGTTTGACTTTTTTAGAATTTTTTGACTGGCTTTCTTATGGGGGGTTTTTCAGGCTGATGTTTAGGGGTGGGTTGACTGGGTTCAGGCTTGAGTTGGGCTATGGATTGGGGCTTACAAGGGTGAGTTTGGCTGAGTTTGGACTTGGGATTTGGGGGTATGGTCCTCCATTCATCCAGCTATCTCTACCAAAAGTGTAGCCGAAGGTGGGGTGTCTACACAGTCCTTCATTCCCGTTCAGTACTAACATCAGAAAGGTACAGCAGAGCCTCTGCGTTCGTCATAGTCTTACGAGGTTACCGACCCTGAGATTGATTGTTTGATGTTTTCCCGGATCACTCCAGGAGTACTTGTTTCGCTTGACTGTCAAAGTGGTTAGCTGCCCTGCGTCCATGTAGTCTTACGGGAGTCCACTACGCTGACTTGGAATCAGTCAAGGTACTTCAGGCATCCACGTCTAGGTATGTGCGGGTGAACTCTTTTCATCCGATCTGCTGGTTTTGATGCTTGGTTTGTGTTCGCTCGCCTCAAGTGTAAGGCTGCGATGTAGTAATAAATCTCGGTAAGATTGAGGTCGATCCACAGGGAAAGCCGTAAACAATTCTAAGTACTCTAATAACTAGAATATAAGAAGTTTAAGGAAGTAGTTTTTCACATGAAATAGGAAAATCTGAAAATACGAAGAACTAGAGCATCAAGGATCCACTTGTAGTAGTCCAATGCCAATCCATTCATCCAAGTACAACACAATTAGAATCAAAGTCCTATCTCTCATCTAATTGGAAGATATAACATTCAAGCACAAACAGTCCCACTTAAATCTGGAAATCAGATTTCTAGTTCTAATGAAGCACATAGAACTTGAACTTGTAGCCTTCGGAGTAACAGCCATGCCTATGGACTATGGCATGCTCAAGGGTTACTACAATTCAAATTCAAACAACCCAATCATGGTAATCTCAGAGAATTGCAAGGAACTCATGTCCGGAGCACACAAACTCTCACAAAACTTCTAAAAAACCAAACTTTATTCAAACTAGTACTTCAAAATTCAAAATTAAGAAAAGGGTACTTGAAATAAAAGAATTAAAGCATTGGAACCAACTACAAATTTTACCTCTAGCTCTAGCTAAGAGGTTAGCTAAGGAAAAGCATATTAAAACTAGAACTAGAACTAAGAAAATGAAGAAAAACTAGCTGTAGGAGGCTATGTAGTCTCCTGGGACTTGAACTCCTTGCTTCCCACGTCCTTGCTTGATTTGGAATAGAAGAGAGCACCTCCTTTTATAATACAGCAAAAGTACCGTAACATACAGATTTTGTTTCGCTTCGTACGGCTTAACCAATGGTCGGATTGCCTTCAAATTTGATTTGTTGCTTCCTTGTAATGTGATCTTTCTTATAGATGATTTAGATTTCCAAGATTATCTTTCAAATGGGCCCATCAATCAGATCAGCGACCGCCTCTCAAAATCGAGCAATTCGGGTACCTTCAGAACCAGTCATCTTGCTTTCAATGCTCTGGAGTGTACAGAGGTCAGATTGATCTCAAATTTTGAATATTGGTAGAAAACTTCCTCCTCTACATGATAGATGGATTAGATTGTCCAAACAATTTCAGAATTAGGTGCGAAAATTAGAACACTCAGGCCTTTTATAAAGTCTGCGCAGTTGGATATTTCTGGATGGTCCATCTTTCTTCAACCGGCACGATCAAACCACACATCCTTTTGATCTGAAACTTTTGTGGTTATTCATATATGGATGTTATCTAAAAGATGGTCAAAGTAGATTCTTCATATCATCAATGATGGGTCACCTGGACTGGCCCAGAGTGGAGTAGGCGGAATCTGGAACTTTCTGGACAGTTCGTATTGTTTTGGCCGTCACGATCAATCCGTAGCTCCGATCGACACGAAACCACTTGGGTTATTTCAGCGTCGAGCTCCTCTTCGACATGGATGTGTTGGATTTTCAAATATCATCAAGATAGGCCCAAAAAACTGGTCCGAAAAACCAGACACGGGAATAGTCTGCTGTTTGGAATCTGGAAGTGTAAAATTGCATGGCCGACCGGTCTTGACCGGTCGGACTAGGCTGGCCGGCCGGTCTAGCCTTCTTGTTTTGACATTTTCTTTCTTTCTTTCTTCTTCCCTCTCCTCTCCTTGCTTTCTCCTTTCTTTGATCCACCTTGGCCTTCATCTAAAACTCCTAAATGTGCCCCTTTTGGTCTCCAATTGGGTGAAGTCACTCTCATTCCTACAATCACAAAACAAGCATTAGATGGGATTTTTATGAAAATGCGGTACAAGTTTGATTACCGCTGTTGTAGAAGCAAGAAACAGGTTATCTGTCCTAGAGGGGGGTGAATAGGACACTTTTTAAATTTCTCAATACAAAGTATCCTTAGAGCACTTTCATCAAACACCAGATATGCAAAGTATAAATCAATAGAAGCACATGTGAAAGAAGTAAATCAGTTCATCCATTCACCACACAACAAGGGATTTTTATAGTGGTTCGGTTATGTACCTACTCCACTCCCGGCTGATCCACTCACTCCTTGAGTGGCCGGATTTCACTATCACTATGGTTTTAAATGAGGTTAACCATAAACCTTAACAGCCTACAAAAGGACTTACGACTCAACACATGGATTCATCCTTCCATAGGACTAATCCATGACCACTTAGTCCTACACAAGGGCTTGTCCTACTCAAGGACTTGTCCTACGCAAGGACTCTACCGAGTTTGGGTCTTCAAACTCTGAAACCCAAATCTCAACTTGAGGAGGTTTCTTGGACTCGAAAGACTAAAGATACTTAGTTGATTGAGTCCCTTGATGATTCCTTTGTTGAAGAAGCTTCAGCTTGTACGGAAGACGTCTTCTTCAGCTCCCTCGATCAGCAACCTTGCTCCGGATGACCCATTGTAGATTCCAAGGTGAGGGATTGAGGTTAGGTTGAGGCTATTTTGGGATATGGCTTTTATATGAGGAAAGCTTCTACCTAAACCACCATTAATGGCATTGATGACAAGAGAATGTCTATGAGAGGTAGGTCAAGATGCCATTAAAGAGGAGTTGAGTTCATGTTTCAATCCAAGCTTTGAATGCTTAATCAATGTTGGTCAGATCAACATGGATTGAAGTATGAACTCAACAGATCTAAGGGTTTGGAAGAAGGGGATCTCAAGAGGAAGGCTCACTCAAACCCTAGATGAAGCTCAAGGTAACTTGGGCAAGATCCAACCGAGTTCTATAAATAGATTATGCCCTTCAACGGTCAGAAAATGATCAGCTCGATAGGTTCCGATCGATCGGACATATTTTTAGTCAAATTTGAATTTTGCTTGAAAACAGGTTCTCCGATTGATCGGACTTAGTTCCGATTGATCGGAATACCATGTCCGATTGATCGGACAGATGGTCCGATTGATCGGAATTTCTTCCAGAGAGTTGATGCAATTTTTCTGGAAATTCCTCCGATGGATCGAATCTATGTCCGATGGATCGGAGAGCCATGTCCGATGGATCGTAAAAGAGTCCAGAGAGTTTTTCATATATTTGCTGGACAATTGTACGATTGATCGGACATACTGTCCGATTGATTGGAATGCACTGTCCGATGGATCAGACAGCCCTCCGATGGCTCGGAAAAGTGTCCAGAGAGTTTACAATGTAACTGGACTATTTTCCGATGGATTGGACACATTGTCCGATTGATCGGACATCTATCGGAATATTCTCCGATGGATCGGGTATGTATCGGAGAGAGCAGACTTATATATTTTCAATTTTAAAGAAACTTCTGCTACCAAGAACCTATCCATTGCTGATCTTAATGGAAGGTGGGCTATAGATGGTGCTAAGGATGTGCCTAGAAAGGTTTTGGGCCATCTATAGAAGTTTTTGGGATCAAAGGTTTGGGTGGAGAGGCTTGAAGCTGACTTGATCTTCGAGAAGCTTCTATCTTCAGCCGCAAGGAAAACTGTCTTCAGCCGCCAGGGACTCGACGCCACACTAACCATGGTAATTGACAAATCTTTGCATTAACAATCTCCCCCTTTGTCAATTACCAGACAAAACCAAACCTATGCAAGTCTTGGTCCATACCACAGACTTATCCTAGACACCAAAAACCAAAATACATCATGTCGAGGAAAATAAAAACTTTATACATAGACATGACTCGTTACATACAAAATGTACAGACTCAATGTACAAACTAGGCTTCACTTGAACTCCCCCTTAGTCCCTGCACACAAAAGATCAACAAAAAGATAACCTGGATCTTTTGGTGGGATAAATTCTCCCCCTTTTTGTCAGTGATTGACAAAGGTTAGTAAAATGAGAATGCAGCGCATATGTCATAGACGCAAGGAGGAAAATAAACATTATCGAGCCGAGAGAGGAAACCAACACACACATGGTCATGCAAGGATATACAAGTATATGACAGTAAGCACAGAGGGCTTATAGCCCAGGCAACCAACCTCCCCTCCTGAAATGTATATCATGACCAACAAACCATATATACAAAATCCAAAAGAGGGCAAGAAGCCCATCAAGGATAAGCAATGTCGCACAATTAGATGTATATATGCAGAAGATAGCCAAAAAGAATGATCATCAGATAGAATAGCTTAACAAGAAAGACATAATGATCATCATAATATCCAAATACAGAGCATCTAGAATATCCAAAAAAAATATCCAAAAAAATATCCAAAAACATATCCAAAAAGTATAACCGGCCGTCAATCCAAAAAGGTGTCAAAGAAAAGGTGCATCAATCAATACAACTATCAACGTCGCTCCAAAAAGATATCTGCAACGACTAGACACTAGGGACCCTAACTGAAAAGATAGGCAGCTATGGAGCAGGGCCAGTGACGTCATCGCGACGGCATGATAAAGCTGATGTGAGGCTCTGGACAGCAGCATGAATGGACTGCATCAAGCTCTCGAGTCGCGACAGCCGCTCACCATGCTGGGCAAGGGCACCCTCCACGCGATCTAATTGAGCAGTGATCTGCTCCGTGCTGGGAGGAGGAGGTGCCGAAGAGGCGTCGGACTGAAGGCGCCGCTTGACTGAGCGACGAGCTGGGGCAGGAGTCGGTGATGGAGCAGAAGACCCGCTGTGGGTGTCAGCCGACACCTGTGTGGGAGTGTGCGAGAAATCCCGATCTTCGACGTCATCCTCTTTTGGAAGGGTCATCTTCTTGATATTGAGGTCCCTGAATGTGCGGCGAGGAATAGGGTGGACCACAATATTTGTAAACCCGCACTCGTGCCCTAATCTGGTAATGAGCCACCCGAACGGAATGGTGTTGCGGTTGTGTGGCAGGGCATCCAAAATATGATGCAAAATGATGGATGGGAGACACAGGCGCGTCCCATGACCAACGTGGTACAGCAGATTGACCATATTGGCAGTTAGGTCGGACTTGTTGGTACTGCGGGGATAGACATTGGTGCTGAAGATCTGATGGAGCACTCGAAACCTATTAGACATTTCAGATGCGCGTAGTGCACTATCGTCGATCCACTCCGGATTTGGACCCCGACATAAGTAGCGAGTCCAATCAGCCCAAAGAGAAGTATCAAGCAGATTGTCATTGGGTTGCGGGGCTGTGGACACGGGAACACCAATCAGGGCGGCTATAGTGTGGGCTGTGACCTGGACGACCCGGCCGCCGACAATAACTTCACATGAGGGAGGGTTTCCAACAGGGTTGATGATTTTAGATAGAAATGTATATACCACCTCGGGATGGGCTACGCCGCCAAAATGAAGTACAGGATCCCACCCAATCTGAGCAAGAAGAGCGGGAATGCCAAAGGGCTCCACGCAGGACTCAGTGACCACTCTCTCATAGATAATGGTGCGAGATTGAAACCGAGAGAGAGAGGCTGGACTCTCAGGCTGGGCAGGAGGTGCAACAGGTGGAGGAGAGCCCTGAGAGGGTCGAGAAGTTTGCAACTTCTTGGTCCTGGCAGTGGTGGATGGCCCAGCCGCCATCTTGGACTTGCCTTTCGGATCTTTAGGCATGATGTAGCAAGCTTGGAGAGAGGATTTAACCAATGTAGATACCAAGATGGACGAAAAACACTTCAAATCCCTAGAAATGATGATCTGATAGAGGAGAGGGACAGAAGAAACCAATCGGATAGCCAAAAAATCAAACTGACAGCTTGAAGGATCTTACCGAGGAGACACAAAGACCTGTTGGGGCTGTAAATGAGGATCCAGGGAAACCCAGCTGAACTATAGACCGATCGGATGGAGATGCCCTAGCAAAAGGGGCTGAGAGAGGAGAGGAAGAGGGAAGAAATGAAAATCGAATGAATAGGGCTCGCGTATTTGACTGTTGATCTTCCGATATTTCCGATTGATCGGACGATGTGTCCGATCCATCGGAAATGCCCCCCAGTGAGATTTTCAACACTAAACATTTTCTCCCTTCAGCAAATGATTTCCAGCTAATTTGATAAGAGTGTGAGCATGACAATGTCAATAATCACCAAAAAAAAATGAGGCTAATTCCTCAGATATACCTATGAGCATATGAGTGTCCATTTTGCTAGAATGAGCACACACCGATAGACTTCCGAAGGTGTTCAAACCTTGTGGAATCTAACGGCTTAGTAAGGATGTCGGCCAATTGCCGCTCAGTTTGAATGTATTCAAGATTAATCAATTTTTCCTCAACGAGTTCTCTTATAAAGTGATGCCGGATGTCAATATGCTTGGTTCGAGAATGTTGAACCGGATTTTTTGAGATATTAATGGCGCTTGTGTTGTCACAAAAAAGCGTCATTTCATCCTGATTAAGACCATAATCCTTCAACATCTGCTTCATCCAAAGTAGTTGAGCACAGCAACTTCCGGCAGCAATATATTCAGCTTCAGCGGTGGACAAAGAGATGGACTTTTGCTTTTTGCTATGCCAAGCAACTAAGCAATTTCCGACGTTAAAACAGCCACCGCTAGTGGATTTTCTGTCATCCATATTTTCGGCCCTATCGGCATCGGAGTACCCCGCAATGATGGTTGAGGTGTCAAAGGGATACCGCAAGCCATAATCAGTGGTGCAGGCCACATATCTAATCACTCGTTTTACAGCAATGAGGTGTGATTCCTTAGGATCGGCTTGAAATCTAGCACACGCCCCTACACTAAAGGCGATATCGGGTCTACTAGCTGTGAGGTAGAGAAGACTCCCAATCATACTTCTATATAGATGTTGATCAACACTAGTGCCAGATAAGTCTTTAGAAAGTTTAATGGTGGTGGCCATAGGCGTGGTGTGTGATTGACCCGAGTCTAGCCCAAATCTCTTGACCAAGTCTTTTGCATACTTAGTTTGGTTGATAAAGATTCCATTTTTCAGCTGTTTAACTTGAAATCCTAGGAAAAAATTTAGTTCGCCAACCAAACTCATCTCAAATTCAGATTTCATTAGTTCAGCAAATAAGCCAGAGAATTCTTCACAGTTAGACCCAAATACAATATCATCTACATAAATCTGAGCAATGAGAAAGGAATCAGCCGTCCTTTTAACAAATAGGGTTTTATCAACACTCCCCCTAACAAACTGGTGAGCAATAAGAAATTGAGTAAGACGTTCATACCATGCTCGGGGGGCTTGTTTTAACCCATAGAGAGCCTTTTTCAATCGGTAGACTCTTTGAGGGTAACTAGGGTCCACGAACCCTTTTGGTTATTCAACATAAACCTCCTCATCAAGTATACCATTTAGAAAGGCACTCTTCACGTCCATTTGAAATAGTTTGAATTTAAGAGCACATGCTATGGACATGAGAATTCGAATGGATTCGAGTCTAGCTACCGGGGCAAAAGTTTCATCAAAATCAATTCCCTCAATTTGAGAGTACCCTTGAGCTACGAGACGTGCTTTGTTTCGAATTACATTGCCAGATTCATCTGTTTTGTTTTTGAAGATCCATTTGGTTCCAATGACATTTTTCTCCTTTGGTCTTTCAACTAGAAACCAAACATCATTTCGGGTAAACTGTTGAAGTTCTTCTTGCATAGCAAGTATCCAAAATTCATCATTGAGAGCTTCATTTATATTTTTTGGTTCAATTTTTAAAGTGAAGCACACATGACTGTTGATGGCCTCAAGTTGTCTTCTAGTCTTGACTCCAACATCCGGATCTCCAATGATTTGATTGAGGGGATGATCCTTGATATGTGGAGCATTTCCCGAAGCTATTGAGGCATTGGGAGTGGGAGATTTTTCATCAGGTTTACCTATGTGGCATGGTTCTCCCACTTCATCATCATCAAGTCTTGTGTCTTCCTTGGATTGGTCATCAATGACAACATTTATGGATTCTTGAGTTGTTTTAGTCCTTGTGTTGTACACTCTATAGGCCCGACTATCAGAAGCATATCCTAGAAATATTCCCTCATCGCTCTTAGAGTCAAATTTTCCTAAATTTTCTCTATCTCGAAGGATGTGACATTTGCTACCAAAGACCCTAAAGTACTTGATGTTTGGAACTTTTCCATTCCACAGCTCATATGGGGTCTTATCTAGGCCGGCTCTCAAATAAACTCGGTTAATGATGTGACAAGCTGTATTCACTGCTTCGGCCCACAGATTTTGAGCTATATTTTTGCTGTTCATCATGACTGTGGCCATTTCGAGTAGAACTCTGTTTTTCCTTTTTGCTACTCCATTTTGTTGTGGAGTTTTTGGGGCTGAGAATTCATGTTTGATTCCTAAATTTTCACAGAATAGTTCAAAGCGCCCATCCTCAAATTCCCCTCCATGATCACTCCTAATACGTTTTACTGTGCATTCCTTTTCATTGTGGAGTCGTTTCATGAGTTTCTCAAACTCTTCAAATGTATCCGACTTTTCTTTCAAAAATACAACCCATGTATAGCGGGAATAGTCGTCAACAATAACGAAGAAATACCTCTTACCTCCTTGACTCATTACTCTTGTGGGGCCTACAAGGTCCATGTGGAGTAGATCAAGGGATTTTGATGTAGCAATGATGGATGTCTTCTTATGTGCAACTTTAATTTGTTTACCTTTCAAGCATTCAGCACATACTTCTTTTGGTTTCTTCCTAATCTTTGGTAATCCTCTCACCAATTTCTTTCTACTCAGCCTAGCAAGGTTCCTGTAATGGACATGACCAAGCCGTTGATGCCATAATTCAGTATCATCATTAATAGCCATGTGGCATACGGCAGATGGTCCCTCATCACCTTTGTTTTCAATCACATAGCAGTCATCTCCAGTGCGAAAACCTTTTAAAATTAATTTTCCAGTTTGGTCCATAATTTCGCACATTTCTTTGGAGAATTTCACGGAATGCTGTTCATCACATATTTGAGAGATGCTTAACAGATTATGTTTCAAACCGTCAACACATAGAACATCCTCAATTTTGGGCAATCCTGGCCCGGTGATGGTTCCCTTTCCAACAATCTTGGCAATACTCCCATCTCCAAAGGTAACAGACCCACCATCAAATTCAGCATAATCACAAAACTGAGTCTTGTCACCTGTCATGTGTCGGGAGCATCCACTATCAAGATACCACCTAGTGTTTCTTCCGGCTCTAAGGGCTGTATGAATAACTAAGCATTTGTTCTTAACTACCCATTTAGAGACTATCCTTTTTGGAGAACTAGGTTTCTTGGTTGATTCTAGGGATGTCATTGTTTGGGCATAAGTTTTTGAGGTTTTCTCTTTCATCAGCTCCATGGTTCTTTTGTTCAACTGTTTTACCATTTCTAGGAGCTCTTCCATTCTTTTGTCTTTCTTTGGTGGAGTGGGATAATTCTTCCTCATGTTTGGAGTTTGTTTAGGAGGACTCCACATCTGATTCATCCTTTTACCGGTAGGTACAAATTTACCTTTCAAGTTCCGAACCGGATTCTTAAGGACCAAGCATTCAAACTTTAAATGACCAACATCTCCGCATGCATGACATATAGGTGAATTTCTCTTAGTAGTGCTTCCTGATGCATTCCTGGTCTTTTTAGGTTCTGGGTTACTAACCTTAGTTGGCTCATTATAGCCTAGCCCTCTTGTGTTCCTACAAGGTTTACCTGACTTAAGGATATCATCAAGTTTTTCTCTACTTTGGGCAAATCTTTCATTGAGTTGACTTTCTTGATTAAGCTGCAAGACTAAGCACTGATTTGTAGATTTTTCTTTGGCAGGAGCTTGGCATTCAGAGGCAATATGACCATAGCGACCACAGTTGTAGCACTTGGGATCTTTTGGCTTGTTGTAAGATTTTCCTGTATAGCGCTTTTTGTCAAAAGATTTGCTATTCTTGTCAACTCTCTTTCCTTTGTTTTTGAAGAATTTTCTAAACTTCTTGGCCATAAGAGCCATTTCATTCATATCCAATTCTTCATCACTATCAACTTCAGATTCTTGTGTAGTGTGTGAAGTTTTTAGCACGGTGTTTCTACTTTTTGGGGATTTCTTGAAATGAAGTTCATGGGTCTGTAGAGATCCTAGTAAATCTTCTATTTTCATAGTATCAATATCTCTACATTCCTCAATAGTTATGACCTTGGAAGAGAATCGTTCGGGTAAGGATCTTAGAATTTTCCTACAAATGCACGGGTCCGAAATTCTCTCCCCCAATCCCCACATAGCATTGGTGACATCACTCAAACGGGTGTAAAAGTCCATGAAGTTCTCATGTTCTTCCATTTTCATATTTTCAAACTGAGTCGTCAATAGCTGAAGCTTTAACCTCTTGACTGTACTAGTCCCTTCATGTGTAGTTTCAAGGATGTCCCAAGCTTCTTTGGATGTTGTGCAATTACAAATTCTTTTGAACTCATCCGCTGAGACGGCACAAAAGATAGCATTGAGTGCCTTTGCATTGCTAATGTATCTCAGTTTTTCAAGATCAGTCCATAAGTCATCAGGTTTGACTGTGGTGGTGGTGACACCCTCTAAGGTAGTGTTCAAAAGGGGTATTTCATATTTGATTTCCACAGACCTCCATGTTGCATGATCCAATGATTGCAAGAAAACTCTCATTCTTGCTTTCCAATATGCGTAGTTTGATCCATCAAAATATGGAGGTTTGGAAACCATACTAGAATCCCCCTTTGACATGATTT
This sequence comes from Liriodendron chinense, assembly GCA_003013855.2. Taxonomy (NCBI): domain Eukaryota; kingdom Viridiplantae; phylum Streptophyta; class Magnoliopsida; order Magnoliales; family Magnoliaceae; genus Liriodendron; species Liriodendron chinense. The sequence goes on along the minus strand of ML058466.1, from coordinate 3,297,246 downwards.
CAAGCTTCTAGAGACGGATCACACTCCGGGCGGTTACGCCTTTGAGGAGGAACCCGCTCTGATACCAATTGAAAATGCAGTACAAGTTTGATTACCGCTGTTGTAGAAGCAAGAAACAGGTTATCTGTCCTAGAGGGGGGTGAATAGGACACTTTTTAAATTTCTCAATACAAAGTATCCTTAGAGCACTTTCATCAAACACCAGATATGCAAAGTATAAATCAATAGAAGCACATGTGAAAGAAGTAAATCAGTTCATCCATTCACCACACAACAAGGGATTTTTATAGTGGTTCGGTTATGTACCTACTCCACTCCCGGCTGATCCACTCACTCCTTGAGTGGCCGGATTTCACTATCACTATGGTTTTAAATGAGGTTAACCATAAACCTTAACAGCCTACAAAAGGACTTACGACTCAACACATGGATTCATCCTTCCATAGGACTAATCCATGACCACTTAGTCCTACACAAGGGCTTGTCCTACTCAAGGACTTGTCCTACGCAAGGACTCTACCGAGTTTGGGTCTTCAAACTCTGAAACCCAAATCTCAACTTGAGGAGGTTTCTTGGACTCGAAAGACTAAAGATACTTAGTTGATTGAGTCCCTTGATGATTCCTTTGTTGAAGAAGCTTCAGCTTGTACGGAAGACGTCTTCTTCAGCTCCCTCGATCAGCAACCTTGCTCCGGATGACCCATTGTAGATTCCAAGGTGAGGGATTGAGGTTAGGTTGAGGCTATTTTGGGATATGGCTTTTATATGAGGAAAGCTTCTACCTAAACCACCATTAATGGCATTGATGACAAGAGAATGTCTATGAGAGGTAGGTCAAGATGCCATTAAAGAGGAGTTGAGTTCATGTTTCAATCCAAGCTTTGAATGCTTAATCAATGTTGGTCAGATCAACATGGATTGAAGTATGAACTCAACAGATCTAAGGGTTTGGAAGAAGGGGATCTCAAGAGGAAGGCTCACTCAAACCCTAGATGAAGCTCAAGGTAACTTGGGCAAGATCCAACCGAGTTCTATAAATAGATTATGCCCTTCAACGGTCAGAAAATGATCAGCTCGATAGGTTCCGATCGATCGGACATATTTTTAGTCAAATTTGAATTTTGCTTGAAAACAGGTTCTCCGATTGATCGGACTTAGTTCCGATTGATCGGAATACCATGTCCGATTGATCGGACAGATGGTCCGATTGATCGGAATTTCTTCCAGAGAGTTGATGCAATTTTTCTGGAAATTCCTCCGATGGATCGAATCTATGTCCGATGGATCGGAGAGCCATGTCCGATGGATCGGAAAGACCTCCGATTGATCGTAAAAGAGTCCAGAGAGTTTTTCATATATTTGCTGGACAATTGTACGATTGATCGGACATACTGTCCGATTGATCGGAATGCACTGTCCGATGGATCGGACAGCCCTCCGATGGCTCGGAAAAGTGTCCAGAGAGTTTACAATGTAACTGGACTATTTTTCGATGGATTGGACACATTGTCCGATTGATCGGACATCTATCGGAATATTCTCCGATGGATCGGGTATGTATCGGAGAGAGCAGACTTATATATTTTCAATTTTAAAGAAATTTCTGCTACCAAGAACCTATCCATTGCTGATCTTAATGGAAGGTGGGCTATAGATGGTGCTAAGGATGTGCCTAGAAAGGTTTTGGGCCATCTATAGAAGTTTTTGGGATCAAAGGTTTGGGTGGAGAGGCTTGAAGCTGACTTGATCTTCGAGAAGCTTCTATCTTCAGCCGCAAGGAAAACTGTCTTCAGCCGCCAGGGACTCGACGCCACACTAACCATGGTAATTGACAAATCTTTGCATTAACATTTTAAACATGAAAACCATGCAAATAATGTGATGTAATGGGTCGGTAAATGTATAAATTGGAGGTTCAACAGTTTGCAATTCATTCTTTCCTAGATTGTGGTTCGGAATCTTTGTCTTCCTTTGTATCTGAGTCAGGTGATTGTTTGGAGATTGATAACTTGCACATACCGCAGGAGTTTGGGGAAAACGTTGCGATTGTCCCCGCATGCGCTGTAACCTGGGAACCTAATCGCAACCCTTTCATTCCCGATCAGTACTAACATCGGAAAGGTACAGCAGAGCCTCTGCGTCATAGTCTTACGAGGATACTGACCCTGAGATTGATTGTTTGATGTTTTCCTGGATCACTCCAGGAGTACTTGTTTCGCTTGACTGTCAAAGTGGTTAGCTGCCCTGGGTCATATAGTCTTACGGGAGTCCACCACGCCGACTTGGAATCAGTCAAGGTACTTTAGGCATCCATGCCTAGGTATGTGCGGGTGAACTCTTTCCACCCAACCTGCTGATTTTGGTACTTGGGTTATAATTCATCGTTTCCACCTGTTCAAATGGTTTATTTGACTGAGCCTTTTGGCCTTCATCTTTTCGTATCTTGGCATGTGGTACGACTGCACTGACACTGGAGTTCAGTTCGACCGTACTTTGAGTGCATTGGATCCGATGGTCTCCGGGGAGACTGCGAGACATCGGATCTTATTTGATTTTTGCGTCGGCTCCTACCCAGAGATATGGAAGATCTCTCGGTGTTTTGGAGGCCGAACGCTCTACTGGGAAAATATTTTTAAATTTTTAAAAGGTACCCACTCTGGTGAGTGATACTCCGTGGGGTTTTTATTTGCAAATAGGAAAATATATTTTTTGGATTTTTGAAAAGATAATCTGGCTTGCACTCATCTCCACTAGGGATGCTTGTGGGGTCTTTGGCTAACCGACTTTTATTTTGAAAGCAGGTAAACATGATGATTGATCGATGCATGGTGATGCATGGAGATGTATATTTGATGATTGATGCATGGTTCGCTCATTCTCTCTTAGTTCGATGATTTTGCTTTTATTGGGGATGTAGAGAACTTTTGAGCTTATTGCTTGCGGGGTTGTGCTCCTCTGTGGATTTTTTTTATGCGGGTGTTTAGTCAGCGGGTTGGTCAAGATCCCGAGCCGTGGTCGATCAGGTCCATCATCCCAAGATGCTATTTCTTTGCTAATGGGAATGGATGAAGGATGTCATCAGACTTCAAGATGTTCTTCTGTGAATGGATGCGATTGAGACGGTGCTTGGTCGCCAGTTTTGGTCAAGATTTCAATTTGCGTGCGATCAGATCCGTCATCCCAAACTGTGAAGTGAGTGAGCGGAGTTCGAGACTCCTAAAATGCAGTGCTGGAGATAGTGACAATTTTTGTGATTTTTTGTAAATATTTGGTTCGAATCTTTACCTGAGTAGTCAGGATGGAGATCGATTATTGAAAATGAAGGAAGTATTTTTGTGATTTTGAAAATATTTAGTCCGAGTAAAGATCGGTGTTTATGGAAAGCAAGGGAAATATTTTGTGTTTTTGAAAATATTTGTTTTGAAAGCGAGGGAAATATTTTGTGATTTTTGAAAGATGATTTTGCAATGTTTTGGTATTTTCTAATTTTTCTGAAATGCAGGGAAAGGTATGGAACTTTCATCCATTTCCAGCTTCTACTGCTGGTAAGGCACCCGATCCATTTTACGTCAGCGAGCAAGATGAGTATCACACAGTTAAGTGCCGTAGTTTTACATCTTCGGATGAGGAGATTTTGAGGGTTTTAGGTCAATACACCCACAAAGTTGCCTGTTCCTCATGTGCAATGCACATAGACCACGTATCGTCCGACGGACTCCTTCGGCCACAAAATGAGCCACATCCTCACGTTTTCCTTTGTCAATCCAGTTTGGGGCCTTATGCTGCTCACAATTCAATGAGGGTGCGCTTCACCTCCCAACTGCCTTAATCTCCTTCATGAGTTTTGGGAACAGGGAATATCTGTCAGATTCAACAGCGACTTCCAAATCAAGGTTGTCTAGCACGGTGCGTTCAACACGAATAGGGTCGCGAAGTTCTGCCTGCCTCAGACTCTTACCTGTTTAGAAGATTCCAGACACCCGTACGATCAATTGTCAGCCATGTCTGGGACAGGTTAGGAAAGAAAGCTCCCGAGAAGTTAATCCTAGTGTAGTTTTAGGTCTTCGGACCGCTGGAGATAAATTTGTGCAGTTAAAATTGACGGTGAATTTTTTTTTGTTTTGAGAAAGTTCAAGACTTCAACTCGAGTGATCGAGATTGATATTGGTTTTTATGGAAAGCTTAAAATGCTTTTGGTATTTTTGAAATGATCCGGGTTATCCAACCTTGATTCGAGCGGTTGAGGCCGATGGCAGTTTTTGGTTGAAAGCAAGAAAGGTCCGCCGAGTAATTAATCCCGGCGTAGTTTAAGGTCTTCGGACCAAAAACTTATGTACAGAATGGGGCAACACATTTTATTTATTTATTTATGATTTTGAAAAATGTCCGGAGTCATCGGATCTTGATGTGAGCAAACAAGACCGACACCGGTTTTTATTAAAAATCACTCGGGATCTTGATCCCGACGTAGTTTAAGGTCTTCGGACCAAAACTTTGTACAAGATAGGGTGACCCATTTTTTTATTTTTGAAATGATCCAGGTCATCAGATCTTAGCTCGAATGGCTGAGATCGATGCCGATTTTTATTGAAAATCCCTCAGGATCTTGATCCCGACGTAGTTTAAGGTCTTCGGACCCAAACGTTGTACATGCTGAAAACAAATTTTTTTGTGATTGTTTTTGGAAAAGATCCGGTCTATCTGACCCCTTCCTTGTTCGATTGAGATCGAATGACGGTTTTTGTTAAAAAGTCTCTCGGGATGTTGATCTCGACGTAGTTTAAGGTCTTTGGACCCAAACTTTGTACAGTAGGCAACAATCAAGGTTGAAAATTTCGGGGATTCTTCTTAGAATGGTTTAGATCATCTGGCCATGACTTTGGATGGTTGAGATCACTGTTTGGCCAAGTCAATTCTTTTTCTTTTTCTTAAAAATTCCATAGAGGTTTTTCCACATCATCAGGCCAACTTCTCCCCAATTTCTCACAAGATGAGATTTTGGTGAGATTCCTTACTTTTTCTCATCCTTCTCTTCCATCACTTCCTTCTTACATGGAGGTACAAGATTCACATGCAACCAGCCTTCCCAAGGAGGAGTTCTTCCCAAGGAGAGAGGGTGAGGGGTCGTTTCAACCAGGTGGGAGGACTGACGGCCCCCTGGGTGCCGCCCAAACCGTCTCTGCCCACTGGTCTTTCTAGTGGGTCGGGTAAAGGGGTGCCCTCCGATTTTCTATATAACATGGGGCACCCTTGGCCCCTTCAACGTGCAATCTCTCTCTTCTCTTTCTCGTACTCTCTCTTTCTTCAAGTTTTTCTCTTTCTTTTGGTGGTTTCTTGTCCTTTTCAAGTGGTGGGCCTTAATGAAGCTTTGGGATAGCAAGGTGGTCCCCCTTTGGTGAGTGGTGAAGGTATGGACCACTCCTTTTTCTTTCTTGTCCTTTTCCTTCTTCACTTTCTCTTCTCATGTTTCTTTTCTTTTCTCCTTGTAGATATTCCAAGGGAATCAAGGTGGGCCCAAGTTTCTTTGGCCTTTTCTTCATCTCCAATCTTTTCTCAAGGTGGTGCATGGAGAAGGACATTGCAAGCTTCCATTTCATTCTTTCTTTTCTTTTTTCATACTCCCTTCATGTATATGTAAAGGGTAATTTTGTCATGTTCATCAAGTGTGCATGGTAAAATATTCTATCTTTTCTCATGGGAGTTGGGCCACTTTTCATGTGTATCAAATGGGCTCAAAGTGAAGTCATGACCCTTGGTGTGTTTGATGGGCCCAATGCTTCATTTTGGGCTCACTCTTGCTTTCTTTTTCTTGTCATTTCCTTTGGAGCTTTCTTTTCTTTTCCATCTTCTTTTCAAGGTTTGGGCCCATGGGATTGGTAGGGCCCACCTCAAGTTTTAGGCTCATAGAGCTCATTTTGGGGTGGCCCCATCTTTCTTCACATGTCTATTGACAAAGGTGACTAGCCCATTCTTCACTTGGATCTCAAGTGGGATAGATTTCTTAGTTGGGCTTTTATGGACAAGTAGCCCAAATCTTCCACCATTTCTTGATTATGATGTACATCCTTATGCACAAAGTGTGGTGGGTTCCTTGGAATTCCTTCATATAGATGGGCTTTTGGACCCTCTTTGAAACTTATGAATTTCTTTGAGTCATGTATGCACCCCTACACTTTGTGCATGTGGGACTCTTTCCCTTCATGCCTTTTCTTTAGATGGATGGAGGACTTGAGTTACTTGATCATCCATAAGTCCCATGAGTGAGTTGTTTCAACAAACTCACTAAGTTCAAAATGTGATAGGGAAGTGATTCTCACGAGCTTCCTTTAGTGTCATCAACCTCAAATGGATGACTTCTTCTTCAAGTGAGCTATCCTTGCAACTATAGCTCCTTGAACTTCTCTTGGGGTGCTTGGTGGGTCATCCACCATCATTCTCAAAGATGAGTGACTTTTCTTTCAATTTGTGAGAAAGAATGATGACCATAAGTTGCCCAATTTTGTCCCATGCTTTGGGGCATTTTGGATTTTGATCTTCAAGTGGGCTATGTATATCATTCTTAGCCATTTCATGATGGTTGGGTGGCTCATCAAGCCATGCCCTCTTGTGGTCAAATGGTCTCCCTTTTTTGGTGAAGGAATTGGTGCACTTAAGTTGCCCAAACTTGTCCTTATATGGACATTTCCAACTTTGGTTCTTCATGTGGGCTATGTGTATCCAATTTTTTACCATTGGCTTCTTTGATTCTTATATTTGTGGGTAGACCACTATGTTGTACTCTCATGATTTCATCAAGATGATGCACATAGGGTTGCCCATGGTTAACCCATGAATGGGTCCTCATGTTCTTCAAGTGGGCTATGTGTTCCTTTCAATCCATTGAGGTGGGGCACTTGAGTTGCTCTTGGGGACCCATTTCCTTCCTATTCCCCACTTGTCCATGTACATGTGTAAAAAGATGGGAACATCTTAGATGAGAATCATGGCCTTGGTATGAAAAGTGAACCAATCCTTGGCCACATAAGGACTTTGAAGAGGGATTTCTCATGTGAAGTTGGATTCTTATCTCTTGTTGATCTCATGGCACTTAAGTGCATTTGTTGTCCAAAATGTGTCCTTGGATGTTGGACTTTCCTTACCTAGGCACGGCATGCAACCCTCTTTGAGATGGGCCTTGCTTTCTTTACTGGGCCCAACACATATCCTAGGTGGCACATGGAGTCGAACTTTGGATTTTTGTATTTGGATGTAAGTCCGAATCTATGGGTTTCCTGGATAATGATTTGGATTTTAACGGGTAAAGAATAGGGACTTACCTTGCCAAGCTTGTAGGATTCGATGGCGAATGGTACATGAGGACGACGGGTGGTTGATGAGGATGATCCGGCCTTCATTGTTCACCGACGGGCTCATATGTGTTCCTTAGCTAAGGAGCACCAACCTCTTCCCTCCATAAAGGGTCGAGGTACCAGAGATCTCTGGGATGATTGGGTGAGACACCCACAGCCTTTGCTTGAACGAGTTCTGGCTGATACTCCTTTTGTTGGCCTCCTTACCTTGCGCTTTCACAATAACAACGCCAACCGCATCCTGCTTGCGGCTCTTTGTGAGAGGTGGCGGGATGAGACCCACACCTTTCAACTCCCTTGTGGCGATTGGGGAATAACTCCCCTGGACATATACATGCAGATTGGCTTTTCGTTCCATGGGGCAGTTGTTCGCCACGTCGGCTCTCTTGCTCCCATCACTTCTACTGATTGGCTACGGCTTGTGGGAGCCATTCCTCCTAAGCATGAATTTTAGGGCCACCAAGTGAAATTGCGATGGCTCTACAACACCTTCGCTACTGTCACCCCTACTACCGAGCTGGAGGCCCTTCACAAAGCACGGGCCATGATTGCTTACGCCTTTAGGTCCTTCCTTTTCTGTCATGCGAACGAGAGGATCGACCCTAAATTTCTTCGTTTGGTTGAGGATCTTCACCATCCGTACAATTAGAACGGGGCTATCTTGACTCATATCTTTTTAGGCTTAGATAAGACCTCTCGGAATAGCCGGTCCTACACAGGTTTCTGGCCCGTCGTAGAGGTATTCTTTTTAACCTTTTCCTGGAGACATTTGTCTTCTTTCTCTCTCTAATCGTTATGTCTTCCCTTGCCCAGACCTGCTTTTATGACCATTTTGCTCATCTGTCGCCGAGGATACGAGATGACGTTGAGCCATCTTTGTACCGCTACATGCACTGGCACCAGCAAAACCGTCGATGAAATTCTCGAGTGTCTGGGGACAATTGGCGCACTGCAATAGACGGACTGACCGTCGAGGACGTAAGTGTCTTGTTTTCCTTATCCATCGTGCTACTCTGTGACTAATTGTGATGAACTTCTTTGTTGTAGTTTGCTCGGATGCCGTACTCCAACTTTCCTCTCTACTACACCCCTCAGCGTGTTGAAGCGTATGATTCTTCATGCCTTCAGATCATGCTTTCTGACGCTGAATCATTTCAATGGTATTTGGGTGAGAGGCTACTTCGATAGATCATTGGTGTAGCTCAGGTTCCTTGTTTCGCACCTCCTCCGGCTGCTCAGATCCCTGCTAATGAGATGGGCGATGCTCTTGTGGGCCAGCCTGGGTTTCATTTCACGATCCCGGATCGTGACTATAACGAGTGGTACTTGCTGTACGGACAGGGGCCTCTGCTTCCTCCGCTCTATGTTCTAGGGGGTTGTCGCAGATATGCTGGCGGATCAATGACAGCTCCTCTGATGGACCTTCATCGTCGGGAGCGAGATGAGAGGAGGGATGATGACGACTATGTTGGTGACCTATAGCCTGCTTCTGTATTCAGCTTTGTATGGCCTTCTTTGCCTTGTAAAACCCTTTTGCTTTTATCTTTTTTATGTATCAAGACTTTCTGAATGAATATACAAATTCAATTTGTCTCGAATTTCTTGATGATGCCTAGATGCTTTGATTCTTGATTCATTCTTTGATACTTTATGGAAGATAAGATCTCTCAACTGCATGGATGACGACTTGAACGGTTCAGATCGATTGATTTGACCCTGTGGGCCCTTTCCAGACTTTAGCTTTGCTTTGGAGCATCTTTTCTTGATGTTTTGTGAGGCTAAGAAGGCTTTTCATGGTGTGGATGATGACTTGAACGACTCAGATTGCTCTTTTTAGCCATGTGGGCCCACTTGATGATCAGATCTTGGATTCTGGCCCTCTTTCTTGACGATCAAACCTTCGATCTTGGTATTTTATGACTTATGTGAATTCTTCCATGGTTTAGATTATGATGATCTAGTCTTTGAATGGCTCAGATTGCTTGTGGGCCCCTCTTGATCAATTTTCCTTCCTTTTGACTTGATGTAACACCCTGTACCTTCAAGTACTTGGGTGCTACTATTGAGGCTATAAATAAATAATTTAATGAAAAAGATTTTGCTAGAGTTTTAGAATTTTATGTATGGGGTTTAGCCAATATTCAAGGATTGGAAATTTAATAAATTAAAAATAAACTCATTATTCATGTAGCTTAGACTAATTAATTAATACACAACTTAATAGTTAAGTTTATGAGTCAAATGGTTTATGCATCTTTAGGATCAGAGTTAATTGAGATTTTTCCTACAATTATCACCAAATAATAATAATAATAATAATAATAATAATAATAATAATAATAAAATGTAGCAATTGGGTTATTAAGTAGATGGTAATGATGATGCACTTCATGGTATGGACTATATCAGTCCATAAGACTTTTCAACCATTGAATTTTTAATATAGTAACAATCCAACCGTTGGATTGTCTATGACACCATTATTGTTGGCCAAATCACGATGTATGACCCACTTGACTCAGAGATCCAACTTATCAATGGGCCATTAGCTTTATTATGGCCAATGGAAGGGAATTGTCGGAGTGGATTTCTCTCAAACATCATCGTGGGCCTCACATTCATTGTGCATGTGCATCAATGGAGGTGCACACCCAGTGCACAGAACCATGTTGCTGGTCAAACTTGGTTTGACCGTGATTTCCAAAAGAAGGAAGTCTCTTTCTTCCTTTCTTTCTTTCCACCAGCATTGTTTTGAACGGACGGATGGCTGTCTGTTTTGTGATAGCTTGTGGCCCACCTTTGAGCCTCGATTCGCCTAATCCAGACCGTTCATTGTGTTTAGGTTGTTGTGTAGAACAAATCCTAGTCAGTGGTCCTTGTGGTTGTTCTTTGTACAACACGTAATGTGGAGCTGAAGTCCAACTGTTGAAATCGCAAAGGTGTTTCCAGCAACCATGTATTCTCCAGATCTTGATCATAGTGGGCCACCTTTTGGAGATCCAAACCGTCCATCTTGTTGAGAATTAGGTGCTCCACCTATAAAAGATAGTTTCCTCGAGTAGAGACCATCATCCGTGTGTGGATTACGACCCAAAAGTTAGTTTATACAGTCGTTTCTTTAAAAATGGAAGCAGATTCTGCTTGTTTTGCTGCCACGATGGCAATCCGTGTGATTCCACCTCCTATCATCCCAACCTTCCATGGGAACTGTAGAAGCCCTCTTCTAGAGGAATCTCAGCTCTCCACTCCTTCTCACGCGGATTGGCTTCACGATATAAATAGGAAGTGATGTCTTTCATTTCGGGCTGTTTGCACTTGAATATGGAAACCCTAGATCTGGAGATTTCAGGCCCTCCCTCCCATCTTCCCGACCGTTCCAGAAAGCCAAGAGTTCATCCCAGCCATCGAATTGAGATCCTCCCTCAATTCCACGGTGCTTCTTCCAAATGGGGTCAGATTCTTGAAATCCCAACCCAGCTGTGGTCAGCCTCTGCAACTGCATTTTCTCATCTATACGGTCTTCCTGGAACTGATTCCAACCTTCTGATGGTGTCGAATCGAAGAGGTCTTCTCTGCAGATCCGCCATTGGTGGCGGTAGCCTCTTCCTCGCCGGAAAACAACCGCCATTCAAAGCTATTCGACTGTCAAATTGAGATCCATGATGCTCATCAGGTAGGCCATACGAACTTCATACTTTCAGTAATGTCAGTTTTAAGTCAGATCTCAAGATCTGTTCCTGAGTCCCAACCAAAAATAGCTAATGGGACTAACTCAGTTCGAATAAATCAGAGTTGTATTTCCTTGATTCAAGAATTTCAGATGATCGTTTTTTTTAAGGATCCAATGGGTAGTGGTTGCTGATGAATCGGATCTGGCTATTCCATTGTGAAAGCTATTTGATGAGTCAGTTGTTTGGTAATCGGGTTTGGATCAAATCCAGTTATGTTGCTAGTCAAGTCTGGAAAAAAAAAGGAATGAGATTGAAGTAGAAGGAGAGAGAAGGAAGTCTTTGCATTTTTGGGTTGTTGCCGAGTTAACTCAGCAGGTTGCTGCTGAGTCTAGGATTGGGTGGACTGAATTCAGTCACTTAGACCTGGTGGTTCATATGTAGAAGCTGATTTGGGTCTAGTTTTAGTTAGAGTGGTGTTGTAAACCACCATTGAAGTATGAGTTTGTATTTGAGTCAGATCAAGTTCACATTTCATGTGCCGGGTTGACTCGGTGTAACTCGATGAGTCTAGAGCTGGTAGAATTATGTTGGGGCTGTTTCAGTTCACATATATCAGGGGGTTGTGATTGGTGGGCAATATCAAAGGAAGGATTAGTCTAGCATCAAGTTGAGTTGCCTAGTCAAGTTCAATTGAGTAAAGCTCAACTCGTCATCTTATTTGGACCTTGGATTGAGTAGAGTTGGGGATCAAGTTAAATCGATGAGTTGGTTTTAATTCTCCTTGACATATGCCGATTCAATTTTGATTTAAGAGATCCCGGGTTTTAGTAAGTAATAAGAAAATTGATTTCTCCAAATTTCAATTCCACCATTGGTTGTCTTGTGGTTGTCCAGTTGAGGTAATTATGCTACCTTAGTTGTTTTAGGAAAATTTCCATTTGAATTTGAATCAATGAAGTTGGTTCATACCAAATCCTAGATGGTGTCGTGTTGTAGACTGTTTAGTTTCTTAGTGTAACCTCCTCGAGTAGAGGTTCAAAGTTACATCAAGTTATCATCTGAAGTGAGTCAATCTCTTTTGCTTTCATTTGAATTCTAATTAAAATTACTTAGTTGGATTAATTAATCCTGAAATCTCAATTAAAGTGTAGGGAAAATACCTTTTCTCATAAATTTCACTCCTAGATCCATTCAAGTTGAGTTGAGGTGAGGTTCTCAACCTTCAAACTTTCCATTCTCTTATTTATATGTTTCTCTATCTTCATTATTTTCTTACGATAATTATGTTGTTCATATAAATATTTATTTCAAATAATTGTCTCGTAATGATTATTTTGTGATATTAACTGTTTATGGAATGGCTTACATCTAAGTTGTTAATTGTTGATGTAATTTAATTAGTGAATGGAACTGTTTCTATGTTATTTGGATAACAGTTGGAAAAGTGGTTGTGAATGTTAATTGTTGTGTTTTGAGAGGATGACTTGTTGCCATTTAGTGAAATTTATCTTGTGGTGTCCTGAATTGGACTTGATGCCCATGTGGCTTTGTTTGGGAAGATCCTTCCTTGTTGGTGTCTATCAATGGACTTGTTTTTCAGGTGGCTAGGATGAAGAAGAGTATCCTTTTGTTGGAAACTTTGTAACACATACGAAATAGTAACGTTAATTGTCTAATTGTAGAGAATCATAAATTTGTACTATAGTATATTTTGTCGGACGTCTCATGGGCCGGGGATGGTGTAATGGGATGCTATACCTGAGCCGTCGGCCTATGCTGGGTTGTGCACCCCCCATAGTAACCGTGAGCTTTTAATTGCTTGCTTTGTAAATTGGACTAATAAAAGCTGGTTAAGCATACATACATGGCATTTGCGGAAAATGTTGGTGACGAGCCACATTACTGTCGGTTTGATATGCATTGCATTGCGGGTAACATTGGTGACGAGCCATGTTACTGTCGGTTTGAACTTCACCAGCTGGATGTACATCCCCAGGCTGAAAAACATGTGCATGCACACATTCATGTAAACGAGATTAAAGTTGGAATGTATGGATTGAATGTTATATTTGTTGGTATTTGTATTAGGAGTGAATTGTTACATTTGATTGTTTTAAATGTCATTCCTTTTGGAATTGTATAAATTGCTTATTGTACAATATATTATCTTTAGTTGGTCTTTACTTAACTGCTATCATGCTTGGTAGTTTTGGAGGGTTTTTACCTCACTATGATAGCGTTTTAACGCTATCAAACCATAACAGTTGATGCAGGTATCTTTGGATGAGAAGTTGAAGGTGGTGCGACTCAAATCTACTTGCAGTGTTTCTTTCTTTTGATTTCCTTTGTAATTAATGTAATATTGAGACAACTGATTTGTATAAGCCCAATGGGCGCCACTTATATAGTTTGATTTATATTGGACATTACATGTCTTGATTTGCTTCTATTGCGTTTTAAATTAAAAATAAATATATTGTAAAGTGGATCTTTGAATGTTTTCACTCGGATTTTCAGAACTCGGGCTCAATACCCGAGTAATGAAAACCGGGGCGTTACACTTGATCAGACCCATATTGGTTGTAATACTTCATGATTGGACGGATGGGGTACCTTCTAAATGATTCTGATCATCTTCAAACGAAATTCGGAGTTGATTGGAGCTTTGGGCGGCCCTCAGGGTGCCATCTGCTGACGTGGACTGTCAGCCTCACCTACCAACGGCTGTGGAGCCAATCCCGGTAAGAGAGAGGGAGCGCGTTCGTACGGGCGGCTCATAGCGGGCCGCCCAAAGGTCGCCTCTTGTGCGGCCTGGGCTGACTCGTGCTCGGACATTCTCCACAGTCCACTGCTCTTGTCCCCACATTCTCTATACTCTCAGGTTCGATTGCAGCCATGAATCTTCCTTTTGTCTCTTCTTTCATTCCTTTTTTGTCTTTTTCTCTATTGGTCCTCTCTTGGGCAACCATTGATGATGGCTTGGGGGCCATTGTGGGAGAGGTTGGTGAGTCCCACACTTCAGCAATTGGTGAAGGTCGAAATGATGGTGGAATGCTTTTGATTGATGGTGTAGATGAAGCATTGAATGAGGGCATTGATGGGGATTTAGGGACAGTGGTTGGTGGAGCTTTGAATGGCCCCATTAATGGCAGGCATGCTGGAAATTCAGATTTGAATGGGGCCTTGATTATGGGAGAAATGGATGGTATGGGGAGATGGGACATAGGTGAGGCTATGCACCCTTTGAGTGTGGGCCATATGGATGATGTGATCGATGGTGGTGATGGGGTCACGATGGACATAGATGGGCTGATCTAATGTTTGGATGGTATGGATGGTTCAGATGATACCTTTAATGGTTTGGATGCTCTTGATGATGGCCGAGATGTGCGACACACTTGCTTGGGTGGACTTGATGTGATCATTGATGATGTCCCCTTGATGATGGACGGTGTGGATGTCTCGATGATCCCTTTGATTGGACAGGATGATGATTGGACTCAAGACTTCATGTTGGAGGGGATCGTAGGTCCAGATCTAACCGTTGATTCTTTGATCGGGGTTGCCGGGACCTTTCTTGGTTCAGATGCATTTTTCGGCAGTTAGATTGGTCAGGATGCTACGATGTGCGGTGTGATCTTTGCCAGTAGCCCTTTTGATGGAGAGTACCATCCTTCTCTTGGTTGTCGATCCTTTATGCACTCGGTTCACGAGGTGGGCGAGTCTTCTCATGCGGCTGAAGTCGTGACAGTTTCAGACAGTGATGCGACTATATCAGACATAGCCGCTGCTGGGGATAGGTCAGGGGCTATTGAGTGTGCAGAGGTTCCAGCTTTTTATTCTCGTTTGCCCGTTGATCTTTCGATCCTTGATGAGCTGTCATCGATTCCTGGGCCTTTTGTTTTGAAGGGGATACCCGTGAGAACTTGTCAGCTGCTTCCTCGTCCTTCTTGCTCGCCACGACTACTTGCTTGGCTTGACAGCTTGTCAGCTTATGAGATTCGAGACTCCGGATACTCCTGGATGGTTCGGCGATCTGTTGCTGTTGCTGTTGCTGACTCCGGATACTCCTGGGTTTCGAGATATTGCTTAATGTCGGCATACCAGGGTTTGTCAGGGACAGCTTCGGCTTCTTCTATTTGCAGGCAGAAAGTAGGTTCATCTTGAGTTTCGATTGTGAGCTCCCATTCTGAAGCTCCTATTGGGATCTCAAGCATCGATGCAAGTGTAACGAGAGCATCTGCAAACTGATTCTTGGCTCTGGGCTTGTATAAGAAGGTGATTTCTTTGAATTCTTCGATCAGGTATTCAAGATACACATGATATGGTATCAACTTCTCATCTTTGGTTTTTCATTTGCCATTGGTCTGATTGATGATAAGCTGTGAGTCTCCAAATACTCGTAGCTTCTTGACGCCCAAGATTATGGCTTCCCTTAAGCCAGCGATGCATGCTTCGTATTCTGCCATGTTGTTGATACACCCGAATGCTATGAGCCTTGAGATAGGAATAGGGACATCATCTGGAGAGTAGAGGATTGCTCCGATACCACTCCCTTTAGAATTTGCTGCACCATCGAAGAATAACGTCCACTCATCTTTCTTCTTCTTTTCTTCATCTTCGATAAGCAAGAGATCTTCATCAGGGAAGAATGTCTTGAGCGGTTGATAATCCAGGAGAGAATGAGCGGCAAGATGATCGGTGAGGGCCTGCCCTTTGATTGCCTTCTGAGTGACATAGGTGATGTCGAATTCAGACAGGAGCAGCTGCCATTTAGCTATCCTTCCAGTGAGTGCCGATTTCTCGAACATGTATTTGAGCGGATCCATGTGAGCGAGGAGGAGAATAGGGAACGCAATCATGTATTGACGGAGTCGCTGAGTTGCCCAGACTAAGGAGAGGCAAGTCTTCTCGATCGGAGAATACTTGGTCTCGTAGTCGGTGAACTTTCAGCTCAAATAGTATATTACTTGTTCCTTCTTTCCGGTCTCGTCGTGGTGGCTGAGAACACAGCCAATGGCTTCTACTGCTACCGAGATGTATAAGAATAGTGGTGGTCCAGGAGTAGGCAGCACTAGAACTGGAGGATTCATGAGATACCTCTTGATGTGATCGAAGGCAACTAGGCAATCGTTATTCCATTCTTTTGGAACGTTCTTCCGGAGGAGCTTGAATATGGGTTCACAGATAGGTGTGAGCTGTGCGATGAAGCGACTGATGTATTGAATTCTGTCGAGGAAGCCACGGATTTCTTTCTCTGTTCTAAGAGGGGGCATCTTGATGATTGTTCTAGTTTTGGTTTCGTCGACCCTGATGCCATCCTCGCTTACCATAAAGCCGAAGAGCTTGCCTCCCATTGCACCAAAGACACATTTCTGAGGGTTGAGGCAGAGCTTGTACTTTTCTAATCTATTGACTAACTTCTTTAGAGCTTCAAAGTGTCCTTCAATTGTTCGAGATTTGATGATCATATCGTCCACATATACTTCAAGCTCTTTGTTCATCATGTCGTGGAATAATGCTGTCATTGCTCGCTGATATGTTGCTCCTACGTTCTTCAGACCGAACGGCATTACCCTGTAACAGAAGGTTCCCCAAGGAGTGATAAATGGTTTTTTCTCGTGGTCTTCAACGGCTATCTTGATCTGATTGTAACCTGAGAACCCGTCCATGAATGAGAAGACCTTGTATCCGGCAGTGTTGTCGACCTAGAGTGTTGATATGTGGCAAAGGGAAGTCATCTTTAGGACTGGCTTTGTTGAGATCTCTGAAGTCGATGCACATTCGAACCTTGCCATCCTTCTTTGATACTGGTACGATGTTGGCGAGCCATTTAGGGTAGTTGGAGACTACCAAGAATCCCGCATTGTACTGCTTGATGACTTCATCTCGGACTTTCAGAGCCCATTCTGGCTTCATTCTTCGAAGTTTCTGCTTCACTGGCTTCATATCTGGCTTGGTTGGTAGATGGTGTACAACGAGCTCTTCATCAAGCCCCGTCATGACTTCATATGAGAACGCGAAGTTGGACAATCTTGGAGCTAGGAACTCTATCATTCTCTACTTCATCTCAGGTGGCAACGATTTTTCAATGCGTACTTCCCTAGGGATCTCAGGTGTCCCCAAGTTTACTACTTCAAAATCATCGGCTGCTACATTGGCTTTAGATTCGAACTTTTTGAGGAGTCCTCTAGTTCAGGAGCCTAGTCATCATCTTCCTCATTCCGAGCTTCGTCCAGACCCATGAGCTCGAAGTCTAGTTCGATGTCAAAATCATATGATTCGACTTCAAACTCATGCAACACTTTAGACGAACTCTGCACATTATTAAATGCAGGAAATGAAATTTTTTTTGGTTTTTGAGAATTTTTTGAAATGAAAATACTAGATGTTTTTGGTTTTTGAAAGTTTTTTTATTTTTTTGGATTCTTGAAATTCTCGGGACTTTGAACAAGCGGGCATTGCAGACCATGATTGATCCCAGCTTGTCCCAAAGTTCCTCTCACTGCTTAAATCGGACATTTTTTTTGGAAGCCAGAGCCCTTAAATGACTCTCTGGCTAATTCAGAAGTTAGGGGAACAGATGACCATTCAGGACCCCACACTCCTTCCCCTGGAGAGGTAGGGGGTTGATGATTTGGGCGAAGAATCACAGTCTGTCCCAATGACCATGATTTTTCGCTGGTCGAGATCTGAGTCATACTCAGTCCATCCCGGATCACTTACCTCACATTGTAATTCGTTTGGTTTCACTGCGAGACATGAGTTCAGAATCTGGACATCAGACCAATCCAGGGCTGGCCATTTCCCTTTCTTGGTCCAATGGATGGGCTGCTTTTGCCCATGACTGATGACTGATGATGTTGTTTTTGTAGAGACGGGCGAGCCGTGCCCCTTGTTGATCAAGGCTGGGATGGGCAAGTTGTGCCCCTGGTTGATTGATGCTGAAGTGGGCAGGTTGTGCCCTTGGTTGGCTCGAATTTAAGTGGGCCGGTTGTGCCCCTAGTTGGGAGCAGGTATCAAAGTACCCTGGTCCTGAAGCTGTTGTACTTGACTTTCTTCTTTGTCTTCATCCTCTTCTTCTTCTTCCGGAGGCTTAGATGGTTTGAGAATCTGGTCACATCGAATGGGGGGCCATGTGGCCCAAGCTAGGCTCATCGGGAGGCCTTTGTGCAGTGCAGTCGGTTGATTCCCTCTTGGATCTTTGCAAGGTTCTCCTGGCTTGACGAATGGAATGGGAGAGCAACGAAATTTCTTCTTTCTTTTGTCCATGAGGATTGCCCTGTACCCGAGCCCCCATTTGCGTTGATTATATACCAGCAGTATCTTTCTAGACTTGAAATGATTCTTCATTCGGTACTTGAGGCTCAGACGTTCTGCTGGTGAAAAGACACGGTCCACCGTTATCAGTTCCGGATTGGCGATAGCGTTCACAGTCTCGAACTCGAAACTATGGAACGGGACGTCTTCTTCAGAGTGCTGGACGTCGATGACAGGGATATATGGTTAAGTAGCAGCAGCAGCATTGGAAGGAATGATGAGCTCCTTCTCTGCATTGATAGAGATCACTTGATTTCCACAGATGTACTTCACCCGTTGATGCAGGGTTGATGGCACAGCTCCAACCTTGTGCAGCCAAGGCCGTCCGAGCAACATGTTGAAAGAGGCTGATATATCCAGGATTTGGAATATGATGGTGGATGTTTCCAGACCTATCTGTACTTCTACGTCGACCTCCCCTTCCACTGATCAGCTGGTGTTGTCGAATGCTCTGACGTATATGATGCTGGGTCGAAACGAAGGGGGACTGATTCCCAAGCGTTTCGCAGTATTGAGCGGGCAGACATTCAAACTTGAGCCGTTATCAATAAGGACTAGCGGGACACAGAGGTCTTTGTATCGTAAGGCTATGTTGAGAGATCGCCCATGATCGCGTCCTTCTGGTGGTAACTCATTATCGGTGAAGGTGATGGCGCGCAGAGCCAGGAGTTGTCCGATCATCAATGCTATTATTTCAGGTGCTGTATCTGAGGAGATATGGGCATTGCTCAGGATTTTGGCAAACATTTCTCGATGTATGCGAGAGGTGCAGAGTAGCTCCCATACTGAGATTTAAGCAGGGATTGACTTGAGCTGAGTCGCTACATCATACGCGGCTTCGTTTTTGTTACCGAGGCCTGAAAGAGTGCCTTTGGGATCTCCTCTGTTCTGATTGTCTCTTCGGATGCAATGGCCATTGGGGTTCATGTTTCCCACCTCCGCACATTCTGGATAGTGCCACAGGACTTTTTTATAATTTTCCTCACCTTTGCCTTCTAGGACCACCGGTTCTTGTAATGGTGTTGGTGTCAGATCTTCCTCGTATGGAGCTTTTGCCTTGAGGACTGCATTGTTGCCTGTGCTGAAGGGATAATATCGAGGACTTGTCTTCGTAGATCACATAAGGTTGCGGTCCTAGCTTGACCGTTCCTGGAGCAGGAGGTTCCCATAGGATGAATACTGGTCCTCTTGATATAGCAGGGGGTTTCTCTGTTTATCCCCACTGTAGTAGTGTGATTGACACGCTTCCGGGACTTGCCCCTTGCAATATGACTGGCTCAACTGGAGGAGCCCCTTCCAAGACAATGGGTTCTTGCTGCTGATGAGTTCGATCCCTCCATTGTGGATTGGATCGTTCCTGAGCTGAAATTGTCTCTTGCAAGATGACAGGTTCATATGTGGGCTCGATGTATGACTGTACTCCTTCTAGGATAACCGGCTCCCAACATGAATGGCTGTAAGGTGCCCCTTGAACAACTAGCGCATCATATGGAGGTGCTTCTTTCGAGTACTAACGGCTCGGAGACTGTAGGAGGAAAGGGGTTTGCCTCTTGCAAGATCGGAGGAGGATTCGTTGGCCCGTAAGTATAAGCATGAATGGACTGGATTGGGGAGAAGAAGTGATCGAGACGCTCTCCTTCTTCTATGCTTTTGACAGCAGGGCCACGAGATGAATTGGGGTCCGACGGATGCTGAGGCAGAGGATTCTGAAGGATGTTGGTGGAAGCTAGCTGAAGGAGTTCCAGGGACCGAGATGACGATCTTGTGGTCATCAATCAGATCTTGTATGGCATTCTTCAGAGTCATGCACCGCTCAGTGGTGTGACCATGCCCTTGATGGTAGGCACAATACTCGTTTTCTCGGTAGGTTGGAGGTAGAGGATTTGGAGGAGGCCTGGGTGCCATCAGAGTGAGTAATTGCTTCTGTACTAGCATGGCCATGACTTGACTGAGTGGTTGAGTGAGAGGAGTGAATTTCCTGGGCTCTCTGTAATTCTGCCTATTTTGATACGAGTATTGGCCAGTTGCCCTAAACTGCTGCTGCTGTCGAGGTGGTTGTGGCTGTGGTTGAGGATTTAGTTGTGGCTGATACCTCTAAGGTTGATGCTGAACCTGATTCTGCTGATACTGTTGACATCCCTGTGGGGGAGCATATTGGTTGCCCTGAGCAGTGGTGATGATGTTGTTTACCTCTGTCAGGCGAGGAGGAGAACTGCTGCGGTTTCCATTCCCATATCCGATAGGCCTTCCTTCTACTCTGTTCCGTTTGAATGAATGACCTGATGAGGCCATGGGGAGATTGTTCCGGCGCGGATTCCTGCTTCGACTTGCTCTCCAGCATGGATCAACTGTGAGAAATTCGCATATGGATGCGAGATGAGATATCCAGATATGCCAGGATATGTTGAATGAACAATCATAGAGATTTGTTCTTCGTCATCGATAGGTGTTCGTATTTTAGCTGCCATAGCTCACCAACGTCCCACAGAAGCTGATAGCATTTCATCACTCTTTTGCCTGAGAGCCGCGAGGTCGGCTCTTCTGGGTGCCATATTGAGATTGTAAGCAAATCTGTCGACGAAAGCCTAGGAAAGTTGTTCCCAAGTCCTGATGCGATAACAGTCCAATGATGTGTACCAATCTAGGGCATCGCCCTTCAGAGATTTTTGGAATAAGCGAATGAGGGCCCCTTTATTTCCTGAGATTGCACTCAACTCTCCACAAAAAGCTTTGAGATGTGCTGTGGGACAACCGCTGCTGTCATATCTTTTGAATTTTAGTACCTCAAAGTTTTGAGGTATCTGAGCATCTAGGAAAGGGCACAAGTCTCTGAACTTGGTCGAAGGTAGATCGATTCCTTGTTGTTGCTGAAGTTGATTTTGTAATATCTGGAACTGCTCCTGCAACTCGTCCAGTCTTACATGATCTGTTTGAGCGACTGGTGCCTCTCAGAGTAAGGCACGTTCTTCTTCGGCATAGTGGTCGATGTCTTCGACCCTATGGGCTTGCAGGAAGGCAACCGCGGGTTGCTGAAATTGATTTGATGATTGAACTAGATTCTGATGAACTTGTGCTTGAAAAGATTGTAACTGAACTGCAGACTGTACTGAAGGTTGAACTGGAACTTGCTGGAAATTAACTGGAGACTGCTGAATTGAAGATTGTTGGAAATTAACTGGAGTTTGCTAAATTGAAGATTGCTGAAAATTAACTGGAATCCCATCGACGGGGATGTGCTGGAATTGAAAAGTGCTCCTATTTGTAGGAGGCTGAGATGCTGGGAAGTGACCCCCTTGTTGGGTATTTGCCATTGTCCACTGATTGATGTGGGCTTGACACTGACCCCCATTGTGGGCATTCGCCAGTGTTGTCCCTGTTGCTGGAAATTGAATTAAAATCCCATTGGCGGGGATGTGCTGAAATTGAGTAAAAGTCCCATCGGTGGGGACATGTTGAGAAAGAAACGGGGTCCCATCGGCGGGGACATGCTGGAATCTACCGGGATTGTTACTTGTAAGATTGACTGGAAGCTAACTGAATGTTCCTACGACAGGAGCATTCTGAGACGTTCTTGTTGTCGCAGGGAGATACTGAGGAGGATGCCCTATATCGAAGGGCTGAGATGACTGTTGTCAGTAGTCTTGGGCAAACTCCGATGGTTGGGCTTGATTTGAACTGGAGGCCGGAAGGACTTGGCATGGCTGCTGAGATTGCTGAACTAGGCCAGCTAGGTTGTTGACTGCAGTGGTAGCTTGTGCTTGCATGAATTGCAAGAGCATTTCTTGCATTGCTCTCATTTCTTGCACCAATTCTTGCATGGTTGGCGTATTCTCAATTAGTTGTTGCGCTGGAGGTTGCGCTTCGGCCATCTCGATGGCGGGGAAGAGGTGAGCTTCCTCTTCGTGGTCGGACATGGCTTGTTGAGCCCGAGTGCGGATTATGCTGCGGAAGGGAAGTTGTTTTCGAAGACGTTGAGCCCGAGGAGGCGCAATGGTGAGGACTATACTCTTTTTTTGGGTTTTAGGATCTTCTATTTTTTTTTTTTGGTTTTGGGTAGAATGCTATGCAAATGAGATTGTATGAAGACTAATGCCTTTCAAGTATAGGAGGGATTCCGTTTTTCAAGTCGGATCACGACTAGTGGGACTAGCATTTCCCCAGTAGAGTCGCCATTCTGTGGACGCTCGCCGTTCCGCCCTCCCGGACGTTCTTTGAGTTCGTATAAGACCAGAGTCGCCACTAGCCAGTTACTTCGAATCTACAGTTGGCTAGACCCTGTAGAAATGTCAGAGAAGGGGATCCGAAGATTCCTTCCTCTAAAATGACTCCTTTTGATCTGTGGCCAGAGATTTGAGGTAAGGGATCACGGTTACAGGGTGGGAAGAGGTTAAGAACCCCATACACTACCCGTACCGAAGTACGGTCTCTACTTCACAGAATCGAACTAATACTTGAAAGTCTGATTTAATCCTCGTAAATTCTCATAGATGACATGATGCATGAATGCAGGTCTGAACAGTAAGAGTTTCTGATGGGCAGGTTTCCATTAACAGGCAAGCCCAGAGCATACGCTCGAACTGACAGGTGCTTTATGCGGAATGCATGCTGTGTGCTTAAATGATCAAAGTGCTTGTAGTGACTGATGCATGAATGCAGGTCTGAACAGTAAGACTTTCTGATGGGCAGGTTTCCATTAACAGGCAAGCCCAGAGCATACACTTGAACTTACAGGTGCTTTATGCAGGATGCATGTTATGTGCTTGAATGATCAAAGTCCTTGTAGTGACATGATAAGCAGGGGGGTTGGAAGAAAAGTAAATGTTACACTTATGCTAGATGTGAATGAGATGATGCTGATGAGAGAGTAGTTGGATGGACGGAGGTGTCGCAAGGGTTGGCTTCAAGTGGCTAGATCAAGACTTGGGTGGCTTGGGAGACTTGGACCAGGGTCAGGCTGGGCTGGACCTGGGCTGGCTCTCCTCACTTAGGCTCTCCTTGGTAGAAGAATGGGCTAAAAGGGTGGAGAGGAACTCGGAACGAACAAATTTTTCAGGACGTTGAGGGATGCTTGAATGAGAAGGGGAGGGGGGTATTTATAGCAGCGGAGAGTGGCAGAACCCGTAAATAATTTTGGGCGGCACCCAGGGGGCCGCCCGTACGGTCGTTTTGCTCCGGGTTTGGAGTGTACGACTTCCGAACCTGAAGCAAAAGTTTTTTAGGTTTGGGGTTCGAACTTGCTCTGAGGCTACGGTTTAGGAACTCGGTGAGTTGACTAGGTTTGGGAGATGGGTTGACATGGTGAGTTGACTCGATGGGTTCACTTAGCGGGTTGACTCAGTGATTTGACTCAGCGAGTTAACTCACTGAGTTTGACTTTTTTAGGATTTTTTGACTGGTTTTTCTTTTAGGGAGTTTTTCAGGCTGATGTTTAGGGGTGAGTTGACTGGGTTCAGGCTTGAGCTGGGCTATGGATTGGGACTTACAAGGGTGGGTTTGGCTGAGTTTGGACATGGGATTTGGGGGTATGGTCCTCCATTCATTCAGCTATCTCTACCAACATTGTAGCCGAAGGTGGGGTGTCTACAGATCCCGACGTAGTTTAAGGTCTTCGGACCAAAACTTTGGGGATGAGAGGAACGCAGAGATCAGGGTTGATGCCAGTTATTTCATTGTTTTCTTCTTCACTTTCTTCTCATGTTCTCTTTCTTTTCTTTATGTAGATATTCCAAGGGAGTTAAGGTGGGCGCAAGTCTTTTGGCCTTTTTCTACATCTCCAATCTCTTCTCAAGGTGGTGCATGGAGAGGAACATTGCAAGCTTTCATTTCATTTTTCTTTCCTTCTTTCATACTCTCTTCATGTGTATGTAAAGGGTAATTTTGCCATGTCCATCAAGTGTGCATGGTAAAATATCCTATCTTTTCTCATGGGAGTTGGGCCCCTTTTTATGTGTATCAAATGGGCTCAAAGTGAAGTCATGGCTCTTTGTGTATTTGATGGGCCCAATACTTCATTTTGGGCTCCCTCATGCTCTCTTTTTCTTGCCATATTTTCCTTAGTCCTTTCTTTTCTTTTCCATAATCTTTTCAAGGTTTGGGCTCATCAGATTGGTAGGGCCCACCTCAAGTTTGGGGCTCATAATGCTCACTTTGGATGGCCCCATCTTCCTTTGCATGTAAATGGACAAAAATGGTTAGCCCATTCTTCACTTGGATCTCAAGCGGGCTAAATTTCTTGGTTGGACCTTTATGTACAAGTGGCCCAAATCTTCCACCATTTCTTGATTATGACGTACATGCTTGTACATAAAGTGTGGTGGGCTCCTTGGAATTCCTCCATATAGATGGGCTTTTGGGCCCTCTTTGAAACTTGTGTATTTCTTTTAGTCATGTGTGCACCACTACACTTTTTGCATGCGGGATTCTTTACTTCATGCTTTTTCTTTGGATGGATGAAGGACTTGGGTTACTTGATCATCCACAAGTCCCATGAGCGAGTTGTTTTAACAATCTTACTAAGTTCAAATGGTTTTCTCATGTTGTAGGAAAGTGGTTCTCAAGAGCTTTCTTTAATGTTTCCGACCTCAATTGGATGACTCTTCTTCAAGTGAGCTATCCATGCGACCATAGCTCATTAAACTTCTCTTGGGGTGCTTGGTGGGTCATCCACCATCATTGTCAAAGATGAGTGATTTTTCTTTCAATTTGTGGGAAAGAATGATGCCCATAAGTTGCCCAATTTTGTCCCATGCTTTGGGGCATTTTGGATTTTGATCTTCAAAGGGGCTATGTATATCATCCTTAGCCATTTTCATGATGGTTGGGTGACTCATCAAGCCATGCCCTCTTGTGCTCAAATGGTCTCCTTTTTTGTAACGAAATTGGTGCACATAAGTTGCCCAAATATTTTTAACGAAATTGGCTTTCATCTTTTCGTATCTTGGCATGTAGTACGACCGCACTGACACTGGAGTTCAGTTCGACCGTACTTTGAGTGCATTGGATCCGATGGTCTCCGGGGAAACCGTGAGACATCGGATCTTATTTGATTTTTGCGTCGGCTCCTACCTAGAGATATGGAAGATCTCCTGGTGTGTTGGAGGCAGAACGCTCTACTAGGAAAAATATTTTTTTGGATTTTTGAAAAGATACCCACTCTAGCGAGTGATACTCCGTGGGGTTTTTAATTACAAATAAGAATATTTTTTTGTCTTTTTGAAATAGAAATCTGGTCTGCATGCGCCTCCACTAGGGATGCCTGTGGGGTCTTTGGCTAATCGACTTTATTTTGAAAGCGGGTAAACATGATGATCGATGCGATGGATGTTGATGCATGGAGATGCATGATGAATGCATGGCTTGGCTCATTCTCTTTCAGTTTGATGATTTTACTTTTGCTGGAGATGTGGAGAATTTTGGGCTTATTGCTTGCAGGGTTGTGCTCCCTGGGGATTTTCTTTTTTATATGGGCGTTTGGTCAGCGGGTTGGTCAAGATCCCGACCCTTGATCGATCAGGTCCATCATCCCAAGATGTTGTTTCTTTACTAATAAGACTGTACGATGATTAAATCAGACCTCAAAATGTTCTTCTGGGCATAAATGTGATTGAGACGGTGCTTGGTCGCCAGTTTTGGTCAAGATTCCAATTTGCGAGCGATCGGATCTATCATCCCAAATTGTGAAGTGAGCAGAGTTCAAGACTCCTGAAGTGTAGTGCTGGGGGCTAGTGATAATTTTTGTGATTTTTGTAAGTATTTGGTCCTGAACCTTTACCTGAGTGGTCAGGATAGAGATCAATTACTGAAAACAAAGGAAATATTTTTTGTGATTTTTGCAAATATTTGATTTGAAAGCAATGGAAATATTTTTTTGTGATTTTTGCAAGTATTTGATTTGAAAGCAGGGTAAATATTTCTTTGATTTTCGAAAAGGTGATTTTGTAATGTTTTGGTATTTTGTGATTTTTCTGAAATGCAGGGAGAAGTATGGAATTTTCATCCACTTCCAGCTTCTACTGCTGGTAAGGCACCCGATCCATTTTACGTCAGCGAGCAAGACGAATCTCACACAGTTAAGTGCCGTAGTTTTACATCTTCGGATGAGGGGATTTTGAGGGTTTTCAGTCAACACACCCACAAAGTTGCCTGTTCCTCATGTGCAATGCACATAGACCACGTATCATCCGACGGACTCCTTCGGCCACAAAATGAGCCACATCCTCACATTTCCCTTAGTCAATCCAGTTTGGGGCCTTACGTTGCTCACAATTCCGTGAGGGTGCGCTTCACCTCCCAACAACCTTAATCCCCTTCATGAGTTTTAGGAACAAGGAACATCCGTCAAATTCAACAGCGACTTCTAAATCAAGGTTGTCTATCACGGTGCGTTCAACACGAACAGGGTTGCGGAGTTCTGCCCGCCTCAGCCTTTACCTGTTTAAAAGATTCCAGACACCCGTACGATCAAGTGTCAGCCATGCCTGGAACAGGTTAGGAAAGAAAGCCCCCGAGAAGTTAATCCCAGCGTAGTTTTAGGTCTTCGGACCGCTGGGGATGAATTTGTGCAGTTGAAATTGATGGCAAATTTAAAAAAAAAATTATATATTTTTTTTATTTTTTGAAAAAGTTTCAGATTTCAACTCGGGTAATCGAGGTTGATGCTGGTTTTTATGGAAAGCTTGAAATCTCTTTGGTATTTTTGAAAATGATCCGGATTATTGAACCTTGATCCCAGCAGTTGGGGCCGATGCCGGTTTTTGGTTGAAAGCAGGAAATGGTCCCCCGAGAAATTAATCCCGGTGTAGTTTAAGGTCTTCGGACCAAAATATGTACATGCTGAAAATACATTCTTTTTTATGATTTTTTTGAAATGATCCAGGCTGTTGAATCTCAATTTGAACTATCAAGATTAACACTGGTTTTTATTGAAAACCTCTTGGGATGTTGCCGACAGTAGTTTAAGGTCTTCGGACCATAAAACACGTAGAGGGGCTGGTGATATATTTTTGTGATTTTGAAAAGTGTTCTGAGTCATCGATTCTGATTTTGATGGTTGAGATCGATGCCCATTTTTATTAAAAATCCCTTGGGATCTTGATCCCTGACGTAGTTTAAGGTCGTTGGACCAAAAATATGTACAAGCGATGCTGGAAATCACATTTTTTTGTTTTTTAAAAAAATGTCCGGAGTCATCAGGCCTTAATGAAGACCAATGCCGATTTTTATTGAAAATCTCTCGGGATATTGATCCCGACGTAGTTTAAGGTCTTTGGACCACACTATGTGTAAGCTGAAAATACATTCTTTTTGATGATTTTTTTAAATGATCCAGGCTGTTGAATCTCAATTTGAACTATCAAGATTAACACTGGTTTTATTGAAAATCTCTCGGGATGTTGATCCCGACATAGTTTAAGGTCTTCGGACCAAACTTTGTGGTTGAGCATACTTACCTTGCTTTGGTTGACTTCTGACGGGGCTGATTGTGATTTAAGTGGTCCGAATTGCTTGAATTGGTCCCATGGGCCCTTTCCAAACTTCAGCTTTTCTTTGGAGCACCTATCCTTGATGTTTTATGAGGCTAAGAAGGCTTTCCATGGTGCGGATGATGACTTGGACGGTTCAGATTGCTCTTTTTAGCCATGTGGGCCCACTTGATGATCAGATCTTGGACTCTGGCCTTCTTTCTTGACAATCGAACCCTTGATGTTGCTATTCAATGACCCATGCGAGCTTTTCCATGGTTTGGATCATGATGATCTAGTCTTTGAGTGGCTTAGATTGCTTGTGGGCCCCTCTTGATCAAATTTTCTTTTCTTTGACTTGATCAGACCCATTTTGGCTGCAGTACGTCATGATTGGATAGGTGGGGTACCCTCCAAATGATTCAGATTAGCATCAAATGAAATCTGGAGTTGATTGGAGCCTTGGGCGGCCCTCAGAGTGCCATCTGTTGACGTGGACTGTCAGTCTCACATACCAAAGATTGTGAAGCCAATCTAGCGGAGAGAGAGGAAGTGTGTCCGTACGGGCGGCCCACAGCGGGCCGCCCAAGGCTCACCTCTTGTGCGGTCTGGGCTGGCTCTGGTTCGGACATTCTCTTCTGTCCACTGCTCCTGTCCTCACCTGCTTTGTACTGGAGAATTCGATTCCAGCCATGAATCATCTCTTCTCTTTATCTTTTTTTTTCATCTTGTCTTCTTCCTATTTTGTCTTTTCTTGGGCAGCCTTTGATGGTGATCTGGGGGCCATGGTGGGAGAGGTTGGTGAGTCCCACACTCCAGCAATTGGTGAAGGCTTTAATGATGGAGGGATTCATTTAATGGATGGTAGAGATGGAGCACTGAATGGGGGCATTGATGAGGGACTAGGGATGGTGGTTGGTGGAGCTTTGAATGGCCCCATTAATGGCAGCCATGCTGAAATTTCTGATTTGAATGGGGCCTTCATCATGGGGGAAACGGATGGTATGGATGAGATGGGAAGATGGGACATAGGTGAGGCTATGCATCCCTTGAATGTGGGCTACCTGGATGATGTGATCGATGGTGATGATGGGGTCATGATGCACATTGATGGGCTGATCTTAGATTGCCTTCTGGTACCTGTGAGGAGAGAAAACACTTTAGTAAAAGGATTGAAGCATCAAAGCAGGAAGAGAGATACTTACCTTCTAGGAGGAATGATCGGAATAAAGACGCTTGTACGAGGCACTCCATAAGTTGGCTGGGGGATGTTTATTTTGAAAGCCCTGTAAGTTTTTTTTTTTTTTTTTTGCATATATGCGAATAAGGAAAAATGATTTTTTTTTCTTTTTGAAAAATATATGCAAATCATGAAGTAAAAATTTGTGTCAAGTGCTTATCTATCTGTGCATGATTTGGACTTGTGCTTTTAGATGTAGGAATCAGAATATTTGACTCAGCCTGATGTCATACTCTATTTTCTTAATTATTCACCAAGGGTGTTGGTCCCCTTAAGATAGTGCGCAATGGTATCCTGCCCCTAGAATTTGGGCAGATCTTGAAAGAATTCTCGACTCATAGCCGCCATCCTTGCTTCCATTGAATCTTCATGTCGCTTGGATCTCTCATGTACCTACTTTTTTTTTTCTTTTTCTTTTCTTAGCGATTATTACCCTCAACGCCCTTTCGGGTTTTCGCTGCGTCCGGCTTGCCCGTCATTTTTGCCCGTGGGGCCCTTTCGGATTTTCACCACGTCCCGGGTATTTGATCTTGCCTGCCCCTTGGCAGCTATGCTGTTTTTACCCTTGGCGCCCTTTCGAGTTTTCACCAAGTCCGCTATGTGCCCACTGTTTTTACTCGGAGCGCCCTTTCAGGTTTTCATTTCGCCCTCTTTGTTTAAGCACACATCTCTTTTTCTTTTTTTTTTTGGATAACTGCGGCGACCAGAGGTCAGGAATCCGTCGTTGTTGGCCGATGGTAACCTTTCGGCCCTTATCTTAAGTTACAATGGTAGAGCTGTCGGCCTTAGCTATAGACCCTTCTGAGGTGGATGGATGGATAGATGTGTTTCTTTTAAATCAATTTTTTCTTTCTCTTTCTTTCTTTCTTTCTTTCTTCTTCTCTCTCTCTTTTTTTTGGGTTGTATGCCCCCCCCCCTTTTTTTAAACCCCTATATTTTTTTTTTGCTCCATTCTTTTTTTTTTCTTCTCTGTTTTTTTTTTTGTGCTTTTGAACCCTTTATTTGGAACACTTATTGGTGGACGGGAAGGGATTCTCAGAGGTCTAAGCCTTGACCTCTTGACTTCAGCTCTACTAATGTAACTCTTGATAAGGTTGGATTGGCTTACCTATGAGAGATTTTCACGTTGTCGGCGTTGATTAGCTCTGGAAGATCCTTACCCCTCAGGCTGGTGAGTCGAACGGTGCGTCCAAGAAGAAATTCACTGATTCTTGAGGCTTGCCCCTTGAGTCTGATAGATGCAGCAGTGCTTGTTGTAAACCCATATGACTTTTCGTTCTTCGGCTTCATTCTTCATCAGCACTCACGGTGACATGATTTTGACTCAAACTTGTAGGTCTGTCTTCTGATTTTTAGCTTCTCGAGGAACTTTTCCATCCCTAGATTTTGAAGGACATCCCATTGCCAATGTTGATAGCATGTGGGAACCCTTAACAATTGATGATGTCATTCTTTATGAGAATTATCGTGTGAGATCAGAATATTACCTCCATCCACTTTGTGCTGCAATCAACTGCCACAAGTATATGCGTATGACCGCTAGATGATGCCAAGTCGATCTTTCTGTTGATGTAGATACCTCATACAGGGAATAGCTGGAGTGTTATCAGGTTGTAGACTTTCGAAGCACACACATGGATCTGAGTGCATGTTGCGGACACTTGAAGTGCTTTTTGACATGTTGGCAACAATCTGTCTTCATTGAGCCGTGAGGTTTCTTCGATCATTTGTCAAGTCGTACACTCTAGCATGGAATGCAAGCATAGTCTTGGCAGCATCTTCTTGATAGGCTTGATGAGTTTTTTGATCGAGTCTGGATAAGTCTTCATAGGACGCAAGATTGGGAAGTCATGACTTCAAAAATTCGATCATTCTCTGCTTATTTTTCGGGGACTAAGGATTCTCAATGCACACTTCCTTATGGGTCTCAGGAGATCCTAGGTTTATAATTTTGAAACTTTTTGAGATGACATCGGCTTTTGGTTCGAACTTTCGAGGAGACCCTCTTAGTTTGGGAGTCAACTCATCATTTTCCTCATCATTTGGCTTTGTCCAGACCCTTGAGTTTGAAGTCCAACTCTAGATCGAAATCTTACGAGTCAACTCCATACTCAAGTGCTTTGACAGACAGACTTGACACTTTTATTGAAAAAGATTTCTAATAAATTTTTTTTGCTTTCAAAGATTTTTTGGTTTTTTGAAATTTTGTGAATATCTGGATTTTTTTGAACTTTTTGGACTTTCTGAAATTTAAAATTTTTTTTTTGAAATATTTGGTGTTTTGGGTTTTTGAATCTTCTGATTTTTTTTTTTTGAATTTTTTTTTTTGTAAAGGACCCGAGCAAGACGGCGATGTGAACCAGATGTTACTTGATTCGGCTCGGGGAGCCGAGCACTGTCGACTTTTATTGGCCGTCATGGGGACTACAAACTTGTTACTGCCCTGCACTCCTCCCCCTCAGGAGGTAGGGCCAGAGGGATCAGTAGGCCAACCCTCATTGTTGTGCCCAAACGTCATGGTAGATCTGAAATTAGGCTCCGACTCAGTGTCGGATGCGATTTCTTCTGGTTCGTCCCCAATGAATTGCAACTCTTCAGGTTCATCCGGCTGAGGTGGGACCAGGACTGTGGTCCAGTCAATCGGGGGAAATTCTTGCCCCTTGCTTGAGTCTTCTTTGGGCAACTCTATCAGACTCAATCTGCTCGCTTGATCATCGAAGGTGGAATCCAACCCATCATCAGGATAGATAATCCCTACATTGATAAACTGGATTGGTGTGCAGATGCAGAGATTCCCTTCTTCTTGATGACCCCATCTTCTTCTGATACTTCGGTGCTTTGGTTTCCTAATTCGAGTAGGCCGGTATCGCAATCTTTCTCTATCCACATTCTCTTGAACTCCCATGATTCGGGTCGAGTCTTGATATTCGAGTTGATAGTAGAAGGTTTGACGCTCGGCAGGAAGGAAGACGTAGTTCGAATCCGATGGGACATGCGCGAGGGAAGTAATTTGCATTGTGATGGTATGAGACCTCCCCATTAGAGCGTTGTATGTCCATGGCTGGGATGGTGGGCTCTCGAAGGTTGGATGCTTCTACCATTGGAAATTGTCTAGGATCGATAATGATGGTGGTCGCCCTATCTCCGAAGCTGTGCTTGACCCTTTGGTGAAGATTTGAAGAGATGGCACCGATTCTGTGAAACCAAGTCCGATCGGAAAGGAGATGGAATGAAGCTGAGATGTCCAAGACCTGAAGAGTGATGGTTGATGTTTTTTGGATCGATCAGAACCTGGACATCAATCTCCCCTTCGACCTCCTCGATAGTGGCCACATAATTGAAGCTGGGCCCCAATTCTGCTAGGGCATGTGGCATCCTGTCCAAGGAAGGGTCTTCTTCTTGGAGGACGATGGCTGAAGTAGAAGCCGAATAGACAGGTGCGGTGGGCAAGTTGTGCCCCTGGTTGTTTGCTGGAGAAACGGGCAGGCTTTGCCCCTGGTAAGCTGGAGTGGGCAAGTTGTGCCCCTGACTGACTATTGCTGAGATAGGCAGGTTGTGCCCCTGGTTTGCTTATGCTGTGTTAGGGAGATTGTCCCCTTAGTTAACTGAGATGGGCGAAATGTGCCCATGGTTAGAAATGGGTGAGAAGAATGAATCAACTGAAGGTGCCCCTTGCATGATGATGGGCTCTGGGATCGAAATAGTTGAGGGTGCCCCTTGCAGGATGAGAGGTTCGAACTCTGAACTAGAGTCGATGGCCTGGATAAACTGGAGAGGAAGCTCTTCTTGGTTGATGAAAGCTGGATAGGCAGGAGGTGCCCCTTGCATTGCAAAGACTGGATCAACTGGAGATGCCCCTTGCAGGATGAGGGGTTCTGAAACTGGACTAGTTAGGGGTGCCCCTTGCCAACCTTGATTAGGAAACTGTGAGTTCCATCTTGACTGTTGCTGTTGTTGCGGTTGTCCATGCTGAGGGAGGAATAGTGCACCTTCAGTAGAGGCGACAAGATCATCCTCTTCCATTGGATGGGAGATGGGAACACTATCATTATCGCTCTCGTATCCGGTAGGCTCGCCTTCCACTATTGGTTGTACTGGAGAGACCTGCTGAGGCCACCAAGGGGAGATCATCCCAGCCCTTATTCCGACTTCGACTTGTTCCCCAGCGCAGATTAGTTGGCTGAAGTTCGCATAGGGATGTGAGACAAGGTATCCAGAGATACTTGGATTTGCCAAGTGGACGATCATGGAGATTTGCTCCTCGTCGTCGAGGGGAGTCTTCATTCT
Organism: Liriodendron chinense; assembly: GCA_003013855.2. NCBI lineage: Eukaryota > Viridiplantae > Streptophyta > Magnoliopsida > Magnoliales > Magnoliaceae > Liriodendron > Liriodendron chinense. The sequence continues at coordinate 3,263,918 of ML058466.1, read as the reverse complement.
AGCGGCCATGGCCCGCCACCGTCCAACGTAAGCTGACAACGTTTCGTCACTTCTTTGCCTGAGAGCTGCGAGGTCCGCTCTCCTGGGTGCCATGTTAAGATTGTATGCGAACCTGTTGACGAAAGCCTGGGAGAGCTGCTCCCAAGTCCTGATGCGATGACAGTCCAATGATGTCTACCAGTCTAGGGCATCGTCTTTCAGGGACTTTTGAAACAGACGGATCAACACTCCGTCGTTGCTTGCCACAGCATCTAGCTCTCCACAAAATGATCTCAAGTGGTCTATAGGACACCCTGTCCGATCATATCTTTTAAATTTTGGTACTTGAAAGCTTTGAGGTACCATTGCATCGGGAAATGGACAAAGGTCCCTGAACTTAGTGGATGGAAGATCCACCCCTTGCTGCTTCTGCAACTTTCTCTTCATCTCTCGCATCTGTTCTCGGAGTTGCTCTATTTTCGAAGGGACCAGATGGAGGAGATCTTGTCCTTTGCCAGGACTAAGCTGGCCCCCTTTCGTAATAATTGGTGTCATTGATGCTCCTATGATTCCTGCTTGAAGGGGGTTGGGCCTGATAATTACTCCCATTATAGGGACTTTGTTGGACTAGGAGCTGAGAAGGGAGACTACAAAGAAACTTGAAAATGGCTCCTGTTTGCAGGAGGATACCGGAAGAAATGCCCTGAGGTCGAGGGTCGTTCTGATTGAGGGCCTTCATTAGGAGGGTATTGAAAGTCCTGCGCCAACCCTGATAGCTGTGGTTGGGATGAACTAGGAGGCTGGAAGAGATGGTTGTTGTGGTTGTTGAACTGGGCCAACCTGATCGTTGGCTGCTGCGGTGGCTTGTGCTTGCATGAATTGCAAGAGCATTCTTGCATTGCTCTCATTCCTTGTGCCAATTCTTGTATAATTGGCGTATTATCGATGGGCTGTTGCGCTTGAGGTTGCGCTTCGGTCATCTCAAGAGCAGGGAAGAGATGGGTTTCTTCTTCGTGGTCGGACATGGCTTGCTGTGCCCGAGTGCGGATTATGCTGCGGAAGGGAAGTTGTTTCTGAACACGTTGAGCCAGAGGAGGCGCAATGGTGAGGACTATACTCTACTCTTTTTGGGTTTTAGGGTTTTCTATTTTTTTTTTGGGGTTTTGGGTAGAATGCTATGCAGCTGAGATTGTATGAGGACTAATGACTTTCAAGTATAGAGAGGATTCTATTTTTCAAGTCGGATCACGACTAGTGGGACTAGCTTCTCCCCAGCAGAGTCGCCATTCTGTGGACCCTCGTCGTTTCCGCGCTCCCACACGACGTTCTCGTCCCTTTCCTTTCGGAAAAAGAAGGAGAGGATGCGTGAGTGCGAATCGCCGTTTGTGCCACTGGCTCGCCTAGTTCTCGAGGGCTTTGTTTGGTTGTCGTGTTTAAGCTGGATGTGTTTAAATGAGTTTATATAAGACCAGAGTCGCCACTAGCCAGTTACTTCGAATCTACAGTCGGCTAGACCATGTAGAAACGTTAGAGAAGGGGATCCAAAGATTCCTTCCTATAAAATGACTCCTTTTGATCTGCAGCCAGAGATTCGAGGTAAGGGATCACGGTTACAGGGTGGGAAGAGGTTAAGCACCCCACACACTGCCTGTACCAAAGTACGGTCTCTACTTCACAGAATCGAACTAACACTTGAAAGTCTGTCTTAATCCTCGTACATTCTCATAGATGACATGATGCATGAATGCAGGTCTGAACAGTAAGAGTTTCTGATGGGCAGGTTCCAATAACAGGCAAGCCTAGAGCATACGCTCAAACTGATAGGTGCTTAATATAAGACGTATGCAGTGTGTTTGAATAATCAAGGTGCTTTGTAGTGAAGCATGAATGCAAGTCTGAACAGTAAGAGTTTCTGATGGGCAGGTTTCAATAACAGGCAAGCCCAGAGCATACGCTCGAACTGACAGGTGCTTAATATAAGACGTATGCAGTGTGTTTGAATGATCAAAGTGCTTGCAGTGAAGCAGGGGGGTTGGAAGAAAAGTAAATGTTGCACTTATGCTAGATGCAAATGAGATGATGCTGGAAAAAGAGTAGCTGGACTGGACGGAGGTGTCGCAAGGGTTGGCTTCGAGTGGTTGGATCAAGACTTGGATGGGTTGGGAGACTGGGGCCAGTGGTCAGGCTGGGCTGGACCAGGGCTAGGCTCTCCTCAGTCGGGCTTTCCTTGGTGGAAGAATGGGCTAAAGGGGTGGAGAAGGGCTTGGAATGAACTCGGGCTGGATTGGAATGGATTGTGTCCTTGAAATGAGAAGGGGAGGGGGGTATTTATAGCAGCGGGCTGTGGCAGAACCCGTAAATATTTTTGGGCGGCCCGCTGTGGGCCTGCTCGTATGGTCACTCCTCGATTTTCAGCGGGCGGTACGGTCGTTTCTCGGGGCTGCTGTTTGGCTCAGTGGGTCGACTCAGTGAGTTGACTCAGTGGGTCGACTCGGTGATTTGACTCGGCGGGTTGACTAGGCGGGTTGACTTGGTGTTTTTACTCGACGGGTTGACTCAGTGAGTTTGACTTTTTTAGGATTTTTTGACTGGCTTTTCTTATGGGGGGTTTTTCAGGCTGATGTTTAGGACTGGGTTAACTGGGTTTAGGCTTACAAGGGTGAGTTTGGACTTGGGATTTGGGGGTATGGTCCTCCATTCATCCAGCTATCTCAACCAACAGTGTAGCCAAAGGTGGGGTGTCTACAGTCACATATGGACTTTGAAGAGGGATTTCTCATATGAAGTTTGATTCTTATCCCTTTTGGTCCCATGGCACTTGAGTGCATTTGTTGTCCTAAAATGTGTCCTTGGATGGTGGATTTTCCTTACCTAAGGCAAGGCATTAAACCCTCTTTAAGGTGGGCCTTGCTTTCTTTGATGGGCCCAACACTTATCCTAGGCTGACACATGAGTTGGACATTGGATTTTTGCATTTGAATGTAAATTCCGATCCATGGGTTTCCTGGATAATGATTTGGATTTTAATGGGTAAAGAATGGCGACTTACCTTGCCAAACTTGTAGGATTTGATAGCGGATGGTACGAGGGGTTGAAGGGCGGTCAATGAGGACGACCCTACATTCATCATTCGCCGCGGGACCCATATGTGTTCTTTAGCTAAGGAGCACCAACCCCTGCCTTCCATAAAAGGCCAAGGTACCCGTGACCTCTGGGATGATTGGGTGAAACAACCACAGCCTATGCTCGAACGTGTTTTGGCCGATACCCCTTTCGCAGGCCTTCTCACATTACGCTTTCACAACAATAACACCAACCGCATGCTACTTGCGGCTCCCTGTGAGAGGTGTGGGATGAGACCCACACCGATCAGGAATGGAAGGGTTGCGATTGGGTACCCAGGTTGCAGCGCATGCAGGGACAATCGCAACGTTTTCTCCAAAGTCCCGCAGTATGTGCGAGTGATCGATTTCCAGACGATCAACTGGCACAGATGCAAAGGCAAGCAAAGATTTTAGACCATGATATATGAATGACCGGGTCAGAAGTGGGGTGTCCACTCAGCTTTGACATTCGGTTGCACGCAACCTCTGCTAAAGAGGGGCACTTGTAGACACCCCACCTTCGGCTACACTGTTGGTAGAGATAGCTGGATGAATGGAGGACCATAACCCCAAATCCCAAGTCCAAACTCAGCCAAAATCACCTTTGTAAGCCCCAATCCATAGCCCGACTCAAGCCTGAACGCAGTCAACCCACTCCTAAAATCAGCCTAAAAAACCCCCATAAGAAAAGCCAGTCAAAAAATCCTAAAAAAGTCAAACTCACTGAGTCAACCCACTGAGTCAACTTGCTGAGTCAACTCGTCGAGTCAAAACACCGAGTCAACCCGCCGAGTCAAATCACCGAGTCGACCCGCTGAGTCAACTCACTGAGTCGACCCACTGAGCCAAACAGCAGCCCCGAGAAACGACTGTACCGCGCGCTGGAAATCGAGGAATGACCGTACGGGCGGCCCACAGCGGGCTGCCCAAAAATATTTACGAGTTCTGCGACTGCCCGCTGCTATAAATACCCCCCTCCCCTTCTCATTTCAAGAGACAACCCATCCAGTCCAGCGACTCATCCGTCTGAGTCATTCTCTACCCTTTTAGCCCATCTTTCCACCAAGGAGAGCCCGAGTGAGGAGAGCCTAGCCCTGGTCCAGCCCAGCCTGACCACTGGCCCAAGTCTCCCAAGCCATCCAAGTCTTGATCCAGCCACTCGAAGCCAACCCTTGCGACACCTCCGTCCATCTAGCTGTTCCCTTCCAGCATCATCTCATTTGCATCTAGCATAAGTGCAACATTTACTTTTATTCCAACCCCCCTGCTTCACTGCAAGCACCTTGATTATTCAAACACACTGCATACGTCTTATATTAAGCACCTGTCAGTTCGAGCGTATGCTCTGGGCTTGCCTGTTATTGGAACCTGCCCATCAGAAACTCTTACTGTTCAGACTTGCATTCATGCTTCACTATAAAGCACCTTGATTATTCAAACACACTGCATACATTTTATATTAAGCACCTGTCAGTTCAAGCGTATGCTCTGGGCTTGCCTGTTATTGGAACCTGCCCATCAGAAACTCTTAATGTTCAAACCTGCATTTATGCATCATGTCATCAATGAGAATGTACGAGGGTTAAAATAGACTTTCAAGTGTTAGGTTGATTCTGTGAAGTAGAGACCGTACCTTGGTACGGGCAGTGTGTGGGGTGCTTAACCTCTTCCCACCCTGTAACCGTGATCCCTTACCTCGAATCTCTGGCTGCAGATCAATAGGAGTCATTTTAGAGGAAGGAATCTTCGGATCCCCTTCTCTAACGTTTCTACGGGGTCTAGCCGACTGTAGATTCGAAGTAATTGGCTAGTGACGACTCTGGTCTTATATAAACTCATTTAAACACATCCAGCTTAAACACGACTACCGGATAAAGCCCTCGAGAACAAGGCAAGCCAGTGGCGCAAACGGCGATTCGCACTCACGCATCCTCTCCTTCTTTTCTCGAAAGGGAAGGGACAAGAACATCGTGTGGGAGCGCGAAACGGCGAGGGTCCACAGAATAGCGACTCCACTGGGGATTAGCTAGTCCCACTAGTCGTGATCCGACTTGAAAAACAGAATCCTCCCTATACTTGAAAGTCATTAGTCCTCATACAATCTCATTGCATAGCATTCTACCCAAAACCAAAATAAAGAAAAAATAGGAAAATCCCAAAACCCAAAAAAAAAGTAGAGCATACTTCCCCACCATTACTCCTTCAAACCAAATCACCCTGCCACGTCCAGTACAAAACCGACATGGCTCTCCCATTCCCTGCCCTCGAAATGCTTGAGGCTTCCTCTCCACAGTTAAACTTGAAAGAATTCATGTCAATTCCTGGCATCCAAGAGCTACAACAAAGCATGAAAGCCATGCTGGAAATGCTTCTTCGATTCACACAAGCCCAGGTTTCAGTAGCCAGCAATCAAGCTGGTCCAGTTCAACAACCTCAACAACCATCGAAGGCACTCCCGGCATCCATTTATCCCAACCATAACCGCCAAGGATCACTCAGGACTTTCGATACCCTCCTAACAGGGGCCTTCAATCAGAACAACCCTCAACCTCAGGGCATTTCTTCCAGTATCCTCCTGCAAATGAGAGCCATTTTCAGTCACATCCCACAACCAGAACTCCGAGCCAATTCCAACATCCTCTTCGTAATGGGAGTTCCAACCAATTTCAATATTCTCCTGTGACTGGGATTTCTTAGCAGTCTCCTTTCTCAGCTCCAGTCCAACAAAGTCCCTATAATGGGAGTAATTATCAGGCCCAACCTCCTTCAAGCAGGAATCATAGGAGCATCAATGACACCAATTATTATGAAAGGGGGCCAGCTCAGTCCTGGCAAGGGGCAAGATCTCCTTCATTTGGTCCCTCTGAAATCAAACAACTCCAAGAACAGATGCGAGAGATGAAGAGAAAGTTGCAGAAGCAGCAAGGGGTGGATCTTCCATCCACTAAGTTCAGGGACCTTTGTCCATTTCCCGATGCAATGGTACCTCAAGGCTTTCAGGTACTAAAATTTAAAAGATATGACGGGACAGGGTGTCCTATAAACCACTTAAGATCATTTTGTGGTAAGCTAGGTGCTGTGGCAAGCAACGACGGGGCGTTGATCCGTCTGTTTCAAAAGTCCCTGAAAAATGATGCCCTAGACTGGTACACATCATTGGACTGTCATCGCATCAGGACTTGGGAGCAGCTCTCTTAGGCTTTCATCGACAGGTTCGCATACAATCTTAACATGGCACCCAGGAGAGCGGACCTCGCAGCTCTCAGGCAAAGAAGTGATGAAACATTGTCAGCCTATGTTGGACGGTGGCGGGCCATGGCCGCTAGAATGAAGACTCCCATAGACGACGATGAGCAAATCTCCATGATCGTCCACTCGGCAAATCCAAGTATCTCTGGATACCTTGTCTCACATCCATATGCGAACTTCAGCCAACTCATCTGCGCCGGGGAACAAGTCGAAGCCGGAATAAGGGCTGAGATGATCTCCCCTTGGTGGCCTCAGCAGGCCTCTCCAGTACAACCGATAGTGGAAGGTGAGCCTACCGGATACGAGAGCGATAATGATAGTGTTCCCATCTCCCATCCAATGGAAGAGGATGATCTTGTCGCCTCTACCGAAGATGCACTATTCCTCCCTCAGCATGGACAACCGCAGCAACAGCAACAGTCAAGATGGAACTCACAGTTCCCTAATCAAGGTTGGCAAGGGGCACCCCTAACTAGTCCAGTTTCAGAGCCCCTCATCCTGCAAGGGGCATCTCTAGTTGATCCAGTCTCTGTAATGCAAGTGGCACCTCCTGCCTATCCAGCTTTCATCAACCAAGAAGAGCTTCCTCGCCAGTTTATCCGGGCCATCGACTCTAGTTCAGAGTTCGAGCCACTCATCCTACAAGGGGCACCCTCAACTATTTCGATCCCAGAGCCCATCATCATGCAAGGGGCACCTTCAGTTGATTAATTCTTCGCACCCATTTCTAACCATGGGCACATTTCGCCCATCTCAGTTAACCAAGGGGACAATCTCCCTAACGCAGCATCAGCAAACCAGGGGCACAACCTGCCGGTCTCAGCAATAGTCAGCCAGGGGCACAACCTGCCCATTTCTCCAGCAAACAACCAGGGGCACAACTTGCCCACCGCACCTGTCTATTCGGCTTCTACTTCGACCATCATCCTCCAAGAAGAAGACCCTTCCTTAGACAACATGCCACATGCCCTAGCAGAATTGGGTCCCAGCTTCAATTATGTGGCCACTATCGAGGAGGTCGAAGGGGAGATTGATGTCCAGGTTCTGATCGGTCCAAAAACATCAACCATCACTCTTCAGGTCTTCGACATCTCAGCTTCATTACATCTCCTTTCTTATCGAACTTGGTTTCACAGAATCGGTGCCATCTCTTCAAATCTTCACCAGGGTCAGCAATCTTTGGAGATAGGGCGATCACCATATTACGAAACTTTCCAGGTAGAAGCATCAACATTGAGAGCTACACGCAGCCGTGATGTAAAGCTCTAAGGGGAGTCTTATCCATCACAATGCAAATACTTCCCTGCGCATGTCCCATCGATCGAACTATGTCTCCTTCTGAGGCTCAAACCTTCTACTATCAGCTCGAATAAGACTTGACCCGAATCATGGGAGTTCAAGAGAATGTGGATAGAGAAGACTGCGTATCGGCCTACTCAGATAGGAAACCAAAGCACAAGATCAGAAGAATGGGGTCTCAAGAAGCATCTTGCTCAACCAATCCATTTATCAATGCAGGGATTATCTATCCTGATGATGGACTGGATTCCACCTTTGATGATCAAACAAGCAGATCGAGTCTGATAGAGTTACTCAAAGAAGACGCAAGCAAGGGGCAGGAATTTCCCCTGATCGATTGGGCTGCCGTTCTGGTCCTACCTCAGCCGGATGAACCTGAAGAGCTGCAATTCATCAGGGACGAACCAGGAGAAATCGCATCCGACACTGACTCAGAGCCCAATTTCAGATCTATCATGATGTTTGGGCGCAACGATGAGGGTTGGCCTACTGATCCCTCTGGCCCTGCCTCCTAAGGGGAAGGAGTGCAGGGCAGTAACAGGTTTGTAGTCCCCATGACGGCCAATAAAAGCCGACAGTGCTCGGCTCCCCGAGTCGAATCAGGCAACACTTGGTTCACATCATCGTCTTGCTCGGGTCCTTTACAAAAAAAAATTCAAAAAAAAAAATCAGAAGATTCAAAAACCCAAAACACCAAATATTTTAAAAAAAAATTCAAAATTTCAGAAAGTCCAAAAAGTTCAAAAAAATCCAGATATTCACAACATTCCAAAAAAATAGAAAATCTTTGAAAGCAAAAAAAAATTTATTAGAAATCTTTTTCAATAAAAGTGTCAAGTCTGTCTGTCAAAGCACTTGAGTATGAAGTTGACTCATAAGATTTCGATCTAGAGTTGGACTTCAAACTCAAGGGTCTGGACAAAGCCAAATGATGAGGAAAATGATGAGTTGAATCCCAAACTAAGAGGGTCTCCTCAAAAGTTCGAACCAAAAGCCGATTTCATCTCAAAAAGTTTCAAAATTATAAACCTAGGATCTCCTGAGACCCATAAGGAAGTGTGCATTGAGAATCCTTGTCCCTGAGACCCATAAGGAAGTGTGCATTGAGAATCCTTGTCCCTGAGACCCATAAGGAAGTGTGCATTGAGAATCCTTGTCCCCGAAAAATAAACAGAGAATGATCGAATTTTTGAAGTCATGACTTCCTAATCTTGCGTCCTATGAAGACTTATCCAGACTCGATCAAAAAACTCATCAAGCCTATCAAAAAGATGCTGCCAAGACTATGCTTGCATTCCATGCTGGAGTGTACGACTTGACAAATGATCGAAGAAACCTCACGGCTCAATGAAGACAGATTGTTGCCAACATGTCAAAAAGCACTTCAAGTGTCCGCAACATGCACTCGGATCCATGTGTGTGCTTCAAAATTCTACAACCTGATAACACTCCAGCTATTCCCTATACGAGGTATCTACATTAACAGAAAAATTGACTCGGCATCATCTAGCGGTCATACGCATATACTTGTGGCAGTTGATTGCAGCACAAAGTGGATGGAGGTAATATTCTGATCTCGCATGATAATTCACATGAAGAATGATATCATCAATTGTTAAGGGTTCCCACATGCTATCAACATTGGCAATGGGATGTCCTTTGAAATCTAAGGATGGAAAAGTTCCTCGAGAAGCTTAAAATCAGAAGACAGACCTACAAGTTTGAGTCAAAATCATATCACCGTGAGTGCTGATGAAGAATGAAGCCGAAGAACGAAAAGTCATATGGGTTTACAACAAGCACTGCTGCATCTATCAGACTCAAGGGGCAAGCCTCAAGAATCAGTGAATTTCTTCTGGGACGCACCGTTCGACTCACCAGCCTGAGGGGTAAGGATCTTCCAGAGCCAATCAACGCCGACAACGTGAAAATCTCTCACAGGTAAGCCAATCCAACCTTATCAAGAGTTACATTAGTAGAGTTGAAGTCAAGAGGTCAAGGCTTAGACCTCTGAGAATCCCTTCCCGTCCACCAATAAGTGTTCCAAATAAAGGGAAAATACAAAAAAAAGAGAGAAAAAGAATACAAAAGAAAGAAAAAAAAGAAGAAAAGAGAAAAAGGAAGCCAAAGCAGGGCACCCAAGAAAAAAATCAACCCAAGAAGAAACACAGTCATCCATCCATTCATCTCAGAAGGTCGATAGCAAAGACCGACAGCTCTACCATTGTAACTTAAGATAAGGGCCGAAAGGTTACCATCGGCCGACAACGACGGATTCCTGACCTCTGGTCGCCGCAGTTATCCAAAAAGAAAAGAAGAGATGTGTGCTTAAACAAAGAGGGTGGAATGAAAACCCGAAAGGGCGCTCCGAGTAAAAATAGTGGGCACATAGCGGACTTGGTGAAAACTCGAAAGGGCGCCAAGGGTAAAAACAGCATAGCTGCTAAGGGGCAGGCAAGATCAAATACCCGGGACGTGGTGAAAACCCGAAAGGGCCCCACGAGAAAAAATGACGGCAAGCCGGACGCAGCGAAAACCCGAAAGGGCATTGCAGGAAATAATGGCTAAGAAAAGAAAAAGGAAAAAAAAAAGCAGGTACATGAGAGATCCAAGCGACATGAAGATTCAATGGAAGCAAGGATGGTGGCTATGAGTCGAGAATTCTTTCAAGATCTGCCCAAATTCTAGGGGCAGGATACCATTGCGCACTATCTTAAGGGGACCAAGACCCTTGGTGAATAATTAAGAAAATCGAGTATGACATCAGGCTGAGTCAAATATTCCGATTCCTACATCTAAAAGCACAAGTCCAAATCATTCACAGACAGATAAGCACTTGACACAAATTTTTACTTCATGATTTGCATATATTTTCCAAAAAGAAAAAAAAATCATTTTTCCTTATTCGCATATATGAAAAAAAAAAACTTACAGGGCTTTCAAAATAAACATCCCCCAGCCAACTTATGGAGTGCCTCGTACAAGCGTTTTTCTCCCGATCATTCCTCCCAGAAGGTAAGTATCTCTCTTCCTGCTTTGATGCTTCAATCCTTTTACTAAAGTGTTTTCTCTCCTCATAGGTACCAGAAGGCAATCTAAGATCAGCCCATCAATGTGCATCATGACCCCATCATCACCATCGATCACATCATCCAGGTAGCCCACATTCAAGGGATGCATAGCTTCACCTATGTCCCATCTTCCCATCTCATCCATACCATCCGTTTCCCCCATGATGAAGGCCCCATACAAATCAGAAATTTCAGCATGGCTGCCATTAATGGGGCCATTCAAAGCTCCACCAACCACCATCCCTAGCCCCTCATCAATGCCCCCATTCAATGCTCCATCTCTACCATCCATTAAATGAATCCCTCCATCATTAAAGCCTTCACCAATTGCTAGAGTGTGGGACCCACCAGCCTCTCCCACCATGGCCCCCAGATCACCATCAAAGGCTGCCCAAGAAAAGACAAAATAGAAAGAAGACAAGATGAAGAAAAAAGATAAAGAGAAGAGAGGATTCATGGCTGGAATTGAATTCTCCAGTACAAAGCAGGTGAGGACAGGAGCAGTGGACAGAAGAGAATGTCCGAACCAGAGCCAGCCCAGACCGCACAAGAGGCGAACCTTGGGCGGCCCGCTGTGGGCCGCCCGTACGGACGCACTTCCTCTCTCTCCGCTAGATTGGCTTCACAGTCTTTGGTAGGTGAGACTGACAGTCCACGTTAGCAGATGGCACTCTGAGGGCCGCCCAAGGCTCCAATCAACTCCAGATTTTGTTTGATGCTAATCTGAATCATCTGGAGGGTACCCCACCTATCCAATCATGACGTACTGCAGCCAAAATGGGTCTAATCAAGTCAAAGAAAAGAAAAATTGATCAAGAGGGGCCCACAAGCAATCTAAGCCACTCAAAGACTAGATCATCATGATCCAAACCATGGAAAAGCTCGCATGGGTCATCGAATAGCAACATCAAGGGTTCAATTGTCAAGAAAGAAGGCCAGAGTCCAAGATCTGATCGTCAAGTGGGCCCACATGGCTAAAAAGAGCAATCTGAACCGTCCAAGTCATCATCCGCACCATGGAAAGCCTTCTTAGCCTCACAAAACATCAAGGATAGGTGCTCCAAAGCAAAGCTGAAGTTTGGAAAGGGCCCACGGGACCAATTCAAGCAATTCAGACCACTTAAATCACAATCAGCCCCGTCAGAAGTCAACCAAAGCAAGGTAAGTATGCTCAACCACAAAGTTTGGTTCGAAGACATTAAACTACGTCAGGATCAACATCCCGAGAGGTTTTCAATAAAAACTAGTGTTAATCTTGATAGTTCAAATTAAGATTCAACAGCCTGGATCATTTCAAAAAATCATCAAAAAGAATGTATTTTCAGCTTGCACATAGTGTGGTCCGAAGACCTTAAACTACGTCGGGATCAATATCCCGAGAGATTTTCAATAAAAATCGGCATCGGTCTTCATTAAGACCTGATGACTCCGGACATTTTCTAAAAAATAAAAAAATGCGATTTCCACATCGCTTGTACATATTTTTTGTCCGAAGACCTTAAACTACGTCGGGATCAAGATCCCGAGGGATTTTTAATAAAAATGGGCATCGATCTCAACCATCAAAATCAGAATCGGTGACTCAGAACATTTTTCAAAATCACAAAAATATATCACCAGCCCCCTACATGTTTTGTGGTCCGAAGACCTTAAACTACGTCGGGATCAACATCCCGAGAGGTTTTCAATAAAAACCAGTGTTAATCTTGATAGTTCAAATTGAGATTCAACAGCCTAGATCATTTCAAAAAAATCATAAAAAAGAATGCATTTTCAGCATGTACATATTTTGGTCCGAAGACCTTAAACTACATCGGGATTAATTTCTCGGGGGATCATTTCCTGCTTTCAACCAAAAACCGGCATCGGCCCCAACTGCTGGGATCAAGGTTCGATAATCCGGATCATTTTAAAAAATACCAAAGAGATTTCAAGCTTTCCATAAAAACCAGCATCAACCTCAATTACCCGAGTTGAAATCTGGAACTTTTTCAAAAAATACAAAAAAAATATTTAAAAAAAAATTTGCCATCAATTTCAACAGCACAAATTCATCCCCAGCGGTCCGAAGACCTAAAACTACACTGGGATTAACTTCTCGGGGGCTTTCTTTCCTAACCTGTTCCAGGCATAGCTGACACTTGATCGTACGGGTGTCTGGAATCTTTTAAACAGGTAAAGGCTGAGGCGGGCGGAACTCCGTAACCCTGTTTGTGTTGAACGCACCGTGATAGAAAACCTTGATTTGGAAGTCGCTGTTGAATCTGACGGATGTTCCCTGTTCCCAAAACTCATGAAGGGGATTAAGGCTGTTGGGAGGTGGAGCGCACCCTCACAGAATTGTGAGCAACGTAAGGCCCCAAACTGGATTGACTAAGGGAAATGTGATGATGTGGCTCATTTTGTGGCCGAAGGAGTCCGTCAGACGATACGTGGTCTATGTGCATTGCACATGAGGAACAGGCAACTTTGTGGGTGTGTTGACTGAAAACCCTCAGCAATCACCTCATCCGAAGATGTAAAACTATGGCACTTAACTGTGTGAGATTCGTCTTGCTCGCTGACGTAAAATGGATTGGGTGCCTTACCAGCAGTAGAAGCTGGAAGTGGATGAAAGTTCCATACTTTTCCCTGCATTTCAGAAAAATCACAAAATACCAAAAACATTGCAAAATCACCTTTTCAAAAATCACAAAAATATTTCCCTTGCTTTCAAATCAAATATTTGCAAAAATCACAAAAAATATGTCCCTTGCTTTCAAATCAAATATTTACAAAAATCACAAAAATATATTTCCCTTGCTTTCAAATCAGATATTTGCCAAAATCACAAAAAAAAAAAATAATTTTCTTTACTTTTAAATCAAATATTTTCAAAAATCACAAAAATATTTCCTTTGTTTTCAATAACCGATCTCTATCCTGACCACTCAGGTAAAGATTCGGACCACATATTTACAAAAATCACAAAAAATTGTCACTAGCCCCCAGCACTATACTTCAGGAGTCTTGAACTCCGCTCACTTCACAATTTGGGATGACAGATCTGATCGCTCGCAAATTGGAATCTTGACTAAAACTGGTGACCAAGCACCGTCTCAATCGCATTTATGCCCAAAAGAACATTTTGAAGTCTGAATTAATCATCGTACATTCTCATTAGCAAAGAAACAGCATCTTGGGACGATGGACCTGATCGACCACAGGTCGGGATCTTGACCAACCCACTGACCAAACATTCGCATTAAAAAGAAAATTCCCAGGGAAGCACAACCCTGCAAGCAATAATCTCAAAATTCTCTACATTTTCAGCAAAATCAAAATCATCAAACTGAAAGAAAATGAGCCAAAGCCATGCATTCGTCATGCATCTCCATGCATCAGCATCCATCGCATCAATCATCATGTTTACCTGTTTTCAAAATAAAGTTGGTTAGCCAAAGACCCCACAGGCATCCCTAGTGGAGGCACTTGCAGACCAGATTTCCATTTCAAAAAAAAATATATCTCTATTTGCAAATAAAAACCCCATGGAGTATCACTCCCCAGAGTGGGTATCTTTTCAAAATCCAAAAATATTTTCTAGTAGAGCGTTCTGCCTCCAAAACACCAGGAGATCTTCCATATCTCTGGGTAGGATCCGACGTAAAAATCAAATAAGATCCGATGTCTTGCGGTTTTCCCGGAGACCATCGGATCCAATGCACTCAAAGTACGGTTGAACTGAACTCCAGTGTCAGTGCGGTCGTACCACATGCTAAGATACGAAAAGATGAAAGCCAAAAGGCTCGGTCAAAGAAACCATTTGAACAGGTGGAAACGATGAATTGTAACCCAAGTATCAAAATCAGCAGATTGGGTGGAAAGAGTTCACCTGCACATACCTAGGCGTGGATGCCTGAAGTACCTTGACTGTGTCCAAGTCGGGGTAGTAGAATCCCGTAAGACTATCTGACGCAGGACGTCTAACCACTTTGACAGTTAAGCGAAACAAGTACTCCTGGAGTGATTTGGGAAAACATCAAACATCACACAATCAGTCTCAAGGTCAGCAACCTCGTAAGATTAGCGACGCAGAGGCTCTACTGTACCTTTTCGATGTTAGTACCAATCGGGAATGGAAGGGTTGAGATTGGGTACCCAGGTTGCAGCGCATGCAGGGACAATCGCAACGTTTTCTCCAAACTCCCGCGGTATGTGCGAGTTATCAATTTCCAAACAATCATCTGACTCAGATACAAAGGACAACAAAGATTCCAGACCACAATCGAGGAAAAAATGAATTGCAAACCAAGCATCGAATCCAGCAGGTCGGGTGGAAAGAGTCCACCCGCACATACCTAGGCGTGGATGCCTGAAGTACCTTAACTGAGTCTAAGTCGGCGTAGTAGAATCCCGTAAGACTATCTGACGCAGGGCGTCTAACCACTTTGACAGTCAAGCGAAACAAGTACACCTGGAGTGATCCGGGAAAACATCGAACATACAATCAATCACAGGGTCAGTAACCTCGTAAGACTAGCGATGCAGAGGCTCTACTGTACCTTTCCGATGTTAGTACCGATCGGGAATGGAAGGGTTGCGATTGGGTACCCAGGTTGCAGCGCATGCAGGGACAATCTCAACGTTTTCTCCAAACTCCCGCGGTATGTGCGAGTGATCGATTTCCAGACGATCAACTGGCACAGATGCAAAGGCAAGCAAAGATTTCAGACCAAGATCTATGAATGACCGGGTCAGAAGTGGGGCGTCCACTCGCTTTGGCATTCGGTTGCATGCAACCTCTGCCAAAGAGGGGCATCTGTAGACACCCCACCTTCGGCTACACTGTTGGTAGAGATAGCTGGATGAATGGAGGACCATAACCCCAAGTCCCAAGTCCAAACTCAGCCAAACTCACCCTTGTAAGCCCCAATCCATAGCCCGACTCAAGCCTAAACCCAGTCAACCCACTCCTAAACATCAGCCTAAAAAACCCCCATAAGAAAAGCCAGTCAAAAAATCCTAAAAAAGTCAAACTCACTGAGTCAACCCACTGAGTCAACCTGCTGAGTCAACTCGTTAAGTCAAAACACCGAGTCAACCCGTCTAGTCAACCCGCCGAGTCAAATCACCGAGTCGACCCGCTGAGTCAACTCACTGAGTCGACCCACCGAGCCAAACAGCAGCCCCGAGAAACGACCGTACCGCGCACTGAAAATTGAGGAGTGACCGTACGGGCGGCCCACAGCGGGCCGCCCAAAAATATTTACGGGTTCTGCCACTGCCCGCTGCTATAAATACCCCCCTCCCCTTCTCATTTCAAGACACAATCCATTCCAATCTAGCCCAAGTCCGTTCCAAGCCCTTCTCCACCCCTTTAGCCCATTCCTCCACCAAGGAAAGCCTGAGTGAGGAGAGCCTAGCCCTGGTCCAGCCCAGCCTGACCACTGGCCCCAGTCTCCCAACCCATCCAAGTCTTGATCCAACCACTCGAAGCCAACCCTTGCGACACCTCCGTCCATCCAGCTACTCTTTTTCCAGCATCATTTCATTTGCATCTAGCATAAGTGCAACATTTACTTTTCTTCCAACCCCCCTGCTTCACTGCAAGCACTTTGATCATTTAAACACACTGCATACGTCTTATATTAAGCACCTGTCAGTTCGAGCGTATGCTTTGGGCTTGCCTGTTATTGGAACCTGCCCATCAGAAACTCTTACTGTTCAGACTTGCATTCATGCTTCACTATAAAGCACCTTGATTATTCAAACACACTGCGTACGTCTTATATTAAGCACCTGTCAGTTCGAGCATATGCTCTGGGCTTGCCTGTTATTGGAACCTGCCCATCAGAAACTCTTACTGTTCAGACCCGCATTCATGCATGATGTCATCAATGAGAATGTACGAGGGTTAAAACAGACTTTCAAGTGTTAGGTTGATTCTGTGAAGTAGAGACCGTACCTCGGTACGGGCAGTGTGTGGGGTGCTTAACCTCTTACCACCCTGTAACCGTGATCCCTTACCTCGAATCTCTGGCTGCAGATCAATAGGAGTCATTTTAGAGGAAGAAATCTTCGGATCCCCTTCTCTAACGTTTCTACGGGGTCTAGCCGACTGTAGATTCAAAGTAATTGGCTAGTGACGACTCTGGTCTTATATAAACTCATTTAAACACATCCAGCTTAAACACGACTACCGGATAAAGCCCTCGAGAACGAGGCAAGCCAGTGGCACAAACGGCGATTCGCACTCACGCATTCTCTCCTTCTTTTCCCGAAAGGGAAGGGACGAGAACATCGTGTGGGAGCGCGAAACGGCGAGGGTCCACAGTTGGCCAACTACTTAGTCATTTTTAGCCCTGGGAAGTGCCCTGTTGGCCCGAAAATTGACTTCTGCTAAGCGAATCGAAACGCGATCTCACCGCGATCCTCGTGGACATAATCCACCCCTGTTTCAAGACGGTCATCGATGATATTTACCGAATACCCTGATTAGACCGCAGACAGGTCCACAACTTAGTCATTTTCAGCCTTGGGAAGTGCCTTGTTGGCCCGAAAATTGACTTATGCTAAACGAATCGAAACGTAATTGCACCGTGATCCTCGTGGACATAATCCACCCCTATTCTGAGACGGTCATCGATGATATTCACAGATTTCCCCGATCAGACCGCAAACAGGTCCACTACTTAGTCATTTTTAGCCTTGGGAAGTGCCCTGTCGGCCCGAAAATTGACTAATGCCAAATGAAATCAACCGCGATCTCAAAGACGCTGCGGCAAGGCTAAAGTACTCAGGCTATCCAACAGCCGAGTTAAGCATTTACGGGGCACCGATCCCCATTATTCATAAGAAATTGGCATGAATGGGTACCCATCGAACCCAATACTTAGCCATTTGCGGGCATCGGAAATAGCCGATCCGGCCTATTGAATTGACATCCTCAAAAGATCTTAGCTCAATAAAGCCTATCTGATCCCAAATATATCATTGAAAATACTCAGAAGAAAGAATATTCTCGAAGACGAGTCTCCCGACTCTAGAAGAAATACATTTACTTTATTGTGCAAAGCTCCATTCATCCGGATAAAGGTCCGAGGCTAAAACAAAGGGGTTATGGTTACCACGAGAAACCACAAATAAAGAGTTCTTACTAAGCTTGAAACATCTTGCTATGGATTGCCACTATAAAAAGACAGTTGATGCCGTACCCATCGAAAACAGGTCCATCGGTTGAGTTGATGAGGCAAGTTGCGAATTGCTTCCCTAAGGTCACCTGTTCACAGTAACAGGTGCGGGCTTTAGGTTATGCCGACCAACATTTTGATGTTCGTGTATTCCAACGGTCACCTGTTCACAATAACAGGCGCGGGCCCAGAGTTGCACCACTCGATTAAAAACCTCGTTCGGGAACGTTGTGGAGTGCTCTCCTAAGGTCACCCGACATAAAAATATGGGTGCGGGCCTTGGGTTATGATGACCAACATTCGAGGATCATGTATTCCAGCGGTCACTTCTTCACAGTAACAGGCGCGGGCCCAGAGTTGCACCACTCGAATCCTGATAGTCTCTCAACCCGGACAATCTGAAAGAAAATAGGACATAGACATCCGGCGTGTCTAAGAAATGTGGCTTAGTCCATAACAAGAAAACAAAGGTCTACACGACCATGAACTCAAGACCATAATCCCCGACGGATTAGTCTTTCGCTTTCCAATCAAGGGTGATCAACCGTTGATGTGATTAAAGGCTCGTGACCAGTATCACAGCCTAGAATGTAAAAGAACTTAGAATCTCTGGAATAAAATTCGCCTTGCGATATCTCTCTTGTGTACACTTTGTGATTGCTTATGATTGTCGATGAATGTCTCTATACTCAGAATTCCCCCAGAATAAAAGAAACACAGGAAAAAGGACTGCTGACGAGCAGTTGATTTTTTCCAGCTCTAACAATTACGCCTTTGGGTCGTTGCTTTTCTGCCATGCGAATGCGAGGGTCGACCTTAGATTTTTGCACTTGGTTGAGGATTTTCACCATTCGTATAATTGGAATGGGGCTATCTTGACTCGCATCTACCAAGGTTTAGATAAGACCTCTCGGAGTAGCCGGTCCTACACAGGTTTCTGGCCTGTTGTGGAGGTATTCTTTTTAACTTTCCATGGAGATGTTTGTCTTCTTTCTTCCTCTGATCACTTCGTCTACCCTTGTCCAAACTTGTTTTTACGATCATTTTCCTCATCTCTCGGAGAGGATACGGGATGGTGTTGAGCCATCCTTGTACCGCTTCATGCACTGGCATCAGCAAAATATTCAGCGGAATTCTCGAGTGTCTGGGGACAATTGGAGCGCTGATATAGACGGATTGACCGTCGAGGACGTAAGTATCTTGCTTCCTTATCCGTCGTGCTGCTTTGGGACTGACTGTGATGAACTTCTTTGTTGTAGTTCGCTCGGATGCTGAACGCCAACTTTCCACTTTATTATACCCCTCACATGTGGAAGCATATGATTCTTCATGTCTTCGGATCATGCTCTCTGACGCCGAATCATTTCAGTGGTACTTGGGCGAGAGGCTGCTCCGACTAGATCACTGGTGTGGCTTGGGTTCCTTGTTCCGCACCTCCTCCGGCTGCTCAGATTCTGACTGATGCTTTAGCCGATGCCCTCGAGGGCCAGCCTGGGTTTCGTTTCACGAATCCCAGATTGTGACTACCACGAGTGGTACTTATTGTACGGACATGGGCCTCTTCTTCCTTCGCTCTATGTTCCAGGGGGTCGTCGCAGATATGCTGGCGAATTGGTGACAGCTCCTCTGATGGACCTTCATTGTGGGGAGCGAGATGAGAGGAGGGATGATGGCGATTATGTTGGTGATCTGTAGCCTGCTTCTCTGAGGATGTATTTAGCTTGTTTGATGTACGGCCTTCTTGTTATTTTGAGGCCTTTTGCATTTGCCCTTTCTTTTATATCAAAATCCTCTGAATGAATATACGACCCCTGATTTGCCTCAAAACTTCTTGATGATGCTTGGATGCTTCGACTTTGGACTCATTCTTTGATGTTTTGCGTAAGATAGGATTCTTAACTACATGGATGATGACTTGAATGGTTCAGATTGCTTGATTTGGCCCTGCAGGCCCTTTCCAGACTGCAGCTTTGCTTTGAAGCACCTGTCCTTGATGTTTTGTGAGGCAAAGAAGACTTTTCATGGTGCGGATGATGACTTGAACGGTTCAGATTGCTCTTTTTAGCCATGTGGGCCCACTTGGTGATCAGATCTTGGACTCTGGCCCTCTTTCTTGATGATCAAGCCCTTCATGTTGCTATTTGATGACCCATAAAAGCTTTTCCATGGTTTGGATAATGATGATCTAGTTTTGAATGGCTCGGATTGCTTGTGGGCCACTCTTGATCAATTTTCCTTCTCTTTGACTTGATCAGCCCCATGTTGACCGCAATACTTCATGATTGGATAGGTGGGATACCTTCCAGATGATTCAGATCAGCCTCAAACGAAATCTGGAGTTGATTGGAGCTTTGGGCGGCCCTTAAGGTGCCATCCTCTGACATGGACTGGCAGTCTCACCTACCAAAGACTGTTAGGCCAATCCCGTGGAGAGAGAGAAAATCCGTCCGTACGGGCGGCCCACAGGGGGCTGCCCAGACCTCTCCTCATGTTGAGTCCGTGCGGGCCTTGGTTAGAACATTCCTCACTGCCCTCTGTTGCTGTCTCCTCAATTCTGTGCACACAAGGTTTCGATCCAACCATGAATCGTTCTTTTGTCTTCACTTTTCTTCTCTTTTTGTCTTCTTTTCACTTTGTCCTTTCCCAAGCAATCGACGGTGGAGATCTAGGGGCTGTGGGGGCTGTCCATGATGGGTCCCACACTCCAGATTTTCAAATGAGCTTTGATGGAGGGGAAATGCTTTTAAGGGATGGGGTAGATGGGGCTTTAAGAGGGGGCATTGATGAAGACTCAAGCTTGATGGTTAATGGAGCTTTTAATGACTCCCACCATTAATGGTGGGATGGCTGGAATTTCAGATTTGAATAGATCATTGGAGGATGGGATTTTGGATGGCATGGATGAGATGGGGAGATGGGTCATAGGTGAGGCTATGCATCCTTTGAGCGTGGGCCGCCTGGATGATATGATCGATGGTGGTGATGGGGCCATGATGAACATAGATGGGCTGATCTCATGTTTAGGCGGTATGGATGGTTCAGATGATACCTTTGACGTCTTGGATGTTCTTGATGATGGCCGAGATATGTAGTGCACTTGCTTGGGCGGGCTTGATGTGGTCATTGATGATGCCCCCTTGATGATAGACGGTGTGGATGTCCCGATGACTTCTTTGACTGGACAGGGTGATGGTTGGATCTCTGACTTTATGTTGGAGAGGACTGCAGCTCCAGATCTAACCGTAGACTCTTCGATTGGGATCGCTGAGGCCCATCTTGATGGTTTAGATATATTTTTCAGTGGTCAGATTGGTCAAGATGCCACGATGTGCGGTGTGGTTTTTGCTGATAGCCTTTTCAATGGAGAGTACCATCCTTCTCCTGATTGCCGACTTTTTACTCATTCAGTTCACGAGGTGGGCGAGTCTTCTCATGCTGCTGAGGTCGTGACTGTTTCAGACAGCGATGCAACTATATCAGACATAGCCGCTACTGGAGATAGGTCAGGGGTTGTTGAGTTTGTAGAGGTTCCGGCTTTTCCTTCTCCTTCGCCTGTTGATCTTCCGATCCTTAATGAGCTGTCATCGATACCTGGACCTTTTGTTCTGGAGGGGATTCCTGTGAGGACTTGTCAGTTGCTTCCTCGTCCTTCTTTCTCGCCATGACTGCTTGCTTGGCTTGACAACTTGTCGGCTTATGAGATTCGAGATTTGGAGTCCTATGGCTTCGGCGGTCTGATCCATATGGCTAGAGGTGACATTGATTGGAGGATGCTTAGAGTTGACATTGATTAGGAGGATGCTTGGGGCTACACTAATTGACTGGGTCCCCTCGTTGAACTTGTTCGCATTCAATGACATGGAGATGGGGCCTTCTTTGGAGGAGCTTGCGCGTTTGACCGGTCTTCCCTGGGACTATGCTCAATATTTCTCGCCGAAGACTTTGCTGAAGACTGCCACATCGCAGAACTGGTTTGGGATCCCGTATCTTGTTCAGCTTGCAGTTGCCGGCTAGGATGCTGTGGTGTTCTCCTTGGACTTCCTGTATGATCTTTTCTCGGGCCCTCGGAGTGTGGGAGGGTCCTTACTTTCTCGGAATGCACTGATGTTTTGTTTGATAGCTTAGGTGCTATTCTCGGGAAGGTGCAGATCTCAGACTCTTTTGCTTTTTGAGGTGATGAGCCGAGCTACTCGATGGCAAGGGATCATTTCTCTATCCTGGCTGAGCTGTTTAATGAGATGACTGAATGTGCCCTTAGGCCGCACCCGTGTCCTTCATGATTGTTATGCATTTCTGCAGGTATCTTTTCTGCACTTTCCTTTTCTTTTCTTGTTTTTTGGGAATTGGTTTGCTTTGGCTCAACCTCTTTACCTTCTTACAATCAGATCTGGCTATGGGAGCGTCTTTTGCTAACTGTTCCTAGTATCATTTCCCGATACTCGTAGCTTTGACCTCATGCGGCACATTATGGAGTTTCTTTCGCATTCAGCTAGGATGAGTGAGCCCTTATATCGCAGGATGTTCATTGAACTTCGTGATTGGAATGTTCGTTGGGAGTCATCTTGGCTTTCACTTCCTCCAGTACTTTGTGATGCTCACCGCCTTTCTCTCATATTGGTAAGCTTTCAATCTTACTTTTCTTATCACTCTATCCGGTTCTTGTAGCAGTTTGGGTATGAGCAGGACATTCCTCTTTTTGCTTTCTCGGGTATCGGGCGTCGAGCACTTCCAGCTAGGTCATCTGACTTTAGGACTTGGATTGATGGATCCTGGGCGAGTCACCTAACTGCTGATTTGCTTGGTTTTGAGCTGCGGACTTTTTTGATGGCGACTGCCCCATACCAGCATTAGGTTGCTGAGCAGTCTCTGTACCAGCGCATTCCTTGCTGGCACCAGACCGCCGATGAGGATGAGCAAGATATTCTTGGGGATGCTGGCTCTTTATCTGGTTCATATGAGAGCTTTGAAGAGCGCCCATTCATCGATCCTGGCTTCCTCTTGGCCACTCATGGCCACTTGCTGTCTGAGATCTCTGCACTTCGGTATCATTGTGAGATGATGTCGAGGAGATTGGCTGTCAATCAGAGGTTGTCTGATGAGGAGATCAGCGATCCGTAGCCTTGAGCGAGATGAGGTGCATTACCTTCGTATGGAGGTGAGCAGGTTGAGAGCGAGGCTATTTCATTATAAGTCAGAGGACTTACCTGACGTGGCCGAGGAGGAAGGTAGAGGTTGATTTTTAATTTTTAGGGCTGTGTCGGCCGTCTGTATGTTCCTTTTTGCA
Organism: Liriodendron chinense; assembly: GCA_003013855.2. NCBI lineage: Eukaryota > Viridiplantae > Streptophyta > Magnoliopsida > Magnoliales > Magnoliaceae > Liriodendron > Liriodendron chinense. Next base: position 3,240,760 of record ML058466.1, on the reverse strand, counting down.
TAGTACATGACTGGTGATGATGCATTTTTTTGTATTTTTTTAAAAAAGATGATGCATTTCATGAAAAGAGAAAAACTTTTTTGAGAAATTATTGTGCCATGAGTTGTCTTGTGAGTGTGTTTGGATTTTGGGTCGGGACGTAGGAATCAGAACTGAGGCTTGGCCAATGCTTTGATTGATGTCTCGAGAATTACTTGTGTGAGATCCCTTTGGTTCCCTAGAGGTGTAGGCAATGGAAACTGTTACTTCCTAAGATTGTCAGAGTTTGTAGAGTTTTTTTTCCTGACTGTACTTCTTCTCGTTCTTGAACTGCAACTTCTTGAACTGATGTGGACCGTTCTGATTTCTTGGTACTTGCACTTTTTTTTCTTTTTTCTATTCGAGCCATTTTTGCCTGTAGCGCTCTTTCGAGTTTTCACCACAGCCGGCCTTTTCCCGTCATTTTTGCCTGTGATGCCCTCTCGGGTTTTCACCACGTCTCGGGTATTTGATCTTGCCTGCGCCTTGGCAGCTATGCTATTTTTATCCTCGGCGCCCTTTCGGATTTTAACCAAGTCCGTTGTATGCCCACTGTTTTTACTCAGAGTGCCCTTTCGGGTTTTCACTCTGCCCTCTTTGTTTAGGCACACATTTTTTTCTTTTTTTTTCTTTTTCTGGATTTAATAATTGCGGCGGCCAGAGGTCGGGAATCCGTCGTTGCCGGCCGATAGCAGCCTTTCAGCCCTTATCCTGAGTTACGATGATAGAGTTGTCGGTCTTAGCTATAGACCTTCTGAGATGGATGGATGGGTAACTGTGTTTCTTCTCGGGTTAATTTTTTTAGGTGCCTTGTTTTGGCTCCCCATTTTCTTCTCTTTTTTTGTTTTTTCTTCTTTGTATTCCTTCTTCTCTTTTTTTTTTTCTTTTTTCTTCTCTCTTTTTTCTTTTGAATCCCTTTTAAAAACTTATTGGTGGACAGAAACGACTTCTTAGAGGTTTTAGCTTCGACCTCTTGACTTCAACTCTATTAATGTAACTCTTGACAATGTCAGAATGACTTACCCGTGAAAGATCTTCACTTTGTCGACGTTGATTGGCTCGAGAAGATCCATCCCTCTCATGCTGGTGAGTCTGAGGGCGCCTCTGAGAAGTACTTCTCTGATGATCAGCGGTCTGTCCCATGAGGGTTTGAACTTTCCTCTGGGATCCAGAAGGTGTGACTGGTAGAATCTTCTTCATGACCATGTTGCCCACCTTGAAACTTCTTTTCCGAACTCTCTTGTTGTAAGCTCGAGCAATCCTTTTTTGATAGCACTGGGAATGACTTAGTGCACGCATGCGCTTCTCATCTGCTAGCTGTAACTGATCGAATCTAGCCCGTTGTCATTCTCCTTCTTCAATTCTGCTTTCTAGTAACACTTGGAGTGACAGTATTTCTACCTCGACTGGTAGAACTACTTCCATTCCATAAGTAAGCTCACAAGGAGTAACACCTGTAGCAGACCGTACAGACGTTCGATAGGCCCAAAGTGCATATGGGAGCATATCTAACCAATCTCGATAAGTCACGACCATCTTCTCGAGTATCCTGACGATTGTCTTGTTTGTGGCTTCTACCCCACCATTCATCTGAGGATGGTAGGGGCTTGATCGATAAAGTTGAATTTTGAACTTGTTGAGGAAGTCTTCCATCTTCTTATTGATGAATGGGGTCCCATCATTTGTGATGATAGCATTAGGGATTCCATACCGGCAGATGATGTTGTTCTTCATGAATTTGATCATCTGGGATGCTGCGATTGTGGTGTAGGAGGCTGCTTCTACCCACTTGGTGAAGTAGTCGACTGCCACAAGTATGTACTCATGACCGTTTGATGCTTTGGGACTAATCTTCCCAATGATGTCGAGTCCCCACATAGAGAAGGGCCAGGGAGTCAGTCAGGTTGTACAGTTCTGATGAGGGGGCATGAATTTGATTTGCATGCTCCTGACACTTGAAGCATTTTCTGACGTGCTGGCAGCAGTCTGTCTCCATGGTGAGCCAATAGTAGCCGAGCCATAGAATCTTCTTTGCCATCATGTGCCCGTTCGTGTGTGGGCCACAGATTCCTTCGTGTATTTCTTGCATGATCTTTGCAGCTTCTGTTTCGTCGACGCATCGAAGGAAGACTTGATTATAGGATCGCTTGTAAAGAATGTCGTCACTGATGGTGAACTGGCCGGCCAAACGCTGGATGGTTCGGCGATCTGTTGCTGTTGTTGCCTCTGAATATTTCTTGGTCTGGATATATTGTTTGATGTCGGCATACCAGGGTTTGTCAAGGGTAGCTTCAGCTTCCTCTATTTGCAGGCAAAAGGTAGGTTCATCTTGAGTTTCGACTGTGAGCTCCCATTCTGAAGCTCCTTTCAGTATCTCGAGCATTAATGTAAGTGTAGCGAGAGCATCTGCAAATTGATTCTTGGCCCTGGGCATGTATGACAAGGTGATTTCTTTGAATTCTTCGATCAGATTTTTAAGGTACACACGATATGGTATCAACTTCTCGTCCTTGGTTTTCCATTCACCATTGGTCTGATTGATGATTAGCTGTGAGTCTCCAAATACTCGTAGCCTTTTAACGCCCAATATTATGGCTTCCCTTAGACCAGCGATGCATGCTTCATACTCTGCCATGTTGTTGGTGCACTCGAGTGCTATGCGCCTTGAGATAGAAATAGGGACATTGTCTGCAGAGTAGAGGATTGCTCCGATACCACTCCCTTTAGAATTTGTTGCGCCGTTGAAGAATAACGTCCACTCATATTTCTTCTTCTTTTCTTTACTTTCGATAAGCAAGAGATCTTCATCAGGGAAGAATGTCTTGAGCGATTGATAATCCAGGAGAGAGTGAGCGGCAAGATGATCGGTGAGGGCTTGCCCCTTGATTGTCTTTTGAATGACATAGGTGATGTCAAATTCAGACAAGAGTAGCTGCCATTTAGCTATCCTTCTAGTGAGTGCTGGTTTCTCGAACAGGTATTTGAGCGGATCCATATGAGCGAGGAGGAGAATAGCGAACGCAATCATGTATTGACAGAGTCGCTGAGTTGCCCAGACTAGGGCGAGACAAGTCTTCTCAATCGGGGTATACCTGGTCTCGTTGTCCATGAACTTTCTATCACGCCCTGAAATTTGGGACTTGAGTACAATAACCCAAAGCCCGAGTTCCATGGTGTGAATTGAAAATTTGAGCGTAGATTTCATGAGATTCCATTCCACACATCGCATAACTAAAATAAATCCCAAATATAAAGTTTCTTTTCCACTAATATCTTATTACATTGAATTTTACAAGATAAAATAAATCAACGACTAGTTAGCGTTTGAGTTACACGTGACCATCTGAATACTATGCCCTGTCTACTGTCTTTTCCTTCCTGAAAACCTGCAAGAACTGTGGTGATTTTGGTGGACTAAAAGCCCAGTGAGGTCATTTCCATCACATGTAATATTCTATTTAATAAGAGACAAGATGTGAATCATCAACGGATAGAATTGTATAAAATATACAAGGATGAGGTTATAATTGATACACTTTATGATTTATTATAAATGAAATATGATTATCATAATGTCATGTATGTTATGATACGTGTGAGAGCAATAAACGTTTAGGAACTCATTACCACTGAACATTAGGAACCTGTCGCAAATCAACCATGCTCACCTAACCGGTATAGCGAGGCGGCAAATCAACCAAGCATGCCAGTGGGCAAATCAACCATGCACCACTGATCCAACCAAGCAAATCAACCATGCTCAATAAGTAAAACGACTAGAACTCGATGCCACTGAACATTAGGAACCTGTCCCAAATCAATCATGCTCACCTAACCGGTACAGCGAGACGGCAAATCAACCATGCACGCCAAGGAGTCAAATCAACCATGCTCCTATTCTGTCACAGTGTATAAATGTATGTATATGTCATGAGTTATGGAAGCACTTCTTCAAGCATACAATGCATATCAAAACTCACGTCCAATCACACCATGCATGTATTATTTTCATGAAAGTGTTTCTTTGTCTTTTAACCCTAGTTTACTGTTTACCAAGAAACGTGAGAGAAATATTACGTGGGATTTTAGAACTACTACTAGTATCTAGGGTTACACAACGGTACCATTATGTGTTAGTGCACTTTTCTGTGGCATACTAGTGTACCTTGTTTGTCAATCACTTATGTCAGTGAGTCCAATGTCGGTTGAGCCCAATGAAGACGAAGACCGAAGACTCAGATGGCCCTGCTACATCAAGAAAGAAGAATCAAGTAAAAGTGATGCCTTGGTGCCTTAACCTTGACCAAAACCCAACCCGTAACCTCTTTGATGACCTTGACCATCTTTGGAAAACCCTTTGTCATCTTAGAATGGCCTTAGGTGTCCCTGAACATCACCCAAAACATGGCCTAAAGTGAGTGGGTTAGAATATACGAAGTTCAGCAAACTGCTGAGCTGAACCAGGCCTGTTCGACTGGTCGGGACCGGTCGGCTGGACTGGTCCGACCGGTCAAGACCGGTCGGCCAGACCAAACAGCAAGCTACTGTGTTTGCAGGCTTCAGGTGGACCGACCGGTCGTGACCGGTCGGTTGGGCTAGTCCAACCGGTCACGACCGGTCAGACAGACCCCCATTCAGACAGTGTACTCCCTGTCTTCTCTTGGCTTTTGGCCGACCGGTCGGGACAGGTCGGCAGAGCTATTTTTTACCCGTTTTATGACCGTTGGAGTTCACTTTTCCTATATATGGAGTTCGATTTTTTGGCATTGCAAGAGGGATTTCAAGAGGAGTGAAGCCACCATTGTTGGAGACCATTTGAGGCTCATTCCCAACCTATGCAAGGCATCTTCCTTGTGCTTTAACACAAGATTAGAGCATTCCAAGCTCATGAAGAAGATGACCTTCATCCCCTCTTGATCTCTAGAGTTTGGAACCTTCTTGATTGGCAAATCCTTGTCCAAAACTCTAAGATGAGATCGTTGTAGGAGAGAACCTCTAGGCAACCCATTCCCATTAATTGTAGAGTTCTCAAACCTACCCTCCTAGCACCTTGGGCATCTCAAAGGCATCACATGCAAGGTGTTTGATTAAGTGTGGCTGAGGCATTGGCGACGCAACGGCAACACGATCGTGGGAGCAAGGGAAGCTGATTGAAGCACGGGAGAGCGGAGATCAAGCAACCCGAACCGGCGCTAAACAAGGGGCTCATCCGACAGGTAAGGTTGTCCTTTTTGAGAGTCCATTTAGAGTTTGTTTGTCAAACTCAATCTAGGGACGTTAGCCGTTCCTTGGCCCGTTTGCCGGGCCTAAACTAAGTCTCTAAGGGGGAGCCTCCATCACGGGAGTGAACGTGAGACGGGTTGAGAGTTAGCCTATGTCCAAAACTCCGTTTGGGTTGAGAGTTAGCCCTTTGTCCAAAACTCCGGTCATGGTTGAGAGGTGAACCGGTAAAACCTCCGTGTAAAGGTTGAGAGGTGAACCTCATTTAAAACCTCCGATAGTGAATGCCGGTGTGCTCAAAGGAGTTGAGTACTTGAACCAGGAGTGGAGTAGACCCAAAGTCGAACCACTATACATGCTTGTGTTTGTGATTGAATTGAGCACATTAATATCTTAGCATTGTTAGTTTAATTGTTTAATTATGAATGCTTGATAGAAATGTATGCTAGGCACTAATTAGGCACATCCACACACAAGATGTACTTTCACTAGTTGTGTAGACTTGAGCTCATTGATCCATTCTCATAAGTCTACATAGGTTGCATAAGTTAGGAGCTTGATTAGTTAAATCTTTTAATTACCTATGCATGCTTTAGACTAGGTTGTTTATTGCTTTATCAAATGCTAGTCTTGTTATTGGACCCACTTAGGCTTGTAGCCGAAATGTTCTTGCTTACATAGTTTGATTTATTGTATTATATAAGTAGGCGAAAAGAATTTCAAAAAACGTCCTAATCACCCCCTCCTATAGGTTAGCTATAATTCTAGTTGTTCTTTAAGCTTCCGCACATACGTAGGTGTCGTGTTAGACTACCCAACGTACTTTCATTATGTTCACCTAAACCTACATTAAGTTGTTTTCGAACTTTTAACGTAGGTATCCAAGATGAAAATTTTTGAGAAAGTAAATTCTCCAAGAAAGGATAATTCATAGATAAATTTTAAGAACAGAGATAAGAGATTTATCCCTTACCTAGGATCCATACTACGTGTAAGAACAAGATGAAATTCAAGAAAATTAATGGAGAAACTGGGAGAGATAAATCCACTACCAAGGATTCCATAATCACGTAAAATAATAAAGTGAAACTCTAAGAAACCTAATTAAAAAAATTTTAGATGGATGAATCCTTTACTTAGGATTCCATGATAAGGGAAAAATCATTAAAGTATACTTAAAATCCTAATTAGAAAAGGAGAATTTATAAATTAAACGTAAACAGGGAGAACATTAGAATTAACAAAGAAAGTTACGTGAGATGAATCACTCACAAATTTGCTAATCTCTAGGCTTCAAATAGGACCTAACTCGAATCTAAGTTGACTCAGCGAGTCAACTCGGTCTTCTTCTTTCTTTCTCTTTCTTCTCTTCTTCTTCTTCCTTCTTTCTTCTTCTTTTTCTTCTTCTTTCTTCCTTCTTCTTTCTTTCTTCCTCTTTCTTCTTTTCCTTCTTCTTCTTCTTTCTTTCCTCTTTCTTCTTCTTCTTTATTCTTTCTCTCTCCTTCTTTCTCTTCTCTTATTTCTTTCTCTTTCTCTTTCTTCTTTCTTTTATTTCTCTTCTTCTTTTCTTCTTTTCTTCTTCTTTCTTCTTCTTTCTTTCTTCTTCTTTCTTTCTTCTTTCTCTTGGCCTGGGACGCTGCCCCAGCATCAACAGCAATAACACTCTCTCTCTCTCGCTCCAACGTCTCTCTCTCTCTAACGGATCTCTCTCTCTCACTCTCTCTGACGTTTTCTGAAGAGAGGAAGAGATAGAGGATGGGCTTTTATAGCCGAGTAAGAAACGCTTGCGATGGGTGCGTAATTGTCTTGAGTTTCCAAGTCTAAGAAGGATTTAGTTTCCTCCTATCTTGCAAGCTACGTCACATGGGGACTGTTGAAAGGGTAGATGTAGTTCTCATGACTTATATATACTCAATGTTGGACGTCCATGCAAAGTAGGGACCTGGATCTTGACTATTTTTTATTTACATTGATTGCAAACCATGGTTTGGCGCAACCTATATAGGTAACTCGTGATGAGCACAAAACTTACAGACCACATCCTTGGCCACAGAGGAACAAATGGATGGTTTGAATCGACCAGTGGGGCCCACTCTGATGGATGTGTGGACCGTGAATAGCGGTAGCAGTAACGCTGCTGCTGCTGCAACGTCCAGGGAGAAGAAGGAAGGTAATGAGCTTTGTTTTTTTTTTTTAACGTGGGTCGCATGTTGATGAGTACCTAATATTGTATAATTAACCCTAGTTGTTAAGAGCATTATCATTGTTTTCTCCGGTTAATTATCTCTCATTAGGTGAATTTTCTGTCTTCAGGTGATCAGGAGAAGTTGGACAAAATCCGAGTCAATCAGGACGATTTAGTGCCCAAAAGTAATCAACGTCAAGTGTGTGGTGATCATGAAGAAAATCGGGCCATAAAGATCAAATGATGGATCATATTCTATGGTGGACCGCACCACAACCACTCATTGGAAGTCCGGGATGTGCATGTTTAATGGTAGTGATTTGGAGATCACATGAGTTTGAACGGTCAAGATTGGATGTCTATAGTTGGGACCAACCGTCCATCAAGCAAGCACGACCAGCATCCATCTCCGCATGTTCATCATCAAACGGCCAGCTGATCAGCAAAATCTCAGCCGTTGATCATCCAAATCATCTCCACCGTCCATCTCCATGCACTGCCCTCCTAAATCAGCTCCACCTTCATCTGGAGATCAGCCACTTGGCACGTGTGGTCAGCTTCAGCTCCAGCTTCAACAGCCAGCGTTGTGGACCCCACATCTCAGCCGTCCAGGCCATCTCCACCGTCAAGCAAGGTGGACCACACATAACAACATCAATTGGACCGTCCATCTCAAGCAGTCCATCCCCACACGTGCCATCAAAGGATGTCCAACATCCTTCAATTGTGTAACAGCAAGGTGGGCCCCCAACATGATGAAGCTATTCACTACTCATCCACCATCAGATCAGCGTCCAGCACGAACGACTGTCCATTATCTAGCCATGATTGCACCACTACAACGTGCAACAGAGATGCACCTCCAGCTGACCTTCCATTTCAGCCACACGTGCAGATCAGCAAATGAACGACCCACCTTCTGCAGCAGCTGTTCATCTCAGCTGGAATCCAGCCGTCCACATCTACTCCTCATCCACTCTCCATCCTAGCCGTCCATTGCTCCAGCTGGTAGACGATCAAACACACCAAGCTCTAGCGTCCAACACCCTCAATCAACAGAGATCAAGACCGTCCAGCAATTGGACCATCCAAATAGCTCCAGCACGTGCAAGAAGACTCAAACGATCAGCATCTTAGCCACACTTGAAATCTGACCACTGCAGTTGCCTTCACTCCAGCTACATCAGATGGACCACACACTCAAATCATCAGTCGTCCAAAGTGGCAGCTGCAATGAAGGACAATTCAAGCCGTCATCTCAACCGTCCAGCGAATGGAGAACATCCAGCTGCTCTCCCTCTCCCTTCATCTCACGTGTGGAGCTAGCAAGAGAGGAACTCTCTCTCTCTCTCTCTCTCTCTCTCTCTCTCTCTCTCTCTCTCTCTCTCTCTCTCCCCACACATGTGTAAGGCATGGAATGCCACCTCATCATCCAAGCCTCACTCCAAGCCCAAACCTAAAAGAAAAGTTTGCTTTAGGCTTGGAGTGACACCTAGGATTGGAGTACTTTTCTTGCCACATGTCCATCTAAGCCTAACTCCAAGCCCAAACCTAAAAGCAAAGTTTGCTTTGGGCACTCCAAGCCTAACTCCATTCCCAAGCCTAAAGAAACTTTTGGTGTGCCACCTAGGCTTGGGAGCTCCTCATAAGGCTATAAAAGAAGCTCCTCTCCCTCTCATTCTCATCATCCCATTCTCTACAACTCCTCCCTTCTCTTCTTTAGTTTTCTTTCTTTCTTTTGTAGTGTAGAGCAGTGTAGTTTTTCCTTTGTAGAGAATTTAGTCTTCCATTGTAGCATGGTTGGCTAAACCTCTAGCTAAGGCCAGGGGTGAAGCCTTTGAAGAAATTTGCAAGCTTTGGTTCTTTTAGTTCAACATTGTGTGGTGTAAATGTTGGAGTTCTCTTTGGTTGATTGGTTCGGTTATCCACCTCGGCGGACGCTATTGTTGTGCAAGCCCCTTGATCCATCGTCGACTCCGGGCACATTGGATGCTTGGGATCCCTTGCACACCAATTAGCTAGTTTATGATCGATAAAGTCCCTTGATCCATCGTCGACTCCGGGCACGTTGGATGCTTTAGATTCCCTACGGTCATCGAGCTAGTGCAGGTAAAGTCATCGATCTGTAAAATCCCTTGATCCATTGTAGACTCCGGGCACATTGGATGCTTTGGATTCCCTGCGATCGATAGACGAGATCTTAACGGTTGGATCGGTCAATCAAAGCCTCCTATCTTGTAAGTATGCATTTGATCGTGTGATTTGTGATCTTATCGGTTGACTTGTTGGCAAAGTTGTTGATCTGTACAATTTCTTGATCCATTGTCGACTCCGGGCACAGTGGATGCTTGGAATTCCCTGCGATCAACTAACGAGTGCTTCATGGTCAAATCAATCGGTTCAGATCACCATCTTTTATGAAATATGCAAATGGTTTAACTGTTTTATCTTTCGGTTGGAATGAATCTTTATTCAATTCCAGTTGAGTTATAGTTGGACCAACGAATCAAATCTTGTGAATGAATCAAAGGTGGATCCCTGATGCCTTAGCCCCTTTTCTATTTTTGTCTTTCACCACACACAACTTGCTCCACTCTCGTGGATAAACCAGATTTCACCTCACTCACCTAAACTAATTCCTCTAAGTGTTCTTAACCCCAATCCCTGTGGATCGACCTCGGTCTTACCGAGTATTTTACTACTTCGCTACCTGCACTTGGGTGTGCAATCTTCGGATTGTAGCACATGTACACGGGGCAATACCAGCTGTCCCCACGAGTGGGGGTCCATTCTAAATGGATCAATACCATTTTCTCCATCCAATAGGTGAAAAACATAAAAATATCCGTTGACGAGAAAAATGAGGTAGATCCGAGTTAGGGTGGCCCACTTATGGTCCAATTTCTGATTAGGGCATTTGTAAGATGATTGGAAAGCTGAAATTTGATGTGTATGGTTAAATTATATCCTAGAACTAGTGTATGAAGTTTCGTGTGAAAGTGATTGCCAAAAATTATAAAACTTAAAAATGGTGGTCTAACTTAAGTTTAACTAATGGCATTTTCATAATTATCATAAATTTATGATTTTTGTGAAATCTATCACTTCTATGTTGTTCTAGGGTTTATTCGAAGAAACTTTAATAAAGGGACCATATAGTAATTCCCTACGAATGGTTTATTATTAATTTATCAATATTTTCAGTTATTTAATTTGTTAAATAATTAACTAAATTATAATTCAAATTATTCTAAAATCCTAGGGTGTTACAAACACACCCGAGCAAGTTCATAGGGTCGAGAAACCACTGGTCTAAGCATATTCCTGGTGACAGACATGATGTACGGATCAGATTTATGGACAGACATGTGTACAGGACGATGTATGGCAGGTTTACATTGATCGCGTAATTCGAAATCGAAGTGGACGGTTAGATCTTCTAGTCTAGTAACGACAGATTATTCTAACGGTCGGTCTATCGACTTAACTAAGTACACTAAATTTTTCAGAGGCCTGACAAGTTGTCTGGACACGTATAAAAATGTATACGTGTGTGCATGTGTGTGAACAACACGGCTTAGAATTTAATTTCTCACATGTGAACACGCACTCGTGTATTTACTCGTGTGCCCAAATTTTTGGGGTATTACACTTTCGGCTCAAATAGTATATTGCTTGTTCCTTCTTCCCGGTCTCGTCGTGTTAGCCGAGAACACAGCCAATGACTTTTGCTGCTACCGAGATGTATAACAATAGTGGTCGTCCGGGAGTGGACGGCACTAGAACTGGAGGATTCATGAGATACTTCTTGATGCGGTCGAAGGTGACTTGGCAATCGTCATTCCATTCTTTTGGAATGTTCTTCCGGAGGAGCTTGAACATGGGTTCACAAATAGGTGTGACCTGTGCTATGAAGCGACTGATGTATTGAATTCTGCCGAGGAAGCCATGAATTTCTTTCTCTGTTCTAGGAGGGGGCATCGCAATGATTGCTCTGGTTTTAGTTTCGTCGACCCTGATGCCACCCTCGCTCACCATAAAGCCAATGAGTTTGCCTCCCATTGCACCGAAAACACATTTCTGAGGGTTGAGACGCAGCTTGTACTTTTCCAATCTGTTGAATAACTTCTTTAGATCTTCAAAGTGTCCTTCAATTGTGCGAGATTTGACGATCATATCGTCCACATATACTTCAAGCTCTTTGTTCATCATATCGTGGAATAATGCTGCCACTGCTCGCTGATATGTTGCTCCTATGTTGTTCAGACCAAACGGCATTACCCTGTAACAGAAGGTTCCCCAGGGAGTGATAAATGATGTCTTCTCGTGATCTTCGACGGCCATCTTGATCTGATTGTAACCTAAGAACCCGTCCATGAATGAGAAGATCTTGTACCAAGCAGTGTTGTAGACCAGAGTGTCGATATGCGGCAAAGGGAAGTCATCTTTAGGACTGACTTTGTTGAGATCTCGAAAATTGATGCACATTTGAACCTTGCCATCCTTCTTTGGTATTGGTACGATATTGGCGAGCCATTCAGGGTAGTTGGAAACTACTAAGAATCCCGCATTGTATTGCTTGATGACTTCATCTCGGACTTTCATGGCCCATTCTGGCTTCATTCTTTGAAGTTTCTGCTTCACTGGCTTCATATCCGACTTCGTTGGTAGATGGTGTACAACGAGCTCTTCATCGAGCCCTGGCATGTCTTCATATGAGAACGCGAAGTTGGACAATCTTGGAGCTAGGAACTCTATCATTCTTTGCTTCATCTCTGGTGGCAACGACTTTCCAATGCGTACTTCCCTAGGGATCTCAGGTGTCCCCAAGTTTACTACCTCGAAATCATCGGCTACAACATTGGCTTTAGATTCGAACCTTTTGAGGAGATCCTCTAGTTCGGGAGCTAGGTCGTCATCTTCCTCATCCTGAGCTTCGTCTAGACCCATAAGTTCGAAGTCTAATTTGATGTCAAAATCATATGATTCGACTTTAAACTCATGCGACTCTTTAAATGAACTTGGCATGCTATTAAATGCAGGAAAAGAAATGTTTTTTTGGTTTTTGAGAGTTTTCTGGATTTGAAATGCTAAATGTTTTTGGCTTTTGAAAGTTTTTTATTTTTTTTGGATTTTTGAAATTCGCAGGACTTTGAACAAGTGGGCATTGCAGACCATGATTGATCCCAGCTTGTCCCAAGGTACTGCTTGCTGTTTAAACATGCATTTTTTTTGGAAGATAGAGCCCTTAGATGACTCTCTGGCTAATTCAGAAGCTAGGGGAACAGATGACCATTTAGGACCTCACACTCCTTCCCCTAGAGAAGTGGGGGTTGATGATTTGGGCGAAGAATCATGGTCTGGCCCAATGACCATGATTTCTCGCTGGTTGGGTTCGAGATCTGAGTCATACTCAGTCCCTCCCGGATCACTTACCTTGCATTGCAGTTCGTCTGGCTCCACAGCGAGACACAAGTTCAGAATTTAGACATCGGACCGATCCAGGGCTGGCCATTTCCCTTTCTTCGTCCAATGGATGGGCTGCTTCTGCCCTTAGCTGATAATTGATGATGTTGATTCTGCAGAGAAGGGCGAGTCGTGCCCCTTGTTAATTGATGCTGAGATGGAAAGTTGTGCCCTTGGTTGATTGGAGTTGAAGTGGGCAGGTTGTGCCCCTAGTTGAGAGCAGGTATCAGAGTACCCCGTTCCTGAAGCTGTTGTATTTTATTTTCTTCATCTTCATCATCTCCTTCTTCTTCCAGAGGCTTAGATGGTTCGAGGATCCAGTCCCATCGAATGGGGGGCCATATGGCCCAAGCTAGGCTCATCGGGAGGCCTTTGTGTAGTGCAGTCGGTTGATATCTTCTTAGATCTCTGCAAAGCTCTCCTGTCCTGATGAATTGAATGGGTGAGCACCAAAATTTCTTCTTTCTTTTGTCCACGAAGATTGCCCTGTACCCGAGCCCCCATTTGCGTTGATTATATACCAGCGGTATCTTTCTGGACTTGAAATGATTTTTCATACAATACTTGAGGTTCAGACGTTCCGCTGGTGAAAAGACATGATCCACACTTATCAGTTCTGGATTGGCGATAGCGTTACAGTCTCGAATTCGAAACTATGAAACGGGACGTCTTCTTCAGAGTGTTGGATGTCGATGATAGGGATATCTGGTTCAGTGGCAGCAGCATTGGAAGGAATGATGAGCTCCTTCTCTGCATAGACAGAGATCACTTGATTTCTATAGATGTACTTCACCCGTTGATGCAAAGTTGATGGCACAGCTCCCACCTTGTGCAGCCAAGGCTGTCTAAGCAACATGTTGAAAGAGGATGATATATCTAGGATTTGAAATGTGATGGTGGAGATTTCTGGGCCTATCTGTACCTCTATGTCAGACTTCTCCTTCCACTGATCGGCGGGTGTTGTTGAATGCTTTGACGTACATGGTGCTGGGCCGGAACGAGGAGGGACTGATTCCCAGGCGTTCCGTAGTCTTCAGTGGGCAGACAATTAGGCTTGAGCCGTTATCGATAAGGACCAGCGGGACACAAAGGTCTTTGTATCGTAAGGATATGTTGAGGGATCGCCCATGGTCGCGCCCTTCTGGTGGCAACTCATTATTAGTGAAGGTGATGGCGCGCGGAGCCAGGAGCTATCTAATCATCAATGCTATCATTTCAGGTACCGTATCGGAGGAGACATGGGCATCGCTCAGGATTTTGGCCAACATTTCTCGATGTATGCGTGATGTGCAGAGTAGCTCCCATATTGAGATTTGGGCAGGGATTGACTTGAGTTGAGTCGCCACATCACATGCGATTTCGTTTTTGTTGCCGAGGCCCAAGAGAGCGCCTATGGGATCTCCTCTATTCTGATTATCTCTCCGGATGCAGCGCCCATTGGGATTCATGTTTCCTACTTCTGTGCATTCTGGATAGTGCCATGGGACTTCTTTATAATTTTTCTCTCCTTTGCTTTCTAAGACCACTGGTTCTTGCAATGACTGATGGTGTGGGTACCAGATCTTCCTCATATGGAGCTTTTTCCTTGAGGATCACATTGTTGCCTGTGCTGAAGGGATAATATTGAGGCTTGTCTTCCTAGATCACATAAGGTCATGGTCTTGACTTGACTGTTCCTGGAGCAGGAGGTTCCCATGGAATGAACACTAGTCCTCTTGATATGGCAAGGGGTTTCTCTGTTTGTCCCAGTTGTCGTAGTGTAATTGATACGCCTCTGGGACTTGTCCCTTGTAATACAACTGGCTTAATCGAAGGAGTTTCTTCCAAGACAACGGGTTCTTGCTGCTGATGAGTATAAACCTTCCCTTGCGGATCAGATTGTTCCTGAGCTGAAATTGCTCCTTGCAGAATGACAAGTTCATATGTGGGCTCAATACACGACTGTACTCCTTCCAGGATTACTGGCTCCCAACATAAATGGCTGTAAGGTGCCCCTTGCAGGGGGACAAGCCTTTGAACAACCGGTGCATCATATGGAGGTGCTCCTTCGAGTACTAACGGCTTGGAGACTGAAGGAGGAAAGGGGTTTGCCCCTTGCAAGATCGGATGAGAACTTGTTGTCCCATAAGTGTAAGTATGAATGGACTGGATAGGGGAAAAGAAGTGATCGAGACGCTTTCCTTCTTCTATGCTGTTGACTATAGGGCCACAAGACGAACTGGGGTCCGTCGAATGTTGAGGCAAAGGATTCTGAAGGATGTTGGTAGAAGCTGCTGGAGGATTTTCGGGGACCGAGATGACGATCTTGTGGTCATTAATCAGATCTTGTATGGCATTCTTCAGAGTCATGCATCGCTCGATGGTGTGGCTACGCCCTTGATGGTAGGCACAATACTCATTTTCTCGGTAGTTCAGAGGCAGAGGATTCGGAGGAGGCCTGGGTGCCATTAGAGTGAGTAACTGCTTTTGTACCAGCATGACCATAACCTGACTGAGTGGCTGAGTGAGAGGAGTGAATTTTCTGAGCTCCCTGTAATTCTGCCTATTCTAATATGAATATTGGCCGTTCCCCCTGAACTGTTGTTGCTGTCGAGGTGGTTGTGGATGTGGTTGAAGATTTGGTTGTGGCTGATACCTCTGAGGTTGATGCTGGGCCTGATTCTACTTATACGATTGGTGTCCCTGTGGGGAGTATATTGGTTGCCTTGAGCAGTGGCAATGATGTTGTTTACCTCTGTCAGGGCGAGTAGGAGAACCGCTGCGGTTTCCTGTTCCCATATCCAATAGGTCTTCCTTCCACTTTATTCCGTTTGACAGGAGTGGCCTGATGAGGCCATGGGGAGATTGTCCCTACGCGGATTCCTGCTTCGACTTGCTCTCCAGCACGGATCAACTGCGAGAAGTTCGCATATGGATGCAAGATGAGATATCCAGATATGCCAGGATATGTTGAATGGACAATCACTAGAGATTTATTCTTCATCAGTCGATAGGTGTCCGTATTCTAGCTGCCATAGCTCGCCAACGTCGCAGATAAGCTGATAGCATTTTATCACTCCTTTGCCTGAGAGCCGCGAGGTCGGCTCTCCAGGGTGTCATATTGAGATTGTACGTGAATCTGTCAACGAAAGGCTGGGAAAGTTGTTCCCAAGTCCTGATGCGATGACAATCCAATGATGTGTACCAATCTAGGGCATCGCCCTTTAGAGATTTTTGGAACAAGCGAATGAGGGCCCCTTCATTTCCTGAGATTGCACTCAGCTCTCCACAGAAAGCCGTGGGATGTGCTGTGGGACAACCGCTGCCGTTGTATCTTTTGAATTTTGGTACCCTCAAAGTTTTAAGGTATCTGATCATCTGGGAAAGGACACAAGTCTCTGAACTTGGTCAAAGGTAGATCAATTCCTTGTTGTCGTTGAAGCTGATTTTGCAAGATCTACCACTGCTCTCGCAACTCGTCCAGTCCTGCATGATCTGCTCGAACGATTGGTGCCCCTCGGAGTAAGGCATGTTCTTCTTCGGCATAGTGGTCGATGTCTTCGACCCTATGGGCTTGCTGGAAAGCAACCGCGGGTTGCTGAAATTGATTCGATGATTGAACTGGATTCTGATGAATTTGTGCTTAAAAGGACTGTAATTAAACTGGAGACTGTACTGAAGGTTGAACTGGAACTTGCTGGAAATTAACTGGAGATTGCTTGGATTGAAGATTGCTGAAAATTAATTGGAGTTTGCTGAATTGAAGATTGCTGGAAATTAACTAGAGTTTGCTGAATTGAAGATTGTTGGAAATTAACTGGAATCCCATCGGCGGGGATGTGCTGGAATTGAAAAGTGCTCCTGTTTGTAGGAGGCTAAGATGCTGGGAAGTGACCCCCTTGTTGGGTATTCCCCACTGTCCGCTGATTGATGTGGGCTTTACACTGACCCCCATTGTGGGCATTCACCAGTGTTGTCCCTGCTATTAGAAATTGAATGAAATCCCATCGGCGGGGATGTGCTGAAATTGAGTAAAGGTCCCATCGGCGGGGACATGCTGAGAAAGGAAAGGGGTCCCGTTGGTGGGGACATGCTGGAATCTACTGAGATTATTGCTTGCAAGATTGACTGGAAGTTGAGTGAAAGTCCATGCGATAGGAACGTGTTAGTACATCTTTTGTTGTCAATTGGCGTGTTGGTTGGTCGCGTCTTGTCGTGTGAGCCCTAATCGAAGAATTGAAGATCAAGACTTGAAGATTATGCTTTGTCCATTGCTCAAGCTCATGCTGAAACAAGATCCCAGGTAAGTTGCATATAGATCGACCATAGGAAACCCAAAACATCAAAGAATGGCATAATGACTCACATTTCCTATCCCATTCCCTCTCGACCCTTGCACAAGTTGATCAGACTTGTGATCCATGGCTGGTGCGAAAAGTAATTGAAGATATGTCCGTACATTGGACCCCATGCACCAAATCACTTCATGCCTCATCATTGAAGAGATCCGCTTGCTGCGTTGAAAGACTTGGTCCAGCAAACCCACTGCGACAAGTTCATCTAGACAGCGGCCAGGCTTCTCAACACAACAGCAGCTTGCTGTGGAAATTCTGCTGGGCCAGCCGACCGGTCTTAACCGGTCGGCCAGGCAATTCAAAGATCAACAGAACCTTACTGGAAGGCTTTCAAATGGACAACCGACCGGTCTTGACCGGTCGGCCAGCTATATACAATCACTCCAGCAGCTTTGCTGCATTATTTAGAAAGGTAGCCGACCGGTCAAGACCGGTCGGCCTTCACAGTTTTTGTTATTCCAGCAAGCATAGCCGACCGGTCTTGACCGGTCGGCCTGGATTCATCAAGTTGTCCAGTAAGGTGTGCCAACTGGTCTTGACCGGTCGGCCTGTATTTCTGAGTGCTTCCAGCAAGGGGATCCGACCGGTCTTGACCGGTCGGCCAGACCCACATATGGCTTTGGATTTTGAATGACGACCGGTCTGTCCGACCGGCTGAGACCTTTCTCTGACAGGTCGGTCGTGACCGTTTTAGATCCGTTGGGGCCATCATTTGGGACTCTATATAGCCATGTCTTGTGGTCTTTCATGGCAGGCATTCAACACCCTTCAAGAGATAAGAGAGAGAGCTTTTACTCACATCCTCCTACCCTCTTTGCTCTTGTTCCCCTTGAGTTCATCATTCAAACCTAGCCATTAATGGCTTATCAATGAGTATTCAAAGCTCGGTTTGAAGTATGAACTCAAGACCTTGATTCATGGCTGACCTACCTTCGGAATATATTTATGAGGTCGTTTATAGCCATTGAATGTTTGTAGTTTGGTAGTTCCCTCATTACCATTGCATTGAATAAGCAAGAGGAAACTAGACCAACTCTCTCCCAACTACCCGGCATCAACATAACCTCATCTTTTGCATCGGTAGCTGATCTTGGGAGCACAAAGAGAAGCTGAAGCACGTGGAGCTGAAGCTACTCATCAAAGGCATCGAATCGGGGCTCAATCGTCTAGGTATGTCTAGTTTTTGAGAGTCCATTTATTCAATCACTATTCCCTGGATTGGGAAACTCCGGCGGGAGGGTACATGACCATCCTTGGATTAGGATTGGTGAGAGTTTGAGATCCAAACTCGTCAAGTCCCTAGATTGGGCCATCGGCGGATGGTAAACGCGGTCCTAGATCAAAGGATGTCAAGGTTGATGGTTAACCTGATATAAAACCAAGACTATAGTGAAATCCGGTGGTCTCATAGGTTGAGATCGTGAACCGGGAGTGGAGTAGGGAAACCAAACCACTATAAATCGCTGTGCATTGTGAGATTGAATGATTGCTATGTGTTGAATGGTTTAGTCAATCATGAATGCTAACTGTTTGATGAAATGCCTATGATAAACCTTGCTTACAAATTGCTCATATAAATGCCTTGAATGTTATTGTGATAATCTTAGTTGATAAGATTGACTTGATTAGTTTTTAAATTGTAATTGGAATTTAAAAAGTCCTATTCACCCCCCCTCTAGGACATTAGGCATATCTCCAAGTATCTCTATAAGCGGTAAAATTGCAATTTCAATTGGTATCAGAGAGGGTTCCTCCGCTCAGGTTTAAAAACCCGGAGTGAGATCCTAAGAGAGCTTGAAAATATGTCTAAAGAGGACTCTTCATCCGTTACTAAGCCTCCCTTCTTTGATGGGTCAAACTATCCATACTGGAAAGCCCGAATGCGCATCTTCTTGGAATTTATTGATTCGGATGTTAGGGACATGATTGATATTGGATATAAAACCCCAATGGACACTATATGTAAGGAAGGTGAACCGAATGTCCTCAAGCCAAGAGATAAGGCGATGTGGACCGATTATGATAAAGCTCAACGTGTTCATAATGCCAAAGGCCTGAATGTCATTTTTTATTCAGTATTTAAAGATGACTTTGGCCGGATTCAAAATTGCACAACAAGTAAGCAGGCATGGGACATTCTTGAAGTTACTCATGAAGGAACGAGCATTGTTAAAAACTCAAAACTTCAGCGCCTCTCCACACAATTTGAAAACATTACTATGGAGGAGCACGAAACATTTACTGATTTCTATACCAAGCTGAACAAGATTACAAATGAAATGTGGGGCTTGGGGATCCTGTTCCGGAGCATAGACTATGTAGGAAAATTCTGAGATCCCTACCGGAACGGTTCTCTTCCAAAGTCACTACCATAGAAGAATGTAGGGACCTAAATACCATGAAAGTTGAAGAACTTTTAGGGTCCCTTCAAACCTATGAGCTAGGTTTCAAAACTCCCTCCAAATCCAAAAGTACAGCCCTGAAATCTTCTCACAAGAAACAAGAATCTGAATGTGGAAGTGAGGAAGATCCAGACTTAGAAGAAATGGCACTTATGGCCCCCTCAGATGATTAAAGTAGCCTATGATTAAAGTAGTGGTTGATGATAGACCATAAATTATAGGCTACTTCTTTCATAGATTTAGTTCTATCATCAACCACTACTTTAATCACTAATTAGAGGGGACCATTGGGTTACTGTGGCTTGCCACTCACTTTCAACCATGGATTTCAGAAAAAAAAAAAAAAAAAACTCATCCCAACTTTCCAATATGAGTAGTTTGTGCCATCAAAGGGAGATGACCTGAAAACGGATAAACTCTCAAACTTAGACATCTTACAGTTCCGGATCTAATTCTTTGGATTGAAAATCCAAACAAGAGAAACCCGCTCTGATACCACTTGAAAGGTAAAACTATATATGTCCTAGATGGGAGGGGGGTGAATAAGATTTCACCAAATTCTTGCAATCTTCAAAATATAATCAGAGTAACAATACAAGGTTAACAAGAATAAGCTGAACAATAATACAATCTGAAATCTTGTTCAAATCATAGGATAACCTTAGACCTAAAACTTAGGTAGGATAACCTTATTTTAAGATTTAAGATTTCACAAAATATCAAGCCAAAACATAAATAAGAAATCAAACATTCAAGCAACACAATACAGAAGAAGTTGTAGTGGTTTGGTACTTCAAAACTACACCTACTCCACTCTCAAAATTACTTCTCTTTATAATTTTGGCTTTCCACTATAACAAAGTTTTTCACAGGTTCACCTTTAAAACTTAGTACAATAATTGCAATTTCCAGAAGTTATCACAACAAAACCTCAAGTGATTTTCACAGGCTATCACCAAAAACCT
Source organism: Liriodendron chinense (assembly GCA_003013855.2). Lineage (NCBI taxonomy): Eukaryota > Viridiplantae > Streptophyta > Magnoliopsida > Magnoliales > Magnoliaceae > Liriodendron > Liriodendron chinense. Next base: position 3,220,170 of record ML058466.1, on the reverse strand, counting down.
TAAATGAGATTTTCACTGGTAATCTCAAACAAACCTAAAAGAGATAAGAAGAATGATATTACTAATCTCCATGATGTAGAAGATGTTGATGAAGCTCATTAGAGATGAAGCTTCAATGTTGTAGCAATCTGATCTTTGATGAAGAAAAACCAATACAACACAAACAAGATGGATGTAGGGATTTTTCTTCTTCTAAAGAAGTTTCCCTAAAAGCTACAATTTCAGTTATCAATTCTTAAGTTGAGAATAATCTCTCTCAGATGGTTTAAAATGACTTAAGAAGAGAACTGAGATATCTATAAAATAAACTAGGCTTTAAGAACCAATAGTTAGACTATAATGAAGGGTTTTTTCACAAGAGAGAGAGAGAGGATATTTTCGTGCATTTTTTTGATGAAAAATAGTGATAAGGAGGCCCTATTTATAGCAAAAAAAGATAGATATTCGGTTGACTTAAGATTGGGCTTTGACTAACCCGAGATCCAACAATATTACCCTAACGACTAGCAGATTTCACAGGATAATGATTTGTTCCAAATTTGGCTGAGACGAGGCAGTGTTCGACTGACCCAAGTTCAGGATCCAAATATCAGCTCAACGCTGGAAACTTGACCAAACACCTACGGGGTGACCGAAGGTGTGTTTGGTTGACCGAACATAGGGGCGGGCTGACCGAACACCTCCTGAATTTTTCATATTAACTTGCTGGAAACTTAGTCGGATTTTTCGAGCTCGTCAAAGCTTCTTCCGCTGACCGAATACATGGTTAGGCTAGCCGAATTATGCTGAGATGCGACTTTAAAAGAGATTAAAAACTTTAACTTAAAAGCCACACACTTTCGCCTAACCTGGGGTCAATCCTATGGTCGCTTTTTTACTTTTAAGTTAGCATATATGGTTTATCTTTAAAGCTTTGCTGCAACCTCTGTTGTTGAGTCGATTTTGTCTTGATCTTAAGATGATTGTTGAGGTTGACTCTTGTCTTCATAAAATACTAGCTTGTTCACACAAGCTCATGCATTATTCTAAACACATTGTCTATGAAATTTGACAACAAACATATGCTAAGCACTTACACTCTGTGTTTAGCACTTACAGCCTCTAAACTCGATTTTTTTTTGTAATTTCTAAGAAGTTTGGGGTTACAATAAGGGTGAAGAGTTGATATTCAAGATTACCACATGGCATGATCTTGATGACTGGATTGGATGGTACAAATTGTAATTTTGACTAAGGGGAGGAGTATCAATCTTTTCGCATCTACAAACGGTTGCACCTCGGACCAGGAGAAACCTCATAGGTGTTGCACCTCTCTTGCCAAGGCAGGGGAGCTAACAAGTGGCAGGCACACCCAGTCGTGTGCTTCCCAACCCACTGGACCTCCTTTGCTTTGGTAGGTGAGCACTCACAAGCATGTGGAGGCTGTGATTCCTTTTGCATTTGGTTATTGTTGCTCTGGTTTTTTAACCTGCCTTGAGTTTGGGCTTAGTTCTGGGTTGGTTTGGGCTTGACTTGACTAGGTGAGTTGACTTTGTGAGTAATATGTGGGTTGACTTAGTTTGACCAGGTTTTAACTGGGCTTGATTGGGTTTGATTTGGTCGAGTTTAACTATATTTTGGCTGGGTTTAACTAGATCTAGTCGGGTTTGAGGTTTAGGTTTTAGGTTAGGGTCTAGGTTTAGGGCTAGGAATTAAGGTTCTATGGTTTAGGGTTTGATTGGGTTGACTTGGTCCAATTCGATTAACTTGTTGGCCTAGGGTGGGGTGTCTACAGGCTCAGGCCCTAAAATTATCTAGTAAAATGGATGGATGGAGTGGATAAAATGCATAAATCACAGTGGGCCCCACAGAGTTTACTCAGTACACGTATGTGATCCGCTTCCAAGAAGGATCTACACCATAGGACGTGTGGACCGCCTACTATGACCGTTCATCTTTAAGCTTTAATGCTTCATGCAAGGCTGAGCACTTGAAATCACATGGTGCGACCATATGTGGGTTAATAAATAATGGAACTAGGGTTGTATACAATTCAATTTAGGATCAATTTATCGGATCATTCCCCAAGATCAATTTAATTTAATTTTTTTAAAAAAAATCAATTTCAATTTTCAGTTTCAATTAATCAAATTGAATCGAAAATCAAATTGTTCTGTATTGAAAATTGAATTGATTAATTAAATCGAACTGAATATGTACATATACGTATACATATATATGTTAAAACTAAAAAAATGCTCAAAAGGGCAGTTTTTCATGCGTTTCATTGTTTTGGGGAATTCTGAGTATAGAGACATTCGTAGACAATCATAAGCAATCACAAAGTACACAAGAGAGAAGATATCGCAAGGCGAATTTTATTCCAGAGATTTTGAGACCTTTTACATTCTAGGCTGTGAACTAGGTCACGAACCCTTAATTACATCAATGGACGATCACCCTTGATTAGAAGGCAAAAGTAAATGAATGCATGCATGATAGATAAGTTAAATAAAGTATTAAGAGAGCATAAATGTAAATGAAACAAATCACAAACAACACAAAGATTTTTACGTGGAAACCCTTGTGGGAGAAAACCACGGCACAAAGCGACAAGATTCCACTATGAATGTAGTTATACAATAAATAGAATATTAGAGAGAAAGCCCGGATAGATCGAGCAAGTAATTTAAATCGTCAGGGATCATGGTCTTGAGTTCATAGTCGTATAGACCTATTTATTTTCTTGTTATGGACCGAGCCACGTTTGTAGACAAGTTAGATGTCTATGTCCCATTTTCTTTTAGATAGTCCGAGTTGAAGGACTGTCAGGATTTTATCGAGTGGTGCAACTCTGGGTCATTGACCTCTAGAATTCACGAGCATCGAATATTGGTCGGCATGACCCAAGGCCCGCGCCTGTATTTTTATGACGGGTGACCTTAGGAAGACACTCCGCAACTACCTCATCAGCTCAACCGATGGACCTGTTGTCGATGGGTAGGGCATCGACTATCTTTTTGTAATGACAGTCCATAGCATGGTGTTTCAAGCTTTGTTAGAACTCTTTTAATTGCGGTTTCTTGTGGTAACCATAATCCTTTAGGTTTAGCTTCAGACCTTTATCCGAGATGAATAGAGCTTTATACAATAAAGTAAATATGTTCATTCTGGAGTCCAGCGACTCATCTTCGAGAATATTCTTTCTTCTGAGTGTTGTCTGATGATCTATTTGAGATCGAATAGGCTGTATCGAGCTAAGATCCTTCGGAGATTCAAGTTCGATGGATTGGATCGGCTATTTCTGATGCCTGTAAGCAGCTAAGTGTCGGGTCCGATAGGTGCCCGTATATGCTATTTTTTTATGAATAATAGGGATTGGTGCCCCGTGAATGTTTAACTCAGCTGTTTTATAGCATGAGTACATTACCTTTGCCTTAGCGTCTCCGAGATCGTGGTTGATCTCATTTGGCATTAGTCAATTTTCGAGCCAACAGGGCACTTCCCAGGGCTGAAAATGACTAAGTAGTGGACCTGTTTACGATCTGATCAAGGCATTCGGTGAATACCGGCGATGATCGTCTTTGAACAGGGATGGATCATGTCCACGAGGATCGCAATGATGCTGGATCCACTCTGGCGTCAGTGCGATTGCATTTAGCTTCGCTCGACGTAAGTCGATTTTCGAGCCGACAGGGCACTTCCCAAGGCTGAAAATGACTAAGTATTGGGTCTGCTGACCACTTAATTTGGGTATTTGAGGGTCCTGAGATCGGATAACCTCATTGCAGTACATGATTATGATGTATCATATCATAGAGAAGAGAAGTTTCTCTCTCGGGCTCGGTCCAATTCAGCCCGATTCTCCTTGATTTCGGCCGTTTTCGGCTCTTTCGAAAGGATTTTCGGAGTTGCAAATTGGCTAAGTGTTGGTCTTTTTTTATTAAATCATGAATTTGGGCTATTTATCATCGACCATTGGAGAATCTGATCCGATGGATGGAAAGATCTCGCTGATGTGTGTCTAGGAGAGGTGATTTGATCGGGAGGCGATTTGGATCGAAGGCAGGTCACATCACGGATTGTCCCACCCCCCAACCAGCGTCCAGGCGCATGTGGTAATGGGAGTGGGCACATGTGGGAGTGGTGGGCGTATGTGCCCAATTTTCGGGCACATGTGTCCACTTTGCAAGAAAGAGGGGGAGACAAAATGTCCCAGGTGCATGTGGGATTACACATGCGCCTGGGTCCCAGTGGTGGGCGCATGTCCCCATAGGACTTGTGATTTTTTCATGTTTTCTAGCCTAGAAAGGGTGGGCGCATGTCCCTCTGAAAAGTGGCAAAGGTTCACTACTTAGAATTGTTTCAAGATGTCTCTCCTCTCTCTCCCTCTACATTTAGTTTCGACGGGAGAAATCCCTTTCCGGCGAGGGGTTCCAACGAGGGAAGCTATCCGACGATAGTGCAATTTTCGGTTCCGACGGGAGAAATCCCTTTCCGGCAAGGGATTCTGGCGAGGGAAGCTATTCGACGGTAGTGAATTTTTTGTTCCGATGGGAGAAATCTCTTTCTGGGAAGGATTCCGATGAGGGATTCCTTTCCGATGAGGGAATCCAGCGAGGGATAATGGAGCAGGCACATATACCTCTTACGTCGCTCTGAGGTCAGAAGAGGATGATGTTCATGCTTGTCATCAGGCGAACCTACTATTTATAGTAGTGCAATCGGGTTCGGGTCCGATCTGACGGGCATTTCCTGGCCCATGTGTTTCTGAAACATTTTTTGACGCATATGTTGGGTGGAAGTGGTAAGTGCGAGGGTCCGAGCGCATGTCATTTCAGGCGAGTTTCCTGGCAGTCTCCGGGAAGTTTTTCGGATTGTTTTGTTTCGAGCATATGTTGCGTGCGCATGTGGTCTTAGGCCAGGTGCATGTCCCTCTTAAAACTTTTCACTTCTCCTACTACTTAGCCAAATTTTGAATTTTGGCATTCCGCAAGAGAGAAAAGCTTCCAGACCTAGATTTTTTAAGGATTTGGCTCCAATGAGAGACCTCCAGAGGATAGCTACCTTTTTTGAGATTGTAGTCACTGACGCCAAGCCACTTTTAGGTTGGAATCGACCTCCTGAATGAATGGGATGAGGTGTGGAGGTCCAGACATTACAAATTTTGGTACCTCCTTACTAATTTGGAGCCTCGAGGTCGGCTCTTCATATAGGAATATTGTTTCGAAAAGCGCGCACATGGAAATACGCATCGTAGGTACTTAAAACTTGCTATTTAAGGGCTTTAGGGTGCTCTAGATCATTTGGCGTTGGTACGGATGTCCAGATCTACTTTAAAATGGTACTTGTAGGCTTTCGGACCTTTTCGGTCAGCTCTGGTCAAGGGCAAAACGCATTTCGGAGTGCGCAAGTAGAGATATGCATCGTGGACTTTGAAACTTGCAGTCTAAGGGTTTTAAGACATTCCAGATCATTTGGCAGTGACCCGCATGTCCGGTTTCGCTCCAAAATATTGTTTACAGGTTTTGGCCACGACTGCGTGGTTAGGATTGCACTGGTATTTTTCGGGTGTTTCCGATCTCGAAACTAATCTGAATTATCGTAGATGGACCGCTGGGTGTTGTTTTATCATGGGTGCGCATTTGTGCCCCAACTATATATATATATATATATATATATATATATATATATATATTAGAACTTTTATGCTTGCTACTTCATGGATTTATGAGCATCATCCTCAACCCTTGCTGACTTTTTTTTCTTGGTTTGTCATGTGTCTATTGTATGAAGAATGATATTAAGAAGATTCGGTTTAGTAATTATATAATTTCTACTTGCACAAATTTGATAAAACGTTATATAATGAGAAGTTATCAATAATAATAATAATAATAATAATAATAATAATAAAAGATTAAAGAAGTTATGAAGAATGATATCAAGAAAATTCAATCTAGTAATTATGTAATTTCTACTTGCACAATTTTGATAAAATGTTATATAATGAGAAATGCTCTGATGCTCTCATAGCATTATAAATTAGTGTTACTAGTTGCATTGGTTCTCTCGAATAGTTCAATTGATTGATTTGAACTATTCATTAAGTCCAGGATTAATCCTCATATATATGATATTCAATTCGCAATATGCAAAAAATCGAATCAAATAAAAAAATCCATCAATTCAATCTTATATCGATCTTAAAAAATTGGTGTCAATTCAATTTCAAAATTTGGGATCAATTTAATATCAATATCAATTTCATCCAAAATTGAATTGATTGAATCGATGTACAACCCTAAATGGAACTCTCAAGAGAAGTAATCACACTGTGGAATGTTTATTTTATTATTTAATTTTGAAGATTTATATGTGTATGTGTTCCCAATCCAAGTTGAAATTCATCATAGTCTATTAAACTCCAGATGATTAAAAGATAACATCCCCGTCTTCATTGCCTTTATACATTAGTGTTGGGGAGTCAGGACATGGGATCTCCCTTGAGAGATAAATTATATATATGTGAGGGTACATAATATACTGGGGATTCATGCTTTTACAAGAAAGGCTTATGGTTCAATGACATAAACAATTAGGTATTTCATTCCTCTTAGATGGGTTGTGTTAAACATAGCAAAGTAAAATAATAATAATAAATAAATAAATAAGAAAAAAACCTATAATGAGGAGACTAACCTTAACCCTCATATTCAGGCAAGCAAATAGATGAGTTGAAAATTACAGCAAGGTCCACTTTCAATGATAAAAGAAAGCCCCATAATTCGTTGTAAGGACATACCAACATGGAAGTTACCGGAGGGAAAGCCCATCCTCTATGGATTCCGGTCTACAGGTTGAAAACGTAAGAATGTTGTGCACGCCCTTTCGAGTCATAGAGTTCTGTGGATAGCGTTGCTTAGATGGGATTAGTTTATAGGTACTTTTTCCAAAGAGGTACCCCATCAATCTGAGTAATTATCATCAGATTACTTTCATTGGATTTTTTTAATGGAAGGTGTGATCCACTATGCGTGGAAGGGTTGTGTCTCTGGTGGGTCCCACCATAATGTTTATATAAAATTTACTCTAATCACCATGTATGTCACCCATTTTAAGCTCCAAATGTAAAAAATCAACCCTATCCATGTTTCAGGTGGACAATACAATTGGAAAATGTGTATAGGGCAACACTCACCCTCCATATTGTTTTCCTTAGTGTAGCCCCCTAAATCACCGATAGGGCTGATTTTTTTAATAGAAGGTGTGATCCGCTGTGCGCGGAAGGGTTGCGGCTCTGTGGATCCCACCATAATCTTTATATAAAATCTACTCCAACTACCATGTATGTCACCCAGTTTAGGCCCAGGTATAAAAAATCAGCCCCATCCATGATTCAGGTGGACAATACAATTTGAAACAGTGTACAGGGCAACACGACTCCACACTATTTCCGTTAGTGTAGCCCACCTAAATCACAGATAGGTCTTATTTTGTAATGGAAGGTGTGATCCACTATGGGTCCCACCATAATGTTTATATGAAATTTACTCTAACCACCATGTATGTCACCCATTTTAGGCCCAGTTGTAAAAAAATCAACCTACAATTGAAAATAGTGTACAGGGCAACACTCACCCTCCACATTATTTCCCTTAGTGTAGCTCACCTAAATCACATATAGGTCTGATTTTTTTAATGGAAGATGTGATCCACTGTCTACAGCAAGGTTGCGGCTCTGGCCACCATGTATGTCATCAATCTACTCCGACCACCATGTATGTCATCCATTTTAGGCACAGGTGTAAAAAATCAGCCCCATCTATGATTCAGGTGGACAATACAATTGAAAACAATGTACAAGGCAACACTCACCCTCCACACTCTTTCCCTTAATGTAGTCCACCTAACCTAAATCACAGGTAGGTCTGATTTTTTTAATGGAAGGTGTGATCCACTATGTGCGGAAGGGTAGCAGCTTTGGTCAGTCTCACCATAATGTTTATATAAAATCTACTCCGACCACCATGTATGTCACCCATTTTAGACCCAGGCATAAAAAATCAGCCCCATCCATGATTCAGGTGGACAATACAATTGGAAACAGTGTACAGGGCAACACTCACACTCCACACTATTTCCCTTAGCGTATCCCACCTAAATCACATATAGGTTTGATTTTTGGGCCTTAGGCCTGAATTTTGGTTTGGAATCTAATGGTTAGAGTAGATTTCATATAATCGTCATCATGGGCCCTATAAATTAAGGGTGGATGTCTCTCTTAACTATTTCCTTTGATGTGGCCCACCTGAATCACGTGTCAGCCTGGTTTTTTTTTTTTTTTTTAATCCTTGGTGTACTTATTAGAGTGGATCTTTCATACACTTTTAGGTGGGCCATTTAAAAAATCAAGGGTGGGCATGATAAAAAAAAAAAAAATTATTTTTAAGGAGAATGTGTCAAATTCAACTTATTAGACCACAAGTTATGGTCCACCCGATGGATAAGTTCCCACCTATTGATCGAATCAACATCACTCCCTTCCAATAGGTTGGCCCCACAATAAGGATCACCTAACCGGACAATAGAAGATAGTTTTAACCATTAATAAATAGTAAAATACAAGTTAGGTCCGCTAAATGAGTAGATCTGATTGATTTTTGCACGAGGAACTCATCATGGTGAATCCAACCTATTGGATGGGTTGTATATTGCACACATATGGAAGGTATCTTTCCGATGGGCTGTAATTTGTGGTCCAACTATTTGGACACGCAATTTTCTCTTGTTCACTAACAGTTGAGAGATGGTCTCTGGACATTGATTTTTTAAGGGCCCACTATAATGCATGTGAAATCCACTGTAACCATTAGATGTGTAATCCCACTTCTGGCTTAAGATTTTTAAAAAAAAGGCCGAATTGAGTGGGCCACACCAAATGAAACAGTTACGAGAGGGACGTCCACCCTTGATTTTTACAGGGCCCACTGTGATTATTATATGAAATACACTCTAACCATTAGATTTCAGACCAAAATATAGGCCTAAATCCCAAAAATCAGACCTAAATGTGATTTAGGTGGGCTATACCAAGAGAAACAGTGTGGAGGGTGAGCATTGCCTCCTAGACTATTTCCAATCGTGTAGTTCACTTGAAGGATGAATGGGATTGATTTTTCAACCCTAGGCCTATGATAGGGTGACACACGTGGTAATTGGAGTAGATTTTATATAAACATCACGATGAGACCCACACAAGCTGCCAATCCCTTGCTCGCACAGCAGCCCCAACTTCGTTAAAGAAATCTAAGGGAAGGTAGTTGCATGATAAAAACTTAAAATTAATGTGACAGCTGATTGAAAACCTTTTTGAAAAAGGTGCGGTAGTAATTTGTAAAATTTCCATTGCTCTAATTTCTATGATCATCATAGGTGTTTGTGCAGTGACACCAAATATGGACATGCGCATATGTGAATAGTCCAGAGAACTTAATACCGAATACTTTCTCACATCAACACATCTCGAGAAAGATGGGTGTAGTTTTTCAGTAATGTTCCGTTCGTGATCGAGTTAACGACATCTTGGATTGCCATACAACCATGGCACGTGTTCAATTTTCTAAGTGCATGCCCATGAACCATCTCTCTCTCTCTCTCTCTCTCTCTCTCTCTCTCACAGCCCGTTGCATCACCTTCCTTTGTCAAGAAGTCTAGTCTTGCCTGTGTAGGCACAAGGGTGTGAGAGTATTGCTGGGGAGCAGAGTAGGTGCGGCCCCGGCCTCACACAAGACAGTGAGGCCCACCTTGATGTATGTATTCTATATCCACGCATGAGCCCAAAAATGATACACGTACACATCAACAATATCGTAGGAAACAGTGATGATTGACCATTAAAACCTTTCCGTGGGCTACGAAAGTTTTGGATCAAGCTGATGAACGGAATGGATATATACACGCCACCTTGGCCCCCCAACACAATTAATGGTGGGTGTTCCTATCCCAACTGTTCCTATTATTGGTTGCTATTCTTCAGCCATGCGTGTGAAATATGTGTGGGTATGCCAGAACCGATTTGTACTCTCGATTTCAACCGAACAATAAATGACGCCGAGCACCAGAATAGGCAGATACGCCGCAATCGGCTGTATATGACCAGAATCTGTGAAGATTGGTCGCCTATTTAGCCACTCGCTCAGTTGTTTCAATGAGATCAGGCGATATTTAGAGGGTGGGGTTCGTCCTCCAAAGATGGGTTACATGAAAAAGTTTTGCCTTCTATAAAAAAAGACTTTCAATGTAAAACTGGATAATGCAAATCAAATAACAAAAGAGAATATTTACAATTGGCCGTATACAACGGACTGTAGTTCACCTTTCGAGACGAAATGCAATTAAATCTAAAGAAAAATTATGCTAAAGATAAACTAGACTAATAATATACAAGAAAAGATAAATTGAGATATTGGATTTAATTTGGTTGGTGTGGACTGGTCTCGGACTTGGCTACTCTTCTTGCTATTTATAATCTTCAGACTTCGTAATTGTTTCATTCTTCCAAACGATTGATCTCCCACGTTTCCATCTCTCATTATCTCTTTCTTTACCATTGTGTTGAACTCCTTCTACCTTTTCATCTTCCATGGTGATGTGGCACCATCTCAGAGCGCCAGCTATGTCACCATGACATTAAATAGTTCTCGACTTTTCCTCTTGATTCTCCACTTTGCATGTCTCTGCAATCACACGTGGAGCCTTCTAATTCGTCCGTATTCCATCTACCAGAAATAGGGTACAACATTGCACCGCCCACATCACATCGCTTTTGAAAAAACGATGGTGACGTGTGATAGTTCATTAAATGCGCATAGGCTCTCAGCCACGTATTGCTATACGATTTATTATACTCGGTTGATGATATCATCAATGGCATTATTTCGTAAAACAATGATGACTTCACAATTAATACCTTCCCTTATTCGGGCGATAAAAGAAAATTTTCGAATAGCTTCTTCCTTTCCTACGTATACTCCTCTTCCTCTCTACTCTTTCGAACCCTCTTTTTCTCTTTCCATGGTGTCTTCTTCTTCTGCTACCGTCCATCGTGCCGACGAACTCTTCGATATCGTTGATCGGCACATAGACCATCTTTCGAATGAGATCATTTTCTATTCTGAGAACCATGCATATCATTTTCTAGGCCCTTCCTTCCTTCCTCACACTCCTCCTAAATTAGTCGAAGACCTTGACCTTTTCTTCCCCATCCGGGATGATAAAGAGATATTGATTCGAGAGGTGGACATTCCACAACCTTCAACAACACTGAAAGGTCCTCGCCCATGGGTACCTCCTCTTAGGGATTGGGTTGATTGGTTTGATTGAATGATTGCGAAATTTAGAGATCTTTAGGAGGATATGGGTATCTACGAATGCATCAAACTGTCGATGATCCCCTACACGGCCAATCCCAACCTTCTTCTTGTTGCTGCTACCTTCTGGAGTAGGTCTCTGAATGCTTTTCTCTTTAGCTGTGGACCAATGAGCCCCACAATTATGGACATTTGTGCCTTCACCCACTTTCTTCCTTTTGACATTCCTTTCTTTCCCGACTTCCCTTCTGAGACCAGCACCTTCAAGATGAGAGGTAGCAAATCTTACACTCTTTTCCTGAGCACTTATCGAAAAGATTTCGGTCCAATTGAGAATGAAGAACACATCACTTTCCTTCTTCTATGGATCTACCAACATTTGATGTGTGTGAATGCGATCCACATCACACAAGAATATATTCCGTTAGCTGAGACTCTCTCTTGCGGCAACAAACTCGCTCTTGTCCCTTTTGTTCTTGGCCATGTATATAGAGCCATATATGATGTGACCACCAAAGGTGTATATAATAGTGGTGGTCCCCTTTGGTTAGTCCAAATATGGCTTTTTGAATACTTCAGTTCATCTCTGGTGACGGAACCTCCTCCTCCCAGCATTGCTTATTCGTCTTATGGTCACCGCAACATGCATTACCCCATTATGAAACTCTCTTTTTTCCATTACATGAATCGCCTCTTCCTTTCTTTGTCGACCGAAAGAGACCCTGATTTGTTTGCCCCATTCTTCGAGAAGACTTTTGGGCCATTTTGGTTTACAACTGTATTGACCGAAGCAGACGTAGACTCTCTAGTATTTCAGGCATGGGAAAGTTATCTTATTCCCAAGGATCTTCCTTACGGTTGCACTATCGAAACTGGAAAGAACTCCAAGGCAGGCGTAGAACAATACTGCCCCAACCTTTCGCCTGCCAATTTGGTTTAGTCCAGTTTATACCATGTCCGTCGCACCACAAGTCACTTAATCGGCCATCATCCGCCCGGATCGTGGTTCATGATGTAGAGTCCTACTTCGACATCGACCATTTCTATGAAGATGCCAAGCTAACCTTCCTGATTGTGCTGTTCCTAGATCGACCGGGTGTTTTGGAACCTTTTCTTCTCTAGTGGAGTTGGGCATTCAAGCGAATCATCACACGGCTATCTAGTGATGAGATTACCTCCGAACTCCAGGGGCTATTGACTCCAGCAGAAGAAGAAAGCAATACAAAAGAAGGAAAGAGGAAACCTAAAAAGCAAAAGAATGCACCCATCAGTTACAGAACCAGCACCAAGGGTTCAGCCTCACCTATTGCTCCGAAAGACATTCCTCCTTCTCCATCCGCGAAAAAGGTGAGAAAGAGATCTTCAAACACTACCTTTCCCCAGAAAAAGAAAGGAGGAAGCAAAAAGGAATGAAAGAGGCCCCGCCAACAGTTCTTGAGTCTCAGAAAAAGAGAACCAAGGCAGTAAGTACTTCTCAGCCTCCTCCCATTTAGCCGATCTCCTCTGCAACATCCACCGATCTTCCTTCACCCTTGCCTTCTATTACCCGTTTAGCAACTATGCTTACGCCGTCAGGTATTCCTTCAACTCCACCGCTAGTGCCTCTTTTTGTGCTTTCATTGGTTCCACCTTCAGCAGAATCACCTGGTATGACTTCCTCCACCAGCCTTGTATGTTTTCAAAGGATCGACAATGTCAATCCTTCAAGTCTCACAAACTCACCATTGACAGTGCCCCATATCTTGATTGCTCCGGCACTACCTCTAGCGTCTGTTGTTCAACCACCAGTAATCGCTCCTCGGCAACAAGCTATCTCCAAGAAAACAGGTAATTTCATGGTTGATTCCATAAAAGCCTGGGAGACCTATAATAATACGAAATACTATTCTTAGCTTACTGCTAAGGATTATGCTTGGAAAATAAAACAGGCATACAAAATGCATAAAGAGGCTCATGACCTCAGATGTTTGGGTAAATGGATAGCGACAATAGAATCTAAAACTAATCTACGACTTTTGTTTGATGAAAGATTCAACAAACCATACCGGCCGAACCCTCAACCATTTCCTATAGCAGATCGGTCGTTTGCCAAGATAATTAAAAATCAACAACCAGTAGATATTCGATTCATTACCATGGCCGTCCAATCAGATTTAGGTTACTCCTTTTACTTTTTGCTTATTTTTTATGCTTCTCACTCACTCCTAAGAGTATCTTATTTGCTTATATTCTTTGCCTGACAGTTCTTAGGGAAGCAGGATCGAGCAGACTTCCTTTAGGTGGCTCTTTGATAATCTCTTCTGAAAGACATAGCATTTCATAGCATATTTATAGCATTCATAACATCTCTCTCCCTTTTTGTCACAAGTTGACAAAGGAAGAAGTGCATTAATGAGTCTTAAAAACATAGTAATATACTAAAACAGAGTCTAACATACTGAGTCTACTAGAAAAGTACTCATAAACATTCATTACAATCTGTATATATAAAAAGATAATCATTCTGACCCAGATGAAGAGGAAGGTAATGACATCTCATGATCAATGCGTTTTAAATTCTTGCTCATACGATGAAAATATTTTTTCATGTATTTCATACTAAGCTTTTGAGTTGCAACAAGAGTGTCCTAAGAGACATGCAGAGAATCCATCCTCTGTTCTAGGGCAGAAATTCGAGAATTGTAATCAGAAGGATTTTAATCAGGGTCATCTTCATCTTCATCTTCAATCTCATTAAATAAACCATCCATATTCACATCGCCTTCAGCACCTTCTTCATCATGCTCATACTCTTGAGAGACACCACGTTGTTTCAACAGAGGCTCCAAAGTCATCATATTTAAATTAGAATTATTAAAGGAAGTTTGGACTCCGGTGCCTCAACGGTTGGAATTTGAACACGCAGATTTAGGGTAAGAGAAGTAATAAGATAATTGAAAGGCAAATTTCCATGCTTAGGTTGCGTGTGATAGTGAATAATGTAAAAACAGATAAACGTAGGAAGACAAATACGAACTCTAGTAGCAATAGCATGCAAAACACGTAACATGAAGAGAGTAAGATCTGTTTTGTTTCCAGCTCTAGGATAGACATTGGAAGTGAAGATACGATAAAGAACCCGAAACTTAAGAAATAATTTTTCAAGAGGAAGAGCATTTCCCGATCTCCAATTCGCATCAAATCTACACAAAACTCGGGTAATAATATTTTTCTTAGATTGAAACATCTTTTCAAATAATGGAAGAATTGAGATTCCATCCTCTGCCAAGTTAATTTCCATTAATGACGTAATGGTAGAGGGTGTGATTATCACTGTTTTCTCTACAAATTTAATCTTAAGATAGATGTCATCACCTAAAGAGAATTTCGAGATGGAGGAATATATGCCTTGGACTATAGATCGATAAGCATTTTCTCCCCATTGGAGAATCTTTTCCCAACCAACTTCAGAAAGAAGATCATGCAACCCATATTCAGTAATGTGATTGAGATTAAGAAGCCGTTCTACAATAATATCTCTAGATAAAAAATCACAGACATAGTCGGGATCATCTTCCGGTGGTGGAATTGTCCCAATCTCTCTTGAAATGAAATGATAGGAAGAGCCGGGATAGGATTTACTAACGGCCTGTTTAGAACGGCATTCCATAACAATAGATTGAAGAAATGTTGCAAGACAAACACTCTAACAAGAAAACCAAAAAAATAAGGGTTTCAAACTACAAAGATGAGATTAAAAGAGGAATCAGTTGATTGAATGATGAAATCGAGAAAGATAAAAATCAACTCATAACACCTACTTACATGAATATAAGATGGGTAATCGAAGAGGAGCACCGGCCGACCGAAGAAGAAGAAGAAGAATGAAACAAAAAGATGGGTTTCAAGCTCTTTAAAACGGAATGACCGTGTTGTTCAACTGACTGAACAGTTCGGTCATATACTGGTTGGCTGAAAAATAATATATTTATATTTTAAAAAAATAATAATAATAATAAAATGCATAAAATGGTATGGAAAGAAAATTACATAAAACACAAACCAATATCATTTCTTAATTTCAAAAATCTTGTATTATCAAGTAGCTTAGTAAGAATGTTTACTAATTGATTTTCGATTTGAATATATTCCATTATAACTGACTTTTCTTCAACCAATTCTCGGATATAATAATATCAAATGTCAATGTGTTTTGTCCAAGAATGTTGAATGGGATTTTGGATATATTAATTGCACTGGTGTTATCACAATACAGATACATAGTATCCTGTGTTATCCCATAATTAGCTAGCATTTTTTTCATCCACATAAGCTGTGTACATGCACTTCTTGCAGCAATGTATTCAGCTTCTGCAATTGATAAAGAAACTGAGTTTTGTTTCTTACTCATCCACGAGACAAGATAATTACCAATATAAAAACATGTACCACTTGTTGATTTGTTGTCATCAACATTACCAGCCCAATCAGCATCAAAATATCATGCTAATTGAGATGAAGTATCACATGGATATCGTAGTTCAAGATTAGTTGAATTAGCAACATATCAAAGTATGCGTTTCATGTAGTTAAATATGATTCTTTAGGATCAGATTGATATCTAGCACACACATCTATACTGAATGTAATATCAGGTCTAATAGCAGTTAAGTACAGTAAGCTACTAATCATACTTCTATATAAGTGAGAATCCATACTCTTACCAAGTTCATCTTTTGATAATTGCATGTAGTGCTCATTGGAGAATCATAATTTCTACCATTATCTAAACCAAATTTCTTAATTAAGCTTTGAGCATACTTAGTTTGAGATAGAAAGATACATTCTTTCAGCTGTCTAACTTGAAATTCAAGAAAGTAGGTTAGTCATCAACCATACTCATTTCAAATTCAGACTTCATCAGTTCTACAAACTTAAAAGACAGATTAGTAGAAGTTGATCCATATATAATATCATTTACATATATCTATATAATCAAAATATCATTGTTTGAATGTTTGACAAATATGGTTTTGTCAACACTACCCATTTGAAAATCAAGGTTAATTGGAAATTGGGTCGATTTATCATATCATGCTCTTGGTGCCTGTTTTAGACCATAAAGAGCTTTTTTAAGTTGAAATACATGATTTGGAAGTTTTGGATCTTCAAATCCTTTGGGTTGTTCTACATAGACTTTCTCATGTAAATGACCATTAAGAAAAACACTTTGCACATCTATTTGATAAATTTTAAAACATTTAAAACAAGTAATGGATATGAATAGTCTTATGGATTCAAGATGAGCAACTGGTGCAAAGGTTTCATCATAATTTATGCTTTCAATTTGAGTGTACCCTTGTGCAACCAATTGAGCCTTGTTCCTAATAATATTTCCAGGTTCATTTGATTTGTTTTTTAAAATCCACTTAGTTCTAACTACATTCTTATCAGATGGACGACGAACAATATACCATACATCATTCTGAATAAATTGATTCAGCTCATCTTGCATGGCTAACATCTAATTTTCATCAGCTAGTGCTGCATTTACGTTGGACGGTTCTATTTATAAAGTAAAGCATACTTGACTAAAAATCTCTTCTATCTGACTCTGAGATAGAACACCAGTAAGTGGATCACCCAAAATTTGAGTTTGTGGATGTTCTCTTACTGATTGGAGTTCAACTTCATTTAGATTAGATGGTAATATTTCTATACCACCATCATCCTTAGAAGAGCTGGACTTTTGATTTTAGTCATTAATGACTACATTTATGGAGTCTTGAATCACTCCAGTTCTTTGATTTAGAACTTGTGTAAGACCCGTACCCTGAATTGCCCTCCGTACGTTTAGTTTTCGGTACCGGTACGTCCCGGATGGACCAGATTAGCGAGCCTTGATCGTGACCCTGATTTAGTACCGCAACGACCCAAGACCTATACCCCGGCGACCGCGTAGGCGCTGCGATTCCAACGCCGCGCGGCACGCCTCATTACGATACCCGGTGTGAAAGATGCGTACTTTTGTGCAATCCAAGGTGGGCCGCGCAACGCGCGTGTGGCGTGGGCCCCACTTGCATAAATCCCTACAACATGTCAAATCAATCACCATCACCCTCACCCATACCTCTATCATTACCCTAGCCTACACACACCATACCTATCCCATTCCTCTCTCACCAAAGTCAACTCCAACCCATTCCTCCCAGTCCTCTCCCATCATCATCATCATCACCTAATGTACCCCCCTCTCTCCCATACAAGAGCCATACGTAGGGGGGTGGCCTTCTCATATTCCATATTTGCAAGGAGAGAGAAAGAGATTTGAGAGAGAGAGAGAAGAGAAAGAAGAGAGAGAAGTAGAGAGATTTAGAGGGAGATCAAGAGAGAGAAAGAGAGAGTTAGAGAGATTAAAGGAGGAGATCAAGCTTGGAGGACCCCGATCATCATCCGGACCGTCCGATCGGCAATCCAACCGTCCAACCATCATTGTGAGTGCAAACTTCCCCTCCTTTTTTCTCGTTTATCTTTCATTTTCTTTTCTTGGGCCCACCTTGTGATGGGCAATGAGATGGATGGGCTGGATCATCAGGAATGGGCCCCACATACTTGTAATAATAATAATAATAATAATGTTAAAAAAAAGGAAGAATGAAGAGATGGCCGCTGGACAGCCAGCGTCCAGAGGACGCTGCTGCCCAGCAGCGCTGGGGTGAAGCCCCTTTTGGGAATTGACGGTTGCCCCCACTCGTGGGACCCACCCTGATGTATGGACTAAATCCACACTGTCCGTCTGTTTCTTCAGCCCATTTTAGGTCTGGACACCAAAAATGAAGCAGATCCAGATCGCAGGTGGACCACACCATAAGAAACAGTGGAGGCAAGGATGCCCACTATCAAAACTTCTTGGGCCCACCGTGACATTTGTAGACTGTTCCACCTGCCCAATATTGGGCTCATTAGGTCCCTAAGGAGCTGAATAATCTGATTAGCGGAGTGGATCGTCTCCAAGTGGGCCCCACTTGATATAAACTAAGAAAAAAAAAGAAAGAAAAACAAAAAAAATGGTTGGGACGCTGGACGTTCACAGCGCCAGAACGCTGGAACAGTCCAGCGTCACCTGGATGGGTGAATGGGTCCCCACTCGTGGGACCCACCTTGATGTTTGTGTTCCATCCACACCGTCCATCTGTTTCTCCAGTCCAGTTTAGAGCTAGGGCCCAAGTACGAACCAGATCCAAATCTTAAGCGGACCGCACCACCTGAAACAGTGGAGATCATGACTTCTACTGTTGAAATTTCTCTGGCCCATCTTTCATTTTGTAGAACTTATAAGCTGTCCAGTATAGGGCTCATTGAGTCCTCCACGAGCTGGGGAACCTGATAGACGGAGTGGATCATCCTCTTGTGGGCCCCACTGGGCGAAAACCATAGAAAAACAAAAAAAAAGAAAGAGAGAGAGAGAGAAAGGAAAGGAGGGGCGTCCGGGCGTTGGGCGTACCAGCGTCCACGGATGCTGGCTCATGCTGCCAGCTGAGGCCCACTCGTGGGTCCCACCATGATGCATGTGCTGTATCCACACCGTCCATCCATTTGGGGAGATCATTTTAGGGCATGAACCCAAGAATGAGTTAGATCCAAGTCTCAAGAGGGCCCCACCACAGAAAATAGTAGGGACAGTGACCCTACCGTTGAAACCTTCCTACAGCCTACCATGATGTTTATTTGAGATCCAACCTGGTCATAAGCTCACACGTGTGTTGGCTGGGCTGCCCAGCAGGTGGCCCACTAGTGGGACCCACCTAAAATGTATGCGCTTTATCTATTCCGTCCATATGTTTGTCCAGCTCATTTTAGTGGCTGAGCCAAAATTTAAGCATATCCAAACCTCAAGTGGACCATGCCACGGAAACAGTGGGAATAATGATCTCCACCGTTGAAATCTTCCCAGCCCTACAGTGATGTTTATTTGTCATTCAACCTATTTATAAGATCACATTTATATGGATGAATGGGAAAATAAAAATATTAGTTTGATTCAAAACTCTTGGGACCCATTTGGGTGCTACGCTCTGGTCCCACCACTGATGTATCTGTTTTATGTATGCCGCCCATCTGTTTTTCCATATTATCTTAGTCCATGGGCCCTCCAAGAAAAGATGAGGTAAATACAAACCTCAAGTGGACCACATTGTAAGAAACCGTGGCCATTGATGCCCACCTTTGAAACCTTCCTTGGGGCCATTGTAATGTTTATTTTTCCATCCAACCAAAGGTGATGGGGCCCAACTTTGAGTCCCACCTTGATGAATGTTGGGTATACCATGTCTTTCTTCTTGGCAGGGGTGTGGGCCCAGTTTTGAGTGGGCCACACGTAGAAAATAAGGGTGATTGAATGCCTACCATTGGAAACTTTACAGGACCCATCTGTTATGTTTGCCATTCTCCTTGTTCTTAAGTCACTCAGCCATGGGTAGGGTTCCACACGTGTGGTGTGCGGGCCCCACCATGGTGTTTGGTTGCCATCTCACTTGATTAGTGGGAAAGCACAAATATCGGGTTGATCCCAAACTGTTGGGGCCCATTGATGTATGTGGCTTCCCCACTCCTTTGTGCGGTTATACCCAACCACGGGTCCACCTTGTTATGCATGTGTTCTATCCACGTCAGCCATTGGCCTCTATGGTGCGATATGTATGTTGCCCATCGATTAGGACCGCCTTAATTTGTGCTTGATCCAAACCATTCGAATGAATGGACCCTAGCATGCTATGTACAGGATGGCCTTGAGACCACCTTAGTGTGCGTGTTCGAATGACCGCGTTGTCCATCCCGTGGATCCACCATTGACGATTAGTTGTGTAAACCCTTATTGAAAGGTCATCCTTAGAGTTTGCTCGATCCAAGTCACAGGGCTACCTTCTTAAACTCACCCTGTTGAACCGTCTTGTCAATTCACCTTGTTAACTCACCATGTTGACCCGCCTTGTCAACCTGCCTTATTGACCCACCTTGTTGACTCACCATGTTGATTGATCTTGGTAACTCAGCTTGTATACTCATATGACTCACCCCTCCTACCCTTGCACCCAACTATTAAAGACCACCATATTATGTATATCCCATCCACACCGTCCGTTTACCTATAGGACGAGTATAGGGCTCATCCTCGACGTTCGTATGTCATCTAGGCCATCCATTATATGGAGCCTATCTTATAGTATGAGGTTAGACCTGTTGTCCCTTTTTGGACCTCATTGTATTGACCATCTATCGCAGATTACCCTACCATTTATAATCGTCTGTCATGACATGTCTATCTTGCAACCCCTTCTATGACAGTCCTTTTACGGACCATTATTGTGTTCATCTCCACTATACTACAGGATTATGGGTCTCGGAATGATTTTGGGTATTCTACTCTTGCCGCTCAAGTAGGTTCTACCTTTGATGTGTCGGTAGTGTATTCAATCATTTTCTTTCCATTTGGGTTATTTAAATGTTGAAGGTTAATCCACACCGTTCAGTTGTTGGACCATCTGTGTTGTTGTATACCATCCATTTAGAGTCTTATCTCTTTATGTTTGCTTGTATTATAAGTGAATTATCTTTTTATGCTATTTTTGGTATATCTGTTGCCACACGTAGTGTTGTTGGAATACTCATATGTGATCTTTATACTATATGCTTCGACGACCACTATGCATGTGTAATGAGTATGTATCCCGAATCACCATTGTTAGTTAGGGACCACTAGGGCATAAACGCATTCGTGAAGCATTCGAGATGTAGTCGCGCAAATGTAATTCACGTGCTCTCTATCGCAAACCTCTCCAATAGGTATGGGACTATTCGAGGATAGGAATCTATCATCCTGACTTACACTGTATGGTAGGTATAACTTAGCATACCTTGTAGCCCTTGGTGCGAGATTCCCTGGCTAGCGACATCCCGCACTATGACTCGATCATTCATATGTGTCCCCTCATCTTAATCATATCTCAAATAAGTTTGACTAGATTGATTTATAGCCATCGTGGTAGATGGACTACTTGTTGGCACTCATACTGTATACTTGACTCATGCATCATGAATGCTTGGCTCATCTGATTGTCTTGTATCAATCGACCATATCGGTCGTGATTGTTGTGCAATTCATTACCAGCTAACGGTGACTTTGTGTTTGAGACCTTATAGTTTTATGGTGCTCTTTGGAGACTTGCACGGGCATGTTGTCCCACGTTTGTATGCATGGTTGTATTTCGCACCGTCTGCTTGTGCCGCATATAGCATGGTTACTACGTTGCAACCACAGCTCCATCGTGGTTTGCAGAACACCGGAAATATGTGATCTTAAAACTGGATGCCAAAGATGTCCCTGGGTGAAAGTCCCTAAACCCGTTGGTACCAAGGTGGGTGGTCCATTCAAGGACTGGGTGGTTTAATCATACACCAGTATGCCGAATACCAAACGGCGGTGTTTTCCACTGCACGTGGTCAGTTTGGAAGGAGGTCTGACCTAACCTGCCGGGAGAGTGTTGGCAAAGTGGGTTGAGTTTGACCAGCTGTGAGTAGGTCCGCTATTGCACCAGATAGGCTTTGGCATTCTACTAGTGAGTAGTGAGGTCTGTGAGACCCCGGTGATGTTCCGTTTCAGAGATGGTATTGGTATCAGTGATGTGATTGAGGTTCTGTATGGTGTGGGACGGTCCTGACGTGGGCGGGTGTGATGTGGGCGGGGCTGTAAGCCTGGGCGAGCTACCACACTGGGCAAGCTACCAGTTCCGAGTCCTGCATTGTTTAGACGATCGCGTTATGACTGTTCGTATCTGGACCACTGTACTTAGAGGTGGTGTTTTGCATACATGCATTGGATCATTATATGCGACATTAGGCCCTGTAGGCCATTGCATAGTTTGAGTATATAGCCTTGGTAGGCTGGTTACCTGTATTGCATGCTTGTATAGCCATGGCAGGTTGGTTATCTGTATTGCATGCTTGCATAGCCGTTGTAGGCTGGTTATTCATATCATATGATTGTGTAGCCTAATTAAGCTAAGTTTTGGTTTAGATTTCTCATCATGCTTTACTGCTTACTCTGATATTTATCATGCTTGTCATACGCATTGCGCACGCACACATGCACTCACAAAGCTTCGTTCGAAGCTTATGTGCGTTTGTTACGCTGCAAGTTATACCAAAGTGTATCAGCAACGTTGAGTTGGAGTTGGGAGTGCAGTAGCAGGAGGTGCCGGATTGTGCACAGTTTTTATACTTACGCATTGTGTATTTACTTTTCAGTACTGTATATTAACGAAATGATTTAGTGGAAATATTGTGTTTGTCTTTAATGGTACTCATATGGTGATGCTCATGTTTCAAAAAAAAAAAATCAGACCCTAAAATCCTCCTTGTGGTATCCCAGGATCGGAACCTGGCGTGTGGGGTTAGGATCCGAGATCGGGGTACTACGGAAGCTGCCACCTTTGAATTCGGGTTACAGCGAATGGACGTCAAGAACCGAATTTGGGGTGTGACAACTTGATATGCACAGTTGTTTGTAGCATACCCTAGAAAAATACCTTCATCACTTTTGGCATCAAACTTTCTAACATTTTTTCGATCACGTAAAATGTAACACAAGCTTCCGAATATTCGAAAATGTTTCACCAATGGTTTCTTATCAAACCACATTTCATAGGGTGTCTTATTCTTACCTGCTCTAACATACACATGATTAGCAATGTAACAAGCAATATTCAGCAACTCCATTTAACAAGCAAAAACTCTTTGGTAAATTCTTACTATTTAACAAAACATTTACCAGTCTCTTGTAGAACTCTATTATTTCTCTCAGCAACTCCATTTTGCTGAGGTTTTTTTGGAAGTTGAAAACTCATGTAAAATACCATGATCTTCATAGTACTTTTGAAAATTACTATCTTCAAATTAAGTTCCATGATCACTTTTGATTCTAGTGACAGACAATTATTTTTCAATCTGAATTCATTTGATGATCTTTTTGGCTTCATCAAATGTTTCAGACTTTTCTCTAAGAAAAGCTACCCAAGAGAATCAATTAAAGTCACAACTATAACTAAGAAGTACCTTTTACCACCCTTACTCTCCATTCGAGTTAGTTCAACTAAATCCACATGGAGAAGTTCAAGGGGTCTAGATATGGCTAAAGAGTTTATTTTCTTATGATAACTTCTTATTTGTTTGTTAACTTGACATGCACCACATACTTTGTTTTCTTTCTTTCTTAGTTTGGGTAAATCACGTAAGTGATCCCTTTTACTCAATTTATATAAGTTTCTGAAGTTCACATGTCCAAGTTGTTGATGCCAAAGTTCAGATTCATCAAGTTGGGCCATAGTAACATGAATGCTTTTTTGAGCAACTTTGATCAATTATGTAGCAATTTTCAGAGGTCTTGCAACCATGTAAAATTACATCTCCTGTTTTATTTAGAATTTCACATTCACGATCAGAAAATTTCACACTATGATTATTGTCGCAGATTTGTGAAATACTAAGCAGGTTATGCTTTGATCCATCAACATATAAAACATTTTTAAACAAATGAAGATTTGGGAGTTGAACATTACATTGGCCAATGATTTTACAATGGCTACTATCTCCAAAAGTGACAATGCATCCATCAATCTTGTTGATGTTTGATGATATACCTTTGTCACATGTCATATGTCTTGAACAACCACTATCCAAATACCATTTTGAATGACTACTAGCTTTGAAAGTAGTGTGGATCACCAAACATTTGTTTTTAAAAACCCACTTCATAATGGTTTTGGACTTAGGTGGATCCTTCTTTTCTTGAGGAGAATAAGACATTTATCTTTCTTTTCTCTTACGTCGTACGAATAGTTCTTTGAGTAAGTCTATGATTCTCAGAACAAGTGAAGAAGAATCACCTTTGTTGTTGGTTGATATTTTCAAAGTCTTTTGAAAAGGTTTTGGACTGCTAAAAATAGACTTTTTAAATTCTTTCTGAATTTCATTCTTGGAATGTGAAGATTCACCTTTTACAAAGATGGTAGGTGATGTCTTTGGCTTTTGATTAAACTTTTTGTAGCCAAGACCTGATATATCACTATAAGGTCTAGAAAAGTGAAGAATCTCTTCTACCATGTCTTTGGATTTTTCAGAATCCTTCAACTTCTTAAGAATGAGCAATTTAGATTTTAGAGAATTAAAATCAGTTTGAAGTTTTTCGAAATCTTCATTTCTGATTTTTCAAATCTAGTTTACATTTTTCAAAGCAGTTAGAAAAATGCGATTTTTTCAAAATACATTTGTCAAGTTCACATTGCAATTCATCACACCTTTTCTTTGAAACTTTAAGTTTGGATGTAATCTTATAACTTTCCTTATACGGGGCATTGTAAGTTTCCTAAAGATCTTTTTCATTCTAAGATTCACTTCTAGATGTCTCATATCTAGAGTTATTATTGTCTTCAAAAGAAAAAATCTTAGCAATGGTCACAAATGCATTCTAAGTTTTTTGTTCTTCCTGATATGATTCATCGAAGTCTGAATCAGATTCAGATTCTGACGAATCATTCCAAGTTGCGACCATTTCTTTCTTCCTTGATTTTTCCTTTTTAGGACAATTTGCAGCTAAGTACTCATAACCTGAACAGTTGAAGCATTGCGTATCCTTGGTTTTGATTTTTCAAAAACTTGATTTATGTTTCTTATTTCCCAAAGGTTTTTGAATCTCAAGTTTCATTTTATTTTTGAAAATCTTGTAAAACTTCTTACCCAACAATGCTATATTATCCTTATCTTCTTCATTATCTGAATTTTTATTATTTGAAAGAGATTTTAAAGATTTGAGAGCAATGGACTTACTCTTAGGACTTTTGAAAGTCAATTCATATGTTTGAAGGGATCCAACTAGTTCATCAACTTTCATTGTATCAATATCTCTCAATTCTTAAATAACAGTGACTTTGGAATTGAGTCGATCCGATAAAGATCTCAGAATTTTAGTGCAGATTTTGCTTTCTGGAATGTCCTCTCTAAGACCTCACATAGAGTTCAGTATATCATTTAATTTTGTATAGAAGTCCATAAATGTTTCATTTTCATCCATACGGATTTCCTCAAATTTGGTTGTGAGGATTTGAATTTTAGACTTCTTTATAATATTAATACCTTCATGTGTCATTTCAAGTGTAGTACCAGGCTCGCTTAGCTGATTCACATGAAATAATTCTTTTGAATTCATTAGGTGAAAGAGCACAAATTATATCATTCAATGCTTTAGCATTTGCACTACTTTCATTTTTCTGCGTAGTGGTCCATAGGTTATAAGTTACTCGTCTCATAAATTTAATTCCATCATCATCTGTTAATTCAATAATTTGAGGAGTCGAATTTATTAATGTGGCTTGTCACACACTTTCATCCATAGATCTTAGAAATATCCTCATTTTGTCTTTCCAATAGGAATAGTTGGTACTATCAAAAGGAGGTGGCCTGAAATAGATAAGCTTTCAAATTTAAACATCTTATAGCTTCGGATCTAACTCTTTGGATTGAAAATCCACAAAAGAGAAAATCGGCTCTGATACTACTTGAAAAAAGATAGAGCTATAAATGTCCTGGGGGGGGGGGGGGGTGGATGAATAGGACAACTCAATTCAATTCTACCTCTTGTAATCTTAAAATAAATCAGAGTATCAATTACAAGATTAGCAAGAAAAAAATATGCAACTAACCAATCTAAAAGCAAATAAGCAAATAGAGAGCAATTTGTAACCTTGGTTTAAAGCGTAGGATAACCTTACACTCAGAATTTAAGTAGGATAACCTTCCACTTAGTAAACTAAGTAGGACAACCTTATATTACTTAGAAAACCAAGTAGGAAAACCTTATGTCATGATTTAAGGTTTCATAAATAATCAGGCACATAAGAAGATAAAAGATTAAACAATCACCACGACATAGAGAGTTATAGTGGTTCAATGCTAAAACAACTTGTACCTACTCCACTCCCTGTTTACGTCGAATTTTGTAATAGGGTCCTCCAGATGTTCACCTTCTCTCCAAGTGATTTCCTCCTTGGACCTGAAAGGAGACAGAAAGTAACTAAGGGTGGCCGGCGTCCAGCCGTTGGCCCTCCGATGCTTAAGTTAGATAGGGTGAGGTTGAAAAGAGAACAAACTAAACGGTGGGGGCTAGAGATTGAGTATTGTGTACCTTTATCATCAATAGAGTCATCTATTTATACAGATCTAAATGATCTAACCTGCTACGCAAGCCGTTAAGATTAGTACTGATTTCATGAGATAAGAAGCTTATCTTGTTAATCCCTGGATAAGGAAGTAGCCAAAACATTCTAGACGTCTAGCTGATTACGTCTCTAGATATTTGGAACTGTGAATAGATATAAACCAAAATTGGCCTATACGGGCTGCTGGTACTATGAGATGAGGGCCATCTATGCCAGAGACCAGAAACCACGACCGCTCATATTCGGGAGCTGTTCATATCAAGAGTGCTCGCATTCTGGAGATGCGACCCCTTTCGTCGAGCACGAGTCGGGATGCTCGTATTCTGGAGATGCGACCCCTTCGTCTAGCACGAGCCGGGATGCTCGCATTCTGGAGATGTGACCCCTTTCATCGATAACGAGCCGGGATGCTCGCATTCTGGAGATGCGACCCCTTTCGTCGAGCACGAGCCGGGATGCTCGCATTCTGGAGATGCGACCCCTTTCGTCGAGCACGAGCCGAGAAGCTCGCATTCTGGAGATGCGACCCCTTTCGTCGAGCACGAGCTGGGATGCTCGCATTCTGGAGATGCAACCCCTTTCGTCGAGCACGAGCCGGGATGGTCGCATTCTGGAGATGCGGCCAGCGATTCCTCACTTCTCTTTAAAGCCAAATTTGCCTACAACAAGTGCCCCCCAAACCCTTAGCGTTGGTGAACTATGCCAAGGGTTTTGTTTGTATGCGTGGCTGACCGCTGGGAGAGAATCACACATGATTCATTTAACATGATTCCGCATTTATGATGGCCAGCTTTACGCAGCTTTTCCTGCCGCAAGAAATGAGGCGTCGGTCGCCACGTGTCTCCGTATTTAATGCTAGTGCCCGTTCGTCTGTCGTGCCGGATGAGAGGCTGCCGCTTGTCAACCAAATCAAATGGAATGATTGCGTATAAATATTAGATCCTGCAGAATTTCCTTCATTTTCGAATTTTTGGCTGCAGGACATTCTTCTTTCTTCTTTCTCCTTTGCTTCCGGTGCCAAACATCTTCGCAGAGGTAGTCCTCCTTCATCTTTCCTTTTTCTATCTTGTTTTTTCTTTTGCAATGGTGGAGTCTTCCGATGAAGAGATCGTTCCCCTGGGAGATCACACCCCCGATTCATCTGAATCTAACACTGCCAGGGTACCGGTAGGAAGGTACTCTGCCACCGGTTACTCTTCAATACTAACAGAAGAATGGCTCTCTAGCCTTCGGGAGAGATATCGGGTCCCAGAATCCGTTATTTTTAGATTACCTGGGAGAGGGGAGACAGCCGATGCACCACCACCAGGCTATGTAGCCATTTATGAATATTTTTTCAATGTTGGCGTGCGTCTTCCCCTTCATCCATTCATTCGAAATTTCTTACGTATTTATAAGTTTGCCCCTGGCCAGCTTATCGTAAACGGCTGGCGGGTGCTCATAAGTACCTTCGTCCTCTGGAAACAAGCGGGTAATAATGAGTTAACCGCTGAGGAATTTTTGAGGTTATTCCAGTTAAAACGGGCCCCATCTACCGAGGGTTAGTATTACCTCTGTTTTTGGCACCTGAAATAACTTCATTCTGGGGAACCCCTCCTCCAATTGCTCTGGATGGAGGAAAAAATGGTTTTACGTCTCCGGCAACTGGGAGTCCGAAGTAGGCTCTGACCCCAAAGGCCATAACGTTAGTCGTTATTTTGGCAAAGGTGGGTTGAGTTTCTGCCCGTCTGTCTGAAAGGGAACAATAATTTCACTTATGGAGACTAATGTACCTTTCCTATATTTCTTGTAGGCATTCTGACCAGTGTAAAACCAAACCTCCGGGGAGGGCTTCACGAAAAGCTTGTGAAAGTTTACAAGCTCTCAGCGACCGCGCGCCATGTTAACGTAGCCTTAGAGCCAAGTTGCCTCTGTGCCGTGGGCCTAATTTCGCAGGAAGAGATGAAAAACATAGGAGATAAGAGGGGCGCACTAGGGTTGCTCCCTCGCTTGAAGGGTACAACCTCGAAGAGGCAAAAGAAAACTGTGGCCGGGCCTTCAGTTGCGCCCGATCCGACAGAAGGATTTGCTCGCGGCAAACAGCCACATGCTACTGGAAAAGGGGGGGCCGCCCCGACTCCTCATGCGACTACGACCCCTCCTGTTGCTGCGACCCCTCCGTCTGGCACTCGTGGCCAGCCGGTAATCGAAGTCGCTGATAATTCGCCGAAAGGTGATCGAAGGGAGGGAGGCCTCCCTCTGAAGGAGACAGTATGCGAGCCTTTCGCTGCTCGCGAGTCCGCAACACCTTCCTCGGGTGCTGCGAATGCCCGCGAGGCGGGCTCCAATGAGATGGTTGTAGCCCAACCCTCTGGGTCGGGAGTCTTTGTTATCCCATCTTACTTGCACCCAATAGACAAGTTTATCTTCGATAACATCACCCCCAACTCCTTCGGGAGCCTCCCGAGCCAAGCCCAGAGGCTCTCTCTACTGATATAGGGGTGAGATTGATTCAGGTAACAGCTCCTTTCCCCTCTATCGTTCTGTTTGTGGATTAATAATGTAGCGAGCCAATCTAATCATTCTTTCTTTGTTTATATTAGAGTCTAGATCTCACGCTTCGTGTCAGACGTGACATTGAAGCTGCCCGCCTCACTGTTGAAGATGCGGAAAAGAAGAAAAAGACCATGGAGGCCGAAGTCCAGGGAAGGGACCGCCTGGTGAAGGCACTGGAAGCCCAGATAGCCAAACTGGACGAGGAAAAGCAAATCCTCCTTGTAAAGATTCAGGCCCTGACTGACCATTTTCAGTCAGTGGATCTTCAGCTTGCGAAGCTCCAAGAACTCTATGCTAAGAGCGAGAGGGAGAAGGAGATTTTCCGCGAAGACAAGATCCGCCTCGAGGAGCAGTTCAAGGATTCTCAGACCAAGCTCGAGGAGGCCATGAAGAGACTCAACCAGCTGAAGGATGACTCCATTCACTGGGAGGAGGAGCGAGTGGCTCTTGTTCAGATGGTATCTGATGAAGGCCCTCGTGCAGTCTAAGAGTTCCGAACCTCTTAACTCTACGACGAGAAGCGCTATGAAGCGTATATCGCTGGTCGCGATTTTGCGGTCAGGGTCATGCAGCAGATTGCTCCGTCTTTCAACGTTGAAGAGTTCGAGAGAGTGACTTTCGAGGTCGCGGCTAGGGAGCGAGCTGCGGCTGAGAATGAGGTCACCGAAGCCACAGACGCCGCGCCTGCTCCTGAGATCGGCCCTGAAGCTGAGAGCTGCGAGCCTGCTCCAGATGAGGATGACCAATCTTAAAGTGTTGTCCGCCTTGGCTATCTGAGATGGGGTAGATAATACCCACATCCAATAGTTTTAACACTTCGGCTTTGACAACCTCCATCATGTTTGGATTTAACCGTCTTTGAGGTTGTCTAATCGTTTTTGTGTTTTCTTCAAGGTGTATTCGATGAGTGCAAACCGAAGGATCTATCCCTTTGAGATCTGCTATTGTCCAACCTATGGCTTCCCTATAGTTCTTTGAGTAACTCAATCAACTTGAGTTCTTGGTCTTTTTCTAGGTGCGAGGCAATGACAACTGGGAATGTTTCTTCTTGACCCAAATATACATATTTAAGCTCGGATGGCAATGGTTTAAGGTCAAGCTTCGGTGGTTTGATGTTAGACGGTAGAGGCCTTGATGTGGTTGGTGGTAATTTTTCAAAATGGGGCCTCCATCGGCTAGTATCAACTACCAGGTCTTTCTATATTTAATGCCTGCACAATCTCACTAATGATGGGGTCTTCAGAATCCATGAAATGTGCTAAGCATGTCTCCAAGCTTTCTAGTGGTTCAAGTTGGAGGAGTTCTTCTTCTTCAAAAGTTTCAAGCATGTTTACATCGAAGAACTCATCATCATCGACATCCCTATGTCTTTTGCCCAAGAGAAACACATTCACCTCTAGTGTCATGTTTCCAAAAGATAGTTGCATCACCCCATTCCGGCAATTGATGATTGCGTTTGATGTGGCAAGGAATGGGCGGCCTAGTATTACCGGTATTTGGGTGCTAGCATCCAAAACCGGTTGTGTGTCCAAGACTATAAAATCTACTGGGTAGTAGAATTTGTCAACTTGAACTAGAACATCCTCAACTATCCCCCTCGGTACACGGATAGATCTATCAGCGAGTTGCAACGTGGTTTTGGTGGGTTTTAATTCACCAAGACCCAATTGCTCATATACCGAGTATGGGATCAAGTTCACACTTGCCCCCAAATCTAACAAGGCACGTTCAATCCGGTAGTCTCCAATGATACATGAGACGGTGGGACTACCGGGATCTTGAATTTTGGGGGCGTCTTTTGAGTGAGGATGGCACTCACTTGCTCAGTTAAGAAGGCCTTTTGCTGCACATTATATTTGCGTTTTGTTGTACATAGGTCTTTTAGAAACTTGGCATAAGAGGGAATTTGTTTGATGGGAGAGATTTTGGGGCAACCAATCTCGAAGGGAATGGTGCTACGGGCTTGTAAATGCGTTCCGGTTGTTGTGAGGCTAAGTTAGATCCATCTTCATCCTCAGAATTTACCGGATCATTAGGCTCATCGGCCTTCACCGGAATAGTTTTGTCAATTTATTTACCACTTCTAAGGGTGGTGATGGATTTAGCTTGCTCCATGTTTTGGTTGGAAGGATTAGGGATGCTCACTTCATGTACTTGCTTTGGATTGGGCTGAGGTTGGGCCGGAAAGGTCCCTTCCTTAGCATTCAAGCGTCCCTTAATCTCATCAACCGAGACTTTAAGCTCTTGGAACATTTGCTGATTCAATTAATTTATTTGTGCTTGCCCTTGCATAAACGCTTTCAAGGTATCCTCCCATGAGAATTGAGGTGGGGCCATATTTTGCATGGGTGGCCCTCTTTGGGAGTTGGTGGGATTGCCCGTAGGAGCATTCTTCCAACTGAAATTTGGGTGGTTCTTCCAACTCTCACTGTACATATTACCTACCGGTCCATTAAAGGGCCGTTGATAACCATATGTGGCATTGGCTGTCTCATGTAGCACTTCCTGAAACGCAGGAATTGTGGGACAATCTTGCGTAGCGTGTAAGTCGGTGAGGCAGATCCCACATATGGTTTCAATAGCTTCAGTGGACTTGGAAACTCCACTTTTACTAAGTTCCATGGCCTCAACCTTCCTTGTGAGGTTGGCTATCCTTGCATTCACATCGTCTTCCTCCTTAAGGACATAGATCCCTCCTTTCTCTTGAGTGGGCTTGGAGTTATTGGGTTTATCCGATGTATCCCAAGATTGGGCATTTTCAGCCAACATGTCCAAGTAATTCCAAGCCTCATCTGGATTTTTACTCATAAACTTGCCATTGCACATCATCTCCACAAATTGGCGCATGTTGGAACTTAATCCATCATTAAAAAAGTTTATAATTCGCCAACTCTCATAGCCATGATGTGGGCAAGCAAGCAGGAGTTCCTTAAATCTTTCCCAACATTGAAAAAAAGATTCACCTTCTTTAGCCGAGAAATTCATTATGGCCCTTCGCAGGGTGTTCATTTTATGAGCCGGGAAGAACTTTTTCAAGAATTCCCGGTTCATCTCAACCCATGACCTAATCGAGTGTGGTCTAAGAGAGTGAAGCCAATCTTTGGCTCTTTCTTTCAAAGTGAAGGGAAAAAGTTTAAGTCTGATAGTATCCTCGGAAACATTTGGGTAATGCAAGGTGGCCAACACTTCTTCGAATTCTTGCAAGTGTAAGTATGGGCGGTCAGAGTCTAGCCCATGGAACTTTGGTAAGAGTTGAATTACACCCGGTTTTATGTCAAAGTTTCCACCGTTTGCTGGTAGAACCACGCAAGAAGGTGTAATTGCTCGGGCAGGTTGTAGGTAGTCCCGTAGTGATCTCATTGGAGGAACATTCTGTACCTCATTCTCTCCTACTCCTTCCTGATTTGCGTTTGTAGTTGGAGTAGGGGGGGGAGGATTCCTTACAGGTGTTTGTTCCATACTCCCCAAACTTTCACAATGCTCTTGGTAATTCCGGACTCGTCTATGGACTGACAATGGTCCAACTAGACCACCTTCAGATTGGAGATGATTTGAGTGATTACGTTCCCAACGGGACATAAACCACTCAACCGAAAATAAAAACTAATCCTAACCAAGAAAATTGAAATCTGAAATTAATCTGAGAAAACTAAGTTAGAAAGGTATCACCTGATGCTTTTGAACTTAGAGAAGAATTCCTACAAAACAAAAAACTTTGTTAGTTCTAAAAAAAATCAGAAAAACCTATCTACTTCTATAGCCACTGAACTATTTGAAAACCGTTATCTAATTCCCCGGCAGCGGCGCCAAAAACTTGTTCGCTCGCCTCAAGTGTAAGGCTGCGATGTAGTAATAAATCTCAGTAAGACCGAGGTCGATCCACAGGGAAATAGAAACAACTTCCAAAGCACTCCAGCAACTCAGTTTTTGGAAGAAAATCAGATTCAATTGAGTATTTAACTAAAACAGCAACTTAATGAAAAATCAGGGATATAAAGTACTAAGGCATTCAAGGATCCACTTGTGGCAATCCTATGTCAATTCAGTCAATCCAAGTAGAGAACACAACTAGATTTGAAGTCCTATCTCTCATCTAGTTGGAAAATAAAGCATTCACACACATTCAATCCAAATCAAGTTGAACTTCTAAGTTCTAGTCCATTCAATCAATGTAGAATTCAAAACTATAGCCTGCGGAGTAATAGCCATGCCTATGGACTATGGCCTGCTCAAGGATTACTATAATTCGAATCTAAACCAGCATTATATGATAATCTCATAGAATTGCAAGGAATTCATGTCCAGAGCACATGAACTCTCATAAAACATCTCAAACTACCACTTTTAGAACTGAAACATGAAAGGAAAATCAACTTGAATTTAAATTACTTGATTTAAACTGAATCCAACATAGAATTTACTACAAGCTTCACCTCTCAGCCTTAGCTGAGAGGTTCTAGCAGAGCATAGTCATGCTATAACTAAAAACTCTGAATAAAAGCATAAAAAATAGAAAACCAGAAGTTGGAGAGTTGCAGACGCTCCACGCTCGCTTCCTCTCTACAAAACCACGTTCCTTCCCTTCTAAGATGACCTAGGAAGAGCCCCTAGGTGTCCTTTTATAGTAAGAAACCTCCCTTGCGTCGAAATCTGCGAAAGGTTACGCAGTGCGCAGCGTTTTTCGGAGTCCAGATTTAGAAAGGACTCTAGTTACGCAGAGCCGACCGGTCATGACCGGTCGGACTAATCTTTTAAGCAGTCCAGGGAGCACAGCCGACCGGTCATGACCGGTCGGACTGGTCTGTCCATTGATCCAGCAAGTGTAGCCGACCGGTCATGACCTGGTCGGACCATTTTGTCCATCTTCCAGTGTGCATGGCCGACCAGTCATGACCGATCGGCCTATCTTCAATGTGAACAGCCTTCATGGCCGACTGGTCAAGACCGGTCGGCCTTCTTCCATTTGCTTCTTTTTCCTTTCTTTTTCTCCTTGTTCTTCTTCTCTCTCTTCTCCTTGCTTTCTTCTTTCTTTGGTCTTCTTTCATCCTTCATCCAAAAGCTCTCAAAGCATTCTTTTAATCCCTAATTGAATGAAGTCCGCTCTCATTCCCTATAATCACAAAACATGTGTTAGATAGGCCTTTAAGTCATGAAAATCATGCAAACCATGTCATGTAATGGGCAATGCAATGTATAAATTGGAGGTTCAACACTGATACGCTG
This sequence comes from Liriodendron chinense, assembly GCA_003013855.2. Classification (NCBI taxonomy): domain Eukaryota; kingdom Viridiplantae; phylum Streptophyta; class Magnoliopsida; order Magnoliales; family Magnoliaceae; genus Liriodendron; species Liriodendron chinense. The sequence goes on along the minus strand of ML058466.1, from coordinate 3,185,813 downwards.
CTGCTCGCATCTGGGAGACAATTCTCCGTTCTTCCAAGAGATCGAGGTGAAGTCGAAGACTTTCCTGATTACAAGTGGGATTGTACTGCTCGATCCGATACGAGGGTACTTGAATTTCAACTAGGTACTACCGTGTCGGTACTGAATGCCAAGGAGAAGGGACTTTCGCCTGTAGACGTGCGAGTCGTAGTCCTATACGCCCATAAGACTTCTGGCAGGAGTTCTGGCCACATACCTTTACACTCACCGAGCTTGGTTTTCAAATGATGCTTGATGATTTTATTCACTACTTCAACTTGCCCATTTGCCTGAGGATGATAGGGAGAAGTGCAGGATATTGCGTATCTTCCATGTTTCGCAAAATTCATCGAAAGCGGCGTTGTCGAATTGCTTTCCATTGTCGGTGATTATAGTATGGGGGAGTCCATAATGGCATATGATGTTTCTCCATACGAACTTAGGGGTCTGTTTCTCAGTAATTTTGGCTAGTGGCTCTGCCTCGGTCCATTTGGTGAAATAATCGACCCCCACTATCGCGAACCTATTTTGTACTTTTCCAGTAGGCAAGGGCCTGATGATATCGACCCCCCATTGAGCGAAAGGCCGAGGGCTATCAACTGGAGTCATTTGCTCGGACGGTACATGAGGTATAGGAGAGTATCGCTGGCACTTGTCACATTTTTTAGAGAATTCAATTGCGTCTGCCTTTGCTACAATCCGAAGATTGCACACCCAAGTGCAGGTAGCGAAGTAGTAAAATACTCGGTAAGACCGAGGTCGATCCACAGGGATTGGGGTTAAGAACACTTAGAGGAATTAGTTTAGGTGAGTGAGATGAAATCTGGTTTATCCACGAGAGTGGAGCAAGTTGTGTGTGGTGAAAGACAAAAATAGAAAAGGGGCTAAGGCATCAGGGATCCACCTTTGATTCATTCACAAGATTTGATTTATTGGTCCAGCTATAACTCAACTGGAGTTGAATAAAGATTCATTCCAATCGGAAGATGAAACAGTTAAACCATTGCATATTTCATAAAAAATGGTGATCTGAACCGATTGATTTGACCATGAAGCACTCGTTAGTCGATCGCAGGGAATTCCAAGCATCCACTGTGCCTGGAGTCGACAATGGATCAAGGAATTGTACAGATCAAAAACTTTGCCAACAAGTCAACCGATAAGATCACAATTCATACGATCAAATGCATACTGACAAGATAGGAGGCTTTGATTGACCGATCCAACCGTTAAGATCTCGTCTATCGATCGCAGGGAATCCAAAGCATCCAATATGCCCGGAGTCTACAATGGATCAAGGGATTTTACAGATCGATGACTTTACCTGCACTAGCTCGATGACCGTAGGGAATCCAAAGCATCCAACGTGCCCGGAGTCGATGATGGATCAAGGGACTTTATCCATCATGAACTAGCTAATTGGTGTGCAAGGGATCCCAAGCATCCAACGTGCCCGGAGTCGACGATGGATCAAGGGGCTTGCACAACAATAGCGTCTGCCGAGGTGGATAACCAAACCGATCAACCAAAGAGAACTCCCACATTTACACCACACCATATCTTGCAAATTTCTTCAAAGGCTTCACCCCTAGCCTTAGCTAGAGGTTTAGCCAACCATGCTACAATAGAAGACTAAATTCTCTACAAAAGAGAAAACTACTCTATACTACAAAAGAAAGAAAGAAAACTAAAGAAGAGAAGAGAACTCTTGGATGGGATGAGATGAGATTTGAGGGATTTTGAGGGATGATGAGAATGAGAGGGAGAGGAGCTTCTTTTATAGCCTCATGAGAAGCTCCCAAGCCTAGGTGGCACTCCAAAAATTTCTTTAGGTTTGGGAATGGAGTTAGGCTTGGAGTGCCCAAAGCAAACTTTGCTTTTAGGTTCGGGCTTGGAGTTAGGCCTGGATGGACATGTGGCAAGAAAAAGTACTCCAATCCTAGGTGTCACTCCAAGCCTAAAGCAAACTTTTCTTTTAGGTTTGGGCTTGGAGTGAGGCTTGGATGATGAGGTGGCAATTCCAAGCCTTACACATGTGTTGGAAGAGAGAGAGAGAGAGAGAGAGAGAGAGAGAGAGAGAGAGAGAGGAGAGAGCTCCTCTCTTGCAGCCATGGTGGAGATTCTCCAGTTGCTGGACGTTGTGCATGGGGCCATCTTGATGGACGGCTGTTGACGCTGGAAGTCAGCATGTGTGATGGCCTTAGATGGCTGAGAAGCAGTAATGCTATAGCAGGTGGACGGTTGATGGAGGAAGAGTTGCAGCTGGTCTTGAAGTAGTGGAGTCCACAGCGTTGCTAGCCGTGATTGCTTTCATCAGCTGGACGGTTGCAATGATCAGCTGGACCGCTGTGGACGGTTGCAATCTGTTGGATGGAAGGATGGTTGATGAAGGAAGGCCAGGAGTGGACGGTCCACTGGATGATGCAATCTGGATGGACGATGAAGCTACAGCATTACTGCTGCACTTGTGGGGATGCTGATGAACGGCTGGAACGTCCATTGTTTGGACTGCTGAAGGTGGAGATCAGTCCATCTAGTGGACGTGTTTGTAGTTGCTTGGACACACATGGATGGAGATCTGCTGGATCCATGGCCGGCGCGTGCTACAGCAGGGACGTCCACGAGCTGGACTGGATGAAGGGCATGTGATCAGTGGGGCTGCTGGCTGAACCAATGGATGATTAGAATGGGGCCCATCTTGATGGACGGTGGAATGGAGAAAACTGTCCATTGCTGGACATTCATCAACTCCACATTGATGGACGGTCTTGATGAAGTAGCAGCTGGATGAAGCTGCTGCAGATGGGTTGGACGGCTGGAGATGGACGGTCCACTGAGAGAGGAGGGCTGCACGTGTGAAGGTGGATGATCCTCCTGATGGACGGCTTGATGTGGATTGATGGTCGGCTGGCTGAAGTAGGTGCTGGTACTGCAGATGTGGTCCACCATCTGGACGATTGATGATGATGATGGATGATTGGTGTCCAGCAGGTGGACGGTGCTGGATTGCAGCACTTATGCTACACGTGTGAGCAGAACTAGATGGCTGGTAGATGATGCAGCCATGAGCGGCTGAGATGTGGGGTCCACAACGCTGGCTGTTGAAGCTGGAGCTGAAGCTGACCACACGTGCCAAGTGGCTGATCTCCAGATGAAGGTGGAGCTGATTTAGGAGGGCAGTGCATGGAGATGGACGGTGGAGATGATTTGGATGATCAACGGCTGAGATTTTGTTGATCAGCTGGCCGTTTGATGATGAACATGCGGAGATGGATGCTGGTCGTGCTTGCTTGATGGACGGTTGGTCCCAACTATAGACATCCAATCTTGACCATTCAAACTCGAGTGATCTCCAAATCACTACCATCAAACATGCACATCCCGGACTTCCAATGAGTGGTTGTGGTGCGGTCCACTATAGAATATGATCCATCATTTGATCTTTACGGTTTAGTTTCCTTCAAGACTATCGCACACTTGATCTTGATCACTTTTACGTCCGAAAATGCCCTAATTGGCTTGGATCTTGTCCAACCCCTCTTGAACACCTGAAGACAGAAAATTAACCTAATGAGGGATGATTAACCCGAAAAACAATGATATTGCTCTTAACAACGAGGGTTAATTATATAATATTAGGTACTCATCACACCCCCCAACCAGTATTTTGCTAGTCTCGAGCAAAACATGCGAAAATAATCGAAGGATTTTTCAAAATACTCTTATTTCCTAATGAAACAAAGATAAAGAGAAGAAAAGGTTCAATGTATGTGATCCTTCAAGTTATCTAAACAGTAGAGTTTCCAAGGCATATAGTTTTGAAAATATTTAAAGTTAGATTCTAGTCACTTAGTAAACAACTTAATTGAGTTCAAAGCATTGATCATTCATTAGAAACATTCTAAACATTGAGTTCCATGGTGCACGGTGAAGTCTAGCCTTAACACAACTAGGGGTTCAGTCTTCTCCTTTCATGTTAACACTGATAATTGAAGAGAATAGTTAGATCGACCAAGTCACTGATTGCGAACCTTGCTACTGTTCTTTTTTTTTCAACTTTTGATCTCTTTTTTTTTTTTCAATCAATAACCGATAGCCGAAGACTCCAAAAGGCTCACTTCGTACTATGGTAATGTTTTGTAATGGTAACGACAATGGATGAAAGTCCTTGCCCCAAATTACGATGAATATTCTCTCTCTTTTTTTTTCTTTTTTTTTCTTTTTTTTTTTTAACAAAGTCGACAAGGATCTCCAGGCTTGGTTCCTATCACTCTCAACAATCATCAAGTCAACATTATAGTATCAAACTCAAATCCTGACAATGCAAGCTAGATGTGAACTGTGAAAATTTATGACTCAATCAATGTTTATCATTTTCTAATAGAAAATTAATGGAAAGAACTCAATTTTGAAATTTATTGAAGTAACTAAAACTCTAGGCTTTAATATTCTCATTACTGGATGCCTTTTCATTCTACTATTCAAATTATTTCAAAATCACATAAATTCATAGGATTTTTTTTTTTTAAATCACATTATACAATATTAGGTACTCATCAGCCTTCATAGTGGGTCAATAGTATCCTTGCCTCATCGCCTTATATGCTAGGGATCGCTCCCTTGGGTGGTTACCACATGCCCCCTGGTGTATTTCATCTAGAACACGATGTGCTTCTTCTGGGTGAAGACACCTTAAATAGGGCAAGGAAAAACTTTTACGTAACAATATTCCATCTTGTAAGGTATACCTAGCGGCTCGATGACGAATTTGTCGGGCGGCTTTCTTATCGTCTGGGAGGTATCCGTCTCTAAGATAAAGAAGTATGGGGTCCATCCAACATGGAGAGGGATGTACCGCAATCACCTGCTCAAGAGTTGCTTGGTCAAAACTCGAGTTCTGAAGATGCTCGATGGGAATTGAATATGATAACTCAAATTCTGGTGCAGAGGCGAGTTTTGCCAAAGAATCAGCGAGTTTATTCTTCTCGCGAGGGATGTGGATTATTTCATAATTCTTTAGCTTTGCGAGCAGGATAAGCACTCGAGATTTGTATAAAGCCATCCTTTCTTCTTTGGCTTCGAATTCACCGAGTACCTGATTAACTATGAGTTGAGAATCACTGTGAATGAGTAAATTCTGAATCAAAAGGACGTTTGCTAGTTCGAGACCAACGATCAAGGCCTCATATTCTGCTTCATTATTCGAGATGCGAGACTCGAAATATAAAGCGTATTGGAAATGCGACCCAGTCTGGGGCGAATAAAATTAGGCCCGCTCCACTGCTGGTGGCCCTTGAAGACCCATCCACGAAGAGTGACCAGGAGGGCTGGTCGCCAGCTCGCGGAATTATCATCGAAAGAGGAGTATGTGAATTCGGCGATGAAGTCAGCCACAGCCTGGCCCTTGATTGCAAGTCCTGGGGCAGAACGATATGTCATGCTCACTGATCTCGACCGCCCATTTAGTTAATCGTCCGGAAGCCTCAGGCTTTTGAAGGACTTGTCGTAGCGGATGATTTGTTGGTACTAATATAGCATGGGCCTGGAAGTATGGTCGCAGTTTTTGGGCTGCCGTGACTAAAGCAAGGGCCAACTTCTCTATATCAGAGTATCGAGTTTCAGCATCCACCATTGCTCGACTAATATAATAAACGGGTCTTTGTACCCCGGAATCCTCTCTTATTAATGCGGCACTAACGATCGTAAAAGACACAGATAAATAAAGGAGAAGTTGCTCGTGCGCCACGGGCTTTGATAATATGGGGGGTACGCTCATGTATTGCTTCAGTTGTTGGAACACTTCCTCGTATTGCACCGTCCACTCCCAACCAGATTTGGCAGTGGTTCGGAGGAGTTTGAAGAAGGGTAAACATTTGTTAGAGGCTCGCGAGATGAATCTATTTAACGATGCAATACGACCAGCCAGGCGTTGGACATCCTTGAGAGTGGTCGGAGAGTTCATTTCAATCAATGCTTTTATCTTTTCGGGATTCGCCTCGATCCCTCGCTGACCGACCATAAACCCCAAAAATTTTCGGCTGATAATCCGAACGCGCATTTCTCTAGATTTAATTTCATCCGATACTTCCTCATTAAATCAAAGGCTTCTTAAAGATCAGCAAGGTGATCTTTTTTTATGACGCTTTTCACGAGCATGTCATCGATATAAACCTCCATATTCCTGCCGATTTGTGCCGCGAATATTTTATTGACGAGACGCTGATAGGTTGCCCCTGCATTTTTAAGACCAAACGGCATTACCTGGTAGCAATATAGACCTCGGTCAGTGATGACGGCAGTATGTTGGCTATCGGGCGGATGCATCATAATCTGGTTATAACCAGAATAAGCGTCCATAAAACTGAGCAGAGCATGCCTAGCTGTCGAATCAACCAACTGGTCGATTCGCGGGGTCGGGAAGCTATCTTTGGGGCACGCTTTGTTCAAATCCGAATAATCGACACACATTCTCAATTTGCCATTAGATTTGTGAACGAGAACTATATTTGCGACCCATTCTGGGTAGTCAACTTCTTTTATGAAATTGACCGTAAGCAGCTTCTCGACTTCGGCCTTAATCACCATTTGCCTTTCTGCAGTGAAGGCACGTCGGCGCTGGTGGACGGGTTTATATTTCAAGTCGATGTTCAGACGGTGTGCGATGACACTAGGATCAATGCCAGGCATGTCTTGGTGAGACCAGGCAAACACATCTTGATATTCAGTGAGGAGGCAAATCAAATCTGCTCGAAAGACGTTTCTCAAAGAGGATCTCACACAAACAACTTTGGATGGGTCATCTTCATTTAAAGGAATCGCTACTGTCTCTTCCCCAGGAGTTCCTGATTGGAGAGCATCCTCTCTCGGGTCCAACGAGGTATCCGCTGGGGAGTTGGACGAACCTTGTGCTACCATCATAACCGGTGTCGCTTGTGCTTTCTTTCGATCTTGTAGGGCTATCTCATAATAAGACCGGGCCTCTTTTTTATTTCCTCGTACAACCCCAACATCATTCGGGGGTAGGAAATTTGATGCACAAATACAAAGGATGTAAAGCTGCCCCAACCTTATTAAGAGATGGCCGCCTCAAAATGGCGTTGTATGCTGATCTTCGGTCCACCACGAGGAAATTTATGAAGATAGTCGTCTTCGCTGGACTCTCCCCAAAGGTGACTGGAAGGTCAATGCTTCCTTCAGGTGTCACCACTTCGCCCCTGAAGCCGATGAGGGGAGTTGAGACTGGCTTGAGTAGGCTTCTGGCGAGTGCCATTTTGTTGAAAGCCTCCAGGTATAAAATATCAGCAGAGCTACCTGTATCCACCATAATACGATGAGTCAAATAGTTTGATACCTTTAGTACGACTACGATGGAGTCTTCGTGAGGGAAGTGAATTCCCTCTGCATCTTCGAGGGAGAAGAAAATTGGAGAATGACTGGTTTTGTTGGCGTCTGTTCCACTAGTAGATATGCTAGGCTCTGGAGCTTCGAGTTAGCTTTCTTAAGCTTGAGAATTCCCACGAGCCGGTGCTCAGAGATGGTCGTATCTTCCGGACTCAGCATCTTCTTGTGAGTGTCGATGAGTATTTTCTTGTGTGGGGCTTCCCCCTTTTGGCGAGCAGCGGACAACTATCTTGAGATGACTTTCGAATAAGAGTTCGATGTGGTCCCGCAAAGTATACAGTCTGGGTAGTGTGCCACTTTATGAAAATAACAAACTTGTCTTTCTTTTCTCAGGTAGATTGATCTTGGCCGCCATTTTACTATGGTATTTATCTCTAACACTTTATGGGATCGGTGAGAGGGTGTGTTTGATTTTACCAGAATAAGCTTTGGGAGAGCTCTCTCGATCACGTCGTATTTTTACTGGGGCGAGATTCTCGGTTGCGCTTCTGCCTGTATACCATGACATGCTATGCCACTTTTGCATGATATTTGAGTTTAGTGGAATTCTGTCGTTTTTGGAGATTCTGTTGATTTTTGTGTGATCCAGTATTGGGCTGGTCCTTCCTCGATTAACCTTCGTTTGGACGCTTGTTGAACGCAGTAAACTCCTTATGTTTCCCATTCTTTTCAATCCATTGTGAGCGCGGTTTTTGTACAATGTTCCATAGAGGAACAGCTTCGATAGCTATGAAAAAGGAACCGATAGATCAAGGTTTTAACCCCCCCGGAACCAAGTACGGGCTGGCTTCCTTAAGGTTAATGAAAATGCCCGACACATGATTTCCGACCCATGTCCCTCCAAGTTCCATAAGAGACCTATAGTTTTCCAAGTGTTCGAGATGATCGCCTATACCTGTATATGGAGTGATGACAGGTGTTCGATATTTTCTGGGTAAAGGTGCTCCCATGACCTCGCTGGTGAAAGGAGACTCGGATCGATGTATCGACGCCACCACAGCTGACGATCGATTTGCCTGATATCGCTGCTCCATGACATCAAAACGATCATGGATTCTTTTGAGGTCCCCTTCCCACAGTAAAGTATAACCTGACATTTCAACGATGGACCCCTGAGATTGATGTTGACAAGAAGCACTAGAATGTACGGAATGTGGAGGTAGCACAGGGGGTTGGTTGCTAAGCGGCATTCGATTTGATGGAGGATGATTTGGTTGGACCTGTGGCTCATCCACAGAATGTCTGGAAGCCATCGGTATGGGTTGCGCTGGCAACCCTTCGGAAGGTTGCCTCTGCGGCTCCAGGAAATGCTGATCAAGCCGATTAGACAGGGCTTGAACTCTGACATTGAGGTTTAGAAGGGTATTTCCAAGGAAACGCATGACGTCCTCTTGACTTCCGAAAACCTCAAATAACGGGTTCGCTGGATGGCACGTTTGGAGCTCCTTGAGGGATATTTGTTGAAGTGGTTTGAGGAACCGGCACTGATTCCGTAACGTCAGGCGGAGGTAATGTCTGCCTTGATGTGGAAGGATGAACAGTCTTTTTAGGAGGCATTGTAGAAGGATTTTGATCAGTGGTAAGAACGACTGACTTTGACGATCAAATCGTTCCCACAGACGGCGCCAAACTGTTTACATCGAATTTTGTAATAGGGTCCTCCAGATGTTCACCTTCTCTCCAAGTGATTTCCTCCTTGGACCTGAAAGGAGACAGAAAGTAACTAAGGGTGGCCGGCGTCCAGCCGTTGGCCCTCCGATGCTTAAGTTAGATAGGGTGAGGTTGAAAAGAGAACAAATTAAACGGTGGGGGCTAGAGATTGAGTATTGTGTACCTTTATCATCAATAGAGTCATCTATTTATACAGATCTAAATGATCCAACCTGCTACGCAAGCCGTTAAGATTAGTACTGATTTCATGGGATAAGAAGCTTATCTTGTTAATCCCTGGATAAGGAAGTAGCCAAAACATTCTAGACGTCTAGCTGATTATGTCTCTAGATATTCAGAACTGTGAATAGATATAAACCAAAATCAACCTATACGGGCTGCTGGTACTATGAGATGAGGGCCATCCATGCCAGAGACCAGAAACCACGACAGCTCATATGTCGGGAGCTGTTCATATCAAGAGTGCTCGCATTCTGGAGATGTGACCCCTTTCGTCGAGCACGAGTCGGGATGCTCGCATTCTGGAGATGCGACCCCTTCGTCGAGCACGGGCCGGGATGCTCGCATTCTGGAGATGCAACCCCTTTCGTCGAGCACGAGCCGGGATGCTCGCATTCTGGAGATGCGACCCCTTTTGTCGAGCACGAGCCGGGATGCTCGCATTCTGCAGATGCGACCCCTTTCGTCGAGCACGAGCTGGGATGGTCGCATTCTGGAGATGCGGCCGCGATTCCTCACTTCTCTTTAAAGCCAAATTTGCCTGCAACACTCCCAAAATTACTACTCATTGTAATTTTGGTTTTCCACTATATAAATGTTTTCAAAAATTCACTTTTAAAACCTGATACAGAGATTGTGATTTTCATAGGCTTATCACAACAAAACCTCAAATGATTTTCACAGGCTAATCACTAACAACCTGATTTGAGTTTTACATAGGCTATCTTAAACAAAACCCAAAGTATGGAAAGATATTATCGTTCTTCTTGTAAAAGATGATGAAGCTTAGCAGAGATGAAGCTTCAATGGTGCAACGATCTGATATTTGAAGAAGATAAACCAATATAGCTCGAACAAGATGGATATAGGGAATTCTAAAAAGGTTTTCCTTAAAAGCTGCAATTTCAGTTCTCTTATCTCTAATATGAGAATAATCCTCTCTTTACACAATCAAATAAAATGAAAAGAGAACCGATATAGCTATAAAATAAACTAGGAATTAAGATCAGATAGTTAGACTATAATAGAGGGCTTTTTCATCAAAGAAATAGTATTTTTGTACTTTTTTTAATGAAAAAATAGAGAGAAGAAAGCCCTATTTATAGCAAAAAAGTTAGGTCTTCAACTGACCTAAGTTTGCTTTCGCTGACCTAAGATTCAACCGTTTTATCACAATGGCTATCGGATTTCGCGGGATAAGAATTTGTTCGAACTTCAGCTGACCTAAGTGCTGGTTCAGCTGACCCGAGTTTCGGGTCCAAAAATCATTTTCTAATATGAAAACTTAACCGAAAGTTCTCGGGCTGACCGAAGCCTGTTCGACTACCCGAACACAGGGTCGGGTTGACCAAACATCTTCTGAATTTTGCAATTACTCTTGCTGGAAACTTAATCGTAGTTCCCAGGTTGGCCGAAGATTCTTGGGTTGACCGAATATAGGGTTAGGCTAGCCGAATTTCCTTAAAATATGACTTTAAAAGAGATTGAAGTCATTAACTTAAAAGTCATATGAAATTACTTAACCTAGGGTCATTCCTATGGTCAATATTACCTTTGACATATATGGTTTATCTTTGAACCTTTGCCGCAACTTCTATTGCAGAGTCGATAGTCTTGATCTTGATATGTTTGTTGAGGTTGACTCTTATCTTCTCAAAGAACTTGGCTTTCTCACACAACCTCATGCCCTATACTATTCTTTACGAAATTTGACAAATATACTGTGTTTAGCACTCACATTTTGTGCTTAGCACTCATGCCTTCTGTTGTCACATTAGCTCAAGTACCGGATATTTAGTCATTAGAACCTCCAACAACAGAAGAAACTATGATTCCTGAGCAAGACATTTTCTCAGTCACATCAATCCAAATGACGACGAGACAATTCTAGCAGAGAAGAACACATAGTTAGGGGCCGTCACCACTTTGGAGAAGACAATCGCATCTCAGGGAACACTTGACCCTTTTATTGCTATCGCATCAACTTCTCCTCCAGCACCTAAGGATTCTCTGTTGAGCTCTTAATTGTGCATATTCTAACCTCAATTCATCACTCATTATGCACAGTTTACATGTTTAAAGGACTAATGTAATGCATGATTTGTGATTGTAGGAACAAGATGGAGATTTCACTAATTAAGGCTAAATAGGAGCACTCTATATACATTGAAGATCACAAGACTAAGCATGAAAGGGTGGAAGAAAGAAGCACAGGTAAGAAGGAAAGAACACAGAAAAAGACACCCACGATCGGTCGTCCGACCGGTGGTCTACAGCCAAAACTGGTCGTCCGACCGGTCCGACCACTCAAAAGACTCCTGCTACGAAAGTTTCTGGACCATCTGCGACCGGTCGTCCGACCGGTCCTTGAATAAAAATTGCAAGATGGAATTTCTCCAAAGCTCGCTGGACATGTTGATGAGGCACACCGACCGGTCGTGACCAGTCGGCCAGAGAACATCCCAACTCCAGAAGCTTGCTGGACTGATGAGAAGACCAGCCAGACCGGTCACGACCGGTCGGCCATGCGTAATATTACACACTTTTCGTTTTTTTACGCCGATTTTCTCTGCGCACTGCGTAAGTTTTACGCAAATTCTCGAATATTCTGAAGTTGCAGAGCCTCCCACTATAAAAAGACACCTAGGGATCGTTCCTAGTGTATCTTAGAAGAGTTTGAGCAAGGTGGGAGGCGGCGGAAGTGGATTTCGGAGTTCCATAACTCCTAGTTTGTTTTACTATTTTATATTTTTCTTAGTTGTTTCATGTTTCCTTGGATCATGAACGGCTAAACCTCTTAGCTAGGGCTAAGAGGTGAAGCTTGTAGTGAATCTAAGATGTTTCAATTCGTTCTAAGTTGGTTTTAAGATTGAATTTCATGTTTATGAACAATGGTTTGAAGTTTATACAAGTTCTAAGTAGTTTTTCTTAGTCTTATGATGACTCATGGATGTTTGGGAGAATTACTTAAGTTATTAATTGTTGTGTGCTAGTCTAGACCTGTATGATCCGAGGAATCGGAGTACGCTCTAGTACTATGATCTTCATGTGGGAACTTCCTACCAAAGTTCTACTTTTCTGGTTTTCTGAATTATGTAAGAGACTGTGCATGTGATTTGATTCAAGTTCAAATCATGATCTAGCTTTGTCTGGTGACAGGACTTAATGATGATCATGATTATGAACTTAGTTTATTGGAATTGGGACTAACCTATGCAATTGAGCATGCTCATCCTAGCTTGCATTAAGTGAGTTATATGCATTGGTCTTACATATGGCAGATTGTTTGGTTTAACAGCTCTATCATCCGGCTAGATAGATCTTAATATCGATTCTAGTTGAGAAAGTGAGAAACCACAGTGGATTGAACATCAAGGATTGCTACAAGTGGATCCTTGAACCCCTTGTAAGACCCATACCCTTATTTGCCCTCCGTACGCTTAATTTTCGGTGCCGGTACATCCCGGATGGACCAGATTAGCGAGCCTTGATCGCAACCCTGTTTTAGTACCGCATCGACCCAAGACCTATTCCAACATCGCGCGGCACACCCCATTGCGATACCCGGTGTGTAAGTTGTGTCATTTGCATAATCCGATGTGAGCCGCGCAACGCGCGTGTGGCGTAGGCCCCACTTGCACAAATCCCAAGATCATGTCAAATCAATCAAATCTATCACCATCACCCTCACCCATACCCCTCTCATTACCCTACTCTACACAACCCATACCCACCCCATCACTCTCTCACCCCAAAGTCAAATAAAGCCCATACCTCCCATACCCCTCTCCCATGCTAGCCGCCGCCACCATCACCCCATGATTCCTCTCTTCCCCCCCCCCCCCCCCCCCCCCCCCCCCCCCCCATACAAGTCCATACGTGGGGGGAGAGGAGGCCTCCTCATTTTCCTAAATTTGCAACAAGAGAAAGGAGAGAGAAAGAGAGAAAGAGATTTGAGAGGAGAGAGAGAGAGAGAGAGAGAAAGATTTGAGAGAAGAGAGAGATTTGAGTGATCGAGAGAGAGATTAGAGAGATTGAAGGAGGGGATCAAAGCTTGGAGGACCCCGATCTCTGTCCGGACCGTCCGATCGCCAACCCGACCCAATCCAACCGTCCAACCATCCTTCGAGGTGAGTGCAAGGGGGGCCATAAACCCCTCCATTTTCTTCATTTCCTTCCATTTTCCTTTTTCTTTTGGGCCCATCTTGTGGTGGACAATCAAATGGATGGATTGGATCATCCACGTATGGGCCCCACTTGCTAATAAAATAAATTTAAAAAAAAGAGAAGGAGAGTGGCCGCTGGACAGTCAGCGTCCAGAGAACGCTGCTGCCTAGCAACACGTGGGCTACACCCCTTTTGGGCGTTGGGCAGGGCCCCACTCGTGGGACCCACCTTGATGTATGAGTTGATCCACACCGTCCAGCTGTTTCTCCAGCCCATTTTAGGGCAGGGCACCAAAACTGAAGAAGATCCAGATCTCAGATGGACCACACCATGGCAAATAGTGGAGATAAGGACGTCCACTATTGGAACTTCCGTGGCTCGCTGTGATGTTTGTGGACCAAATCACCTGCCCAATATTGGGCTTATTGGGTCGCCCATGAGATGGGGAACTTGATGGACGGATTGGATCACACCTATGTGGGCCCCACTTGAAATAAGCATAGGATAAAAGAAAAAAAAAGGGAAGAAGAACAAAAAAAATGTTTGAACGTCCAGATGCAGGACATTCTGACGCTAGAACGTCCAGCGTCACGTGGACGCCGTAATGGGGTCCCCACTCGTAGGACCCACCTTGATGTTTGTGTTCCATCCACGCCGTCCATTTGATTACCCAGATCATTTTAGGGCCCGGGCCCAAGGATGAACCCGATCCAAGTTTTAAACAGACCGCACCACATGAAACAGTGGAAATAATGATGTCTACTGCTGTAAATTCTTCGGCCCACTTTAATGTTTCTAGACCGATTTACATACCCAATATTGGGCTCATTGGGCCCATAATGACATGGCCTAGCTGATAGACGGAGTGGATCACCCTTATGTGGGCCCCACTCGATGAAAACCTTGGATAAACAAAAAAAAAAGAAAAATATAAGAAGAAGGAGGGCGCCTCTGACGCTGGGCGTACCAGCGTCCACGAACGCTGGCTCGTGCCAGCTGGTGGCCCACTCGTGGGTCCCACCATGATGCATGTGCTGTATCCACACCGTCCATCCATCTGGGGAGATCATTTTAGGGCATGATCTTAAGAATGAGACCGATCCAAATCTCAAGTGGACCCCAGTTGAAAGAAATCAGTGAGGACAGTGACAAGGCCGTTGAACCTTCCTACGGCCCACCATGATGATTATTTGAGATCCAACCTGTTCATAATTCCACACATGCGTGAAAGAGGGAAAACAAAATATCAGCTTGATCGAAAACTCAATAGGGCCCACCTAGAATGTATGTGCCTTATCTATTACGTCCATATGTTTTTCCAGCCCATTTTAGCAGCTGAGCCCAAAATTTAAGCATATCCAAATGTCAAGTGGACCATGCCACGGGAAGCAGTGGGAATAATGATCTCCACCGTTGAAACCTTCCCAGCCCTACAGTGATGTTTATTTGTCATCCAACCTGTTCATAAGATCCCATGGATATGGATGGAGGGGAAAACACAAATATCTCCTTGATTTAAAACTTCTTGGAACCAAGCTGGGTACCACGCTGCCCAGCAGGTGGCCCACCCTATGGGTCCCAACGTGATGTATCTATTAGTTCCACCATGATGTATCTGTTCTATTCATGCTGCCCATCTATTTTTCCATGCCATTTTAGGATATGGCCCCAACAATGAGGCAAATCCAGATGTTAGGTGGGCCACACCCGCAAGGAATAATGGTCACTGATGCCCACCATTGAAACTTCCTTGGGGCCACTTTATTGTTTATTTTTCATCCGAATAGAAGTTGTGGACCCATATTTGGGTTCCACCTTGATGGATGTATTGTGTACCATGCCACCCGTCTTAATCGACGCGTGGGGCCCGATTTGAATGGGCTTCACTTAGAAAATGGGGGTGATTGAATACCTACCACTGAAACTTTCTAAGACTGGTGATGTATATTTGCTATCCGACTAGTGGGCGGGGCCCACCTTGGTCCTTCCTTTGATATATATGTTTTATCCATGCCGTACACCTATTTTGTCGGCCTACTTGTATATGCAAGCCCAAGTATGGGGCCGATGTGGTCTCAAGTGGGCTATGCCACGAAGACCTTTACATTTCCAATGGGACCCACAGTCCGGGTCCCACTCTTTGTATATATATTGGGCCTTTTAAGGCCAACATTACATTATATATCTAGTAACATGATAGTATACTTAGCTTGATATGTCACACTGATAACATGCTTAGTATAATGAATACCATGCTCATTCATATGCCCATACGCATCATTTGTATGCCTGTTATGGATCATGAATAACCATAGCATATGTTAGTTGGCTTGTTATACTTAGGGGACCCGTGCGAGACAAGGTCGCCCCACATGATTACGCAGTATGCGTAAGTTTGGTGCATGACGTGGATTGTATGACTCATGCATTTCGCATTATGTATGTTACGATCGCTTTCACACCCCAACAGCATTGGGGTGGTGGCCACCATAGTCACATTGTGGTTGGCAGTATTGGACACCGAAAACTTGTTCTAGTACGTGGGCGCTATGGATGTCCTTGGGTGAAAGTCCCTAAACCCTGTGGTACCAGTAGGATGCTCCAGCGTCGAGACCGAGTGGATAACATGAGCGCCCGTGTGCCAAATACCAGTAGGCCGCGTCTCCCACTATGTCGAGGTCGGTTGGAAAGGGGTGTGACCTTATCCGCCCGGGTGCAGTGGGCTGTAAGCTAGGTCGAGTCTAACCAGCTCATGGAATGGGTCCGCTATCGGCGAGCCGGGTGGGCATTGGCATACCACTGACGAGGCGGATAGTGAGGTCTTTTCTACTCGCTTGGTTATGCGCGCGATGTGCGGCGGCCAGTATTAGAGTATACTAGACCCCGGTGATGTCCTAGATGAGAACTATTTTGATATATGGATCAGTTAAGGATTGACGTGTTTGCATTGCATCTCTAGCATGTAACACTCGGCCATGTAGGCCCTTGCATCGTGTAGCCTTGGGATGGCTGATAGCATTCATGAACTTGGTAATTTAGCCCTCTACTACTTTCGCTTACTCTGATATCTGCATACTTGTTATATGCATCACACGCGCACACACGCACTCTACTGAGCTTTGTAGGAAGCTCATGCGCCTTTGTTTACACTGCAGGTACTAGGGCACATCAGCAGCATTGAGCGCGGTGCATGTACCTAATATTTTGGATTTCTGCTACATGTTGTATTTCCCTTTCCAGCACTGTACTCAACAAACTTTTTAGTGGATATTTAATGATGTTTTATGGTTTTAATTATGCTCCTGTACAAAAAATTTACCCTGAAAATCCTCTTGGTAGGATCCCAGGATCGAAACCTGGCACATGAGAGCTAGGAGCCGAGAATGGGGTACTACGGAGGCTGTTGGCACCAAGGTCGGCGATCGGAGAATTTAGTGAGCCTGGTCCCCGAGTTTGGGGCATGATACCCTAGTGCCTTTTTATAATTGTTTACCTTCAATTTAGTTCAAAGTTGTTATTTACATCAATCTCATACAAAATCTGGTTGTTAGCTCTCAATAGACACTATTGGATGT
This sequence comes from Liriodendron chinense, assembly GCA_003013855.2. Classification (NCBI taxonomy): domain Eukaryota; kingdom Viridiplantae; phylum Streptophyta; class Magnoliopsida; order Magnoliales; family Magnoliaceae; genus Liriodendron; species Liriodendron chinense. The sequence continues at coordinate 3,168,762 of ML058466.1, read as the reverse complement.
GTTTGTGAATTCCTACACAAGTCCCTGTGGATCGACCTCGGTCTTACCGAGATTATTACTACATTGCAACCCTACACTTGGGGAAGCGAACATTCTCTATCACCCGTCCTCCATCCCCATTGACATCAACCTTTCCTCCAACCTCAACTCGCTGTCACTGGCTCGTACTTGCAGTGGACGACGTCTCCCCACCAGTAGAAGTGTCGATTGATCCTGCAATTATTATCCCGCCATCACAATCTCCAATTCCTCCTCCCCTTGGACCAAACCCACCTGCATCGGTCACTTGCAGAAACTTCTTCTGAACCCAAAGAGAACAAATCCTTAAGGGGGACTTCTCAATATTGAAGGAATTTTGGACACCTTGGGACGAGCACTTGCCGATGAAGGTACCGCTCCTAAATTGCCTACGATTCCAGACGAGATTGGTATTCTTTAGATAGAAATCCAGTCCTTGCTGCGTACCCTGGCGCACAACCCTGTGACAAATGAGACAATCAGTACTCTATCTGGTCTGGTCGACCAATATCAAGTCCTTTTCCATATCAAGCCCAGTCTTTCTGTCAGGCTTTTATCATTAAAGAAGTGTCTACATATTCTAAAGGAATCCTTCGATCTTGAAGCCAACCTTAAACGCCTCAAATTAGCTTGTTCAGAGGCTAACCTCTAGATCTCCAAAGCAATTCAAATCAAGGAGAGATTGACGGCTGAATACTCCGAGCTTTGCCAGTTGACCACTTCGATTTCTAACCTGACTCAGTGGGTGACGCACTTGGGGCTCCGCTGGAGATAGGCCTGCACACGAGTCAGGTTGGGCCCAATCCTGGACCTGAACTTCAACATATTTTAAAGGTTCGGGTTTTGGTTCGAGTTATGACCGGGTTGGGCTGACCCACCCTAAACCTACCCTACTTGTAAAAGGGTCAACCCTAACCCTACCCGTACCCTATATGCTAAACTGGGTCGAGTCGGGTCTGGTTAGAACTATGTTATGCTTATTTGTATTCTTTTTAACTTTGTATATTAAAAACAAAAGTGTTTAACGGTAATAAATAGTATTCTCTCTACACAATATCATGAATAATCATTTATTTAACTTCAAAATATATTATAAAATTTAGGTGGAATATTTCTCTGCCTTGTCATTTTCATCTTCTTCTTCATCTTTCTCCACATCAAAGTTGCGTCCTCCCCACCTAGGAGCTAACCAATCTTAGGCACAAATGAGAGCTTCGACAATAGATGGTGTAAGTGAGCTTCTCTCTTTTCTAACAACCCTTCCCCCGGTGCTAAATGTCGATTCTGATGCTATAGTTGAAATAACGATTGAAACTATATCATGCGCCATCCTTGAGAGTATAGAAACTCATATGCGTGATTCTTCCACCATTCTAGAACATTAAAATCTTTAGCTTGATTTCTTAAAACTAACATATTTGTCAAGTTCTGTTTTGTTATTCATTCTTACCGTAGTTTCTTCATTTGTTACAAAGGAATACATTTCATCAAATACACTCCCATTCACCTTGGAAGTCATGGCTTGAGAAGAACCAGCGATACATGTCGGACTGACTTCTGCAACTTCAGATTCGCTGACATAGTATGGATACAAAGCTTCAAGCGCATCGCATACGGATTTAGTCCGTTGTTCTGCTTGATTAGCTTTTCGAAACTTTCTAAACACAAACTTGACCACAAATAAATTCGTCATCTTCCAAAACCATAAAAATTGACATTAACAGAGAACATTTGTTCTAATACTTCTCAAACTTTTTATCCATATTCTTCGTCATCATCATCATATATATATATATATGAGGGCTCAACATATTTTGGCAATTGCATCCTTAATTGCAATATATTCCTTTAGGAATTTATTCTTAGTAGGATACAATGTTTCTGAAAAGATTTTCGTGTTTTCATAAAATACTTGAAGCAAACTGTAAACTTCTTCAACCCTCGTCCAGTCTTCATCATTTGGGAGCCACTCAAATGCAACATCATATTGTGCATAATACTTAAATGCACTCTTCAGTTCTAATGCAAGTTCCAAGCATTTCGAATGTGGAGTTCCATCGTGTACATACGTCTAATTTTAAAGATTTCTTAGTATTCAAATTAAGACGTTGTATAATCTCCTTCCAAGTATGTAGTCTTGATGGGGACCCCCTTATATATTTGACACTTTCACGAATATTCTCAATCGTTGGATCAAACGTACGCAGGCCTTCTTGAACAATATCTGATTTAGAATAGTCTTCCTCCAAAGTATAAACTTCGCATTGAATGCAAGGTCAACTTCAGATTGTGGGCCACAACATCATTTGTCGATGCATTATCAATGTTATGGCTGATATTTTGCCATCTATACCCCATTCGAAAATGCATTTTGAAATGCAATCCGTAATCATACTCCTTTATGAGGAGGAAGGTGCCGAAAGTTGAGAATAGCCTTGCATAACTTCCAATCTTCAACGAATTGTGCAGTAACTAAAATGTTGCCCATTCTCCAATTTAAAGCAGTCCAGAGATCTGAAGTCAGCGCAATCCTCGAAGCTGATAGAAGTCGAGACTTCAAATTAACTTTCTCAGCTTCATATATGCTCATGTACTCCCTTTGTATAGTCATACGAGATATATTCTCCACTTTTGGATTCAAATATTTAAGAAGTTCCATGAATAGTTTACTCTCAACAAGTCTGAATGGTTGTTCATTTACGATAAGAAATTTAAGCAATAACTCTCTCATCTTCTCCTTCATGTAACTGTATGTCCTCAAAGATGTGGACCCACTAGCAATTATACTGAATGTAAGGTGTTGCTGAGTAGGCATTCCTTTCTTAGGCTTCATAATGCACTTCCTGATGTGTTTAACAAATGCAGAAGTCGACCCATCAGTAGGCTTCCTTGTAACATTTTTTACAATGGATGCATTTGATTTTTTTCTCACCAGATTCAATGATTTCTTCAAAGTCTTCCCATACATTTGATATTTTTTCTTGTATTAGTCTGGATTTTACCTCCTTGTTCATCCATCGATGTATTTCCTTCCAAATCGATAGGAGATGTCATGGACGCATCTCCTACTGTAGCGTTTGAAACTTTATCTTAATGTGAGTATGATGACATCTAATACACATCATAAGAGAGAATAACTTTCTCAGAAAATTTGTTTCTATAAATAATTACGTAGTAACTTTTAAATTTTAGATTGTCCAAACAACACATCTTAACTCGAATTTCAGGTACACGAATAGGGACATTTGAGACTCAGGTACCCGAATAGGGACACACACATAGGGAGAGTAGGATTTTCGTGACCGCTTTTCTCTCAAGATTTAATGATAAAAATAAAAATTGAAGAAAAATAATGAAAAAATGATTTTTATAAAATTCATTGACTTGTGAGAAAGATAAGAACTATGATTAGGTGCATCTGGACTATTCATTAAGTGGGCCCATTATGTACACATGGACCACCTTTTTCTCATATGGGACAGGCTTTAATAGTCGTCATGCAATATGTTTATGTTAATTCTTATCATCATGATATTGAACCTCTACTTTATACATGATATAGCCCATTCCATCACATTATATGTATGGTTTGCATGTTTAAATGGCCCATCTAATACATATTTTGTGATTGTAGGAATGAGAGCAGACTTCATCTAATTGAAGGCCAAAAGGAGACATTTAGGAGCCTTGAATGAAGACCCAAGGTGCGCCAAAGAAAGAAGAAAGCAAAGAGAGAGGAAGGAGAGAAGAAAAGAAAGAAGAATGCAGAAAATGGTTCCGACCGGTCTTGACCGGTCTGCTGCACTCCCTAGACATCTAACAGACAGGCTATTCCCGTTTCTGGTTTTCGTCGAAGAGAAGCTAACACATCCATGTCGAAGAGAAGCTCGACACCAAAATAACGCAAGTGGTTTCGTGTCGATCGGAGCTATGGATTGACCGTGGTGGCCAAAACAATACGAACTGTCCAGAAAGTTCCAGATTCCGCCTACTCCACTCTGGGCCGGTCCAAGTGACCTATCATTGATGATATGAAGAATCTACTTTGACCATCTTCTAGACCACATCAATATATGAATAACCACAAAGTTTCAGATCAAAAGGATGTGTGGTTTGATCGTACCGGTTGAGGAAAGATGGACCATCCAGAAAGATCCAACTGCGCAGATTTTATAAAAGCCCTAAGTGTTCTAATTTTCGGACTATATTTTGGAATTTTTTTGGACAATATAATCCATTCATCATGTAGAGGAGGAAGTTTTTTACCAATGTTCAAAATTTGAGATCAATCCGACCTCTGTACACTCCGAGGCATTGAAAGCAAGATGACTGGTTCTGAAGGTACCCGAATTGCGTGATTTTGAAAGGCGGTCACTGATCTGATTGGTAGGCCCATTCAGAAGATAATCTTGGAAATCTAAATCATCTATGAGGAAGATCACAGTACAAGGAAGCTTCAAATCAAATTTGAAGGCAATCCGACCATTGGTTAAGCCGTACAAAGCGAAACAAAATCTGTTGTGTTGCGGTACTCTTGCTGTATTATAAAAGGAGGTGCTCTCTTCTCTTCCAAGGCAAGCAAGGACGTGGGAAGCAAGGAGTTCAAGTCCTAAGAGGCTACCTAGCCTCTTACAGCTAGTTTTTCTTCCTTTTCTTAGTTCTAGTTCTAGTTTTAATATGCTTTTCTTAGTTAACCTCTTAGCTAGAGCTAGAGGTGAAATTTGTAGATGGTTTCCATGCTTTAATTCTTTTATTTCAAGTACCCTTTTCTTAATTTTGGATTTTGAACTTCTAGTTTAAATAAAGTTTGAATTTTTAGATGAATTATGAGAGTTTGTGTACTCTGGACATGAGTTCCTTACAATTCTCTAAGATTGCTATGTTGAGTTTGTTTAGATTCGAATTGTAGTAACTCCAGAGCATGCCATAGTCTCTTGGCATGGCTGTTACTTCGAAGGCTACAAGTTTGAGTTCTATGTGCATCATTAGAACTAGAAATTTGATTTTCAGATTTAAGTGGAACTGTTTGTGCTTGAATGCTATATCATCCAATTAGATGAGAGATAAGACTTTGATTCTAATTGTGTTATGTTTGGATGAATGGATTGGTATTAAACTACTACAAATGGATAATTGATGCTAATTGATGCTCTAGTTCTACCCAAATCTCAGATTTTCTATTTAGTTCTTAAAAACTATTTTTCTAAAAACTTCTTAGATTCAAGTTATTAGAGTAATTGAAATTGTTTACCTCTTTCCCTGTGAATCGACCTCGGTCTTACCGAGATTTATTACTACATCGCAGCCTTGCACTTGAGGCGAGCGAACACATGACCTGCTAGTTTACTACACTACACATAGTGCGTTGGAAAAGGCTTCATATCAACCTAAAAATCAAACCTCAAACAAAAACTAAATCAAATCCATGCAATAAACTAATAATCAAAGATTAAACCCTAGATTAGCTCTAAAACAAATAGATCAATCAAAATTGTTGAAAAAGAATGGAGCTATAAATGTCCTAGAGGGGGGTGAATAGGATAACTGAATTCAATTCTACTTCTTGTAATCTTAAAATAAATCGGAAAATCAATCACAAGACTAGCAAGAATTTACAATTAATCAATCTGAAAGTAAATAGAGATCAATATGAAAACCTTGGATTAAATCGTAGGACAACCTTTCATTTAGAGATTAAGTAGTACAATCTTCCACTTAGCAAACTAAGTCGGACAACCTTATATCACTTAGAAATCTAAGTAGGACAACCTTATGTCACGATTTAAGGATTCATAAATAATCAAGCACATAAACAGATAATCAATAAAGCAATCACCATGACACAAAGAGTTATAGTGGTTCGGTGCTAAAAACAACTTGCACCTACTCCACTCCCAAAATTACTTCTCCTTGTAATTTTGGCTTTCTACTATATAAAGGTTTTCACAGGTTCACCTTTAAAACCTAATACAGAGATTATGATTTTCACAAGCTTAATACAACAAAACCTCAAATGATTTTCACAGGCTAATCAATAACCTCAAGTGATTTTCACAGACTAATCACTAACAACCTGATTTGAGATTTTCACGAGCTATCTCAAACAAAAAACCCAACGGTAATAGAAAGGTATTACCGTTCTTCTTGTAGAAGGAGATGAAGCTTAACAGAGATGAAGCTTCAATAATACAGCCATCCGATCTTTGTAGAAGGTAAACCAATACAGCTCAAACAAGATGGATTTAGAAATTTCTAAAAAGAGTTTTCCTAAAACTGAAATTTCAGTTCTCTTTTCTCTAGTATGAGAATGATCTTCTCTTTACACAATCTAAATAAATGAGAAGAGAACTAAGATAGTTATAAAATAAAATAGGAATTTAGAATAAATAATTAGATTATAATGGAGAGTTTTTTTTACAAAAAAAGATAGTAATTTTCGTGCTTTTGATTGATGAAAAATAGAGTGGAAGAAAGCTCTATTTATAGTAAAAAAAGTTAGGTCTTCGGTTGACCTAAGATTTCCTTCGGGCTAACCTAAGAATCAACCGTTTTAGCCCAACGACTATCAGATTTCATGGGATAAGATTTTGTTCAAACTTTGGCTGACCCGAGTGTTGGTTCGGCTAGCCCAAGACAGGGTCAGGCTGACCCGAGATCCGAGTTTAGAAAACAGTTTCAAATTTGGAAACTTGACCGAAGTTTCTTCAGCTAGCCGAAGCCTATTTAATGAGCCGAACACAGGGCTGGGCTAGCCGAACATCTCCAGAAATTCTCAATCAAGCTTGCTGGAAACTTGACCGAAGATTCTTGGGCTAGTCGAAGATTCTTGGGCTGACCGAACATAGGGTTAGGCTAGCCGAATTTCCTAAAATATGACTTTATCAAAGAGATTAGAGTTATTAACTAAAAGTCATACGAAAACACCTAACCTAGGATCATCACTATGGTCACTATTACCTTGGCATATATGGTTTATTTTCATAGCTTTGCCACATCTTGTTGTAGAGTCGATAGACTCGATCTTGATGTGTTTGTTGAGGTAGAGACTTGTCTTCTCAAAGAACTTGGCTTGACCACACAACCTCATGCACTAAACTAGTGTCTACGAAATACGACAACTATACTGTGCTTAATACTCACATTTTGTGCCTAGCACTTACAATCTCCCCATTTGTCAATTTCGTGACAAAACACAACATATTACAATTACAAGCGACTCTCAACATCCATAAAAAGAATAAAATAAAACTTTTTATCTTGTAAACTCTTGTATTGAATACTCCCCCTGGAAGTATACTGCTCACCTTGCAAATATGCTCAGAAAGAAAAAAAAAATTGCACTTGCACAACAGAGACATAGCAGATAGCATAACATAGAGCATTAACATATAATATAGAGCATTAAAAACTATTTCTCCCCATTTTTGTCACAAGTTGACAAAAGAAGAAAAGCAAATAAAAAGGAGTCCTGTAACATAGTAGTATACTGAGTCTAAAGTACTCATAAACATTCATTACAACTAACTAGAAATGGACAATCATTCTTACTCAGATGAAGAGGAAGGTAATGGCATCTCAGGATCAATACGTTTCAGACTCTTGCTCATATGATGAAAATACTTTTTCATATATTTCATGCTAAGCTTTTATGTTGTAACAAGAGTTTCTTGAGAGACATGCAGAGAATCCATCCTCTGTTCCAGGGCAGATACGAGAGTTATAATCAGAAGGATTATAATCAGGGTCATCTTCATCTTTATCATCAGCTTTAACTTCATCAATAAGTCATCTATATTCACATCGCCTTCAACGCCTTCTTCAGCATAAGCACCAAGTTGTTCAAGTAGAGGCTCCAAAGTCATCATATTCAAATTAGAATTATTGAAAGAAAGTTTGGACTCCGGTGCCTCTCCAGTTGGAATTTGAACATGCATATTTAGTGCAAGAGTAGTAATGAGATAACTGAAAGGAAAATATCCATGCTTAGACTGCATGCGATGTGAATAACGTAGACACAAATGAAAGTAGGAAGACAAATACGAATCCCCGTAGCAATAGAATACAAGACACGTAACATGAAGGGAGTGGGATCAGTTTTGTTTCTTGCTCTAGGATAGACATTCAAAGTGAAGATACGATGAAGCACACGTAACTTAGGAAATAATTTTTTAAGAGAAAGAGCATTACCAAATCTTCAATCCGCATCAAATCCACACAATACTCAGGTAACAATGTTTTTCTCAGATTAAGACATCCTATCAAATAAGGGAGGAATTGAGATTCCATCCTCTGTCATGTCAATTTTCATAAGTGACGCTATGGTAGAGAGTGTGATTGTCGCCATTTCCTCTAAGAATTTAATCTTAAAGAAGATGTTATCACCGAGAGAGAATTCTGAGATGGAGGAATACATGCCTTGGACTATCGACTGGTAAACATTTCCTCCCAATTGGAGACTTTTTCCCAACCGACCTCGGAAAGAAGATCATGCAACTCATATTTTGCAATATAATTGAGATTAACAAATCTTTCAATAATGATTTCTCTAGAACGAAAATCACGGACATAGTCGGGATCATCTTTCGGTGGTGGAATTGTCTGAATCTCTCTTCGAGTGGAACGAGAAGATGAGCCGAGATAGGATTTGCTAACGGCTCGTTTAGGACGACATTCCATGACAAAAAATTGAAGAAGTATAACAAGATAAGCATTCCAACAAAAAAAAACCCTACATGCCAAATGATGGAAGAAAGATGCAAGGGAGAAAGAGAAGAAAGAAGAAAAAAGTTGCAGAAAAACATGCACTGCCAACCGGTCGGCTGACCAGTCGGCCATGGCCACCGACCGGTCGCCAGACTGATAAGAATTTCAAAATCAATAGGCACCATGTTGCTGAACTTACTGGACAAAAAATGCTCAAAATTGACCGGTCATCCGACTGGTCGGCCACCACTGATGACCGGTCGTATATTCCTGAGCCATGAAGTTTTTAAGCAAAACCTTGCTGGACCAAAAAGAGGCAGATCCGATTGGTCGGCCAACGCCATGACCGGTCAACCAAGCGAAAAATCAGAGAAAACTTATTCTTCAAGCTCCAAAAATTCATGCACTGCATAAGTTGTTACACACTTCTAGAAGATTCTGAGGTGGTGGAGCTTCAATGCTATAAAAGGACACCTAGGGGTGGATTTGAACTTATCATAAAAGTCTTGGGAACTCGTGGGAGGTGAAGAGGATCATCATGGAGCATCCACAACTCCTCCAAATCTGATTTTTCATGTTTTCTAGTTACTTTTCATTATTTTCAGTTGAAGTATGATGATGCTCGGCTAGAATCTTTTAGCTAGGGCTAAGAAGTGAAGCTTGTAATTAGTTCTAATGTAGGGTTTATTTAATTTAAGTACCTTTACTTAAATTTTGGATTTTTAAGTTCTAGTTTGAATAAAGTTGATATTTTTGGATGATTTATGAGAGTTCATGTACTTCATACATGAGTTCCTTGCAAATCTCTAAGATTGCCATGTTTGGATTGATTATATTCGAATTGTAATAACCCTAGATCATGTCATAGTCTCTTGGCATGGCTTTTACTCCGAAGGCTACAAGTTTGAATTCTATGTGCTTCATTAGAACTAGAAATCTGATTTCTAGATTTAAGTGGGATTGTTTATGTTTGAATGCCTAATCTTCCAACTATATGAGAGATAGAACTTCGAATCTAGTTATGTTTATGCTTGGATGAATGAATTCTCATTGGACTACTACAAGTGGATCCTTGGGGCCCTAGTCCCAATAATTATCAGATTTTTCTAAAAGTTACTATTTTACTTAGTTTTTAAAATCTAATTCTAAAATTGCTGAATTTGAAGTTGCTAGAATTGTTTGAATTGGTTTACCCTAATTCCATGTGGATCTATCTCGATCTTACTGAGCTATTACTACATCGCAAGCCTTGCACTTGAGGCAAGCGAACATCTATTCAAGTCTCGGGCCTATCTGCCTTGGATTAGGTGGAGCAACAACCTCTCAAGACTATGCATAGTTCCTACTCTAGCGAGGTTATGGCCTAATTAAACTATGAGTGGCTAATTAGTCATCCTAAAGTGACTTGTGCATGATGTGGCCCGAGCATGTGTTCGGGCTTACAGGTGGGTGATTTTATGAGATGTTACAATCTACCCCCTTACGAAAAATAATTCCATCCTCAAAATTGTACCTTCTCATATTCCTCTCGTAGGTGAGAGTAATTCTTTCGAATCTCAGCTTCAGTTTCCCACATGGCTTCTTTTTCGGAATGGTGCACCCATAACACTTTAACCAATTGGATAGCTTTGCTACGAAGGACGTGTTCTTTCCTGTCTAGAATGTGAATAAGTCATAGCACGTAGGAGGCATTCTTTTGAATTTCGACTTACTCCCACTTTATAATGTAATACGGGTCAGGTATGTACTTCTTCAACATAAAGACATGGAATACATTATGCACTCTCGTAAGAGAGGTCGGTAAGGCGAGACAATAGTCAACTGCGCCTACACGATTTAGGATTTGGAACTGGCCATTATAACGTGGAGTTAATTTGCCCTTCTTGCCGAAATGCAGCACTCCCTTCATTAGCGAGATTTTTAGGAACACGCGCGCCCCTTCTTCAAACCCTAGAGGCCGCCGGCATTTGTCCGCATAGCTTTTCTGGCAACTCTGTGACATTTCAAGGCACCTCCCGATGAGGTCAATTTTTTTAGAGGTCTATTGCACTAGCTCTGTCCCAAGCATACTTCTCTTGCCTATCTTAATCCAATAGTGTGGGGCTTGACAAGGGCGCTCGTATAGAGCATCGTATGGGGTCATGCTGATGATTTCTTGATAGTTGTTATTGTATGCAAACTCCGCATAGGGAAGGCACTCATCCCAACTGTCCTTAAAATCCAATGCACATACACGAAATGTCTTCTAGTATTTTTGTACTTCCTATGTGCATCGCAAGCTTGGACTTATGGGTTAAGTCTATGATCTTGATTTTTAATCCCTACACATTTTGGACGCATAGGCTGCCCTGAAATCGTAAGCCTTCGTCACTTTTGGTGTGCCACCTTGGCTCGGCTCCTTTGGCTACCAGATCCTTCTTCTTGCATAATGATTTGTCCCGATCCTAGGCTCCAATAATCTTACAATCTACCTCCGGTTCCACTCAGAGATGGGCTATCCTTTCATATTGCTCTGCTATGGTGAGTTTAAATTTGAAATCTCATACGAACTCAACCATAGTCCATTCCTTCACCATTAGAGGAGCTGCAAACTCTAACATCCTTTTGCGGATCAGGGCATCGACTGCCAGGTTCGCCTTACTTGGGTGGTAGGACACCTCAAAATTGAAGTCCTTAAGTGTCTCCATCTAGTGCCGCTACCTCAAGTTCAGATCGAGCTGAGTGAAGATGTACTTCAGACTCTTTTAGTCGCAGAGCAGTTCAAACTCCTCCCCATACAACTAGTGCCTCCACAATTTTAAGGCGAAGATAATGGTGGCTAATTCCAGGTCATGTGTGGGGTAGTTTTCTTCATGCTTTCACAGCTGTCGGGAGGCATAATGATTACTCGGTCCTTTGGCATCAACATGCATCCTAACCCGACTTGTGACGTGTCTGTGAAGTTAACTTATCCTTAAGCTCTTGGAATGTGGCCTCCGCCTTCTCGTTCCATGCAAATTTGATGTCCTTGCAAGTCAATTGGGAGAGCGGTCTCGTAATCTTGGAGAATACTTGATGAATCAACGGTAGTAACCCGTTAGTTCGAGAAAACTCCACACTTCAATCGCTGACTTGGGTTATTCCCAATCTTGCATGGCTACAACCTTAGCTCGATCCATAGCAATCTCGTCTGCCGAGACTACGTGCCCAAAATGTTGGGGCTATCAAAGAAAATTTTCATGAGACGAACCCCTACCCTTTCACAAATCGACTAAACGGAGCGCAAATTGGTCGTTGAGAGGACCTAGTGTCCTTTAACATCCTGGATTTTCGATACTCGAGTATTAAATGTACTCAAGCGTCACTAAAAATTTTTCTTAATTTAATTAGCAGTGCTTGTGCATACACCTGATTCAAGATTCAAAGATTTTGGGATCATGTTCATGAAATTTTAATTCTAGAATTATAACTCCATCAAAACTTCATAGACTACTTGGACAGAAAAATCTAATCGTATAAATTCAATTTGATACTCTTAGGAAAGTCATTGATTTTGCTTAATTGCACAAATCTTCTACCTAACTGTATAATCTACAATTTTTTTTATCAAGATCTAAGAAGACCATAAATAATTTAACCCAATGATTGAACCATAATGAAGATCAGTTTAAAATTACCATAGCTACTAGCTTAGATCCTCACCATTCTAAGTCTAGAAGGTGGGTTAACCAAATTGCCATTACGACCTAAAGAACTGTACATATTCAACCTAGAGCCCTTAAATAACAAGTTAATGTGCACTATTGCCTTAATCTAGTGCCTGGCGATGTGAATTACAAACTTAATATTAAGATCTAAAGAATCGTATTCCCTCAATTGTCTTAAAAGTGTCTGAAATGCTTAAAAGAGCTCTAAACCACTCGTTAGTAGGCTAACGATCACAATGCTATAGAAATTTGTTTATCTTAGTGGTCTTGACATCCCACGTGGATTAGATGTTCGAGACCCTGTGCAAAATTGTGCAACTTAGATCAGGACTGAGAGTGTGAGTTAGTGTGAGTCACCTCAATTTTTCTAGAAACTCTTTATAAAGGAAATTCATTAAGGATTAGGGATATAAGTCAGAATTTTTGGGTTTTTCTTGGGGTTTTGAAAGAGTTTTGCTGAAATTCTTTGAAGTAGCTACCAATTCTTCCATCTAATCAACGCTTGTCAACAATCGAAGGTAAATCTTCGTCTAGCATTATAGATTAGGAGTTAAATCAAAATTTTCTGATTCTAATAGAGTTTTATTTGAAATTCGTGTAGGAAATTAGGGTTTTCTCAAAATCTTTAACGCTAGACGCCAATAAAACATGAAATTTTATTTATAGGTGAGGACTATTTACTTGAAATTAACCTGTATCATCCCTTCACTGTTTCAATTAGTGAATTTTTTTTGTTGGAATTATTCATATTTGAATGTTAGAATTCTTCTATGATTATGATTCACATGCTATACGTGCTAAGTTGATAACATGCTTGTTGGGTTGTATAAATTTGGTATTCATCTTCTAAGCTTGATTTTGTGAAAATAAGAAATTGTTCATTTGGCACACAAAGTGTTTGGTTATATGCTTAAGTGAGGTTTTTAAGGAAATGTTGTATTTTGAGTGTATAACCATGTATAGGGTTCTATGAATTTGCATTTCTTTGGATTAGTCTCTGAAAATTGTCGAATTAGTGGACCACCTACCTTGTGTTGGTCATTATAGACTTAATCGATCGATTGAGGTGAAACTGAAATTGCATCGGATAATCTAATACGACACCCTACGCTATGTGTAGAAGCTTATAAAACTATGACTAAGTCGAAGGGGGGGGGGGGGGGGGGGGGGGGCGTGATAAGGACCATTTTAAAATTCTTTTAAAAACCTCTAGCCTAATTTAAGTAATTAACAATTAAACTAGTTAAGCAAGAATAATTAGCTTCCAAGCCTAAGTGGGTCCAATCACAAAGGCTACAAAAGATAATGTAATTAAGTAAACTAGCCTAAGCATATAGATTATAATGATGCAATGTGTTGAGCTTTTAATCAATGTGCAATTATCTAGACTACAAAGGATATAACTACCTAAACTACTAATCTAAAAAGCTAAGTAAACAATATGAGATTCAACATCCTAAGCATATGTCTACAAGCCTAGTAAACATATATCTTGTGTGTGAATTTGCCTATCATACATAGCATACATTCCATTCAAAAAATTATAGTTAACAATAAAATGGACAATGCTAGAATAACAATGTGCTTAAATCAATCCCAAACACAAGCATGTATAGTAGTTGAACAACTTGTCTGCTCCACTCCCGGTTGTTGTACTCATCCCTTGAGCACACCGAAATTCACTGAAGGAGTTTAAACCAGGTTCCTCCCAACCTATGTGTTTTAAATTGGTTACACCCTACCGGGGAATTTGACAAGGTTTCTCACAACCTATTATGGAGATTCTACTAGTTCATCTCTCAACCAAGATGTTTATGGGTTCCATCCAACCCAGGAGTTTGATAAGATTCCTCCCAACCCTACGGTCCTACTCAAGAACCTAGCATACACTCCCGTCAGAGGCTCCCCTTGAAGACTTGGTCAAATTTGATTTCAAACTCTCACACTTAATCATCCACAAGGAAAGAGTGCAACTGAACTCTTCTACTTGACAACTTACTTGTCGGATTGAGCCACTTGTTCAGCATTATTTGAGTTTCTTGATCTCTGCTCTCTAGTGCTTCAATCAGCTTCTCGTTGCTCCCTCGATCTTGCTACCGATACTTTGTCAAGGCCTCAATTCCAATGATAAGCTACCTTGCATTCAATGCTTTAAGAAATGCCTAAGGTGCTAGGAGGTGGTGTGAATTCTCTCAACTAGTAGGATTTAATTTTCTAGAGGAATTCTACCTAATTAGATCTCTAAAGAGGTTTAGACTAAGGATATACCTATGATGTAGGTGTTTAAAATATCTAGAGATCAAGAGAGAGCAAGTTCATCTTCATATGAGTTTTGAATGCTCCATCTTATGATGAATCACAAGGAAGATGACTTAAGTATAGTAAAATTAGAGCCTAGTGATGTGGGCAATGTGAGTGGCTTTTAATGCTCTCAAATCTCTCTCCTTGCCCCTAAAATCGTGCCACATATTTATTTAGATAAAGCTCCAATGGATAAAAAATAGCAACAAATGTCTAGCTAATGACTGGTCGCACCTCAACTACGACAAGTCGCACGGGGTCATCGATCAGTCGAAAAAGAGCGTAGACCGATCTAATTAAGGGCTGGGATTAGGTTTTCTTGCTCTCCCAACTGAGGCTCCTTGCGGACCGGTCTAATTTAGCCAGGGTTCCAGCAAAGGTTACTAACCCATTTTTTGCCTATGGCAACCGGCTGCCCAGTACCTGCGACTGGTCTCCAGACACATGAGTTGTGTTATTTGTTTATTTTGTTTATAGCAGCTCATGTAACCTCTAAGGCCTCTTTTTGAGTGGTCTTTTAGGATACCTAAGTCCATTCTAAGATTACTAAAAGTTTATCTATTGGGTCAAGTCATCTAGAGGTTTGGTTTTGGTTTAGGTCTCAGGGTTTTGGCTCACCAAGGCATCTCATTTACCTGTTTCTTCTTCCTTGATGCAACGAGTCCATTTGAGTCTTCGGTCTTCATCTTCTTTAGGCTCAACTAACACCTAGACTCACAGACCTACATAATTGACAAATAAGGTGCACTAGTATGTCATAGAAAAGTGCACTAACAGAAACATGGCTAACCAACAGTATTAGCTAGGGCTATTTAGGATACTTTGCACCCAAGGTTGGTCTCGTTGATGTTCACTCAATCCACCAGACCAATTCCATTTAGAGATAATCATGATTTTAAATGTTGTTGAACATCTTATTGAATCTAGAATACCATGATTTCCATTGTTGTACAATTACCATCTAACTATAGACATCTACGACTCAGAAAATCTTACTCGTTACAGCTCATGAGTCGGGCATGGTGGTCTGAGACAATGTGTCTGTGTTGTATTTAGTCTGTGTATGTGAGTGAACTTTATAGTGAGTCTTAAGCACTGATAAAGGTGATGAGCCTACTATCTTGATCTTAGGTGACCCATTATCATATTGTTTTGATGTCTTGCACGAATGCTCGTACCTATGAAATTGTTGATCTGTAGACATCGAGTGACAAACCCTGATGCATTTAGGGACCCTGAAAATAAGCCACGTGGTTCCTAGCTATTTGACTCGTGATATAATTGTGATGTTCTAGCTTATCTAATACTATTGTTTGAATGCAAATTAATAAAGGCTTGACAATCATGCAAACGTCACATAGGTATTATCGGGTGTCTGGTTGTTCATTGACAATTTTACTTAACCCTTTACACATGCATGGATTTGTTGGAAACTCCAGGGTGTTATCCACTCATATGTTGTTTTCGAAACATTCATTTGAACATTATGACTTTATGCATTAATTAACTACCTTATGAAGTTGTTTGTTATGTTGTGCTTTTATTACATGTACTTGATTGTGTTGATATTATATATAACTTAGGAAAATGGTAACATTGAGTTGCCCACTCACTCCCACTTGGGACGGTGCTCTAAAACACCAACCAGATACCATTGATGCAGGTATTATCATTGGCCGCAGTAACAAATTTAGCTAGTGCGAACCTTGTGACCGTTATACTATACCTCCAGTTGCTAATGATCAGGAATAACTGGCAGGCTTCCGATTCGATATTACTGTCAGATTCATTTCCTAGGATTATCAGGCTTCTAGTTCATTTTGGATATGTACATTGCGCCCTAACTGAGTGAATTTTATGGATACTTTGTAATTGTGTGGTGCTGCCTTAATTTAAAAAAATTTATACATTTTTATTTTATTTTAGTTCTTTACTATTGTTTCAAAGCTACTTAATTTAAGCCATTAAATTATGCTTTTGCATAAAAGGTGATACCCGAAAAATCGAGGATCATGGATATACCCAACTCCTGAATTTCGAGGTGTTACATGTTCAGTCTCCAATCTGTCTGTCTCAATGCGGGGGAACACCAGTGGTTCAGTTAAACTTTGAGTCGAGTAAACTTTGGTACACCCTCAATCAAACTTTGAGTCGAGTAAACTCTGGTACGCCCACACATCTTACCCACACTCGAAAATCGAACATAGCCCTCGATCACATGAGTGGCCTAGTTGGATTTAATTGGTAGAAACAAGTGGGTGGAGGTGGGCTACAAGCATGGAGGGTGTGGGCTACTTGGAAAAAAAAAAAGAGAGAGAGAATGTGAGGGGCGGCTAAAATCATCATCGCTTGCTATGGAAAGCACATGGGATCTACACCATAGGTTGATATATTGCTAGAAATATAAAATGATCTAATGTTGGGATACCTAAGTCATTGATCAAATGGTTCCACCCCAACAAGACCCATTCTTTGACCGTTTAGATCAACAGACCATGGGCCCCAGTTGCAAGGAATGGTTGCATCATGACACTATGTGGATCAGGACTGGGCTTCTCGCTTGGAAACTTGGCATGGATGCACGATGTGAGCCCATTGAACCCTAGGGTTAGAGAGATCCGAACCTGAACAAAAGCTCCAATCTAGACTATTTGTATTCAGTCTTCCCAGGTGGTCCTGTACTGCATTAGCTTGTTAGCCCAGCCCTTTTGACTGGTAATAGGAACAGAAGGATGACCATTTTTGTAATTCCATCTAACTTAGGCGCATTAGGGCAACCCATCTCATTTCTCTTTTGGGGAGTTATTTGATGCTCCGGCTACATATGACACTTGATACGCAATCTTTTATAAAAGGTACACTTGGGGAAATGTTAAGTCAAACTAAAACCATTAAATTGTGGAACCTACAGTTGATGAGTTGCAATCAAACAATCAGATTTTTTCAACAATCCTAACCTTTGATTCTTGGACACTTGTTTATTGATATAAAACCATTGGATTTTTTTCATTTTTACCACCCAATCAACGTCCAACAATCAAATAGATAAATAATCAAATAAGAGGAGTATTTGGTTCATTGTATATCTAAATCGGTACCCATAATTTGGTGATTGGAAGTTTATTATTATTATTGCCCCATTCAGGTTTGGGCCTAAACGGAGGTCTGATTGGGTTGGGTACACCGTTTAAGCATCTACATTGAGTTTGTAGACTTTAGTGACTCGACTCAATTAAGGGCATTTATACGGTTGGAGCGACATGATGAATGGATGGATTGCAAATACATGTTCCTTTTGGATGAACGTGGCATGCAAGTAGGCCATTGAAACCCCTCTATTGTATGCTTAATTAATATAATATTTAATGAGAAAGTCTAAGTCCAACTGGTTATACCACAATGAATCGTCCATCCAATGGATACTTCCAGCCTCTTCACGATTAATTGATATAATATTTAATGAGAACATCATGAGTCCAACTAGTTAGACCACTAGGAACACTCCATCCAATGAATACTTCTAGCCTCTTAAGTGTCAGCGATATCCAACCTTTCCTTATTGGTTGGCCCTAAATGAGGATCTCATCTATTGTAAAAATCAACAGTATTTATAACCATTTTGACCACACCAGATCCAACCGCTAGTAAGCAATAGGTGGTGGCGTCACTATGCGTAAGATCAAGATGAGATTCTTATAGTCGGTCAGCAGGAAGAAATCATAAAGCATAAAGAAAATTGTTACCATAAGACACATGTCATCACATATCACATGTGAGAAAAAGTTGTTATATCATACATGATAAGACGAGAGAGGCCATATGCTCCATAATGGCCTAAATTAGATAGGACATGCATGACCGCTATGTTTAGCTCAAGGAAATACTTCTTATAACACATGACATAAGTCAAGTAATTACACATGTGCCAAACCATAAGTGGAAAACTCCGATATGCGTAATTAGCTAAGGTAGTGACTAACTATGACACTTGACATAATGTGATTGGCTATCCACATATAGAAGCAAGCTAATTACATGAGGATCACAAAGACATCTCTCGAGATAGAAATGCAATCAGCTATGCTTGTTAAACAATTGGCTGATTAGAGTAAATTCTCACAAACTAATCTTAAGCTAGAAGTATCATTGACCACATCTACTAATTGGCCAATCAATCAAGAGAAGATCTTGGGGGCGGATTTGAATATGAGTCTCCAACAGACCGTGTATATATATATATATATTCAGCAAAGAGATATTAATGAACAGCTCGGGAATTGCACTACTCAATACAATGCTACACTATTTTTTCAGTATAGTGATGCCTATCCTTCGTTTGTCATGGACAATTATTATTAGTATTAGTATTAGTATTATTCAATTTAAATCTTTCACTGCTAGCTAGTCAATGTAATGCTACATAACCATCCTAGATTGATTATATTATAATATGATCACTAAGAACCCTATATTTGCGATCACATTGTTAGACCTAGGAAGTTTTTTTTTTTCTCGAATTGCATTTAAAGACTTCACTCAACCATCTTACTACAAAGTTTGATCAAAGCTATGAACAAGTCATTATTTAACTACGACTGCCTTGCTATGAAGTTTAATGGAGTAATTAATAAATAGGTAGTTGTCCCATGATATCATTGCCCATGAAGTGAGGTTTCGAGCATAAAAGGATGGTTGCCAGAGCGACTACCTTGCCACGAAATGAGGACTCGAGGTGACGAACATGTTGTTACCCCCACCGACCTTCTACTACAAAGTATGTGGTTGAGTGACTAGTAGTCAATCCTTTAACGATGATCGATTTGCCTACAAAGCTCAGCATGCGAAGTAATGAATGGACTATCGCTTCCAATGATTGTCTCACCCACAAAGCTTAGCCATGCAACAAATGAATTGTTGAAGATCCACCCGCTATCAGTCATCTCGCCACAAAACCCAATTCTGTGTGACAAACAGACAGTTGTCACAACAATTGTCTAGCCACAAAGCCAATCGTTTGATGGACAGACTTCCACCCCTACACGCGAACCATGATTGTCTCGCATAATGAAGACCAGCTTGTGATAAATGGATGGTCATCCTTGACGATTATCCAACCACAAGGTCAGCTAAGCGTGGGATCCAACTTTCATGCTTGACATTCTTCTTGTTATGAATAGGAAATCATTATCGATAATTGTCTCACTGTAAACAAATTCTCATCCGTTATCATTTTTCTTTTTATCATTTATATTCTTAGCCAACTGTAGTTTAAATTTATTTATTTAATTGTTGGCTTAGTCTAATTTTATTCTTTTAAGTTATATTATTTTAATATTAATTAGTGTAAGCTACCATATTCTTATTTGAAAGTCCTTTTTCCAAAGGAAAAAAATCTATTAGAAGGACAAACCCTCTCTTTCACAGATCGCTTGATTCTATGAATCAATGGTTGGATAATAAGTCAATCTTCATAAATCCGATTTTAATCTGTCTCTTTCGACGCCTGGAGTCACAAGGTGTTTAATTCAAGTTGAGCTGCTATTGGCTCTTGCACACCTAATGTTGAAGTATTTAAAAAGAGATTTTTTTTTTCTTCAATTGGATGTGACTCATTTTTATTTTGTATCTCCACATGAACCATCTTTTTTGTATGCATGGTGTGGCAGTATCATAGTGGGATTTGGTCCCCCCTTCTTTTATGTTTATAAAAGAAGTTTCATTTCTTGAGTTTTGATGCAACATCTTTTTTCATTTTTTTTCAAAAATTCACATTTTCTTTTTCTCCTTGGGTGGTGCTTTTGGTGTTGGTTTTCACTCAATGTGTGCACATTGATAAGATGGTACGTTGGGTGATTTCATCCTTGGGATAGTGCGCTGTAAACTTTCTGCTAAGGAGAAATTCTACCAAGGGGCATTAACTATCTTAAGGAGAGACCAAGTCCACACCTCATCCAACAAGGAAAATGGCTTTTACATCAATTGAGATCATTGCATCTGTGATCTTCCAAAATAGGTTTGATGTTTATATTTTATTTATTTATTCTATTTTGAATATTTTTACGCACCATTATTTTCAGCACCCAGCACACACACGTGTGACCGAATTCAACACCAACATCTACGCATTAAGTGGACCACATCATGGAAAACAACGTCCAATGCAAGCATGGTCTAATAAATGAGTGATGTGGCTGATTTTTACGGAAGGCGATCTCGTGACATTGCCAACCTATGGGATTGGTTAGAAGTCGCATACATGCAGGAAGGCTGAAAGTTGATCTCGTGACATTGCCAACCTATTGGCTTGGTTAGAAGTCGCATACATGCAAGAAGGCTGAAAGTTATCTACTGGTGGATTGTAAGTCATAGTGCAGACTCAAATTGATTTTCATTTGGGTCCAAGGCGTTGCCAGACTCAAACCAACGTGCCATTTGATCAACTAAAAATGAAAAGGAAGGCTCCTAAAAAATGACCCATATTTTAAGTGAAAGTTAATTTAAACACTTAATAAGTGGGATTTGCAAAATGATATGAATAAGTGAAAATGACGAAAAATGTCAAATTTGAGCCATAAAGTGCTCAGAATAAGTTTTATCAAATAGACTTGAAAATAACTCAAAGGGCGCTTGACATCTTTACAAATTAAAGTTTATTGACTTATTTCTAAAAAAAATAGCTTCTAGGCTGTTTGATAAATTTTCAACCAGAGTGCTTATTATTTTAGAAAAAGCTAATAAGCTTCGATTTCATTAGCTGGGGAGGGATTACTTTTTGAAAGAGTTTATTTGGCTTAAGCCGGTGAACCTTTTATACAAGTTTGTCTTAAACTTTCCAAGTAATTTCCATATTACCCTATTCTCTTCTGTTTACAATCTCTTTGAGGTTGGCCCACATGACGAACAACCTAGATTGAAGGTGGGCCCCACATGATGAATGGTCCACACTAAAGGTGGGCCCACATAATGCACAACTACATCAAAGGTGAGCCCCACGTGATTGATGACTTGCATCAAAGTGTGGTCCCACATGATAGACGATCCACATCAAGCAGGCCGCACCTATGGATAGTCCATTATAGAGGTGGGACCCACATGATGGATGGTGGACATTGAATGTGGGACCACATGATGGAAGGTTGAAATGAAAGGTGGGCCCACATGATGAATGACCCATATTGAAGGTTGGGTCCCACATGATGGACTATCCATAGCAAAGGTGGGACCTACGTGATGGATGATGGACATCAAAGGTGGGTCCTACATGATGGACTATCCACATCCAGTGGGCTCCACATGATAGATGGTCCACAACAATGGTGGGATCCACATGATGGATGGTAGACATCAAAGGTGGGGCCCTCATGATGAACAACTCATATTGAACGTGGGGCCCACATCAAGGTGGGCCTACATAATGAACGGTTCACATTAAAGGTGGGCCCCACATGATAAATGGTCTGCATCAAAGTGTGACTCAACATGATGGAACATGCATGTCGAGTGGGTCCCATTTGATGGGCATTCCACATCAAAGGTGGGACTCACGTGATGGATGATGGTCATTGAAGGTGGGCCACATGATAGACGGTTGACATCAAACGTGCGCCCACATGATGAACGACCCATATTGAAGGTCGGGCCTCACACAATGAATGGTCCACATCAAGGTGGACCCACATAATCGACGGAGCGGGCTTCACATGATGGATGGCTCACATCAAAGTGTTGCCCCTCATAATGAACGGTCTACATCAAGTGGGCCCACCTAATGGACTGTCTACATCCAAGGTCTCGCATTATGGATGACTCATATCCAAAGTGGGTCATATGATGGATGATCTAGATAGAAGGTGTGCCTACACAATGAATGATGGATATCAAAAGTGGGTCCCACATGATGGACAATCTAATTCGAAGATAGGGCCCACACTATGGACACATCAAATGTGGACTCCACGTGATGGGTGATGGGTAGTAGACATTGAGAGGCCCCCCATAAAGGACAATTAGCATTGATGATGCCCCCCACATGATGGATGACCTACATCAAAGGTGGGCTCCTAATAATGAATGGTCCACATCTAAGACAGGCCTTGTATGATGGACGATCCACTTTGAAAGTTTGGCTCACATAATGGATGGTTCACTTCAAATGTGGGCTCTATATGATGGTTGATCCACATCTTATGTACGAGATAATGGAAGGCCCAAATGTCTTAAAATATGAAGATTGTAGTTATCCGTTCTTTTATTATTTGAGGGCATGGTTCATCCATTTGTGAGATCCACTAAAACAATCATCTGGATTGCTCTTATAATAAAATTGTTGTAATATTTAAAAATGACATCAATTATCTATATAAAAAAAAAAAGCTCTTATTTAAAGTTTTTACCAAACATGCTTAATTCAAATAAGAGGCTATTTTAGACTTGAAAATGTGATTTTACAAATCGTGCTTATTTCAAATGAAACAAAAGGAATTGATTGAAGTAACTCTTATTGAAAATGCTCCTGTTAAGTTAGAGTAGGATGCCAAACAAGCTCTCGATTAAAAATGGGTCCAAAGTGGGTAGGCGTGAACCTGACCTTATTTCCCATATTTTCCAAGAAAATTGGACCGGGCCACGTTAGAGTCAAGTCGGGTCGGTCTGGGACGGCCCGCCTGTCACACGTTTGACTTTGGACAAGTCCACACGCGAGTCGAGCAAGGCACATGCGGTTATCTGTACCCGAGGTGGGGGAAGTAATGCGGGTGCGGGGCGCACCATCGCAAGTGACGGGAATTTTCCGCTTCCAATGGCAGTTGAGAGAACCCAATACTGAAACCCAGGCCTTCCCCTTTTGATAAAGATCCCACACCAACAACACCACCTTCTCATTGGAAACGATCCCTCGGATCTGAAGCTGAACCTCTTCTATGATATCTTTCTTCGCTTGATATAAGATGCAGATACTGGAGAGATTGCCAGCCATGGATTATCTCCGGTCCGAGAAGATGAGCTTCGTCCAGCTCATCATGCCCGTCGAATCTGCCCACCGTGCCGTCTCTTACCTGGGCGACCTCGGCCTCCTCCAATTCAAAGACGTAAGATCCACTTCTCCCCAGATCTCATTCTCTCTCTCTCTCTCTCATATCGATTCCACGTCACTTCTTTTGGATTCCCGTTGAGATTGGGATATTTTCGGGGTTCGTATTTCCTTAGGTTTGATTAACGGATCTTGAATTTGTTTTTGGTTTATGTTATTCGGCGTCATCTCTGTGTGTGTGTGTTGAGGGATAATCCTGTCTGGTAGATCTGCTGCTGGATCACGGCGAGAGCGCTCTTATGCTTTTTGCTTACACAAGAATTCGACATGTGGAGTTCGAGATCTGTGATGTTTGTTGTGTTGATTCCAATGTAGATCCATCATACTAGTCTAGTGTCACTGATCGTCCGATTTTACCTGTCTGGCTCGTGACCATCAAATTTTATCCACCGGAGGTAACAAAGGTGGAAGAACCAACCGCTCACGCCACCATCAATGGTGATGGCAGGAATCAATAGTGACATTTTCAATGGGAAAGGTCCAATAATTTGATGGTTGGGATTGCCCAAAATTTGTGAGTTGAGGATAGTTGTCCATTCATGGTGGGATGCATCTAATGAATGGTCTGGATCTTGGACCAGTTTGCCATGTTTCCAATTGTAGAAGAGTGCACCAGATGGCAAAATTGGTATTCTGTGCTCAGGTTGTATTTTTGTAGTCTTAACTCTTAAGTACCCAAATTTAAGGGTCTCGGGTTGTCAGGTTATAGTGATTTGCATTGAGATCTACATAAATGTTCATTCTTAAAGCTTACAGAAATATGCAGACTGAGGTGAGTGCAGATAAAAATGAAGACCAAGGGTCTGTTTGATGACTGCCCAAATCCCCATTTGGTCAGATGTAGTAAATTGGAATGTGGAAAATGTTGTTTGGGATGAAGAGCCCCCCTCATTGTTGGGATCGTCCAATTCTTATAATTTGAGGGCAGTGGTTCAGTCCTGGTGGAGTGAACCTGATGAATGGTCTGGATCTTGGACCATGCTGCCACTTTTCAAATACTTTTCAAATTCTGGTGCGATGCACCAGATGCTGCCACTTTTCGAATTGTGGTGCAGTGCACCAGATGATGAAATTTATGTTCTGTGCTCAGGTTATCTTTCCACCGTATCCTCTACCTTAATTTTAGGGGCTGGGATTGTGAGGTTATCACGTTTTGCTTTTGAGATTTACATGGATGTTTATTCTGATAGCTCAAGGGAAGTATGTAGACTGAGGTGATGTTTGATAAAACTTATTTTCAGCACTTATACGATTCAAATTGTTTGGCAAATTCAGATTATTAAGTGTTTAAATTAATTTTCACTGAAAATATGGGTCTTTTTTTCAGCTCCTCTCTCTTCACTTAATGCTGAAGGATGAATGCTGAAAGCATCACCCCCCCCCCCCCCCCAATTCAAACACCACAAAGAAAAAAAAGAAAAAGAAAAAGGATAAGTGAGTCGCGTAGTCAAGGGTTGTGATGCTTCACATATTGAGAACACATGCCTTGCCATGTGAGAGTATCTGGAAATAGGATGTCCGAAGAACTCATTAGTTTGGTTGTTACTTGGAGTGAGTGAACAGAAAGATAGCTCAACCCCTGTAGACCGGAAAGTTTATTGGCAACAGGTCAACATAGCTCATTGGAAATATGGACTCTGCCCCCCATTTTTAAAATTTCTTTTCACTTTTGACTAAAAATTCCTAAAATTATTTCAAAATTACAATTCAACACTTTAAGTTTTTAGAGCTTATTTTTTCAGTTTATTAAACGACACTCGAGGAGAGTGCAGGAATATGCAAAGAGTGTATTTGATAAACATCCAAAGTGCAATTTGGCCAGATCAATAAATTGGAATATGTATGGCAAAGCTGTTTGGGAGGAAGACCTTTTTCAGATATTCTTTTTGATCATTTCAAAGCTTTCTCTGTAATTTCATGATTTGAAGCCAAAAGGGCTTATTTCTACTTCAAACAATCTCTACGCTAGAAATGATGACCCAAATTGGCAAATATGCTGCTCATATTTTGGTGGAATGCTTTTGTTCCCCCTATCAATTGATGACCACCTAGATGGGCCTAATGGAATGCAAAAGATCAAGATGTAGGATATATATAATCAATAATTCATAATAATGTAGAGATTTAGAAGGAACTCGTTGATTGTAATCAACCTATGTACTAGATTATTAGATGGCACTCGATTGTAATCAACCTACGTACTAGATTATTAGATGACACTCAATTGTAATCAACCTATGTACTAGATTATTAGATGGCACTCGATTGTAATTAACCTATGTAATAGTCTATTACATTGCGCCTGTGGGAGTTTTGTGCTCCAATTGCTGGTCCCAAGCTCAGATAAAGGAGGGTTGCATCAAGTTAGTTAGCGTCAAACTTATGCCATAACTTCCATCATGATTCCAAACAATCTGATGATGTAGCGATTGAGAAGGATGTTGCTTGGTGAATTAGATTTGGATGGATAAAGTGGAGATGTGCCTCTTGAGTTTTATGTGATTGTTGCATACCAATCAAACCGAAGGGTAAGACCAGCCATGCTTTACAAGATAGAATGTTGTGCAGTTGAAGAACCATTTGTTCATAGAATGATTGTAGCTGAGTTGAGGATGTTAACTGGATGAGTGGCAGGACGAGGAAGGATAGACTTAGAAATGAACACATTTAAGGGAACTTAGGAATCGCCCCAATAGGTAATAAGACGGGGCAAGTGTACTTAGATGGTTTGTCAAATGTTTTTTTTTTTTTTTTTTTGAAAGATGAGAAATTTTATTAAGAAAGAAAAATTAGGCAACAAAAAGCAAACAAGGAAAGAAAGGACGCTCAGACAGTGGCCCAACTATTCCCCTAGAAAAACCAAATTACAATCCTTTAAATTTTCAACAGCTACAGCCAATTCGCACACTAGCATTTTAATTCGACGAATGACACCTTCCACCGCCTTATTCGAGTTTTCAAAGCATCTATCATTCCTCTCCTACCAAACTGCCCACCAAAAAGCAAGAAGAGACATTCTCCAAAGAGTTTTCCTATGCTTAGGAAGTCAAACTAGGCCTGGCAACGGGTCGTGTTGAACCGTGTTCGTGTCGTGTCGTGTTCGTGTCGTGTCAAAAAATTGCTCACCCAAACCCGACCCGTTAACTAACGGGTCAAAATTTAGTAACCCAAACCCGACCCATTAAATAACGGGTTACCCATAACCCGACCTGTTTAACCCGTTAAATAAACGAGCACGGATTGACCCGCTACCCTATTAAGTATTAACCGGTCACAAAATGAACCTGTTTGACCATCATATTGAGAAATGCATCGACATAAATAAGTAGTAAGCTTGTCATTGCATTTAAAAATTAAAACTCAAGTCATAAAACCTCACAACGCACTAAAATAACATGTAAATAATGTACTAGAAACATATATATCTCAGAAGAAGATGTCAAAACAATAATAATACACACCTGTTTCAAAGAACCTTATACTTGCCTTCAATAGTAATAGTTAGCTTTTAATATTGAGAACCTCATGCAGTCATGCTTGCCTACAAAATTTTATTAACCAATATTAAAAGTTAACTTTTAAAGAATGAAGAACTAGAAAAGTAAAAAT
Source organism: Liriodendron chinense (assembly GCA_003013855.2). Lineage (NCBI taxonomy): Eukaryota > Viridiplantae > Streptophyta > Magnoliopsida > Magnoliales > Magnoliaceae > Liriodendron > Liriodendron chinense. The sequence goes on along the minus strand of ML058466.1, from coordinate 3,141,357 downwards.
AAAAAGAAAAAGGAAAGAAGAAAAAATCAGTACGGGAAAATTAACAAGTGGTTTTATTAATAAATTTCAATACCTCTCATTGATTATTAAGAGAATTAGTATTGGAGCATTGCGTTGAAGTAGCAGCCTCACAATTCAAATTGAAGACATCCTTAGTGAGCTCTTCCAAGTCAGTTTGATCTTTCTCTATAAGTAGGCATGGTAAAGAAAAATAAATAAAAAAATTCACAAATGTTCATATTATGAAAAGAAAAGAAAACTAGTACAAATTATATAAGATTTACCTCCCTTGCCAAAAAGCCAATCTCGACTACATAACAAAGCTTGAACAGTTTCAGGCAATAATGAACTACGATATTGATCTAGTACTCTACCACCAATACTAAATGCAGATTTAGAGGCAATTGTAGAAATAGGAATTGTCAACACATCACGAGCCAAATGAGAAAGTATAGGATAACGAAATTGCTCTCCTTTCCACCAAGTAAGAGCATCTAACTCTTGCTTTCTGTCTAGCCTTTCTTCTTCTAAATACTTATGTATTTCAGATTTTGTACTTGAAGAATAACCCTCTTTGTAACAAATATTAAAATCCTGCATTATAGAAAAGAAGTTAATTAAATCCTTCTGAATTTAAATCTACTAACAAATTGGAGTTTTTATATAAATAAAATTGTAGTTTACCTCGAAAATAATGTCCCCACTTTCAGCCTGACTTGGAGTCTCATGTATTGGATTACTTGGGTTGAAGAGATGAGATAAATTTTCGGAGTACACGTCAAAGAGAGAGAAAAATGCATTATGAACACGCTGCAACTCATAAGAATTCTTACCATGAAGCTTTGCATAAGCCCACTCTACAAACTGAATTTTGTACCGAGGATCTAAAACAATAGCAATTGCAAGAATAAGACTATACTCTGACCAATACTTTTCAAACTTCTCATTCATCTTAGCTCCCATCCCTCTCAAAAAACTATCACTGCCTTCCATGACTGTCTTGATATTATGTTGGATGATAAATACCTTAGGGAAGAATAAGTTTGATGTTGGGTATTTTGTTCCAGAAAATAAGCAAGTAACTTCATAGAAGTACCCCAAAAACTTGGAAATCTTCTCTATTTTATCCCACTCTTCAGGTGAAGGACAACGATTGAAATTGGAATCAATCAACCCTAAATTGATAAAAGCACGACGATAGAAAAGTGCACTCTCAAGCATGATATAGGTTGAGTTCCATCTAGTAGGCACATCTTGTCGCAAGCCTCTCCTATTACCCTTTATCCCTACTTGTGCAACACAATCATAGAACTTATGTTTCCTTGCAGGTGAACCTTTCATGTATTTGATGCAATCCCGAACCTTTAACACCGATTCATCAATTTCTTTAAGTCCATCTTGGACTATCAAGTTCAAAATGTGAGCACAACAACGAACATGAAAGAATTGACCACTCATTAAAAGCACACCTCTAAAGTTTAGTTGATTCTTCAAAATATCAACAAAGCGATCATTAGAAGAAGCATTATCCAAAGTAATAGAAAATAACTTCTTCTCAATCCCCCACTCGGTTAACAGTGCATTAATTTGATCAGACAATGCAGCACCAGTGTGTGGAGGGGGCATGTGACAAAAGTTTAAAATCCTTTTATTCAACCTCCAATCTTGGTCAACAAAATGGGCTGTGAGAGTGAGGTACCCATCAGTCGATATAGATGTCCACAAATCAGATGTCAAACAAATCCTCCCTTCAACTGAATTTAGCAAATTTTGAAGTTTTTTCTTTTCATTTTTAAACATCCTCAACACACATGCCTTGGCAGTATTCCTACAAGGTAGCTTGATATCAGGAGAAATATGAGCAAATATATCCCTAATGCCCTCATATTCAACAAAGTTAAACGGCAAATCATGCTTGATAATTGCCTCAATCACTAAATCACGAAATCTCTCAATATCAAATTTTGGGGATCGTATTAACAAAGACCCTTCAGATTGTGAGAAAAGTAGTTGTTTTATATCACCATGTTTGTTTTTAGGACAACTTCGCATGTGATGCAGCATATTGCCCGTCCCATGACTACTCTCACATACATAGACTACTCCACATTGTTTGCATTTTGCACGTTTCTTCTTATCCTCACCTAAAGGTACTGGCTCAAACAAGTTCCAAGTAGGTGATCTCAATTTGCGCTTACCCACTTGAAAGCCTTTAGCATTTTTCTTTGTAGGGCTTGACTCTGTAGTTCCTTCTGTGTCATCAATATTGTCACCTAATCCAGTTGAAACTTCGATAGAATCCTCATTACTATTCATAGAATCCATCTACATGTGCACCACAAAAAGATAAAGACATTAATGTATTTATCATAGGGTGATCCAAAAATATGACAGAAATTCACATCATTGTAATATTTAGAATCTAAATTCAAAGATTGATGAATGGCCACGTTTATGTGTGTTGTGAAGGAATGAATTTAATTTGTAATAACCTGTTTGCACATGATTTTTTTTTTTCATTTTTGGTTGTACTTCTGCATATTAACATTAAATATGCATGATTTGGCAAAACAGGCAATGGGTGGATATGCAATATATACTTTATGGTGGGCCCTTCACAAATACATTCCGTCCATCTGTTTTGGACCCGAGCCCTGCCTGCTTTTCATTTTATAAATGTGGGGCCAATAATTCAGGTAACTTTGGCATTCTAGGGAAGCGGAATGCGGGTGACCCCAAAACTGCCCGTGGCAGTGGGTTCTATGTGTTTTATATCCACACTATCCATCTGTTTTGCCACCTCATTTAATGGCATGATTCTAAAAATGAAGCAGATCGGAAGGTCAAGTGGACCACACCGTAGCAATCAGTGGAGATAATAAGATGCAACGTTGCAACCTTCTCAGGACCCAATGTAACATTTATTTGCCATTCAACCTGTTGATGAGGTCACATGACCTGGATAAAAGGAAAACACAAATATCAGCTTGATCCAACTTTTGTGGCCCCATGAAGTTTTTAACAGTGGGTGTTCAATCACTACCGTTTTCCTATGGTGTGGTCCACTTGAGCTTTGAATATGCCCTAAAATGAGCTCGTAAAACAGATGGACGGACGTGGATAAAACGCATACATCACAGTGTCTTCAGCTCGTCCCTCAGCCCTCCATTCAGAATCAGGACCACTCCACTACACAGCCCCGGATGCAGACGGTAGGAGGCATTCGCCCCGCAGTTGAGAATGATAATGATGAGCACACAGTAGGGCTGATTTCCACACTCACGGCTGATTTCCACACTCACGGTTGGACAGCGTAGATTTCTCAAAAACCTCACGGTGGGCCACACCTAGATTCCTTGCGCAGCAGATGCCTGCAAAAGGCTTTCGCAGGCAATCCGTGCCCTGTTTATATGCCATCCAAACCGTTCACAGGGTTATTACCCCTCAGATAAACTGTAATCACAATCCCCACAGACGGACGGATTGGATTTGTCAAGGACATCTCTTTGGGCCCCACACAGCTCCGGGCACAGAAATATCTCTGTGCCCGTCGTCCTCACTAGCAATCCGCTTCCATCAAGCCAAGGAAAACCTGATTCAAGATCTCAGGTGGGTTTTCTAGGTGGGTTTTCCGTTTTCATTCCGTAAAAAAAAAAAAAAAAAGAAAAGAAAAAAAAGAAGCAAAGTTGTGAGAGAGAGAGAGAGAGAGGAGGATCGAGGCCTCACCTGAGAGGCGCTGACGGCAGCCAGGCAGGGAGAGGGGCTGACGGCGTGAGGCAGCCAGGCAGGGAGAGGGGCTGACGCTGACGGCCAGGCAGGTGAGGCAGGGAGAGGGGCTGGCTGACGGCGTGGCTGATGACGTGAGGCAGGGAGATGGGCTGGCTGACGGCGTGAGGCAGTGAGGCAGGGAGAGGGGCAGGGGGCTGAGTCGGCTGACGAGAGAACTGAAGAGGAGAGGCATAAGGGCTAGGGTTTTTTTGGTTTTGTAATGCTGTGTAATTACCAAAATGCCCTACTAACGGGTCAAACGGGTCATGCGGGTTAAACACTGACCCAACCCGTTATCGAAACGGGTCTTAACGGGTCAACCCGTTAGTGACCCGACACGATAAGGGTGGACCCAAACACTGTTTTTTTCGTGCGGGTTTCGTGCGGGTTAACGGGTCGTGTGGAGTTTTGCCGGGCCTAAGTCAAACTCCATGCCAGTTTTCCAGGCAGTTGTCCACAGATTTCAGCTTTACCCAACAGATCTGGAATCGACCCAATATGTCCCACCATATCGAATTCAAGAAGGGACAGTGCATAAAGAGATGATCCGCTGACTCCCCATGTTTCGTGCACATATAGCAGAGATTTGGACTAATCATGGCTCTTGTTCTCAAATTATCAATAGTTAGGACTCTTTTCCTGCCCACTAGCCATCCAAAGGCGACAATTTTCAGCAGAGCGGGATAAGACCATATAAATCTCGCCGCTCCTTCCTCAGCATGGATAAGTCTGCCCGTCATGGAGAAGAAGGATCTAACTGAAAATTTGCCCGAGCTATCCACTTTCCAGACCCATCTGTCCGGCTAGTCTTCCTTAGGAACGAAAAGCTGCAGTTTTTCCAAAAGGGAGGCATACTCCACTTTTTCATCTTTCAGGAAACGCCTACAAGGAATATCCCACACCAATCTACCAACCATGCGTGAGTAGCACCTAGCTACAGTAGATGAAGGATCCGTTGCCAAATTGTAAATGGAAGGAAACTCTGTCTTAAGATTGGTAGAGCCCGCCCAATCGTCCTCCCAAAATCTGATTTTCTCGCCATTGCCTAATGAGTATCCTATTCCTTTCAAGAATTCTTCCCTTACCGACCACACTCCTTTCCACAAGGCCGAGGCCCTGTATAGTGTTGATTCTCTTGTGCCCCATTCCCCTGCCGAAAGGCCGTATTTGCACTTGAGAACCTCTTTCCAAAGAGTGCCGTCCTCTTCTACAAACCTCCAATGCCACTTCCCTAGAAGCGCCTTGTTCACGGACTTCAGATCGTTGATGCCAGCACCTCCTTCATCATACGTCTTGCACACCTCCTCCCAGCTTGGCAGGTGATATTTCTTTTTATTCTCTGCTCCATGCCACAAGAAGTCCCGCCCGAGTTTTTCCAATCTGGAAATCACCATTGCCTGACATTTGAATAGCGACATGAAAAAGATAGGAAGATTTGATAAGGCCGCTTTAATTAGAGTGATGTGAGTGCCAAGGGATAGATCTCTCGCTTGCCACCTAGCTAACATCCTTTCAACTCTTTCCACCACCTTGTCCCACATATGTTTTGACGGTTTCCCAATGCGAAGAGGGAGCCCCACGAAAGTAGCCGAGAAGGAGGCTAAGAATTGCACCAATTAGGAGTAAGTTGGTTCAAGATGAAGGTTGTAAAATGGCAAAGCAAAGGCCCAAAGGAATGTGGGTTGAGGTAGTTAGAAAAGATTTATGATCAATGCTTTAACTAAGGATATGGTCCTTGGACCCCACCGTGATGTGTGTTGGACATCTACCCATCAATATGATGCACCCTTCCATGGCGAGCCATGGGCAGAAAAGTCAGGCCAATCCATGATTTAGGTGGGCCACACCACCAAAAAAAAAAAAACAGTTGAGAGTGGATGCCCACCCATTGAAACCTTTCTGATTGTTTATAGGGTCTATTGAGATGCGGTTCAGGCATCCAACCCATCTATTGTGTGTGTCCCACATGGATGAGAGGTAACACCAAATTTTAGGCCATTCCAAAACTCTCTGGGCCCCTAAGGGCTTTTAGATGTTTTAGGCACGATTTTATATAGTTTCAGATGGTGTGGTCTACCTGAGATCCAGATATGGCTGATTTTTGGGACATCCCATAATGTAAAGGGGCCCCATCAAATGCACGGTGTGGATATCTGACACACATCACCGTGGGGCCCACAAAGCTCAATCTTGTGGGAAGCTCCCATGAGTTTGACCTCATGGTAGCACCTTTTCCTCAACGTGTGTGTCTATATATATATATATATATATATATATATATATATATCTCACGTTATATATATATATATATATATGAGATTGATTGCATGCAATTGACTCTACCATAAGTGTAGAGTCGACCTCTATGTTACTTATGGTAGGGTCAACCTCTGTGGGCCTTAATGTTATGTGTTGGGAAATCCAAGCCATCCATTAGGTACCCATACACCCATGGTTTTAGGCCCAAGCCCCAAAAATCAACCCAATCCACAACTCAGGTGTGTAACACCATAGGAAACATTGCAAAGGGAATGCTCATTGTTGGTTCACATGTGGCACACATCGTGTTGTTTATACACCATCCCACTCGTTGGATGGACATACCCAAAAAACAGGTCATTCCATAACTCAGGTGGTCCCCACAACACAAGTTAAGAGGTTTTATACATGATTTTGCACAGTTTTGGATGACGTGGCTCACCTTTGTTATGGATTTGGCTGATTTTTGGGGCGCTCCACTTTTTAGAGGGTGTGCCTTTGATGCATGATTTGGATGTCTAACATGCATGAAGGTGCGCCCACATGTCGTCGACTATAATGCTATCGACTATATTGTCTAGTCGATTGCATGTTATCATTATCCACACACACACACACATAAATATTTTCCATTTGGTGTTCCATCATTACCAGATCAAATTCAATCTTGTAAGTCGTCATCTTTGACAATATGAAATACTGATGCATTTTGCTAGGTACTAAAATTGGACTCTATTGGTAGTTACTTTGAAAACCTAGGGCCAAAATGTATTGGGTATGTACTAAGAAATGAAATGTGGAGGTTATGTATTCCTTTTCTGATCCAATCAGAATAAAGGAATGCATGGGGGCGGAAGCTAGAGCTCTCCACAAGACATCAACTGTCCTCTTGTACTCTGCAACAACTTCTGCATAGTAGAAGGGCCTTTTTCTCAAAAAATCTAGGAGGGATTGCAGAGAAGTCTAGAAGATCTAGAAGACTCTAGGAAGGTCTAGAAGGGGTATAGAAGACTAAAAGATCTACAAGGGTATAAAAAACTCTAAAAGGGCGTAAAAGAGTGTACAAGTGTGTAGAGCCCTCTAGAAGCTTCTACAATACTCTTGTAACTAGATGTATGTAAAATTGAGTTGTAACCTCTAGAATACAGAGTTTTAGTGTGAAAGATTCTTAGCAGGATATTGCATAGCAGTATCGACTGTTGAATTGACCAGCTTGTTGGCTGATATGATATGGGCCTTATCGGTTAATACGACCCTATAATGGCTAAAAATTTTCTTGGGAAAAAATCTAAAAAATTATTGGTAAAATTCTAAAAAATGCGAGTATCTCAAATATGTTAGTTATTTTTTGTTGTTGTTTTGGACATGTATTTGATGGTTCAATGGGCCATTCTTTAGTAAGAATGCTATCTGTTGGGCAATTTCGGCTTGACCTACTATAATTTGACTAAATGGGCCTTGATTGAACAACTAATGGATGTACTTATTTGGTAAGAATGTAGCATGATTTGGTAGATTAGAGCTTGTTACACATATAAATATAAGTTGGAGCATAGAAGTTGTCGATGTCAAGCTTGGAATATATGCGTGTAGATTGACTATGATTAAGGGCCTTGGTGAACGTATTAACAAGTTGATCTTGAGACTGAACTTGTGGTGTAGAGATTTCACCACTGGAGACTTTTTTCATGTATGAAGCAACAACCGACTTCAATATGTTTAGTTCTTTCATGATAGATCGGATTATTTTCAATGTGGGATGCTGCTTGATTATCACAAAATAACTGCGTAGGTAAATTCACTTTAAACCCCTTTTCCTGCAATGGCTTCTTGATCCACATCAACTTGCAAATAGTATGAGAAATTGCTCTGTATTTTGCTTCAATGCTTAATTGGGCCACAACACTCCACTTCTTACTCTTCGACATGACTAGAATTCCTCCCACAAATGTGCAATACTAGTAATAGACCGCCTATCTGTTAAAGAATCTACCTAGTCTGCATCAGAGCTATCATCTCCCATGTATGATTCCTTTCAAGAGCTATCATCTCCTCCTCTATAGCTCGGCCTCAGGGCCATAGAGGAAAAATAAGAACCTCCTTCAAATATTTAGGAATGGTGGATTAAGAACACTTAATGGCCGAAACAAAGGACTAATGCTGAGGGGACATGGAATGAAGGAAACAAACCTTTGAATAAGATCAGAGGTACACTGTCCTTTTGCTTTTCTGATAGGAAGAGGTAAATCTAAGGCATGTTCTAAATAAGGATCATCATAAATAGGCAATCGAGTAGGAACACTATCAGTACTTGTAGTCGAAGGAGTATGCTTCGTGGTGTCCTGAGAAATAATGGGTTTACCTAACATTCCTACGTTCACATACTTTCCAGGTTGACTTAGTGGAATCAGTAACAACCTTATTACATTGTCAGGCTCAGAAGATAGGACACTATCTAATTAGACTCAAGAACATGAATAGGAAGAATCGTAGAATGTGTCACCCCCTTTCTATAAAAAAAGTATGGAGCATTACAAATTTAGCATCCATAGAGACAACACTTTTTAGAAAGAGGATCAAGACATTTTACCTCTTTTGTGAAGACAAATATTCGAAGTAAATGCATTTGACAACTTTATTTGATAATTTGTTTCTAAGAGGATTTCAATGTTATAGACATAACATCAAGTTATAGACATAACATTAAGTTATTTCGTAACGGTAACGGTGGCCATAATGTCCACCATCATTACCTTTATGATACGTAACAGCTGTTAGGTCTCTCTCTCTCTCTCTCTCTCTCTCTCTCTCTCTCTCTCACACACACACACACACACACACATTGAAAAAAAGGCCCGAAAAACCTATAGCGGCCCCGTAATGGACCGTTACGGTCTTTACGAGGGTTGTAACGTGGTGAGTCATTTTTTCCGTAACAGCCATTATGGCCGTTACGACCCCGTAATGTGTAACGGTTGCCGCCATTACCTTTACATAACGGTTGCCACCATTACCTTTATGCAATGACTGTTATGGCACACCATGCATGACATATGCATGTGAAGACACGTAAGGGACTGTCAGAGATTGGATAAGAGTCCGGAAAATATCGAATGGGAGATTCTCCAGTATGAACTTTAGTGAGAAGACGATTGATTGGATATTAGGCTGTAAGAACAACATCTGACAAAAAAGATTTAAGAATAGACATTCCAATCAGAAGAGCCTGAGTTTGAGTGACTTGGAAAAGATGTCTATTCTATATGAAGAGTACCAATACTCACATTAAATTGATTTTTAACCCAACCATGAAACACTTTGAAAATAGAGCTAACCATATCTCTAGATTTCATCAAATAAATCCATGTCATACGGGATGCATTATCAATAAACAAGATAGAGTATTTAAATCATTAGAAACAATAGGAATTGGACCCAAACATCCAAATGAACAAAAAAAGAAATTGAAAAAAAATCTATTGGAACATTTCTCCATAGGCGGAAAGACAAACTTATGGTGTTTGACTAAAGCACAAGCTTCACACTTAAAAATTTCAACATCACTAGACTCGGCTAATGCTGGTAATAAAGACAGCAATACAAGACTCGAAGGATGACTAAACCTTTAATGCCAGAGATAAAGGTCTTCTTTCTGGACACTAAGACATTCACTTGAAGTATTCAAATGAAAAAGGTATAAACCATCCTCCTTGTGTCCACCACCAAGCAACTTCTTTGTCTTCAAATTCTGGAAAACACAATGATCAGGATAAAAGGTCACACTATAATGTAAGTCCTTAGTTACCTTACTAACTGATAACAAATTAGACGTAATATTAGGCACTAACAAGATAGATGACAAGAAAAAAGATGGGGAAATGGATATAGTATCCTTACCTGCAATAGGATTGGAGTACCATCTGCCAATTTCACATGCCCCAAACTTGAATTGGGAGTAAATGAAGAAAAAGTGCCAGATGTACTTGTCATATGATCGGGTAGCCCTTGAATCAATGACCCAAGGGCTTGACGTAGAGTTAGTATGAACAATAGTAGATGTATTACCTGTCTGACACAAGGAAGTGGATGAGGAGGCCTTATTTTGAGTGGCATATCTTAACAAAACATTATACTCAGAGTTTGAGAGATGAACAACATCACCAGCCGATGGAATCGTAGGTGAAGTTGAGTAAGGAACCATGTCCCCCAACAGTAGTCTGAGAATCTCTGCCATCTGAAGCTGCAAAGTTAGCAGCTCGACTTGGAGGTCTAATGTGAAGAGTCCAACAATTATCCACACTACGTCCTTGTTTACCACAGTGAGTACATAATCGATCGATGCCACGACCGCAGCCAATACCGCAACCAATACCGCAACCACCATCATGTCCTCTTCCTGACCCTCTACCACGACCAACATTAGCATTATTGAAGTTTCAAAAACTTGTCATTGAGCAAATTTCTCAACAACAGCTGATCCCATAGCAATGCAACACTTCTCATCACGTAGCAATAGTGTATAGACGCTATTATGTGATGGTGAAGAGGGTGGCCAAGAATCTAGGTGTGAATTAGTTCAAAATCTGTATTAAGGCCTGTTAATAACTCAAAAATTCGTTTCTTCTCAATGCTCTTCTTATATGCCTCAGTATCCGTGGAACACACAAAATGAAGATTATCTAGAAAGGATAATTCCTGCTCCAGATCACGCATCTTGACATAGTAATCAGACACGGATTGTTCGCCCTGTCTCAGATTTCCAATCTCCTGATAAATATTATAATTCCGAGCCTTATTATTCTGATCTGCATACAATTCATGGGCAGTTTGCTAGATGTCACGAGTAATAGATAACAAAAAAAGGCCTTTGCTAAGGGCTCTATGTGAACATACCATTTCTAAAGATATGCTGGTCAACTCATAAGGTGAGCCATGTGTACTATGAATATAGGCTGTTTGTGATTTTCTTTCTGTCAATTTTCTCATGTGAGTGTGACCTAACTCATGACTAGATTGGCATAGTCTGTGGGAAAGGGGTGTAGTCACCAAATCTCACACATGTTTGCAGTGATTCACTCATCAGCCTCTCCTCTCATGAATGACTGTAGCATTTCTCATTACACAATGCTCAAGTCAAAGTTCGTATAGAACCGTCTTGGTTTTAAGTGTACAAGAGTGGTCCATGGTTGAATGATCCAAATCATTGATATCATGGGTGCCATTTAGGACAACCTCTGCACCAAAATTCCTGTGGATGGAAAAATCTAACCCTCCTAGATGACCAACAAAAAGAAGGCTAAAAAGAAATACAAGATTGGTTCTTTTCGAACCAACAATAGAAGGCCAAATATCTTATTGCTAGGATCTTCTAATTGGGTTTCTTTTGGCACATTGGTCATCCACAACAAGTCCCATCATATCAACAGTTTGGATCAATGAACCATGGGCCCTACATGTACAAATTAAACACTGGATGGTGCTTTACGGACTTTTGGTGTGAGCATATTTTAATGATGAATGCTGTGGTCACTCTTTGGGAAGAAAAAGAAAAAAAGAAAAATGCTATGGTCACTTCACGGGAGTGGTTGAACAAGCAAGTCACTGCACATTCGTGAACCTGGACATGTAAGATCTGGCCAATCATTAGGTTAGGGCCGACTGTGAACATGCTCTGGCTGATAAACTGTGCCAATAATGTCATCAGGTGACCACCCTTGTATGATGAGAATGGATGGTTAGAAAGAAATCACGAATGGCCTTTATGCAATGTATATGTGTGGTCCACTTGATGAGCATGCCAGACTGGCTTTTGGGACAGGGCATATTCACATAGCGGCTTGCGCCAACCTGGTACATTGACATCATCTTGCACAAACGTTGCCACGTATAGCCCAATTGGAAAGAGGATTCTATGAAGTCTTACCCTAGTTCTTCTAACTTGATATGACTTATCCTATTCCTACCAAGCTAGGTCATGTTGGCTGCTTTAAAAGATCTAGGTAGTAAAGATAAAAGTGAGGTCTAAGATTTAGTAGAAAGTTCTAGGCAAGTGGTCAAAAACAAAAATGACCATCACTAGGGTATACAAGGATTGGACTGACTGTGCAAATAAACTTACATAACGTGTTAGCAAGAGAAAAGATAAAATTTAATTTTCTTGCCACAAAAAAGAATTCATTGAAGACATGGGGGGAAGGAATTCCAAGGCAGTAAGGGAAAATGAGGTACTCCTGAGAAGAAAAAAAAAAAAAGCGGCAGATGAAGAAAACTTGGGTAAACCAATGATAGCAGACCTACCTGGTAATATACACTTAAGCATGTGAGTAGACTTCTTATTTATTTTCTTGGTAGTGTCGCTGTTGCATAAGAGTTTGTCTTTCTGTGATTTCTCTGACTATCAGTCTGATTAAAATCCCAGCATAGGCTTGTAATTACCAATAAATTGCACAGAGCTGTCAAGATAAACTTCTATTATTATGTCCCTTGCCTGGACAAACTCTTTTGGTATCTTGATTTATTCATTTGTTAGAGAGAATCTTGAACTATTTTTTTTTCCTTATTTGATTTACCTTTTATTTTCCATAGTACTCTTTCTGATGCATTTTACATTTTCTTTAAAAATTAAATTGTATTCGTAACTTATGAGTTGATTGCATTTTACATTTTCTTTAAATATTAATTTTTTTCCTTAACTTATGATTTGATTTATCCAATGTCCTCACTTTTATTTTCTCTTGCCAGTTAAATGCTGATAAAAGTCCTTTTCAACGAACATTTGTCAATCAGGTACACACTGTTCATAATTTTCTTTGCTTGCTGGAAGGTTGTCCTTTTTAATTGAGAAAATAGTGGGAAGGCTTTCACTAATTGGATATAAACTTGATGTTCATTAACATAGTTCCATCAGTAGCTACATTTCTGATTCCTCAGTTGCTAGCTGATCTTAATGCTCATCATGCAACATGTATTGTTTGTTCTTGTACAGTTTAACTTTCTCATTAGTAAAACTCTATTGTTTGATCATTGCTGGAAAGAGCAGCTTAGCTTGTGATAGTCGTTCTTAATTTCTAGAAATGGCAGGGAGCAGAAGCATGGGTGGCATGAAAATAATCATTAGCTATGTGAGGACCCTAAATGCCTAAGAATCATGGCATTCCAAAGCAATGCTAGGTAGAAGTTATGTGCCACTTTTGATACAATACACATTACATATTTGCCATTTTCTGATTTGTCCGGCCAATTGGGACTGAGAAAGTCTGTAATTTTTTCCTGTCTCCTATCTTTGATTAGTGCAATGCATCTTTGACTTTATAGTCACATGCCTTCTTTTGAGTCTCTATGGTACCCCCCGCCCCATAAATGAAAACATTTTCATGTCATTACAAGTATCTCAAACTAGAGCTGTTAAACCAACAACCTTGTCCATATGCCCTTGATGCAAAGCAGTATTTTGGTGCTCTTTTTTATTTTTTTGAAGAACACAACCTTAGAATTTATGAGCTTTAAAATGTCATAGTATGCATCAAAGTTGATTGAGTCTTTCCAATTTGATTTGCCATTTCCATTAGAAACTGTATAGTAATTTTTTTTTTTTTTTGTGTGTTGAACTAATGTAGCATGTGTTTACGGTACAGAGGGCTGAAAGTTGGGCGGGTTCAACCCGACCAACCCGTGACCAACCCGACATTGGGTTGGGCTTGGGCAAGAAGTATCGAACCCGATCTCGAGCTTGGGCTATGAAAACATCAACCCGATGAAGTTTGGGTCGGGCTTGGGTTGAGGTCTCGGGTTGCCCGACCCAACCCGAACCCGATCTATATACAAGTTACTTATACTTTTATTATATTTTAGTGAAGTAAACTTATAATGTGTACTTACGCCTTATTTTAATTTATTTGTTTAGGAAAAGTGAAGTTCTTTACATAAATAAGTACATATATAATTAATAAAGCCATAGGTACCAAAAATAAGGCGTGTATTGAAACATGATAGACTAATGTAATAATGAAAATATTAGCATGTATCAACCCGACCAACCCGATCAACCCGACCGAGCCCGCTTGGGTTGGGCTTGGGTTGAGAATTCCCAACCCGAGGTTGGGTTGGGTTGGGTTAGGGTTGAGGTATAGGAACCTTGGGTTGGGTTAGGGTTCGGCACCAACCCGACCCAACCCGCCCGACTTTCAGCCGTCGGTACTTGATTAGGTTTCTCCAGGTTTAACTTGTATGTGATCTAGCATTCAAGCCTTCTATTTGTAGTTATTCTTGAGTTTTTTCTTTTTCTTTTGGGTTTTTTTTAGAAAGGAAAAAGATCTCAAAATGGTTCAAGTTGCAACTATGGAACATCTTTTCTGGAATCCATCTGTGGGACTTTTGTCAGCTGCTTTCACTGTTTCACTAGAGATTTGCTAATAGCTGTTCCTCAGGTTAAACGATGTGCGGAGATGTCACGGAAGCTACGGTTTTTCAAAGATCAAATAAGTAAGGCCGGTCTGTTATCTTCTGCTCGTCCTGCTTTGCAACCAAACATTGACTTGGAGGAGCTAGAGGTGCATATGTATATCATTTACTCCTCTAGAAAGATGTTTATGAAATCTTTATCTCTGTAAGAACAGTTGAATTTAGAATGCTTGCAGATTAATGTTGTAGACTTTCTTGATTTCAGATACAACTTGCTGAGCATGAAACTGAACTTCTTGAAATGAATGCAAATAGTGAGAAGCTGCGGCATAGCTACAATGAGCTACTGGAATTCAAGCTAGTATTGCTAAAGGTACTTTTTTATATGTACTATTCCCTTCTTGTGTGTTTCTGCTTGATGCTGCTTGATGTATAACTCATGTTCTGATATCTCACCTTTTCCCATTGTTATTCTATTTGTGATATTTACTGCCTAATTGAGGGCTGTCATCTTTAGTATGTGGGGTTATTATGATTTAGAGACTCTGCTATATGAATCTAAAAGTGCTTCTTGGTATCCTTAATATACCATTTCTCATTACTGCTACTAATCAAAAGAACAAGAGAGCAAGTCAATATGAGGAGAGTTTGTCCATTCCCAAGAGAGGGGCAGGGAATGCGCTCTTTATCTAAATAGTTGGCTGAGCTACTAACATCTTCGAGCTGCAAATGTCTTTCTTAGGATAGGGTCCTTTCTTTGTAAATGGCATTCATGCTGTAGTCACTTATTTTGGGAAATTCTCATCTTAAATATTGAAACATTTTCTTGTATGAGTTTTATTTTTAATCACCTTTTCCGTAACTCGAATTGGATTTATTTAGAAAATGAAGTGCTGTCTACAATGAGTGCAACTGATGCAGGAATTTAGCTGGATGTTTGTTCCAATCAAGCGAGTCATGTAGGATTTTGTTTCCTTGAGCAATAATGACGTTACTTGGAAAGAAAAGGATGTAGAAGCATAAAAAGAATGCTCTGAATTACAAGAATGGAAGCTGAACCTCGACTAAACTAGGTGCAGTAACTCCATCTTCATCAGAGTGGAATGGACAGACAAGGATTCATGTAACTGAGCCCAATTAGTTGGGATAAGGCTCCTTTAAAACAAAATTACTTGGGATAAGGCTTAAACGATGATGATGGTTTCTTGAGATTAGATACTATCTTCAAGAGGTGTGATTCTTCTAGAAACCTAGGAGGGAGATCTCTTTAGGGTTTTGTGTGGCAAGACTCCACATATTTATCCCATTTAAAATTTATTGTATTGTTTATTTTCTGCTGCAATTGCTGTTATCTAAGAGCTTTGAAACATCTAAGTTGGAATTATATCAGCAAAGTGGTACCTTTTCTCATCTCAATTAAGTAGATTCAATTTTATAATAGTTGCTTCTTCAATTTTTGGTAAGTTTCATCTTATGGATTTTTTTTTTTTTTTCATTCTCTTTTTCCTTTTCCCCTTTACACTTGATCTGTCCAACATTCTACTCCTAAACCCAAAATTTCCCATTTTTCCCCAAATTAACCTAACCCTGAACCCCAAAATTCTCCAACTTTCCCAAACCCCAATCCCGACCCGAGTTTATTAAACTTTCCTTGAATTGAGAACCAACACCCTAATTCCCGCCCAAAACCTAACCCCGACCTTCTATATCCCAGCCGTAACTGCAGCCCTTATTCTCCCTAAACCCTAACCGAAACCTAATTCCATCTCTTAGCTTTGAACCCTAATCCCCATGTTGAACTGTAACATATATACAAATCTTATACACAACTATTTGCCTAGTACATCATGCTATCTTATTTTATACACCTTAACTCCCTTGGAAATCCAACTTTACACCAAATACCCCCTTCATTTTACACCCCAAGCCTCCTTAGCCTCTATGCAACACCCTCTTTTAAGTACTAGACTACATAGTCTTTAAACTCACTTGCAACCTACCGCCACCACTACTAATGACTCAAAAGCAGTCTCCTGTAACCCACAACTTTGCTTTAAAATCAGTCTTATTTACAATCAAGGCATTACATGACGGTATCAGTTGGTGCTGGCTGAAATGATATGGGCTGTATCGGCTAATACAGCCTTAACCCAACTATTTGGGGTCGGCTACATGAATCCTTTTTCACCATTCCACTTTATCAAGGGCCATAACTTCAGTTAGACCATAGGTCATTGAGGCTTTTCTTACTACCTCTACCTACGCCCTTTTTGGGTCTACCCCTTGCACTTTTAGAGGCTTCAACTTGTACCAACTCACTCCTAAGTCCTAACTGGAACAGTTCTTGATCTCTGTTGCATGACCAAACCATCTAAACTCTAAAGTCTACTTTCGGTCATCTTGTCACCTACTGGTGCTACTCCTAAATTCCCTTGAACGCATTCATTTCTAAGTCTATTTTTTCTTGTTTTGCCACTCATCCATCTCAACATCCTCATTTTAGCTACATTCATCCTATGGACATGTTGTTCCTTAATTGCCAAACATTCTATCCCATAAAGCATGTCTAGTCTTGTAGCCACTAGCCATCCTGTAAAATTTCCCTTTCAATTTGAGTTGTATATGCCGATCACATAAAACTCCAAAGGGACATCTCCATTTTTGCTTGAATTCTATGGGCATCATCCTTCTCAATCTCTCCACTCAATGAATTATTGGCCCAAGATATTGAAAGTGGTCTTTTCGGGAAACTTCTTAGTCAACAATCTTCACTGATTCCATGTTCCCTATGCTTCTTTCTTTGGGAAACTTCTTAGTCAACAATCTTTACTAATTCCACGTTCTCTATGCTTCTATTCTTTGGTAAACTTCTTGGTCAACAATCTATACCAATTCCACATTCCCTATGCTTCTTTTCTATTTGTTCAGGTGAATAACATCTAGAAGCTAGGTCTTGTCTTGTAAGAAACCATGCCTACATTATATAATTGAATTCTTCTTACCAAATTTGGCTTACTAAAAGGTAAGTAAGCTTACAGTTCCATTCCAAGTGACATGAGAGGAGAATTTCCCATGTGAAGAATCTTTCATATGATGAGAGGACATAACGACTAGTTTTTGGAGGAGGTCCATGAATTGCGTCGGTAGTCTAACTGACTACCCTACACATATACGTGGAAGCTAGGCGGAGTTCGTAAAACTATGGCTAAGTCCTGGGGGGTGGGTGGTGATTATGATCGCTTTAAAATTCCTTTTGAAAACCTCTTGCCTAATTAAACTAATTAGTAATTATAAACTAATTAAGCAAGAACACTTAGCTTCCAAGCTTAAGTGGGTCCAATCACAAGGCCAGCATATAATAAGCAATTAAACAACCTAGCCTAAGCATGCATAGATAATCAAATGATTTAACTAATCAAGAATCTAATTTATACAACCTATGTAGACTATATAAGAATGGATCATAAGGCTCAAGTCTATACTACTTAGTGAAAGTACATCTTGTGTGTGAATGTGCCTATCTAGTGTCTAGCATGCATTCCTATCAAGCATTCGTAATTAAACAATTAAACATACAATGCTAAGATAACAGTGTGCTAAAATACATCACAAACACAAGCATGTATAGTGGTTCGACAATGGATCTACTCCACTCTCGGTTCAAGTACTCATCCCTTGAGCACATCGGTATTTACTAGGGAGTTTAAATCAGGTTCCTCCCAACCTAGGTGTTTTAAATCGGTTCCATCCTACCGGGGAGTTTGACAAGGTTCCTCCCAATCTTTGACGAAGATTTTACCATTTCATCTTTCAACCAGGATGTTTACGGGTTCTATCTAACCCAGGAGTTTGATAAGGATCCTCCTTACCCTTCAGTTCTAATCCTAAAACCTAACGTACGTTCCTGTCGGAGGCTCCCCTTGGAGACTTCGACGAGTTTGTAAATCCAAACTCTCACACTCAATCCTCCACGAGGAAGGAGTGCAACTGGACTCTCACAATGACGCTTGTCGGATGAGCCTCCTGTTCAGAGCTTTCTTGGGTTGCTTGATCTCCGCTCTCTTGTGCTTCAATCAGCTTCCCGATGCTCCCCCGATTGTGTTGCCGCTGCGTTGTCAATGCCTCAGCTCCTTCGATCAATCACCGCGCATGTGATGCTCTTGAGATGCCCAAGGTGATAGGAGATGGTGTGAATCCTCTACAATTAGTAGGAGTTGGTTGCCTAGAGGAATTCCATCTAATAGGATTTTTAGTGAGATTTAGACAAATGATCTACCTATGGTCAAGGTGCTTGAACATCTAAAGATCAAGAGAGAGCAAGTCCATCTTCATATGAGCTTCGAATGCTCCATTTTGTGATCAAACACAAGGAAGATGACTTGGAATGCTTAAGATTAGAGCCTAATGGTATGGGCAATAAGGGTGGCTTCTAATGCACTAAAATCTCTCCCAGGACCCTAAACAAAGCCTTTCCATTATATAGAAAAAGCTCCAACAGATTAAAAAAGGCTATAAACGGCTAGCTTCCGACTGGTCGGCCCTTAATAAGACCGGTCAGATAGGGTCCTCGACCGGTCGAATTATGGCCTGGACGGGATGGATGTTGCTGTCCTAACTGGGGTTAGTTGCGACCGGTCATGATGGATGTTGTTGTCCTAACTGGGGTTGGTTGCGACCGGTTGATTGATAGCCGACGACCGGTCGGACTACCCAGTTGACCGATCTTAGACCAGTTAAATTAAGGCCCGAGATCAGTCATGCTTACTGTCCCATTTGTTCTCTAACGACCGGTCGGTCAAGGCTCAAGACCGGTCGGTAGGGGCATGAAGACTGCTATTTTGATCGTCTTGTTTCTAGCAGCTAATGTGACCTCTTTGGCCATCCTTTGGGTGATCTTTTGGGATACCTAAGGCTAGAGCTGTACACGAGCCAAGTCGAACCGAGCTTTGCCAAGCTTGGCTTGGCTTGAACAACAAGGTGGTTGGGCTTGAGCTTGGCTTGGCTTGGCCTGGCCTGGCCATCGAGCCCGACTCGAAAGCTCGACTTGATTTGTACGTGCTTTCGAGCCTTAATTGAGCTTGTGCTTTCGAGCTTTATTGGAGCTCGAGCTTTCGAGCCAACATCGAGCTTGGCTTTCTAGGCTTCGAGTCAACATATTTCGAGTCACAACTCAAAAATTCACAATGCACACAATAAGTTACACAAATTGTGGTCACATAATTTACAAGTTACAAGTGGAATTAATATCCTCAACGGGATAAGTCAGAGTCGTCTACTCGACTACTTGTCTTTCGAGCTGCTATTCAATTCTACTACACATACTGGTTCGCATCTTCTACATCGGAAGGTGGGGAGAGCTTTTCACCGTGTTCTTGTATTGTTTGAATTAGATCTTTCCAACTTTGCTTGTGAGCATTTTTGTACTCAGTACCTATTACTCAGTATAATGCGCCGAGTTTGGATAGAAACTGAAATGGTTTGTTACCCTTCTTCTTCTTGCTCGAGCCGCTCGATCCTGCTTCGGCATCATTTCGTCTTGGAGCCGAAGGATGTTGTTCTTGTTTTTTTTCTGCCTCTTCAATACTAAGCCTTATGGCCTGAATTTGTGCTTCCTCCAATTCTTTCCTTCTCATTTCCTCGTCTTCCTTAGTGGAAGGTTTCTTATTTGAATCAAGAAGTGCTTGGAAAAGAAACTTCACTTCCTCAGGAGGTTTCGGACATGGTTTTGCATCTCCACCCCGACCAGAAAGATGCAATCTAAGTCGATTAGTTTTATAATAAATTCTTTGTCCACATAATGCACATTGTATTTGTTTTTTGCCGGATGTTGGGGAGTAGACAATGGAACCATAGTCCCTCCAGTTGGTCGATGGCTCAGAACCAGATGAAGACATTATCTACAGTAGTATTGTGACACAGTTAACTAGTTAAGAATCAAACAAATTTACAAAAATTGAAAAATTTAACATAAAAAAAACGCAGTAAATAATGAAATAACAAATATGTTCTAACGAAAATATAATTGCATAAAAAAAAAGAAATGGGTAGTGTAACATAAGTCATTTCATTACAGGCTAGCTGATGTAAAAAGAAAGATATGTTCTATTATAATACATCTGTAATTCATCCAAATACAAACCAGTAAACCACAAGCTATCAAGCTGGTGATGTCATTGCAGGTTCGATACCTATAGTCTCCTCTTCAAACTTCTCCTCCTTATCATCACTATCAAGACCATTACCTCCCCAAATAGGACGCAACCAATCTCGTGTACAGATCAATGCTTCCACTGTTTTTGGTGAAAGTGAGCTTCGATACTTGCTCACGACCCTACTTCCGGTGCTGAAAGCAGATTCTGATGCCATCGTTAAAACTGGAATTGACAATATATCCCGTGCCATCATCAATGGTGTAGGGTATTTTGCTTTACCGAGTTTCATCTTCCACCATCTCAGAACATCAAAGCTTGAGTCCGTATGCGTCACGATTGGCTCTTTGAGATGCATGTCTAGCTCTGATTTGTGACTCTGATCACTTTGATATGATTATGCAATAAGAGTCATGTATTCATCTAGCATACTGGCCTTGCTTGTAGTTGTAGATGAACTACAACCACTACTTGAAGTTGCTTGTTTACTACTTGATGCTGGAGGTGAGGTAGAAGCATACTACTTGTATAACTCTTCGATTACATCTTGAACCCTGGAGGTTTCGGTGGTCGCCCTTTCAATAGAATAAATCTTCATATAAATAAACCGAACCAAGCCCATCTTACACCGAGGATCTAGTACAACTGCTATGGCCATTAACAAATGGCATTGGTCCCAGTACTTATCAAACTTCTCTTGCATACCAATGACCATCCTCTTCAGAAATTCTGGACCTTCTTCGACAGTATTCTGTAAGGTGTCCTTAACCTTCGAAACAGACGGAAGGAACTGGTTTGCGGTTGGATATTTTTTTCCAGAAAAAATATTCGTGCAATCATAAAAAACTTGGAGAAAGTTGTGAACTTCTTTTGCTTTGCTCCAATTATCTTCATTAGGCAACCAACTATATGTTCTATCGCGCGCCGTAAATTCAGGAAATGCAAATTCTAATTCCATGGCCGAATCCAATATTTCAAATGTTGAATTCCAACATGTGCACACATCTAATTTCAACGTTTTTTGAGACTTGATATGCAAATGTTGGATGGTATCGTTCCATATACTCAATCTAGAAGGTGACCCCCTTATGTATTTTACACTTTACCTTATGTTCTCAATAGTGGGGTCGATTGTCTTCAGTCCTTTTTGAACAATCAAGTTCAGTATGTGAGCACAACATCTTACCTGGAATACTTTTCCCTTGAAAAACAAATTCCCAATTGCCTTGAAATGGTTGCTCAAGCGCGAAACAACACTGTCGTTTGTAGAGGCATTATTCAATGTTATTGAAGAAATTTTACTTTCAATATCCCATTCTCGCAGACAACTGTAGATGCAATCTGAAATAACTAACCCAGTGTGAGGAAGAGGAAGGTGATGAAAGTTCAGAATTGACTTGTAGAGTTTCCAATCATGATCAACATAGTGTGCGGTTAGTGAAATGTATCCCTTTCTTTGACTGGTCGCCATCCACAAATCGGAAGTTAAACTGATTCTGTTGATCGATGCCAAAACAACTTTCATCGTATTCTTCTCATTCTTATACATCTTCATGCACTCTCTCTTAATAGTGACGCGCGAGACCTTCTCAACCTGAGGGTTAAGGAATTTGCTATATCCTATAAAAGCTTTGCTCTCAATCATTCTGAAAGGCTTTTCCTCAACTATCACTAATCTGGCATACCACTCTTTCAGCTTCTATTTGTCAAACTTATGAATGGAAATTACACCTTCGGTATCATTTGATTCAGACTTGGTAAATGAAAGTAATTATTGGCCTGGACTTCGAGCTTTTGGTCTCTTTAAACAGATTTGTCTATGCTTAATTAAATGGGAAGTCGCTCCTCCAGGATTCTTAGTGAATAGAGACTTGCAGTGCATACATCTAACCTTTACCACACCATTTACTACAATTTCTTCGAAGTCATCCCACATTGATGATCTCTTCTTTCCTTTGGTAGAACCTGCACCTATACCTGAACTCGCACCTTCCTCCAAGTCCACAATGAGAGGATGTGTGGGCTGTGGTTGTGGCTGTGTGACTGACCCTTCGGCAGTGCCAAGAGTGTTTGGGACTTTCTCACTAGTCATTTATAGATATAAAAATTAAAACTAATGTTTAGGCATATATCAAAGTATTGTAGTGTCAATGGCTAACATGCAACTTAACCTGCTGCGATTTGAGTTACAAGTTGTGACACTATGACTCTTCTTTGCCTAAATCAGTTACCCATTCAAGATCAGATAGATTGTAATGCTTTCGTTTACTGATTTAAATGCTTACGTCGAAATTCCAGCAGCATCTTCCTTTCTCTCTCCAGAATATATTGTTCTTCCATTTTTGCTTTCCATTGTCAAGTACCCTCGAAAAATGAGGATAAATGACAATAGAACGTAAATAAAAGAAATACATTTGGAGAGAAAAGGGGGGATACCACACGGAATCGACGTAAGCATTTAAATCAGTAAAACAAAAACATTACAATCTAACCGATCCATAACTGTCCAAAATGGGACAATTTGAGGATTGCTATGCACCAAAGACACACTGATCATAGCCTGGCCACATAGGAATGCTCAAAAGGGCAACCGATTATCTACAATTAACAATTCAAACATTCAAACAACTAACTTAAATAGTTAAACAGTTAACTAAAAAATGAACAATCAATTAACTAATAAAACAACTAACTCACAACAATTAACTCATTAAACAATTAAGTCAAATTTAACTAATAAAACAACTAACTTACAACAAATAACAATTAACTAATTAACTTCTACTTTAAACAAATAAAAATTAACAATTAACTAATTAAACAATCAACAGTGTGGAAGATGAACTTACAACAATTAACAATTAACTCATTAAACTATTAAGTCAAAAATAATAATTAACTAATTAAACAATTATCCTAAAATTAAAAATTAAAATTAACTAATTCAAACTAGTAAAAATCATTCAATTTATAATTAATAATTATAATTTAATAAATGAAAATACCTATGCCGGTTGGCTGTCGGACAAGGTTGGGGCTGTCGGCTGCTGGACGGATGGGGGGGATCCGGTCGGACAAGGTTCGGGTGGTCGGCTGTTGGACGGCCAGGGGGGGGGGTCTGGTTGGGCGTTGGCTGGTGGGGCGATGAGGGGAGAGAGAGCGGCTAGGGGGGGTCCGGTCGGGCGTTGGCTGGCGGGGCGATGAGGGGAGAGAGAGAGAGAGAGAGAGAGAGAGAGAGAGAGACGAGCAGTCAGGTCGGGCGACGAGGTGAGAGTGATTAGAGATGAGAGAGAGAGTAGGGCAGAGATCAGAGAGAGGCGGAGAGCTGAGCAGGTCAGGCCAGGCATTGGCTGGCCGGGCGACGAGGGGAGAGAAATTAGAGATGAGGGAGAGAGGAGGTGAGGCTGTGAGATATATCAGAGATGAGAGAGAGAGAGAGAGAGAGAGAGAGAGAGAGGAGGCCGGATGGCTGGAGGGGGTCATTGGTCAGGCCGGGCGAGGTCGAATCGGTGGCGAGTCGCCGATTAGGGTTTGTCTTTTGAGTTTTGAGGGGTGGCGGGCGAGTGCGCTAGAATGAAAGGGGTTTAGGAATTGGGGCGAATGGGCGATCGACTCTTGCAAAATGAATATCTATATATATATATATATTATATTATATTGTATATAATATATATATTAGATATATTTTTAAGAAAAAGACAAACTGAGCCTTCTACGAGCCGAGCCGATCTCAGGTCAAGCTCAGGGCTTAACTCGAATTTTCAACGAACCCATATAAGAGGCTTGGCTTGGCTTGATCCACCCTTTGAATCGAGTTAAGCCGAGCTTTTTCGAGCCGAGCCGAGCGAGCTTTTCTAGCTGGCTCGGTTTGTGTACAACTCTACGTAAGGCTAATCTAAGATGACTAAAAGTATGCCTAATGGGTCAAGGTCATCTAGAGGTTTGCGTTTTGGTTTGTTTCAAGGTTCAAGGCTCACCAAGGCATCCCATTTACCTGTTTCTTCTTCCTTGATGCAGCAGGTCTGCTTGAGTCTTCGGTCTTTGTCTTCTTTAAGCTCAACCGACACTAGGCTCACTGTCCTACGTAATTGACAAATAAGGTGCATTAGTAAGCCGCAGAAAAGTGCACTAACAGTCCGTTCGCAGGTGAAGGGGAGTTTTGAAGGTGAGTAAGAGATCCATTTTAGGGGCTATTCCCAGAGCCCCTCCTTTCTCCCACAGAGGCCTTGCAAACCTCTTTAATAGTAGAGCCCTTCTCTGGAGCCTCTTCGGATATGCGTTTTCCAATGTTCCTCATGTCCTCATCTGACTCTCAGTCTGCCGATCATAGATGGGCCCTGGTGGTAGTTGACCCAGCCACTCAAACTACCGTCTCCTTTTCCCACCTCAACTTTAATACTCCTAGTTCTTTTACTTCTTCGTTTCCTATTACTGGGGCCACTCCTCTTCAATCCTTTCCGGATGCCAACGCTCTTCAGGAACTCCATGATCTCTCTAATCGGGTTGATCTCTGTGGTCCAGGCTCAATCATATCTAGATGCAAGAACCCCTAATGGATTATTGAAGCCTTCGTGGAAGTTAGGACGTCAATGGGTATGTCATTTGGAGATGAGGAGGATTATATTAATTTGCTCCAATTTATTAAACAGTGTTAAGCCATGACATCTTTGGAGACCAGGAAACGTGCGAAATCCCCAAGAGGATGGAGGGAATTAGTGAGCCTAAAGTCCTTGGTCAACTACGAAGCAGGTTTTAGCTCTCGTTCCTCCAAGAAAGGTAGAAGGGGCAAGTTGGTTGTCTAGTGAAGATCATCTCCTAGAACGTTAGAGGCCTTGGCTGCGGAAGGAAGAGAACTCAGGTTAAGGACATGCTCTGCAAATATAAACCTTATATCGTCTCTATTCAGGAATCAAGCTCTCTTTGGTAAGATGTTCTGACTTAAGACTCCATTTGGGGTTTAAGGAATAAGGATTGGATTTCCCTAGATGTGGAGGGCTGTTTGGGGGCTATTCTCTTGGCATGGGACTCTCGAGCCTGGGTCAAAGAAGACTTTCTAATTAGCTCTTTTGCTATCAAAATAATTCTCAGGAGTCCCTCCTCTGACTTTAAATGGATCTTCTCCTCTGTTTATGGCCCTTTCTATGCTTCTATAAGACATTTGTTACGGGATGATTTAAATTCTATTAAGGATAAGTGGTCCCTTCTTTTGTGCCTGGGTAGCGATTTCAACGTTGTTAGGTTTTCTTTTGAAAAAGTGAACAACGGTAGAATTACCAGGAGCATGAGAATGTTTTCTGAATGGGTGGGGGAGGATAATCTAATTGATCCTCCTCTCTTTAATGCGAAGTTTACTTGGCTGCGGAAGGAAGAGAACTCAGGTCAAGGACATGCTCTACAAATATACACCTTATATCGTCTCTATTCAGGAATCAAGCTCTCTTTGGTAAGACGTTCAGACTTAGACTCCATTTGGGGTTTAAGGAATAAGGATTCCCTAGATGCGGAGGGCTATCTGGGGGCTATTCTCTTGGTATGGGACTCCCGTGCCTGGGTCAAAGAAGACTTTCTAATTGGCTCTTTTGCTATCAAAATAATTCTCAGGAGTCCCTCCTCTAACTTTAAATGGATCTTCTCATCTGTTTATGGCCCTTTCTATGCTTCTATAAGACATTTGTTATGAGATGATTTGAATTCTATTGAGGATAAGTGGTCCAACGTTGTTAGGTTTTCTTTTGAAAAAGTGAACAACGGTAGAAGTACCAGGAGCATGAGAATGTTTTCTGAATGGGTGGGGGAGGATAATCTAATCGATCCTCCTCTCTTTAATGCGAAGTTTACTTGGACTAATACCTACCCCCCCTCAGACACACACACAAACATGTTCTTTCTTACCTTGATAGATTTTTGGTTTCCCCTGCTTGGATCGAGGGTTTTTTGGTTAGCTCCCAGCTATCCCTTCCTTGACCACTCTCTGATCATTCTCCCCTATTGTTGGACTCAGTCGAGTTAAGCTGGGGTTCTAAACCGTTCAGATTTGAATTGTCTTGGTTGGAAGAAGAAGTGATGGAGGACGTGAAAACATGCCGTAATATGCAAGAAATTAGATTTAGATCACTACAAGATAATTAAACAATATTCAACTTTCCACATTCCACAACAAGGTTCAATAGGGGAATCCATGGAGATCCAAGCCTACATGCAAGTTAGGGCTGAGTTCAAATCAAATTAATCAATCTAGTTGATGCCAAAACATATGGAGACCCTCAAACTGGTGTAGGATTGTTCTATCATTAATGAGATTCTCTAACTGCAAATTAGGGCAAGATTAGGGTTTTAAAATTGGGGAAAAGTGAAGATTTGGTAACCTAGGGTTAGTGTTTCTAGATTAGAAAGGTTTATTGGGCTGAGAATTGAGAACAAATCTGGTTGATTTGAAGAACATATTTGATTTGGGGATTTTGTAGAAAATAGGAAAAAATAAGGAAAAATAATAAAAAATTCATATATTTCAAACTGGGAGTCCAAGTCGGTTGATTCAAGAGGGGTTTTGGAGTAGAAAGGAAGGCCTACCAAAGGGAGGAATCAAACCATGAAGAAAAGGCCACCTCCACCCTGGTCGGCCAGCGGAGATCTCCCAACCCCCGAAGTTTCGTCTCGATCCGACTTCCGGTGTGCGCGCAGTGCTCCGCCGAAGGTTGCGGTCCTGTGACGGGTTGAATCTGGAAGATGAACAACTGTCGCTGTTGGACTGTTTTGTTGGCTGGAAAACGTGGAGAAGGTGAACGGATGATGAAAGAGATGATGATGATGATGATGGTGGTGGTGGTGGATGAATCAGGATGAGGCTTCACACCTCGGTAGTCTTCCCTTGATGAACAAGGGGGGGCTTCCTACCCTCTTATGGCTCACGTCTCTACACACAATGAGAAGAGAGAAAAACAAGTCTTTTTTTTTTTTTTTTCTTTATTCCATGCATAAACCCCCCCCCCCCCCCCCCCCCCCCCCCCCCCCCCCCCCTCTATTGGAGTTTTATAGAAAACCCTAAGAGGAGAAAATGACAAAACTACCCCTGCACCATGTGCGCAATAAAAGAGGGTTCACATCAAAATAATAAAACTAGACAACTAATAATCAATCTAATCCGACCATCAAAACTTTAATCACGAAAAGTAATAAAACTCAAAATCCTATGAAGTTCTATAGTGGTGGGCCACGATCGGATCCACCCTAGACTCTAAAACTCTCAACACTCCTCCCACAAGTTGTGTGTCTTCAATCCAAGTTGTCGCCAAGGTAGATTGACGGTGGGATCCTCCTTATCCTCTTGTACGTGCGTAGTGGAGGTACATGCGTGATGTCTCTATCTGGAAGGTTTTCACACTTTAGTTTCCAACTAATGGTCTTCCTTTTCAGTTCTTGGTAGTCCGAGTTTTGTCTTGTGTCAAAAACTCAAACTCCTCAAACTCAAACTCATTTCCTGGAGGAGGGAGTCTCACGTCGAACTTGAGGCTGCCACTGCTAATGTTCTTTTGGCTATTTAGCTTCTGGACTTGCAGTTAGAATCCTCTCCCCTCTCAAATGAGGATCGCATTCTTCGGGAATCTCATAAAGCAGAATTCTCGAGACTTGCCATGCAATAGAAAATCAAGTGGAGGTAGCGATCTAGAGCTCTTTGGTTAAAGGCGGGAGAACAAAAATACTCGGTACTTTCATGCAATTGCCAGCGCTAGATCCAGGTCTAATAAGATAAGCTCAATCTCTGTTAACGGTTATAAGCTAGAGGTAATCAATCACAATCTCTTTTTATTCTTCTTTGCTTAAGGGAGAACTAGACGAGACCCCCATTTGGGGTCAATGTGGATTTCCCCCAAATCTTTGTAGAGGATGTTCTCTCTCTGGAAGCTCCTTTCTCCAAGGAGGAGATCAAATCGACTGTTTTCTCCCTTGGCAGAGACAAGTCCCTGGGTCCAGATGGTTTCCCTCTTGCATTATTTTAGATTTTCTGGGGCAGTCTCAACATGATTTGATTAATTTTATCTTTGAATTCTTCCTTTTTGGAAATATCTCTAAAGCTATGGGGGCCTCTTTCATCACTCTCATTTCGAAGATTGAAGGTGCTGCTAATCTTAAGGACTTTTGCCCCAATAGCCTTCTTGGGGCCCCTTGCCAAATTATAGCTAAAATTCTGGCTTCTAGGCTAAAGACCTGTCCTCTCCAATATCATTTCGAATGCTCAGCGTGCATTTATGGCTAACAGGAAAATCCTCGATTGTTCTTTGTTAGCCACGAATGCATAGATTCGTCAAGTGACTATTGCCAAATGCTGAAATGAGCTTTTGAAGAATGCCTACGAACTCTCCGTTCTCTGTGATGCTGAGGTGGCTCTCATGATCTTCTCCAATGGAGGAAAGCTCTACGATTTTTCTAGTAGCTCCAGTAAAGAAATTCCACAAAATGAAAAAAGGAAAAATAAATAAATCTGACCATTTCTAGCTTCTGCTTCTTTTTCTCTTCCATTTTGACCAGTTCCTTAGCGTCTAGATGCTCCGTTGACGATTAAAATGCAGAAAAATGCAATCTCTTATGTCTTGTTTTTTTGGTTTTTGCTCGTTTGAGCGGTTTGAGTTTTGAGTGATAGTTTCATTTTAGATTTGGAATTAGAAGTTGCGTAGAAATGCATTTTAGCTTGATTAAAAAAACATGTTTTTGCTCGTTTCTGTTTGTTTGATGGTTCTGATTTAGATCTTGAATGTGAAATTGAGGAGAAAATCAGATCAGTAGGGAGAAGAGCTGAAATCTCAAAGTACTTTTTGTTTTCTCAATGTTATCTCAAATCTCCGAGTTCTTCTTCTTCATCCTTTCCCCCTCTTTGAAAGGCCGGGCACAGGTCGGGCCCTAAATTTGTATCCTGGGTCGGGCTCAGGCTGGACTATTTTGGCCTGTCATGGGCTCGGGCCGGGTTTGGGTATATATTGAAGTAGGTGGGCTGGGCTTGCACAGAGCTTGGCCCGGCCCTAATCAGGCCCGTTGACACCCTTACATGTGACACTAGAGTTGCATGTGAATATAGGTGATTGCCATCAGTTGTGAAATTTGGTCCATTGATTACAATTCCAACGGCCACCAAATGTTGGTTTCATGTAATACAGTGCTTTTCCCAAAGGAAGAATTCAATCCCAAACGTGAGATTGGATGGTCAAAATACCATGGTATTGCCAGACATATAATCAATGTATAGTAATGGTGTTAGTTCCATCTAATGCAATGCAATACCACCTAATCCAGTGTTCCAAACAGGCCCTTGGTAAGTATATCAGCCCAATCCACCAGCATTTGGTCATCCATGTTCCCATCAAATAACAAATGGGGCTATAGCCATAGATATGGAACTTCGGTCGCATGGTTATGATTGATTCAAATGGAATATATCTTATTCTTAGTTTCTCAATACTATCTTTTAGAGGTGAGATCATCCAGAAACCTAGGGGAGAAATTCATGTAGGAGGCTTTTGTGTGTTGAGACTCGACGTATTTATCCCATATACAATATAATTCTTTATTTTCTGTTGCAATTGGTGTTTTATTGAAGAGTTTGGAACATCTAAGTTCAAATCATATCAGGAAATTGGTACGTTTTCCACATCCTAATTGAGTAGATTCATGTCCACAATACTTGCTTCTTCGAACCAGTTCCAAATGGCAAGTGAACTCAATGCAGGAAAGAACCGAATTGAGCACAATGGTCATTTCCACCAATGGCCATTCCACTCAATACAAATATGGTGACTTCCAAAAGCCTTAATGTACTTACGCAACTTGGAAGATTACTAGTGTATGTAGTCTTCAGCATGTATTTTTTCTTTCAATCATCTTATTTTTGTTAGCTAATATGCTAATCTATGTGAATGTATAGTATCCCAGGAAATTCTCTGCGTGCACAATCTAATCACTAATTGAAATTTCTAGTGGCCGTGTTGTCTAATCTGCTTGTTATTACATGCATTATTCTAAGTTGTTAACCTCTTTTTCTTGGATGATGATACTTTCAAACCATTTATGGTTTTCTAGCGTAAGTATTTGATCTGACTTTTTGAATACCTGTTTTGAGCTGCTTTTCCTTTGCCTTCTCATATTTTTTATTCCAGGCAGGTGGCTTCCTTGTTTCAGCACAGAGCCATGCAGTTGCACAGGAGAGAGAATTAGATGAAAATGTGTACTCCAAAGACGATTTTGTGGAGAGTGCATCATTACTTGAGCAGGTCCTTTTCCTATATTCAACTTGAATGGTTAGTTTCATCAATCTGTCATTATGATTTCTATTTTCATTCAACCTTTTTCTGTTTTACAGGAAATGCAGCATGAGCCTTCAAACAAAGCTGGCTTGAGATTTATAAGTGGGATTATTTGCAAGTCAAAGGCTTTAAGATTTGAAAGGATGCTCTTCCGTGCTACTAGGGGTAATATGCTTTTCAATCAGGCACCTGCTGGGGAACCCGTCATGGATCCAGTCTCCACAGAAATGGTTTGGTTCCCTTCTTGTGGTTGTGCGTCCTTTTGCTTTTGTGCATGTGCTTGTGTCTTTTACTTCTCAAACAATCTGGAAGCTATTCTCTCTCTTCTCTTCACATGCAGATCATATGCGTGCGTGCGCCCATTGATTTCAATGGTGTGGCCCACCTGTTGAGTTAATCATCCAGATTTTCCCACCAAGTGGCCTGTAGGGAGTGACCACCTTGTGCATGGGTCTGATGATGACATACATAGATGTGTGTGATTATCTCTTCCCTTCCATCCTCCTCCGACTACACACACATGCATACATACATACATTTATATTAGGGGTGATCACATGGACTCAACTTCTCAATTGTGGTGGATTCGAGTCCAATATGGAGATTCTGGATACTTGGATACGCATTGATTAGCTCTAGCTTATTTCATGGGCTATAGTGAGAAAATGACACTGATCAGACTGTTCTAAAATCTGATCGATAGTCCATAAAAGGGATAGTTAATATCATTTATATAAATTAGGTCCACTCGACAATTTGATATTTCTATTTAATGGGCCTCATCTTGGATTGCTTATGATTTTAAGGCATCCTTGTCATCAGCTCATACTAACCACCCACCCATTGCTTGGAATGGCTTTAAAATAGAAGGCCATGTTATGGATGGATTTTTTTTTTTATTTTTTAGGGAAGTTATGGATGGATTTGATTATCCAATTGGTGTATTTTTTTCATGGTATCCCATGAAATGTATATTTCACCTTATGGGCAGTCTGGACCGGTTGATTAGTTCAAGTGTCCTCGTTAAACTCAACTCCACCATAGTTGTGGAGTTGATTCCATGTGATCATCCCAACCCCACCCTAATGCAATCAAATTGAAAGGAAATCTCAATTTGGATACGTACCTTTCTTGAATATCAAACCAGAAAGTTTTGTCACAGATGCTACGAAAAGATGAAAATAAAGGTTGTGGATCAAGGTGTCCCGTATCGGTTTCGGTGGGCGTAACGGTGCCCACCGTTTCCGATACGGATACGGGCCGTATCGGCCGATACGGCCCCCGTAACGGTCAACTTTTTTTTTTTTGCCAAAAAATTTTAAAAAAATATGGATTAAATCCAGAAAATTCCAAACATCCAAAATATGCATTCATTTATAATTTTGAACATGTTTATGGTGTCGAAGCGGTCTACTCTTTGGTGAAAAAGCTGTATCGGGCTGTCTGGTGAATTTATGAAGCTAATAACCTGGAATTAACTGCAGAACTTATAAATTCAAATTTCTAACTGTCTAATACCAATAATATGTATATTAGAATAAATGTAACATCAAAGTATTTCAATTTTCACATGTACTATTATTTTTTTATAATTTACTTTATATTATTTACAATTTATTTACATACCTGAGGAGTGAGGAGTGAGGACTTGCAAAAAATAATGTATTAAGACTTCTCTTATCTTGAATCTATGACCGACTCTTGTCCTGCCAATTGAACATTCTAAAGTAGAAAAAAAAATTAGTAATACCTGATATACTCCCCTGCAAGCATGTTGATTAAAGATTACTTGACTGGTTGTCACTTGTCAGGGGAGTTATTTTAAACACAAGTTCAACAATGTAAAGTGTGTGTTTTTTTGGTGAATGTATGACCATGTGGGTAATGGAAAAGACTCACCAAATCGGAACTCACCACCAAAATGAAAACCTGCTTTGTTGTGGTTGCTCAACCTCCACGTCGTCGTCGTCATCATCATCGGGTTGTTGCGGTCTTGTTGTTGCATATCCATAATATTCAGTGCCAGAGGGAAAGATCAGGTCAACGAAACCTGATGATGACTGATCCTGACTAGGCAAAGATTCTGACCCTGAGTGAGGATATCTACTAGTGCCCGTCGAATAGCCGTGCCCATACTGGTACTCGTATTCAGGGCCAGGCTGTTGAGATTGAGATGAATAACTTGGATTTGGTTCATATGGTATATGTGGAACAGCGTCAGGAGGACTACTCCAACATGAAAGTGGCGAAACAGGTTCCCTATAATCCCATTGGTTGTAAGAATACTCATAATTCCTCGGATCATAGCCATACGCATGCTGATGTTCCAGATCTGTCGGTGTAGATTGCAGTGCAGGAGCAGGACCTGCAGGTGCACTACTGGAGCCAGGCTCTTGCTGGCTGTATCGTGACTCAGTACACTCATAAGTTCGACCCCCTCGGCCCCGCCTGCTTCGTCGAAGTTCATCAGCCTCGCGATCCGTAGACGGCTGTATGGTATCAGTAGCCCTGGTGGGTTGAGCAATGCCAGAAGTGGGAGGACCAGCATTAGGTGCATCATCATCATCATCATCATCATCATCATCATCTGTTTCAGTATCGCTAGAGCTCGCACTCTTCTGCTGAGTTTGCATGAAATCCGCCCCCCTTTCTGGGTCCAACACAAATGCACGACTCTCTTGCTGTGCCCTGCGTATTTCTGGGTCTTCAACTTCTATTTCTTCACTATCATCTTCTATTTCTTTTTCCCTTACTTCCAACCAAGGTAGAAGTGGGTCATCCTCATCATAAATGTTTTCCAAGTTTATTGGACAATAATCCCCATCACCGGCATTACTGATATGCCTCCTTGAATGCATGCGCATTCTTAGCCTCATGTTGTAATGCATAAAGACAAGTCTATCTAACGTCCTAGTCTGAATTCTATTTCTATTCTTCGTATGAATAAGTGCAAAACAACTCCAATTTCTTTCGCAACTAGAGGAAGACGTTGTTTGGCTCAAAATCCTTACTGCAATTTTTTGGAGAGCCGGTGTAGTCTCTCCGAAATTTATCCACCAGTCGGCGGGGTGCAACTTAAGTACTGCATGTTGTGCAAGAGTATCTCCAAAGCTACCCTGGCGAGTTCCAAATATATCCAATTCATTCAAAGCCTTTATTTGTACATCTAAGTCAGGCTCTAATCTCTTTATCACGTTCTTTAATCCAATACGAATCTCATCATCCATAACAAATGATTGGGCATATCTATACATAGGATTTAGGTAATAACCTGCTGCATGAATATCGTGGTGGAGCTGCTTTGTCCATCTTTTATCGATCAAATTCCAGTAAGCTCGCCAGCTTGAACAATCACGTTGAATTGCCAACTTCGCTTTATCCATGGCGTCGTAGAGGAAGCCCATCGTAGGTGCTTCATCGGTTTCAACAAGACGAAGTACCCTCATCAGTGGTTCCATCACCTTTAAAATTTTCTTAACCCTCTTCCAATATTTGTTGTCTCTTATGGTGTTTACAACATCAACCGGCGTCCCTGATGTCTTCTTCCCATATTTTGTGTTGAGCCATTGTTGGGAAGCAAACATTTCACTCAACTCTCCCCTATGTTGATACAAACTCTCTAAAGCTATAAAGTTTGTTGCAAATCTAGTCGCCGCTGGCCTAAGCAACTCTCGTCCCTTCGTGAACTTCC
This sequence comes from Liriodendron chinense, assembly GCA_003013855.2. Lineage (NCBI taxonomy): Eukaryota > Viridiplantae > Streptophyta > Magnoliopsida > Magnoliales > Magnoliaceae > Liriodendron > Liriodendron chinense. The sequence continues at coordinate 3,106,798 of ML058466.1, read as the reverse complement.
TCATTATTGCAACTAGGTGATTATGGTTGTAAATAAATGTTGTCACTTCTTTTGCTTTTTCAACCATTTCTTTGACATTCTTTCTCTTTCCAATATCTTCCAATATAAGATCAATACAATGTGCAGCACACGGTGACCAAAATATATGTGTTCTCTTTAGCATCAACAAATTTCCTGCAGACTTATATGTTGCTTCATTATCTGTCACAATCTGCACCACATTCTCCTCCCCAATCTCATCCACTACTTTATCCATCAAGCTAAAAATATATTCAGCATTTTTTATTTCATCCGAGGCATCAATTGACTTGTGGTACACTGTTCCCAAGTGGCAATACACCATGAAGTTGATCATGCTGCGTCTTGTTGGGCCAGTCCAACCATCACACATGATCGTGCATCCTCTGGCCTGCCATATGGGTTTAAAGGTATTTACGTATGCCTTTGTATCTGCATACTCTGCGTCTGTCCATTTTCCCCTAATCTCCTTGGCTGTGGGAGCTTTAATTCCTTCACCTGCTTCTGCTGCTGCATCAATTACCACCTGCCAATATGGAGAGTTTGCCGCATTAGGGGGTATGTTGGCATGTATAAATAACTTTGCTGCTGCCCTACCCAGTTTCTCAACAGAAGTTCTACTCCACATTTGTTTTATCTTCTTTTGTTTACTAGATTCTTTCCTAAAGAGGATCGGATCAACAGAGGGTCTCCTAGGCACATCTTCTTCTTCCACATCTACATCTATAGGATGACGAGCTACATGTGAAGATGTGCCCCCCCGGCTGCTAAACATACGCCTTAATCCACCAAACATACTCCCTCCAACCCCAGCTGTACTTCCCGTTGGGGCTGCAGTTGTACTCCCCTGGCCACTCCCACTCCCACTCGCACTTGAACCAAACGTGCGTCGACGTTCTTCCTCTTCACGAGCATAGCGCACGCTTTCTCTCCTAGCTATAGTCATTTCTCGATCAGAATCTCCCTCAGAATCAATGATGTCTTCGCCACGAACGCCCATATATTCTGGACCAAACACCTCTTGTCGGGCCGCATCAAGGATATCATCTTTCTTTTTCTGCACAGCAGCTCGTTTCCCCTTTGACTCTTCTAAATTGGCTTGCATCAGTATCATTATCTCTTTGGGAACTTTGGTGCATCCTGCAATTTGACCCTTTCGATGTGCCAAATGTTGTTTAAGTCGCGTAATTCCACCATTTAGTACTCTATCACAATAGTTGCATTTTATTTGGTGCCTTCCACCACCTACCCTCTGACAATGTTCCCATCCAATATCCTCATTTGCAGTTCCACTTCCAGTTCCAGTCCTAGACATTTTTTAATTAGAGATGGCTTATGTGATGTGGCTATGTCACTTAGATACTGAGTCTAAGAGTGAAATACTTAGATTTTAAAATTTATAAATGTAATTGTAAATCTTAAATACAGATAATGAAATCAAGTACTAACTACTAAATTCAAATACTAAAGTAACTAAACCCTATGGGCTACAGCCTACAAAGTACAACTACGAAGCTCCAAAGTCCAAAACGGCAAAACCTGTCGAAAAAATAAAAATATAAACATACATTAGTCATTACTCATTAATCTGTAAATATGATTCTCCATGTTTTTGAAAAAAAAATGATTTTCTCTAATTTTTAAAATTATTCCGAAATTTAAACAAATACAAAAAAAATAACAAACCATATGCATAATCTGTAAAATGCACATGATTATGTTCTATTATAAGTAACACATGTTATCCAACCTTTAAACTAGAATTTTTTTTTGAAAATATTAATTTTCCCTAATTTTTAAAAATATTCCGAAATTAAAAAAATACAAAAAAATTAGCAAACCATGTGCATAATCTGTAAAATGCACACGATTATGTTCTATTATAAGTAACACATGTCATCCAACCTTTAAATCAGAATTTTTTTTTGAAAATATTAATTTTCTCTAATTTTTAAAATTATTCCGAAATTAAAAAAATACAAAAAAAATAGCAAACCATGTGCATAATCTGTAAAATGCACATGATTATGTTCTATTATAAGTGACACATGTCATCCAACCTTTACATCAGAATTTTTTTTTGAAAATATTAATTTTCTAAAATTTTTAAAATTATTCCGAAATTAAAAAAATACAAAAAAAATAGCAAACCATGTGCATAATCTGTAAAATGCACACGATTATGTTCTATTATAAGTAACACATGTCATCCAACCTTTAAATCAGAATTTTTTTTTAAAATATTAATTTTCCCTAATTTTTAAAATTATTCCGAAATTATAAAAATACAAAAAAAATAGCAAACCATGTGCATAATCTGTAAAATGCACATGATTATGTTCTATTATAAGTGACACATGTCATCCAACCTTTACATCAGAATTTTTTTTTGAAAATATTAATTTTCCCTAATTTTTAAAATTATTCCGAAATTAAAAAAATACAAAAAAAATAGCAAACCATGTGCATAATCTGTAAAGTGCACATGATTATGTTCTATTATAAGTAACACATATTATCCAACCTTTAAACCAGAATTTTTTTTTGAAAAAAATGATTTTTCCTAATTTTTAAATTTATTCCGAAATTATTCCGAAATTAAAAAAAATACAAAAAAAATAGCAAATCATGTGCATAATCTGTAAAATGCACATGATTGTGTCCTACTATAAGTAACACATGTTATCCAACCATTAAACCAGAAAAAAAAAAACATGATTTTTACTAATTTTTAATATTAATCCGAAAATAGACCGAAATTAAAAAAAATATAAAAAAAATATAAAAATCAGTTGCATAATCTTGAAATACACATTTTAACATTTTACAATGGCTACAACATCATATCAAGGTGGAAAAAAAGTGATTAGAGGAAGAAAAATGTATAAATACCTATTTTCGGATTTCTTCGAAAAATGGCCCACGGAGCTTCGATTCATCCAAATCGTAGAAATTGGTCGTTTTAATTCTCCAAAATAGACTAATTGTGGTCGTTTTTAGCAAAAGAACAGATTAGAAAAGAAATGGGGGAAGAAAAGTGGGAAGAAAATGCAAAACAGCAAGTATTTATAAAAAAAAAAAAAAATGACCGTTTTTTGACCGTTACGGGGGCCGTAACGGCCGTTTTGGGCCGTACCGGCCGTTACGGCCCCGTAACGGACCGGTACGGTCAAAATTCCTGGGGTCCCCGATTTGGACCCCGTATCGCGTAACGGTACCGGGCGTTTCCGGTACGTATCGGCCGGTACGGTTATGTATCGGCCGGTACGGCACACCCTGTTGTGGATGAATATCCAAAACCTACTGGCCAATATGCTAGTGATCATAATAATCATTTCTTCTACCATAAGGTAATACATGCCTAAAGAATGCAACTCATGCTTTAAACCTAAGAGAAATAGTTTTTTTTTTTTTTTTTTGGTATAACCATCATAACTCTTTAGAAAAGACTCTTCACATGTATATATAATAATTCTTAGAACAAAGGAGACCCGAATATGATCCATCACTTCTAATCCTAATAATTTATGTAAAATATTAAAATGAATACCTTTGAATCTCTCCACAACCCTCCCTATAGTCTCTCACCCAAATGGTGCCAGAATTGCAAGATCTTGGGCTTGTCTGAAAGCTAACTCAGTAGGCTTTCAAATGGACTAATTTCCCGTCATTCGGACATTGTTTGATATCTGAAAAATGACCCACAAAAGAGGTGACAAAAATACAAAGGGAAACATTAAACAAGTCATAGACTAACTCTAACAACTAATTAAATAATTGCTTGTATGATTTGGAATACATGTAAGGACTGTTGATCTTTTATTGGATTAATTAGACCCAACGGTCCAAATCTTCAATCTAGCTATTTGGATGGTCTATATCATCCTTTATCACGACCCTTGGATGGGCCTGATCTTTGACCAACTAGCTTGTGTGGGCTAAATGCATCATTTCCCCCGGCTTTGGAAAGAAGAAAAAACCCATCCTCAAGTTTTGGTGGTGGTAGATGGTGAAGGCCTTCATCATATTGGGATCTTTCATGTGTTGGTGTCGTTAGGACTGTTTTAAAATCCTTTAAAACGTCTTGTCTAATTAAACTAATTAGCAATTAAACTAGTTAAGTAAGAACACTTAGCTTCTAAGCATAAGTGGGTCAAATCACAAAGGCTACAAAAGATAATGCAATTAAGTAAACTAGCCTAAGCACATAGATTATACGTGATGCAATAAGTTGAGCTTCTAATCAATGTGCAATTATCTAGACTACTAAAGATATTACTAAGCAACTAGTCTAGAAAGCTATATAGACATTATGAGATTCACCATAATAAGCTTATGTCTACAAGCCTAGTGAACATATATCTTGTGTGTGAATGTGCCTACGTAGAACATATCATTCAACCATTCAACCATTCGTATAATTAAGTAACTAAAGAGATAATGCAAGCATAGAAAAGTGCTCAAATGACAGTTACAAACACAATGATGTATAGTGGTTTAGTTTCCCTACTTCACACCCGGTTGCCGTACTCATCCCTTGAGCACACCGGATTTCACTAGGGAGTTTAAATCAGGTTCCTCCCAACCTAAGTGTTTTAAATCGGTTCCATTCTACCAGGGAGTTTAACAAGGTTCCTCCCAACTTATGACGGATATTTTAAGGTTCATCTCTCAACCTAGATGTTTACGGGTTCCATACAACTTAGAAGTTTGACAAGGTTCCTCCCAACTCTTCGGTCCAAATCAAGAACCTAGCGTACACTCCCGCCGAAGGCTCCCCTTGGAGACTTGATCGAGTTTGGTTCCAAACTCTCACACTCAATCCTCCACAAGGAAAGAGTGCAACTGGACTCTCAACAATGACATTTGTTGAATTGAGCCCATTATTCAGCGCCCTTTCGGGTTGCTTGATCTCTGTTCTCCCGTGCTTCAATCAACTCCCCTTTGCTTCCCTGATCATGTTGTCAATGCTTTACCAAGGCCTCAGGTCCAACAATCAATCACATTGCATGTGGTGCTCTTTTGAGATACCCAATGTGGTAGGAGATAGGCTGAATCTTCTACAATGAGTTGTGTGTTGTAAGCCTAGAAGGATTCACCTATATGGATCTCTAGAGAGGTTTAGACTAAGGATATTCCTATGGTGTAGGTGTCTAAAACATCTAGAGTTCAAAAGAGAGCAAGTTTATCTTCATATGAGTTATTGAATGCTCCAACTTGTGATGAAACACAAGGAAGATGACTTAGAATGGATAGAATTAGAGCTTAATGATGTGAGCAATGTGAGTGGCTTATAATGCATTAAAATCTCTCTCTTTAGCCCTCAAATCGCGCCCCGTCTTTATATAGAGAAAGCTCCAACGGTTGAAAAACGGGCAGTAATGGCTATTTGTTGGTCGACTTACAGGTCTTGTTGGTTGGCCGATAGAGGGCCTTCGGTCGGCTGATGATGGGTGTCGGTCGGCCGAATTAAGCCCAGGACAATGTGTTTGGTTGCTATCCAATTTTGGGCTTGTATCGGTCGGTCAACGGTCAGCTGATACCTACTGTCGGTCGGCTGAATTAAGCCCTGGACAATGTTTGGTTGCTATCCAATTTTGGCTTGTATCGGTCGGTTAACGGTCAGCCGATACTTGCTGTTGGTTGGCCGATAGGTCAGCCGACAACACTGTAAGTCTGCTGTTTTGAGTTGTATTTTTACAGCAGCTTACAAACTTTCAAAGCCTAACTTTGGGTGGTCTTTTGGGACACCTAATATCATTCTAAGATGACTAAAAAGTTTACCTATGGGTCAAGTCATCTAGAGGTTTGTTTTTGGTTTAGGTTTAAAGGTTTTGGCTCACCAAGATATTTTTGATTTACCTGTTTATTCTTCCTTGATGCAGCTGTCCTCTTGTGTCTTCGGTCTTCATCTTCTTTAGGCTCAATCAATCACCTAGTCACCAGGACCTACGTAATTGACAAATATGTTGCACTAGTATGCCAAAAAAAGTGCACTAACACGTACATCACAACTTTGATATTCACTGTAGAACTCACTGATGTGATCATTGAGCGACTAATCCCTTTGGTCACCTTAAGGCATGAGTTTTCTGCCACTTCATACTTTGATTCAGATCCACTTGCTCCTATCAATTTATCTGTTAACTCCTCTTCTGTTTCAGTTGATCCTTCATTTGATCTCGTTGTGTTTTTTTTTTTTTTTTTGTTGAAAGGTAACGATGCTTTTATAATGAAACTGCTGAAGGTAGGAAACAATACAGCCAAAAGCAGCACAACAAAAAGGAGAAGAAAATTTATAAATGTCTATAAACTAAGAAGAACAAGCCCAATGCACAATGTGACATTTTATAGACCCAATGACCCCAAGGAGTGAGTTTGTGATCCAGTTGTTGATCCATCAATAAGGTTATTTGTGGATCCATTGATCAATCCAATGCGGATTCGTCATGAGCATCGCCTTGGATTAAGATGTTGATAGGAATCTTTTCCTTTGTAGTTTCAAGCATTGCTTCCTTAGGTTCAACCGCATAATCCACTTATGTTCTTTTTGCCAGTTATTCCTCTGACGATTTAGAGGATGACTAAAGCTCTTTAGACATTGGGCTCATTGTGAATTTTATTCCATCAATTTATGGTATTTCTTTTATCATCATGGATGGCCTTTCGATGTTGTATGCATGGTGTTCCAAGTATCAGTTGACAATGTTCCATGGGAGTGACTTTACACCACAGATCTTCATATTACTTTTCTTGGAAGGATCATGTCAAAAGATATTGTCGAAGGGGCCTTCTTCATACTCAGGAAAATATCCCAACTGCAGTAATTTTGCAATCACTCTCTCTGATACAAAGTTCTCATGACTATTTCCATTGATTATCATCTGAACAGTGTTTCCAATTTCCATTCACTGCTAATTTCATTTTAAATACTTGGTGGAGTTTTAGCAGGCACCGACCCACCATGGCATTGAATTTTTCAATCATCTATTGAATCATTTTTACCATGTTACTTGATTTTCTAAAATTGAGTTTGGTTGATGGTAAAGGGCTGATTTTGGATTTAGGGCTAAAATTGGGTTTCTAATTTGGTGAAAATTTGGGGAAGATGGGAATTTTGGTTTGGGATTTGGGGATTTGACAAATTGGGTGTTCAGGAGAGAAAATTAGAAACTTTGCAAAATTGTATTTATAGGGTTTTGAAAATTGCATTAAATTTTTCTATCATCTATTGATCATTTTTACCGTGTTACTTGATTTTCTAAAATTGAGTTTGGTGATGGTAAAGGGCTGATTTTGGATTTAGGGCTAAAATTGGGTTTCTAATTTGGGGAAATTTTGGGGAAGATGGGAATTTAGGTTTGGGATTTGGGGATTTTGACAAATTGGGTGTTCAGGATGAGAGAAAATTGGGAAACTTTGCAAAATTGGATTTATAGGGTTTGGAAATTTTGGGGACTATGGCATAATTGTGATAATGGGTTGAAATTTGGGGAAATTGAGAAAATTAGGGTTTGGGCATGAGGAAATTTGGGGTTTTTGTTAATTCAGGGTTTGGGTGAAGTAACTTGGGGAAATTTGTAAACCTTTGTTTAGGGTATTGGGGAATTTTGGGTATTGGGAAACTTTTAGGATTTTGATGGGGAAGAATTGGAGAATAAAAAGGAAAAGAGAAGGAAACAAATCCCAAGGAATGGAACTTTCTTTGATGCTAAAAGTGATGCAAACAAATGGAAAAAGGAAGAATCTCAATTTGGGTTTGTACCTTTTCTTGAATGTCAAACCCAGTGTTTGAGTTGTCCGTATTGCTACAAGTTTCGTTGGCTGGAGATAAAGAAACAATATTGTTATCGCCTATAATCAGAAATACATGTGAAACATGGGAAAACGGTGGAATTTTTTTAGTGAAACTTCATGAGATGTCTAAATGCATATTTTTTGCATATTTGGGAATAAATAAATTACAAAAAAATGAATGCATAATAAGTTTCCATCCATCCATCCATCCCATCAAACCCACCCACCCATCCATGCATCCAACCATCCATCCAACCATTCCATCTACCCATCAATCCAACCATTCATTACATAATCCATGCAAGCATCCACAGATCACAGGTTATGATTGTTCGATCAACTTGCCCTTGGGATTGTGACTTGGCTAGAGAGGGCTGCTCACATCTACAATTGAAGTTAATACATTTTATATGTGACGTGTCACATATACAATTTATGAGTGCCTACCCTGCACATCAAGCATGATTCTCCACAGGCGTGAATTAGGTAGGAAGCGGGAAGCTAGGTGGGGCCCATCATGATGTTTGTGAGAAATCCACCATGTCCATTAGTTTTTCTAGATCATGTTAGGACATGGGACAAAAAATGAGGCAAATCCAAAATTCAAGTGGGCCACACGATAGGAAACAGTGAGATTGAACGTCCACTGTTGAAACATTCACAGGCCACAGAAGTTTTAGATCAAGCTAAGATTATTGTGTTTTCAATTCATCCTATGAATGACCTTGTGAACAGTTTGGATAGCATCTAAACATCACAGTGGAGCCAGGAGGTTTCAATGGTAGGCAAATGCCTAACCCACTTATTCAGGTCGGGTAGCCACTTGAGTTTTGGATTTGCCAATTTTTTAGGCTCATCTCTTAATATGATCCAGCAAAACGGATGAATAGGTGGATTTCTGACAAACATCATGTGGGCCCCATGCCCCCACCTAGCTTACTATCCCATGAAGTTCATGCGAAAGGCTTATGCAGGCTTTGCATTGCCTCATCAACCAGCGATGTGGGTGTGACCTAGCCACGGCCCCACCTCAACATATGTGTTGCATATCTATGCCGTCCATCCATTTTTCCAGCTCATTTTAGTGCCTGGGCTGAAAAAATGAAGCAGATCCAAATCTCAGGTGGACCACTGACCACACCACAAGAAACTACACCACAAGAAACAGTGGTCATTGACCAGTAAAACTTTTTGTGGGCCACAAAAGTTTTGGATCAACCAGATATTTGTGTTTCCCCTTCATCCAGGTCTATGTGACCTAATGAACAACTTAGATGGCAAATAAACATTAAAGTGGACCTAGGAAGTTTTTGATGGTGGATGTTCAATGGCCATTTTTTAAAATTTTATTTTATTTTATGGTGTGGTCCATCTAACATTTGGATCTACTGTGTTATTCAGCCCCTGCCCTAAATTGACATGGCAAAACAAATGGACGGCCTAGATATAGAACACATGCATTGAGGTGGGACCACATAGTCACACATGACACATCAACAAAAGTTGCAACTTTAAGTTGCCTCCGGAAGGTGTAAAAAAGGAAGCGGATTAGGTGAGTCCGCGGACCTACCCAAGACGGTGCAGCTCTTACCGTGGGCCCCACCTTCACGTATGTATTCTGTATCCACCTCGTCCATATGTTTTTTCAGATTATTTTATGGCATTATCCAAAAAAATGAAGCAGATCCAATTATCGAGTGGACCACACTATAGGAAACAGTGGTGATTGAACTCCCTACCAGCTTGGGCAGTGCTATGGCGATTTTGATTTTACTAGGCAGAAAGCTTCTATTTCTTTATTCTCTCCACGTACCAAGTTCTTGTAGGACACATGGAACTTGATAAATATTTGAGCTCATGCAACCTCATAGTAGTATTAACAGCTTCTTGTTTTCATAGTCCATTTCTATGGATCTTTAAAATCTAGATAGCATCTATGAATTACTGCTAGACCAATTCTTTTCTTTCCTATTGCAGGTTGAAAAAACTGTCTTTGTAGTTTTCTTTTCTGGGGAGCAGGCTAAATCGAAAATCCTGAAAATTTGTGAAGCATTTGGTGCAAATTGCTACCCTGTTCCCGAGGCTTCTGATAAGCAAAGGCAAATAACTCGAGAGGTATGGGGGCTCTTAAGGAGGTTAACTATTGCTCTTATGCATTGTGAAACAGTTTTCAGCATGAGATTTTCTTTCTATATTCGTTCTCATCATCATCCTCATCCTCATCCTCATCATCATCATCATCATCTTCTCCTCCTCCTCCTCCTTTCCCTTTTAAAGAAACAATGAATGTTGAGTGTGGCATTTGAGTTTCTGCGTAGATATTGTTTGCTTTTACACCATAGGGAGAATGTTTAAAGAATGATCATTATGGAGCATACCTTGCTTGGATATGATGATTCATTTATCTGGGGTGCGCCACATGTAACACTGGACTCTGTTTGATCACAAAATGGACGTGTGAACTCAAAATCTTCCAAACATTCTCCAAGCCTTTCTTTTCTTCTCTCTCTCTCTCTCTCTCTCTCTCTCTCTCTCTCTCCCTCTTTGTTGTCTCTCTCTCTCTGGATAGGCAACCAAAACTTTATTAGGAGAAAAGAAGCATGATAAAAATGAGGAATCTATGCCCCTGTGAAAATAACTAACAAGACCAAAGTGAAACAAAAGACTCGAGTTCTATTGGCAAATTGCCCAAGTGACAGCAGGCCACCACATCCAATTTGGTTCTCAAACACCTCATTGGGGCATTGGTGATGGTTGTGGAAGCATATGTTATTACTCTTATACCAAATTGACTAAAGACCTAGTACCAGAGAGTACAAAATTCTCCTTTTTTAGCCACCGCCTTCCCATGCCATGCGAAGAAGAATGAATTGATTGAAGAAGGCATCACCCAGGTGCACTGAAACGAATCAAAGAACCTTCCCTATATGGCTCTAGCGAAGATGCAATGCAAGAATAGGTGATCCACATACTTTGCGTCCTGTAAACACATGTTACACACATTAGGATTGATTATATTTTCTCTGAAGGTTATCAATTGTCAGCACCTTGTTCTTGCTAGCCAAGGGTGACCCTTATACGACCAACTGGACTCTGTCAGATCGCGGTAAGACCAATAGGATGGAAAGAAAATTGCTGCATTGAAAGAACAAAGATCTACATCTTTCAGACCTCTCCAACTTCCAAATCAAACCATCCCTGTCGAGCATAGGAGTCCACACTGCAAAAGATTCAACAATCTCATCATAACATCTAGCTCCTCGCCACATAAGTCCTTGCCACAAAGAGCCCAAACTGCTCGGTCCCTCAAGAGTCAAGAGTGAGGAACATTGGGAGATAGATACCTCCCGCTCAGAAGCAATGTTAATGAATTTACAAGCAAAGAGACATTTCTGAGCACTCGACATCCTGTCAAAATTGGATACGAGAGCCATCACCCACTGAGTACGCAGTATTATTCTCGAATAGGTTAGTGACTCTAAAAATTGCCTTACATAGACGAGGGATTTTGAACCAACATCCCTCCACCATCCCATATTTGCAGGAAATAACTTGTTTCTTTAAGCCCACCTTCTTTGTACCCAATCTCCACAACCATTCCCCAATAAGGCTATGCTCATAGATTTCAAGTCTCTGATGCTGACTCCAACATAGCCAATAGATCCACACATACCTGCTCCATTGCATGGGAGATGGAATTTATGCTTGTCTTCCTTGATTTTCCAAAAGAAATCCCTTTTGGTCTTTTCTAGCTTGCTGAGGACACTTGCTGGCATTGAAACAGAACAAAGTAGAAAGGCATATTAGGCATGACTCCCTTGATCAACATAATTCTTCCTCCCAAGCAACAACTACCTGCTCTTCCATCTAAGAGTGTTTCCTTTCTATCCTCCTGACCACCTTATCCGGAAGGTGTTTGGTAGGCTTATGGGAGACCCAAATATGAGGAGGGAAGTCTACCAGTCTTGCAACCAGACGTCCTGGCCAATCTCTCAACTTCTGCCAAGCCCAAATTTGATGCCTAAAGTCTGGCTTTTATGAATGTTGATCTTTAGACCTGAAACAACTTTAAAGCACTAAATAATCTTCGTGAGGTTATCGATCCGAGCTATGCCAGCATCATGGAAGAGTGTGTCATCAACAAATTGAAGATGAGAAATATGAAGAAACCAGCAATTTCCACCTTGAACACAGTAACCAAACCAACTATTCCTGCTTTCTCCAGCATTCTATAAGAGCCTCAAGCATAGCGATAGAGAAATGGGGAAAGTGGTTTGCCTTGACAGCGACCTCTCAGATGCTTGAAGGATCCTTTGAGCCATTAACGAGACCGAAATATTTGGCGGCGCACACACTCCTGACCCATTTTGTCCATGTACTTACACACCCCATCTACCCCAAAATGTAATCAAGAAACTTCCAATCAACGTGATCATTAGCCTTATCCATATCCAGTTTGCAGATGACTCATTTTTCCCTATACCTTGAATGAATGCATTTATGCATGATCAAGCCTAAATCTGAAATCTTCCTGCATGTGTGAATGCCCCTTAAGGCTTAGAGATGATGCATAGTTTGGAAATGAGAATTTTGGCCATGATTTTATACTTCCCCAATCAGAATGATAGTTTTGGAGTCCTTCAAGCATTCACTCCCTTCTTTTTTCAGGAATGATTGCAATTAAAGTGGCTCCCAACTCTATTGGCAGGTGACCTCTTTTTTTTCATTTTTGTTGATGAATGGAAAGAGATTCATTAATCCACCAAAGGCAAAAAGAAATAACAGAGAAACAATGGCCCGACAGCCAACAATAGCTGAAAAGCCCAAGAAAACCAAAAACTAGAATGAAATGACAAACAAAAAAACCACGCCCAAGACAGCCTGTGACAAGACAATGCAAATACACAGAATGGATGGCATTGTAGCAAACACAATTGACAGGTTAGCGCCCACTACAGAGAGGGGAATCCACTCATTTACATGTGATGAGTGCCCCATTCCACAATTTTTTTTTTTTGAGTAACAACAAATTTATTAAAAGCTCTCGAGAAGTAAGCTAAAAATATGAAGAAAACAAAATGACAACAACATTACAAATGAAACATTGAATGAAGCTGGTCAGTGTCTATCATATTTACATAAGTAGCCCATCCCAACATGCACAGATTGATCTTACGAATACACTGCAGCACCATAACCTCCCTTTTGTTAAAACAATGGTCATTTCTAGCTCTCCATATTACCCAGAATATAGCCATGATTAGTAATCGCCACAATACCTTTGTTGATTTACCAGCCCCCCACCATGCCAAGCCCATAAAAGATAAAAAATGGAACTCGGCATCATTTCACTATATATATATATATATATAATTTTTTTTTTCCAATGACGTCAGGGTGTCCTTGCCCGATTTTGAGGCGGGACTATTCCCTGCGGATGCATACAATCACCTGCAAACCACCTGCATTGGGTAATCATGGGGAGGGGCATCATTCCACTATTGACACGATCTTATTGAATATGACAGGTTCTGATCAGAGTTTCCCTTCAAAAATTCTTTTTTCTTTTTCTTTTTTTCCTTTCCAACTGTATCCAACAAAGGGAAGCCTTTGGGACTGGCTGCCATAACAGTTTGCCATTCGGATCCCAACCCAACACCCTCTTGACCTTGATCAAAGGTCCACTTGGCATCACCCAACTGATTCTGAAATTAGAACTGTTGCTCAAATCTTACCAGCAAATTTGCAATGAATTAGGAGAGGCTTCACATTTTCTTCCACCTGTCTGTGCATTTCACATCCATTAGGCATCGTAAACCACTTCTTCGGAGCTGGATTATCATAGGAATCCTGCTTTGGCTAGCCAGTCATGAGAAGACGTTAGCCTTCATGGTCAGACCACTTCTCAAAATAGACGGAGTCCACTCCACATTGTTCCCACTACTCATGGTAAATATCGTACAATACAAATGAACTGGGAACATATGATCTGCTTCAAGGGTCCACAACTGACCGTCAGCTGCGATCCTCTCCACATCCTGATCCTCTATTATGGACAATAACTGAACCCGCACCAGGATCTCTTTGCCTTTCAAAGCTTGCCTGAATTCCGGGCTTGATCTGTGAAAATATTGAGAGATTGGACCATCCTTCTATTTGGCAATGTGAAAGAGGGGGGTAAACAACAAACTAAACAGAGCTTCTGTGAATTAGCTGTCTTTCCAAAATTGCGTTGAACAGCTGTCTCCTATCTCTTGCCAAATGTGCAAAATGAAATTGCTGTACACCTTGGATATAATCTTCCAAGCTGCTGAACCTCTTCTGCTACCGCATGCTTGGATATCCCAGCTGTTTTCTAACAAATCGTATTTGCTCACCAAGATTTCTTTTAGGATAGGGGAGTTTCCATGCCCAATATGCCCCCATCACTTCACTAGCATAGCCAAATTCTTCTCTTTCAACAACCTAATTCCAAGACCGCCTTCTTTGATAGGCTTACATCTCCCTTATTGCCATAAGATGAAATTTTCTGTTACCTTACCGATTATTCCAGAGAAGTTTCTTCTTAAGTGACTCGAACTTGGTTAGCATCTTGGCGGGGCACCTGAATAATGAGAGCATGTGGATTGGAAAACTTGCTAGAACTGATTTTATAGCTGTGAATCGGCCTCCAAGTGCCATCTCCCTTCCCACACTCCAGCTTCTGACTGCATTTTTTGAGCATTTCATCCCAGTGGGTTTCCCACCTCCAACTAGCATACCTAGCAGTCAAATAGGTAGCTGAGTGACTCCATAGATCCCACAAGCCTGATAACTTCCCCTTCGTCAAGGTTAATGCTGGATAAGCTACTTTTTAAGCGTGATTGAGTCACCGAGCGGTAGCCATCTCCCTTTCCATGACGCTAGTTTCTGGTTGCACTTTCCAACCATTTCATCCATAGGTAGCCATAGTGGGTTTACCACCTCCCACTAGCATGCCCAACAGTTGAATAGGTAGATGCGTGACTCCACAACCAACAAATTCTATGGCCTGATAATTTCCCACTCATCAAGGTTAATGCTGGATAAGCTACTTTTTAACAAGTTAATTTTGAGCCTGACACAACTTAAAAACATCTGAGAATTTTCTTAAAGCCTATCGCAAGGTGTTCTGTTGCGGTAATTGTGGGCGTAACGGTGCACACCGTTACCGATACACATAATGGCCGTTACACCCTTGTATTGGTCATTTTTTTTTTCTCTCCAAAAAATCTGGAAAAATATCTAGAAAATTGTAAATATTCCTAATATGCATTCATTTATAATTTTGAATATGTTTATGGTAGTATAGCGGTCAACTCTTTGATAAGAATATTGTATTGGGCTGTCTGATGAATTTATGAATGTGACAACCTGGAATTGACTGCAAAACTCATGGATTTAATTTTCTAAATATCTAATACCAATGATAAATATATTAGAATGAATGTAATACCAAAATATCTCACATTTGTAGGTGCTTGCTATTATTTATCGTAATTTAGTGTACATTACATACTTGAGGACTTGCATTCATTATAACGTGTATTCCATTTGAAGTTTTCAACATACCAAACACTTTTGTGTCCTATCCTATCATCCTCAAGAAAAAAATTAGTATTGTTTGATTAACTCCCCTATAACTTGATCATGTATAACTTGATTGTTTGTCAAGAGAGTTATTTTAAGCACAAGTTTGGCAGTGTCAAGATTGTGCTTGCTTGGTGTGTGGGTGTTGAAATACCCACCTCAAATGTTAATAATATTTAAAAAAAATATACTTACCTTAATGAAACTCACCAGTCAATCACCCCCACCAAAATGAAAATCTGCTTTGTTGTGGTTGCTTAACCTCTACATCCTCGTTATTATCCAGCTGTGGCTATGAAATGGGTGTTGCATATCCATAATATCCAGTGATAAAGGGTTACATCGTGTCAACGAAACCAGAGGATGACTGATCCCATGGTGTGCCATAAAGGCCGTTAAGTAAATGTAACAGTGGCAGCTGTTACACGTTATAGGGTCGTAACAGTTGCAATGACCGTTATGGAAAAAATGACTTGTAACCACCATTAACAGCTCGTTACACCTTACACCCCCTATAAAGGTTGTAACAGCCCCGTAATGGTCCATTAGGGGGGCAAATATAGGTTTTTCGGATTTTTTTCAATGTTACGGAGTAGATACATGTTTTTTGGATTTTTTCTTTTAATAAAAAAGAGAGACCATAACGGCCGTTATGGGGGACCATAATAACTATTACGACCCATATTGTAAAGGTAACGTTGGGGGCCGTTATGGCCACCGTTACAGTTACGAAATACCTTGACTGATCGTGAGTAGGTAATGACTCCAACCCCGAGTAAGGATATCCACTAGTGCTAGACAAATATTCATACTTTTGCTTGTATTGTTGAGACTAAGACTGTCTGTGATGAATAGCTTGGATTTGGATCTAGATATTTGTATCCATATGGAACATGTGGATCAGAAGGACTATTTCAACATGAATGTGGCGCAAAGCTTCGTATATTGCCATTAGTCGTAAGAATATCTATAAATGTCCATGTTCATAAGCTTGATGATGTCCTGGTGCTCCACTGGTGCCAACCTTCCCATGATGCTCCTCCCCCCCTCGGCTGGCTGTATTGTGACTCAGTA
This sequence comes from Liriodendron chinense, assembly GCA_003013855.2. Classification (NCBI taxonomy): domain Eukaryota; kingdom Viridiplantae; phylum Streptophyta; class Magnoliopsida; order Magnoliales; family Magnoliaceae; genus Liriodendron; species Liriodendron chinense. The sequence continues at coordinate 3,090,301 of ML058466.1, read as the reverse complement.
GACTCATAAGTCCAACATCGTTTACCCTGTCAATGCTCATTGGCTTCGCGATCTGTCGACAACTGTATGGTGTGCTGAGCAACACCAGAAGTAGGACCAGCATTAGGTGCATCACCACCACCACCACTGCCATGATCATTTGTCTTGGTCTCGCTGCTACTAATGCTCGTACTCTTCCGTCGACTCGGTCCCTGGATGAAATCTGCCCCTCTTTGTGGGTCCAAGACAGTTGCACAACTCTCTTACAGTACCGCGCATACCACTGGGTTTTCCACTTTCAATTCTTCACCGTCCTCTTTTATATGTTTCTCCCATTTCTCCAACCAAGGTAGAAGCGTGTTGTCCTCATCATAAATGTTGTCCAAGTTTATTGGACAGTAGTCGGTATCACCGTCGGCTACTGTAATACTCTTATGATGTCGTCGCATTCTTAGCCCTATATTATAGTGCATGAAGACGAGTCGATCCAACGTCCTACTCTACAATCTATTCATATTCTTTGAATGGATAAGTGCAAAACAACTTCAGTTCCTCTCGCGGCTGGAGGAAGTTGTATACTTAATAACTTCCACTGCAATTTTTTAGAGAGCCTTTGCACAAAATTCAGTTGGTTGCAGCCTAGATACTTCATGTTGTGTAAGAGCATCTCCAAAGCTACCTTGATGATTTCCAAATGTATCCAATTTATTCAACGCCCTTATCTGCATATCTAAGTTAGGTTTTAATCTTTTTATCACATTCTTTTGCCCGACTTGAACTTCATCATCCTCGACAAATGATTAGGCATATCTGTACCTAGGATTTATATAGTAACCTATTGCATGAAGATCGTGGTGAAGCTATTGCGTCCATCTCTTGTCGATCATCTTACAATATACAATGTAATTTTGACAATCACGACGAATTGCCATCTTGGTCTTATCTATGACATTGTAGAGGAAGCCCATGGTAGGTGCTTAGTCAGTTTCAACAAGTCAGTACCTTCATTAGTGGCTCCATCACCTTTAGTATATTTGCGTCATTCTTTCAATACTTGTTGTCCCTTATGGTCTTGACAACCTCAACTAGTGTCCCTAATATCTTCTTCCTATGTTTTGTGTTGAGCCTATCCTGGTAAGCAAACATCCCACTCTGCTCTCCCTGATGTTGGTACAAACTCTCTAGGGCTATAAAAAGTTCGTTGCAAATCTAGTTACTTGCAGCCCTAAGTAACTCTCTCCCCTTTGTGAACCTTCTCATTATGGCGACTACTTGATTATGGTTGTAAATGAATGTTGTCACTTCTCTTGCCCTTTCAACTAATGTCGAAACACTCTTTTTCTTCCTATTCTCTTCCAAGATAAGATCAATACAATGTGCAGCATATGGTGACCAAAATATATGTGGTTTCTTTAGCATCAACATATTTCTTGTAGTCTTATATGTTGCTTCGTTATCAGTCACAATTTGCACCACATTCTCCTATCTAATCTCATCCACCACTTAATCCATTAGGGATTATATAATCAGCAATTTTTATTTCATCCGATGCATTGATCGACTTATGGAACACTGTTCCCAAGTGGTAGCACACCATGAAGTTGATCATGCTGCGTCTGGTTGGGCTAGTCCAGCCATCTCACATGATTGTGCATCTAATTGGCTTGCGATACTGGTCTAAAGGTAGCCACATATCATTTGCATACTCTACATCTGTCCGTTTCCCCCTAATCTCCCTAGCTGTGGGTGCCTTAATTCCTTTGCCCACTTGTGTTGTTGCATCGATTACCACCTGTCAGTATGGAAAGTTGGCTGCATTTGGAAGTATTTTGGCATGTATAAATAACTTAGTTGTTACCTTACTGAACTTCTTAAAGGTACTCCATATTTGTTTGATCTTCTTTTGTTTACTTGACTCATTCCTAAATAGGATCGGATTAGTGGAGGGTCTCTTGGTCTCCACATCTACATCCACAAGGACATCACATTAAGATGTCTCCCATTGGTTGGCAAACATACGCCGTAATCCACTAAACCTACCCCCACTTGCAGTTGCAATCCCAACTTCACTCTTGCAGCACTCCTCCCTCGGTATCACGTATGGACCTCCTCCAGCCAAACATGCACTGCTGTTCTTTATCTTGACGAGTAGTGTGCACGCTCTCTCTTAGCCATAGTCACCTCTCAATCTGAATCTTTGTTTGATTCAACATTCTCTTCATCATGAAGTCTCACATAATCAGCACCAAACACCTATTGCCAGGCCGCTTCTAGAACCTCACTTCTCTTCTTCTGCATTACAACTTGTTTCCCCTTCAACTCATCTAAACTAGCTTGCATCAAGAGCATTATCTCTCTTGACACTTTGGTACCACCCGCGACTTAGCCCTTTCAGTGTGCCAAATGTTGTTTAAGTTTTGTGATTCCACTAGTTATCAATATATCACAATAGTTGTGCTTTTTTTGGTGCACCACGTACCTTTTCTCAATATTTCCATTCAATATCCTAATTTCCTTGTTGGCTAGCCATTTTCTTACTAGTTATAGCCTATGGGAGTCTTTAAGTCTAAAATCCAAATTTAATATGGGAGTCTTAAGTCCAAAAAGATTATGACTTATGAAAGGCTAATTAAAGTCCAAATGGGAATCTAAGTACTAAAGGCTAAAAGAATAATCAACAACCCTAACCAACTAATCAAGTCTAAAATCCAAATGCTGAACTGAAAGACTAAAGTAAATAAGTATCTCCTAATTAAGAACGAATTGACTATGATTTATGAAGCTCCTAAACCTATTCAAAATGACAAAATATAAATGTATGATCTCTATTCATTTGAAAATAGATTTAAAAATAGAAAAAATATCAAACAAACTGATTATATACAAAAACAACATGGTTAAACTTAAATGCATCTAATGTATACACATGATAATAAACCATCACAACTATAAATCGGAAAAAAACTAATTTTTTTTTCACTTTCAGCATAATTAGTTCTGAAAATAGAAAAAAATACAAAAAATATAAAAAACTGATTAATACACAGACAACACTGTTATATGCCTCTAGTGTATACTCATGATAATCAACCATCACAACTACAAATCAGATTTTTTTTCTTTTCTTCTTCTTCTTCTTCTTTTTTTTTCATTTTCAGCACAATTTTTTTTGAGATGTAACAACAATTTATTAAGAAACCCGCAAAAAGGGGGAAAGAATACAAAGCAAAACTAAGCCAAAAAGAATAAATAGCTGCAACATTTAGCTGCCTTTACATGAGGAGCCCATCCTGAAAGAAGTTATTTGACCTTACAAGCAATCTCATCCATTGAGCAACTCTTATTAGAGAAGCATCGATTGTTCCACTCCTTCCAAATGGCCCAAAAGATAGCCATGATAAGAAGCCTCCATACCGCTTTTTTGGCTTTGCCAACTCCTCCCCCGTGCCACATCCATAGGAGATCCTCGACTGACTTTGACATAACCCACGACATATGCATCACAGCAAAGAAGTCTCACACTCGAGTGAAAAGGCAATGAATGAATAGGTGATCAATAGACTCCACATCACTCATACACATTAAACAAATATTAGGAAGGATGAGGGATCTTTGCTGGAGATTGTCAGTCATTAGAACTCTCTTTCTTCCCACCAACCAAATGACATTGCCACTGTAGGGAGAGCCCCATAAAACCAATGGTGGAAAGGATGGCAGAGACCGAAAACTCTATTTGATGGATGAAGATAGGAGAAAAAAAGACCGTATAGAAAATTTCCCAAAAGGGTGGCCTTTCCAAAGGAGGGAGTCCTCTTCCAAGGAAGAAGGGATTACTAGCTTCAAACGGTTCAAAAGGTTGTTACATGCCTCTAATGTATACATATAATAATCAACAACACAACAAAAAATTGGAAAAAACTGCATAAATACCTCTCTTTTTTATTTTTTTTATTATTTTTTTTAATTTTCGGAAAACTGGCCCCTAGAGCTTCGATTCATCCAAATTGTGTCAAACACAAGTTTTAATCCTAAAAACTAGAGCTGGAGGAGTCGATTTTTTGAAGTAGTTTGTATTTGAGAAGTCTTTAGAATCAAAATACAACAAAACAAATGCCACAATGGCATTTAAATAGAAAAAAAGTAGCTGTTTTCTGACTGTTACAGGGTCCTTTTTGACCGTTACGAGCAGTAATGGCTGTTATGCCTCGTAACGGTTGTAACAACCCTTGTAACAACCATTATCGTCCCAAATTTCAGAGGGTCATCATTTCAGACTCATATTACGTGATGGTATCAGCCGCTACCGTTTCGTATCAGCCGTTACCCTTTTTGACTTTTTGCACACCTTGGCCTATTGCCTCATCGATACCTCTCGATCCAAATAATAGTCTCATTTGCATGTTGCACGTGCGTATAGGCAACATTAGAATTGTTTAGAGATAAGCCTTTCACAAAGCTTAGCTCCTTTTGGCCTTTTTTAGCAACTTGTGAAGAGCTTCCAGCGGCCAAATTGATTAATAACGATGATAGGGGTCTCCTTGCTTGATACCATGAGAACTCTTGAAAAAACCAATATGAGACCCATCGGTTAGAATAGAAAATCAAATTGAAGAAATGCATCCTCTGATCCACGTTCTCCATTTTCGTCCAAAACCCATTCTATCATCATCATCTATGCCTTATACCAATTAATTGGGGTCGGCTACATGAATCTTGTTCCGCTTTCTCACTCTATTAAGGGCCTTTCCATTAATTCGACCATAGGTCATCTAGTCTTTTCTTACTTCATCCACGTCCTTTTGGGCCTTCCCCTTGCACTTTTAGTACCAACTCACTCCTTCTAACTGGCATGGTTCTTGGTCTCATTGCACATTACGAAGAAACCATCTAAGTCTACTTTCCCTCATCCTATTACCTATTGGTGCTACTCTTAAGTTCCCTCAAATGCATTCATTTCTAATTCTATCCTTCCTCGTCTTACAATTGATCCTTCTCAATATCCTCATTTCAGCTACACTCATCCTATGGGCATTTTGTTCCTTGATTGCTTTGCCCCATAAATCATGGCTTGTGTTATAGCTACCTTATAAAATTTCCCTTTCAGTTTCAGTCGTACATGACGATCACGTAAAATTTCAGAGGCACATCACCATTTCTTCCACCCAGATTGAATTCTATGGGCGACATGCTTCTAAATTTCTCCACTCTTATGAATTGACCCTAAGTATCGAAAGTGGTCATCTTTGGAAACTTCTTGGTTAGGAATCTTAACTAATACCTCATTTCACTAGGGAATCGACAATGGTCATCTTCGGAAATTTCTTCGTTAACAATCTTAACTAATACCTTGTTTCACTCTATTGTTACTAACATTGCACTCCTTATACTCTGTTCTATTCCGACTAATTCAAATCCTTTAGATTCTAAAGCACCCCTCCATAAATCTAGCTCGGTGTTTGCGTGCTCCCTCGTCTTGTCAATCTAAACTATGCCATTTGCCAAAAAAAAAAAAAAAAAAAAAACACTATGGGATCTCTTTCTGCAAATGCCTCATTAACTCGTCTATAACCAATGGGAAAAGGTAGGAACTCAATGCCGACCCCTGGTACAAGCCCACAGTAATTGGGAACTCACTTCTCTCCATTGGTGGTCCTTAAATTTGTTACTGCTTTCTCATACATATTCTTAATCATGTCAATATATCTTCTTGAAACTTCTTTCTTCCCAATACTCATCAGATTAACTCTCTACGGACCCTATCATATATGCTTTCTCTAAGTCAATAAAGACCATATGGAGATCCTTTTTCCTCTCCCTAATTTCTCCATTAATTGTCTAAGTAGGAAAATAGCTTCAGCGGTAAACCTCCCTGGCATGAAACCAAACTGATTTTCTGATACTCGTCTCATGTCTTAGTCTTTGCTCTATCACCCTTTCCCAAAGTCTCATAGTATGACCTACAAGTTTAATCCCACGAAGTTAGTGCAACTCTGTATATCTCCTTTCTTCTTATAAATAGGTACTATGGTACTTTTCCTCTATTCTTTTGGCATTTTTTTTGTTCAATCTTACAATATTATTTAACAAATTTGTCATCCAAATAACCAAGCATCTCCCATACACTTCCAAACCTCTATTGATATACTATCTTGTTTGAGGGCCTTTCCTGTTTTCATCTTTCTCAAAGCTTCTTTCACTTCAGACATCCTAGCCTATGGAAGTATCTATGGTCTCGAACGTCATTTGAGTTTATGGTTTCTTTTATCCTTATGCTCTCAAAGTGGTTGTCTTTTAACAAGTTCTGAAAATTGCTTCTCCACCTTTCATTGGTTTCATTGTCCTTTACTAGTACTCTTTGGTTGTCACTCTTACTCCGAAGCACATTGTTGAAAACCAATCTAAAACATATTGGTACCGAGTCTCTTGAACCAAGCGCGAGGTGACTGTCTAAGGCCATATAAAGCTTTCTTAAGACGTCATTCTTTTCCAAGTGAGCCCTGATGCTGGAAACTAGGAGGAGGTGGCATGTAGATCTCGTCATGAAGATCACCATTCAGGGAGGCATTTTTAATGTCCAGTTGATAGATGAGCCAATGGTGCTTGGCCGTTATTAATAGTAGGGCGCCCACCGAATTAAGTTCGGCAATTGGAGAGGTGTCATGATAATCAATGCCAAACTTCTGTGTGAAGCCTTTAGCAACAAGACGAGCTTTATAGCATGCAACTGATTCATCTAGGTTATACTTGACAGTATATACCCACTTGCACCCAACCACATGATGACCTTCTGGGAGATCTACCAACTCCTAGGTGCTTTGCTTCTCAAGAGTAATCCTCTCTCCAGCATAGATGCTTTCCACCGGGCGTCTTTCAGAGCCATCTGTTACTTTGGAGGGAACTGAACAAAGGAAAGGGCGGAAACAAAGTTATGAAAAGACGGAGGTAGACATTCATAGGAAAATAAAATTGCTAATATGATGAGGAGAGGTAGACTGACACCGTGCTAGAGCTATGATGGTGCGCTTCACCTTACGAACAACAATAAGAAGATCAATAGACTCTGTAGAAGATTAAGGATCTATAGTCAGTGGTGGGACAGGTGATGTTGAGAGGCATTAGGGTTGTCCTCGTCAGCAGGGGTGCATTAATCCACGACAGGAAGAGGAAAAATAGCAAATGGAGCAGCAGTGGACTTTGCCCCAAAGTAAGGATATCATCGAAGGAGGTAGCATCCTGAGAAACATACCAGTGCTTGGTAGCCAGGCAGTAGCACTTGTACCCTTTTTGCGTCGATGGGTACTCAAGGGAAACACACTTGAGACCTATGGCTAGGACCTGATGATCTTGTGGATATCCAGCAGTATGGATTCTGTGAACAGATGCTGTACGTGATATCTATGGCTGATACCTAATGATCTTTGAATGATACATCAACGATGATGAGGAGATGCTAGTACGGGGTGAGTTCTACATGATGAGTTTGGAAGGGGGATATCTGAATTGGATGAGGGGTTGAGATGAGCTCCGAAACCCATTCCATTTAGTAAATAATTGAGAAAAACCCAATCAATGCAGTAATAGGCCTTTTCCATAACTATTTTTAACAAAAAACACTTCCTTCTTTTAATGAATTCATCAATGATCTTGTGAGCTAATGTCCCATTTTCTACGTATCTCCTAGCCAATGATTTAAGTATTAATAATATTGGCAGATATTATAGGTATTACACAGGCCTGATATGAAACACCTAGGGAGTTGTACTGGTATCGCATGATTTATCACAATATATCGCCTACATCGTGCTATATCGATATATTGTGTGATATATAGGCAAAACCCATTAAATTCCCCTGTATTGTCGATACATGCGATATAAAAGTCCTTCGTATTGTTGATACATGCGATATGTATCGATTATATGAGGGTAGAGCACCTCCCTTCCAAAAATTCGAGAAAAATAAAATCCCCACAAAAACCACTTTTTCACTTATACAATCCTCTAGCACGAAATTTAAGGTGGCTGTTGTGAGAGATTTGCACTTGCAAATCAAGCATAACATTGATAATGGAATCCATTGCAATCCATTTCTCACTAGCACCTTGGGAAATAATTATGAAGAATTCCTTTATTTTCTCCATGGATTTCCACTAATCAAACATGAACTAAGATCAGAAGTTTCCCACAAGGATTCCTCATGCCTTCAACAGGACACTTCTTATATCTTGGTTGAAATAAGAACATATGGGAGCTAAGTCTCCAGCATGTTAAACAAGCTAGTAGAGATAGTGCGGTGTGTGTGAGTGATGTAGGGTTCAATCCCTGGTAGTGTTACCTTTCAAAATAAATAAATAAATAAATAAAATAAAATAAAAAATAAAAAAAAATGTGGGAGCTAATTCCTGCATTCAACTCGGGATAAATCTCAAAATAAGTTCTTAAAAGACCCCTAACCTGGCACTAGTGTCATATACTTATGTCTGGATCAAGTATCTTACTCTTGTGAAAGGTTATCATTGGGTAAGTTATGCAGTAATCAAGTGGGAAATACATCCAGCATCCCTCGTCCAAGAGACGACCATTTTTTTTTTTTTTTTAAAATTAATTCCTTAAACCATCAACTTGGTCAGCAGATGACATGGGACTTGCTCAGTTGCAGGATCCTTATAACTAGGTGTCGCTCCCGCTTCGAATCATGTTCCTGACTCCTTCCTTTCTATTTATGCTGGATAACATTTTGAAACATATGCTTCCTGCACCCACACCTGAATCTGTTGCCGCTTGGCTTCACGCTGCCTGCAACTATACATGGGAGTGATGAATGATACAAGAATATATGCTCATATATGCTCGTTGGTGTATTAGATTTTATTGATTTAAGTATAGCAGCCCAATAAGACAGAAAAATATTGGAAAGCATTTCCTCTCAAGGTCATTGAATAACATTATATTTGAATTGCTTTGATTAAGGCATTGTGTTTAAAAAAAAATCAGACCTGCATGCATAAAAGTTGTTTTACTTGTAGAAATTTTATATGAGCTTTGTCATATTTATATCTGCCAGAGGGAAAGCTTTTAACTGGCTGTAGAACACTTCAAATTTCGGAGGAGCTATCCATGTTATTATGGGCTCCAGTGTTATCAAATTGTAAATTATATCGTAAATCGTTTTCTTTTCTGAATCGTATCGTATCGTAAATCGTAAGATTCTTTCAGATTTTCTTAAAAAATCATAAAAAAATACAAAAAAATTATAAATATATAAAAAAAATTAAAAAGCATATCAATCATCCATTTTCTCATGAATATGCTAAAAACACAATTTAATCATGACATTAATCTAGTGATAAACTGTATGTATAAATGATAATGTATGATGTATCTATGTATAAATGTATCATTGTGTTTTAATCATTCAAAAAATAACCCTTTGCCTATTCCATTAAAAAAATAACCTTTCCCCATCCCCATTTACATGTATTGCATTTGCATTCAATTGTTTGTATAAATAAAAAAGAAAAGAAAACGTCCAAACTCCAAATAAATCTATTCTATCATCCTCGAACGTGGCATCATCAGATTCATCATGATCATCTTGGACCCTATCAACATCAATATCATCTTCATCTTCAGAATTTGATGTTGAAATAAACTCTTCTTCCTCCTCTTCGACCACTTTAGCTTTCCCCTTCGCTTTACTTCTTATTGCAAGTTTTCTAGGACCTACAAAATAGTTTATGCATTATGGTTATTAGTTTAGCAATTTAGCATAACCTACGTGAAAAATTAATTATTAAAATCGTACAAGAGTATAAGAATAAACAATAAGTATATAGTCTACAACACGTAATCATACCATGTCGCCCATCTGGTCGTTGGGTAGACCTGCCTACACCTTCGTCATGTTCTAATCCCTCGGCAAAGCATTCACCATGTCCATCCAGGTGTTAGCTGTAGGAAGGGCAGGATCCTCCTTCTCGGTGATCCACTCATCATCGGATTCCATATCCGATAAGCAGATAGGATCAAGCCGTTGGTCTTTCTCTCTCTTTGCATGACGGACTTCAAGCTAGAGCTTGTATTTTACGAAAACCAGAGCATCAATCTCTGTTGCTCGAGTCTATTTCTTTTTTTTGAATGTATCTACAATGATCACATAATTCCATAAGGACCAATAGCAATACATCTACATGTGAATTTTAAAGATAACTTAGATAAGTAATGAATTCTAAAAAATTTCACCTGCTTAAAAGTACTCCAATTGCGCTCACAACCCGTAGCACTACATGTCAAACTTAAAATACGGATAACAAACTTTTGTAATTCTGGACATTCGTCTCCATAACTCTCCTACCACAAACCTATGAATCAATCATATATAATTAATTAATTATATAAATAAACTAAATAACCTAGGCTAAAACTACTTACTAAAGAAGTTATATGCCTTTTTGAACTTATCCATTTGTTCATCAATGATTACTCGTTGCCTTGAATCTGGATCATTCTCTCGTCATATTGGCCGGTTTTTATTTCTAAATCCGGATGAAAACTCTCATTGTATTGAAATCTCGGATTTAGAAAGTAAGCCGCCTCATGTAAGGGCCTATGTAGTTGAAGATTCCATCGCTTGTCTATGATTTCCCATATAGCCGAATACCGCTTCTTCACATCTCTGAAGTTCTTTGCGATTGCTTCTTTCACTCGATCCATCGCTTCATAAATATATCCCATGGCTGGCCTCTCATCTGAATGAACTAGCTGTAAAACCTTAACTAATGGGAGAGTGGTCTTCAAGCACAACTTGATCGATGGCCAAAAATTTACATTCGACAACACTATATTTTCAACATACTTTCCCTTTGCGTTCTTCGAGAAACTACTATCTTCTCATTCCTTTGAAGTGAACATCGACCTTAAGCCAATCCTATTCTCATGGATGCTTTTCAATGTCAAGTAACATGTAGCAAATCGTGTTACCGCCGATCTTGTCAACTCTCCCTTTGTATGCTTCCTCATTAAGCTCAAGACCCAACAATGCTTATAAATGTAGACCGTTATAGCTCTTGCCTTCGCCACGGTTTCAGAATGAACTTGCAACTTTCCAATGTCTGCAAGCATAAGATCTATACAATGGGTCGCACATGGAGACCAGAACAACGCCTTTCTCTTCTCCATTAACATTTGACCCGCTTTGACATAATCGGATGCGCTATCCATAACAACTTGAACTACATTTTCTTCACCCACCTCATCCATAATCGACTCAAGTAAACCAAACAAATTGTCCGCATTCTTTGAAATATCGGATGTATTTACAGATCTTAAAAAAACTGTACCACTTGGACTATTCACCAAAATATTTGTAATAGACCAATTCACTCCATCGGTCCACCCATCCGACATTACCGTGCATCCAGTCTTGGCCCATACCTTCTTATAAACTTCAATTGACTTTTCTATGGATTCAACTTCAAGCTTCAAAAATTTGTTCCTTCATGAAATGATGTAAGCTTCAACCCAGGCCCAAAAGCAGCAATTGCTTCCATCATAGGTGCGAAGAAGGGGCTCTTCACAAGATTAAATGGTAAAGCATTCGCATATAAAAATCTAGAAATGAAAAGACATACGCTCTCTCTATCTCCTTTCTTCCAAATCCTATTAAGAGTGGCTTGTTGCTTTTCTTTCGGCCCACTATTTCTTCAATAAATTCATCCATGGTCCTTTTCCTTTTTCCTCCACCTATTTCATCCACATCTTCGATGATGGGAACTCTTCCAACATCGTATTCCCATTCTTCTTGTTGTTCTTTACATTCACATTACCCTCCAACAACTTCTTAAATTTTTCCACAACATCATCGCCCACTTGAGAACACAATGCAACATTCTTTTTGGTTTGAGCAAGGTGATGTTTCATTCGAAACACACCTCCCCAATAAGACTTTCTACAAAAATTACATTTTAAATTAAGATTATTATTCTCATCTACCTTTGAACAATAATCCCATGTAGGGTCATTCTCTTTCGTCTTTGACTTTGTTCCCATCTCCAATGCTCAAACCAAATTAACAAGACAATTTGGCAACACACAAGTGACAAGCCAACCTACATTAAGAAAAAAAATATTTATGTTAGGAACTTAGGCCCCACACAAACAAAGATTATAAATTGATTAAAAATGTAAAAACTATTTTAAATTTGAAATAAATGAAAAAACTATTGAAAAACAACTATTTAGGCCTACATAAACACCAAATCTCACCACTATTTCTCCAAAGAAAGAAAATAAGCGATGTTATAATGTATGTGGGGCATAAATAACTTTTAAATACAAAAACCCTAAAAAAGAATTACAAAAAAAATGAAAAGAAAAAATAGAAATATTGTATTTGTCTTTTCCAAAAAACCCATATTTTTCACCAATATATGACATAAATGAAATATGGAAGAATAATAGAATATTTTACATGTATTCTTACCCATTTCAACGTAGAAATCGAATGCAACAAACGGCGTTCGATTCCGTTGAGCGATGAAAGAGATATCTTGATTTTTTTCTCTCTAGGTTTTCTATGGCCCATAAGCTCTAAAACTCTCTAAAATCTCTCAAAAGTTGTAAAAAATAGGTTTTTTAACCTTGGGTGGGGCCTAAATAGGTTTTAAAGCAAAAAGAACAAAAAAAGAAAAGAAAAATGACATTTTTCTCACTGGTTGCTGCCGGTTTTGATGTGTGCTGGTCGAATTGTATGATTTGATTGTATTTGTGACTTGGCTGTACGATTTGAATTGTATCACCATACGATACGAATCGTACGATTCGTATCGTGAATCGTATGATTCTGATAACACTGGGCTCTAGTATTGGGTACCTCTTTTGTCATCAACAACTGGCTTCTGATGGAAGCACAAAATTTGAATATTTTCCTCTTCTGCCATCATCCCAAGGTTTTTGGTGGAAGCTTCAAATTCATATGCTGCCTTTTGTTAGTTGTTACATGTTCATTTATTTTCTATTAGAACTATACTTCTATCTTTATTGACAGACTATACTACGACTAATTTCTCATCATCATCATCACCACCACCATCATCATCAAAACCTCATCCCAACCAAATGGGCTGGCTGCACTTCTAATGCAAACGGGGTTGAGGGAATGGAAATATAAGAAGAGAATGGAAGGAGAGAGAAGTGAAAGGGTTTCACTATGGTGGATGGGTACAAGCTTCCCCCAACCTCACTCTCTTGACAAGAGCCCTCTCAAACACAAAAATAGTAAAATGCCAAAACTCCCATACATTCTCTACAACACCTCTTTGTAGAGGCCTAGCTAAAGCACCATGAAATTACTTAGTTAACCCCCCCTTTAAAAAAAAAAAAAAAAAAACAGAGATCATGGTCATCCATTTGCATCAACTTCCATCCCCAGTTTCTGCACCATATTAAGTCTTTAAGTTAAGCAGATGTTCTTTTTTATGCTCAATCATTTCTATTCATGTACATTCATTACTACATCCAATTGTGAGAGCAATTACATGAATGTGAAAGATGGCCATTTTTAAGGAATTCTCTTGAGTGCTCCCGACTTTAAGGAAGAGAGGGACAAATGTTGTCAGCATTTCTTCAAAATGCTTGTATCTGTTGCATACAAAAATACGACGATCCTTTGTTATTATTATTATTATTCTAATATATCGAAAATGACTTCCATTGCAGGTTTTATCACGTCTATCTGATTTGGAAGCCACTCTGGATGCTGGGATCCGTCACAGAAATAAGGCCCTTAATTCCATTGGATTTGACTTAAGAAAGTGGACCATTATGGTGAGTAAGCTGTAGCTGCTGTTGGTATAACGCCTTATGTTAATGTATGACCCATATTTATTGTGTAAAATTTTTAAATCTGCATCACAATAGACAATCAATTGATGTTAGTTAGGAATGCCATATGAAATGTAATATGCATTCTTATTTGATGTCTTTTTTTTTTTTTCCCTGTTGACGTGCCATCCTCCAGGTAAAGAAAGAGAAAGCTGTGTATGATACCTTGAATATGCTCAATTTTGATGTTACCAAAAAGTGTCTGGTTGGAGAAGGCTGGTGCCCTTTTTTTGCAAAACCTCAGGTAAAGTCTTGCTACTGACTTGGGCATATTATTAATGCTTTCATGTTATTAATGCTTTCTCCTTGGACAAATTTCCTTACATAATGAAATTCAATATTTTTGAGAGATGCATTGTAGTGTTGGCTGATTAACATTACCTTTTAACTGTAATTCTTTCTTCTCGTGCAACAGATTCAGGAAGCACTACAACGTGCAACAATTGATAGCAATTCTCAAGTGGGGATAATATTTCATGTGATGGATGCTGTGGAATCACCACCCACGTATTTCAGAACTAACCGCTTCACACATGCATTTCAGGAAATTGTTGATGCATATGGGTCTGTCTTCGAACTTATACCCCATGAGTCTTAACCTCTAATAATATCTTGTGCGTAAGACCCTTTTTTTGGGGGAAGTTATCTTGTGATTAGGAACCTCTCAGAAAAAAAAAAATCTTATGCTAGGAGAAACAAATTTTGTAAATGTATGGCATGTGTCCTGAAAAAGGTTTATCCTTTGTGAACTGAACAATCTTGTTGATTGAAGTGCTAACAATCAAAGAAGTTGCATATTAATGCCCTTGATGGTTGAAATTTTTCTAGTTTTGGAATTGCACAAACTGCATAGCCTCTTGCACTGCCACATTTAGATGTATTGTACCTCCAATGCCATTTTGTTTGAATGTCAATTAAACTTTATTTCAAAAGAAAAGGCTACACAGGAGAAATCAAGAATGAGATAAGAAAAAGAGTGATGATGAGAAATCATCTCCACCAACATAAAAGTGTACACCACGGAAAAGCAGAAGCCAAAAAATAAGTAACTTGAAAACTGTCAAAATTGTATGATTTACCATTCAAATTGTACCTTATTTGATGTGAGTCGTACCTCCAAATTGCAAATCCATGAAAATCGTACAAATTGTATATTAATTGCATCGATTTGTACAATTTTTTTGCCAACCTTTTTGCTGTCCCCAAAACTTACATATTGACTTTATTAATAAAAATGAGATTTATTAGTTTTTATTCATTTCTTTAACTTCTTGCTTTTAGAAACATATAAAGTCCCTGCCTAGATCATCTCCATCTATATAAAAACCTACACTCTAGAAAAGCAAAAGCCAAAAGAATAATTAACTCGAAAGGTTGTCAAAACTGTATGACTTACAATTTGAATTGTACTGTACCTGTATACAGTGTGAATCGTAGCCCCAAATCTCAAATCCGTGAAAATTGTACAAATCGTATATGAATTGCGTCGAATTGTACGATTTGTCTTATTAGTGATAAGGGCATGAAGTTTGAAATTCTATGCCATGATCTACAAAATATTTCTGTAAATCATTGTGTAAATATTCGCAGGCATTGTTAGATTAAAATGTTTTAATGTATTGTATTGGGTAGAAATCATTTGATGAGACATCTTTATAGTCAATGAGACTTCGTCACGGCTATTTAGAAGATAAATCCATATATATCGTGAGAAATCATTAATAAATGATAGAAAATATTTGAAACCAAATATGGAGACTAGTGTTGTAGGTCCTCTGACATTTGAATGAATAAGTTGAAATGGATGAAATGTCTTGGATAACTGACAGTTTCACATTGTAAATTGTTATTTTTATTGAACTTTCCAGGAAATAAAAGGCATAATGATTGCAAAGGTAAATGAGCTAGATGGTTGTGCCAAAGGGTCACCCGATTTTCAATCTCAATGACACGAGCAGAAACATGAGCAGAACTGGATTTTCTCGATTGAGAAGATAAATGCCCACGATCTTCACGACCACCACAAATTGTTTTCTTCATTGCCAAATCTTGAATAGCACAATGAGATAGATAAAAAGTGACACAACAATTCAGTTGTTTGGTTAAGGAGCTTACAGAAACAAGATTAGATGGAAATGAGGGAACATGAACTACAAAAGAAATGGACAGAGAATCAGAAAGGTGGAAGGTTCCCTTTCCCAGAGCTTTAAAGAGGGAAGCATCAACCAATCTAATATTACTAGAGATAGGAGAGTAGGAAGTATATCCATTGGTCATACCCGTCATGTGATTAGAAGCCCTTAAATCAATGATCCAAGATGTTTGAGAGACGTAATTTTCAGCTGTAGAAGTACCTAACTTCTCTATCTGGTTAGTAGTGGAGATGGAGGCTTGGAGAGTTGCCACTTGATGTTGCAGCTCACCAACGGTTTTGTCCCTTGGTTCTTGATCACTACGGGTGGAAATTTTGTTAATGGTGCTCATATAAGTAGAAGACTTTGTTTTGATGTCCTTTGACCGAAGATGAGGATGAAGAACCCAACAATATTCCTTTAGATGTCCTTTTTTTCCATAGTGTGTGCATTTGAGCTTATCCTTGCCCATGTTTCCTTGTCCAATTCCTTACCTCGGTGAATTTTTTGAGTTTGTAGTCAAGGCTGACCATTCTAGAAGGATGGGGTGAGAGGCATTCTATTGTCAGGTCTCTGTGCGTATGTAGTTATATACAAATTTTACACTAGGAAGAGATTCTCTCTCAAGAATTTGTATATGTTGAGGTTCGAAATCCAAATGAAGACCAATGAGAAATTTAAAGATTCACGGTTGACGTATTTGGTTTTTCAGATCTTCCAATTTTCGAATAGTCATTTGACAGTTATCCAAGTCCTCCCTTTTTTTTTGTTTAAGTTAGCAAAATATTATTCTACGGTTCCATCTCCTTGTTCGAGATTGTTAATCTTTGTGTGGAGTTGATAAAGGTAGGCTAAGTCTTCCTGATGGGAGTCCATTTTGGTTACTTTATGCGATCTATCTTTTGTGGTTTCAAGAGATAAAACGATAACTAATATTGGGTTGCATTGAATTTAGCAACTAAGACATCACAAGCCAGTTTTCACTCTTCCATTCACCATAGGTGGGATCATCCTCATTGGTTGTTTCTTGGTTAATGTATCCCAGTCGTTTTCGTGCTCCAATATACATTTGGGCTACTTGGGACCACTCCAAATAATTTGTGCTATCTATTTTATTGTACTAATGGTAAGACTAGTGCTATCGATTTGTCTAGATCGAGTTTTGGTGTGTTTATTCTCTCCCATTTAACAAAAGGAGGTAGGAAAAAAATATTAGGGAGAATACTAGATCAGAGTAACCTCTTGGTGTTTGATGAAAGTCCAGAAAGTAGAGTTGGCATGGGGATGAGTGGTCTGAAGGTCTGAAGATGGTCGAGACTTCTAATCGGACCTCAATAGGTGACCCATGGGGCACTTCGAGCAACAATAGGAGCCCCTAGACTTGAATTTGGAAAAAAAAAGGAGCCCTGAACAGAAAACCCACTGTCTAGGTGGCTAATGAACACAAATCAGGGGCCGGTGATGACTTTCGATGACACTGGAGGGGTTTTTAATGATGTCCATGACTCTGGAGGGGTTTCTGGTGACCTCTGGCAACTCTTGAGGTGTTTCCTGTCACTTCTGACTGGCCCCAAAGTGGTTTCTAGTGATTCTTTAGGGCTCATGATTGATTTCCGACAAGTTGAGGTAGGTTTGGGTGGATTCCGATGAGATCTGGAGGCATTGGACTGTTTCTTTTGCTGTTCCGGTGCTGGAATCTAGATCTAGATGGATTTCTGGCAAGATTTGGTGGTGCAAGGCTGTTCTTTGTCCAGATCCGATGCTATTCAAAGCTTCTCCGGTGAATGTTGCTTCTACAGCGAACTACTGGTGGAGAAATCCTTTCTGATTTGGACAATGGACTGCTACAACTGCATTTGTAATATGGTGATGGAAGTTTTTATCTCACTTTCACCATTTTACAAGGAGAGGAGGAGGTTTGATCGACTTTCAAGCCAGAGACTTGTTGTACAGAAAGGAAAGAAGAAAGAATAGTACTGGGGGAAAAGTTCGATCAAGGAAGCTCTAATACCATGAGAAGGAAAGAGAGGAGAAAGAGAATCTGGGAGAAGGGAGTTGTATTTGTATATGCTCCCTCTCTTCTTGCTTTCTATTAATAGTAAGCTAGGGTTACATGAATAAGAGTTCCAATCTAACCAGGATTACAGTAAAGATAGACTCCTAGCCTAATCACGGTTAACAAAATTGTGTAAAAGATAAGAACACTAATTTGTATGATACACCACAGGGGCACACTAATTTGTGCACACCAGCAGTCCTAAATTTTTTACCATCCCCAAAATATAAAAATAGAATCTATTAATAAAAATAGGATTTATTAGTTTTTGTTCCTTTTTTTTTTTCCTTATATGTTTGTACTTTTTGCTTTTGAAAACACACAATCATGCACACATAGGGAGGGAGGGGTACAAAAGAATTATAAATTATTAAATAATTCTTGAATCATGTCATGTATTACTTTTCTTGATGCATTTTCATGGAAAATGGATGATTAATTTTATTTTATTCTTCTAATTTATTAATAAGTTTTCAGATTGAATACAATGTGTACACGAGCCGAGCCGAGCCGAACCGAGCTTTGCACAGTTCGGCTTGGTTTGGTCAGTGAGCGAACTTGGCTCAGGCTCGGCTCGGCTTGGTCCTCGAGCCTAGGTGGTGGGCTTGGCTTGGTTTGGTCGAGCTTTCAAGCCGAATTCGAGCCTGTTCGAGCTTGTTCTAGCTTCAAGCTTTTGAGCCTAAATTCGAGCCGAGCTTTCGATCCTACATCGAACTTGCCTTTCGAGCCGACACCTTTCAAGCCTATTTCGAGCTACGACTCATAAATTCAATACGACAAGTTACATAAATTGTGGTCACAACATAACTTACACAATTTAGAAATTCCAAATTTACAAGTCAATAGGATGAGTCATCTTTCGAGTTGCTATCCAAATCTTCATACACGTACTGGTTGACATCTTCTGCATTAGAAGGTGGGGAGAGTTTTTCGCCGTGGTCTTGTATTGTTTGTACTAGATCTTTCAAGCTTTTCTTGTGAGTAGGTTTGTACTCAGTACCTATTACTCGATAGAATGCACCAAGTTTGGATAGAAACTTGAATGGTTTGTTATCATTCTTCTTCTTACTGGAGCCACTCGATCTTGCCTCGGCATCATGTTGTCTTGGAGCCGAAGGATGTCGTTCTTGTTTTTTCGCCTATTCAATACTAAGCCTTATGGCTTCCTGAATTTGTGCTTTTTCCAATTCTTTTCTTTTCATTTCCTTCTCTTCCTTAGTGGGAGGCTTTTTATTTGAATCGAGAAGTGCTCGGAAAGGAAGCTTGACCTCCTCAGGGGCTCGGGGACATGGTTTTGCATCTCCACCCCGATTAGAAAAATGCAACCTAAGTCAATTGGTTTTATAATACATTCTTTGTTCACACAACGCACACTGTATTTGTCTTTTGCTGGACCTTGGGGAGTACACAATGGTACCATAGTCCCTCTAGTTGGTCGATGGCTCATAACCGGGTGAAGACATTATCTACATTAATTATTTTGAAAAAATTAATTAATGTAGTGAGACAGTTGACTTAATTTGTAAAGATTCAAGAATCAAACAGATATACACAAATTATAAAATTTAACATAAACAAAACACAGTAAGTAATGAAATAACAAATATGTTCTAACAAAAGTATAATTGCATAAAAAAAGAAATGTAACAGTAATATAAGTTCATTACAGGCTGCTGATGTAAAATTTGAAATGTAAAAAATAAAAAGATATGTTCTAAAACAAAGTTAAAAGACTAAAAAATGAACGACTAAGGTCCATAACATATAAAACCCAGATGTATTTACTTGTGGGCCCATTCATAGGCCCACACGCACATACACCCACACTTTTCAATTTGATTATCTGCTATCAGTTCTACTGCTTGTTCTGCCTGATCTCTGGAATCCAACACTTCAAAGAGCTTTTCATACCCTTGTGATTTTTTTGGAAGGATTGTCTGAGATTGGAACCCATATTCATCATCCCCCTTGCTACCTCTAGACTGTGAAACTCATTTGCTGCTCTCTTCCTGCTTCCTGGTTCCCTTTCTCCAAATCACACCGATTCAAGTAAGAGCTTAGAGCCTTAGACTTGACAAGGAAGTAACAGCGAGATTAGATCTCCCAACCTGCGTAGATGAATCCATTTGACACTGATTGCCGACAGATTGAGATGTAGAAGATCGACAATCAGCTGTCCAAGAGAGAAATTCACTATCTGCTGCCTCTGGTTTGATCGTCAGACTCCTGTCACCATTGTTGTTCTGCTCCTGGTTTGAGCTTTGCTGAGGTTGGGGATCTTTTCATGCTTGACAGCGGTTAAATTCATGCCCACAGATCTCCCAACTCAGGTCAGGAGTCAGCAGAACTCAGAACCGTGACAAAATGGGCTTCCATGGAACTATCTCACGAACAGAAGGGGCCTTTGATATCACGTCACGGCAAGGGGCATTTTACTCTATTTGCAGTAATAACCATTTTCTTAGAATGAAATTTCTGTGGATGAAGAAGAGGAGATCTTGTATGAACCTAGATATAGTGGCGTGGTTCCATATTTTCTTCATCTGTTATCTTCAGGAGAGCTATTCTATGCCAAATGATTAGGCTGATTGTGCTGTGGAGCTTCCAGATTAGTGTCGTTAAGAGTTGATTTGTTCTTATTTTATTATTTATTTTAAAGATTTCTATTGTGAAAGGTGTATTTTGGTTGATATAGATTGTTTCTGTGCCAGAGAATATCAAGTTGATCTGAACTGTAATATGTATGACTCGGTGGTTATTGTGCTAAGTTTTGTTACTTGATTAAACTCTTCAAAAAACTTGATAGCAACTTTTCTGATGATTTGTTTTTCTTCCTTGGATTTATGCTTTCTATGACCTTTCAAATGTTGATACAGCTACTTTGTCATGCAGTGTTGCTCGATACCAAGAAGCAAATCCGGGGGTTTACACTGTTATTACTTTTCCATTTCTTTTTGCTGTGATGTTTGGGGACTGGGGTCATGGAATATGCTTGTTATTGGGGGCATTGATCCTGATAATCCGTGAGAACAAACTTGGATCTCAGGTATGCTATATGTATATATGTATAATTTTTTTTTACCACATTCTGATACTATGATATGAAAGAAAAGAAGTTGCTGATAAAAAACAAGGTAGTGAAGAAAAGAAGTATATCTTTTATGTCACTTGGGATAAGCAATACTTGCGTAGCAACTTGACTATGTTTGGAGGAAAACCTCTGTAAGTCTCTTAGGTTTAAGTTGGGAAATAGGAACCTAAACTAAAAGTGATTATAGCTTTTCACTTATTTCAATGTTAAGAAATATTACTGTGGACATTTTGTACAATCTCAATAATATTGGGTCAATGATTCTTGAGAGCTGAGATATTGAATAGCATCTTGCGCATAGTATTTGAGCGGGGTGGATGGAGTGATGATTTGCTCTGGTGTTTTATGTGATTGCTGCATATCAATCAAACTGAAGGGGAGATCTTATAGGCTAGCTATAAGACCATCCATGCTTTATGGGATAGAATTCTTGGGCAGAAGGAACAACATGTTTGTAGGATGTGTAGCTGAAATGAGGATGTTGAGATGGATGTGTGTCAGGGAGGAAGGATAGAATTAGAAATGAACGCATTTGAGGTGACTTGGGAGTGTTTCCAATAGGTAATAAGATACGAGGGAAAGTGGACTTAGATGGTTTTGAGTGAGTTCGTTCAAGTAGAAGGCTCTTAAAGGACAAGCAGAAGGCCCAAAAGATGTGGGTAGAGGTAGTAAGAAAACTTTTGATGACCTACGGTCTAAGGATATGGTCCTTGATTGAGTGGAATGGTAGAACATGATTCGTATATCTGACCCCTATTAGTTGGTATAAGGCGTAGATGATGTTGACTTCTTGTAAATTATTAAAGTTTCACCTTTGTACTTTACAATACACACACGCGCGTGCGTGCACGCACGCACAAACACATATGAGGTACTCTCAAGTCCAACTGGTTGGACAGTACAACCACTTTGGGAAGTGGTGAACAAGTAATGTTATTAGTTGTAATAAATGAATTAACAGAAGGGAAAAAGGTCCATGGCTCAAATAGGCCCCACCATCGTGTTGACGTGAAATCTACTCCATCTGCCAAGTGTGGCACCCCATTTTGGGCTCAGAGACCAAAAATCATCCCCATCTGTGATTCAGGTGGACCACTTGATTGGAAAGAGTGTATAGGGAAAGTCTCACCCTCCAAACTGCAACCCTTAGTGTGGCCCACTTGAATTGCAGATGGCCTGAGTTTTGGGCTCCAAGCCTATATTTTTGGGTGGCTTCTAATGGTCAGAGTGGACCTCACATACACATCACGGCGTGCCCCATCAGAATCAAGGGTTTCTGTCCCCTAAAATTCAGTTTTGAGGACCGAGGATTCTGTAGTTGTAACACAAGCACCAACTCTTCATGTGCTACTGGAAAAGCTACATAGCCCCTACCATGATGTATGTACTTTATTTAGGCCATTCATTTATTTTTCCAACTCATTTTAGGGGATGAGCCCAAAAGTGAGGCAGATCCAAGTCTCAGGTGGCTACACCATAGGAAATGGTGGTGATTGAATGCCTCCCATTAAAAACTTCCTTGAGTTCACTGTAATGTTTATTTGCCATCTAACTTGTTGACTAGGTCACATAGGTCTAGATGAAGGGAAACCTATAAATATCAGCTTGATCCAAATCTTTTGTATGCCCTAGGAAGTTTTTAATGGTGGATGTTCAATCACCTCTATTTCCTATGGTGAGGTCCACCTGAGATTTGGATCTACCTCATTTTTGGGCTCATTTTCTAAAATAAGTTGGAAAAATGGATGGACGGTGTGTATGAAATAGATACATCATGGTGGTTGTTCGCTCGCCTCAAGTGTAAGGCTGCGACGTAGTAATAAATCTCGGTAAGACCGAGGTCGATCCACAGGGAAAGAGGTAAACAATTCCAAGTACTCTAATAACTAGAATCTAAGAAGTTTGAGAAAGTAGTTTTTCACATCAAATAGGAAAATCTGAAAATAAGAAGAACTAGAGCATCAAGGATCCACTTGTAGTAGTCCAATGCCAATCCATTCATCCAAGTACAACACAATTAGAATCAAAGTCCTATCTCTCATCTAATTGGAAGATATAACATTCAAGCACAAACAGTCCCACTTAAATCTGAAAATCAGATTTCTAGTTCTAATGAAGCACATAGAACTTGAACTTGTAGCCTTCGGAGTAACAGCCATGCCTATGGACTATGGCATGCTCAAGGGTTACTACAATTCGAATTCAAACAACCCAATCATGGTAATCTCAGAGGATTGCAAGGAACTCATGTCCGGAGCACACAAACTCTCACAATTCATCTAAAAATCCAAACTTTATTCAAACTAGAAGTTCAAAATCTAAAATTAAGAAAAGAGTACTTGAAATAAAAGAATTAAAGCATTGAAACCAATTACAAATTTCACCTCTAGCTCTAGCTAAGAGGTTAGCTAAGAAAAAGCATATTAAAACTAGAACTAGAGCTAAGAAAAAGAAGAAAAACTAGCTGTAGGATGCTAGGTAGCCTCCTAGGACTTGAACTCCTTGCTTCCCACGTCCTTGCTTTCCCTGGAATAGAAGAGAGCACCTCCTTTTATAATACAGCAAGAGTACCGCAACGTAACAGATTTTGTTTCGCTTCGTACGGCTTAACCAATGGTCGGATTGCCTTCAAATTTGATTTGTAGCTTCCTTGTAATGTGATCTTCCTCATAGATGATTTAGATTTCCAAGATATCTTCTGAATGGGACCATCAACCAGATCACCGACCGCCTCTCAAAATCGCGCACTTCGGGTACCTTCAGAACCAGTCATCTTACTTTCAACGCTTCGGAGTGTACAGGTGTCGGATTGATCCCAAATTTTGAGCATTGGTAGAAAACTTCCTCCTCTACATGATAGATGGATTAGATTGTCCAAAACAATCCCAGAATGTGGTCCGAAAATTAGAACACTTAGCGCTTTTATAAACTCTGCGCAGTTGGATCTTTTTGGATGGTCCATCTTTCTTCAACCGGTACGATCAAACCACACATCCTTTTGATCTGAAACTTTGTGGTTATTCATATATGGATGTGGTCTAAAAGATGGTCAAAGTAGATTCTTCATATCATCAATGATGGGCCACCTGGACCGGCCCAGAGTGGGGTAGGCGGAATCTGGAACTTTCTGGACAGTTCATATTGTTTTGGCCACCACGATCAATCCGTAGCTCCGATCGACACGAAACCACTTGGGTTAGTTTGGCGTCGAGCTCCTCTTTGACATGGACGTGTTGGATTTCCAAATATCATTAAGATGGGCCCAGAAAAACTGTTCCGAAAATCCAAAAATGTGAATAGCCTGTATTTGAAATCTGACTCCTAAAAGTGCATGGCCGACCTGTCATCCGGCCGGTCGGCCGACCGGTCGGACGACAGGTCGGCCTTAACAAAATCAGTCCAAAGAGTTTTCTATTTCTGGAGGGTTTTGCCGGCCGGTCGGTGGCTATGGCCGGCCGGCCGGTCAGGCTGTAAATTGTGACTTTTTCACACTTTTCTACCTCCATTGCATTGCATCTTTCCTCCATCTCATATCCTTTATTTCTTTGATCTTCAAGGCATACAAAGTGACTCTTTTAACCATGAATTGGTGAAGTCTCCCTCTCATTCCTACAATCACAAATCCATGCATTAGATTAGTCTTTAAATCATGATAACCATGCATAATGAGTGATGAATTGAGGTTAGGATATGCACAATTAAGAGCTCAACAGTGGTGCCCACAAAGCTTTTACAGCAGCTCATAAGTCATGCTTGTGCCACCTGGACGGGGATTGCTTGCAACAGGCTGTCCTAGGAGCTTCCTGTGATATAGGCTAGGTGGGGCCACCATGATGTTTGTGAGAAATCCACCCGTCCATCTGCTTTTCCATGTCATGTTAGGGCATTCGCCTCAAAATGAGGCAGATCCAAACCTTAAGTGGGCCACACAACAGGAAACAGTGAGGATTGAATGTCCACAGTTGAAACCTCTCTGGGGTCCACCGTGATGTTTATATGCCATCCATGCCATTCATAAGGTTACTCCTACTGGGATGAATTGAAAACACAAAATTTAGTCCAATCCAAAACTTCTGTGCTCCCATGAATGTCTCAATAGTGGAGGTTCAATCTTCACTGTTTCCTGTCGTGTGGTCCACTTGAGGTTTGGATCTGCCTCAGTTTTGAGGTCATGCCCTAACATTACCTGGAAAAAAAAATGGATTGATGGGGGTGGATTTCTCACAAACATCACAGTGGGCCCCATCCAGTTTCCGTCGCAAGATGTTCCTGCAATTCGTAAGTATTCCCCATCCGTGCTACGCTAGGCAATCCTAGGTGATGCAGGACAACCTAATTATGATGCATGCATATGATCATGGATAATTCAGCGGAATAACAAAACTAATAACAGTAAAATATTCAGCAATCACCATATCAAAAGGACATATGCAATAATGTGGGTCATCATCACAACCATGTAGAAATGATTTCAAGTATTGCGTGGATTGGATCCGGCGAGGGATGAAAGCTCCCGATCTTGCATGGTTATGATCCAAACGTGCAATGAGATTCACTAGTTCGGGGAATCAAAGGATTTCTCGGATTAGATAATCAAAATCGGAGAATTAGGGTTTTGGGACCAAATCTCAAATTTTAGGGTTGTAGAGAATGAGAGAAAGTAAGTTTAGAAGAAAGAGGGAAGAAAAAGAATTACCTTGGAAGAAAGTTGGAAGAATGAGGGAAGAAGAAAGAAGAAAAAGATTGGGGAAGAAGATGAAGATCCACAGAGAGAGAGAGGAAGGGAGGAGGCAACCAAAGTTGTTTTTTTCTTTTCAATAATCAATAGCATAATGAAAAATGTTTAGGGCAACACCCTTATAAAATTCGGAATTAACATAATTGCCAAAATACCTCTACTAACAAATTTCAAAAAAAAAAAGACATTCGCATGAAAAAATGTGCACACACTGATCCAAAAACTCAAATAAGTAAAAGTGCATATAATAAATGCAAATCTAAGATGCCCAATGGCCTCCAATGAAGGCATGATGAAAGTGGGCCACGACGAACCAACGGTCCGATCACATCATCCTCGCGATCCAACGTTTCAGTCATCTCCTCCAAGCAACTTACACATGTCTTCCCAATGTGGGGTCTTCTTAAATGTTTTGGACTACATGTGTAAGGTCTTCGATGCTCCTCAAGTCGTCACGAATGATCCTCCAAGCTCATCATCGAGCAATAGAGATACAGACGTTGCTCACCTCTTGCGTTGATAAACCCTAAAGGGCTTAATGTCCGCATCACTAGGTCCTAAAAAACTGAACCAAATCTTATTTTTGACAGGGTCCACCGTGGTGTGTATGTGAGATCCATTCTGACCATTAGATGCCACCCCAAACTATAGGCCTCAGAGCCAAAAACTCAGGCTCATTTGTCATTCAGGTGGGCCACACTAAGGGTTACAGTTTGGAGGGTGAGACTTGCCTTGTACACTCTTTGGAATCATGTAGTTCACATGATTCACAGCTGGGGCCAATTTTTCAGCTTTGAGCCTAACATTGAGTGATACACTCGGTGGATGGGGTGGATTTCTTATAAACACCATGGTGGGGCCTTACCTGAGCCACAAACCTTTTCCCTTCCATTTATTTATTTATTACCTATCATTTATTATCACTAAGAGCATTAATTGTTCCCCACTTCCCAAAGTGGTTGTACTGTCTAAGCTTTTCATGTCAACCTTTATTATGAAGTCAGAACATATTTGGAAATGCAGAAAATGGTGAAGGATTTAAGTTTAACAATTGGGTTCATTTAAAATAATCTAATTTAAGTGCTGATAGGATTTTTTTTTTCTTTTTCTTTTCCTTTGGGTTAGTACACACACCACACCGTTAGTCACACTGCAATGTTTGCCACCCCCCTACTTGGGAATCAATACCAAGACCTCAGTGTTGAAACGAGGTTATCTTCACTCAGTCTACCACTTGAGCTATGGATCGGAGTGTAAGTGCTAATAGGATTTCATGTCTAAGTACTTCAGTTTCATTCTTTCCCTTGCTCTGCTACCTTAGAAAATGGATGGAAGAATAATTAAGTAGTAGTTAGCCTGTTTCTAGTGTTCTGAGTTTTCATTTTTATTTTTTTATTGTTTGTTTGAAAATTTTAAGGTTTCTTCAAACATGGTGTCACTGCAAGCATTTCACCATAAATTCCTAGCATGATGTAGATTCTCTATCTGCAAATTATTTATGGACTATATTCTTAGAAATTTTTGCATGAGCCATATCTGAAATTTTCATTATATGGACTTCTATTATTGGAAGTGTTGCTCTATTTGCAAAGAGCTGCAGTGGTCAACATACTAGTTATGGGTGTATAAGACTGTCACATGCATTCTGTTCATTGGTAAATATGTCATTCTGTATCCATTTCTATCCATTCAAGTGATGCTTCGTAACTATATTTTCCAGTTTGTAAATCTTGACTTGAAACCTTTCCGTTGAGGCAGCTGGTTTCTTCAAATCTTCCAATGATGAGTTTGGAAATTATCTCTCCATATGGAAGTTCCTGATTTCATCGACATATGTGTTGGATTACAGTTATGCCCCTTAGACAGCTGCTTGGCTTGGATTTTGTTATGCCCATGCAAGAGAGATTGTTCTATACGTCATGTGTGTTAGAAACAGGCTGAGGTGCATGGTTGTCGTTTATATGTGGAAATAATGGGTTGGCTTACGGAAGGTCCAACCTTAGCTTGCTAGGCATATACAGACCCTACCCCATTTCTATTATTGTCCTTTCCTATGTTCTAAAGTTTATATCCATCAATTTCTCAAGTTTTGTCTCCCTTCCACTTGGTCTCCTGGACGCGAACAATGTTAACTCTCCTTTGTCTCTAAATTATATACTATACTGACACCTTTGCTAAGGAAGTGCTTTAGCGAAGGAAAGCGCATAACCTAGTCTGCTGAGCACAGTGAAGGCACTTCCCAATTACGTGTGCATGCGCACACGCAGATGCATGTGTACACACGCATGTGTGTGGTTCATTGTCCGCTGCCGGTTGTCTTGGATCTCATCCCTGAGCTGTCCGCTGGTTAGCGGTCTCTGTTTTGTCTATTGAGCGGTCCCGGTTTCATTGTATCTATCAACTCTCCATACTTGTATCTGTCAATGTTCCTATATTCCATGTGGCAATATGACTTCTATTCTCCTGGATAGCTTCTTTATTCACATGCGTTCAGAATGGTGTGGGAACCCTTGCCTACTTCTCACAGCAATCAGACTTGTTGCGCCCATTGCTTTGGGGGGACGCCCTAGCCATTAAATGACATTTTGTCATTAAATGATTATTATTATTTTTTAATGAAGGGAGCAAACGTTAACATGGGTCATTCGGACTCTGCTTTCTATCCTTACATGCATAGTGATGTTCTGTTCTTACATCTGGCAAGGTTTATGTTGAACTACTGATCTCATTTCACATTCTTTATTCATGAATATTTCCAGTACTAGGGAACTAAAACAGAACCAATATGAGAATCCATGCATTGTATATGATTGTATTTATTTTTATTAAATTTCATTGAATTAAATATGTTGTTGTCAACTCTGCTAGATACTTGTGAATTTGAACACGAGGACACACACCATGGTTGGAATACAGGTTCTTAGCTCCTTGTAGTTTTGATGTGCACTTTTTTTTGTTTTTTTGGGTCAGAAACTTGGCAACTTCATGGAGATGGCATTCGGGGGGCGCTATGTACTCCTTTTGATGTCATTGTTTTCAATCTATTGTGGGTTGATTTACAATGAATTCTTCTCTGTTCCTTTTCATATATTTGGTTCGTCCGCTTATAAATGTCGGGATTCTACATGCAGGTATCTACAGCTTCTTCTTTTTTTTTTTTTTTTTTTTTTTTTTTTTTTTTTTTATCTGTATGTAAAACGAGACAAGTAAAATATCCTGCTATGGAAGATCAAAATGCCATCTTTCTTGCGGATGATTTTATTTATTTATTATTATCTACAACCTTGTCAATTCTTGAGGAAAAAGGGGAAAGTACTCCCAAACCAAGTTTTCTAACAAATCTTCCAACAGTTATCCGTATAGTACGCTTGTTAATATTAGTATGAATGTGTAATTTGTCAAGTAATTTATTCAACAATATTTGCATCGTCTGTTTCTTGACTTTTTTTGTAATGTTTAAATCCTTCTTGACATGTAGCTGTTGTGCACTTGTTGTATTTAGTGAAAAGGTGTGCTATGCACTTGTCCTATTCTGACCATGTAACGCCATACCCACTGGAGAATTGGTACACTAGGGATACTTGGGCGATGATTTACAACATTGGGGTATCATAGTCTTTTATGTATTGGTCAGACATAGTCAACTATTAACCTATTTGAGACTTATAGTAGCCTTCACCTTCCTGTCAATGATGGCACTGTAAGTCATATGTATCTTTCTAAGGCTAATTTTATTAAAAGGAAAAAATGAAAAATTTTGTGTGTGTCCTCAGGGGGGGGGGGGGGGGGGCGCGGTGAATAGGGCTGTAAATGGGTCAGCGGACCCGATGGGGTACCTAGACCCAACCCATTTAGACCCGACCCATTTGTTAAATGGTATGGGTTTGGGTCCAAGAACAGACCCATTTGTTAAACGGGTCTGGGTCTGGTTTCCTTTATATTAGGCCCGACCCGACCCGACCCGAACCCATTTAGTAAGTGGGCGGGTTTGGTCTATGTTTCAAGGGACCCGTCCAGCCCGGACCCGTCCAGACCCGGTTTTAAGCCTTGTAAAATGCCTGCATACTCGATCCAGACCCGGACCCATTAGACCCGACCCATTTATAAATGGGTCTGGGTGGATCTCCCTCTACCAGACCCGGACCCATTTATAAATGGGTCTGATGGGTTGACTCGGACCCGACCCGGACCCACCCATTTAGTAAAAGGGTCTGGGTCTAAAATTTGGACCCAGACCCGTTTAGTAAATGGGCGGGTCTGGTTTTGGCTAAACCCGCCCCGAACCCGACCATTTACAGCCCTAGCGGTGAAGGGTTTTCAGTTATGCCTAATTAGAGTCCCCAACAGCAGAACATTAGAGAATACGAGTTTTATATCACCCCTATCATCTCTTAGTTTGCTACTTGATCTTGAAGTCCCAGGATTACCTGCCGAATTGCCATCTACGTTTGGCTTCCACCATCCCACCACAGTAGCAGAATAAATTCAGAAGGTTGAGGGAGTTCGACTCATTTCTACTAAATTATAAGGGTCTCTAAATTATTTGCTTCTCGCTAAGGATGGCTTCTTAGGTGTTACCATGGTGAAAAGTTATAGAGAGATTTTGAGATTTGATTTTAGTTCATTATTTTTTTTTTCTCATAGCCTGGTAAATTACATAATTAATTTCTAAACTTTAATTCATGAATTATCTTCTTTCCATAAACACATCTTAGAGGGGTACTTTTGAGAGAGTATTGTAGTTCCTTTGTAATTAGGGTTGAGTTTGGGCTTAAAGAAGGATGTCTGGATTGTTTCTGTAGTATGTTGTTTGTGAGGCTTCAGACTTAGGGTGTGGAACACTAATTCAGATTTTTAGTTGTATCAATGTTTTCAATATCAACAATATTGGCTGATATATCTTGTATCCTACCTGTGCGATACGAAATACACACGTAGTGCCAATATATACCACTTATTTAATCTAATGAGCATTTTCGATTTTCGATCCTTTTTTTTGGTTTTTGTTTTTTTTTGTTTTGCTGTAAATCATGTTAAATCAATGTCAGACGGTTATAAATCCATGATTCTTCTTCTTCTTCTTCTTCTTTTTTTTTTTTTTTTTTTTTTGCATGAAAAATCATGGATTTAGAGCTTTGATTTTGAGATTTGGGGGAGATGGGCCGAGTTGCGGAAAGTTGGGAAAATAAAAAAATATCAATTTCTCGAAAATCGGTTGCAGTCTATGTCTAAACACAATCAAATATGTATGCAACTTGATCTAGTCATTCTTCTTTTGCTTTTGAATGTATTGCTTGTATTTCCATACGCCTTCTAACATTTATAAATTATATGCATAGACTTTGAATATACTTGCATCAGTTCAGTCAGACAACTAATAGATTAAGACCGATTATTTGCACTTGTTTTTTGTGACGTTTTGATTTCTAAATGTTTATTGATGTCTTTTTTAACAATCCCTGAAGTTTCATTGAAAATTTTGACCAATTTTCCAATGTTTCCCCATGTTTCCCAACAACAACGATACATTACGTGATACAACCAATATATCTCATACGATAACTGATAAGTATCTGTATCCCAAGGGTGCAATTCATTATGCGATAACGATATGGAAAACATTGGTCATATGAGATCTCTTTTGTTCTTGATCTGAAGAGGGATTGTTCTTGATATGAAAACAGATGTGTGAGTTGTTTCTGTAGTTTCCTGTTTCAAGCTCCAGGATTGGGGCATGTAGCTTTTTTCTTCTTCTTTTTTTATTTTTTATTTTTTATTTACTTTTTATTTTTTGGATGATTGGCATAAAATCTATTGAGAAAAGAAGGAAGAGGATACAAACCATAGCTCAGACCAGCCAAGGAACAATACATCTGCCAAAAAAATCTAAATATACAAAAAACAGCATAAACTCTAATATAACGGGGAATCCTTATCTCCTAACCACAACCATCATCTGCTCCCTTTATCACCCTTCTTTGCTAGCTAGCTAATCAGTCTCTGGGTTTGCGAAGTGATTCACATGAGAGAATGACATGAAATGGCTGAACACAGGCCTAATGCTTCCTTGCGAGGTTTTCGATGCTCGAAGGGAACCTGCCACAGTTAATCCATTTGATTGCATTGCATGAATCCCTTAATTATTATTGGACTGAGGTTGCAGTTAACAACTAATATTACGAGCAGCAGCTTTGACATAATTTGAATACTGCACTCCCAACAGAACCAAAATTTCCAGCATTGTTTCTCCTAGATGATTCCTTTCTTAACTACCAACCTCAGCAGCACCTGGGTTCCCCATTGAACTCCTGCCAAAGTTGAGATTGAAAAATTCTTTTGGAGGATTTTGCCATTTTCCTTTGATAATTGCTGGGCCCAGACACACCTCAACGTTTCTTCTCAATTGGACCTGAGCGGTTGGATTGGAATGCCTCTCAACACCTTATCTTGCTTATATTATTCCATGACCAGCCCAAAATGTTTCTTTGCTATAGCACTTATTTAATGAACTGACATTCCCTTCAAAAATCCTCCTTGTAGCCATAAGCATCACAGAGTTGCCCTGATAACCAGCTTTCACAGAACCCAACTTTACCCTAAGCATGGACCACCAGCCTCAAATTGGAGAGCTCACCAAATCTGGAATCATCCTAGCAGTCCCAAACCTGGCAGAAAACAAAGACCAGATGTACCAAGCGAAAGAGCTGAAAGGGGTGACATATTCTCTTCACACAAAAGTCTGTTGTGTGAAGATAAGCCCTTGCTCTTGAGGTGATCCAGTGTTAATATTTTTTCAAACAAGCCATCCAACACTGTGCTGAGTTTCAGGGGGCTCCACCTGTTCAAACCAATCTGGATTATCAGATTATCGGTCATTTACAATCCGGATTGCTATTTTGACTCACCAGAAGTTACAGTATACATTCTTGTTGTTGATTGTGTTTACATTTATATTTACAATTCAGTGATTTTATTATTTGATTTATGAACATCAAGCATATATAACATAATATTAGCCATGCAGATCATAACTATAACATTCTACTAGGTATCCAGGATTTATAATTCTAACATTCATCATGTCTTATATAAATTGGAATATCAATTCTGGACATGTATAAATATATCATGCATACTCAGTAGTATGTATTGAAGTGACCAGCATGATCCTACCCCTAGTGTACCATGTACAGGAGGAAATAGTGTACCTGTACCTGTTCATGAACCACACATTGGAGGGCTCCACGTTCCAGGTAGGCTTGGACCAAACTGCAGAGGGCAATCTAAGGATGATCAGAACTCAGGTAGAGATGTTTGATAGAAGGATCAAACTGAATATCTGCCGTCAGCTTCAACATCCCATATCCTCCTGTCAACTCAGGTGCACTGAGTGTAGACTTCTTCTAAAAGAGGCAGCATTTATTTTATTTTATTTTTGAAGGTGTTGCCCTAAACCTTTTTAATTAGTTGTTGATTTATGAAAAAGAGCAAACCTTTGGTTGCCTCCTTCCTCTTTCCCTCTCTCATGGTGCTTCTTCTTCTTCCTTGATCTCCTTCTTCTCTATTCTTCTTGTGCCCCTCCAACTTCTTCCAGGTATTTCATCTTCTATTATTATCCTTCTAAACTTCTGTTTTGTTTATTCCCCACGATCTAAACCTTGAGAATCGATCTAAACCCTAAACCCCCAAATTCTCAAATCCCTAATCCGAGAAACTTTCTGATTCTTCGGACTAGTGATCATCATTGATCGATTGGGTATGACCATACAAGATCGGGAGGTTCCATCCCTCGCCGGATCCAACCTATACGCTGCTTGAATCCCATACTCCATGGTTGTGATGATGGCACGTCCCATTGCATGTTTCCTTTATGATTTTCTTAGTTTATGATGATTGATGCTAGATTTCATTATTATTATTGCTTTTATTTCCGCTGAATAATTGTGTTCATGAGCATGCATCATATTTAGGGCTGTCCTGCATCAAATTTGGTATCAGAGAATAGGCTTGCATGGTTTGTGTCTAGATCGAGTTATCAAATTAGGGTTTTGATTTTTAGGTTTGTTTTAGGAAATGTCCAGATTTAGAAAGTTTCCAATTTTAGAAAGTTTCCTAATTTGGAAAATTTTCAGATTTAGAAACTTTCCAATTTTAGAAAGTTTCCTAATTTGGAAAATTTTCAGATTTAGACAATTTCCAATTTTAGAAACTTTCCAATTTTAGAAAGTTTCCTAATTTGGAAAAATTCCAGATTTGAGTCGCATCATCTAGAATTAATTAGTGTCAGTTCATTGTAGTTTAAATTCATTGCATTCGTATTGTGAGTCACCCAGTCCGTAGTCTCCCCGTAGTGAATGGAGTATAGGCGTTTGAGATCTTCAGGGCCATTAAGTGTTGTCGTGTGGCCATCAAGACCCAATGGAAAGCCGAACTCCGATGATTTGGCTAACTTTAATGGTCACATGGACCCACAAACCTTCCTTGATTGGCTTAAGGACTTGGACTATTTTTTTGATTGGTATGATATGTCAAGTTATCGTCGAGTGAGGTTTGCCAAGTGGAAATTGGAGGGCCAAGCCAAGTCGTTTTGGACAGATTTGGAGCGACGACTTGATAAAGTTGGGAGAGCCCCGATATCACAATGGGACGAGATGAAAGAGCGTTTGAAAGAAAAATATCTTCCCATCTCTTATCGTGAAAAGCCCTTGGGTCAGAAGAGAGTTGCCCCACCTTCTCATCCAAACACAGAACCAATATGGTCCCCTCCTTGTAAAGTGGTCCAACCCATCATTAAGGAAATCTCGGCTTATGAACAATTTGAGTGTTTAACACCAATTATATTTCCTTGGAAGCGAGATAATACCTTGGTAAATGGCCAGTTGGAAGAATCCAAACATGATGTTTATGAAGTGGAAGAGTACGTGCCTAATGTCAGTAGTGAGGAAATGGAAGAAATTAAGGCATCGCTCATCATCGTTGAGGATGACGAAGTGTGTGCTAGTGATGAAAAGGTCGAAGAGTTTGAGACCACACCACTTCCAGGTGTCATGTGTGATTTAATTGATGCAGTCTCCCATTCTACATCTTTTACCGTGGTGAACAAAAATGAAATTGAAGAGGAGACTAGTGAGGGTATGATGGTAGACACCCACATGACTTGTGATATCCCACCAGATGATTTATGGGATAAATTTTCACCCATATGGGACATTCAACAAGCAATCGATCTTGTCCCTAGGCTGGTCTTGTCAAGCTTTCCTCCATACCAGGTGAACCCCGTAGAAAATACAGAAATGCAGCGTCAATTTGATAAACTTCTCGGGAAGGAATTCAATAAGGAAAGTTTGAGTTGGAATTTTATTCTGTGTGTCATGCCTGCTCTTTTCACTTCCAAGAACAAGGACATATGGCACACATGTGGGCATATCCTGACCATCCACAAAGCTTCAGTCAAGTGTCAAACTATCATGCGACGTATTCACGTCATGGTGGATATGATGACCATAGTCCTTATCCCGTATCTTGATGACATTTTGGACATAATGGCTGATGCCAAGATCTACTCAAGACTTGGTACTACTAGTGTTTGTTCTCGAGTGTTGGGATACCTGCAAATCATTCTTGTTTATAATACCTATAATGAGAAATTATGTGTCACCCAAGAGAAGTGTCCTTTTGTTTCAGTTTTCCAAGTTCTAGGTCATAGGATTGTTTATTTCCAGTTCATTGATTTTTCAGAGCGTTATTTAGTTTCACCCATGTCTGTCATCCAAAAGTTTTCAGAGTCGGCCAATGCATCTGCACGACACATTCATGAATTGCATACATATATTAGACAGCGGATTAATAAGAGCAATGATGATTCTAAAATCTCAGCTGATTTTCATCGTAAATTGTAAGAATTTCAGAAAGGAGACTATGTAATGGTGAGGATAAGGCCAGAGCGGTTCTCACAAGGTTCCGCTAAGAAATTACAAACGCGTAGTGCTGGACCATTCAAAATATTGCAGAAGGTTGGGTCTAGCGTGTATCGGATCGACCTTCTATCTGAAATGGGCATTAACCCAACTTTTAATGTGGAATATCTAGTCCGTTCCCACCATCCCATCGTTGATCCATCATCTCTCTTATGGCCATTTTCTGATTTTATTTCACAACCCCTCTCACCCCTTCCTCCACCTAATATCCATAAAGAAGAAATTGAGGAAATCTTGGATGAGGAGATAGTGTTTACAAGAGACGGAGGTTTCCAAAGATACCTTGTCAAATGGAAGAACAAACCACCGTCAGAATCTACATGGTTGATAGAAGTGGAGTTACAGAGCGTTAACCCAAATTTACTAGAGCGCCATAAGAGTTTTAACTCGTCGGAGTCGAGTTTTTCTCAGACGAGGAGAATGATGCGGACATCTAGCCTTCAAAGTCTATCGGCGAAGAAAGCGCACACCACAAGCATCTTCCTTGTGGTTACGCGATGATTGAGGAGCATTGAAGATCTTACACATGTAGTCCGAGACATTTGAAAAGACCCCACCTTGGGAAGACATGTGTGAGTTGCTTGGAGGAGATATGATCGGACCGTTGGATCGTGATGATGATGTGATCGGACCGTTGGTTCGTCGTGGCCCACTTTCATCACACCATCATTGGAGCGCATTGGACATCTTAGATTTGAGTTTATTTTACGCATTTTTTACTTATTTGAGTTTTGGGTTAGTGTGGGTACGTTTTTTTCATGCAAATGTCTTTTTTTTGAAATTTTGTTAGTAGGGGTATTTTGGTAATTATGCTAATTCCGAATTTTATAAGGGTGTTGCCCTAAACCTTTTTAATTAGTTGTTGATTTATGAAAAAGAGCAAACCTTTGGTTGCCTCCTTCCTCTTTCCCTCTCTCATGGTGCTTCTTATTCTTCCTTGATCTCCTTCTTCTCTATTCTTCTTGTGCCCCTCCAACTTCTTCCAGGTATTTCATCTTCTATTATTATCCTTCTAAACTTCTGTTTTGTTTATTCCCCACGATCTAAACCTTGAGAATCGATCTAAACCCTAAACCCCCAAATTCTCAAATCCCTAATCCGAGAAACTTTCTGATTCTTCGGACTAGTGATCATCATTGATCGATTGGGTATGACCATACAAGATCGGGAGGTTCCATCCCTCGCCGGATCCAACCTATACGCTGCTTGAATCCCATACTCCATGGTTGTGATGATGGCCCGTCCCATTGCATGTTTCCTTTATGATTTTCTTAGTTTATGATGATTGATGCTAGATTTCATTATTATTATTGCTTTTATTTCCGCTGAATAATTGTGTTCATGAGCATGCATCATATTTAGGGCTGTCCTGCATCAGAAAGGTAACAAGATTTTATTGAAAATGAAAGCTCAAGCTGTAGCTAGGAAAAAAGAGAACAAGAAACCCAAGAAAAAAAAAAAAAACCAACTCCAATACAAAACCCAAGAAATAATAATAATAATAAAAACAAACTTCAATACATCAGGTTTTGCTCTCTTAAAGACTTCCAAAGTCGGCCCACTACTGTTCCAAAAGCACTGGTTATTCCTCTCTCCCCAAAGAGCCCAAACGCCGTCCAACAAAGCTAACCTCCACACTGCCCTTCCTTTTTTCTGCACCCACCTCCATGTCATGGAGAAAGAAGACCTTGATAGTCCCCCATACTATTTTGCCTGCTCGCCTCTGAAAATAGCTGACTATTGAACTTCCTCTGTTTTCTGCAATCTCAAAAAAGTGGCTCAAAAAGGATGGGAAGCATGGTTCTGAATGACGGTATCAGCCGCTGTATTGGTCCCATAGAAAAATGATACGATATGGTGTCGCATATTAGAATCGGGGCCGTATCGGCCTGTATCAGTCAGAATTTTTTTTTTCGAAGCAAAAAAATATGAAAAAATAGGAAAAAAGAAGAAGAGATATTCACGAATCTATTATTTTTTTGTGTTTTGACCATGTATTCAATGGTGTATGGGATCATTCTTTTAATGAGAATGTTGTTTGTCGATTTGACTTATTAAAAGTCAACTAAATGGGCTCTAATTGAACACAAATCAAACATGATTTGGTGAACAGTGACCCATTACATTGGAAATTCAACAAAAAGAAGATGAAAATATAAAAAAGAAAGTGAAGGTTTACCCTTCTTTATGATTTTTCCCATAATGGTCCACTTCGCTTCGATTAGTTGAATTCCATTTAAATCATTTGTTTTGATCCCAAAATAGGTTTAAATCTAGCCTAAAATGAGTTTTTAAAATTCTTTCATGGTTTAAATGAAAAGAAGAAGAGGAAATATGAGTGAATTAAAAAAACTTGGGGTTTTATGGGCGTATCGGCCCGTATTGGCCTATCCTATCGGCCGTATCGGCCCTGTATCGATCGATATGGGCCAATATGGACCGATATGGTCCAACCAATTCCGATACGGCCGATACAACCCTGTATCGCGTATCGTATCCGGCCGATACGGATACAATATGGCCGTATTGGCCGATACGATACTGATTTTCATATCTGTGATGGAAAGCAGTGTATCACTGAACAATGGTTCCCCCCAGAGCTGTTTTCAATTTCCAGCCCCAACCCTATATTTGATATGGATTATAGAAATCAGTAGAAATAGATCTATGATGGTGGAACCTCTTTGATTAGGGTTGTTGATGTCCTAACCATTGTCTGATGAACCATATTTTGCTATCAGAATATTCTCAGAAGTGTAACCTTGCCATTTCCGATCCTCCACTACCATTTTCCAGGTGGTGCTGAATTTACATGTTGGATGAGCCTTATGCCTACACCTCCAAGATTAATATGCTTATACTCTTCTTTCCAAGCCATGAGATTATACTTGTGGCTGTCCTCTCAGTCATTCCACATAAACTTCTGCATTGATTCTATTTTAGCAACAACTTTGCTGGGCACCTGAATGGAGAGAGAAGCAGCTCTTTTGGACATCTTCAGTTGCATGATCTCTCTTCTTTTGGATTTCCAGCATAAGTTCTTGATACTTGATTGCTGTAATTTGTCCCATATTTCTGCAGTTTGATTGACTTCCAACTAGTGGATTCTCTTAATTTAGTTGGATGCTGCCATAGTTGTAGATATTTCTCCATTTCAATGAGGTTTCTACTTGGGTTTTGCTTGCTAGCATACAGGAGATCATTTTTATCATTCAGTCTATTTTGGTTCATCACACTCTGGGATCTGGGTAGTAAATCATCATCATCTATGGAAGTGTTAAATCTGATTTTAAAATGCTTCTATCCTGTATATTAGCTTTTTTTGCTTTCTTCCAATGCTTTAACCTGCACTTAATTCTTATTGAAACTTTTATCACTGTGTCATTTGCTCAATTTTGGAGAACTGTTTTCATGCTTCCTGATCTCTTGAGACTGATATATTTGTT
Organism: Liriodendron chinense; assembly: GCA_003013855.2. Classification (NCBI taxonomy): domain Eukaryota; kingdom Viridiplantae; phylum Streptophyta; class Magnoliopsida; order Magnoliales; family Magnoliaceae; genus Liriodendron; species Liriodendron chinense. Next base: position 3,051,002 of record ML058466.1, on the reverse strand, counting down.
GCTGCTTGGATATACTCGTGTTGAAAATATTTCAATTTCCTTTCTGCCATTTAAATGCATCTTGTGATTTCATTCGTTTCGTTTTTTTTTTCCAGTCATCATATTTTAAGAATCTAAAGATAATTTCGTGTTCCCTTGTCAGTGATGCTAATACTGCTGGTCTAGTCAAATACCGGGACCCTTACCAGTTTGGTGTGGACCCCAGCTGGCGTGGAAGTCGTTCTGAGCTGCCTTTCCTGAACTCCCTCAAAATGAAGATGTCTATTCTGTTAGGTGTGACTCAGATGAACTTAGGAATTCTTTTAAGTTACTTTAATGCGAAGTTCTTTGGGAGCTCCTTAGATATAAGGTGGGTGTTACTTCCTTTCATTACTTCTCTCTTCTGGTTATTGCTACGTCTTCTTTAAAAGGAAATAGTAAAGAAAGTTCCAATTTTTTCTTCTTCTTTGTTAGGTACCAGTTTGTACCGCAGATGATCTTTCTTAACAGCCTCTTTGGGTATCTTTCTCTTCTAGTCATCATCAAGTGGTGCTCAGGCTCCAAAGCTGATTTGTATCATGTGATGATTTACATGTTCTTGAGTCCCACTGATGATCTTGGGGAGAATCAGTTGTTTTGGGGCCAGAAACCACTTCAGGTTTGAATCTTACATTTATCAGCCATTGCTTTTCAAATGTCCATGCAATTATTTTCACTTATTTCTTGTTTTTAGTGTTCAACTTGGTTAGAGCGTGTGTGGCTCCTTTATTTTATTTTAATTTTTTGTTTTTTTTGCAGATCTTGTTGTTGTTTTTGGCTATTATAGCTGTTCCTTGGATGCTCTTTCCAAAACCCTTCATCTTGAAGAAGCTTCATTCAGAGGTATTTTGATCTGAGACATCATGCATATCACTGAAGGCAATGGCCCTTATCTTGAAGATCCTATGATTTACTATTTGAATCTTCTGATCCTTAGCCAAGAAGCTTCATTTGCAGTTGAAATACATTGCAGAAAATGTCAATAACATTATTTTGAGATCTTACAACTTGAAGTTCGAATCTTCACTTTAAGACATTTTTCTCAAAATAAAAAAAATAAATAGGCATAAAATCGGAAACAGCACAAATTGAATATAAGATTTTATTTAACTGGGCATACCAGTTACCAGTGATTTTGATCTCTCGAGTTCGATACAGGATTACCCATTTGTCCTACTAAAGAGCTATCAAATGGATTTTTTGGTGACTATAAATTTGATTTTTTGAGAGATAAGTGATCGTAAATTTATTGAAAGAATCAAATGAGAGTACAATCAAAGCAAAGCATCAAATAACAATCTGAATCAAAGTGCCCACACAAAGCTGTGAATTGAGAATGCAAGTTTACTAAGGGAATCTGCAATTTCCTTGGGCTAAAATCAACATGTAGCAAATGTCCATGTGAAGGTTGTACATCATATTTTTTCAATGGTGGCATCAATCTAGATACAAGCTACTCAACCTCCAAATTCTCCAAAGGCACGATTTGTCAAATTCTCAACTTGTTGGTAAGAGGCTGATAAGATAACCTGCCCGGGGTTTGGCTGAATGGCTAGTGTCGTGGGTTTTCTCTCCACAAGACGCGAGTTCAACTCCCCTCCCCGTGCTTTACCTGATGCACGTGGATTGCGGGTGATTGTGTGCATCCACAGGAATTAGTCTTGCCTTAAAAGGAGGGTGGGGACACTCCGTCGTCATTGAAAAAAAAAAAAAAAAAAGAGGCTGATGAGATATTTGTGAGATATTTGTGGATGAGTTTCCAGGTTGTAACCATTCTTGTAATCCTGTAAAAGCCAAGGGTACTTGTTTCCTTCCCTCAGAAATTTCCTAATATTGTTTTCCCCCAGGTCATAACAATTCTTGTAATCCTGTAAAAGCCAAGGGTACTTGTTTCCTTCCCTCAGAAATTTCCTAATATTGTTTTCCCCCAGGTTGTAATCATTCTTGTAATCCTGTAAAAGCCAAGGGTACTCGTTCCCTTCCCTCAGAAATTTCCTAATATTGTTTTTCCCCCAAATTCTCCAAAGGGTGACATGATTGTGTCACTTAATAGAAGCAGAGAAAATTTCCTCCTAACAATTAGCTCCTTAGAAAGCTAAAGAGACCCAGCAAACTTCACACAAGGAAAATATTAATTCGTACATCTGAACAGTGAAAGGGAAATAGTTGAAAAGGTTCTTCAGTGTTTCCTCTATCAAACATCTCTCTGGATAACGATTTAGAAAATTCAATCATGGTGATGAAGGTGGTGACATTGTCAAAATATTATAAAACTTGGATTATGTAATTTCCAAAATGTGTCATAGGACTCCTAGAAACCCTAGTTGTGGCCTAATTATCATTTGTCTTATTACATTAAAAAATTAAGCTTAAATATCAATCTTTCGAAAACTAACAAAATGACAATTACATCCCTGGACTTACTAAAATTGTGCCTTAAATATCATTATCTTCATTATCATTGCTGTCATCATCATACCAGCTATTTGTTGGTCGACATAGAATCCTTTTTCACCAATCGTTTTAGCAAAAAGCCCTATCTTCAGTAAGTGAAGACCTTCATGTCCTTCATCACCATCGACTCAAGTTCTTTTAGGTCTTTATCTTATCCTCTTTTGAAGCCCTTCAGCTCTAATCAATGTTCCTCTCCTTATTGAAGCCATCTCAGGTCTTCATTGTACATGACCCATCATTATATGATCTCAATCATTTTTATCTCTTGTTGGAAGTGACCCATCTCAATATGCTCTCCATCATTTTTATTTACAGGGAGTACTATGCTTCTGTCGATCTCATACATAATTCTATCCTTCCTAATCTTCCTAGCATCCTCATCTTTGTAGCACTCAATCTCTGGTCATGTTGCCTTTATACTTCTCATCACTCCAACTTCATATAGCATACTTGGTTGAATAAGTCTTGTAAAATTTACCCTTGGTTTCAGAGTCATGCAATGGTCACTTGATCACCCAACACTCTAGACACACATCCCCATTTGATCCATCTAGATTTACTTCTATTGGAACATGCTAGTCAATCTCCCCATTCTCTTCAATAATAGAGCCTAGGTAATGAAACAAATCTCTTTGAGGAATATATTGAACATCATGTTTGTACTAAAGCCTCGCTTTCATAACTATTCCGACTAAAGCTGCATTCCAAATACTTGGTTCTGCTAATTTTAAGCCTCTAGACTCTAGATCCTTTAAACCTCTAATTTAGCATTTATACCCTCTTTATTCTTTTGGACAACAAACACAATGTTATCCACACAGACCACACCACATTCTGGTAATAATATTTAGGTGTTTCCTGGAAATCAGGAGTTTTCAAAATGTGTATTTATTCATTCTAAAGTTGTTTATGTTTAATTATCTGGATGGCACTCTCAAAACTCTTAAAATCCTATTGATGAATTTATGTGCTAAGAAAGAAATTTTAGCTTCTGCTATGTAATTGCATGTTTTTTTTACCATGATGATGATGCGTTTTTGTGATACTGTGTCTACAATGTCAAAAGGAGGATGAATTAAAAATTCTCCAAGGTGTAGGGAAGTTTGTAAAATAATTGTTGGTTTCTTTTCCCTGTGGCATGTTTTCTAGAGATTTCAAGGTCGCACCTATGGCATCCTTGGTACCTCTGAGATGGACCTTGATGTGGAACCTGATTCTGCACGCCTACACCAAGAGGAGTTCAATTTCACTGAGGTATTTGTGCATCAAATGATACATTCGATTGAATTCGTGTTGGGTGCGGTATCAAATACTGCATCATACCTTCGGCTCTGGGCTCTCAGGCAAGTCATGGTTTCTCTCATTTCAGTTCATTGCCAACTGTTAAAGAAAAAATATATATGTATATTCAGCTAATATGATCTGTTGTTCCTCAGCTTGGCTCATTCAGAGTTGTCAACTGTTTTCTATGAGAAAGTCCTCCTCCTTGCTTGGGGGTGAGTTGTGACCTAAATCTTTCCTTCCACAATGCTTATGGTATTTATGAGCATATAAAACCTACATAAGAAGCAGGCTTTCAATTCTTTGCAAGAATTAGAATAAACATTGAAAGTGGTGCATACTATAGGATGGCATGTTTATTAGATGAATGCCATCTTTAAGTATGCAATGCATGGTAATTGCACGCCTATAAATTATTTGTGTAATTTCTGCTAATTATTTGTTACATTTAATGGGACCCTTCGTTAATGTAAAAGTCCCTACAAAATATGCCCCCATCTTCCAAAGAATGCATTTTTGTACTTGCAGCATTCATTTCTGAGATAAAGTGCTCGGCCTTCTTAATTCGGTGTCCTATCTTATTTGAAGGAGAATTCTATAAATTCAACTTGTTTATGTCATGTCTACTGGATAAATGGATGGGCAGATTGCATGACCATGATCATACATTTGGTAAATTTGTGGATTGGCCAATCATCCACTGTGACTCGCACCTGATGATCGGTCTAGATTGATGATCTAACCCTCCCCATGACAAATAACTTTTTGAGTTACTTATGCCATGACATGATGCAAATGAGTTGCACAAGAGCACCCTTCATTTTCAAAAGGTCAGTTAATGATGGTTAGAAATCAAATAACATTTGAAGCACCTTGTTCTAGTACACCATCTGTGCGTAGTTGAAGTCATTAATGTGCACTTTGATACTAGTGAATGAATTTGGTGGTTGTAACAGGTATGACAACATTGTCATCCGGCTGGTGGGCCTTGCAGTTTTTGCCTTTGCTACAGCATTCATATTACTCATGATGGAGACTCTCAGCGCCTTCCTTCACGCCTTGCGTCTCCATTGGGTTGAATTCCAAAACAAGTTCTACCAGGGTGATGGCTACAAGTTTAGACCCTTTTCTTTCACCACACTGGCCGATGAGGAAGATTGATCCCTTGAGAGAAGCTTGTCTGCTAACCAGAAAAATGCAAACAACAAGCAACAAGAATGACCAATGTATGCAATCAGATCGAGCTCTGTTCATGCATCAGAGGCTTTTGTTGCTGCTGCACCAAGTGAAATTCCTATTCAGATCTTTCTGGGAGCTGTTACCATAGGGATCCAAATCCTAGAAAAATCAACAGTTGAGAGCTCTTGTAAAATTCTAGGCCATGAATATCTCTTGTTGTATTGTAAACAAGCTCAGAGTGGCTTGTGTCGTCATGGAGAAACATATTGAAATATTTCAACACACAAATGTGTGGATTTTGCGGGAAACTGATATCTTCTTTTTTCTTTTCTTTTAGTCAGTTAAAGAGACTATTTGTATAGCACATGAAGAATAAGATGGAAATGACATTTTTTACTGCTATAGTTGCCACTTGAACCAAGGCTGCCAAACTTGGGACTTTAACTTCATCCGCCAACAAACACACACACACACACACACACACACACACACACACACACACACACCATGGGTAGCTTCCCATGATGTTGAGCTTTGTGGGCCCTACCATGATGTGTGACAGACATCCATCCCGTTGATCAGATGCACCCTTCCACGGTGAGCCATGGGCCTAAAAATCAGGCTAATCCATGACTTTAGGTGGGCTACACTTTGTATAATAGTTGAGAGTGGATGCCTGCACATTGAAACCTTTCTGATTGTATATAGGGCCCAGGGAGATGTGGCTTAGACATCCAGCCCATCCGTTGTGTCTCCCACTTGGATGAGGGGTCACAGCAAATTTTAGGCCATTCCAAGACTCAGGTGGGCCCCGCCAAGTGCTTTTAGATGCTGTAGGCATGATTTCTTGTGTTTTCAGATGGTGCGGTCCACCTGAGTTGTTGATTTTTGGCACATCCATTACCTAAAGGGTCTTACCAAATTCATGGCGTGGATGACAGTGGAGCCCAAAGAGCTCGATCTCAGGGAAAGCTCCCATGAGGTCGACCTCATAGTACCATTTCCCATATATGTATGTGTGTGTGTGTGTGTGTGTGTGCGTGTGTGCGCACGTGCGTGCGTGTGTGTAGATATATCTGTGTGTGTGTATACACACTACACACTGTATATACACCTATGCTGCCAGGAGTAGCTCGAGCGAGTCATCTTCTTTGAATTAAACTATTAGGGTTTTTACTTTGACCTCTACTCTTTAGGGCTTGTTTGTATGGAGTGCAAAATAAGAGAAAGCGAAGCATAGCAAGCATATGACATAAGCAGGAAGTAAATTGACATTAGTGCTGAGGAAGCAAACTCTTTGAGCCTGTTTGTTTTTGCAAAAGAAAAGTTTTGGAAAATTCTTGTCTTTGGCATTTGAAACTTTTTTATTGTTATCCCACAAAGGGAAATATTCTCTCCAAATTGCCATTTAAAATGTTGCATTTGACTTTCTAAAAAAAAAAAAAGTTGATAATCCTTCGTTGAGTAGGGAAATGCAAATGCAAAAGCAAACCATTTGCCGCATCATCCTTCGCTTGCCAAGGAAGTTTATGCATCTTGTCATGAGTAGGGAAATGCAAAAGCAAACCATTTGCTGCATCATCCTTCGCTTGCCAAGCAAGTGTATGCATCTTGTCAATGTAAACCGAATGTTTACCTGGTTGCACTCTATTCAAACAGGAAATTACATCCGGTGCCCTCTTCAAAAAAGTTTTGAATAAGCTATCTCATTAATCTAAGTAATTATCATCAGAGTATCTTATGTTAGATTTACGGATGCTCCAGCGAGCGAGCCTGACCACTAGGACATCACCCCCTGTTAGGACTAGGGCCCACTTGAATCATAGGTCAGCCTAGTTTTTGAACCTGGGCCTAATATAAGATAACACTTCTAATGGTAAGAGTGGATCTCACATATACATCATGTGGGGCTCTGCAAAAACAAATAAGGTGGGTGAAATACCCTTTTTTTTTTTTTTTTTAAATATTGGGGGATTTGTGTTTTTCAAGAACAATTGGAGAGGGATACTTTTTGGAACAGTTGGGAGAGAGACGCCGCCGGCCTTTGATTTTTGATGGGTTCACCACAATGTGTTTGTGACATCTACTCCGACCATTAGATGTTAATCCCATGCTAGGTTCTGGGCAAAAAATTTAGGCTTACGTGTGATTTAGGTGGACCACACCAAAAGAAATAGTTGGGAGAGAGAGGTCCACCCTTAATTTTTATAGGACCCACCGTGATGATTATATGAAATCCACTCCAATTATTAAATGTGCCACACCAAAATTTAAGCCTATGGCCTGAAAATCAGGCCCATATGTGATTCAAGCGGGTAGCACCAAGGGAAGTAGTTTAGAGGGTGAGTATCGTTCTATACACAGTTTCAATCATGTTGCCTATCTGAATCACAGCGGGATTTTGGGACCTAAGCCTAATAGGGGGTGACACCTCGTGGTTGGGTCAATTTCACATAAACATCATGGTGACCCCTTCTAAACTTCCCTCCCATTTTCTTGCTTGGCCTACCTAAGCTTCCGTTGAGAAATCCATCGGAAGGTATTGTAATGATAGTTGGTTAGTGAGGTAGCTTATTGTACACCTTTTTGAAAAAGGTGATGACGCTGGACAATTGGCCTACCTATATGATACGGAATGAAGCTAAAGCTGAAATATATAACAACGAATAATTAAATTAAAACTAATCAATCACATGTGCAAGAATTCAAATAAGTAATGAAATCATGCACCACAATCATAAATCACAAGTATGTAGTGAAAGAATTATAAAATCTCAATGGCCAGAACCTATGAAAGGTAGAACTTCCACACTCAAGCATAGGGTTAATCCTAAAATCAAAGGGGAATGTTCTAGGATTCCTAGGTATGACTAAAATTAGGGTTTAATGAGGATTAGAGTTAGGTTCAGGGTTTAGGTGATTTGAAAATTAGGGATTTATGGATTTAAGGCCATTAAAATTTTGAAAATTGAATTCGGGTGAAAGGGATGATTGGATTTGAAAGTTGCAGTGACCTAAGATTAGGTTTAAGGATTTCAGATTGAAGGAAGTTGGAGTTTTGGAAAAAAAAATGAAGTTTAAGATGGTGGGGGCCTACTTCGAATCAAAGGATTTCAAGGATCAAGGGGTTTTGGTTATGGATTCAAAGAGAAATCGAAGATTCTATCAAACAGATGTAGAAAAATAAAATAAAAAAAAATACCTGAAATCATAGAGAAGATAAAAGGGAAGAAATATAGAATGAAGATAACCAGCATCACACAAAAGAGGCTCCAATCACTGGAGGAATCATGCTCATCTCAAGCAATGCAGGTTTGTTTTTTTCTCGATATTCATCATAACATAATAAAAAAGGGTTTCTAACAGAATTATATAATCCATGTCTAAAAAACACTAAAGTGTCTAAATAAGAAGAAAAGAACAAAATAATGACTCTGAAAAAAACAGTCCGTGCACTCCTCTATTATGCTCCTGCTGCTCATGTATGTACACCTCTCACGTGCTCCTCAAATGTCATTGAACCACAACGAGATGGGCGCAACACGTCTCCTACACTGGCACACTTGGGAAAAGGAATGTGGTGGTCTGATGTCCTATCAACTCTCCTTGGCTGAGAAGAATTCGCCTTTGGCGAAATAAAACTTCAGTACTACTCTAAGATGTTTGGATCAACTCGCTGCAGTTCGATCTCTGTAAGCCACGTGCAATATGAAGTTGGCCTGTTCTTCCATTTGACGAGATACTTTTGGTACTCTCCATAGTGTGCCACTCGTTCATCCAATATATCTTCAATCTCTTCATTTTTCTCAGGTATGTATGGTAAATGGGGATAAAGGTTGGGAAGACTGGGTAGGGATAAGCCATGGCATATGAGGTAGGGTAGATACGTCATTTAGGTGACCCTTAAAAGCCAATAGATTTTCCACATTGAAAGTAGAACTAATTCTTATGCTAGGTTGAAGATCTACTACATACGCATTAATAACCAAGAGTTTTAAGATTTTATAAGGGCCGTCACTATGTGCTTGTAATTTCTTAATGACTCCTTATGGGAACCACTCTGGCTTTATGCGCACCATGACGTAATCACCCATTTGAAATTCTTGCAACCTATGATGTGAGTTAATATTCAATTTATATTGTTCGTTGTTCACATTTATTTCCTTCCTAATTTCATCATGCAACTTATGGATATGCCGTGCAAATGACTCAGCTAACTCTAATGGTCTATGTGAAACAGACATGGGAATAAGATCTACAGGTGTTCTAGGTTTACAACTAAGTACGACTTTAAATGGACTCATACCTATATACCTATTTACCAAACTGTTGTATGCAAATTCAGATACAGATAAAATAATGTCTAATGTTCTGGTGTGATCACCCACCAAGCATCACAGAAGATTCCCTACTCTTATTTACTACCTTCGTTTGACCATCGGTCTGCTACGCCGACGAAAATTGGAGCCTCATGCCCATAATATGCCATAGTGTCTTCTAGAAGTAACTCATGAATCACACATCATGGTCAGATACTATAGTTTTGGTTAATCTATGCAGGTGAACTACCTCCCTAAAGAATATCTTAGCTATGTTGGAGGCATATGAGGTTTTGGAGCAAAGAAGGAAGTGGGCCATTTTCGAGAAACAGTCCACCACAACAAAAATAAAATCATGCTTTCGAATAGTCTTGGAAAGCCCAAGCACGAAGTCCATACTGATATCCTACCATGGCTCATGTGGCATTGGCAAAGGCATGTATAACCCCATGTTTTGCCTCTTTTACTTTACCAATTGACAAGTAAGACATTGGCCTATAATTTCGGCGATATCTCTCTTGAGATTTGGCTAATAGAATCGGTACTCAATGAGGGCAATGGTCTTGTCTCTCCCAAAATGTCGGTGACTTCACCCACGTGAAGTTTCCAAATAAAGAAATCTTGTAGGATGTACAAGAAATGTAGAGTCCGTCTCCTTTAAATATGAAACTATTGAATAAGACAAACCCATCACTATTCCTTTGATGATCTAAAAGTGACACATAGATGTGTCTAAAGTTGGGGCACGTAGGATATTCATCTTTCAAATTCTTGAATCCTGTGACTTTAACACTCATGGTCTGAAGGAGCATTACTCTACAACTAAGGGTGTCTACAAGTTTGTTCTCGACCCCGACCTTATGTTTCAACATGAACGAGTACTCTTGAAGAAACTCGATCCACTTGGCATACCTTGGGTTCAGTTTCTTTTGATAGCCTAAATAACGTAAGGCTTCATGGTTAGAAAATAAGACAAATTCCTATGGTAGCAGGTAATTGTTAGTACACTTTTCTGTGGCATACTAGTGCACTTTATTTGTCAATTACGTAGGTCCTAGTGTCTAGGTGTTAGTTGACCTTAAAGAAGATGGAGACCGAAAACACAAGAGGACAACCGCATCAAGGAAGAAGAAATAAGGTAAATCAGAGATACCTTGGTAAGCCAAAACTTTTGAACCTAAATCAAAACCAAATCTTTAGATGACTTGACCTAATAGGTAAACTTTTAGTCATCTTAGAATGACCTTATGTGTCCCAAAAGATCACCTTAAAAGAGGCCTTAGAGGTTGTATGAGCTGCTGTAAACAAACCACACAAATAACAGAACTTATGTGTTTAGAGATCGATTGCAGGTACCGAGCGACCAATCTCCTAGAGGCAAAAAATGGGTCAACAAACAAGCTAAAACCTAGGCCATAATTCGGCCAGTTGCTGGTCTATTAGACCGGTCGACTAGACCGTGCGACCAATCATTGGTCTTGGTGAGACCAGTCGCAACTGGCCAAAATCGAGACAACAAGTAAAACACAGTCCCAGGCCTAATTAGACCAGTTGACGCATCTATGTAGACTGGTAGTTAGCTAGCCATTTGCTGCTATTTTTATCCATTGGAGCTTTATCTATATAAAGATGGAGCTGCGGTTTTTGGGTTAAGAGAGAGATTCGAGAGCATTAGAAGCCACCCTCATTACCCATATCACTAGGCTCTAATCCTACCATACCCAAGTCATTTTCCTTATGATTCACCACAAGATGGAGCATTTAAAGCTCATATGAAGATGAACTTGCTCTCTCTTGATTTATAGATGTTTTAGACGCATACACATAAGCATATTCTTAGTATAAACCTCTCTAGAGATCTAATTAGGTGAAATTCCTCTAGGCAATCAAATCCTACTAGTTGCAGAGAATTCACTACCACCTCCTACACCTTGGGTATCTCTTTGGAGCACATGCAAGGTAGTTGATCATTGGAGCTGAGACACTGACAATGCATCGACAACAAAATTGGGAGAGCAACGGGGAGTTGATTAAAGTACGTAAGAGCGAAGATCTAGCAACGTAGAACAATGGGCTCAATCCAAGAAGTTGTCGTTATAAGAGTCTAGTTACACTCATTCCTTTAAGTAGGATTGAGTGTGAATTAAAGGTTGATGGTTAGCTTATTAAAAATCATGTAAGTCTCTAGGGGGAGCCATTGATATAGGTGTGTGTGTGTAGGTTATTGGCTAACGTGATAAACCATTATAGGTTCTTAAATTGAAACCGAAGGGTTGGGAGGAACCTTGTTTAAACTCTTGGGTTGGGTGGAACCCGCCAACACCTGGGTTGAGAGGTGAACTCGTAAAACCACCGTTCCGATTGAGAGGTGAACCTGTGCTAAAAAATCCATGTAAAGGTTGAGAGGAACCTATTTAAAACTCCTAAGTTGGGCGGAACCTGATTTAAACTTCCTAGTGAAATTCGGTATTCTTGTGGGTTGGGAATGACAACTGGGAGTGGAGGAGACATGTAGTCGAACCACTATACATGCTTGTGTTTGAGATTGTCATTTGAGCATAATTGTCTTTAATTATTTATTATATGAATGTTTGAATGGAATGTATGATATATATGATATGTAGATTCTCATACATATGCTTGTAGTTTCACTCTCTAGACTAGGTGCTTGATTAGTAACATCAATTGTAGTCTAGACATTGCATATAGATTAGTTGTTTGATAGTCATATAATTTATAATTTATGTGCTTAGGTTAGTTTGCTTAATTGCTTAATCTTTTCTAGCCTATGAGATTGGACCCAGTTAAGCTTAGAAGCTAAGTGTTACTTGTTTAATTAGTTTATAATTGCTAACTAGTTTAATTAGGCAAATAGTTTTTAAAAGAATTTAAAAAGGTCCTAATCACCCCCCCTTTAGGACTTAGCCGTAGTTCTAAGCTCCGCTCTAAGCTTCCGGACGCTTAGCGTCTACAAAGTATGAGTGATAGATATAATTTCAGTAATCTCTCTGATATCTCAATGACTGGACTATTGCATAAAATTCTTTGTCATAGGTAAAGTACTGTTGCTTCGCCTCATTCAACTTCTCACTAAAGTATGCAACGACTTGTCCCTCTTAGCTCAACACTCCACTTACCTACACCTGATGCGTCACATGTAAGTTTAAAGACTTAAAAAAGTCTGGAAGGGAGCCATTAAGATATTAAATCCTTGAATAAACCGCCTATAAAAAGTATATAAGCGTGAAAGCTTCGCACTTCGTGAACATTTTACAGTTCAGGCCATTCCACTATGGCCCTAATATCTCTGGGTCTTCTCTTATCCCATTAACTGACATAATAAACCTTAAGAATATAATGCTCGTAGACATGAAGGTGTTAGTGCACTTTTCTGTGGCATACTAGTGCACCGTATTTGTCAATCACATGAGTCCATGTGTTGTAATGTCGGTTGAGCCTTGGCAAGCTGAAGACCGAATATTCAAGTGGACAAGAAGCATCAAGGAAAAAGAACAGGTAAATGAGATGCCTTGGTGACCCAAGCCCTTTAAACTAAAACACCCAAAACTCTCTTAGATGACTTGGACCAACTAGGAATATCTTTAATCATCATCATTAGTCTTACAACACCTTAAAAATATGATAAGATAGACTAATTTAAGAGGTGGAAGTTGTTGTAATTAATCCAACCCAAACAGAAGCTTTTGATAGACCTCCAATATATCAGAAGCCTATTTTGATAGACCTTCGATATATTGAAAGGTCTATTTGATATATCGATTCAAGCGTCCAGCAAATGTAGAAATTCTCTGGACAATTTGTTCGATCAATCGGATTGCACATTCGATATATTGAATATGTGGCTTCAATATATCGAACCCATTTCGATAGATCGAGAATTTTGTCCAACAACTTGCTAACTCTCTGGACAAATTCTCCGATATATTGAATAGGGTATTTTGATATATCAAAGATAATTCGAATCAATCGAAATCCAATTCGATATATTGAAGTGACCATTTTCTGCTCATTTTATGACCGTTGGAGATTTTTTTTTAAATACAGGGAGAGACGGTCTTTGGGCCTGAGAGAGGAAATTTTGAGGAGATAGAAGCTACTACCATTATTTGCCTTTAGGAGCTCCATTCCTAACCCAAACAAGTGATATTCCTTGTGATTCATCACAAGAATGGAGCATTTAAAGCTCAAGATGAAGATGCACTTGTCCTTCTTTTGATTTTTAGAGATTGGATTGTTCTTGATAGTGATATTCTTATCCAATACTCTATGATGAGATTCTTGTAAGTGAGACTCTCTAGGCAACCCATTCCCATTAGTTGTAGAGATCTCAAACCTACATCTCATCTACCTTGGTCATTTTAAGAAGAGCATATGCAAGGGGATTGATCGTTGGAGCTGGAGCATTGGCAAAGCATCGGCAACAACATTGGGGGAGCACAAGGGTAGCTGATTGAAGTACAGGGGGAGCGGATATTAAGCAACTTGAAGCGGCTCAACAAAGGGGCTCAATCCGACAAGTAAGTTGTCATTTGTAAGAGTCCAGTTTCACTCTCTTCCCGGGGAATTGAGTGTAGAGTTTGTCTTCAAATTCGATAGGTTCAGTTGTAGAGCCTAAAATCATTGAAGTTCGGTTGTAGGATCTTAACATGATTGTAGAGCCTAAATAAGTCTCTAAGGGGAGCCACTAATATGGGTGTGTATGTATAGGTTGGAAGGAACCTGTAAATTTCTCGGTTGGGTGGATCCGAGTTAAAACACCTTGGTTGGGAGGAACCAGATTTAAACTCCCTAGTGAACGCCGACGTGCTCAAAGAGGTTGAGTACTTGAACCGGGAGTGGAGTAGACCCGAAGTCGAACAACTATACATCGTTGTGTTTGTGATTGTAGTTGTGCACATTTCTTATTATGCATTATGTTTAATTATTTAATTATAAATGCTTAATTAAAATGTATGCTAGTCACTTGATAGGCACATCCACACATACAAGATGTACTTTCACTTCTTGAGTAGACTTGAGCTTATATGATCCACTCTCATATAGTCTACTTAGGTTGCATAGATTAGGTACTTGATTAGTTTAATCATCTGTTAATCTATGTATGCTTAGACTAAGATATTAATTGTTTTAATGATCTGCTAGTTTTGTGATTGGACCCACTTAGGCTTGCAAGCCGAAGTGTTAATTATTTACTTAGTGTAATTTGATAAAACTGTTAAGTAGGCAAAAAGATTTTCAAAAGGTCCTAATCACCCCCCTCTAGGACTTAGCCATAATTCTAGTCGTTTCGCTCTTAAGCTTCTGCACGTACATACGTTGATGTCGTGTTAGACTACCGATGTAATTTCAATTGATATCAAAGCGGGTTGCTCTTCAAGGACTTAACTGTCTAGAGTGAGATCCGATACCGGAGCACTAGCATCATGACTATCCCAAATGGGAGTACTATCAATCATCCACCATTCTTTGACGGGTCTAACTACACCTATTGGAAGGCATGGATGAGGATTTTTCTTCAATCCATGGACTGATCCGGGTGGGTTAGTACATAACATGGATATTACATACCCACCGAACAAGTGGAGGTTGACAGTAAGATCATGGTCATTCTCAAAGATGATGAGAAATGGAGTGACCATGAGATAACTCAATACATGTGCTAATGCTAAAGCTCTCAATACGATTTGTTGTGCGGTTTTTTTCGAAAGAATTTCAACGCATTCTCACATTCGCAACTACAAAAGAAGTGTGTGATACACTTGAGGTTACCCACGAGGAAACTAGTACTAGTAAGACACTCGAAGCTTTAGCTCTTAACCACCAAACTTGAAAACATTAGGATGGAAGATACTGAAACTTTCCTAGAGTTTTACACTAAACTTTTCGATATTTGCAACTCCATGTTTGCCTTGGGGGAAAGGGTTCCGGAAGGAAGGATTCGTAGAAAAATACTTAGATCCCTTCCGAAAAGATTTAGCACCAACGTAGTGCCTTAGAAGAGTGTAGAGACATAAATAACATGAACGTAGAAGAAATTATAGGTTCCCTACAAACTCATGAAGTACACTTTAGGGCCTCCTCTAAGAAGACTAACATCGCCTTAAAGATTTCACATAGACACTCATATAGGCAAAAGACTATTAAGAGTGAGTCTTCCGAAGATAGTGATGATGAGGATGATGATCTTAATAAAAGATTTAAGAGATTCCTCAAATTTGAAAGAGGGAAGAGTTGTGACAAGAAAGACAATGAAGTGGATAAATATAAAGGGAAATCCACAAAAAATAAAGTCCAATATTACAATTGTGATAAGTATGGTCATGTTGCCTCTGATTGTCCAAAAGAACCTAAAAGAAAAGGTAAAAAGGCTTTGGCAGTAATATGTGATGACACAGAGGAGTCCGAATCCAAATCTAGTGACTCTATTAGTGATGGGAGCCAAAATATAGTGAGAGCTTTCATCACTTTTACAACTACCTCTCTTCCCCCTAATCTAAGAGAGGATCCCGAACATTTTCCCTTCTAGGTGAAGGAGTTCTCAACTCCTCACCTCATGCTACGTTCTATGAGGGTGTTGTGGAAATTAATTACCTTAGTCTAATCAAACTAAACATAGTTAGTAAGGGTAGTTAGAAATATTTTTATAGGAAAATCTGAGGATTTTAGGCTCATTTCTGTGTGTATGGGAAAATCAGAGAATTCAAGCCTCATTAGTCCAAATTTGGTAGAATTGCTTCATTTTTATATATTTGCTTGCTAGACTATCATCTTGCTTAGATTAGTTAATGTTGCTGAATTTCATATTTAATTGTATGCTAATATTTGCTTAGGCTTGGTCATAATGTACATAATTTTTTAAGAGGTTGGTTGATTGTGTAATAAGCCCTTCAGCTTTCATTGCTTAATGTACATAATAAATGGTTAATTGTGCATGATTAACTATGCTTAGATAAGTACATTTTCTTGTTAATTATGTTCCCATGCATGCTTCATGTTTGATATGTTAATACACCCTATACTCTCCTACTTAGCATATTTTTATAGTTATAATTGCGACACTCTAATCCCTCAGCCCTTTACTTAATTGATGTACATTAAGGGGGAGAAATTGGTTTGTCAATTGCTGACAAAAAGGGGGAGAAAGATCAAGTCTAACAAAAATAAAATTTTTGTTTTGTGTTTCAAGGATTGACAAGTTATGGGGGAGAAATCAAGAGGAGCTTGCTTAGTTTACATGTCTTAGTGTTTTGAGTTATAATGCTTATTTTTCTTTGACATGTAATTTATTTGTGTTTTGGTAATGTCATTGGTATGGACCATGACATGGGTCTTAAGTTAGGTTTTTGTCACATAATTGACTAAGGGGGAGATTGTTAGTGTACTTTTTTGTGGCATACTAGTACACCGTATTTGTCAATCATGTGAGTCCATTTGTTGTAATGTCGATTAAGCCTTGGCAAGCTAAAGACCAAAATGGATAAGAAGCATCAAGGAAGAAGAACAGGTAAATGAGATGCTTTGGTGACCCTAGCCCTTTAAACCAAAACACCATAAACCCTCTTAGATAACTTGGACCAACTAGGAATACTTTTAGTGATCATCATTAGTCTTAGAACACCTTAAAAATTATAATAAGATAGAATAATTTAAGAGGTGGAAGTTGTAATTAATTCAGCCCAAACAGAAGCTTCAATAGACCTCCGATATATCAGAAGCCTATTTCGATAGACCTTCGATATATCGAAAGGTCTATTCGATATATTAATTCAAGCGTCCAGAAAATGCACAAATTCTCTAGACAGTTTGTTCGATCAATCGGATTGCACATTCGATATATCAGAATGTGTGGCTATGATATATCGAAACCCATTTCGATAGATTAGAAATTTTATCCAGCAACTTGCTAACTCTCTGGACAAATTCTTTGATATATCGAACATGGTATTTCGATATATCAAAGATAACTCCAATCAATCAAAACCCAATTTGATATATCGAAGTGGCCGTTTTTTGCCCGTTTTAAGATCGTTGAAGATTTTCTTTAAATACGAGAGAGACAATCTTTGTGCTTGAGAGAAAGAATTTTGAGGAGATAAAAGCCACCACCATTACTTACATTTAGGAGCTCTATTCCTAACCCAAACAGTTGATCTTCCTTATGGTTCATCACAAGAATGGAGCATTTAAAGCTCAAGATGAAGATGCATTTGTCCCTCTTTTGATATCTAGAGATTGGATTGTTCTTGATAGTGATATTCCTATCCTATTATATGATGGGATCCTTGTAGGTGAGACTCTTTAGGCAACCCATTCTCATTAGTTGTAGAGATCTCAAGCCTACCTGTTGTAGTTCATATATTGCATATATATACTTTTCATCAGTAAGATTTTAGTTAGTTTTTATGGTCAAAATCAATGATTTAGATCGAGTTTGCATACGCATTACAATTTGGCCATGTACGTGTTTTTCCTGCTAAAATAATTAATTTATGGATTTTTAGGAAGCATGGATAAAGCAAGGACACAATTAGACTATCAAGGTAGCTTAGAATGTGTAGAGGAGTCCCCAAAGTCTAAGAGTTAACAGAAGAAGCGGAAGAAATAGAGAAAAAATGCACTGAGTGGTAAAGTGCCGAATTTAAAGTATAAGAAGACATATAGGCTTCCACAGTTACGACCAAGGGTCAAAGAATGCTTTATATGGCTTATTTACTGTGCTAAGCGACATGGACGAGTGAGATTGGGTAAGAAAAGTATATATGGACCACCGTGCAGTTTGAGCGGTATCGCGAGGACAAACGCTAACTTTAAAAAATTGACTTTTTACCAGAGTGTCGGTTTGGGCTGAATTTCGCACTGCAGGTAGAGACATTAAATAACGCATGTACCTCAAATTTCGTCAGATTTCGAAGTCCGTGGAAGATGCTATTCAAGAAAAACTCAAAGGATGCAGTTGTCATTTTCTTAAAAGTTCAAGTTAGAAAACTCATATTACGCAACATGCGCAAATGTTTGATTTTTCTATTTTGATTTCACGTTGTACACATAATTTTTAAGATCTAACATGGATGATCTGAGACTTCTACGTTCTTAGGAGTGAAGTTTTAAGCTAGGAGGACAATTTTCTCTTAAAAATGAGTTTCAAGTGGGCCAGAAAGAAGGACAAAGGTGTACGATCATTTTGGGCCTACACAGGGAGCTATGATTGTCTGTTTGACAAGCCAATGGTCAGTTTTGGCTAGTTCGATGAGATGAACAACATAGACGGCTCAAATTTTATTTGAAGAAGGAGAAAGTAAAGAAAATAAAAAACATCTATAGTTACGTGCAGCGTGCGTTGGGCATGCATACAGGGCCATAAAGCCATAAAAGGGCCACGACCGCCTCTCTCCCATTGATTCTCTCATTCTCTCTTAGGCTCTCTCTCTTCCTCTTTCTTATTCTCTTTCTTTCTCTCACATCCCTCTCTCTTTCTCATCTCACGTCTCTCTGATCTCTCTCCCTGTCTCATCTCTTTCTCTTCTACATTCTCTCTCTCACCTCTCTTTCTATCTCTTCTCTCTTATCTCTCTCTCTCTCTCTCTCTCTCTTATTTATGTATTATTTTTATTTTTAGTTGATTAATTTAAACATGTCTTTCTAATTTTCCTAGCCAAGGCTAGAGGGAAAGCATGTAGGATTTATGCATAAATTGAGATGTGGTTAGATGGTTTGAATTTAATGTTATGAGATTTTATTTTTTTACATGATGAATGGATGAATGGTGTGGTGTTTATTTGTTTATCTTAGGTGTGTATGAGATATGAAACTTTGAAATTTGTTAATACTTATTCAATGTTGTAGATCAAATCACGCATATGGATGTGATTATAAGTCCATATTAGATTATTTTTAGGAAACATGACATGTAGATGGGCCTTTGATCAATTCTCTCATGGATTTTGGATGCTTAGGACCCATTTTATGATTCATGTGTGTTATTGCTTCATTTTCATATAAAAATCTCTAATTTATGTGGGTATGATGGTTCATGATTCATGAATATGGGTGAAATGTTTACAGATCAAGTATATGTATGATTCGATATGTGGATCCTTATGCCTTGATTTGCTTTATTATCTAAGAAATCATCTCCTTAGAAACAATTCCTTTAAAAAAATTTCTTTTATCTCGATTGAATTTACCCTAACTTTCTAAAGTTTTTATCCCTGAAATACGACCTCGGACTCCCATCTCTACACTACATTGGACCCTCATTTTGATGGAGGACAAGTAAAGTAAATTACACATCAATTGTTGGCGCCGCTGCCGGGGATAAAAGCTATAAAGTTTATCAAGGTAAGTATTTTCTTTCTCTCATGGGGTTGAGGATCCTTCCATGGTCGACTTGCCGCCTTGGATCTATTGACACTTCACATTTTCTTTAGTCTTTCAGTTTTTCTCTTTTTATATCTTGAAGTGAGGAAGTCTCATATGGTCGGCTTGCCGCATTGACTACCTTTCCATCTTCTTTGTCTTTAAGAGAAAAGAGACTACATCTTTTCATTTATTTATTTAGATTCAAGGGTTAGAATTTCACAAAGGTTGGCTCTGTCGCCGAAATTTTTTACCTAGTCTAGTTTTTTATTTTTATTTTTTTTTAGCAGTAGAAAGCATTTTTTTTATTATTTCTTTCCTTTCCACACTTTCTTTCTCATATTATGCATTGCATTGTAAGGGATCTAAATGGCCGGCTTGCCGCCTTGATCTTCTTTTATTTGTAATTGTGAGAGAAGTGAGGGAGTGTGCATTATTTCTTTTTAGTTCTTTTATTTCCTTTTGCTTTATGTTCTTTAATTTCTGCTTTTAGTTGTAGAAATGAATCCTTTTGGTCTGCTTGCCACCTCGGATCACCCCGAATTCTCTTCTCAACCAATTCATCTTTCTTCTTTTCTAATTTTTCTTAAGATTCAAAGAGTGGGTGGAGTGTTCTTTTGAACCTCTATTGACCAGGAGAAATCGGTCTCTATCTTTGCTTCTGGCTCTGCCATTGCAAGACACCTTGTGCTTTGATCTCTGAGAAGGGTTAGAAAAGTAGTAGAGTTCTTTTTTCTTTCCTTTTTCATCCTCTTTCTTCTTTTCTAATTTTTCTCGAGATTCAAAGAGTGGGTGGAGTGTTCCTTTGAACCTCTATTGACCAGGAGAAATCGGTCTCTATCTTCGCTTCTGGCTCTGCCATTGTAAGACACCTTGTGCTTTGATCTCTGAGAAGGGTTAGAAAAGTAGTAGAGTTCTTTTTCTTACTTTGTGTGTGTGTGTTCTTTTCTTTTCTTTTCCTTTCATTCTTTTTGTGGGATTGTGTTTTCCTTGCAGGTGCTCATTCAAGATACATAAGAAAGAAACTCATAAATGGCCGGCCTAGCCACTTAGGGATCTTCCTATCTCATTCCCCATATGCTTGGCATAGCCGCCTGGGTTTGAGAACACATCATTGTGCCAAAATTTTGGCACCTGCATGAAGCTTTTCCCTTTTATGTGACATATTATCTTTTTTTTTTTTTAGTATTCTCTCTTATTTTGTGAATTAACTCAATCACGTGTGATCAAAGGTTGGCCTACATGAGATTTCATCACCCAAGTGTTACAGTTGTCCTACATGTGTGGAAGTTGATCACAAAATCAAAAGAAAACTTGCTAGGTCTTAGTTGCTTTCTTTTCTTTTATTTTAGGATAGTTGTGATTATGATTGTGTGGTGGATGGGATCTTGACAAAAGAATCATATATTTATATATTTTTTTTAAGGTGGTTTGGATCCAGTTGTGTGGGTGTTCTAGTATATGCCTCATTGGACTCGTGATCATCATAACCATTTGATTAGTGCGGGTGGGCTATTTATTAGACTCTCTCATTAAAAAAGGAGAGGACTACAAGACACACTTAATACCATGAAAAATGTAAATCAAAATAGGAACAATCTAAATCAGGATGAACCGACACATATGGATGAGAATGAAGTGTCTAATAAAGAACAAGGTCCTAAAACCTTGCGAGATTATTTCCATCCGGCTAAAACAACTACACCATCATGTATAGTGCTTCAAGCTAACACTATGAACATTGATTTTAAGCTGGGCATCATACAGTTGCTCCCAAAATTCGATGGGCTTGAATCTGAAAGTCCATATCTCCACCTCAAAGATTTTGAAGAGGTGGTGACAACTTTGAAAACGGGGAATGATAATGATGACTACATTAGACTAAAGGTATTTCCATTTTTCTTGAAAGAAAGTCCAAGGCATGACTCCACACATTAAGACCTGGCACAATAGACTTTTGGCAAGGCATGAGCCAAGAATTCCTTAAGAAGTTCTTCCGAGCACAGCAAAACCAACGCCTTGCGTAGGAACATCATGATGTTCTCTTAAAAGGAGAATGATTTTTTTTTCAAACATGGGAACGTTTTAAGGAACCCTTGCTTGGACGCCCACATCATGAATTTGAAGTATGGCGGATACCCAAAATTCTTTTATGATGGTGTTAACTACGACACCCGACAATTCATTGAGATGATGTGTGGAGGCAACTTCATGGAACAAGAGCCTAAGGACGAATGACATTTCCTAGATAGGTTAGAAGAGAACACTTAATCATGGGGTGCTCCTCATAAAATGGAAACGCCTAGTTCTAGACCCATCCAAAAGAGAAAAGGGGGTATATATGTCATTGATATAGAGAATGATATGTAAGCAAAGTTGGCCAACCTGACACGAAAGGTAGAGGCCCTAGAATTAGGGAGAGGAGTGAGTATGGTGCCGACCAATCCCGCAACTAGCATCTGTAGCATTTGTGGAGATCAAAACCATGATACAAAGGATTGTCTAACAATCCCAACTTTTGAAGAAATGAATTATGATCAAGCAAATGCCATAAATGCTTACCAAAGACCGCCTGCTCAACCATTAGGCAATTCACATAATTATAATTGGCGGAATCATCCCAATTACACTTGGAGGAATGGGTTGCAAGTGAATGCACCCAATGCACCAAAGGGCCCCCAGACCATTTTAATGGGGCTTAAACTAATGCACAACCATATGTGCTTCCACCAAAAAGGGCCCCTGAAAATGATGCATTAACGACCTTCATGCAACAACAAGCTTAAATAAATCAATCACTTCTTCAAGCCATGACTAGAATTGAGACCCAACTCAATGCTAGGGAAAATGGCATACTTCCATCTCAATCACAGCCCAACCCCTCTCAAAAGGAGAACAATTTTTTTTTCAAGCATGGGAACGTTTTAAGGAACTCTTGCTTACTGTTAGTGTACTTTTTTGTGGCATACTAGTGCACCTTGTTTGTCAATCACTTACATCAGTGAGTCTAGTGTCGGTTGAGCTTAATGAAGACGAAGACCGAAGACTCAAGTGGCCCTGCTGCATCAAGGAAGAAGTAAGAGGTAAAAGTGATGCCTTGATGTGCCTTAACCTTGACCAAAACCTAACCATTTGCTTCTTTGATGACCTTGACCACCTTAGGCATACTCTTAGTCATCATAGATTGGCCCTAGGTGTCCCTAAAGTTCACCTAAATCTTGGCCTAAGTAAGAGGGTTGAAGAATAGTAGGGTCAGCAGACATACAGGCTGAACCCAGGCCTGTCCGACCGGTCACGACCGGTCGGATGGACTGGACCGACTGGTCAAGCTCGGTCGGACAGGCTTCCAGTCCTTACAGCAGCTGCTGTGCTGCAACAGGCAAGGGACCGACCGATCTTGACCGGTCGGCTAGGCTAGTCCGACTGGTCTTGATCGGTTGGGCAGTCTCTCCCTCTTAAGACAGCAAGCTTCTGTCTTCAAAATGGCCTGTGCCGACCGGTCGTGGACCTTGGACGATCGGTCGTGGACCCCTGGCTGACCGGTCGCACCAGTTGGCACTAGCCGTTATTTGCCCGTTTTGTATCCGTTGTGTATCCTTTTATAAAAGGGCTTGGCTTGTTTTGAGGGGCATGAAGAGGGATTTCGAGAGGAGTGGAGCCACCATTGTTGGAGACCATTTGAGGCTCATTCCCAACCTATGCAAGGCATCTTCCTTGTGCTTTAACACAAGATTGGAGCATTCCAAGCTCATAAAGAAGATGACCTTCATCCCCTCTTGATCTCTAGAGTTTGGAACCTTCTTGATTGGCAAATCCTTGTCCAAACTCTAAGATGAGATCGTTGTAGGAGAGAACCTCTAGGCAACCCATTCCCATTAGTTGTAGAGTTCTCAAACCTACCCTCCTATCACCTTGGGCATCTCAAAGGCATCACATGGAAGGTGTTTGATCAAGTGTGGCTGAGGCATTGGCGACGCATTGGCAACACGATTGTGGGAGCAAGGGAAGCTGATTGAAGCACGGGAGAGCGGAGATCAAGCAACCCGAACCGGCGCTAAACAAGGGGCTCATCCGACAAGTAAGGTTGTCCTTTTTGAGAGTCCATTTAGAGTTTGTTTGTCAAACTCGATCTAGGGACGTTAGTCGTTCCTTGGCCCGTTAGCCAGGTCTAAACTAAGTCTCCGAGGGGGAGCCTCCGACTCGGGAGTGAACGTGCGTCGGGTTGAGAGTTAGCCTATGTCCAAAACTCCGTTCGGGTTGAGAGTTAGCCCTTTGTCCAAAACTCCGGTTATGGTTGAGAAGTGAACCAGTGAAACCTCCGTGTAAAGGTTGAGAGGTGAACCTCATTTAAAACCTCCGATAGTGAATTCCGGTGTGCTCAAAGGAGTTGAGTACTTGAACCGGGAGTGGAGTAGACCCAAAGTCGAACCACTATACATACTTGTGTTTGTGATTGATTTGAGCACATTGATATCTTAGCATTTGAGTTTAATTGTTTAATTATGAATGTTTGATAAGAATGTATGCTAGGCACTAGATAGACACTTCCACACACAAGATGTACTTTCACTAGTTGTGTAGACTTGAGCTCATTGATCCATTCTCATAAGTCTACATAGGTTGCATAGGTTATGAGCTTGATTAGTTAAATCATTTATTTACCTATGCATGCCTAGACTAGGATTGTTTATTGATAAACCATATGCTAGTCTTGTGATTGGACCCACTTAGGCTTGGAAGCCGAAGTGTTCTTGCTTACTTAGTTTAATTTGTTGAATTGTGTAAGTAGGCGAATTTTTTTTTAAAAGGTCCTAATCACCCCCCTCCTATAGGTTTAGCCATAATTCTAGTTGCTCTTAAAGCTTCCGCACATACGTAGGTGTCGTGTTAGACTACCGACGCACTTTCACTTACATGCCCACATCATGGATTTGAAGTATAGCGAATAATCAAATTCTTTTATGATGGTGTTAACTACGACACCCGACAATTTATTGAGATGATGTGTGGAGGCAACTTTATAGAACAAGAGCCTAATGACGCATGAGATTTTCTAGATAGGCTAGAAGAGAACACTTAATCATTGGGTGCTCATCATAAAATGGAACTGCCTAGTTCTATACCCATCCAAAAGGAAAAAGGGGGTATACATGTCATTGATGTAGAGAATGATATGCAAGCAAAGTTAGCCAACCTGACACGAAAGGTAGAGGCCTTGGAATTAGGGAGAGGAGTGAATATGGTGCGAACCAATCTCACAACTAGTATCTGTAGCATTTATGAAGATCAAAACCACGATACAAAGGATTGTCCAAGAATCCCAACTTTTGAAAGAAATGAATCATGATCAAGCAAATGCCATAAATGCTTACCAAAGACCTCCTGCTTAACCATTAGGCAATTCGCAAATTCTATTTGGCGGGATCATCCTAATTTCAGTTGGAGGAATGGGTTGCAAGTGAACTCACCCAATGCACCACAGGGACCCCCAAACCATTTTAATGGGGCTCAAAATAATGCGCAACCATATATGCCCCCACAAAAAAGGGCCCCTGAAAATGATGCATTGACGACCTTCATGCAACAACAAGCTCAAATAAATCCATCACTTCTTCAAGCCATGACTAGAATTGAGACTCATCTCAAATGTTAGGGAAAATGGCATACTTCAATCTCAACCACAGCCCAACCCCTCTCAAATGGAGCATGAGAACATTTCAAGGAACTCTTGCTTGCATGCCCACAACATGGATTTGAAGTATAGCGGATACTCAAATTCTTTTACGATGGTGTTAACTACGACACCCGACAATTCATTGAGATGATGTGTGGAGGAAACTTCATGGAACAAGAGCCTAATGACACATGAGATTTTTAGACATGTCAGAAGAGAACACTTAATCATGGGGTGCTCCTCATAAAATGGAACTGCCTAGTTCTAGACCCATCCAAAAGGGAAAAGGGGGTATATATGTCATTGATGTAGAGAATGATATGCAAGCAAAGTTGGACAACCTGACACGAAATGTAGAGACCTTGGAATTAGGGAGAGGTGTGAATATGGTGCAGAGCAATCCTGCAACTAGCATTTGTATCATTTGTGGAGATCAAAATCATGATACTAAGGCTTATCCAACAATCCCAACTTTTGAAGAAATGAATCATGATCAAGCAAATGCCACAAATGCTTACCAAAGACCTCCTGCGCAACCATTTGGCAATTCACATAATTCTATTTGGAGGAGTCATCCTAATTTCAGTTGGAGGAATGAGTTGCAAGTGAATGCACCCAATGCACCATAGGGACCCCCAAACCATTTTAATGGGGCTGAAAATAATGCGCAACCTTATGTGCCCCCACAAAAAAGGGCCCGTGAAAATGATGCATTGACGATCTTCTTGCAACAACAAGCTCAAATAAATCAATCACTTCCTCAAGCCATGACTAGAATTGAGACCCAACTCAATGCTACGGAAAATGACATACTTTCATCTCAACCACAGCCCAACCCCTCTCAAAAGGAAAATGAATTTTTTTTCAAGCATGGGAATGTTTTAAGGAACTCTTGGTTGCATGCCAACATCATGGATTTGAAGTATAGCAGATACTCAAACTCTTTTATGATGTTGTTAACTATGACACTCGACAATTCATTGAAATGATGTATGGAGGCAACTTCATGGAACAAGAGTCTAATGACGCATGAGATTTTTAGACATGTCAGAAGAGAACACTTAATCATGGGGTGATCCTCATAAAATGGAACCGCCTAGTTCTAAACCCATCCAAAAGGAAAAAGGGGGTTATATATGTCATTGATGTAGAGAATGATATGCAAGCAAAGTTGGCCAACTTGACACGAAATATAAAGACCTTGGAATTAGGGCGAGGTGTGAATATGGTGCGGACCAATCCTGTAACTAGCATCTGTTGCATTTGTGGAGATCAAAATCATGATACAAAGGCTTATCCAACAATCCCAACTTTTGAAGAAATGAATTATGATCAAGCAAATGCCATAAATGCTTACCAAAGACCTCCTACGCAACCATTTGGCAATTCACATAATTTTATTTGGTGGAGTCATCCTAATTTCAGTTGGAGGAATGGGTTGGAAGTGAATGCACCCAATGCACCACAGGGATCCCCAAACCATTTTAATGGGGCTGAAAATAATGCACAACCATATGTGCCCCCACCAAAAAGGGCCCCCTGAAAATGATGCATTGACGACCTTCATGCAACAACAAGCTCAAATAAATCAATATCTTCTTCAAGCCATGACTATAATTGAGACTCATGTCAAATGTTACGAAAAATGGCATACTTCAATCTCAACCATAGCCCAACCCCTCTCAAATGGAGAATGGCTTTTTTTTTTTTTTTTTTTTTTTTTTCAAGCATGGGAACATTTTAAGGAACTCTTGCCTGCATGCCCATAACATGGATTTGAAGTATAGCGGATACTCAAATTCTTTTATGATGGTGTTAACTACGACACCCGACAATTCATTGAGATGATGTGTGGAGGAAAATTCATGGAACAAGAGCCTAATGACGCATGAGATTTTTAGACATGTCAGAAGAGAATACTTAATCATGGGGTGCTCCTCATAAAATGGAACCGCCTAGTTCTAGACTCATCTAAAAGGAAAAAGGGGGGGTATATGTCATTGATGTAGAGAATGATATGCAAGCAAAGTTGGCCAACCTGACACGAAATGTAGAGACCTTGGAATTAGGGAGAGGTGTGAATATGGTGTGGACCAATCCCACAACTAGCATCTGTTGCATTTGTGGAGATCAAAATCATGATACAAAGGCTTATCCAACAATCCCAACTTTTGAAGAAATGAATCATGATCAAGCAAATGCCATAAATGCTTACCAAAGACCTCCTGCTCAACCATTTGGCAATTCGCACAATTCTATTTGGCGGAGTCATCCTAATTTCAGTTGGAGGAATGGGTTGCAAGTGAATGCACCCAATGCACCATAGGGACCCCCAAACCATTTTAATGGGGCTGAAAATAATGCGCAACCTTATGTGCCCCCACAAAAAAGGGCCCCTAAAAATGATGCATTGACGACCTTCATGTAACAACAAGCTCAAATAAATCTATCACTTCCTCAAGCCATGACTAGAATTGAGACCCAACTCAATGCTAGGGAAAATGACATACTTCCATCTCAACCACAGCCCAACCCCTCTCAAAAGGAGAATGATTTTTTTTTCAAGTATGGGAACGTTTTAAGGAACTCTTGCTTGCACGCCCACATCATGGATTTGAAGTATAGCGGATACTCAAATTCTTTTATGATGGTGTTAACTACGACACCCGACAATTCATTGAGATTATGGGTGGTGGCAAATTCATGGAACAAGAGGCTAATGCCGCATGAGATTTTCTAGACAGGTTAGAAGAGAACACTTAATCATGGGGTGCTCCTCATAAAATGGAATCGCCTACTTCTAGAGCCATCCAAAAGGAAAAAGGGGGTATATATGTCATTGATGTAGAGAATGATATGTAAGCAAAGTTGGCCAACCTGACACGAAAGGTAGCGGCCTTGGAATTAGGGAGAGGAGTGAATATGGTGCGAACCAATCCCACAACTAGTATCCGTAGCATTTGTGGAGTTTAAAACCATGATACAAAGGATTGTCCAACAATCTCAACTTTTGAAGAAATGAATCATGAATAAGCAAATGCCATAAATGCTTACCAAAGACCTCCTGCTCAACCATTAAGCAATTCACATAATTCTTTTTGGCTTAATCATCCTAATTTCAGTTGGAGGAATAAGTTGCACGTGAATGCACCCAATGCACCACATGGACCCCCAAACCATTTTAATGGGGCTCAAAATAATGCGCAACTATATCTGCCCCCACCAAAAAGGGCCCCTGAAAATGATCCATTGACGACCTTCATGCAAGAACAAGCTCAAATAAATCAATCACTTCTTCAAGCCATGACTAGAATTGAGACCCAACTCAATGCTAGGGAAAATGTTATACTTCCATCTCAACCACAGGCCAACCTTAGAAATGTGCATCATGTGGGGGAATCAAGTTCTAGCAAACAACATGAGCAAGCAAAATCCATCATCACACTTAAAAGTGAAAAAATAATTGAGAAAGACATTCCATAACCAGTAGAGATACCAGATGATGAATCCACTCCTAAGGGTGATAGTGAATCCAAACTTGCTCAAGAGTCGAAAAGGAATGAGAAAGTGAAAGGTTTAAGTGAGCCAGTTGTCCCATTTCCTTCAAGATTGCGTAATCCTACACCTCCATGAAAATATCAAGATATCTTAGAGGTCATGCAGAAAGTAACGGTAAACATTCCTCTATTGGATCCAATCAAGAAAATACTGTCATATGCCAAATACATCAAGGATTTGTGCACAATGAAACGTAAAATGAATGTGTACAAGAGAGCATTCCTCATGGAACAAGCGAGTGCTATCATACAACACCGCACTGCACCAAAGTACAAAGATCCTGGAAGTCCCACTATCCCATGTGTTATTGGGAACTTCAGGATTAACCATGCATTGTTAGATCTCGGCGATAGTGTAAACCTCGTACCCTATTCAGTTTACACTTAACTCAGGTTGGGGGAGTTGAAACCCACCTCAATCACATTACAATTGGTAGACCAATCTATTGAAGTACCAAGGGGTATTGTAGAGGATGTTCTAATCTAAGTGGAAAAGTTCTACTTTCCTGTAGACTTCATTGTCCTGGTTATGGAAACGGTGTCTAATACAAGCGCTCAAGTCCCAATCATTTTGGGTCGACCATTCCTTGCAACATCAAATGCTATCATTAATTGTAGGAATGGTATGATGAAGCTCTCATTTGGAAACATGACGCTTGTAACCCCCTGGATTTACCATACTTATTTTAAATTTTTCTGAAATTTATTTCTATTTTTTTCTATATTAAATACCGACCGTTAATATTGAAATTTGAATAACAGGACATCCGTAGGTGATCAGATGGTGTACCATTTATTAAAGTTGCTTAGAATGACTTTATTAACAATGTAGACGAGATAGATTTCGTTAAACTCAAATATTTGCAAAAATTACAGAAATGCCATTAGTTAAACTTAAGTTAACATGCCATTTTTAAGTACACTAGTTTCTAGCGATCATTAAGATGCAAAACCCTAGATATGAGCGTTTGGGTATATTTTAACCATACACGTCGAATCTCAGCCCTCCAATCATCCTACAAATAGGTAAATCAGAAATCGATCTATAAGTGGGCCATCCGATCTCGAATTTGGCCAATTTTTTAGTGTCACCCCCTAAAACTACGCTGCAGACCTGTTGGTCGGAGTAGATTTTATATATACATCACAGTGGGACCCACCGTGGCTAAACCCATTGATTAGGGTCGATCGGCCCGCGTTAGGCCCAGCAGAGACTTTTTTTTTACAGCGTATGCATTTTACATTCACTGCCCTATCCACGGTCCATCATGTGGGCCTCGGTTCGAAAATCTAAGCCGTCCATCTTGTTCCTTACCCCCCCCCCCCCCCACCTAAAAAAAAAACTCCCTTTTACCAAATTCCATCTCAGTCCATCGTGAATCCAACCCGATCTCATCTTCCCTTCCAACGCTGGAAACTTGGATCTTCCAATCCAGGAAACCTCTTCGCATGGAAACTTAAGAAAGTTTCTAGAGGATCTTAAGGATCCTTTCTAGCTAATCAACGCGGAGAATCACCTCAAAAACGGAAGTCTATCCCACCTTGTGTAAGAATTCTCTAGAATCTCTTCTTGCACTAAAACCCTATCAAACGGTTGTGGACCCTCAGTTTGTGGACCCTACTGCCTCATTGGACCCATCTAAACCCACCCTAGGTGTCCGATTGTCAGATAAATTGCCCGTTCAAAAGTTTCTAATTCTAAACTCATTATTTCCTATTTTCTTCTCACGGACCATTCATCACTTAGTGGGCCCCATTCCAAAATCCGTCACGACCATTTTGTAGCCCATACTTGACTTAACAAACATGTGGAATCTCTCCTCAAACCATTTTGTGTATACTTTCCAAAATGGTTTGAAAGATGATGTATTTCTACTTTAAACCGCAACCGTTCATCCGAAGATGGTGTAGCTTCCCTAAAACCCTAATTCCGACCCTACGTCTATATATAGGGCCTCTCTTAGCCAGAGGTGATCCTCAACCACGAATTAGAGAGAGAGAGAGAGAGAGAGAGAGAGAGAGAGAGAGAGAGAGAGAGAGAAGAGGAGAGGAAGGAGAGAAGGAGTGTTATCTTGCTATTCTTTCATCATCATATATCTCTAATAAGCCGAAGATCATAAGGTGAGAACTCATTTAAGATTTGGTTAATAATCTCATGTTTTGAAAGTTGATAATTCTTATATGCTTTTGTTTACATGTGTTTTTTTTGTTCTCTCCTTACTTAGCTATATATGAATGCTTTTAAATACTTTTTCCATCTCATGGTGATGAGGACATTCATTGGACTTAGAGAACTAGTAAGGAATAAAATGTTTGTTGCACATATGAGATTTGTGTAACCATCTTTAAAGGGACTACCTTTCCTTCCATATTGTATAAAGAATAGTTGTGACTAATGGAGATTCTTATTATGTTATATTTCTTTTATATATGTGAATGGACCCAGATCTATGGTGATGAATATCGGAACACCCTGTTAAGAAGTTGCCTTAACCTGAGACGGTGCTTTTAACTTGTCTGGTTAAGTGGCCAGCCTGATCTGTGGTGGTGGTATCAAGATCGCTCGATTAAGTGATTGTTAAATCCATTTATTACTATTATTATTATTATATTTACTATTATTATTATTATTATTCCTCAAGTTGTTAAGGATCTCCATAAGACTATAGTTGAGCATGGTTGTTATGAACCTTAGTAGTATGAGCCGCCATCCTGGGATGTGATTCGTCGGTTACGATTGTTTTGATGAGTGATGAACCATGAGGAAGGATGTGGTGGTACCAAAGGTTGGTTAGACGTTAAGTGGCTTGGTGTAAATTGGTGATAATAATAAAGAATGGTTAACTCATGTATACACGTGGCTCCATGTGGGTGTATGGAATTGAGAATATGTTAGAGTGTCCTAGTTCTCCCATACACTGTCACGTGTAGATTTAGGGCTATGAGCGTCTCGTTTCTCACAGTGGTAGGGTAAAACTATGGGCTTGTGTGTCTCAAAATCCCTGGTGGCATGTCTAAGGATTTCTACGTTGGGTCATGCATTATCATGCATTGTATTAAATAAGAGTAATGGATGTTTTGTTATAATTTTTATGCAATTATTATTTCTAATCTTAAAGTAGTTCTTCTCTATGCTGCTTTTGATGGTGTTTTGTGGAAATAATTTAGAACATATAGGTAACGATCCTCAGGAGCCCGAGCCTCAAGGAGACGATTATGATGGCTCGTGGGAGCAGATGGTGGAAGAGGAGACCACATAGTCATTCATAGTTCTAGCATTTATTAAGTATTTGAATTGTAATAAGTCTCAATGAGAGGACATAGTTATAAACATAGTGATTGATTGAATGACGGTTACATAGTTTGATGATTTGGTTTAGTTAATGAAATAATATGTAAGTTTGGTTCCACCGTCTTGCTCATGGTTTCCAAATAGTATGAAATGAGCATGTTTGTGTGAAAATTATGTAAGGGGTATAACCCTCACACATTCCAAATAGCCTTGGAAATTCGGACCGTCGTGATGTACACGGGAGCCGAAATCTCGGGGTGTTACAATGCTTGAGCTAAATATTTTCAATCTAGTCAAGCAACCAATGGGGAATGATTACATTCATGAGATGAATTTCATGACTGCTTTGGAAAATAAAGAGAGTTTGGAAGATAGTCTGGCTGAATACATGGAACATTTTGAGTCCAATGGGGATAATCATGATGTTAAAGATGAAGAAAACACCACTAAGGTGATTCACAATAGTGGATGTAAACTCTACTCTGAATCTTTGGCAATATCAGAGTCACAACCTACACCATCCATTGCCAATGCACAAAATCTTGACCTGAAACCACTTCCAAATGATCTAAGATATGCATTCTTAGGTTAAGATAAGACTTACCCTGTTATTCTCTCTGAACACCTAGATGATACACAAGAGAGAAGATTGTTGGAGATTCTTAGGATTCACAAGGGGCCCTTAGGTTGGAATATTTCAGATTTAAAGGGTAAGGATACTCCTTGAAGAAGACGCCAAACCATCAAGACAAGCCTTAAAGCCGTCTTAATCCAAACATCATGGAGATTGTCAAGAACGATGTGATCAAACTATTAAATGCAAGTATCATTTACTCGATATCCGATAGTGAATGGGTGAGTCTAACCCAAGTGGTTCCAAAGAAATTCAGAATTACCCTTGTGCCCAACGTTAACAATGAACTTATTCCAACACGTGTCACCACGGGTTGGCATGTGTGCATTGACTATAGGAAGCTTAACATGGTTACAAAGAAAGACCACTTTCCGCTACCATTTGTCGATCAAATTTTAGAGAGGGTAGCAGGCCATCCTTTTTATTGCTTCCTAGATGGTTACTAGGGTACAACCAAATTGAGATCGCCCTTGAGGATCAGGAAAAGACAACTTTCACATGTCCATTCGGCACATTTGCCTACAAACGAATGCCATTTAAACTTATGTGTAATGCACTTGCAATATTTCAAAGGTGCATGACAAGTATCTTTTCAGACATGCTTGAGCATAGATTGGAAATTTTCATGAACGACTTCTTAGTCTTTAGTTGTGATTTCGAAGAATGTTTACGAAATTTATCTCTTATGTTAACTAGGTGTGAAGAGAAGCATCTAGTTTTGAATTGGGAGAAATGTCACTTCATGGTTCAGAAGGGAATTGTTTTGGGCCATATAGTTTCTGAAAATGGTATCGAGGTAGACAAATCTAAGCTAGAAATTATCTTTAAGCTAACCACCCCTAAAATTGTGTATGACATACGCTCTTTCTTTGGTCATGCTGGGTTTTATAGAAGGTTCATTAAAGATTTCGGTGAAATATCTAGACCTTTAAGCAACCTTCTACAAAAGGCATCCAGTTTGAGTGGATCGGTGATTGTGAGATAGCTTTCCAAACCTTGAAACAATCATTGATTACTACCCCTAATCATGAGACCACCTGACTGGACATTTCCTTTTGAACTTATGTGTGATGCAAGTGATTTTGCTATGTGGGCTGTGTTAGGCCAAAGAAAAGATAAAAAGCCCTACATTATTCATTATGCAAGCAAAAATTTGAACTCAGCTCAAGTGAACTACTCAATAACTGAAAAAGAGTTGCTTGCAGTGGTTTTCGCCCTGGATAAATTTCGGTCCTACTTGCTTGGATCCAAAGTAATCGTATTCACAGACTATTCGGTGTTCAGGTATCTTCTTTCTAAGAAAGATGACAAGCCCTGATTGCTTCGTTGGATCCTTCTACTCTAAGAATTTAACTTGGAAATCAAAGATAAAAAAGGAGTAGAAAACGTAGTGGCCAATTATCTTTTTAGGCTTGTACAGGATGATACCACTGAGGAGATTGATGTCCAAGATACATTCCCTGATGAACAGTTGTTTTCAGTCTCCCAATTGCCTTGGTATGCTGACATCGTTAACTATCTTGTGTCTGGTAAAATGCCTTATCACTGGACGACACAGAGATAGGAAACGATTTGAAACAGAGGTAAGGAGTTTTGTCTAGGATGATCCATATTTGTACAAATATTGCCCATATCAACTTTTGAGGAGATGTATACCGGAGAGTGAATAGAGAAGTGTTATCTCTTTCTGTCACTCAGAAGCATGTGGTGGCCATTTTTCTACAGAAAGAACTACTGCCAAAATTTTATAGTGTGGGTTCTACTGGCCAACATTGTTTAAGGACACTCATGAGTATTGTGTAGCTTGTGACCATTGTAAACAGTTGGGGAGTATTTCCTAAAGGAATATGATGCCTTTGACACCCATTTTGCCACTCGAAATTTTTATTATTGGGGCATCGATTTCATGGGACCATTTCCCAATTCATTTGGTTTTTTGTATATATTAGTAGGAGTAGATTATGTTTGCAAATGGGTAGAGGCTATTCCATATAGGACAAACGATCATCATGTCGTCCTACGATTTTTAAAAGATTTTTTTCTAGGTTTAGAACACATAAAGCCATCATTAGTGATGGTGGTACTCACTTTTATAACCGTCCATTCAAAACGTTAATGAAGAAATATGGAGTGAAGCACAAAGTGAGTACCCCATATCATCCACAAACAAGTGGATAGGCCGAGGTGTTTAATAGAGAAATTAAACACATCTTGGAAAAGACTGTGAGGCCAAAGAGGAAGGATTGGTCCTTGAGACTATCCGACGCTCTCTGGGCTTACAAGATAGCTTATAAGATGCCAATTGGTATGTCACCATATAGACTTGTTTATAGCAAGGCCTGTCACATGCCTGTGGAATTGGAACATAGAGCCTATTAGGCAATACGAAAATCTAACACGAACACTGATGATGCGAGTAAGCTAAGAAAAGTACAAGTGAATGAGTTGGAAGAGCTGAGACAAGAAGCATATGACAATGCTAAATTGTACAAAGAGATAATGAAGGTGTTTCATGGTCGTCATATTTTGAGAAAAACCTTCACTGTTGATCAAAATGTTCTATTGTACAACTCTAGACCCCAACTCTTTCCTAGTAAGCTCCGTTTACGATGGACTGGCCCATTCATTGTTAAAGTAGTATTTTCACGTGGGGTTGTAGAAATTGTTAACCCACATAATGGCATGAACTTTAAAGTTAATGGTCAAAGATTGAAGCCATATGTGGAGAAGTTCGATAAGGAAGAGGAGAACATTTCTCTTCAGGATCCGGTATACATGAATGTTTGACCTCCTAGTTTAATGAAGGTGTAGCTTAGGTATGCCTAGATTGTTTCTTTTAGTTTTTTTGTGTGTTTAGTTCATGTTTTATAGAAGGTGCTTCAATTTTCATGTGATACTCATCCCTTTCATTTTATCTCGTTGTTCTCATTTACGATTGCATGCATCATTTTCACATTGAGGACAATATAAAATTTAGGTTGGGGGGTGAGGATTGCATCCTAAGAATCTATGTTTTTGTAAATTTTGTAAAAAAAAAAGATAAAAAAATTAAAAAAAGCTAGCCTGGCATTAAGTTCGATTATTCATTTGTCTATTCTTGATTTGTTGCAAGTGCGGGAAGGTTAGTCAAAAACTCTCTTGCTGGCTAAGAGTTTAAACTTAGAATCTAGTGCCCTACTTGGCTAGAAAGCACCAAAATGGTGAGAAGTGTTTTACTTACATCATTTTTCCTACGCCACATGCCTCTTCCTCCTGAGCTTAAGGATATCATTTAGGAATATTTGGAGCCACAACTCCGAACTCACCAGCAATGCCCTGCTTATAAGGGTCGATCCACTTACGCTTAGGGCAGGCGTGCCAAATTAATGTTTTGTTGTTGTCGATGTGCTCGATATAATTGCAATGGGCGTAGGAGAGACAATAGAAAGAGATGTGATGGTGATTCAGGACTCATTATTAATCGTATGGAGCGACATATGCTTGTGAAGGAACCACAGAGTAAGGCTAGGGAAATTCTCCTGATGTCTGATGCAGGTTATTCACAAGTGGACGAAATGAGCTCCTCCTTTTATACTTGGTCCCGAATCAACTGTTGATCTTGGAAAGCTCTTACCATTTAGTTGAATGACCTCTGTAGATGGGGGTCTCTTGCGAGCATCTGTACCTTGCTTAGGTTTAAAGCCAACTTTGTGGGTGTTTTGTCTGCTAGGGGTGACCTAGGGGTTTAAAGGCTTGTTGCATATGCTAAATGTAATCGAGAGACCTGTGAAAGTGGTATAGTTAGAATTGTTGTTTTTTAGTCTTTAGTGTGAATCAGTTACATTCTTAGCTCATATTTAGGTTGTGTTTTAAATATGTGAATTTTGTTTCAAATTTTTGTAGTATAACTTGTTAATAAGATACATGGATTCCAAAGTATAGTTTACAATTAAAAAAAGGATTTAATGAATTTAGATTCCAAGGACTGAAAGATTTTATGGATGAATTAATTAGGTTAATCAATATGCTAGAATATTGTAGGATTTGATGCTCATTTTTTCACATTACACATTAGATGCCTAAGTTAGTGGAAGGGTAATTAGTTGAATCACAAGCTCCATAATCCTTAGTTTATAGGTTAACTAAGGTTGATTAACTTATGCCTTAAGTTAAAAAAATGATGATGATGAATAATCGCGTGAAAAGGGATAAAACACGAAACCATGGGTATGCTCCCCATTGGCTCGAGTTCGACTCCCTTTCCTGCGTGCATGAAAAAAAAAATGAAAAAAAAAGAATAAAAGAAAAAAAATGATGTAGAAAAAAGGCAAGTGAGACAGTGTTCGTGGTGACCCTGTGAGCAAAAGGATGATGGAAGCGAGTGAATAGACTAAGTTACACAACCACTAAATTTGTGCATTCTAGTTTTCACCATACACAAGTGAGTATGGAATCATAACTATTCTAAATGTTGAGGAATTTAATAAACTTGGTCTTTGAATTTGATTAAGGAATTAGAAACATTTTCATTAATATTTAGGTTAGGTGTAACGTATTCTGGAGCTCTGGTTTATCTGATTGATAGGTTCTATACATTTTTTTTTTAGCTTTATTTCGCATATTTTTGCTCGAGGACTAGCAAAATGCTGGTTGGGGGGGTGGTGGTATATATATATATATATATATATATATATATATATTATAATATATATATATATATATATATATATATATATATATATATATATATATACCACCAATGAGATTTTAGCTAGTTTTTATATATACACACCCTTAATCAATGAGATTTATATATACACACCCTTAATCAATGAGATTTTTATATATACACACCCTTAATATCACACCAATCAATGAATTTGGCTATTTTTATGTCCATCAATGGTTTAGATCGAGTTTGCATACGCATTGCAATTTGGTCACGTACGTGTTTTTCCTGCTACAAGTGATTATTTTATGGATTGTTATGAAGCATGGATTGAGCAAGAACACAATTAGACTATCAAGGATAGCTTAGAATGTGTAGAAGAGTCCCCAGAGTCCAAGAGTTGAGAGAAGAAGTGGAAGAAACGGAGAAAAAACACGTCGAGTGGTAAAATGCCAAATTTGAAAGTACAAGAAAACATGGCTTCGACAGTTACAACCAAGGGTTAAGGAATATTTTTTATGGCTTATGTACTATGCTGAGCAACGTGGACAAGTTAGATTGGGTTAGAAAAGTATATATGGACCACGATGTAGTTTGAGTGGTAACGTGGGGACAAATAATAACTTTGAAAAATTGACTTTTTACCAGAGTGTCAGTTTGAGCCGATTTTCGCACAGCATGTAGAGCACATTAAATAACGCCTGCATGTCAAATTTTGTCAGATTCCAAAGTCCATGGAAGACGCTATTCAAGAAAAACTCAAAGGACACAGTTGCCATTTTTAAAAGTTCAAGTTAGAAAACTCATAATTTTCTGTTTTGATTTCATGTTGTACACATAATTTTTAAGATTTGACATGGATGATCTGTGACTTCTACATTGTTAGGAGCGAAGTTTTAAGCTAAGAGGCGGATTTTCTCTGAAAAATGAGTTTCAGGTGGGCCAAAAAGAAGGCAAAGGTGCACGATCATTTTGGGCCTGCATAGGGAGCTGTGATCGTCCGTTTAACAATCCAACGGTCAGTTTTGGCCTATTCGATGAGAGAAACAACATGGATTCTCGAATTTCATTTGAAGAAAGAGAAAGTAAAGAAAACAATTCTATAGTTACGTGCAGCGTGCATTAGGCATGCATATAGGGCTATAAAAAGGGCCACGGCTGCCTCTCTCCCATTGATTCTCTCATTCTTTCTTAGGCTCTCTCTCTCCTCTTTCTTATTCTCTTTATTTCTCTCACATCCCTCTCTCTTTCTCATCTCACGTCTCTCTAATCTCTCTCCCTGTCTCACGTTCTCTCTCTCACCTCTCTTTCTATCTCTTTTCTCTTATCTCCATCTCTTGTTTATGTATTTATTTTTTATTTTAAGTTGATTTATTTAAACGTGTCTTTTTAATTCCTCTAGCCTAGGCTAGAGGAAGAGCATGTAGGAATTTATGCATAACTTGAGATGTAGTTAAATGGTTTGAATTTAATATTATGTGATTTTTTTTACATGATAAATGGATGAATGATGTGGTGTTTATTTGTTTATTTTAGGTGTATATGGTATATGCAACTTTGAAGTTTGTTAATACTTATTCAATGTTGTAGATCAAATCATGCATATGGATGTGATTATAAATTCATATTAGTTTATTTTTGGGAAACATGACATGTAGATGGGCCTTTAATCCATTCTCTTATGGATTTTGGATGCTTAGGACCCATTCTATGGTTTATGTGTGTTAATGCTTCATTCTCAGGTAAAAATATCTAATTTATGTGGGTAGGATGGTTTATGATTCATGAATATGGGTGGAATGTTTACATATACTTGTATGATTCTATATGTGGATTGTTATGCCTTGGTTTGCTTTATTATCTAAGTAATCATCTATTTAGAAACGATTCATTTTTAAAAAAAAATCTTTTACCTAGATTAAATTTTCTATAACTTTCTTTAGTTTCTGTCTCTGAGGTACGACCTTAGACTCCCGTCTCTACATTACATTGGACCCTCATGTTGATGAAGGACAAGTAAAGTAAATTACACATCACTACCTCCCATCCACCTTGGTCATCTCAAGTAGAGCATATGTAAGGGGATTGATCGTTGAAGCTGGAGCATTGGCAAAGCATCAATAACAACATCGGGGGAGCACAAGGGTAGCTGATTGCAACTCGGAAGAGCAGAGATCAAGCAACCCGATGTGGCGCAATAAAGGGGCTCAATCCAACAAGTAAGTTGTCATTTGTAAGAGTCCGGTTCCACTCTCTTCCTGTGGGGAATTGAGTATAGAGTTTGTCTTGAAACTCGATAGGTTCGGTTGTAGAACATTGGCTCTGTTGTAGAGCCTAAAACCACTGAGGTTTGGTTATAGGACCTTGATTCATGAGTGGAGTCTAAATTGATGTTCGGTTGTAGGACCTTGGCTTGGTTGTAGAGCCTAAACAAGTCTCCGAGAGGAGCCACCAATACGGGAGTGTACGTATAGGTTGGAAGGCACCTGTAAATTTCTCGATTGGGTGGATTCGAGTTAAAACACCTTGGTTGGGAGAAACCAGATTTAAACTCCCTAGTGAATGCCGGTGTGTTTAAAGGGGTTGAGTACTTGAACCGAGAGTGGAGTAGACTCGAAGTCAAACTACTATACATCGTTATATTTGAGCACATTTCTTATTATGCATTGTGTTTAATTGCTTAGTTATGAATGCTTAATTAGAATGTATGCTAGACACTTGATCGGCACATCCACACACACAAGATGTACTTTCACTTCTTGTATACACTTAAGCTTATATGATCCACTCTCATAGTCTACTTAGGTTGTATAGATTAGGTGCTTGATTAGTTTAGTCATATGTTAATCTATGCATGCTTAGGCTAGGATATTAATTGTTTTAATCATATACTAGTCTTGTAATTGGACCCACTTAGGCTTGGAAGCCGAAGTGTTATTTGTTTACTTAGTTTAATTTGATAAAACTGTTAAGTAGGCGAAAAGATTTTTAAAAGGTCCTAATCATCCCCCTCTAGGACTTAGCCATAATTCTAGTAGGACTTAGCCATAATTCTAGTTGCTCCACTCTTAAGCTTTCGCACATATATATGTTGGTGTCGTGTTAGACTACTGACGTAATTTCAGAAGGTACACTTCTTAAGGTTAGCGTAGAGTTTCTTATCTTGAAACACCATGCATACTAGCTTCAAGTGGTGGAGATGTTATTCCTTTGATATACTATAGATGATGATATCATTAAAGTACACCATTAAAAACTTACCCATAAAGGATCTTAACACCTGGGTCATCACCCTCATGAAAGTGCTCGGGGCATTAGTTAATCCGAAAGGTATGACTAACCACTCGTATAGCCTGCCCTTCATTTTGAAGGTTGTCTTTCACTCACCTCCCAAGCATATATGGATTTGGTGATACTCACTCTTGAGGTCCACTTTGGAGAATATGGTGGAATTGACCATTGTGTCTAACATGTTGTCAAGACGCGGTATGGGGAATCGATAATGGGCCATGATTTTCTTAATAACACTACTGTCCACGCACATACGCTACATGCCATTCTTTGCCATTCTTTTTAGCATGAGAAGCGTTGGCACGACACATGCATTCATACTCTCTCGAATGAAACTTTTATGAAGGAGCTTATCAACCTACTTCTTCAATTCTGCATGCTCCGTAAGGTTCATTTTATAATGGGGAAGTTAGGTAGGGTTGACCTAGGGATAAGATGAATGGTGTGCTGAACGTCACTCATGGGTGGTAGCTCATTTGGTAAGTCTGTTGAAAAGACATTACGGTACTCCTCTATAATGAGACTCACCTCTAGTGCTACGTCTACCAAAGTCTCAGGTGTAGCCTCCTTAGCCACAAGGGCATACATCATCTGACCTAAAATTGATTTAGATCGATTGATCGATAGATGTATCAACTGATCGACAGCTCATGTTCGATCGATTGACAACTCGAATCGACCGATTGACGACTGAAAAACTAGCCGTTAGAAGAACAGTCGAGCCAGGCTCGACCAATCAACCGATCTGACTGTCAATTCGACCATTTTATAGCCGCTGGAAACTTTTGTTTATTTATATGGCTTTCAGTCTTTGGGCATTGAAATATGTTTTTAGTAAATTAGAAGCCACCACAGCTACATATCATTAGAGGCTCTAATCTTAGGAGATTCAAGCCATCTTCCGTGTGATTTATCACATGTTAGAGAATTCCAAGTTCGATTGAAGATGAACTTGATCTCTCTCATTCCCTAGAGTTTAGACAGTGAAGTTAATAGGTAAAACCTTATCTAAAACCTCTAGGAAACCCATCTAGGTGAATCCTTCTAGGCGATCAGCTTCCTATTAGTTGTAGAAGATTCCACCACCCTCCCTTTACCTTGGTCACCTCATCGGAGCATTACATGCAAGGCAAGCCGATCGTTGAAGCCGAAGAAGATCGACATCAAACTTCGGGGGAAAAATTGAGTTGTAGATTTAAGGACAGGAGAGCATGAAAAAGCATCTCAAGAATGGCGCAACAAAGGGGCTCAAATCTAACAAGTAAGGTTGTCAATTTGTAGAGTCCATATCCACTCTTTTCCCGTGGAGAATTGAGTGTAAAGTTTGTAACTCAAACTCAATTAGGTTCTTGTGTAAGACCTTGACTCTTGTGTAGGATCTAAATCAAAGTCTCTAAGGGGATCCACGGAGATGGGTGTGTACATGTTAGTCTCCATGGGGAGCCTCTAGCAGGAATAATTGTAGATCCTTGGATTAGGATCGGGGTTATTGGTTAGCTTTAAAAACCATTGTAAAATCTTATGTAGGACTATAAAGGTTGGGAGGAACCTAGTTAAAACTCCCAAGTTGGGAGGAGCCTATTGAAACTTCTAGAGAGTGAAATCCAGTGTACTTGAGGAAAGAGTGTGGAAGTCGGGAGTGAAGTAGGGAAACTGAACTACTATACATCGTTGTGTTTATATTTGGCTTATGTGGATGTAATTCTATTATGCTTGTGATTAGAATAATTAGATTCTTATGTATGCATAAATAGATTGTATGTTAGACACTTGAATGGTATAACACACAAATTGTATTTTCACTTCACCTATATAAACTAGTTGCTTAATGTTGAATAATTTATAGTCTATATGATTGGACCCACTTGGCTTGTAGGCCTAAGTGTTAATTGCTTAATTAAGTTTTAATTGCTAAATATTTTAATTAGGCATGAATTTTTAAAGTGGTCCTAATCACCCTCCCCTCTAGGACTTAGCCATTGTTCCCATTAGCTCCACTAAGCTTCTATGTGCAAAAGCACCTAAGTGTAAGCAATATGTGCAATTTCAATTGGTATCAAAGAATTTTAATATATGAAATTTCTGATTTTAAAGTAGAGGTAATCTATTGACTTTTAAATCTTATTTTGGTTTGTGTATTATGGTTTAACTGAATCTATCATCCGATTGGATAAGATAGGACTTTGATTCCAATTGAGTTATCGACTTGAATTGATAAGTTTGGCATTGTGGATGGTTATAAGTAGATCCTTGAACCCCAAGTGATTCTATTTACTGAATTTTCCATTAAAAATCTACTTCACATTTTTGAATTTTTCTTGCTTACACATAAGATCAATTCAATCCTTGTTAATTTAGTCTTATTAATTATGTTTGGAGTTGTTACCTTACTCGATCCTTGAGGACGATCTTGGTCT
This sequence comes from Liriodendron chinense, assembly GCA_003013855.2. Taxonomy (NCBI): domain Eukaryota; kingdom Viridiplantae; phylum Streptophyta; class Magnoliopsida; order Magnoliales; family Magnoliaceae; genus Liriodendron; species Liriodendron chinense. The sequence goes on along the minus strand of ML058466.1, from coordinate 3,007,861 downwards.
CACCAAGTTATTACTACATCGTGACCCCACACTTGGCTTTGTGAACAATGGATATGAGCATGTTTGATGAGGTTTATGAACGGTATACATATAATTATCTTCTCCTCTCAACTTCTCTGTACAGTTAGCTAGGGAGGTCTAATGATAAGGTTTCACTAGATCTGGATAGATTTCGAATTTAGGCCTATAAAGCCTCTACTTGTAGCTATTGTGCGTATAATTATTTCAAGGTTACAAGGGAAAGTATACTTTGTGGCTTGCTAGGTTTTCGAATCCTGTCATATCAGAAATCCCATGACTACCTTATATATCATCATAATATATATATATATATATATATATATATATATATATATATATATATATATATATATATATATATATATATATATATTAGCCAGCCATTTAACTCATGCAACTACTAAACGATCCAAACGTATCTACCCATGATTATACGGTCCGGGACTACACACACGATATGGTCCCCTGGACACCCCTGTGAGCGACACACCTTCGAGTGGAGGGGGGAGGAATCCACCCTCGAGCACTCACAATATGAAAAGAAGCTAATTAGTCCATTCCCAGGATAACGTCGAACTCCTTCATCTCCATTATGATGAGATTGACTAACATTTCTAATTTAAAAATCATTACAGCGCATGCTCTACATATGTGATTTAATGTCACAGATTTTTAAGGGTGAAGCAACTGCCAATTTCTCATTCATAACATCAAGCAAAAGACCTAACAAGCAAATAAAAAGATGTAGAAGTAAAGGAATGAGTAGCTCCTTAGTCTAATAAACTCTAAGTGACAATAAGAAAATGATTAAGGTACCTTTTATGACATTTCCTTCACCTTCGATGTTTGGCTGTGCTAATGTATAAAAGCATCCCTGGACTTGTTGTTGAGAAACCTGACCTCCCTATCTTGGCTACTTGTGTGATTGTTGTTGCTAATGTTACTATGGCCTTAGTTGTTGTTGTGGATTCTATAGTGGCCTTTGTGAAATTGCACCTATGGCTCACACTTGTAGGCGTTAAGCATGCGGAAGCTTAGAGTGGAGCTTGTAAAACTATGGGTAAGTCCTCCGGGGGGGGGGGGGGGGGCACGTGATTAGGACCATTTAAAAATTCATTTTAAAAGCAACTTGCCTAATTAAACTAATTAGTAATTATAAACTAATTAAGCAAGAACACTTAGCTTCTAAGATTAAGTGGGTCCAATCACAATGCTAGTATTTCATTAGCAATTAAACAACCTAGCCTAAGCATGTATAAATTATTAAAAGATTAAACTAACCAAGCACCTAATCTATGCAACCTATGTAAACTATATGAGAATGAATCATAAGGCTGAAGTCTACATTACTTCATAAAAGTACATCTCGTGTGTGAATGTGCCTATCTAGTGCCTAGCTGTTTGATTTCCTCTAAGTGCAAAGGTTCAATTGTAATATTTCTGTGAGTATAGGGTCGATCCCACGAAGACAGTCTACTGAGAAAGCTTCCCATAGATCAACTAAACAGGTAATGGAAATAGATATTGGAGGATTTATCCTAAAAGTGATTGTAAATTAAGGATTTGGATTGATATAGAAAAATTAAATCAAAGCATCGAAGTTCCACACATGGACTCAACAAACCATCTATCATGACTGATAATGATAACTCAACTAGATCAGAGCACTATAGTCTGTTTAGTTGGAAGGTTTAACAATTAAAGCATACAAAAAGAAGTAGAAAAATGTCAGGGATTAGAAATCTTAATTTCTACATCATTAAATCATACATCTGAGCTTCAGGGATTATAAGCATTTGAGATCCATGAGATCACAAATCAAACAATGTGGAAGGTCAAAAGCCTCTCCTATTTAAGAAATCTGTATTAGCTATATCCTAAGCATCCATCATATGGTTCTCACATGTGGATCAAAGAATTTCCTAATACATAACAACATGTATCAATCTTAAGTTTCATCATGGAATCATTAAGGAATCACCATGATAGAAAATCCATTAAATCCATATGTTTCCCTTCTAGCTCTGGCTAGAAGAGAATTAGAAGCATATGTTAAAAAAGGAAAAGGGAAAAGAAAAGAATAAAGAAAATATGAGAAAAATTACAAAAATAAAAGAGAACTTGAATTAATCCAAAGAAATTAACACATTAATGAACTTGCATGAATTGAAAGTAAACTAATAAATTAATGCAAAATATTCCAGCGAAAATCTATCTCTCTCTTTGGAAACTCCTATGAAAGAAATCTAAAAGAAAAGGAAAAAAATCAGAATACAATTTGTGGAATTCGGTTCCCTTTTTATAGACTCGCACAGTCTCGAAATACGCAATTTAGCAGCCCCAGGGCTACTTTGCACTTTTTACATATTGCTTTTCTAGCCCTGCAGTTCTAGATTTGAACTTTTTAGGACATTTTTTGCACTTATCAAGCATCATGCAACTTCTTTTGATCTTCTTGCATCCACATGCTCGAATCACCATCTCTTGAACATCAAATCACCTTTTTAGCTTGAATTCATTAGAATTCCCTCAATCACTTATAATCATGAACGCACATGGAATTAGATCACTTCATAATTCATGTAAATGAAAGATGAAAGTGAGGTTAAATATGCAATTTTTTTCACTTAACACACCCCTCAACCAGCATTTTACCAGTCCTCGAACAAAATATGTGAAATTTATAAAAAATAAAAATAAAAATATGTATCAAACCTATCAATCAAATTCATTAGAGTTCCAGAATAAGTTCACATAACCTAGGTAGAATAATAAAAATGATTTCAATTCCTTAGTCATTTCCAACAGATTGAGTTACCTAGATTCATCTATATTTAGAATAATTATGATTTAACACTCACCCATGCATGGTGATACTGGAGTACTTAAAGTTAACGATTGTGTAAGTTAGTCTATTCACTCACCTCCAATCATCCCTATGTTCACAGGGTCACCTTGAACACCAACTCACCCGCCTCATCTTTACATCACTCATTTGATTTTTTTTTTTCCAATTCTCATAAATATAACATTATTCTCTCACCCTACTTCATTGGACAGCTAAAGAATCCAAAAGGCTTACTTCAGAGTGACTGAAACACAGCAATAGTAATGACTCAAGATCAAGTCCCAACCTTAGATTGCCAATTCTCCTATGACTGACTGATCTCTCATGGTGATTTTTTTTAAAAACTTACATTTGGCTTAAGCTTACCGGTCTTAGTTTACCTATAAACTTAAGGCTGTGAAGTTTATGATTAAACTAACGACACTTCCATTAACTTAGGCATCTAGTTTGTTATGTGAAAAATTGAGTGTCAAGTCCTAATATATTCCTAACTTATTAATTAACCTAGTTAACTTATCAATGAAAATTTTCAGTCCTTAGAATCTAAATTGATTAAATACCTTTGTTAGTTGTAAACTATATTCTAGAATCCATGTATCCTCTCAACAAGTCATACTATACAATTTTTTAACAAAATTGAAACAAAAATTTCACACATTTTATAGACACCCTAAATGTACATAAAACTAGGCATGCATGATGACTTGAACCCACAAAAGTGAAAATAAAATGACTCAAAAAGTTTAAAAATGACTCAATTTGCAGATTCCCAGGATGCTCCTCACCGCCATCCTAAAATTTACATTGTTGATAATGTAAATGTAAAGCATGTAATGTAAAATAAAGGAACAAAGTAAAAACAAAGTGAAAGGGATGAGTATCACCTAAAAATGAAGAACCATCTGCAAAACACTAGCAAAACAAAAGTAATAAAATAAAATAAAATTAAAATGCACCAGCGAAAGGAAATTATCCCTAGTCCTAAACTAGCCTAAAATTATTCTTCTATGAAAGTGTTTGAGGTCAATTAGAGTATTTTGGCTCATGAAGAGTGATGAACTCCTCTCCCAAATATAAGTTTTCCACATATGGCTTTAATCTTTGGCCATTCACTTTGTATATGTTGCCATTACGTGGATTTTCAATTTCAATGACCCCATGAGAATGAACATTTTTCACTATGAATGGGCCTGTCCATCTTGATCACAACTTACCTAGAAAAAATTGGAGTCTAGAATTATAAAGTAGGACCTTTTGTTGAGGTTCAAAGTTCTTCCTTAGAATGCTTTTATCATAAAAGGCCTTGGTCCTGTCCTTATAAAATTTAGAGTTTCTAGAGGGGTCTCTCCTCAGCTCCTCCAACTCATTTAACTCTAATTTCCTTTGCCTACTTGGTCCACGTCAAAGTTAAATTTCTTAATTGCCCAATTGCCTTATGCTCTAATTTAACAGGCAAGTGACATGCCTTCCCATACACTAATCTGTACTGGGACATTCCAATCGGGGTCTTATAAGTAGTCATATAAGCCCAGAGAGCGTCAGATAGTCTAAGAGACCAATCCTTCCTATCCCGTCTTATAATGTTTTACAAAATTCGCTTAATCTCCCGATTCGAGACTTCGGCCTGTCCACTTGTTTGTGGATGATATGGGGTACTCACTTTGTGCTTTATGCCATATTTCTTCATCAAGGTTTTAAATGGTCTATTATAGAAGTGAGACCTGCCATCACTAATGATGACTTTTGGGGTTCCAAATCTAGAGAATATATTATCTTTAAGGAATCGTAGGACCACTTTGCTATCATTGGTCCTACATGAAATCACCTCAATCCACTTGGAGACATAGTCCACCACACCAACCAATATGTAATGAAATCCAAATGAAGGTGGGAATGGTCCCATAAAATTAACGCCCCAATAATCAAATATTTCCAATGGTAATATTGGGGTCAATTGCATCATGTTGCGCCAGGACACACTCCCCAACCGTTGACAACGGTCACAGGCCATACAAAAAGCATGGATGTCTTTGAACATGATGGGTCAATAGAAACCACACTACAAAATTTTTACAGTGGTTTTCTTAGCAGAAAAGTGGCCAGCACATGCTTTTCTGTGACAAAAGGAAATGACACTATGGACCTCATCTTCCAAGATACACCTGCAAATGATTTGGTCAGCCCCGTACTTATATAAGTACGGGTCATACCAAAAGAAGTTCTTCACCTCAATTTCAAACCTCTTTTTATCTTGTGCCTTCTAATGATGTGGCACTCTACCCGTCACAAGCTAATTTACTATATCTGCATACCAAGGGAGGTGGGAGACTGCAAATAACTGCTCATCAGAGAATGTGTCTGTTAGAACTCTGGTGATTTTGGTTTATCGTGGTAACCATAATCCATTGGGTTTAGCCTCAGACCTTTATCTGGGATGAATAGATCTTGTACAATACATGAATGAGTACAAAGTAAATATATTCAATCTTGGAGCCCAACGACTCGTCTTCGAGAACATTCCTTCTTTTGTATACTTCTGATAATCGATATGGGATCAAATAAGTTGTATTGAGCCAGGCTCCCTCGAGGATTCGAATCCGATGGACTAGATCGCACATTTTCGATTCCTGCAAATGGCTAAGTATCGGGTTTGACAGACGCCCGTTTATGTTAATATTTGATAAACAATAGGGATCGATACTTTGATTTACTTGCCTTGTAGCATGAAAACATTAAGTTTTCCTTGGCGTTGGTGAGATTATTTTTAGTTTTATTTGGCGTTAATCGATCTTCAAGCCAACAGTGCACTTCTCAGGGCTAAAAATGACTAAGTATTGGGCCTGTTTATTGCTTAATCACAGTATTCGGTGAATATCAATAATGATTATCCTCGAACAGTGAAAGATTATGTCCACTAGGATCGCAATGATGCTAGATCCACTTTGGCGTCAGTCAATTTTTGAGCCAACAGGGCACTTCCCAAGGCTGAAAATGACTAGGTACTAGGCCGCCTATTTACTGCTTAATTGGAGTATTCAAGGATCATGAAAATGGATAACCTCATTGCGGTGCATTATTATGGTGTTTCATACCATGGAGAAACTAAGTCTCCCTCTTGGTGTCGGTCAAATTCTGCCTAATTCTTCTTGATTTCGGCTGTTTTATGCTCTTACAGAAGGATTTTTGGGTTTGCGAATTTGGCTAAGTGTTAGTCATTTTTGATTAAATCACTAATTTAGTCCGTTTAACATTGCCGGTCTGGGGAATGGATAAAGCATGACAATGTGTGTGTAGGAGCAATAGTGCGATAGAGAGGCGGACCACATCGAAAGTGGGCCACGCCACGGAACTCACGGGCACGACATAACCGTCAAGGCGCATATGGGGGCAGTGTGGGCACATGTGCCCCCCTCTCGGGCGCATGTGGCCAAAATATGAGAAGTAGAGAGAGAGAGAGAATATAGTTCCGGGGCACAGGTGGCATAGCACATGTGCCTGGGGTGTATCAATGGGCGAATGTGCCTATGGCACTTAGCCATTTTTGTGTTTTTTCCGGCCATAAGACAGTGGGCGCATGTCTTTCTACAACTTAAAATATTTTCCATGTTTTTAAGTCATAAGGCAATGGGCGCATGTCCCTCTGCAAAGTGCGAAAAGTCCACTACTTAGCATGTTTTTCGAATTTTCAGGCTAAGAAGGGTGTGGGCGCATGTCCCTCTGCAAAGTGGGAAAATTCCCTCCTTAGCCAAACTTTTGGGCTTTCTCCCTCTCTCTCTCCCTCTGTATTCGGACTCCGGCGGGAAAATCCCTTTTCGACTAGGATTCCAGGGATTCTGGTGAGGAAATCCCTTTCCGATAAGGGGATCTGGTAAGGGGTGGTAGAGCGGGCGCATGTTACCTCTTACGTCGCTCTAAGGTCGTCAATGGGTGATGTCGCTTATGGTCATCAGGTTGGCTTGTTATTTATAGTAAAGTAAATGGGTCTGGGTCTGGGCAAGCAGGATACTTAGGGCACATGTGATTTCGGAAGGGTTTCCAGGCGCATGTGCCTGGTGAATTGTGGCTGGCGCATGTTATTTCAGGTTGGGCGCAGTGTCTACAAATCAGACATTTTTTGGACGATTTTCTGGAGACTTTTTGAGAAGGATTGCTTCGGGCACATGTTGTTTTGGAGTTCTCGTATGTCCCTCTTAAAAGTGCAATTTCTCCACTACTTAGAATATTTTCGGACTCTGCACTCTGCAAGAGGGAAATAGCTCCCAGACTTAGAATATTTCAAGATTTCAAGCTCTGATGGGCGACCATTCCAAGGACAAGTACCCTTTTGGGGACCAAAGTCACTGACGCCAAGCCGCTTTTAGGCTCTTATTGACCTATTAAATAAACAGGATGGGGTGTAAAGGACCAGATGTTGCAAACTTTGGTAGTTGTTTCCTAATTTGGAACCTCCGGGTCGGCTCTTCGTATAGGAACTTCACTCTAGGAAGCGCGCACATAAAAATATGTGCCGCACGACATTCAAACTTGTTAGTTAAAGATTTTTGGGCATTCTGGATCATTTGGCAGCAATTCGCATGTCCAGTTCCACTCTAAAGTAGTATTTGTAGGCTTTCAGGTCCTTTCGGTCAGCTCCAAATAGGAGCAAAGCACATTTCAAGGTGCGTAGGTAAAGATATGCGCCGCGCGACATTCAAACTTGTCAGTTAAGGGTTTTCAGGTATTTCAGATCATTTGGCGATAATATGCATGTCCAGTTCCACTCCAAAATTGTATTCGTAAATTTCGACTGTGATTGCTAAGGTCGCCTAGGGTTAGGGCTGCGCTAGTGTTTTTTGGGTATTTCTCGGCCTTAAAATAATTTAAATTATTGTAGATGGATTGCCGCATGTTTTTTTTATCATGGGTGTGAATTTGAGCCCCATCAAGTGCACCTGGTGTGCTACGCTAGATGCTTATGTCACATTTGTGCAGTGCACCGGTTCCCGGGCTCAGCTATAAATAGGTGACTCACTGAGTCATTTGCTCATTTTTCGAGTAGAAGAAAGTGAAATTCTCTGAGGTGAGAGAGCTCTCCCTTAGGGAGTGGGCACATGTTGCCCCTCTGTGGGCACATGTGCCCTCTGACTGCAACTTGCATTTGATTTTGGTCTCCCGGGCGCATGTGGAAATGCCCCAAGAGCTGGGCGCATGTAGTTCTGGACATGCGCTCGGAGCATTGCTCTGGAGTTAAGCTTTTTCAAAACTTGGGGATGGGAGCATGTGACTTCCCACTTCTGAGTGTGGGCGCATGTGCAAGGGCACATGCTTGCATCTTCCTCTTAACATGGAGTGGGCGCATGTGGGGGATCACATTCGCATGGGGCACCTTCGAAACTCTGTCATTCTCATTGCTTCCTGGTTTGAGCGCATGTGAGAGGGCACATGCACTTGAGGCAGTTCCTTGGGAGCATGTTAGCCCACTACTCAGCCAAATTTTGAAATTTTGATGCCTCTTTTGCCTTCAATGAAAAATTCATGCACTCGGCTCCATTCTCAGCCAAATTTGATGTTGTTCATGGCTATCACACTTAATATCTGAACATGATCAAAACTTAGTATTTTAGCCCCATAATATGCTGCTTATCTTAGTCTTTTGCAATCTACAACTTCCATTTAAGGCAGGTTCGGGATGTACCTGCCAGACTGCACTCATAATGCTTTAAATGCATGTAAGATTGTTGTGTGTGAACAATTGTGTACATCCAATGTTGGGATTATTTCTTAACTTTGCCCAGCACTGTTCGTAAACGTTTGAACTTATCGAGATCATTTCTAAGTCGAATGCATGGGTGCAGTGTGGGCTTAAATGTGACTTCGTGTACGCATGATCATATGTATATATACGTGTGTAGGATTATGATTGCATTTGTTGCGTTACGAGACATGCGTGTTTGTTCATTCAATGTGCATTCGAACCTTGTTGTCTTCATGTCTTTTATTGTGATTATGTGTACCATTTTACTCATGGTTTGTTCATACGTGCGGTTATGTTGGGTGGTGTGACCTCATTTCTTGTGTTGTGTACTTTATTGTGCTATTTATTTGCGTAAATCAGATTGTCTTATGATGTTCTCTTGCTTGTATGTTGCAGTGAATCATGGTGACGATGACAAGATCCTCTGGTGAAGCTTTTGGGTCACAGTCTTCTAGTCCGACACCAATGCAACACAATTGAAAGAGGGCGGTTGAAGCCTCTTTGAATCCTCCTTCACCAAAGCGTAACTCTCGTTTCTTTCCTGCGGTTGAGCCCGAGGTGAAAGATTTCACTGATCGCATCGAACAGCTTTCACATGAAGTGTTGTTGCTTATTTTTGTGAATAAGACTGCGTCCGAGCCTCTGAAACAAGGGACCGAACAAGAATGGGCCTCTTGGTATTGTCAACTTGCTGGTGCTACAAGTGTCGTTGAAGCGAATCCTCCTGATTTGTCTGTTCAACATACAGAGGACAATCAAGAAGGTCAAAAAAATAAAAAGAAAGGGGGTCGAGGTAAGCAACCAATTGAGGCAATCAATCAAGCAGAGTAGCTGACTCAGCTCATTGATTTGAAGCATGAACGAATGAAGATAAGGTGGGATAATAATAAAATCGTCACAAAGTGTTGTTTCTGCATCACGAATCCTTATAACGGCTGAGTCAACTTGCATGAGAAGTCCCTTATGAGGAATAAACCCTTCCCAAACATTGAACCGTCTGATGTTCGTAGGCCTTGTCAGTTTTATAAAGTGGAGAGATGGACTTCGCTTCCTAAGAGATTACTCACTGCCACCTTAGGAGACAACGGGAAGAAGCAGAGGATAGGTGAATCTAAAGAAATTATTTTTCTCATGCCAACATGTGACCCTCATACAACTTATCCGACTCATTTCTTTGAAATAATCCATCAAAGGTTCCATCATATAAGTACATCTGTGATGTGGGAGACTTAGAATTTTAGCACATGGTGTCACGCCCCAAACCCGGGGACTGGGCTCACTAAATTCCCGATCGCCGACCTTGGTGCCAACAGCCTCTGTAGTACCCCATTCTCGGCTCCTAGCTCTCATGTGCCAGGTTCCGATCCTGGGATCCTACCAGGAGGATTTTTAGGGTAAATTTTTTTTGTATAGGAGCATAATCAAAACCATAAAACATCATCAAATATCCACTAATAAGTTTGTTGAGTACAGTGCTGGAAAGGAAAATACAACATGTAGCAGAAGTCCAAAGTATCAGGTACATGAACCGCGCTCAACGCTGCTGATATGCCCTAGTACCTGCAGTGTAAACAAACGCGCATGAGCTTCCTACGAAGCTTAGTAGAGTGCGTGTGTGCGCGTGATGCATATGACAAGTATACAGATATCAGAGTAAGCGAAAGTAGTAGAGGGCTAAGTTACCAAGTTCATGAATGCTATCAGCCATCCCAAGGCTATGCGATGCAAGGGCCTACATGGCCGAGTGTTACATGCTAGAGATGCAATGCAAACATGTCAATCCTCAACTGATCCACATATCAAAATAGTTCTCATCTGGGACATCACCAGGGTCTAGTATACTCTAATACTGGCCGCCGCACATCGCGTGCATAACCAAGCGAGTAGAAAAGACCTCACTATCTGCCTCGACAGTGGTATGCCAATGCCCACCCGGCTCGCCGATAGCGGACCCATTCCATGAGCTGGTCAGACTTGACCTAGCTTACAGCCCACTGCACCCTGGCGGATAAGGTCACACCCCTTTCCAACCGACCTCGACACAGTGGGAGACGTGGCCTACTGGTATTTGGCACACGGGCGCTCATGTTATCCACTCGGTCTTGACGCTGGAGCATCCTACTGGTACCACAGGGTTTAGGGACTTTCACCCAAGGACATCCATAGCGCCCACATACTAGAACAAGTTTCCGGTGTCCAATACTGCCAACCATGATGTGACTATGGTGGCCACCACCCCGATGTTGCTAGGGTGTGAAAGCGATCGTGACATACATAATGCGAAATGCATGAGTCATACAATCCAAATCATGCACCAAACTTACGCATATTGCGCAATCATGTCGGGCGACCCTGTCTCACACGGGTCCCCTAAGTATAACAAGCCAACTAGCATATGCTATGGTTAATCATGATCCACAACAGGCATACAAATAATGCGTAGGGGCATATGAATGAGCATGATAATCATTATACTAAGCATGTTATCAGTGTGACATATCAAGCTAATCATACTAGCATGTTACCAAAACGTATTATGTAACATTGGCCTTAAAAGGCCCAATATATATATAGAGAGTGGGACCCGGACTGTGGGTCCCATTGGAAATGTAAAGGTCTTCGTGGAATAGCCCACTTGAGACCACATCGGCCCCATACTTGGGCCTGCACATACAAGATAGGCCGTCAAAATACGTGTACGGCATGGATAAAACATATATATCAAAGAAGGAACCATGTTGGGCATCAATGACCACTATTCCCTGTGGGTGTGGTCCATCTAACATCTGGATTTGCCTCATTGTTGGGGACGTATCCTAAAATAATATGAAAAAATAGGTAGGCAGCATGAATAAAACAGATACATCATGGTGGAGCTAATAGATACATCACGTTGGGACCTATAGGGTGGGCCACCTGCTGGGCAGCGTGGTACCCATCTGGTCCCAATAAGTTTTGAATCAAGCAGATATTTGTGTTTTCTCCTTCATCCATATCCATGTGATCTTATGAACAGATTGGATGGCAAATAAACATCACTGTAGAACCTGAAAAGGGTTCAACCTTTGAAATCATTATCCCCACTATGGCATGGTCCACTTGACATTAGGATATGCTTAAATTTTGGGCCCAGCCACTTATGAATAGGTTGGGTGACAAATAAACATCATTGTAGGACTGGGAAGGTTTCAATGGTTGAGATCATTATTTCCACTGTTGTTCCGTGGCATGGCCCACTTGCCATTTGGATATGCTTAAATTTTGGGCTCAGCCACTAAGATGAGCTGGAAAAACATATGGAGGGAATAGATAAGGCACATACATTTTAGGTGGGCCCAACGAGTGGGGCCCATGGTGACGCCCACAAGCAGCGTCCCCTGGACGCTGTCTGTCCAGCGGCCGTGACCCTTTTTTTTTTTTTTTTTTCTTCTTCTTTTACAAGCGAGGCCCACAGAAGTTTTCGATCAAGCTGATATTTTTGTTTTCCCTTCTCCCCTGCATGTGTGAACTTATGAACAGGTTGGATCTCAAATAAACATCATGATGGGCCATAAGAAGGTTTCAACGGTAGGGCCGCTGTCCCTACTGTTTTCTGTGGTGGGGACCCCTTGAGACTTGGATCTAACTCATTCTTGGGATCATGCCCTAAAATGATCTCCCCAAATGGATGGACGGTGTGGATACAGTACGTGCATCATGGTGGGACCCACGAGTGGGCCACCAGCTGGCACGAGCCAGTGTCCTGGACGCTGGTACTCCCCGCGTCACGCGTTAGAGGCACCTCTACCTCTCTTTCCTTTTTCTTCTTCTTTTCCTTTTGTTTTTTTTATCCATGCTTTTCATCGAGTGGGACCCACATAAGGGTGATCCACTCCGTCTATCAGCTGGGCCATCTCATTTTGGGCCCAATGAGCCCAATATTGGGTATATGATTTGGTCTAGAAACTTCAAAGTGGGCCGAAGAATTTCTGATAGTAGAAATCATTATTTCCACTGTTTTATGCGGTGCGGTCCACTTAAGATTTGGATCGGCTTCATATTTTGGCCCTGGCCCTAAAATGATCTGGGAAAACAGATGGACGGTGTGGATGGAACACAAACATCAAGGTGGGTCCCACGAGTGGGGACCCCATTACGGCCTCCACGTGACGCTGGACGTTCCAGCGTCAGAACGTCCAGCGTCTGGACGTTCATTACATATTTTTTTTTGTTTTGATTTTGCTTTTGTGGTTATTTCAAGTGGGGCCCACTTAAGGACGATCCGCTCCATTCATCATGTTCCCCAGATCGTTGGGGTCCTAACAAGCCCAATATTTGGCAGGTGATGTGGTCCACAAACATCACGGTGGGCCTAAGAAGCCTCAACAGTAGGCTTCATTAGCCTCACTGTTTTCAATGGTGTGGTCCACCTGAGATCTGGATCTACTTCATTTTTGGCGTCCAGCCCTAAAATGGGCTGGAGAAACAGATGGACGGTGTGGATCAAACTTATACATCAAGGTGGGTCCCACGAGTGGGGACCCCACTCCTTTGGTTTGGGAAGCTTGGACGCTGGACAGTTCCAGCGTCAGTGACGCTGAGAACGTCCATCGTCTAGGTTTTTTTTTATTATTTATTTTAATATTACTATTATTATTATTATTATTATTATATTTCAGGTAGGTGGGCCCATTCATGGATGATCCAGTCCATTCATCTAACTGTCCATCATAAGGTGGGCCCAAAAGAAAACAAAGAAAAATGAAGTAAATTAAGAAAAATGGGGGGTTTATGCCCCTTGCACTCACCTTAATGGATGGTTGGACGGTTGGATTGGATCGGGTTGACGATTGGACGATCCGGACGGTCCGGATGATGGTTGGGGCCCTCCAAGCTTGGATCTCCACCCTCAATCTCTCTAATCTCTCTTTTGATCACTCAAATCTCTCTCTTCTCTCAAATCTTTCTCTCTCTCCTTTCTCTTCTTGCAAATATGGGAAGTGAGAAGGCCTCCTCTCCCCCCTACGTATGCACTTGTATGGGGGGGGGGGGGGGGGGGGGGGGAGAGAGAGGAGAGAGAGAGAGAGAGAGAAGGGATCATGGGGTGATGGTGGTGGTGGTAGCTAGCATGGGAGAGGGGTATGGGAGGTATGGGCTTTAGTTGACTTTGGGAGGTGAGAGAGGGATGGGGGGTATGGGGTGTGTAGAGTAGGGGTATGGGTGAGAGTGATAGTGATGGATTTGATTGATTTGACATGATCTTGGGATTTGTGCAAGTGGGGCCCACTGCCACACGCGCGTTGCGCGTCCCACCTCGGATTACGTAAATGACACAACTTACACACCGGGTATCGCAATGGGGCGTGCCGTGCGGCGTTGGAATCGCAGCGCCTACGCGGTCGCCGGGTATAGGTCTTGGGTCGATGCAGTACTAAAACAGGGTCGCGATCAAGGCTCGCTAATCTGGTCCATCCGGGACGTACCGGCACCGGAAATTAAGCGTACGGAGGGCAAATAAGGGTACAGGTCTTACACACGGGGTCATTTGAATCGCTGTATCAGTTACGAGCCGTGGGCGAAGAAGATTTTGATCCGCCACGAGGATGTGTTGAGGGAGATTGGGCTTTATCATGCCATCGACGTAACTTTCAGTTTCTTTTATCGAGATCCGATGATACTCAGGGGTTTCTTGAATTATTGGAGCTCCATTACCAACTCTTTCCATCTTCCTCATGGGGAGATGAGCATAACTCTATGAGATTTTGGATGATGGCGGGCTTGCCTACCTGTGGTGGGTAGTACCATGAATACATTCCTTCCAATGAAGAGCTGTCCTCCTATAGACGCGAAGGTCGTCGAAAATCTTACCATTCTGAGGCGTGTCTGGAGTTGTTCATCGAATTGCAACAGTTCAATAATATTTCAAAGATACATTATGAAGACTGGCTGGTCTACTTCAGCCACGACATGCAGTAAGTCTTTGTAGGATGCTTCTTTCTTTCTTTTGTGAAATGTATTCTTTCAGTTGTGTAGTTTCTCATGTAAGGTTCTCTTTTCTCTCTCCAGGATCAATTACAAGAAGTATGAGGTCAACGCTAAGGGTCGAAGAGCCATGCGAGTGCGATTCAATGCAAGTTTCCCTGCCCAAACACATTGTCTCACACTTGTGAGCTGGCGAGTTTCTTGGCGTACTGGTTGTCTGCAGTAGCACTCCTCAGTTCTAAGGGTGTAGATGGTATTAGGGTTTCTTGTTTCGTCATGGTCAGTGCTCTTGCCAACGGTCGACGTCTTTCTCCAGCACCGCCTGTGCTATGTAGCATTTAAGAGCATTCGATTATGTCGCTAGCAATCCTGACAAGCCTGCGAACGAAATGGATGCAGCTTATTGTCCTGTGGCATTACTTGTGTGGCCAGTTAGGCATCTACTTCCCATGGGTGTACGACATGGGGATGCATTCATATTTCATTCCCGATCGTGCTCCTCTTTTAGATTCATGGGAGCCAAGACAGTGGTTCAGACACCTGAGTGCGTGTCCTCGAAGATCTGTAGAAGAGATGAGATCAACTTTTACCATTTCCCTGTTTCTAATGCCGATGAAGATCTCGAAGTTTTCGACGATGAACATTCGATCGCTTTTTTGATAGAGAGTTCTTGATATCTATTCGGACTACTTCTCTTCCGTTTCGTGAGAATATGGAGTTCTGACGTGAGCCTTATTACCAGAGTAGGTTTACCTAGCAATTCGGCTACGATCAAGGTGTTCCATCAATGCTGCCAGATGTAACGAGAACGGAACAGGTGTATGGCACAGGTCCTGTTCACTGGGAATGGATGTGGGATCATCTTCTGCTCAGGCGAACTAGTGCGAGATTCGTGTTGCCCGGTGGCTATTGACATTCCGCCAATTCATATGGCTGGATGAGATGGTGGGTGCATCAATATGCGTGAGTTTGGGCCGCCAAGCCTGTCGATTTTCCTCTTTATATCTCTCCTCCAAATTTAGCAAAACTTCTCGAGAATGGTCTTAACTATATACATGAACAACGAGAGGTAGTTGGGACCTCTGATACTAGTCACGTAACTTCTTTGAGCGCGCTCATTACTCGTAGAAATGATGATAGAGCGTTGGATGGATGGCACAGCTTTAGGGTGCCTTTACGAAGGCATCAATAAGAGGTTGAACCTATACGTCCTTCAACACAGAGAGGTGGTGAAGCCAAGAGTGGGCCGCTAATGGGTGAACAAGGTTCTGTAACTGAAGGAGTGCCAAGTACTGCTGGTGGTGATTTGCCAGAAACTGTTCTTCCGATGATCGAGGAGAATGAGCCCATGAAAGGCATGACAGGGGTTAAACCTTCCAACGTATTTGTTGACGATCCTCCACCAGGTCATTTGAGAGACCGATTGAGAGTTAAGATAAAGCTTACGTCAATAGTACGTCCGTCTGCGCCCAAGAAGGTCCTGAAAATAGCAGAGGAGCTGTATATAAAAAAGTGGGGAGTTTGGATCCATCACTGTAGAGAGATCCTTCAAAAGTAGCTGGCGACGATACAGAAGGCAGAGCTGTTGTTGATAGCCATGAAGAGGGTGGGTTCCGGCCTACTGTTACAAAGGAGATCAATGATGAAGGAGGCAGCACTGCTAATGATGGCCACAATGAGGGTGAATTCAGGCCTAATACTGCAGAGAGAATAATGTTGAAGGTGATCTTGAAGTTGATAGTGACCAAGTGACAATCCTCACTGATGATTCGGGGTCGCAGCTCGAAGACGAACCTGTTGATTATTCAGGTGGTTACTGGGAGGCAGGTTGCGCCAATAATCACAGCAATAACGATTCTATCATAGATTATTATGATAACGACGCTGGTGCTGAGGGCATAGGCGATGGTGAAGATGTTGTTGAAACCGAGATTGAAGCACAACTTCGTGATGACGTTAAGGTCCAGCACCCTTCCGAACCCTTATGCTTGTTGAGCTCTGACTTGTGCGTATTCTAACCCCATTTCATCACTCATTATGCATGGTTTGTGTAACACCCCAGATTTTTTAGATTTATTTGAAAATTTTTAAAATTCATTTTTAATTTATTTTTTATTAATTATCGTACATTTACCATTGATTTGCGAATAGCGGAACATCCATAGGAGATCCGATAGGGGACCCTTTACAAAAGTTGCTTAAAATGATCCCATAAACATTGTAGAAAGATCAAATTTCAAAAATCACGCACTTTTCATATAATTACGAAAATGCCATTAGTTAAGCTTAAGTTAAGATGCCATTTTTAAGTATTATAGTTTCTGACGATCACTTTCACGCAAAACCCTGGATTTAAGCTTTTGGACACATATTATTATACACAGTCAAATTTCAGCCCTTAAATCATAGTAGATTGTCAACTTAGCCCCTTAACTCTTGATTTTCATGTCCATCGAGTGAGGAAAGTAGATGGTTAGTTGTAGTCAAATATTTCTCTTCATATGAGTAACTTGCATCGTCTTTATCATGGACCAATAATATGATTTGAGTGCCCCACCTTGATAAGCATATTTCTAATGCGTGAAGTTATCCCGTTTTAGAAATTAACGAGTTACCAACTCTTTTTAAATCTGAACCTTTCAATTTACCCACTTCTCACCATTAATCGCTTCTCAAATTTGGACCACTTATTATACTCATGTGACTATGAGTTTACACAAAATTTGGACCTCGATCTATAATCCTACACCGTTGAACCACAAAGCCAGCCCCTTCCTTTTCCGTCAAAAGTTGAAATTTCAGATCTAGGCATTTCTTCACCATCAATCAACCACTAAACTTTGTACAATTGTTTGCCTATCATGACTACATATTTTCTCAAAATTTGGGCCCTGATCATCAAGCGTAGACCATTAATTGAGATCTAGCCCATTTTAGCACCCGTTAGGCCATTTTCAAGGATCGGCCAATCTTGAATGTGGATCATCAAGAAATTTACGTATTCTGACTCTACTCTTCGAGCTTGATAAGATGAACGGATTGGAATTGATCAAAGATCACCCGAATATTGAGATTTGAGAAATCCACCTCAAGAGGTTGGTACACAAGACCTCGCGTGCACATCCCTCTCCATATTTCTACTACGCACCTCCAAATTCCTCTCCTAACCCTAGCCTCCATGCCCTAGAGAAAGAGAGAGAGAGAGAGAGAGAGAGAGAGAGAGAGAGAGAGAGAGAAGAGAAGAGAGTTCTTTCTCATATTTTGTCAACGGCTAGGATCTTCTACAACCCTCTTCTTCTAAGTCCATCCTAAGGTGAGGATTTTCCTTCAAGCCTTTCATTAATAATATCACGATTATCATAAGTTTCTTTTGTGGCATGTGAAGTTGTTTTGTTTTGAATTACTTATCCATATAACATGAAGTTTGATGTGAGATTTGTAATGAATATCATTATATGGTGATGTGATTTCTTTTTTTAGATTTTTGATTAAGAAGCATGTGTATTTGTGTTATTTATTTTTGTGAAATCTATGCCCTTATTTTCTTAGTCCATGTATTACAAGTAACATTGATTTTCATATTGTGATATGAAATATGTGTATAAGATCATCATATGTACATCCCATTATTGTATACTCTTTATCCCTAAGCTGGTAAAATTATTCGATGTAGAGAGATGGAACTCGTGAGAGGTGTCCATGATGGAAGAATATATCTTGACTTAACTGAGAGAATGAAGTAATTGTTTGTTAATGGATCCTTACATGTACATGATGCTTGATTTGATCAATTTACAGTACATGGGTATTTTAATGAATTTGGTCATGATGTACAACATTGGCTTTTTAGGACATGATGAAATCATAAAACGGGATAATGAGTAGACACTAATAGTAAACAAATTCTAATGAGCCGGGGTTGGTGCTATGGACACTAATCCCATGCTGTCGACCTATGCTGGGTTGCTTGCAACTCCCCATAGTGACCACTGAGTTTTATTTAAATCGGTTGTATGCGAAAATGCTTAAATAAAGGTGAAACTAAAGTTATGCATTCACTTGGCTCCATGTGCGTGTACGGAATTGAGAATAGGCTAGAGTGTCCTACTTCTCCCGTACACTATCATGTGTAAATTTGGGCCTATGAGCGTCCCGTTTCTCATGTGGTCGGGCAAAACTATGGGCTTGTGCGTCCCAGGAACCTCTAGTGACTAGTGGCTAGCATGAAGTCGTAACAGGGAGTCTCCCACTTCATGGATTGTGATTCTAGCCAGGGTGCCTTAGCCAGAGCATGCATTCCATGCATCACATTAACAAAGATTTTTAATTTGTTGTTTTGATTTGATTAAATGATAATATACTGCTTGCGTTTACTCTGTACCGTTATTATTATTCTTAATTGTCTTGGAGGAAATATTCCCCACTATGATAGCGTTTAACGCTATCCCAAACACAATTTAGATGATGAAGGTGAAGATCCAGGTATTGAACCCAATTTTTGAGGAAAAGAGTTCGATGGTTCATACGATCACATGGCGGATGACGATGTTAGATAAACTTAATTGATGTTATCATTTATTAACTATTTCTTTTGAGTAGTTGATACATTTATGGAATTGTAATAAGTCTTCAAGAGAAGACATGGTTTTGTATTTTAATTAATCAGTACGGATATTGGTCGGTTCCCTTATTTAAACATTGATGATGACGTAGTAAGTTTGATAGAATAAGATGATAATTGTTTCCGCCATTGTGCTTGAATGCTATATTTTATTATTTGAAAAATTAGTTATTCCATAAATTACTTGGGAATTCGGGCGTCGTGTTATACACGAGAGTCGAAAATCTCGGGTCGTTACAGTTTACATGTTTAGAAGACTAATCTAATACATGATTTGTGATTATAGGAATGAGAGAGAGACTTCATTGATTTGGTGCCTAAATACCACCTTAGAAGTCAATTGATGATAAAGGAAGGTGGGCCAAAGCGAAGAAGAAAGAAGTAAGGAGAAGAGAGAAAGAAAGAAAGAAAGAAAAAGCAAAAAAAACATAGGTCCGACCAGTTGGCCAAACAGGCCCCAACCGGTCAAGACCGGTCGGCCATAAGTGCAATCCCTTTCCATGCTTGCTGGACCAAGGTCCAGGCCAGTCCGACCGGTCCGCCAGCCCAGTCCGACCGGTCTTGACCGGTTAATTAAGACCGGTCGGCCATGCACTAGACAGCAAGTGCAGATTTTCTGCACTTCCTAAAAATCAGATTTTTAGTTTTCTAGTGCAGCTAGGACGCGTAGTTTCGCGATTTTCTCACGCGATGGATCTCCAAATCTATAAAAGGACACCTAGGGGTGGATCTAAAATCATCATAGAAGGATTGGGACTTCGTGGGAGGTAAAGAGGATCGCTGTGGAGCGTCTGCAACTCCTCCAAACTCGATTTTTCTATGTTTTTCATTAGTTTTCTTTTGAGTTTTAGTTTAACCTATTGATGGTTGGCTAAACCTCTTAGCTAAGGCTAAGAGGTGAAGGTTTTAGTTGTTTACAATGCTTAATTTGAATTAGTTCAAGTAATCTTTGGTTTAATGAAGAACAACTTCTAGTTCAAGTTTGAAATAAAATTAGTATTTTTAGTTAATCTTTTATCTCTTGTGATTTCTCTTACATGGGATGTTTTGATTATTGAGATTGCTTGATGGGGTGTTGATTGATAGAATTTTGGGTTGTAGAAATCTTAGATCCATCATGAGATGTTGGATGCTAGGGGATCCTACAAACTAAGTTTCCTAAGAGCTTATCTAGAACTAAACTAGAAGAAGTTTTTATCTTTGAGATTAATCTGAGATAGGTGTTTATGTATTGATTTTAGTTCAATAGAAGTCCAATTCATGCTTCTAAATCAAGTCTAGTGACAAGGCTTGAGGAAGAATTATGAATGTAATCTTAATTGTTTTGTGAAGGATTTAGCTGTGTGATTGAATACGCCCAATGCCTTAATTGATTTTGAGAGAACCATATCAGTAGATGATCCATCTATGTTAGACATGTTGTGATGATTTGATTGCTCTATATTCCTGTTGGATAGGGATAGAACTCCGATTCCAATTAAGTTATTGGCTTGAATGGTTTGAATTGGCATTGTGAATGATTATTAGTGGATCCTTGGCGCTCTAGTGTTTATTTCCCTGATTTAGTTATAAATAGATAGTTTTATTTTCTTAATTTTCATCTATTATTACAAATTCGAATTTAGCCCATCCTAGTTATAAAGCTTATAATTGTTATGACAATCCCTATGGATCGACCTCGATCTTACCGATAATTATTACTAGCATCGCAGCCTTACACTTGAGGCGAGCAAATAATGCTCTATTTCTCAGACTGCTAAGAACCGACCATGGGGCCGTCGATGAGCATACGTCCATGTTCACCTATTTGTGTGGATGATGCTGAAGAGTCTACTCTGGGACTTGAGATATGCGAGGAGGATATTGAACCTTCTTTGGTCATTGTGCCAAGTTGTCCGATGCAAGTAGACTGTTCTGTTGTCTTGAAAATTGTGGATACATCACATTCTGCTGCGGTCGAAGTTAAACCCGACATCCCGCAATCGCAAGGTAAGAACTGTAGCTGTGATTATGCTTCATTATACTTCATCATTTTGATTTCTTGTGTAATTGTGCTAACCATGCTCTTTTCATTTTATTTTTGTAGGTCCTATTGAATTGATGCCTGCTCCTGTAACTTCCACCGCATCGTCTCTGGTCGCGATTGTTGAACTGCCAGGTGAAGCTTTGGAACCAATTATCGATGCTGGGACATGCGTTGCTGAGCCTTTGGGGCCTGCTATAAATCTTCCCTCATTCCTGGTATGACTTCTTTATAACTCATATTGAATTATATCTTGTGGTTTTACTTTCATGTTTGTTGATGTATCACTTATTTATCTTGTCTTTTCTTTTTGTAATTGTTGTTGGTTCCGACATTGTTACCGCTGCGATATTGGACATCCCTTCTTTCGATCACTTAGATTGTTTTGGGCAGAGCATGTTGAAAGGTCTATTGTCCAGCATTGCAAAGGCATTAGCCGATCCATGCGAATGACATATGTTGGGTTCTGGAATGAAAGCACTAGAAGCTTGTGTCGGGGTGATAAGACCTAATGCCCTTGTGATCGCCAATCATATTTCTTTGTTCGAAGAGCTCCGTCATGAGAGTAGCAACTACTGAACGTGCTGAGCCAGACCCCATTGTTGAAGAGAAACGGAGGATTGCGGATTCCATGGGACATGTAGTAGAATATCATGTGCGCTCGACAGTGGATGTACGAGTGTCTCTGCAGAATAATAAAGCACAACATAAGAGGTGTTTAGACCATTTAGCTGAAATCGATGTCGAGATCGAGCATTTGCAGCCGAAGAAGATAGTCGTAATCTTTGAGGCCGCTCGTCTTGAGTCATTAGTTACTCAAGATCAAATAGCTGTTATGAGGCTTGAAATTGAAAGTGACGCGGTGTGCAAGCAACTAGAAGATTTGACCACTGAGCTCTAGCATGTTCCCGATCCTGTGTTGATGTTGTCTGAGGCGAAGTCGGCGATGGAAGATGCCAGGGTGGCTATGACCAAGCTGATATCGGGATGTTTGGAGAAACTTTGATCTTTTACTTTCGATGCTCTCTCTCTTTTTTATAATTCTTAATGTATAGAAATGATCATAGGATTCTACCTTGACCAAATTTTGGAATTGTTGTAATTAATGTAAGGGATACTTACTTTCTGACTATTCATGTATACGGTGTTGAAAAATGTTAACTGTACTTTTGTTAATGAAATGACAATGGCAATTACCTTTTTATTTCGTGATATTGTGTGATGGGCGTTGGAATGTTTTGTAATATAATTTAATAGCAATCATAATTGTAATGAATGTTGATAATAAATATCTGTGATAATGAATGTAGAATGAAATGAAGAGAGTGATACTTCCCTTTGTTGTCGATTTCGGGAATGTCCTATGTTTCCAAATCCGAGATACGCTCGCGTCATAGATGAGTGATTTCTTTTGGTCATTCCCCTCTCAGTAAGGGTATGAAAGACCTGCAAAAATACAAAGTAATCCGTTAGTCTTCGTAACCACAGGTTTACTTACTATATTCTACTTCATTCTATTCTCCATTTCTATATTGTTTATTACATTCCCTCTCTCGGGGTGTTTACATTTCTTTTACTTATGCATATATTGAAAAATGGGAGGCTAACTGTTAGGGGTGATATCTGTTCAGAAATCAACCACTGGCTGAGAACTCGGCTCCCCCACCGTCAAAATTTACTAAGCGGTAGGCCCTATTGGAGTAGACTTCTTCTATGATGCATATCGGGTCTCATTTAGGATCGAACTTGCTCCTTATAGTGTGCGCAGCTGCCTGGCGTTTCATTATGAGTACCAAGTCACCCTTCTTGAAGGATCTATCCCCTAACTCGCTTACCATATGCCACTGAGATCTGCTTCTGATACATCTCCAATCGTTGTTGCACGAGGAGCCTTTTCACGTCCAAGGCATCGAGCTCGGCCATCTTGAGTTCGGTGTTACACTCATCTGTTAGGGAGTTTTGGAGTGCCACTCGCAGGGACTTAACCTAGACTTCCATTGGGATGATGCCCTCTATGCCGTATGCTAACAAATATGGAGTGGCCTGTGTTGCTATGCGGTGTGTGGTGCGATACGCCCATAGTGCTTCGAGCAATAGTTTATCTCAATCCTTCTTATTATCTACCACTGTTTTCTTCAAGATTTCCATGATAGTTTTCTTGAATGCTTCGGCAAGCCCATTCGTAGGTGGATAGTAGGGTGTTGAGTAGCAATGCTTGATCTTGAATTTGGTGCACAACTTGTCAATCATGAAATTTCAGAAGGGCGTGCTGTTATCCGTGATGATCTGCTCGGGATGTCGTATCCGTATAAGATGGCGTTTCGGATGAAACTTTCCACTTACTTAGCTTTCATGTTCTTCAGGGCCACGGCTTCGGCCCACTTAGAGAAATAATCAGTTGCCGCTAGTATATACTGATGTCCTTGAGAGGAGGAAGGGTTAATGGGACCTATCACGTCCATGCCCCAGGCCACGAAAGGCCATGACATTACCGACTGATGTAACTCTTCAGGAGGAACATGTATGATGTCAGCATGAATCTGGCACTGATGGAATCTCCTCACATATTCCATCGCATCTTTCACCATAGTAGGCCAATAATAGCCCATGTGCCGCACTCGATGATGTAGGTTCCGGCCGCCTTGGTGAGCACCACATTCTCCTCCGTGCACTTCTCTTAGCGTGTCACGCACTTCACCCTAAGCCAAACATCTCAAAATTTTCCATCATTTGAACGTCGATATAACACTTCTTTTAGAAGGACGAACTAGCCTGTGCGTCTTCTGACTTGGGTGCGCATTTGCTGGTCTTCAGGCAAGAACCCATATTTCAAGTAATCTGCGAACGGTCTTCATCAATCTTCTTCTTCTGTGATCTTGAAGCAACAAACTGGGCTTACGTTCTTGATATTTTCGACTACTGCGAGGGATGGTAATATTCTTCTCTCTTCTATGGTAACTCGAAGTGGGCTACCCCCTGGGTGCGCGAGAGCTGCGGCTAGGTTGGCCAACGCATTTGCTTAGGAGTTTTAGGCTCTCGAGACATGCAACACTATACTGTCCCACAAATGGTCAAACAAGGCTCGGGCCTGATGGCAAAGCGGTGACAGCTCTGGCTTGTGAACTTCGTATTCCATCATCAGTTGCCCCACAACTAGTCGAGAATCGCCATAAACTTGTAATGATTGGATTTGCATGTCTTGTGCCAGCTGTAGCCCAACAACGAGGGCTTGATATTTAGCTTCATTATTTGTGCATCACGGTACTATCGTGAACGAGTAAGGTAGTAGATCACCTTGGGGACTGATGAAGACTACACCGGCCCCTGATCTTGTGGCTCTGAAGGCTCCATTAAAGTACATCCGCCATGGCTTCGTGATCCCTATCGTCATTACTTGGTCATCGGGAAGGTCACACTTCATCTCCTTATTATCCGGTGCTGGATGAGCTGCCAGGAAGTCAATTATGGCTTGTCCTTTGACAGCCCGAGATGGCAGATACGTAATGTTGAACTCGGATAATAGTAGAGCCCATTTGGCTAATCACCCGGACAACATGGGTCGATTCATCAGGAATTTGATGGGATCTGCTCTGGAGATCAATGTGATCTGGTGTGACAGAAAATAATGTCTCAACTTCTTCACTGCAAATATCAAAGCCAAGCATATCTTCTTTATTGGCGAATAGTTGAACTCTGTGCTAACGAGTGTACGACTCAGCTAATACAAAGCGTTCGCTTTCCCTTCTTCATTCTTTTAGGCAAGCAGTGCCCCTGGTGAATTCTCTCCCACTACTACATATAATATCAGGGGCTTCCCTTTGATCGGAGCCACAAGAACTGAAGATTTCCTGAGTAGCTCTTTGAGAGACTCAAAAGCTTTCTGGCATGCTTCTCATTCAAAGTGAATATCTTTCTTGTTCAAATGAGAGAAGGGCTGGCAACGGCTCGATAGGTTCGAGATGAATCGCCGCAGGTAAGCAACTCTTCCTTTGAAGCTCTTCAGCTCTTTCAAGTTCTTCGGAGGAGGCATCTCTCGTATCAATTTAATCTTCGTAGGGTCGATTTCAATGCCCCGATGCCCTATCATGAAACCTAGAAATTTCTCGGAGGATACCCCAAAGACGCACTTCACTTCAATGGGTTCATGTAGATGCACTTCTTCCTTAACCTCTGAAATACCTGCTTCAGATGTTCGCGATGTTGTTGATGTCCTTCAGACCTCACCACTAGATCATCAACGTAGCACTCCATGTGCTTGTGCACCATGTCTTGAAAAATTACTTGCATTGATCTCTAATATGTGGCACCCGCGTTCTTTAGTCTAAATGGCATTACGCAATAGCAAAATATTCTGAGCAAGGTGAGGAAGGCGGTGTATTCTTCATCTTCTAGGGCCATCCGAATATGGTTATACCTTGAGTAGTCATACATGAAGGACATCGTCGTGTATGCTGACGTGTTATCAATCAGAAGCTCCGGGATGGGTAAAGGAAAGTCATCCTTGGGACATGCTTCATTCAGGTTACGGAAGTCGACGCATAACCGGATTTGGCCGTTCTTCTTCTTTATGGGCACTATGTTTGAAATCCATTTAGGATACTATACTTCCCTGATAAATCCTGCTTGAAAAAGCTTCTTCACTTTCTCTTCTATCTTTGGGATGATGTCGGGATGGAAGCACGTCTGTGGCTGTTTAACCGACCTCTTTTCTTTCGTGATATTTAACTTGTGCATCGCGATTGCCGGGTTCAGTCATGGCATCTCGAAATAGGTCCATGCAAACACATCTTATTCTCCTTCAGGAGTTGAATGTAGCTATCCCTCTCTTCTTCTAGAATGTTCTTACTGATATAGGTGTTCCTTGTCTCTTCAGGGGTCCTCAGATTAACTTCATGTAGTTCATCTATCGTGGGCTGAACTACATCTTCAATCTGCTATGGCGTGGCACTAGGTTGTACGACTTCGCTTGGCCCGACTGCCTCGCTTCTTCCACAGGACTGATTGTTACCATGTTGACATGACTAATTTCACATCTTGCCCCCCAGGGCTTCCTTTCGTCTATATACTCTCGTCTGCTCTTCAAAGGGTACTAGCGTGCCTTTCCAAGCTGGTGGCTTTGAACAAACGAACCCCATGTTCCTTATGATATGTCTGCTGGCCTTACTGTATCTTTCTTCTTCAATGGGTTGCATTCTTACTGGAATTTTCTTGGTGTTCTCTTCAATTTGCAATGGGTTGTGGGGTCTTGCATGAAATCTTATCTTGCGGTTGGCTCCCATTGTCGGTGGTACACATAACTTGCTCGGACCCTTAGGGAATGAAGGGGTCCTCTCAACCTTAGGTACTGGCATATTGAAGCTGGACTACAATACACTCTTTTGCTAACTTGTCATCAGCTTTAACATTGACTGTCCTACTTTTTGGAAGTGTTTCGGGATCAGATAAAACTTCTTTCGACGCGATGGTTCTTCTCTTCGAACCAGTGTCATCTCGATGGTCACTTGTGGAGCTCCATCTTCTTATCTTGAAATTTCACCTTAGGGATTTTCCCCCTGTGTTGCCTTTGTTGGCTCACTTACTTTCCCGGCTGCTTCAGCTCTATCACCCTGTTGATAATATTGTGCATCTGTTAAGAAAGATTCGGTAATGGAGTATGGCCTCGGGTCTGTTTGTTAGTGCACTTTTCTGTGGCATACTAATGCGCCTTATTTGTCAATCACTTACGTCAGTGAGTCTAGTGTTGGTTGAGCTTAATGAAGACGAAGAACGAAGACTCAAGTGGCCCTGCTGCATCAAATAAGAAGGAACAGGAAAAGTGATGCCTTGATGTGCCTTAAACTTGACCAAAACATAACCCTTAACCTCTTTGATGACCTTGACCATCTTAGGAAAACCTTTAGTCATCTTAGATTGGCCCTAGGTGTCCCAAAAGAGCACCCAAACCTTGGCCTTTGAAGTGGGTTGGAGTTTAGACGGGTCAGCTAAACATCAGGCTGAACCCAGGCCTGACTGACCGGTCACGACCGGTCGGATGGACTGGACCTATCGGTCAAAACCGGTCGGACTGGGATCCAGTGTGGACAGGGGGTGCTGGAGTGTGCTGGCCATTGGGACCGATCGGCTGGGCTGGTCGACCGGTCACGACCGGTCGGACAGCCTTCTCTACAAAGACAGCAAGCTCTCTATCCCTTTTTGGGCTTTGGTCGACCGATCTTGGACCCTGGACGACCGGTCGTGGGCCCCTGGCCGACCGGTCACGACAAGTCGGTACTAGCCGTTATTTGCCCATTTTGTATCCGTTGCTCATCCTTTTATAAAGGGGCTTGGCTTGTTTTGAGGGACAAGGAGAGGGATTTCGAGAGGAGTGAAGCCACCATTGTTGGAGACCTTTGAGGCTCATTCCCAACCTATGCAAGGCATCTTCCTTGTGCTTTAACACAAGATTGGAGCATTCCAAGCTCATGAAGAAGATCACCTTCATCCCCTCTTGATCTCTAGAGTTTGGACCTTCCTTGATAGGCATATCCTTGTCCAAAACTCTAAGATGAGATTGTTGTAGGAGAAAACCTCTAGGCAACCCATTCCCATTAGTTGTAGAGTTCTCAAACCTATCCTCCTATCACCTTGGGCATCTCAAAGGCATCACATGCAAGGTGTTTGATCAAGTGTGGCTGAGGCATTGGCGATGCAACGGCAACACGATCGAGGGAGCAAGGGAAGCTGATTGAAGCACGGGAGAGCGGAGATCAACCAACCCAAACCGGCGCTGAACGAGGGGCTCATCCGATAAGGTTGTTTTTATTGAGAGTCCATTTAGAGTTTGTTTGTCAAACTCGATCTAGGGACGTTAGTCGTTCCTTGGCCTGTTATCCAGGCCTAAACAAAGTCTTCAAGGGGGAGCCTCCGACATGGGAGTGAATGTGCGTAGGGTTGAGAGTTAGCCTATGTCCAAAACTCCATTTGGGTTGAGAGTTAGCCCTTTGTCAAAAACTCTGGTAATGGTTGAGAGGTGAACCTGCAAAACCTCCATGTAAAGATTGAGAGGTGAACCTTATTTAAAACCTCCGATAGTGAATGCCGGTGTGCTCAAAGGAGTTGAGTACTTGAACCGGGAGTGGAGTAGACTCAAAGTCGAAGCACTATACATGCTTGTGTTTGTGATTGTATTGAGCACATTGATATCTTAGCATTGGATGTTTAATTTTTTAATTGTGAATGCTTGATAGGAATGTATGCTAGGTACTAGATTGGCACATCCACACACAAGATGTACTTTCACTAGGTGTGTAGACTTGAGCTCATTGATCCATTCTCATAAGTCTACATAGGTTGCATAGGTTAGGAGCTTGATTAGTTAAATAATTTATTTACCTATACATGCTTAGACTAGGATTGTTTATTGCTTAATCATATGCTAGTCTTGTGATTGGACCCACTTAGGCTTGGAAGCCGAAGTGTTCTTGCCTATTTAGTTTAATTTGTTAAATTGTGTAAGTAGGCGAAAAGAATTTCAAAAAGGTCCTTAATCACCCCCTATAGGTTTAGCCATAATTCTAGTTGCTCTTTAAGCTTTCGCACTTACGAAGGTGTCGTGTTAGACTACCGACGTACTTTCACTATTGCCACCTTATATTGGATTCCATCCCTGTTGTATTTGAAGCATTGATGGTACATCAAAGGGATAATGTCGTACTGATGAAGCCATGGTCGTCCCAACAAGAGATTGTATATCATCATCGCATCGATCACCTGATAAGTGATTTTAGTCCTTAACTCTTCTATTTCCAACACAACGGTGATGGATCCTAAGGCACTCTGATTGTCCTGATTAAACCCTTGAATAATCATGACACTTGGACGAAGTGCTATTTGCCTGAAGCCTAGCTGTTGTAATGCTTCAGAGGCATAATGTTCACAGCGGATCCGTCGTCTAGCATGCATCTTCTGATCTCTATGTCTCGGATGAGACCTGTCACCATCAACGGGCGGTTATGGTCTGTTAAGCTGGTCATTTTATCTTTTTTAGAGAATGTGATCATGGATGATCTGTCGATCTGCATAACCGTTTCTGCGAATGGATTCTCTATTCCTGTTATCTTCAGTTCTTCCATTTCCGACTCGATTTCTGCCATCATGATTTCACGGGCTTCTTGATCAAGCAGTGCGTTGAGCAGCATTTTCTGATATTTCCTCGAAAGACATAAGGTATCATGGATGTTGAGTCGGGCCGAGACCTCTTCAGATGAGATGCTTCATCATAAATTACTAGTGTCTTCTCTCGAGTGTGGCCTTGTTGATTGGCTGTTGGCTTGTTGACTGCTTTCGTTTATTCCCTTCCTCAAGGTGTTTCTGACGATTCTCCTATGACCACATTTATTCTTCTAGGGTCTGGTCATCTTGGGAATTCCCTTTACATAACCTGCTTTCCTGATCGTAAGGCTACTACATTGACTTCTTCTCTTTCCGACGATTGGTCTTCGTCGCCAGTCTCCTGCTAGATTCTCACAAAATCATGATGCACTGTACGGGTTATGCACGCAGCTATTCTTGCTTGAGTGTCCTTCTTCTATTCTTCATCTTCTTCTCTCTTTCTAAGAACCCTCTCCTATTCTCTAATCTCTTCTTGCTCCTTACAAGCGTCAATGGCTCTTCTGATTCTGGGAATTGACTTACTGTTTGGACCTGAACTGGTGTAGGGATAGCGGACACTACTGTCGCGGTGTTATGGCTTGTTTCTTCTGTCTTCATGTTGATGATGCCACCATTGATCATTCGCTGAATCCTTCCTTGTAAAATGAAGTAGTCTTCAGTCTTGTGGCTGGTCACACGATGATATTTGCAGTAGCTGGGATGGTCTACCATTTTCACCTCTTCCGAATGCTTGGATTCCGATAACCTTATCAACCTCTTTTCGACCAGCTGTTCCATGATTGTGACCAGATCTTCCATGTCGAAGGTATAAGGTCCGTTCGCTTGATCGCGTTCTTCTATTGTCGTGTATCGTGGTCTCTAAAAACCATTGCCTTTGTCCTGTGTCATTGTTACTGGTCTGGCTTCAACCTTGCGCTCCGTGTTTGGACATTTTCGGTCTTTCAAACCCTTTCCTTTATTAATGTAGTTGGATGCTATATATTATCCTTCTAGCTTCTCTCCTCAGCTTCTCTGCCTTGAACTACGCTCTGAACGAGGCTCCTTCTACCATATGGGCTTTCGTAGCCAGGTCCCGGAATGTTGAGAAATTGTGTCTGGATAAGCCAAAAGAAATCATCTTGTCCATGGCATGCATACACATCTTGACCTACTCGGGTTGGCATGACAATTCTTGACATTGCACCGCTATAGTTCCCCATCTGTCGATGAACTTCTCGACTAACTCCCCTTGCCTTTGATTAACCAAGGCTAAGTCTGTCAGTGAAAATTCTTGTTCGATAGAGTAAAACTTAGAAATAAGTTGCTCCTGCATCTGATCCCAGGACTTGACAGATCCTGCAAGCAGCGATATATACCATTGGAACGCCTTACCCGTAAGCGTTGAACCAAACAACTTAAGACAATACTGAGGAATTTTCGACAAGTTGCCCAGCATCGTCATGAACTGAGTCATATGATCCTCTGGTGACCCTCTGTCGTCGAATTGAGGGAAATTCGGACACTTGAAGCTGTGGGGAAATGGAATATCATCAACTTCGGGCAGGTACAGTACCCGATATACATATTTTCCTCTCTCTCTCTCTCTCTCTCTCTCTCTCTCTCTCTCTCTCTTACGCGTCAGGTTCGAAACCGTCTGGGATAACTCTTCCCTTGTAACGTGAGATAGTTGTGACGGCACGTGCTTGAATGCGACACTTCTCGGCCGAGTCTGTATTTGGCAGCTATGAGCTCTTCTTCTGCCCCCTGAGATTCAACCATCGACTGTCGAGTGGGGATGGTTGTACTCCTAGTTGTCCCCTCGGCAACTAAAGTTAGTAAGGCTTCCATCATCTCTCTCATTTCCCTAGTTGTATCCTCTTGAACCTGAATTATCTTATCTATCTGTTCTTGGATTGGAGGCAGCTCCATGTCTCGCCCACTCATCTCCCCTTCGACAACCTATACCATCGTGGCCTGTACTCGTTGAAGTATTGACTCAGTCACGGTGGTCCTAACAGAGAATGTCCTTGTCATTGTCTTGATAGATTTTCAGACAACGGGTCTATTTGGTGCTCTGGTAGACTGTGCTATCTTCGGAAGGATTGGGAAGTCGATAGCGGTGAAGGAGAAATCTCGCCTTGGTGATGCAGTGGCTTTGCTGACATTGTGGGCCTCGTTCATGCGGACTGGCCTCCACCGTTTCCTGATGCTTATTTGTGCCTCCGCAGTCTTCAGTCCAACTGAAGCTTCTTTTCTGTCCTTAGTCTTCTTCGATGACCAGCGTTTCTAGACAACTTTCCAGTCTGCTTCATGGGTTGCTGCTCCTGACGTTGCGAGGTGAGGGAAGAAGAACCCTCTAGATGCCAAGAAGATCATCGTAGTTTTCATTTGTGCAGTTTTGATGGTTGATTCTTTTGATAAGGTTCTCGTTTCTCTCTCTGCACAGTCATGCACATATTAGAGTATTCCGTGGCTTTGAAAAAGGAGAAAATACGCGACCTTACCATTCACGATATAGCTCAATGATAGACAGAACATATAAGTATGAACCATATGCATGCTACGAGAAGTTTATATTATGCTTTTTGAAATACTTTTAGAAATTATTTTAGAAAACTTTCGATAATTTAACTTAAAATTATTTTGCCTTAAAGATGAAGGGAAGAACGCTCCCATCGAGAGTCACCAGTTTGGCGCTCGTGAAGGCGTCGAACATCTCTCCTTGCGGTAACCTTTCTCACGTATACATCGATGTTTGCAAATGATTTATCTTAGAACGTTTCTTTACTCAGAGATAACCAGAGATTCGGGTATGTTCGATTCCCTAGCAAAGTAGCCAGTTTGTTAGAACTCTGGTGATTTCGGTTTATCATGTTAACCATAATCCCTTGGTTTTAGCTTCGGACCTTTATCCAAGATAAATAGAGCTTGTACAGTACATGAATGAGTACAAAGTAAATATATTCAATCTTGAAGCTCAACGACTTGTCTTTAGGAACATTCATTCTTTTGTATACTTCTGATAATCGATATGGGATCAAATAAGTTGTATTGAGCCAGGCTCCTTTAAGGATTCGAGTCTAACGGACTAGATCACACATTTTCGATGCCTGCAAATGGCTAAGTATTGGGTTTGACAAATGCCCGTTTATGCCAATATATGATAAATGATAGGGATTGATACCTTGTAAGTTATTGATTTAGTTGCCTTGTAGCATGAAAACATTAAGTTTGCCTTGGCATTGGTGAGATTGTGTTTAGTTTTATTTGGCATTAGTCAATCTTCGAGCCAACAGGGTACTTCCCAGGGCTAAAAATGATGAAGTACTGGGGCTGTTTGCTGCTTAATCAGAGTATTCGGTGAATATCGGCGACGATTATCCTCGAATAGTGATGGATTATGTCCACTAGGATTGCAATGATGCCAGATCCACTTTGGCGTCAGTGCAATCGCATTTAATTTTACTTAGTGTCAGTCGATTTTTAAGCCAACAGGGCACTTACCAGGGCTGAAAATGACTAAGTATTAGGCCTGTTTACTGCTTAATTGGAGTATTCAAGGATCATGAAAATGGATAACCTCGTTGTGGTGCATTATTATGGTATTTCATACCATGGAGAAACTAAGTCTCCCTCTTGGCATCGGTCAAATTCTGCCTGATTCTTCTTGATTTCGGCTATTTTATGCTCTTAATTATAGAAGGATTTTCGAGTTTGCAAATTTGAGTAGGTGTTAGTCATTTTTTATTAAATTACTGATTTAGGTCGTTTAACATTGACCGTTGGAAAATCCGGTTTAGGGAATGGATAGAGCATGGCAATGTGTGTGTAGGAGCGATAGTGCAATGGAGAGGCAGACCACATAGAAAGCAGGCCACGCTATGGAACTCCCGGGCACGGCATGACCATCTGGGCGCATATGGGGGCAGTGTAGGTGCATGTGCCCCCCTCCCGGGTGCATGTGACCAAAATATGAGAAGGAGAGATAAAGAGAGAGAATCTAGCTCCCGAGCGCATGTGGTATAACACATGCACTTGGGGTGTATTAATGGGCGAATGTGCCTATGGCACTTAGCCATTTTTTATGTTTTTTTCGGCCATAAGACAGTGGGCGCATGTCCCTCTACAACTTAGAATGTTTTCCATATTTTTAAGTCATAAGGCAATGGGCACATGTCCCTCTGCAAAGTGAGAAAAGTCCACTACTTAATATGTTTTCTGGATTTTTCGGCCAAGAAGGGGTGGGCTCATGTCCCTCTACAAAGTGGGAAAAGTCCACTACTTAGCCAATTTTCTGAGTTTTCTCCCTCTCTCTCCCTCTGCATTCGGACTCCGGTGGAAAAA
Source organism: Liriodendron chinense (assembly GCA_003013855.2). Classification (NCBI taxonomy): domain Eukaryota; kingdom Viridiplantae; phylum Streptophyta; class Magnoliopsida; order Magnoliales; family Magnoliaceae; genus Liriodendron; species Liriodendron chinense. The sequence continues at coordinate 2,974,179 of ML058466.1, read as the reverse complement.
TTCCTTTCTGTCGAGGGATTCCGGCGAGGAAATCCTTTTCCAACAAGGGGATCTGACGAGGGATGACAGAGCGAGTGCATATTACCTTTTGCGTCGCTCTGAGGTCGTCAATGGGTGATGTCACTTATGGTCATCAGGTTGGCTTACTATTTATAGTAAATTAAACGGGTCCGGGTCAGGGCAAGCGGATACTGTGGGCGCATGTGATTCCGTAAGGGTTTCTGGGTGCATGTGCCAGGTGAATGTGGTTGGCGCATGTCATTTCAAGCCAGGCACATGTCTCCAAATCAGACTTTTTTCTAACAATTTTCGGGAGACTTTCCGAGAAGGATTGCTTCGAGCGCATGTTGTTTTGGAGCTCCCGCATGTCCCTCTTAAAAGTGTAATTTCTCCACTACTTAGAATATTTTCAGACTTTGCACTCTGCAAGAGGGAAATAGCTCCTAGACTTAGAGTATTTTAGGATTTCAGGCTTTGACGTGCAACCCTTCTAAGGACAGGTACCCTTTCGGGGACCGAAGTCACTGACGCCAAGACGCTTTTGGACTCTTATCGACTTATCAAATGAACATGATGGGGTGTAGAGGACCAGATGTTGTAAACTTTGGTAGTTGTTTTCTAATTTGGAACCTTCGGGATGGCTCTTCATATAGGAACTTCGCTCCGGGAAGCGCACATAAAAATATGCATCGCACGATATTCAAACTTGCTAGTTAAGGGTTTTTGGGCATTTCAGATCATTTGGCGACAATACGCATGTCCATTTCTACTCTGAAATAGTATTTGTAGGCTTTCGGGTCCTTTCAGTCAACTCCAAACAGGGGCAAAGCACATTTCAAGGTGCGTAGGTAAAGATATGTGCCGCGCGACATTCAAACTTGCTAATTAAGGGTTTTCGGGTATTCCAGATCATTTGGCGGCAATATACATGTCCAGTTCCGCTCTAAAATAGTATTCTTAGATTTCGACTGTGATTGCGTAGGTCGCCTAGGGTTAGGGCTGCGCTGGTGTTTTTTTGGTATTTTCTAGGCCTTGAAATTAATCCGAATTGTTGTAGATGGACTGACACATGTTATTTTATCATGGGTGCGAATTTGAGCCCCAATAGTGTCATGGATATCTTCTCATTAATGGAGTCGTTTAGGACTAATCGGGAAAGATGATCGGCCATGATGTTCTCTACTCCTTTTTTATCTTTAATTTCTAAATCGAATTCCTGGAGTAAGAAGATCCATCTCAAAAGTCTTGGCTTTGCATCTTTTTTAGATAACAAATATTTCAAAGCCGAGTGGTCGGTGAACATGACCACTTTGGATCCTAGCAAATAGGACCTAAATTTGTCCAAAGTGAATACTACTGCAAGCAACTCTTTTTTAGTTGTCGAGTAGTTCATTTGGGCCGAATTTAAGGTTTTACTCGTGTAGCGAATAACATAGGGTTGTTTATCTTTCCTTTGGCCCAAAATAGCCCCTATTGCAAAATCACTTGCATCGCACATCAATTCAAACGGAAGTGTCCAATTTGGTGGTCGCATAATGGGTGCAATGGTAAGAGATGTTTTCAATTTATCAAATGCACTTACACAATCATTTGTCCACTCAAATGAGACATCCTTTTAGGGAAGGTTACTCAAGGGTCTAGTGATGGCGCTAAAATCCTTAATAAACCTCCTATAAAAGTCAGCGTACCCAAGGAATGATCGCATGTCTCTAACTAATTAGGGGTAGATAGATTGGCAATGAGGTCTACTTTTGAACGATATACCTCAATTCCATATTTAGAGATGACATGGCCCAAGACAATTTCCTTTTGGACCATGAAATGACATTTTTCCCAATTTAACATAAGGTGCTTCTCTTCGCACCTAGCTAGACAAGACTAGAGACAAGTTATTTAAACATTTGTTGTAGGCAAATATAGTCTAGCGAGAAGTGAATTTTGTCTTCTTTCATTTATTGTAGGCAAATATAGGCAAATTAGTTGCTTTCTGTCTTCTTTCAAGTCCGGCGGAGGAAGTATCTGTTGGAGAGAAAGTGAACGTCCGGAGGATCCAGTTACAAAATCTGACGTTAACAGTTTGGCGCCGTCTGTGGGAACGACTTGATCGTCAAAATCAATCGTTCTAACCACCGATAAAAATCCTTCTGCGATGCCTCCTAAAAAGGTTGTTCATCCTTCGACTTCAAGGCAGGCACCACCTCCGCCCGATGAGACGGATTCCATACCTGCTCTTCCACCCACTTCGACGAATATCCCTCAAGGAGCCCCAAATATGCCATCAACAAACCCATTATTGGAGGCTTCTGGAAATCAAGACGATGTCATGCGTTTCCTCGGAAACACTCTCCTAACTCTAAATGCTGGAGTTCAGGCCCTGTCGAATCGGCTTGATCAGCATTTCCCCGAACCGCAGAAACAACCCTTCGAAGGGTTACCACCGCAACCCATACCAGTGGCTTCCAGACATTCTATGGACGAACCACAGGTCCCACCACTTGGCAGCCATCTCCCTGTGCCGTCTCCACATTCTATACATTCTAGTTCAGTCTCGACAACCTCAACCTCAGGGCTCCACTGCCGAAACATCAAGCTATACCCTACCATGGGAAGGAGATCTCAAAAGAATCCATGATCGTTTTGATGTCATGGAACAGCGATACCAGGCAAATCGGCCATCTACCATCATGGCGGATATACATCAATCCGAGTCTCCCTTCACCAGCGAGGTTATGGAAGCCCCGTTACCCAGAAAGTATCGAACGCCTGTTATCACCCCATACACAGGTATTGACGACCCTCTTGAACACCTGAAAACATACAGGTCCCTCATGGAGTTGGAGGGACATGGTTCAGAAATCATGTGTAGGGCTTTTCCCCTAACATTGAAGGAAGCAGCTCGTACGTGGTTCCGGGGGTTAAAGCCTCGTTCCATCAGTTCCTTTTCCCAGTTATCGGAGATATTCCTTTCTCAATTCATGGGAAGCATTCGCATTAAGAAGCCAGCCTCTCATCTGATGAATCTGAAACAGCAGCATGGGGAGACAATAAAGGAGTTCATAGTACGGTTCACCGCTGAAGCCGTTCAAACTGAAGGTTATACTGAAGAAAAAGGGCTCGCAGCCCTCATAGCAGGAATAACGAGCGAGAAATTCAGGTTTGCCTTGGATAAAAGCCCGCCGAAAACTATGGCAGAATTCCAAGCCAAAGCCCAGAAATATATCAATGCAGAAGAAGTCGCATTGACGCGTCATGGAATACAGGGTAAGAAACGCAAGCCAGAGGGAGCCTCTTCTACAGACAAAAAATATCGTCGTGATCAACGTGATCGTTCTCCCAAGAAGCCTTATTCTGGTAAATATCATAACTACACTCCTCTCAATCGATCTCATGAAAAGGTTTTAATGGAGATTAAACACAAGCCATATGTGAAGTGGCCTGCAAAGATCAAATCCGATCCCGAGAAGAGAGACAAGAGCAAGTTCTGTTACTTCCACAAAGATCACGGGCATAGAACCCAAGACTGCATCTCTCTACGGGATCATATTGAAGCCCTTATTCGAAAAGGCCATCTTCAAGATTATGTCGCTCGTAAAAACCGATCACCAGAAAGGGCGAAGGCCTCATCTCGCCAAAAGGAATCGCCTCATCACCAGACTGACCAAGAAGACGCTGAGCCTACTGGAGAAATTCACACCATCATCGGAGGACCAGCTTGCGGGGGCGATTCTCAAGCTTCAAGAAAAGCATACGCTCGAAAGGCGTCCAAAGAACCCCAGCAAATCTACTGGCTGGAACAGACGTCTAGTTCGTCAAAAACCAGCCATCCTCCAATTTCCTTCACTCTCGAAGATGCAACAGGAATTCACTTCCCTCACGAAGACTCCATCGTAGTCACATTAAAGGTATCAAATTATCTGACTCATCGAATTATGGTGGATACAGGTAGCTCAGCCGATATTCTATACTTGGAAGCTTTCAACAAAATGGCACTTGCCAGAAGCCTTCTCAAGCCAGTATCGACCCCCCTCGTCAGCTTTGGAGGTGAGGTAGTAACGCCTGAAGGAAGCATCGATCTCCCAGTTACTTTTGGAGAAAGTCCAGCGAAGACTACCGTCTTCGTAAACTTCCTCGTGGTGGATCGAAAATCAGCGTATAACGCCATTTTGGGGCGGCCGTCTCTAACTAAGGTTGGGGCAGCCTTGCACCCTTCATATCTGTGTGTCAAATTTCCTACCCCAAATGGTATCGGGGTCGTGCGAGGAAATCAGCAGGAGGCACGGTCTTGCTATCAGATAGCCCTACAAGATCGGAAGAAGGCTCAAACAACACCCGTTATGGAGATAGCACAAGGCTTACCCAACTTTCCCACCAACACCTCGTTGGATCCGAGAGAGAATGCTCTTAAATCAGGAACTCCTGGGGAAGAAACAGTGGCGATTCGCCTAACCGAAGACGACCCGCCTAGGGTCGTATACATTGGATCCTCTTTAACCAGTGCCCATCATGAAGATCTGGTCCGTTTCCTCACCGAATACCAGGACGTTTTCGCTTGGTCTCATAAAGATATGCCAGGCATCGACCCCAATGTCATTGTACATCGCCTCAATATCGACCCGAAACATAAGCCCGTACACCAGCGTCGGTGTGCCTTCACTGCAGAAAGACAAATGGCGATCAAAGCTGAAGTCGAGAAGCTATTCACGGTCAATTTCATAAAGGAAGTAGACTACCCAGAGTGGGTCGCGAACGTGGTTCTCGTCCGGAAAGCTAATGGCAAATGGAGAATGTGCGTCGACTATTCAGATTTGAACAAATCATGCCCCAAAGATAGTTTCCCGACACCGCGGATTGACCAGTTGGTCGATTCAACAGCTGGACACGCTCTGCTCAGTTTTATGGATGCTTATTCTGGTTACAACCAGATCATGATTCATCCACCCGATAGCCAGCATACCGCCTTCATCACAGATCGGGGATTATATTGCTATCAGGTAATGCCGTTCGGTCTTAAAAATGCAGGGGCCACTTATCAACGTCTCGTCAACAAAATGTTCGCTGCTCAAATCGGTAGGAATATGGAAGTTTATGTCGATGACATGCTCGTGAAAAGCACCGTAGAAGATGATCATATTTCTGATCTTCGAGAAGCCTTCGACCTAATGAAGAGGTATCAAATGAAATTGAACCCAGAAAAATGTGCGTTCGGTGTGTCTGCAGGGAAATTTCTCGGGTTCATGGTTGGCCAGCGCGGAATTGAGGCAAATCCTGAAAAGATAAAAGCATTGATAGAGCTGAAATCCCCCGTTACTCTGAAGGACGTCCAGCGTCTGGCTGGTCGCATCGCATCGTTAAATAGATTCATCTCGTGAGCGTCTGACAAATGCTTACCCTTCTTCAAACTCCTTCGTGCAACGGCCAAGTCTGATTGGAAATGGACACCACAGTGTGAAGAAGCCTTTCAACAACTGAAGCAGGTACATGAGCGCACCCCCCATTTTATCTAAACCTGTAGCACACGAGCAACTCATTCTTTATTTATCTGTGTCCGCTACGGCCGTTAGCGCCGCTTTAATAAGAGAAGATTCCGGGGTGCAAAGGCCCGTTATTATGTTAGTCGAGCAATAGTTGATGCAGAAACTCGGTATTCTGATATGGAAAAGCTGGCCCTGGCCTTAGTCACGGCAGCTCGAAAACTGTGACCATACTTTCAAGCCCACGCTATTCTAGTACCAACGAATCATCCACTGCGGCAAGTTCTTCAAAAACCTGAGGCTTCCGGACGCTTAACTAAATGGGCAGTTGAGATCAGCGAGCACGATATCTCATTCTGCCCTAGGACCGCAGTCAAGGGCCAGGCCATGGCTGACTTCATCGCCGAATTCACATACTCTCCTGATGATAATACCATGACCAGCGACCAGCCTCCTTGGTCACTCTTCATGGACGAGTCGTTGCGGGCCAGTGGCAGTGGAGCGGGCCTGATTTTAGTGGCTCTCGACGGGTCGCATTTCCAATATGCTCTGCGTTTCGATTCTCGCGTCTCAAATAATGAAGCAGAATATGAGGCTCTAATCGTTGGCCTCGAACTGGCCATTGTCCTTGCAATTCAAAATCTGTTAATTCTTAGCGACTCCCAGCTCATTGTCAACCAAGTTCTTGGTGAATTCGAAGCCAAAGAAGAAAGGATGGCCTTATACAAGTCTCGTGTCCTCATCCTGCTCGCAAAACTGAAGACTTATGAAATAATTCATATTCCTCGCGAGCAGAACCAACTTGCCGACTCCCTAGCTAAGCTCGCTTCTGCACCAGAATCTGAGCTAGCACATTCGATCCCCATCGAGCATCGTCAGAACCTAAGTATCGACCAATCGACTCTTGAGCAAGTAATATCGGTATAATCGTCTCCATACTGGATGGATCCTATCATCCTTTATCTCAGAGACGGATACCTACCAGACGATAAGAAAGCTGCAAGACAAATTCGGCTTCGAGCTGCCAGGTACACCTTGCAAGACGGAAGTATTGTTGCGCAAGAGCTTTTCCTTGCCTTATTTAAGGTGTCTTCATCCAGAAGAAGCTCTTCGTGTTCTAGACAAAGTACACCAGGGGGCATGTGGTAATCACCCCAGGGGGCGATCGCTAGCATATAAGGCGATGCGGCAAGGATATTATTGGCTCACTATGAAAGCAGATGCAATTGAACTTTCTAAAAAATGTGACAAGTGCCAACGTTATTCACCTATACCTCATGTACCATCCGAACGGATGACTCCAGTTGATAGCCCTTGGCCTTTCGCTCAGTGGGGGGTCGATATCATTGGACCTTTGCCCATAGGGAAGGGACAAAATAAGTTCGCAATTGTGGCGGTTGATTACTTCACCAAATGGGCCGAGGCAGAACCATTAGCCAAGATTACTGAGAAACAAACTACCAAGTTCATATGGAGAAATATCATATGCCGTTTCGGACTCCCTCACACTATAATTACCGACAACGGAACGTAGTTCGACAACGCAGCCTTTGATGAATTTTGTGAAAAATGGAAGATACGTAATCTCCGCACTTCTCCATATCATCCTCAGGCGAATGGGCAGGTCGAGGCAGTGAACAAAATCATTAAGCACCATTTAAAAATGAAGCTTGGTGAATGGCCAGAACTTCTACCAGAAGGATTATGGGCATATAGGACTACAACTCGTACGTCAACGGGTGAGACCCCTTTTTCCTTAGCATTTGGTGTCGATGCGGTAGTTCCAGTGGAAATTCAAGTGCCCTCGTATCGGATCGAACAGTATGACCCCACAGGTAATCAGGAAAACCTCCGACTTCACCTCGATCTCTTGGAAGAACGAAGAAACGCCTCCCAATTACCAGCAGCCGCATATCAACAACATATTGCTCGCTATCGAGATGTTAAGGCTCGGCCTAGGTCCTTCCAGCTCGGAGATTTGGTCCTGAGGAAAAAACTCGGAGTCCCTGCTCGTTCGTTGGATCCAAATTGGGAAGGCCCTTATCGGGTTATTAAGATTGTGCGACCTGGTACCTATTATCTTGAAGACATGCAGGGCAGACCCGTGCGTCGCCCGTGGCACGTGGAGCATTTGCTACAATACTTCCCGTAGATTCGATGTGGTTCATAACGACATTTTATGAATAAAGTTGAAGATATCTTTTGGTCGCTACTCCATTTACTTGGATCTAAATAGCCCTGAAGAGAGTGCATACCATTCTCTTGACCAATTGCCTACCTTTGGTAGGGCTAAAACCACCTTTTGGTCGCTACCCCATTTATTTGGACTCAAATAGCCCCGAAGAGAGCATACGTGCTCTCTTGACCAATCTTCTACCCTTGGTAGAATCAAAATCTCAATCGATAGATCAGTCTATCTCAACGTGGACACGGTCACACGACCCCCGGATTGAGTCTAATTCATTTTTTCATGAGTTAGATGCTCGTGCTTGGTGAAAGGGTTCGCACTTCCAAAACGCGAGCAGCGCAGCTCGTGCTCGAATTAAGGGATCGCAGTCGTACACCCTAATCGCGAGCAGTGCAACTCGTGCTCGAATTCAGGGATCGCAGTCGTACACCCTAATCGCGAGCAGCGCAGCTCGTGCTCGAATTAAGGGGTCGCAGTCGTACAACCTAATTGCGAGCAGCGCAGCTCGTGCTCGAATTAAGGATCTCTGATGAGTCAACATGAGATCAACACAAAGCAAAAATGAAATATAAGGAGAATACACAACACTGAAGAAATAAATGTTCATTAAAATGGTGACCAAAAGGTTTACAAATTTCTTCTCAAAAGTAAAAAAAAAAAAAAATACATGACATAGGAAGGTGTCGAGGTCAAGGTTGGTCATCCTCATCTTGCGCAAGCTCGCGGCTCTCAGCTTCGGGACCAGCCTCAGGAGCAGGAGCGGCATCTGTTGCCCCAGTGACTTCATTCTCAGCGGCAGCCCTTTCTCTAGTTGCAGCCTCGAAAGCCACTCTGTCGAACTCCTCAACATTAAAAGTTGGAGCAATCTGCTGCATAACTTTGACCGCAAAATCGCGACCAGCGTTATACGCTTCATATCGCTCCTCGTCGTAAAGTTGAGAAGTCCGGAACTCCTGGACTGCGCGAGGACCCTCATCAGATACCATTTGAACGAGGGCCACTCGCTCTTCTTCCCAGTGGATGGAGTCATCCTTCAACTGTTGAAGTCGCTGCTGGGCCTCCTTGAGCTTGGTCCGAGCATCCTTGAGCCACCCTTCAAGCTGGATCTTGTCCTGGCAGAAGATTTCCTTCTCCTTCTCGCTCTTGGTATGGAGCTCCTGAAGCTTTGCGAGTTGGAGATCCACTGACTGAAAGCGCTCAGTCAGGGATTGGATTTTGACGAGGAGAATTTTCTTCTCTTCATCCAGCTTGGCAATCTGCACTTCCAGAGCTTTCACCAAGCGGTCCCGCCTTTGGACCTCTGCTTCCATCGTCTTTTTCTTCTTCTCCGCATCCTCCATGCTGCGGCGAGCTGCTTCGACATCCCGCCTAACACGGAGCGTGAGATCCAAGCTCTGATATAAATAAAGAGAGAAGGATTAGATTACTAGTCATCTTATTAAATCCCAAAGAGATTGGTAAAAAGGAAAAAGGTTGTTACCTGAACCAATCTCACTCCAATATCAGTGGAGAGAGCTTCTGGGCTTGGCTCAGGCAAACCCCCGAAGCCATTGGGAGGGATGTTATCAAACATAAACTTGCATATAGGATGCAAGTGCGGGGGGATAACAAAAACCCCCGACTCGAAAGGTTGGGCCACTACCATCTCGCTTGAGCCCGTCTCGCGAGCACCCACGGCACCCACGGAAGGTGTCGCAGACTCGCGAGCACCAGTAGGCTCGCATCTTATATCCTTAGGAGGGAGGCCTCCCTCCCTCCGATCGCCTTTCGACGAATTGTCGGCGACTTCGATCACTGGCTGACCGCGAGCACTTGACGGTGGAGTCGCAGTAGCCGGAGGGGGCATGTCGGATAGAGGGGTCGTGTTAACCGGAGGGGTCGTGGTCGTACGAGAAGTCGTAGCGACCCCTCCCGAGCCGACCCCTCGCGATTGAGGACCGCGAGCAGACCCATCAGCGGGAGCAGGTGCATTTGAGGGACCCCCGTTTTTCTTTTGCCTCTTCGAGGCCGTGCCCTTCAGACGGGGAAGTACCCCTAGTGCACCTCTTTTGTCGCCAACGTTCGTCATTTCTTCTCTGGAGATGAGACCCGCTGCACAGAGATGACGAGACTCTAATATGACGTTGACGTGGCGTGTAGTCGCAGGAAGCTTGTAGACTCTAACTAATTTCTCGTTGAGTCCTCCCCGCAGGTTCGGCTTCACACCAGTTGGGATTCCTGCGAACAAAAAAGAACGCACATTAAAACTCCAATGGAGCAAAGGTTTTCTTTCTTTCGGACAGATAAAACGAATGCTTAACCCACCTTCGCCAAAATGGCGATTAACGTTATGGCTTTTGGGGTCGGAGCCCAATTCGGACTCCCAGTTGCCAGAAACGTAGAACCACTTCTTTCTCCATCCCGGGCAGTTGGAAGAAGGGTTCCCCAAAATGAAGTTATTCTGGTGCCAGAAGCAGAGGTAGTACCAACCCTCGCTAGATGGCGCCTTCTTCAGCTGGAATAACCTCAAAAATTCCTCAGCGGTTAACTCCTCGTTACCCGCCTGCTTCCAAAGGACGAAAGCACTCAGAAGAACCCGCCAGCCGTTAACTATAAGTTGGCCCGGGGCAATCTTGTAGAGACGGAGGAAGTTTCGTATGAAGGGGTGGAGGGGAAGACGTACGCCCACTTTGAAAAAATATTCATAAAAAGCCACACACCCAGGTGGTGGTGCATCGGCTGTCTCCCCTCTCCCAGGCAATCTGAATGAAACAGAGTCTGGGACCCTATATACCTCTCTAAGGTTAGAGAGTCTTCCCTCCATCAAGATGGAAGAGTAACCGGAGGCGGAATATCTCCCAGCCGGTACTCTGGCGTTATTGGATTCGGAGGAATCAGGGGTTTCATCTCCCAAAGGAACAATCTCTTCGTCAGAGATTTCCGCCATTATAAAAGAGAGATGGGAGGAAGAAATGAATAAGAAGAAAGAAAAGAAGGATACCTCTGTAAAGAGGTTTTTTACTCCGGAATAGAGAAGGAAGAAGAAGAAGAAGGAAACCTCGCAGCAAATGGAATTCGAAATGGAGGATTTTTCGGCTAAGTCCGATATTTATACGCAATCATCCGGGTTGATTTGATGGACACGCGGCAGCTTCTTATCCGGCACGCCAGACGAACGGGCGCTGGCATTAAATACGGAAACACGTGGCACCCGACGCCTCATTTCTGGCGGCAGAAAAAGCTGCGCGAAAGCTGGCCATCATAAATGCGGAAGCACGTTAAGTGAATCATGTGCGATTTTCTCCCAGCACCCAGCTGTCAGCACTAGCAAACCCTTGGCATAGTTCCTCAATACCAAGGGTTTGGGGGGCATCTGTTGTAGGCAAATATAGTCTAGCGAGAAGTGAAGGATCGCGGCACATAATGAATGCGAGCAGTCAAGCTCGTGCTCGTGATAAGGGGTCGCACATCTGGAATGCGAGCAGCTCGGCTCGTGCTCGTTAGAAGGGGTCGCATCTCCCGGATGCGAGCAGCTCGGCTCGTGCTCATCAGAAGGGGTCGCATCTCCTGAATGCGAACATTCCTGACACGAGCAGCTCCCGAATCAGAGCAATCATTAGTCTTTGTTTTTGGTTTGGACAGTCTTCGTAGTTCCAGCACCCGATTCCCGTCGAGCAGCTTGTCCAATTCCTCTGTGACACCGAGCAGGGCTACACCTAGTGCGGTGGTCTCCGCCCTTTCGGTGTCTCCTTCTTTTTCGCCGGCTATGACTCCAACTACGGCTTCCGGCTTTACGTGAGTGATTAGCGCTACTACTACGCCTACCAGCAGCCCGTATAGGTCGATTTTGGGCTTATCTTCTCTTGTGGTTCCGAATCTCAAGGGATTGCTATCAAGAAACGTGATTGTCGGAAGAAGTCATTGGGTTAGATCTTGCCTCTAAGGATAAGGATCTTGTCCCACGAAATCAGCGGGATTTCGGTATCGTACACGACATCAGCGGGATCTCGATATCTTACGTAACAGATTAGATCGCTTCAGATCTATATAAAGGGATGACTCCATTAAAAGAAAGGTACACAATATTCAATCTCTGGCCTGTTTTTGCCTGGTTATTCTTCTTCTTGCTTCGGCCTGACTTAAGCATCGGAGGGCTAACGGCTGGACACCAGCCACCCTTAGTTGCTTTCTGTCTTCTTTCAGGTCCGGCAGAGGAAGTATCTGTTGGAGAGAGAGTGAACGTCCAGAGGATCCAGTTACAAAATTTGACGTTAACAACATTCTTCAAAACCAGAATCAAATACAAAAAAATTGTCCACGAAAGCCTCCAAAAAATGCCTAACCATATCAGAGAAAATGCTCATTATATGTCTTTGAAACGTGGCTAGGGCATTGCACAATCCAAATGACATTCATTTGTAGGCAAACGTGCTAAATGGACATGTGAACATGGTTTTCTCTTGGTCTTTCAAGGCGATTTTTATCTGGTTGTACCCAAAATATCCATCCAGGAAGTAGTAGAAGGAATGACCTGCTACCCTCTCTAAGATTTGATCAACAAATGGTAGAGGGAAGTGGTCCTTCTTAGTGACCAAATTAAGCTTTCTGTAGTCAATGCACACACGTCAACCTGTGGTGACACATGTTGGTATGAGTTCATTGTTAGAGTTTTGCACAATGGTTATTCTAGATTTCTTCGAAAACTCTTGGGTTGGCTCACCCATTGGCTATCGGATATTGGGTAGATGATACCCACATCAAACAGCTTGATCACCTCATTCTTGACAACCTCCATCACATTTGGATTTAATCTTCTTTGAGGTTGTCTAATTGGTTTGGCATCCTCATCCAGGTAAATGTGGTGGGTGCATATAAAAGGGCTTATACCCTTTATATTAGATATAGTCCAACCTAGGGCCCATTTATGGTTCCTTAGAACATTCAACAACTTAATGTCTTGCTCCTTGTTTAGGAGAGAAGAGATCTCCACTGAATATATTTCATTTTGACCTAAATAAGCATACTTGAGCTCATTGGGTAATGGCTTTAGATCAAGCTTAGGAGCAATGGTCAGTGACAATAGAGGTCGCAAGTCCTCAATGGTTTGGACCTGATAACGCGGCCTCCATTGGTATATACCAATGTCCTCAGTTGTGCTTTTATCAATGGTTTCACAAAATTCAGCAACAACATTTTCAAAATCAGATTTTTTCAATTTCCCAACAACATCTGTTAACGTCTGATTCTGGTAACAGGCTCCTCCAGACGTTCACCCTCCTTTCAAGGAAGCTCTCCTCTTAACCTGAAAGCCAAAGAGGAAAAGCTAAGGGTGGCCGGTGTTTGGCTGTTGGCCCTCTGAAGCTTAAGTCAGAGATGACTTCATAGTAAGATGAAGTACGTGACGTAGGCTTAGAAATTGTGTACCTTTATCATCGATGAGACTATCCATTTATACATATCCAGGTAGTCCAGTGTGTTACGCAAGCTGTTAAGATCACTCCTGATTTAAGGGGATGAGAAGCTTATCCTCCTAATTCTTAGATGAGAAGATGGCATATCCACTTTAGACGTCTAGTCGATTACGTTCCTTGATGAGAGGCTTCTGTGATCTGGAACTATGAATAGAGACGAACCAAAGATGGTCTATACGAGCTGCTAGTACTAAATAAACGACGAATACTCGGGCTCGAAGATAACCTCGTTTAACAACTGCGAACCGAGCTGCTCGCATGCGGAGATGCGACCTCTTTTAACGAGCCCGAGCCGAGCTGCTCGCATGAGGAGACACGACCTCTTTTAACGAGCCCGAGCTGAGCTGCTCGCATGCGGGGATGCGACCTCTTTTAACGAGCCCGAGTTGAGGTGCTCGCATGCGGGGATGCGGTCGGAGGTCTGAGATCACATACAAAGTACAAGTGAGGAAGGCTTGTGACCGAGCATGCTGGTCGTGACTTTAGAGAGAGGCGCGCGCTAATCGCATATTGCTCACATTCTTTAAATGACTAACTTTATCCTATAACAGATGCCCCCCAAATCCTTAGCATTGAGAAAATACGTTAAAGGATTTGTCTGTATGCGTAACCGCCTACTGGAGGAGAATCCGTACATGACTGACCAGGAATGACCCCACATTTATGAGCTCCAGCTTTCCGCAGCTTTTCGGCTAAGAGAGATGAAGCGACGCTTGCCACGTGTCTCAAAATTTAATGTTCGTGCTCGTTCGACTGTTGTGCCAAATGGAGAGTCGCCGTATGTCACTTGAATCCGGGAAAAATGATTGCCTATAAATATCGGAGTCTGCGGAGGTTACTTCATTTTCGAAATCTTGCTGGAGAATATCAGAAATCTCCTTCCTCCTCTTCTTCCTGTATTTGGTGTAACCTCTTCGTAGAGGTATTTCTTTTCTTTCCTCTCTTTTCTTTTATCTCTCTTTTTCCTTTGCAATGGCGGAGAACTTCGACGAGGAAGTCATTCCTTTAGGACATAATACTCCTGATTCTTCTTAATCGAATAATGCCAGAGTGCCGGTGGGAAGATATTCTGCCGTTGGTTACTCATCGATAATGACGGAGGAACAGCTTTTGAGCTTACGAAAAAGGTACCGGATCCCTGACTCTGTCATTCTTAGGCTGCCAAGGAGAGGAGAAACCGTCGACTCTCCACCATCGGGCTGTGTTGCGATATATGAGTATTTTTTCTGGCTCAGTGTACGCCTTCCTCTTCATCCCTTTATAAGACGTCCTTCGTGTCTATAAAATTGCCCCCGACCAACTCATAGTGAATGGCTGGAGGGTGGTAATGAGCGCGTTCGTCCTCTGGAAGTAGGCGAAAAATGAGGACCTGATTGCTGATGAGTTCTTGAAAATGTACCAACTGAAAAAAGCCCCATCCAGTGAGGGTTGGTACTATCTCTGTTTTTGTCACTGGGATAACTTTATCTTGGGGAATCCTACCTCAAATTATCCTAGGTGGAGGAAAAAATGGTTTTACGCCTCTGGCAACTGGGAGTCCGATGTGGGCTCCGACCCCAAAGGCCACAACGTCAACCGTTTCTTTGGAGAAGGTGGGTTGAGTTCTACCCCTTTGCTCGAGGACAAGCAAAATTCGATTTTTGTTACTGACCAACTCTTCTTTATGTTTCGCAGGTATTCCAATTGGGAAGAGGCCGAGCTTGCGGGGAGGACTTAATAAGAAGCTCACTAAGGTTTACAAACTTTCGGTAGCTGCCCGCAATGTCAACGCCATTCTAACTCTTCGCTGTCTCTCCGCTACTGGTCTTATCTCTCAAGAGGAGATGACGAATGTAGGGGATAAGAGGGGAGTGTTCGGGGTACTTTCTCGTCTGAAGGGCACGGCTTCAAAGAGGCAAAAGAGGACAGCGGCTGGTCCTTCCATTGCACCTGCACAACCAGAGGAGCCTGCTAGCGGCTCGCAGCCGCATAGTGCTCCTCAGGTGGAAGTGGCTGCGACCCCCCCAGCTGGTCCCCGTGGCCAGCCAATAATTGACATCGCCGATAACTCGCCAAGAGGCGATGAGGCAAGGCCAAGTCACCCTTTAAACGAGAGGGGATGCGAGCCCAATACATGTCGTGAGTCGGCTGCTCCTATTCCTGAGGCCTTTGGCTGCTTGCGAGATAAGTTCTTCCGAGGTGGTCGTAGCTCAACCCTCGGGGGCTGGAGCCTACACCATCCCTGCACACTTACATTTGATTTGCAAGTTTATCTTTGAGAACATTACCCCTGGTTCCTTTAGGGCTCTCCTAGAGCCTAGTCCGCAGACTCTCTCCACAGACATTGGAGTGAGATTAATTCAAGGTAACGATCCTTCCCTTTCTTTCTCTTCTCTTTGCTTTTTACAGACCTTATATGCTAAATGATAATACTTCTGGTTCTTCGAGCAGGGTCTGGACCTCACACTACGAACAAGGCATGACATCGATGCTACTCGTCGCATCATCAATGAGGGGGAGAAGAAGAGACTTGCGATGGAGGGCGAGATCCAAGGGAGGGATCGCCTAATAAACTCGCAGGAAGTCCAGGTCGCCAAGTTAACTGAGGAGAAGAAAATCCTCATTGCCAAGGTCCAAGCTCTGACTGATCGTTATCAGTCATTGGACCTTAATTTTGCAAGGCTCTCAGAGATACACACGAAGAGCGAGAAGGAGAAGGAGATCTTCCGCCAAGACAATATCTCCCTCGACGAGTGGCTCAGGGATTATAAGGCTCACCTCGAAGACGCTGAAAAGACCCTTGCCCAATTGAAGGATGACTCCATCCATTGGGATGAGGAGAGGATAGCCTACAGTCAAGATGGTGGCTGAAGAAGGTCCCCGTGCTGTTCTGGAGTTTCGGACTTCTCAACTCTACAACAACGAGCGTTACGAGGCATACATCGCTGGTTGCGACTTTGCGGTCAGAGTTATGCACCTAATTTCTCTGTCCTTCAGCGTGGAGGAATTCGATAGAGTTGCTTTCGAGGTCGCAGCTAGAGAGTGAGCTACAGCCAAGAATGAAGTCACAGAAGCTACAGATGTTATACGTGCTCCTAAAGCGGGTCCTGAGGCAGAGAACCGAGAAGCTCCTCTGAATGAGGAGTGAATAATTGTTGAGCTCTTAATTGTGTATATTCTAACCCCAATTCATCACTCATTATGCAAGGTTTTCATGATTTATAGACTAATCTAATGCATGGATTTGTGATTGTAGGGATGAGAGAGAGGATTCATCAATTGGAGACTTAAAGACGCCATTTACAAGTAAAGAAGATCAAAGGACTAAGCGTCAAAGGATGAAAGAAAGAAATTAGAGAAAAGAAGAAAGAAAGTAGAAGAATGTGCCCAAGACCGATCGTCCGACCGGTCTGATCACTCAACAGTGGGGCCCTATGGCCACAGTTCACTGGACTATCCAAGACCGGTCGTACGACCGGTCGTCCACTGCTCAGACCGGTCGTGCGACCGGTCCTTGAATTAAATTTGTGGACTTGGAATTTCCCAAAACTCTTTGGACGTTTTTCGAACTTTTACGACCGGTCGTGCTGGTCGTCCAGGAGCTCAGACCGGTCGTGCGATCGGTCGTCTGCATAATGATGCGTGTTCTTCAAGCTCCGATTTTCTCTGCGCAGTGCGTAACCTTACGCAAATTCTGGAAGATTCCGACGTTGCGGAGCTTCCCTACTATAAAAGGACATCTAGAGGCTCTTCTTAGGACATCGAAGAAGGGATTGAGCACGATGGGAGACGGCGGAAGTTAGATTTGGAGTTCTACAACTCTTCCTAGTTTGCTCTCTAGTTTTTATATTTTTTTAGTTGTTTCGTGTTTCCTTGGATCATGAACGGCTAAACCTCTTAGCTAGGGCTAAGAAGTGAAGCTTGTAGTGAATCTAAGATGTTTCAATTCGTTTAAGTGGTTTTAAGTTGGATTTCATGTTTAAGAACAATGGTTTGAAGTTTAATTCAAGTACTAAGTAGTTTTTCTTAGTCTTAGGATGACTCATGGATGTTTGGAAGAATTGCTTGAGTTCTTAATTGTTGTGTACTAGTTTAGACCTGTATGATCTGAGGAATCGGAATACGCTCTAGATCTGTGAATGTCATGTGGGAACTTCTTACCAAAGTTCTATTTCTGGAAATTCTATAGTATGTGGGACTGTGTATGTGATTTGAATCAAGTTCAAATCATGATCTAGTTTTGTCTTGTGACAGGATTTAATGATGGTTATGATTGTGAACTTAGTCTATTGAAATTGGGACTGACCTATGCAATTGAGTATGCTCGTCTTAGCTTGCATTGAGTGAATCATATACATTGATCTTACATATGGCAGATTGTTTAGTTTAACTGCTCTATCATCCAGCTAACAGATCTTAATTTCGATTCTAGTTGAAAAAGTGAGAAACCACAGCGAATTGAGCATCAAGGATTGCTACAAGTGGATCCTTGAACCCCTAGTGCCCTTTTATTAATTGATTACCTTCAGTTTAGTTCAAAATTACTATCTACATCAATCTTCTACAATTTTGGTTGTTAGCTTTTCAATAGAAACTATTGGAAGTATTTGTGAATTCCTACATAAGTCCCTGTGGATCAACCTCGATTTTACCGAGATTATTACTACATCGCAACCCTACACTTGGGGAAGCGAACAATAATTCTTGAGTTACTCCCCTTTCCTCTTTCGACTAAACACAAATGTATCTTTTTCCCCTTTTCTCCTTTGTAATTTGAAAGAATTTAATGAAATAGGTGTTTGTTTACCTCTTTGTCGTGCGAGAATCAATAATCGTTTATGTGCTTTACCTAATTCATGAAAATGAATCAGGCTCAATAAGGAGGGTCTAAGTGACCGTGTCCGCTTAGAGATAGGTTGACTTATCAATTGAGTCTTTGGCTCTGCCGAGAGCAAAAGATTTGGTCAAGAGAATGTTCATATTCTCTTCAGGGCTATTCGGGTTCAACAAATGGATTAGCGACCAAATTTGTGAATCAATCGAACATTTGAAGGAAAGAGAATCCATCTTTGTACAGATGAAATTACATCGAATTATGAAAAATATTAGAGTAGATGCTCTACGTGTCAAGGGCGACAGTAGGGGTCTCCTTCACATATCTCCGAGATAATATGTACCTGGTCGCACAATTTTGATAACCCGGTAAGGGCCTTCCTAATTCGGATCCAACGAATGAGCAGGTGTTTCGAGATTTTATCTAAGGACCAAATCGCCAAGCTGAAAAGTTCCAGGTTTGAATTTGTGTTATGGTAGCAAGCTATACGCTGTTAGTAAGCTGCTGCTCGAAGTCAGGATACATCCCTTCTTTCTTCCAAGAGATCAAGATGAAGCCTCAGAGCCTCTTGATTGCTCGTGAAGTCCAACTGCTCGATTCGATACGAGGGTACTTCAACTTCGACGGGAACAATTATGTCGATGCCGAATGCCAAAGAGAAAGGAGTTTCTCCAGTTGATGTGCGAGTTGTCGTTCTGTAGAGCCCATAAGACTTTAGGTAGAAGCTCCGGCCACATACCTTTACATTCATCGAGTTTAGTTTTCAAATGATGCTTGATGATCTTATTGACTGCTTCAACTTGTCCATTAGCCTGGGGATGATACGGGGAGGTTCGAATACTTCATATCTTCCATATTTCACAAAACTCCAAGAACACGGCGTTGTCGAACTGCTTTCCGTTGTCGGTGATTATAGTGTGGGGGAGCCCATAACGGCATATGATGTTTCTCCACATGAACTTAGTAGTCTGCTTTTCAGTGATTGTGGTTA
Source organism: Liriodendron chinense (assembly GCA_003013855.2). Lineage (NCBI taxonomy): Eukaryota > Viridiplantae > Streptophyta > Magnoliopsida > Magnoliales > Magnoliaceae > Liriodendron > Liriodendron chinense. The sequence continues at coordinate 2,955,266 of ML058466.1, read as the reverse complement.
GAGGTTCTGCCTCGACCCATTTGGTAAAGTAATCAACTGCTATAATTGCAAACCTATTCTGGCCTTTCCCGGTGGGCAATGGTCCGATTATATCAACTCCCCATTGGGCGAAGGGCCAAGGGCCGTCCATCGGTGTCATCTGCTCAGATGGTATATGAGGGATTGGAGAATATCGCTGGCATTTATCGCATTTCTTCGAAAATTCGATTGCGTCCGCCTTCATGGTGGGCCAGTAGTACCCTTGCCTCATTGCTTTCTATGCTAAAGATCGTCCCTTAGGATGATTACCGCATGCCCCCTAGTGTATTTCATCAAGAATGCGGTGTGTCTCTTCTGGATGGAAACACCTTAAGTATGGTAAAGTAAAGCTTTTACGTAGTAAAATTCCATTTTCTAAGTTGTACCTGGAAGCACGATAACGAATTTGTCGCGCAGATGTTTTGTCATCTAGGAGTTGTCCGCTTTTGAGGTAAAGGACGATGGGATCCATCCAACATGGAGAGGAATGCACTGCGGCTACTTGATCTGGGGCGAATTGATCAATACTCGGAGTATGGAGATGCTCGACAGAAACAGATCGTGCTAAATCAGACTCTGGTGCGGAAGCTAATTTTGCCAGGGAATCGACGAGCTTATTCTTCTCGCGAGGAATGTGAATTATTTTATATTTGCTTAGCTTTGCAAGTAGGATAAGTACTCGAGATTTGTATAAAGCCATTCACTTTTCTTTCGCCTCAAATTCGCCGAGCACTTGATTAACAATGAGTTGAGAGTCACTATGAACAAGTAAATTCTGTATCATGAACATATTCGCTAGTTTGAGGCCGACGATCAAAGCCTCATATTCCGCTTCGTTGTTAGAGACATAAGTGTCGAAGCGTAAAGCATATTGAAAATGTGATTCGTCAAGAGCGATTAGGATCAAGCCGGCTCTGCTACCGGTGGCGCATGAAGACCTATCCACAAAGAGCGACAAAGGTACCTAGTCGCTGGTCGCAGGGTGATTGCTGGAGGTGGACTCTGCTGAGGTTGAATACGTGAATTCAGCGATAAAATCTGCCACGGGTTGGCCCTTAGTGGCGATTCTCAAATAGAATGAAATGTCGTGTTCACTGATCTTAATTGCCCATTTAGTCAATTGCTCTAATACCTCAGGCTTTTGAAGGGCTTGTCTTAATGGATGATTCGTAGGTACCAATATGGGGTGGGCTTGGAAATATGGTCGTAATTTTCGAGCTGCAGTCACTAAGGCGAGAGCTAATTTCTCTATATCAGAATATCGAGTTTCGGCATCCACCATTACTTGACTAATATAGTAAACGGGCCTTTGGACCTCGGAATCTTCTCTTATTAATGCGACACTAACGGCCATGGAAGATAAAAATAAATAAAGAAGGAGCTGCTCGTGTAAAACAGGTTTGGATAAGATATGAGGTGTGCTAATATATTGCTTCAATTGTTGAAATGCCTCTTCGCACTGTTGAGTCCATACCCAGTTGGTTTTTGCAGGTAGCACGGAGAAGCTTAAAGAAAGGAAGGCACTTATCAGAGGTGAGCGAAATAAACCTATTCAATGATGCAATGCGACCAGCCAATCGTTGGACATCTTCGAGAGTGGATGGATACTTCATTTCGATCAAGGCCTTTATTCTCTCGGGATTTTCTTCGATTCCCCGCTGACTAACCATGAACCCAAGAAATTTTCCAATAGAGACTCCGAAGGCACATTTTTCGGGATTTAACTTCATCTGGTACTTTCTCATCAGGTCGAAAGCTTCCTGGATATCTGTGAGATGATCATTTGTCGTGATGCTTTTCATGAGCATGTCGTCGTCGTAAACTTCCATATTCTTGCCAATTTGTGCGGCGAACATTTTGTTGACCAAATGCTGATAAGTGGCTCCCGCATTCTTAAGACCGAAAGGCATTACTTTATAGCAATATAAGCCTTGATCGGTGATAAAAGCAGTGTTTTGACGATCAGGCGGATGCATCATGATCTGGTTGTAACCAGAATAGACGTCCATAAAACTGAGCAGAGCATGTCCTACTGTTGAATCAACCAATTGGTTGATGCGGGGAGTCAGGAAACTATCCTTTGGGTACGCCTTATTCAGATTGGAGTAGTCTACACATCCTCCATTTACCATTGGCTTTGCGCACAAGAACCACATTCGCGACCCATTCCGGATAATTAACCTCTTCAACAAAATTGACGGCCAATAACTTTTCGACCTCAGCTTTAATCACCATTTGCCTTTCTGCGATGAACGCTCGTCGGCGCTGATGAACAAGTTTATACTTCAGGTCAACATTCAGACGATGGACCACAACGTTGGGGTCGATACCTGGCATATCTTCGTGAGACCAAGCAAATACATCTTGATATTCGACTAAAAAATGAACCAGATTTGCTCGAAAGACATCGCTTGAAGAGGATATGGTATAAACCTTCTTGAATGGATTGTCTTTGGATAAGTGGATTTCAACTGTCTTCTCCCCCGGGGTACCTGATTGATGAGCACCTTCCCTCGGGTCGAACGTTGTTGCTATTGGGAGGTCCGCGAAGTCTCCTGCGATCACCATAATAGGAGTTGCTTGGGCATTTTTTCGATCTTGTACGGTGATTTTGTAACATGCTCGAGCTTCTTTCTAATTCCCTCGTATTACCCCGACTCCGCTTGGAGTAGGGAACTTGATGCACAGATACAGGGGGTGTAAAGCTGCTCCTATTTTGGTGAGAGGGTCGACCCAAAATAGCACTGTACGCTGATCTTCGATCCACCACAAGGAAATTAACAAGACTGTAGTTTTGGCTGGACTTTCTCCAAAGGTAACAGGAAGGTCGATGCTTCCTTCTGGTGTTACAACTTCGCCTCCGAAGCCGACGAGGGGAGTGGAGATAAGTTTGAGTAAATTTCTAACAAGTGCCATTTTATTGAAAGCTTCCAAGGACATCAGCGGAGCTACTTGTATCCAACATAATACGATGAGTTAAATAGTTTAATACCTTTAACGCGACCACGATGGAGTCCTCGTGAGGGAAATGAATCCCTTCAGCATCTTCAAGAGAAAAAGAGATTGGATGATGGCTAGGATTTGATATATCGGATGATTTTTTAAGCCAATAAATATGTTGAGGCTTTCGAGACGCCTTAGGAGCATATGCTTTTCTTGAAGCTTGAGAATCTCCCTCGCAAGATGGACCTCCAGCAATGGTCCGGATTTCACCAGTGGGTTCCGTATCTTCTTGTGGAGGATGATGTTGAGGCGACTTTTTTCTTTGTGACGAGGGTATCGATTCTTTTAGGTGACGGATCCTGTTATGCAACGTAATCCCGAAAATGTCCCTTCTGAATAAGAGCTTCCATGTGATCTTTCAGGGATATACAATCTTGGGTGTTATGCTCATGATCTTTGTGGAAATAGCATAACTTTCTCTTGTCTCTTTTTCAGGATTGGACTTGATCCTTGGAGGCCACTTCACATAAGATTTATGCTTTATCACCATTAATACTTTCTCAGGAGATTGATTGAGAGGTGTATAGTTATGATATTTACCGAAGTTAGGTTTTTTAGGGGAACGATCCCACTGATTGCACCGGTATTTCTTATCAGAGGAAGAGATCTCCTCAGACTTACGTTTCTTCCCTCGTATACCGTGATGCGTCAAAGCAACTTCTTTTGCATTAATGTATTTTTGAGCCTTGGCTTGGAATTCAGTCATGGTCTTAGGAGGGTTTTTATGTAGGGCGAGTCGGAATTTCTCGCTGGTGATTCTTGCTATAAGGGCAGCGAGGCCTTTGTCTTCAGTATAACCTTCAGTCTGGATGGCTTCTGTAGTGAACCGAACTGTGAACTCCTTAATTATTTCCCCATGTTGTTGCTTTAGATCAGTTAAATGAGATGCAGGCTTTTTGGTATGGATGCTTCATATGAATTGAGAGAGAAAGTGATCCGATAATTGGGAGAAGGATTCGATAGACCGAGGTTTTAGGCCTCGAAACCATGTACGTGCTACATCCTTTAGAGTTAAGGAAAAAGCCCTACACATAATTTCTGAACCATATTCTTCTAACTTCATGAGAGACCTATACGTCTCCAGATGTTCGGGAGGATCGCCGATACCTATATACGGGATGATGCTAAGCGTTCGATATTTTTTAGGCAAAGGGGCCTCCATAACCTCGCGGGTGAAGGGAGGTTCAGATTGGTGGATTGATGCAAAAGCAATAGGTGGAAGGTTAGACCGATACCGTTGCTCCATATCGGCGAAGCGATCTTCGATTCTCTTGAGATCTCCTTCCCAAGGTAAAGTGTAACTCGAGGTTTCAACAGCAGATCCCTGAGATCATTGTTGCCGAGAGGTACTGGAGTGTATAGATTGTGGAGGGGGTGCCGGAACATGATTGCCAAGTGGCATTCGATTCGAAGGAGGATTTTACTGAGTTCGTGGTTCACCTGCAGAATGTATGGAGACTACTGGTACAGATCGTAGTGGTGGCCCTTCTGGAGGTTGCTGTGGTTCAGGAAAATACTGATCAAACCGATTAAATAAGGTTTAAAGCCCAGCTTTGAGGGTAAGAAGTGTGTCTCCGACGAAACACATAATGTCATCGTGACCGCCAGATACATCGTGAAATGGATTCTGTGACGAAAGATTGGACTCTATCGGGGGAATGCCCGTCGAAGCGCTCTGAGGTAGATTGAACACTAGTTCAGGGATGTCAGGTGGAGGTCACATCTGCCTTGAAGTGGAAGGATGAGCCATCTTTTTAGGAGGCATAGTGGGAGATAACGATTAGTGATGAGAATGGATTGAATTCTGAAAGATTTCCCACAGACGGCGTCAATCTATTAACGTTTGATTCTGGTAACAGGCTCCTCCAGACGTTCACCCTCCTTTCAAGGAAGCTCTCCTCTTAACCTGAAAGCCAAAGAAGAAAAGCTAAGGGTGGCCGGCGTTTGGCCGTTGGCCCTCCGAAGCTTAAGTCAAAGATGACTTGATAGTAAGATGAAGTATGTGACGTAGGCTTAAAAATTGTGTACCTTTATCATCGATGAGACTATCCATTTATATAGATCCGGCTAGTCCAGTGTGTTACGCAAGCTGTTAAGATCACTCCTGATTTAGGGAGATGAGAAGCTTATCCTCCTAATTCTTAGATGAGAAGATGGCATATCCACTTTAGACTTCTAGTCGATTACGTTCCTTAATGAGAGGCTTCTGTGATATAGAATTATGAATAGAGACGAACCAAAGCCGGTCTATACGGGCTGCTGATACTAAATAAACGATGAATACTCGGGCTCAAAGATAACCTCGTTTAATGACTGCGAGCCAAGCTGCTCGCATGCGGAGATGCGACCTCTTTTAATGAGCCCGAGCCAAGCTGCTCGCATGAGGAGACGCGACCTCTTTTAACGAGCCCGAGCTGAGCTGCTCGCATGCGGGGATGCGACCTCTTTTAATGAGCCCGAGCTGAGCTGCTCGCATGCGGAGATGCGGTCGGAGGTCTGAGATCACATACAAAGTATAAGTGAGGAATGCTCGTGACTGAGCATGCTGGTCGCGACTTTAGAGAGAGGCGCTCGCTAATCACATATTGCTCACATTCCTTCAACGAATAACTTTATCCTATAACAACATCATTTAACTCCTCAGATAGGCTAGACTCACATTCCCCTTCATCTAGCAAGTAGTCCACAAAATTCAGCTCATGTATTTCATTTTCACCCATGGGCTACTTACATAAGTTGGAAATATTTAATTCCAATGTCATGTTGCCAAATGATAGTTTCATCATTACATTCCTACAATTAATAATAGCATTTGAGGTGGCTAGGAATGGCCAGCGTAAGATAATGGGAACTTGAGTGCTAGAGTTCGCACATGGCTCAGTGTCAAGCACAATAAAATCCACGGGGAAATAAAACTTTTCAATTTTGACAACATGTCCTCTACTATTCCCCTCGGTACCTTAATTGAGTGGCCGGCGAGTTGTCATGTGATTGCGGTTGGTTTTAACTCAACCAACCCTAATTGTTGATAAACCGAAAATGACACTAGATTGACACTTGCACCCAAATCTAATAGTGCATGCTCAACCTGAAAATTTCGAATTATGCAAGAGATAGTGGGGCTTCCTGGATCCTCGTATTTGGGTAGGCCTTGTGTTGAATTATTACACTCACTTTCTCACTAAGGAAGGTCTTCTTATGCACATTTAATTTACGTCTCACAATGCACATGTCTTTCAAATACTTGGCATACGATGGAATTTATTTGATCGCATCCAAAAGAGGAATGTTCACTGTCACCTTTTGGAGAACATTCAAAATATCTTGATACTTCATAGGGATGGTGGGGGTTCGAAGCCTAGATGGGAAGGGGATTGGAGGCTTATATGACTTAGTCTCCTCCTCTTGTTGCGACGCACAAACACTAGTCGGTTCACTATTATCTTGAGAAGTGGGCTCATCATCCAGTATCTCTACCAGTTATGGAATATTATTTTCAATAATTTTGCCATTTCTCAAGGTGATAATGGACTTGGCCTGTTCATGGTGGGGCTCAGATGACCTTAATTCTCCTACAAAGTGCACATTTCTAGGGTTACGCACTGGTTGAGAGGGAAGCGTGCCTTTCTCCCTAGCGTTGAGTTGAGTCTCGATTCTAACCATCGCCGACTTAAGTTCTTGGTTCGCTTAAATAAAGACTGATTCATTTGAGCCTGGGTATTTATGAATGCGTTCAATGCATCCTCCACAGATGATCTTTTTCGTGGGGGCACGTATCGTGCATTGTTGTGTGCCCCAAAGAAATTGTTTTGTTGAGGCCCTTGGGGTGCATTGTTGTGTGCCCCAAAGAAATTATTTTGTTGAGGCCCTTGGGGTGCATTGGGCGCATTAATTTGTGGTCCATTTTGCCAGCTAAAGTTAGGATGATTCCTCCAGTTAGGGTTAATTCCCTAGACGTGGATACAACAAATATCGCTTTTAACAACGTTAAAAAAAATGTCGTGAAAGGGCTTTCACAGCGTGCGGTGAAATGTTGTTGAACCCCATGTTGTTATAAGTGACGAACATTTTACAATGTTCAAAGAACGCCGTTAAAAAAAATCTTCCACGATGTGCAACGCATGTTGTTAAAACATTTTCAAAGGGGTGCAAAAAAATGTTGTAAGCAAATATTTTTATAGCATTAGCAAAACGTTGTAAAAAAGATCTTCAACGACGAACAATTGATGTTGTGAAAACGTCTTTCACAGCATGCATTGTATGTTGTTTAAATGTTTTCAAATAACATAGCCCAATTGGGAAAAAAAAAAAAAAAGTGTTGTTATTTACAACGGTTAATGCCTGTTGTAAATGATCAGGAGTTCAAAAGTTCACAATTGGAATGGCCCGCCGTAAAAGGAAGTATTAACAACAGTGAAGTCCCATTGTAAATAGTTCTTTTATTTTTTTGTTACCCCTATGTTCATTAGTCAAATCAGAATCACAAAATCACCAAAAAAATCGCATATAATTTAAACTATGATAATTAATGCATTCATTTGCCCATTCCACCTAAAGAAATCTTATTATTAGAAAATTTATAAATCCAAAGCACATAAATCTAGACCATACCCTATAAAATGTTCACACTATTATAAATCAGAATAGAATCAGTTTTATAATTCCAACATATTTTTCAAAAGCAGCAAATTTTGACAAAAATCTAGCTAATAAATGGACAATATACTAAGGGAGCTCTTCTTCTTCTCTACTCCTTCGTTCTTTTCCTTTCCTCTCTTATCTCTTCTCTTTGGCCCACCTAATCAATGGCATCAAAGAGCGCATAAATCTAGCAACCAATATGATTATGTCCTAGTTCATGTCAGCCATATTTTAGGCTTAGCCTCAAACATTTTGAATATTAATTTGGGGTGAAAATAGGTAAAAACGAATAGGCTTTTGCTAACACTGTAGGTTAATCCAGTGCTTGACCTACAAAACCATAGCAAGCAGACACCACCAGCATAGAGATTAATCTAGCATGTAGCCACACCTAGATTAGAGAAACGCAAGCAAAGTTATCTAGATTATAAAATGAAACTTCAAATTACATTGGAGGCTGTCATAATCAAAATTAGAGAAAATAATCCAGAAGTAGGATGAAATCAGACTTGAATAGAACTTATATATAATCAAAATTCAAGAAAATAATTTGAAATTAAAATGAAATCAGACCTCAATAGAACTGCTAGTTCCGAAGCCGTGAATTCCCAGGGTGCCACGTGCATCGAAGTGATCACCCAGCAAAAGTCCCCTATTTCAACAGTCCAAATTGTCGAAAGTGTAAAAAGTTATTCTAAGCATAGTTCTAATATGAATCAGACTTAAACTGAGCCATGGGCCTAGTTTGGTGGTAAAATGCAAAATGTCAGTTGGGAGAATGAAAGCCATGAGACCTGTGCTCATTAGTCACATAAGAACCACAAAATCAGAAACATATGGTATCAATAAGACTTTAATGTACACCATATTCTTCTTGATGCTTGAACATGAAGAATCTCTAAATCATTACCTTAAGAAACAAATGATCAGAATCACTCAAGACAAGGCACTATGGTCAACACATGAGCTAGGCACTGACACCGTAATCATCTTTATCCCAACAATTCAGGGATGGGAATTTCTAAAATGTTATTCATGCATTATGGGAACAAGTCACTTGTAGCTTGTTAAATAGGAAAGTTGGAGGACAAATCTCAATCAAGGTGGTACAGGCTGAAGAACCCATCCAACAGAAAAGAGAGACCCTGCCGATTAGATCCGTGCGTTCTTTATTCTACAAGAGAATTAAACAGGAAATCTTACTTCTAGTTTCTCATGGAAAACATTGAGGGACACAAAAAACCAATAGGGGAAAAAGTTAGAAACCATACCTTGTAGATGCCAATTCTCCTAGCCTAAACAACTTGATCCAGAAGCAAGAAATTCAAAATATGAAGGCATTGTTTCGAAGGAAAAGGAAAAAAAACCAAAAAAAGCAAGAAAAAGACAAAAATAAAGGATGGACAACACAATGCTAGAAAGATCCTGGTTGAGAAAAAAAAGGGAGCTTGATTCTTATCTCAACCATGATTTTGAGGATTGTCCATTGTCTTTTCATACTTGAGTGCCATGGCTAAGACTCTCCAAGAAAAGAGGGAATATAGTTGTCGGAATATATTTATTAATATTGATGCAGATTTAAACAGAATGCTCCAGAATAGCTAACCATTTGATGTCTGCCAATGTTAGATAAGGAAATTAAAAAACAATTGTGAATGGAGGCAAACCAAAATCTATAAGACTGAGGAGAAAGACAATAAGAAGGGATTTTGCTAGGTTTCAGAGTATTCAGCCTCTGGATTTTACCTTCAATCTAGCAGTAAAAAGTGAAAGAAAGACAAGAAAGAAATCAAGCTAATTGTAAGGAACATCTTACAATATATAAAATTTTCCAAAGACAATAAGAAGGATCATCACCTGCTCAATGATATTCACAGCAAGGAATCCTTTCCCTGAGACCTCGTCAGCATTGGCAGAAATTAAGCGAGTTACATGGTCAAATCTTTTTTGCTCATCCGCTGGAATGTCCATGAGATTCCACAACTTCATGAGTGTCTCTATTTAGTCACATAAGATTCAGACTAGTATCATGGATTCATTTCCTTCAGGCATAAATATGAATATTACTGTAAGAACAAGATTAATATGTTTTTTTACAGCTACTAACCTCATCCTCCTCAAATTCACTCTCAGAGGAGCTATCACTTGATTCAGATTTCTTTTTGGAGGTAATAGTAGGAATGTTCTTTGAGGCAGGTGCCATCATTTCAATTTTGGCCACCAAAAGAACCAGATAACAAAAAAATAGTCTAGTCTTTCTGAAGATGACTGATCTTCAAGCACACTACACAATTTAAGTCCAAGCAGTGCCAAACCAAAATGGCACACGTGTGCTGGGATGTTCATGTGGCAGTCCAATTGTCAATATTCCTGCTGGCCCACAAATCTGGGAGTGTTGGCTTTGCATATATGCAAAAAAAAAAAAAAAAAAAAGGATTTTTATATAAAAAAAAATAAAATGGTAACTGTTTGGTCCACATTCAACATGTATGTTTTGCTTACCTGATGAGTGGTTCCCCCCATGAAGATGACCGTATTCAAAGATTATGCCCATCTACTTATTAGACAGGCCCCATGCATTTAAGCTGAATGTGGATATTGGGCAATTTTATTGAAGCTGCTCACTCTTTGTCTAGGGGTGGCCTAACTGATGAGTGGACCGGCCAGAATTTTGTGCATGCTCATTATCATGGATAGGGCCACATGCCGCATATGAAAGTGCATATGGAGATAGCAGACCCTTAGAAGAAAATCTTGAGCATGGAAGTAAGTCAAAACTGTCAAGATGGATAGATTCAAGTAAATTACAATCATATAGTATAACAGACCCTACTCCAGCTGAACTACGATAATCTATAACAAAAAAATAAAAATCCATGAGATAACTAAAAGCCATCCTCATGAGTAGAATGACACAAAAAGGGAATGGTATCAACTATATAGACAATAGTCAGGAGCCCACCCGAAATATATTCTCACGCATTAAAAAGAAGTTGCATATGCAGCGTGAAACTGGAAAATCAGAAGATAGTTTGTTGCCATTCATGGAAAGTGAGAGAGCAAACAGTAGTTTGTTATCATTCATGAAAAATGTAGAGCAAACAGTAGTTTGTCGCTATTCATGGAAAGTGAGAGAGCAAACAGTAGTTTGTTGCCATTCATGAAAACTGAAGAGCAAACAGTAGTTTATTGCCATTCATGGAAAGTGAGAGAGCAAACAGAACAATAAAGCAAGGTCCAACAATCGTATGCAACAGATGCATAGAACTGGGAGCATACACTTCACTACTATAATGCAGGAGAGGGAAAGTGTGTGTTCACTTTGACTGCTTGAAAGAATGAAAATGCACCAAGGATATGAAAAAACTTATAACGATAATCTGTTCTTTTTTTAGATTGAAAAATACATTACATCTAGCATGGCTGCATAACATTAATGTCAAGTCATGGTAACAAAATCAGATAATGGTGTATGTATAAGTATCGATTTCCTATTAATTCAGTCGCAAACAATATCAAGAATTTCTAAGCATCCAACAAACTGTTGAGGAAAAAAGCAAGCTTGTTAAATAGAGTCAGAATTAATGCATCATCAACCAAGCAAATCAAGGAACAAACAAAACAGAGAAGATTAAATCATTTCTCCAACTCGAATCCCCAAATCAAAACCCCAAATTAAAACTCCTAAATCATAACCCTGAATCAAATCCTATATCATATTTTTTGTTTTATTTTTTTTTCTAGTTTGAAGGGTCAAAACAAAATAAATATTGTAATACTCCAAAATAAATCACACGTTTAAATATGCCATCCATTCAATCAATATAACAAGCAGGTTGCATACGTGCACGTTTGTTGTTACCAATATAGCATATTATCATAGGCATTACAACAAACATCCTAAAGGCAATGCATAGAGCGTTTTTAGTGTATAGAAACCTAAGATTATTAACACCATCATCATCTTTCCCTCTCTCCGAGCAATATAGGGAGGGTTTTAAATGATAACACCAACCCTTCCGCTTTCACCGAGGCTTTGAAACTCAAGTAAGCACAGACTCACTGTCTAAGATAATTAACAGCGAGGTTTAAGAAATCAGTATCAGAACATGCATCGGCCAACTCCAAAACCAAAACGTATATTAGTTCATGACCACTTATACACCACATCATTTTCAATGTTGCCTTCTTTAGTTCCTTCCACATCCACAATGCAAACCTAAAATGCATCTAACTTGTTTGACAAAATGCCAATATAAAACAGCCAGCCCATCGGATACATTGGATCATCATCTTACCATGTCCTCCCCATCATTAGAGTCCAAAAACATCCATTCGTCCAACATATAAAAAAAGTAAAGGATTTTTCTGGTCCTTTTGTTGTGTAAATCAAACCATTTAGAAATCAACACACCAGATTAAATGGATAGACCAATAACAATAGACCATTCTTTCCGTTTGGTTCTCTAAACACCCAAGTGAATCACATCAGGATGGACGAAAATCTCAGAGAGAAAACAAGTCATTCTACTCTTCAGGGCAGCTCGGAGGAATGCCCATTTACAATTTCGAGATCCATCTTATTATGAGCTTGTGAAACTGATGAACGGTGGATTTTTATGGAAATAGCAGTACGAATCAATTAGAAGATCAGAAAGTAGACATTCGGTCAGCCAGACAGAGAGAGAGAGAGAGAGAGAGAGAGAGAGAGAGAGAGAGAGAGAGAGAGAGAGAGAGAGAACTGACCTCCTTGAGCTGCAATTTCAGCAAGAAATATTCCAATCCAGCGGCAGCAGAGATAGAGGTGGGGATCGAGTGATGGGGAGTGATGGGGAGAGAGTGGGAGAGAGATCAAGGTTGGATAGAGAGAGGGGGGAAGGGATTTGCAAAATGGTGGCGAAATGGGGTTTGGACGCCTTTTTTTTGTGCGGATTGGGGCTAAATGGACGGTCCAGTCAAGGGCTCGTGAGGCACACCGTGATGTATGTGGTTTATCTACTCCGTCCATACGTTTTGACAGATCCTTATAGGGCATGATATATAAAATGAGACAGATCGACCGCCCAAGTCGACCACACCAAAATTATCAGTATTCAATTACATGCATCCAATGTTTCCTACTGGGTCTTACTGAAGTAACGCTCCTTTGTGGTGGGTCGCAAATAATTATTTATGTATTAACGATGCACAGGGTGTTTTCAATACCTTTGATACGATTATTTTAGCGGGTGAAAATTATATTTAACAGCGATTTTAACATGTTGTTAAATGCGATATTTAACAGCGTTCTTACGAGCATTTTTAACAGTGGATTAAACACGGTGTGGTATGTAAGATATATTATAGCGTTCGTCCGCACGCTGTAAATTATTTTTAACAGCATTTTTCGATCGTTATAATTTTTTTTTCACAGCATTTTTCGATCGTTGTAAATTCATTTTAATAGCGTTTTCCGACCGTTGTGGTATGTAACACATATTGCATCGTTCGTACGCACGCTGTAAATTAATTTTAACAACATTTTTTTAACATTGTAAATTCCTTTTAACAACGTTTTCCAACCAATATAAATTCTTTTTCACAGCGTTTTTCGACCGCTGTAAAAAAAATGCCTCAATTATAGCTTTCAAATGACAGCATTTTTAGAGCGAACACGGTAAATTGTACTTTTAACAATGTACATTAGACGAACGAGGTTAAAATGATGTTATAAAAACTCATATTTGTTGTAGTTATTGACTACATTTGCTTAGTCAGTGACCATGTCTTGAAAAACAGAAATTATTGGACATCCTTGTGGGTCATGGTCACTTCCCCCACAAATGCTGCAAAAGCTACTAGAGAGCCCACTTGATTTAATCATACTCACTCTATCCATTTCTATGGCCTCGATCTTTCTTGACAAACTAGCCACCCTGGCTTACACGTCCTCTTCTAGGTTGATCAAATACATCCCCCCCTCTCTTTTTGGATGGGTTTGGAAATTTCAACTTTTCGGGAAGTACCCCATGAATGTGTACTTTCTGCCAGTTTATCTAGAAAGTCCCAAGCTTCTTCAGGCTGGGTGTCAAGGAAACGACTTCCACACATCATTTCTATGAACTGGCGTGTGTCATAATTGACACCATTATAAAAAAAACTAAGCACTCGCCAAATCTCATAGCCATGGTGTGGGCAGGCTACGAGTAATTCCTTGAATCTTTCCTAAGATGGGAAAAATATTTCATTCTCCTTTTGGAAGATGTCATAATGTTCCGTTTGAGTGTATTCATTTTGTGCGTGGGAAGATATTTCTTTAAGAATTCTCGGCTCATGGTCTGCCAAGAATCAATAGTCCTAGGCCTCAATGAATAAAGCAATGCCTTGGCCCGGTCCTTGAGAGAAAACAGAAAAATTTTGAGGCGGATATGATCAACATTAATATTATTAACTTGCAGCCTTGCCATCACCTCTTTAAATTTTTTGAGGTGGAGGAATGGGCTTTTAGATTCAAGCCCATGGAACTTGGGTAAAAGATGAATGATTCACGGCTTGAAATCTATATTTTTAGCATTAGTTGGAAGTACGATGCATGACGGTGTGGTTGTGCAGACTGGTTGCAAATAGTCATGCATGATCCTATGACATGCTGGTCTATTTATAATGTCATTTTCATCCTCAAAAAGAGGATTCTCCCTACCATTTAAATTGACTGGATTTGGAATTGGATTTTCAATTGGATTGTCCTCTCGATTTTCACCATCCGCCTTGTTGTTCAAAATATGTTGTATTCCTCTTTTAGATAAATGTGAGAGGCCTATGACTAGTTCACCTAAAGTTGTAAGTTAATTGTGTTGGTCCCGGGTACAATATTGGGACATAAACTAGCCACACTACTCAATCACTAAGATTAAACAACTACACAATGTTCAAGTATGCCCAATTCAACTCAAAATGAAAAATATCCAAACACTACACTAATCAATCAATTTACACCACAAGACTTGAGCCATTTTTTTAAGTTATAGGACAACCGTATCACTTGGCTTGCATTGAGCAGGGCAACCTTACACTATCAAAAAAATGGGCAAAGGCTACGGATTATGGGTTCTGTTCGCTGCGGATAGAATCCCTAGTGATTTTGCTACGGATTTGATCCCTCGCTAAAAGCTACCACTCCAACGATCCGTAGCTAGCCTTTTGAGGGTGCCCCAAGGGTCTTTAAAGAGCCCAACACAATGTGTGTGTTTTATCTAAGCCGTCCATCCATTTTGAAAGCTCATTTTAGAGCATGAGGGCAAAAAGGAGGTGGATCGAACACTCAGGTGGACCACACCTTAGGAAACAGTGAAGATAATGTGTGTACCATTGAGATGTGGTGTGGTCTCCTTGGGCCTTTTATCTCCCTTATTTTTTGAATCATGCCCTAAAACAATCTTGCAAAATGAATGGACGGAGTAGATAAACCACATACATCAAAGTGGGCCCCACGAGCCTCATACCACACTCGCCTTCTGCCATTGCGCGGGCTGTGAAAAAAAACCCAATTTTCCCCCCCTCCGCCATCACGCTTTTTCCTCCCCCAAAAAAAAACCCACGCCCTTTTTTTTCCCCCAAAACAGACCCCACTCTCTCTGTCTCTCCCCGTCTCCATCTCCGTCTCCCTCTCCCTCTCTCTCTCGCTCCGTCGAAGAAGTCTTCAGAGATTTCCAAGGGTTGGAGGGCTGGCACGATCAAAACCCTCACCACCAGTATTTTTCTCCCATTTTTTCAAAAAAAAAATCATGTATTTTTTGAAATTAGGGGTTGAATGTTGTAGCGTTTGGCTGCAATGTCGAGGAATTCCACTAGCAGTGCGATCCATGATAAGGTTTCTTATTTTATTTTATTTTTAAATTTTCCTTGTTGGTTTATGCATGTATGATTTTGGAAGGTAGTTTCTGTTAGTGCCTCTTGCTCTGAATTCGTTTTAGGGCCTGTTTGGATTCGTTGAAACCATATGAAAAGAAAGAGGGTTGCGTGAGAAACCCTCTTTCTCGCCATTTGCATTGTTGATTCGGGCGGAAATGGAGGGAAATCAAATATCCGATGCACCCAAATTTTCCCAATCTCTCCCCGAAAAATTCCCCCTTCCCCCATGAAAATGAGATTTCATTTCCTAAGCTTTCTCATCCTATTTAACAGGGATTCGAGCTACACATCTATCCACTCGTTGACAACTTCTCCAATTGATTCAAGTGCGATTTTTCTTTTTCTTTTTTTCTATATTCACTGTCCTTTTCCAAGCTGACGCCGAGGGTAGCCTGCTGCAACCTCTGTTCGCTGCTGTCTCCACAATTTGCGGCAGTTATGGCCGCTGCTGCTGCCACTTCATTGAGCTTGAGAATTTCAAGTTGTTGTCGTCATATTCTTGTTCTCATCATAGTGAGAAATCGCAGAAGAAATGGTTGGAGGTACAGAACATTGGTGGAATTTCATGAATGGGTTTGGTAGTCTCTATTTTAGATATGGCATTCGAATGTAAGTTTTTTATTGTTAGCTATGGGCCCCACAGTGGATGGTGGATGCTCGACTAGTCTTTGGGATTGGAAGATCCCATCCACTTGAGCTAATCACGTATTTTCTGTCAATTGTGGGTATGGTCCCTTATTTACCGTCTATACACAGGCCACTGGTCGGATTGGACATGGGATTGGTGGACTATGGAAAGATGGGTCCCACGTGTATAACACATGCATTTGCTGTGGAGCCGGATCCTATAATTTATTAGAGGTTGTAGGCTTGACTTGCACATGCCTCTTTACATGGCAGTTGTTTTTATGCGTTTCCCAACTGGGCCACGTGATGAGATGACAAATTCATGGGAGCTGTATGTATTCTTGATGTTATGCCAAAAGGGCCATAAAAGGGAAAAACAAGAAAAGAAAAAAGCATGTGCTGAACAGATACTGCTATCACTGTGTAAATGATTGTAGGACATGTTCTAGCTGTTCACATTTTCATCCACCCAGATTGATACATGCACCCTTTTTTCTAATCCTAGTCATATAATAATAGTACAGTTTGTACTACTATATAACCAAAAAGTAAATAAATGGGGTCTGTCAATGAGGGTGGGTGTAAATAGTGGCCACTTAGTTTATTTATTTGCTTTTGAATTTCTGGTCATACAAGAGCTGAATGATGCATCAGATGGGTTTTTTGTGATTGATATTGTTCAGAGTGATTTGTAGGTTTTGACTGTGGTGTGAGTCTCCCACGTTATGTTAAATTATGGTGAGTAATCAACCTCATACACAGCGCACTTGTATGTTAATCTGGGTTGTGCAAATTGTGGACCACATTGTGGATGAAGCACAGTTAGTAAATAACAATGATTTGAAGAAGCCAATCCATCAATTGTATGGTTTAAAAAGAAGATGGTCAAAGGTTCGGACAAATCAAATGGTTACATTTGTGGTTGGTTTCTTTTTTGGCCATGCCCTTTCACATTGGGGTAAAAAAATTTTGATGTCTTCATTGAGATAATTGTATGTTACAGTATATGAGTCACTACTATTTAGCATGGTGTGGAAAATGCACATCAGAGAGTAGCAGATGCTTATAGAGAAACTATGACAAGAATGCACAAATCATTCCTCTTTCTTTTGTTTTGTTTTCTTTTCTATAGGTATTGATTAATCATTTGTAGATTTCTATATGTTGCTTCTAAACTTGGTAGCATGAACTTAACACCTGAAAAGACATTACATATAGCAGAACAAGATGGTTGATATCTAGTTGGCACCAGCAAATAGACCGGTTGCTTAGAGATTTGCCAACGCTTTTCACTACTATAGAAGGATTTCTTGATTTAGTCTGATTCTTTATTTTCCAATGCTTTTCACCACTGGATCCTCTTCTGACATCCTGAATGAGGGATTGGTGTCGTACGCTTTAGATAATCTGCAGGTTTTCTATATGTTCTTTTATGGATTTTCAATTTTTTTTAGCAATTACAATGAATATCAGCTGAATCTTCTCTATTTTTGTTTTACTTACCTTTTTTACTGTTGGCATGATTTTATAATTTTTTAGGATTATGTGATTCTTTTTCTTTGATTTTTCTATTACTTGAATCATTAAGTTATAGAGATTTTGTTTGATGGTTTTTCTGCCTTTCAGAGGGACCACAATCATCTCCATTCCAAATTTATACAGCAGAAATGCTACTATCCACCTCACACAATTGAAATTCTGTTCATTTCATTTCTAACCGTATATGTAGCCAACATGTACGGTGATTCGGGACTGATAATGTGACCAATCACAATGGGAGGAAACTCAAAGATGAAGGGATCATCAATTACATAAAAAAGGTAATCACTCTTTCTTCTTTTCTCATGCATGCTTGTTGATGTGAACCATCCAAATCTACGAGTTATCTCTGGATTCGACCACGGACAGAAGACTGAATCAATCTGATAATTTTAACTGTTCGAACGATCTCATACAAAGTCCATGGTTGGACAGTTGCTTGCTTAATACGTTTATCTGAGCAGGTGAGAGAGCACAACGGCGTGGTGTTTTTTTTTTTTTTTTGGATGATCTTAGCCGCCCATTAGAAGACTAATGATTATAGAAATGGAAGGAGATGACAACTCTGGATGTCATAGAGTTGTTTGTATCAAAATTACCAAGGAAAGGGAGGGAATAAATATTAGAAACTAGGAAAAGACTAGTATAGGTGTGTATATATATGATTTTCCTTATGGAAAACATTATTGGACATTTTATCCTTTTCAACAAGGAAAGCTCTTGTTTATATTTAGCTGTGTACCTTCTTCGCCTGTCTTTTACTCTAACTAGCTTCTTTTTTCATGATGGATTTACATATACAGTATCTTATTTGATACAAAGCTGATTTGGGTTTTTCTCAAACATCAGGCTTTTGGAAGAGTAACTTACAATGGCCATGGGATGGAGGAGTTCGTCCTTCAAAGGACATCTGCTTATATTAGTCAACATGATCTTCATATTGGGGAAATGACGGTGAAAGAGACTTTGGCTCTCTGCTTGATTCCAAGGAGTTGGGACCCATTACGGTATGTTGAAGTGAACAGTTTCAGTTATGAATTGTGGGAGGTTGTGGAATTTGAATTATAATAGTTTTGGTTTCTGAAACTATTTACAGAGATGTAAGATGGAGTTTTCAACAAGGGAAAATGCATAAAAAAATTAAGCCCAGTCCCGACCTTGATGTCTTCATGAAGGTGAAAATCAAGAACATTCTTTTCAACCTTCAGGAAAAACTCCTGTTTCTAACATAATTTGAAGCCTTCTTTTTCTCTTAGTTCAGTTTGCATCAGGGCATCTAAATCATTGATGAATATTCACATCTCTTTGCTAACAAGGGAAAAAGTAGTTTTATAGGCATCTTTCAGACACAAAAAAAATCATTTTATAGATTGTCAATGCAACACTACCATGCGAGTTTTGGTGGACTGCCTAATTTAGCAGAAAATAATTTTGATTTAGATGTTTTTTTTTTAATAGGCTTACATTAAATTTGGTTATGTTTTGTGTAGCATTTCAAAAAGTAGCAAACGTAAATGCATTGTGTCACTGAACTCTGATTGGAGGATCCTCCAATCAGGAAAATGTTTGAAGCATGGCGCTTCTACTTCATTATATTGCAATTGGAGAACTAACAAGAGATGTACAGTATTGAATCTGCTTTAGGTGGAGCCTACCTCTGGCATTTTGAAGTGATTTGTTTTTCTGCTAACCAGTCATTTCATGGGAGTTGCATTTGACAGAAACCAGATCTGCTACAAGCACTTCCATTTTCTGCTGAAGGCCTTATGACGGACATTTTTTTAACAGGTAAAATGTCCATTGATTTAAACACATACATGTAAATAGAGTATAATAGCATGCTTAGTCATCTTTGATACATACATATAGACCATAAACATGAGGAGAAATGATCACATAAGGAACTTGAATGTGAACTTCCACATAAATCCCCACCTTTTTTTAACAGGTAAAATGTCCAATCTTGTTGCATGCTTAGTCAACAAGCTGGAACTGATTCAACATCTGAGCTGTCCATCAGGTAGGCCCCACTGTGTAGAAGTGCTCTCCCATTCTCACCATGTGGGCATGTATGAAATAAGTTAACCAAAGTTTTTCTACCCATCTGTTTTTTTCATGTATTGTAGCCCACCTGATGAATGGGTGGGCCTGATTTTTGGGCGAGGGCCATGTGGGCACATGGTCAACATCTTGACAGGATGGGATAACATGCATATTGGAGCCCAGACCTGCATGAATGTTAAGAAAACTCCAATTTAGCTTTTTTAGTTTGATTATTGCAATTCAATTCCACATGCATCCAAGAACACCCAAAAGTTCTGGTACTGACCGATCTTTTGAACCGCTACTGATACGATCTACATTGCATTGTAGTTGAAGAAGTACTACCAACCGAGAAAGAGCCACCGGACTGTCTGTGATCCTCCAAGGAACCGAGGTTCCTCTGTATGGTGCAGGAGCTAGCCTAGCAGTATCTGACAATGTTGATGACAAAGTCCCATTGAGGATTGAATTTGAGATCCGCTCACAAGGAGATGTAGTGGGAAAGCTGGTTAGAATGAAGCATCGCAGGTACATCTCCTGCGCCATTGTCAGTGACACTACTAAAACTAAACCCATCAAAATCTCACAAAATTACAGTGGGCCCTAGGAAGTTCTTAATTGTGGACGTTCAATCACTGCTGCCTATGATTTGGATTTGCCTTTTTTTTTTTTGGATCATTCCCTAAAATAATGATCCAAAACGGATGGACAGCAGCAGCTAGCAGCAGCAGCAGCAGCAGCAGCTAGGGTGACAGGCATGCTAAGGTGACAGGCATGCTTCTGGAGATGGACCAGACTGAGGTGCTGCACCTATTGGCGTCTCCGGAAGCTTTAAAGGCGAAGGTGGCAGCAGCAGCAGGTGGCTGAACCCCAACTGATCAACTATCGGCACTTTCTCTGAATGACACGCTCGTTTCCTGAGGCAGGTTAGTTCTGTTTTCTTCATCCATCTGTGTGTGGGTTCATCAGCTTTCTGAATTGAAAGGCTCATCAGCTTTCTGAATTGGGTATTTTATATGAATATAGGTCCTCTTGCTGATGACATGTTCCACTGGCAAGAAACAATTATGGGTCCAGTTGTAGGTGGTGTATTTCTGTTAAACCATTCACTTCCCACCAGGTTACCCATTCAAGCCACCTAAGGTAAATCTCTAATATGCATATGACCACATCTGTTCATTGACATGGTCCATCCGAACCGTAGGACTAGACAGGGAGCTGAAACAACCAGAGAAATTGCACCTGTTGGATTATCCTAAGCAACCAACAGAGATCCTATAAAAGGAAGGTTAATCTATGTTAAAAGTATATCATGCCATCCTACCAACAGAGCGGGTTGAAAGTGAAAGAATGCGAGTTGTTGAGAAGGAACTTCAGTGATACTGGGTGCTTCGGCTTTGGTATTCGGGAGCACATTGATCTTGGAATCAAGTTGGTTCTTTTAGCTACGATGCATGTGTTTTTTTTATTCTTTGTCCATTTGCTTATCATGGTTGTACCAGCATGGCATGAAAGGTCTGAGATCCAATCCATCCATCAGAATGACACCACTATATTGACGTCCTAGCCCAAGAATCAGGTTGACCCACTGGTCAGTTGGCGCACAGTTTGCAAAATAAATGGACAGCTTGGAAGGCTTCACTGAAGTTTTCAACCCATTCACCTGTCTTGCAATATTGGGGTCCACATGCTGATTGGACCAGATTTTATTTTTGGGAAAGCATGTGCAAGGTTGGGCCAACCTGATGGATGGATTAGATCTCACATGTATGTGGGTCTAATTCTGTCCAAATTTTGGACAGTGTGTGGGACTTAATTATGGCCACCGGTTGGGCCCTCTTTGACCCTCAAATCAGCCTAGCTAGACCATGTTTTGGGCCCACAAAACTGTCTAAGTTGGGCCACGTTTTGAGCACACCAATATGCCTGATTTGGACAACGAATTGCACTCAATTTTACTCATTTTGAACAGTGAGATTTGGTCTCAAAACTGTTGGAGTTTTTTGGTGTCTCACATCAACCGTGTGGCCTACATATATAGGCGTGGATTGTTCAAACATGTCCCGCATGTACAGAATCCTTCGAATGGATTGGTATGGCTCATTTGATGATTGCTATGGGACAACATGGAAATTCTTGAACCTCTGTTGATGTACCCTTAGTTTTATGAACTGTCACCAGTATGACTTTATACTCTCATGCTGATGGGTGCTGAACGTTTGTTTTAGATTGGCATCTACGCCGGCAATGTTTAACAGCACGCTTACAGAGGATGAGGAGTTCTTCTGTCCAGTTGATGGATCCATAATGATAACAGGTATTTGGAGAAAATAATGCCATTTTTGGATTGTACGGAATATGAACTTAAGTTCCAGTACCTTGCTAGTTATTTTTAGGACTGGCGTAGCTGGTAGATAAATTAAGGGCCTAGATCTGTTTATTGGAACTGAGGATGGTCTTTCTGTTTTTTTTTTGCATCCAGCTTTTAGATGTGGCTGTTATTTTTTGTTATTATTTTAATACTAAGCAGTTTATGATCGATTTGCTGATTGTGCTTCCTTGTCAACTTTCAGAGAAACCATTGGATGGATTCCATATAATTGTTGATGCAGGGAATGGAGCAGGAGGGTTCTTCGCGGTAAGCTTATACATTAAATATGAAACTGAAATTTCCAGGATAGTTGTTGATGCACTGATATCTCCTATTTTATCTCAAGTCAGTCGTGTAAGTGCAATGGTTGCTGTGTATTTTATCTCGCCAAACAGGTCATTATATTGCTCGTGAATTGATTGTGAATTGTTTCTGTATTTTCTTAAATATCCATTTGCTTTAAATATCTCGAACATTTCCCAGGGGGATTGGATGAAACCATTCGGGCTGAAATTAGAGCCTTCTCATGAATCGGCGGTTGTACAAATCTGGTGTACAAATCTGTGCAAATCTGACTGTATCTTGTGCATCCAAGGTGTGTAAATCTGACCGTATAATTGTGCACCAAATCTATACAAATCTGACTAGACACGCATGAATCTGAGCTGCCAACAGACAGTTCCCACCAAACAGATGCTCTTGACAAAAAATATGATCTCGCTGATCAACTGAGCTACAGTTCATGAATGGATTAATGACCATCCTTATGTTTCTAAAATCATTGCCTATTTGTTGAGTGGGTTTGTCTTGATTTTTAGGCAGGGCATCTACTAGCAGCTACCTGATGAAGAGGACTCACATCACTGCCTGGCTTTCATGTTCATCAACTGGTCTTTCCTTTGAACTCTCTCTCTCTCTCTCTCTCTCTCTCTCTCTCTCTCTACCTTTCGCTGTCATAGATTAATTCACAGAAGATAAGAAAAATAACCCAAATAACTCATATTTTAATTTTGAGTCCGGATCCTCTGTTGGCTACCAAATAGGAAAACCTTGTTTAGACCCTTTTTATTGGTCCCCGTGATCACATAGGTCTGCAACCATGTCACATTTTCAGTGCAACCTGACCACATTGACGTCATGCAGTGGATGTGGACCAATGAAAAGGCTCCAAACAGGGTTTTCCTGTTTGGAGCCAATGGAGGATCCGGACTCATTTAATTTTAGACGAACGCCTACAAGCATTTCCAAGCCCACAAGTGTGTGCAAAAAGCTCATGTGCATGCCACACATGTGCTGGCATGGCACGATAGGTCCAATATCTAATCCATCTATTACGATGGCACCACTATATTGGTGTTAGCGCAAGAGTAAGGTTGACCCACTGGTCAGTCAGGCCACAGTTTGCAAAATAAATGAGCAGCCGTGAAAAACTTGGATGAAAACATGTAGAAGGTTGGACCTACCTGATGGATTGGATCTTGCATCCGTGTGATGCTGGCATGTGTGACGTGTACATGAGCTGACTTCCCAAGGTTAGTTGCATGGTGACCTATATACTATGGGGCCTGCTAGATGAGTGGTCTTGATTTTACATGCATTGGCTACACGTCTTGATGGGACTTGATTCCTATCCCTTGAAATAGGACCAACATTGTTCACTCTAATTATTGACTGTTATAGGCAGTGTGGAGGAGTAGGTCTTGGTATCATGTGCTTCTGATAATCATAGATGGACTAGGTCTGCCTTTTGTTTTCCCAATGTTTTAGAACTCAAGACAGGACAGGATGGTCTGACTGGAACCACGCACCAAAATTCACTTGGCTCAACCTGCTGGGTCACTGTTTTCTTAAAGAAAAGAAAAATTCACCCGTCAAGGTTCAAAACCATGACTTGATCTACTCGCTAATCAAATTCCTATACTCCTGTGCTAGGGAGTGAATTCTTTCTATTTCCTTTTTTTAATGATTTTAAATTATAGAGACTATCTACTATCACAAAAATAGGGTGAATGGTGGGTTTTTTCTTTGGAGTAGTGCAGCAGAATGGGTTTTATTGTCCATTTTCTGTTTTAAGATCTTGACGGATTTTGACGTTCTGAAAGGGTTTTTTTTTTTCTACATATCGATATCAGAGATAACATAAGGACGTTGCGGCAAAAGCAAGCAAAAGAAATGATTGTAAGTTAAATGTATTTGTACAGAATGAGTAAGCAAATAGTATTAATCACCATTTTGATTTTATGGACTCTCAGCTTAAAAAATTCGGTGGTGGCTACTGCTTTGCATTAAAGCTATTGAATTATCATAGAATGAGTTAAAGTTTGCTTGATTTTTTTTTTTCAATTTTGTAGGAAACTATTGGCTACCACGTAGCATGACTAATTATGCAATTTGAATGAAATTCATATTTCATTAGCCTTGATGCCAAAAACTGAAAAGGAAAAAACTAATCAAATTCATGATTATCCACCAGGATGTACAATAAGGCGATCTCATATTATGAGTAGGCACTTGCCCTTTTGATCAGAAGTTTGAGCACCTATGTAGGTCTGGCGTATGGTTATCATTTGCAGGTATACTCTTTTAAGCCTTGGAGGCTTTTTTGAATTTCCAATTATTTCCTTTGTATAAAGAGTTTTTTTATTTTATGCATTTGCTTCTGACGAATACAGTTGTGCTTAATGCAGTCTGTATGCATTTGGAACCTTTTACAGTCTCCAAATTATAATAGTATTGTTAGCATACATCTCTTCAGTGTTTAAACATCAAAGCTTTGTTAGTTTTGCATTCAGGGTTTGTGGTTAAAACCCAATGATCAAGTTTTGCACAAAGATGCTAACTTTGGCGCATGTGGATGAATGTCACCGTGTCACCGATCAGAACAATGAAATTTAATGTCGCTAACCTGCAATAGTAAGTCTCACTTGTATTAGAATTTATGAATTAACTTGTATATATTTGCAATACTAAGTCTTGCTTGTATGTTCATCGGTCATGAAAGTTGTCTTTGAATTTCTAAATGGATTGATCTATCAGGGCATGTACTAGCTTGTATGTTCATGGGTTTCGAAAGTTTTGTTTGAATTTCTAGATGGATTGTTCTATCAGGGCTTGTACCAGAAACGGCTAGATATGCCGTTGTTATTTTTAAAAAAATTAAAGACACTAGCTACGGATATAGTCCGCAGCCCTTAAAAGTAATCCGTAGCGTTATGTAGACAAAATGCTACGGATCGGATTTATATAGCTACGGCCATTATCCGTTGCCGAAATATATAGCTACGGACTATATCCGTAGCTATAGCTTAAAAGGCTATGGCTACAGCACCAATAGCTACGGACCGGATACGGGCCCGCTACGGATTATATCCGTAGCTATAGATGTATAGCTACGGATATAATTCGTAGCCTTTGCCCCATTTTTTTGTAGTGTTATGTCACATTCTTCTGGTGTGTTTCAAAGATTGAAAAAAATAATAATAATAATAATAATAATAATAATAATAAGGATTAACTAAATAATCAAACCAAAATTATAAGGCAAAGGCAGCTCAACCGACCATTTAATGTCCACAACCAAATAATATCAAAAATAAAAGAAAAACTCTACTACAATGATCCTTAACCATTTAAGGGAAACCGAATCTTAGAGGCGGCTCAGCCGACCATGAAGAAATCTCTTGAATCACTTAATTGGAAGAGAAAACAATAAAGAAATGAAATAAAAGGGATTTATATCAAATATTCAAGGCGGCTCAACCGACCATGGAGAAATCTCTTAAATCACTTAATTGGAAGAGAAAACAATAAAGAAATGAAATAAAAAGAATCTATATCAAATATTTAAGGCGGTTGTGCCGACCATAAAAGGACAAAAAAAAAAGAAGATAGAGGGGTTGAGGAAGAAATTACCCGATTAGCTTACTTATACAAACTTTCAATACCATCCCCGGCAGCGGCGCCAAAAGTTTATTTAATTTCCTCCAAGTGCAGAGGTTCAATTGTAATATTCCTGTGAGTATATGGTCAATCCCACGAAGACAATCTACTGAGAAAGCTTCCCACAAATCAATTAAACAGGTAATGCAAATAAATATCAGAGGACCAATCCCAAAAGCGATTGTAGATTAAGGATTTGGATTGATATGAAAAAATCAAACCAAAGAATCGAAGTTTCACATACAGACTTAACAAACCATCTATCATAACTGATAATGATAACTCAATTAGATCAGAGCACTATGGTTTGTTTAGTTTGAAGGTTTAACAATTAAGGCATACAAAAAGAAGTAGAAAACTGTTAGGGCTTAGAAATCTCAAGTTCTACATCATTAAATCATACTTCTAAGCTCTAGGGATTGTAAGCATTTTAGATCTATGTGATCACAAATCAAACAATGTAGAAGGTCAAAAGCCTCTCCTATCTAAGAAATCCGTATTAAATATATCTAAGCACCCAGCATATGGTTCTCACATGATGGATCAAAATTTTCCTAATACATGACAACATGTATCAATTTTAAGATTTCATCATGGAATCATTAATGAATCACCATGATAGAAAATCCATTGAATCCATGTGCTTCCCTTCTAGCTTTGTCTAGAAGAGAATTAGAAACACATGTTTAAAAAGGAAAATGGAAAAAAAAAAGAATAAAAAAAAGAGGAGAAGAATTGCAAGAATAAAAGAGAACTTGAATTAATCCAAAGAAATTAACATATTAATGAACTTGCATGAATTGAAAGTAAACTAATAAATTAATATAAAATATTCCAGCAAAAATCTCTCTCTTTGGAAACTCCTAGGAAGGAAATCTAAAAGAAAATGGAAAACATTGGAATACAATTTGTGAAATTCGGTTCTCCTTTTATAGACTCGCACAGTCTCGAAATTCGTAATTCAACAGCCCCAGGGTTATTTTTACACTTTCTGCATATTGCTTTTCTAGCCTTGTAGTTTTGGATTTGGACTTTTCAAGACATTATCTGTACTTTTCAAGCATTATGCAACTTCTTTTGATCTTCTTTTATCCACATGCTCAAATCACTCTCTTGGACTTTAAATCACTTTTTTAGCTCGAATTCATCAGAAGTTCCCCAATCACTTATAAACATGAAAACACATTGAATTAAATCACTTTAGTCACATAGTTCATGTAAATGCAAGATGAAAGTGGGGTTAAATATGCAAAATTTATCACCTACCACTAGCATATATTCTAATCAAGCATGAATAATTAAGCAATAAAACCATACAAAGCTAGATTAACAATGTGCTCAAATCATTACAAACTAAAGCATGTATAGTGGTTCAACTTTGGGTCTACTCCACTCCCGGTTCAAGTCCTCATCCCTATGAGCACACCGACATTCACTAGGGAGTTTAAATCAGGTTCCTCCCAACCTAGGTGCTTCAAATCGGTTCCACCCTACCGGGGAGTTTGACAAGGTTCCTCCCAACCTATGACGGAGATTTTAAGGTTCATCTCTCAACCTAAATATTTGCAGGTTCCATCCAACCCAAGAGTTTGAAAAGGATCCTCCCTACCGTTCAGTTCTAAACCTATAACCTAGTGTATGCTTCCGCTGGAGGCTCCCTTTAGAGACTAGTTCTAGTTTGTAAATTTAAACTCTCACATTCAATCCTCCCTGAGGAAGGAGTGCAACCGGACTCTTAAATTGATAACTTACTTGTCGGATGAGCCCCTTATTCAGCGCCTTCTTGGGTTGCTTGATCTTCGTTCTCCCGTGCTTCAATTGACTTTCCTTTGCTCCTCCGATCGTGTTACCACTGCATTGCTAATGCTTCAGCTCCACTGATCAATCGCCTTACATTTGATCTTCTTGAGATGCCTAAGGTGATAGGAGAAGGTGTGAATTCTCTACAACTAGTAGGAATTGGTTGCCTAGAGGAATTCCACCCAGTAGGATCTTTAGAGAGGTTTAGACAAATGATCTACCTATGGTCAAGGTGCCTAAAACATTTAAAGATGAACAGAGAGCAAGAACATCTTCATGTGAGCTTTGAATGCTCTATCTTATTATTAAACACAAGGAAGATGACTTGAAATGCTTAGAATTAGAGCCTAATAGTATCAGCAATTAAGGTAGCTTCGAATGCACTAATATATCTCTCCTTACCCTCAAAATCAAGTCAAACTATTTTATAAAGAAAGTTTTAATTGATAGAAAGTGACTTCAAATGGCTAGTAGCCGATTGGTCGAGACCGGTTGGCCAGGGGTCCACGACCAGTCGTCTATAGAGGACCGATCGGTCTAATAGGGCCTGGACAGTTTAGTTTGGTTACTGTTGATTCTGGGTCGGTCACGACCGGTCTAATTGCCCAGCCGACTGGTCTTGATCGATCGATTTAAGGCCTTGGGACGTTTTTGCTAACTGTCCCATTCTACTCACTGACGACCGGTCAACCATGGGTTTGAACTGGTTGACTGTGTATGTTTTCTGCTGTATTAGTTTGACTAATTTCACAGTTACACTTGCAACCTCTTTCGCCATTCTTTGGGTGGTCTTTTTGGGACACTTATGGTCAATCTAAGATGACTACAAGTATGCCTAATGCGTCAAGGTCATCTAGGGGTTTGGGTTTTGGTTTTGGTTCAAGGTTTAAGGCTCACTAAGGTATCTCTTTTACTTGTTACTTTCCTCGATGCAACAGGTTAGCTTGAGTCTTTGATCTTCGTCTTCTTTAAGCTCAATCGACACTAGACTCACTGACTTATGTAATTGACAAATAAGGTCCACTAGTGTGCCACATAAAAGTGCACTAACACTTTGTTGCTGATGAAATGAGGTAACCTATGCCAGGTGCCTGAGACTATGGTGCATCTCTCTAAAACAGTTGTGATGCTTGCTGCTATGGAGTTCTTTGGCCCTGTGACTATATGGTTTATAAGTGCTAAGCACAAAATGTGAGTGCTAAGCATAGTATAATTGTCAAATTTCGTAGACAATAGTATAATGCATGAGGTTGTGTGAGCAATCCAAGTTCTTTGAGAAGACAAGAGTCAACCTTAAGAAACATATCAAGATCAAGATCATCGACTCTACAACAAAAATTACGACAAAGGTTTAAAGATAAACTATATATGCCAAAGGTAATATTGACCATAAGGATGACCCTAGGTTAGGTGATTTCATATGACTTTTAAGTTAATCAATTCAATCTCTTTTAAAGTCATATTTTAAGGAAATTCGGCTAGCCTAACCCCGTATTCGATTAGCCTAAGAATCTTCGGCCTAGGAACTTCGGTCAAGTTTTCAGCAAGTGTAATTGCAAAATTCAAAAGATGTTCGGTCAGCCCGACCCTATGTTTGGCCAGCCGAACAAGCTTTGGTCAACCCAAGAACTTTCATTCAAGTTTTCAGATTTGAAACTGATTTTTGGACCCAAAACTCGGGTTAGCCCGACCCTATCTCAGGTCAGCCGAAGTTCACTCGGGTCAACCGAAGTTTGAACAAATTCTTATCTCGTGAAATTTATAGCCGTTGGGATAAAATGATTGAATCTTAGGTCAGCCGAAGTCAAATTTAGGTCAACCGAAAGACCTAACTTTTTTGCTATAAATAGGTCTTTCTTCTCTCTATTTTTTTATTAAGAAAAAGCACGAAAATATTATATCTCTCTGGTGAAAAAGCCCTCCATTATAGTCTAGCTATCTGATCCCAATTCCTAGTTTATTTTATAGCTACCTCAGTTCTCTTCTCATTTAATTTGATTGTGTAAAGAGAAGATCATTCTCATACTAGAGATAAGAGAACCGAAATTGTTGCTTTTAGGGAAACTCTTTTTAGAAATTTCTAGATCCATCTTGTTCGAGCTTTATTGTTTTATCTTCTTTA
Source organism: Liriodendron chinense (assembly GCA_003013855.2). NCBI lineage: Eukaryota > Viridiplantae > Streptophyta > Magnoliopsida > Magnoliales > Magnoliaceae > Liriodendron > Liriodendron chinense. The sequence goes on along the minus strand of ML058466.1, from coordinate 2,925,273 downwards.
AAGATCGGATCGCTGCACCATTGAAGCTTCATCTCTGCTAAGCTTCATCATCTTCTATAAGAAGAATGGTAATATCTTTCTATACGTTGGGTTTTGTTTGAGATAGCTCACGAAAATATCAAATCAGGTTGTTAGTGATTAGCCTGTGAAGATCACTTAAGGTTTTGTTGTGATAAGTTTGTAAAAATCACAATCTCTGTATCAGGTTTAAAGGTGAACCTGTGAAAATTTTTATACAGTGGAAAGTCAAAATTACAAGGAGTGGTAATTTTAGGAGTAGAGTAGGTGTAAGTTGGTTTAGCACCGAACCACTATAAGTCTCTATGTCGTGATGATTGTTTAATCTTTTATCTTCTTATGTGCCTGATTGCTTATAAAACCTTAAATCGTGACATAAGGTTGTCCTACTTGGATTTCTAAGTGATACAAGGTTGTCCTACTTAGTTTACTAAGTGAAAGGTTGTACTACTTAATTTTTAAGTGAAAGGTTGTCCTACGATTTAATCTAAGGTTTCAAATTGCTCTCTATTTGATTATTTACTTTCAGATTGGTTAGTTGCATATTTATTCTTGCTAATCTTGTGATTAATACTCGAATTTGTTTTAAGATGGCAAGAAGTAGAATTGAATTGTGTTGTCTTATTCCCCCCCCCCCCCCCCCCCCCTTAGGACATTTATAGCTCCGTTTTTTTTCATGGTTGTTGTCAAGGAGATTTATAATGTCGAGCGATATGCCCTACCTTCCTACAATTGTGGTAATTTCTCATGAATCGTGACTGTTGTAATTCCTGCATTAGGTTATTGATTGTCTTCGTTTTTAGCCTCTTATCTTGATTCATTGTAGTGCATTTGGTGCAGCATTATTCTTGTTTCTTGCTTCCTCTACTCCAGCTTCCTAAAAAAACTCATTATTATCTTGCTCAATTATTTATTCACTACTTATGTGTACGTTTGTAACTCAAATGCAACTATCTTGGTGTGAATAACTCCCTTCAACCCTTGCTCAAGCTTACTAGCCTTCAATGTCTTGTCTTGGACCATTTGAGGAGCACAAGGAGAGAGTTCCAAAAACTTAACTTCATACCAACTCACTGTCATGCTCCCTTGCTCCAATTATAGTAATTTCTTGTGAATCATGATTGTTGTAATTCTTGCGTTGGTTTATCGGTTGTCACCGTCTTATACCTCTTGTCTTGATTCCATTGTGGTGCGTTAACTGCAACATTATTCTTGTTTCCCACTTCCTCTGCTCTCGCTTCTTCTAAAACTCATCATTATATTACTCAACTATTAAGGATATTATTCACTACTTCTGCATACATTTGTTACTCAAATGCAAGTATTATGGTGTGAATAGCTCCCTTCAGTCCTTGCTCAAATTGCCTTCCCTTCAATGCCTCATCTTGGATTATGTGAGGAGCAAAGTGAAAGAGTTCCATAAAATTAGCTTCATACTGACTCACTGTCATGCTTCCTTGCTCCAATTGTAACAATTCGTGACTACTGTAATTTCTGTGTTAGGTTATCAGTCGTTGTCTTCTTCTAACTCAACTACGGTGCATTTGGTGCAACATTATTTTTTGTTTCCTGCTTCCTCTACTCCCGCTTCTTTTAAAACTCATTAATATCTTGCTCAATTATTAAGGATTTATTCACTACTTTTGTGTACGTTTATAGCTTAAATGCAACTATCTTAGTGTGAATAACTCCCTTAAGCCCCTACTCATCTTGGACCATGTGAGGAGCAAAGCGATAGAGTTCCATAAATTTAGCTTCACACTGACTCACTATCATGCTTCCTAACTCCAATTCATATACTCATTCACCTTTTAAAGCTTACTGTTCCTAGAAAAGTACTAGTTGTCAAACATCTTGGAAAATCTGCCTGGTCCAAATCGTCCCTTCTGGGGTCACTCTCAGTGTTGTCCTCCACCAACGGTCTACTTTAGCTTGTAACATAAATGTTTTTAAGGTCACCTTCTACTCATCCGAACATCCCATTAAATTGAATTTCTACATTCTTTTCGTGGATGTAATAAACATGACTTTTATAAAAAGAAAAAATTAGGAAAAATTTAATAATAAAGAAAATAGTATACCTTGCTAAAATTATAGAATTGTACATAAAAATTTATTCAAAATCCCAATATTTACTCAACAACATGGAATTTTGGGTACATAACAATGCTATATAAGATTTTGGGTGGTTTGCATCCTATAACTTTGAAATTTTAAGATCAGTTGTTGATCTAATTCTTCATAATAATTCAGATTAATATTAATTGCAAAAAGGTCGTGGATTAAAAATATTTAACAATTTCTTCTCAAAATTTTAATTTACACGTGTATATATCGGTTTTGCACAATATTTTGTAGATGGATTTAAAAATTTAAATAAATAAATGAATCATCAATCCTAACATTATAATTAAAAAAATCATAAAGTTTTACAAAAATCAACATGTTAACAAAATAGAAGAAGAAACGAAAAAATAAATACAATATAGAGATAATTTAATCACATAATATATAATTATAAAAAATAAAACAAAAAAAATATTTTGGAATAAAAAAAAATTCCCTCACCTGAGAATTAAGTGCTAGAAAAAAAAAATATATTTTCAAATTTTTTTCTTCCTTTCTTGTTTTCTTCTTCTCCACTCTCTACTACATCTAGTAAGGGACGTTGGCCAACACGTCTAACAAGTTCATGTTTTCTCTTATTTCGTTCATTTTTTTTGCTCAAAACAATAACAATCCATGCTAAAAAATTAATAAGATATTCATAATATATAATTGTTGTTTTCAGCATTAGAGATGTTGTAACGCCGTTGAAATCAAGATCGAGATTCCTTCTCATGATGGTTTGTTTAGATGGGATTCCATGCGAGATGTGCACCGTATATATTGGGGTCCCTTAACTACTCTAACATATATATGAACGGTTCAGATCGACGTAATTAGAGTTCTATGTTGATATTTTTTAACGAACAAATCAGGCGTATTTAAGGTATGGTTGGGTGATTAGAGGGCTGATGTGCACTATATATAAATGGCTACGAGGTGTAACAAATGGACGACTTCGATCATAGAAAGGTTGGCCGGGACGACTTTGATCGTAGAAAAGTCTCCCTAAATTTAGGAGCTTGAGACGTTTCCTCTTTTAATTCTTGGCTAAAAACATCTACAATCTAACATGTGTACCACGTGACATTGTGCAGTCCCTTGAGAAACTAAGCTGATATAATTGATTAGAAAAGTGTACATTTTGTATTGGATCGTCAATACCATATTTGGACAGGCCGTTTGATAGCTATGGTGGATATGATTGATTTATGCAATTAACGGTTGAATGAGTATGAAATGGTAAATAAGTGGTTCATAGGATATTGTGATGGGTAGGAATGTTAGTGTATAGTCGGTTCTGCGGATGGATTATCGTATTGGGAAATATGGGTTGACAAACTTAAAACTAAAGATATGAATGCATGTATGGATTTCTCTAAGGCCCGATTGCTTGAGGGTTTATCTTAAGATTTCTTTAAGGCCCGATTGCTTGAGGGTTTATCTTAAGATTTCTTTAAGGCCCGATTGCCCTAGAAAGAGGTTCAAATGCAGCCGGATGTAAAAAGGTATTCTAATAAGTTCGATGGAAAAAATGAGAGGATCATAACTATATATGGTTTCTATTTGAGGTTTAAGTAGTTCATTTAGTGGTTATGATGAAAATCGTGATGGATGGTCAGATAGTAAGATCTAGGCATGGAGGCTAAACATATGTGGCTCAAATAAGTCAAGGGCCATTTGGTCCAATTTTTTCCTAGATTAAACCTATGAAAATATATTTTTAAGACGGGTTTAATGGTATGGGTGTGTACACCCTTAGTTTTTCTTAGCTTTGAGTTTATATATAAGGGTTCATTGGAATGGAAAGTTAACAATGGAAAAAGTTTAAGGTTAAGAAGCAAAGTGGTCGTCTCACATACTTCGATAGGTAAGGGTATGTGTGGTTTAGATGGTCCTAAGACAAGATCACTATGATGGAGTGGGGAATGATGACGTGGATTGTTAGATTGCTAGATCTAAGGCTAGTTAGGTATCTCTACGATTGGTTTGATAAATAGAGTAGTATAGGGTCATATATGAATAGATAAGGGAAACTTTAGTGCATAAGTGCAAGTGTTCACATCAATATCTCACTGTAAACAATCACAAATCTCATAAATAAAATATAATAAGTAAGAATAAAATAAAAGCACAAATCCATACCCTAAAATACATGGGTTATTATAGGCATCGTGGTGGTCCTCAACCAAGATAGCCAGCCTATTGGTGTAAGGTTGTGATGTAGTTTTAACTCAATGAGATCGAGATCGATCCACAGGGAACTGCGGTTGAGAACACAATAAGAACTAATCTAAAACTAAGAGTTTGAAGTATTGGATTGCTCCAGCGATGTAGAAGAATTAAAAAAATAATTGAAAGTACTAAGGATCCAAGGATCCACTTATAGTAATCACAATGTCTAGTTCATCGATTTATCTTCAATAACTCAATTGGAATCGAAGTCCTATTATATCAAATCGGAAGATAGAGCAGTTAATTCATTCACTAACATCCAACAAGGTATGAATTTCAATTGAATGATTCTCTTATGGAGCGCACGAACATCAATCGCAGGAAATTCAAGCATCTATTAAAACCGAAGTCTAAAATAGATCAAGGAATTTTACAAATTTATTCCTTCTCTAATCAAGCTAAACAATTGTTAAATCAAAACATTCGATGTAATCGTAGTTTACAACAAATCTAAAAATAAACAACTAAAAGACTTTAAAGTAAATTCGAATATATTTCAATTAAATAATCATCATGAAATCCCAAAAGTATAAATCAATAAACTAAAATATTGTAATTGACTACAAGATTCACCCTTTAGCCTTAGCTAAGAGATTAGCCTAGCATGGTTAACTAAAAAACAAAACAAAACATAAAACTATTACAACCAGATGAAGAAATCGACAAAGAAAGTCATTGTCAGGCGCTCCTCCAAGCTTTTTCTCTCTCTTCAAACCCTAAAGCATACTTTTAAACATAGGGAAGAACATCTCCTTAAATAGATGGGAACTCCAAACTTTTGCACCGCCTCAGAAAAATTGCAAACTTACGCAGCTACCACCATTGTCGATTGATCGAGGTATTCCTCGATGCTTCTCGATCGATCAAACACATCTAAAAATGTCCAACGAGTATTCCCATAATTCAAGTGATTGTCGATTAATTGAACTCCAACCTTCAATCGATCGAAGTTCACAAAAACTGCCAAACGAAATTGTAGATTTCCTGTAATTTTTAGAGTTCTGAATTTTTGGCCATCTATTTCTGAATTTTGAATTTCTGTACCTTTTCAGATCTTTTAACTTAATTTCTCCATGCTTTTTCTTCATAATTCCTTTTAGGCTTTAATTCTTTCCTTTTAGCACAGATTTGCTCTTTGATATTCAAATCTTTCCTTACATATGAAATGCACATAATTAAGACAAATTAATATGATATATATGATAAAATCAATGCTAAGTAGGGGATAAACATACAATAATTAGGCATTATCACATCCCCCAACCAACATTTTTCTAGTCCCAAGCAGAACTTCAAAAGATATTCTACAATCCAAGATCGAAATTCCTTTCTAAAAGAATTCATTTTGTATAGTTATGTAATCCTCAAGTTAGTTCAACAATACAATTCTGAGGCACACTAGTTTTGACAACCTTCATAATCCTATATTTAGCACTTAACAAATTACTAAATTGAGTTCCATTCATTAATCATTCAATTGAAAGCATCCCAAACATTGAGTTCCATGGTGTATGGTGAAATCTAACTTAACTCATCTTAAAAGTTCAGTTGTCTATAATAATGCAATACCCACAACCACCAAAGAGTGGACAGATAAACCAATGCTCATAAATCACCATTCTTATAAGAAATTTCAATTTATTTATTTTTTATTTTTTTCATCGACGGCTGTCACATTGTTTCTTCTTGAATTTCTATTTTCACTATCTCAATTTCATTCATTCCTTTTTTTGGATCACTTCTTTTTTCTAATATGTAGCCCTTTTTGATATTCTTATTTTTTTTAATTGGTTTCTTTAACAATTTTTTCTGTAACACATAAGGTTCGTTATACTTGGTTCCTAACACTTTAGATAATGAAATCCACATTACCATATCAAACCTAATTTCTAAGAACGTGAGCTAGACGTGAAAAGTGAATTACATGACGCAATCAATGTTTAAAAAATTTCAACTGAAAATCAAGAGAACGAACTCAATTTTGAATACTCCCAAACACTAGATTTTGGGTTTCAAAAATCCTTAAGACTAAGTGCCTTATCACTCTATATTCAAACTACTTCAAAAACCACCTAAATTCACAAAATTTACACTTTTAAAAAGAAAATTTTCAAATTTTTTTTAGCTTAAAACTACAATTTCAATACATTAGAAGAATTGTTTTTCAAAGGAAACCCCAATCCCCTAACCTAAATGATACATTATCCTCAATGGTTAAAAGATATGCAATAAATTAACTGAGAGTAAAGAACTTGTAACAAATAAATGGTAGAAAGTACATGAGATGACAAATATGCAAAAGCTATTAAATTCCTAATGTCAGTAAGAAGGCAAACACCTAAAGAAAACTAATCCAAAGAAATAAACTAAACTTTTAAAACGACTAATAGATCTCCATCAAACTAGGAGATTAATCCTGAGAGACAAGATATTCTTGTCGCCAATATTTTAGCAAATTTCTCAACAAGTCTCTCAACAAGATCATCCAAAAGCCCACCTTACAATAGGTTTGGGTATCCTAGAGCATGAACGTCCAGAGAAACCTACGAACCTCAATAAAAAGTCTTTGTTCAATATTTTGAGGTGTCCAAACTGTATAAAATTTACCTGTGGTAGAAAAATATTAAGTGTCAATGTACCATAGTGAATAAGAGACTACAAACACTTGTATATCAGAAGATTTTTCTTTCATCAATGTAGCCTTAATGATTGTCGAAGTTGCCAACTTGGGTTCAAATTCTAGCTCCTCCACCTTTAATGCTAAAAATTCAGGATTTGTGGAAGGGAGCACTTCAAAATAATTTCTTCCCCGCTCTGTGTTAGGCACCGAGGTTCCGCAAGGCATTCAAATGTCTCTAATCATTGGATTATCTAAATTGGCAAAGTGTGCCATATAAACTTCTAAAGAGTTGGGATTTTGAGGAAGGGTGAATTCAGAGTTTTTCCAGTGGGTTTTATCTTCCTCACTTCAAATTTTGTATGGTGAAATAAATCTTCAGCCACTACTCTTTCACGAATAAGCCTCTCCTCAGGTAGATTGAGCACCAAACTTTCAATTTTCTGCACAACAGAATTTTTCACATAAAAATTTGGTCTCTTCTATTAACACTCATTTAATTTTTCAGATTTTGGCTCTCTCATGGTATTACAAATTTCTATAATCATTTCATCCTTAGAATCAACAAAATGAGTCAAATAGACTTATATAGATTCAGGAATTACGGTCAAAAGAGGTTCCTTTACCACGAATGTATCAATCAGGTTAACCTCATGGATCTCGTCCTCATCCTCTCGTTGTTTGTACAGCTTAAACTCATTCAATTTCAATGTCATATTTTTAAAGGATAACTTTATAATTCCATTCCTACAATTGATTATAGCATTGGAAGTAGTTAAGAATGGTTGGCCTAGAACGACATGAATTTGAGTGATTAAGTTTGTAATCGGGTGCATATCTAAAACAATAAAGTCTACTAGGAAATAGAACTTGTCGATTTGGACTACCATATCTTTGACCACCCCTCTCGGTTGTAACGCCTACAGATTTTCTGGATTTATTTGAAAATTTTTAAAATTTTATTTTTATCTTCTTTTATTTAAAAATCGAGCATTTGCCTTGTTTTAAAACAAGAGACCATCCGTAAGAGATCCGATAGGGGACCCTTTATAAAAGTTGCTTAAAATAATCCCATAAACATTGTAAAGAGACCAGATTTCGAAAATCTCATACTTTTTAGATAATTACGAAAATGCCACTAAGTTAAGACCTCGTTTTCAGTAAACCAATTTCCACCAATCAGAAAAACTCCAAACTTTGTGCAACATTTATTTGGCCCAAAATAACCGTACACGTCAAGTTTCAGCCCTCCGATCATCTAACAAATGCCATAATCAGAAATCTGATCATAAGTGGGCCATATAACCTCGGATTTGCCTCATTTTCCTCGTTAGCGGCTCTTTTTGTGTTGCCCACCAATTGGATAGAGGAAATGATCCGGATCCACCTCAGTGGACCCCACCTGTGGAGAGCACTCGTCACACGCGGTCTTCGTACCGCGTGCGCAACGCAATCCTCCTTTCGTCTTCTCCGTCCACTATTACAGACAGCGGACGGGCGCTGCCACCTTGACGATCCTCACCGTCCTCTATGTGGTCCCCATGTCCACCATCCATACTATCCATCTCGACCACGGCCCACCAAAACCCAATCCTTCTAAACCTGCTCCTCGTTCGTCAATCACATGGGCTGCCCCAATCCATTAATTTAAAACCAATAAACACAAGAACTCGATCATCTCTACACCTGCTTTGCATAAACGTCTGAGACCACTTCTAAAACCCTCGTGTGGGCCCCACCTAACCTTTCAACGGTCTTCCTTAGGCAATCTGTCCCAAGAAGGAACCAAATCCCTCTCAAACTCGAATTTGGAAACCAAACCGACTCCCTACCGCACCACCTCTCTTCCCCATTGTCTCACGCACCTAAGGCTCTATAAAACCTTCCCCAACACACGTTCCCTCCCACAAACGTACAGCCCAGGGAGAGCGAGAGAGAGATCGTGGATTGAGAGAGAGAGAGAGAGAGAGAGAGAGAGAGAGAGAGAGAGAGAGAGAGAGAGAGAGAGAAACGTGTATAGAGAGAGGGCGTTTGCTTCCTACTGCTGTTGCTGCTGCTTCCTGCTGCTGCTACTGCTGCTTCCTACTGCTGCTGCTGTTGAGGCCTTACCTAAGCCAGGGAAAGATGGAGAAAGAGAAAGGAGAAAGAAAAGGAAGGAAGGAAAGAGAAGAAGAAGTCAAGTCGACTTGGTTGAGAATTCGATTTTGGAGAGGTAAGTTCATCCAATCCATGTGTTCGTTTCTAAAATCCTCCCTAAGCCCTAATCTTAGATGAAATTCTATCTTAAGTGACCAAAACCATGAAAATCTTATCGATCTACCCTCTGATTTTATGTTCTTTATCAAGCGGTACAGGTTTGGACCTAAACTCAAATTCACAGCTTTAATAACGATCTTAAACATCCTATCTCAATGGTGAGTGTTTTTTCTAAGCCTAATTACAATAATATCACTTTGTTTGTCGGTTCCATGTTTATAATTTAGGTTTTGTTGTGTGATTGCTTAGAACATGTTTATTGAAACCTCTTTATGAAATCATAAATTCTTACGATGTTCCTGGATGTGTTTATGCTGAATTCGTGGATTGTTATGGACCATGTTTTATGTCAAATAATGGTATACATGCTTATGTGAGAATTATGTGAAATCTATGCTTAGTTTATGTTTCCTACATGCTTATGATGAACATGGTGAATAATGTGTTATATGATATGAGATTACGTGTGTGGATGCTACATTAATTAACGCCCCTTCGCCTCACACTGATGTAACCGTTGATGTAAAGAGATGAAGCTTGTATGGGCCATATTGTTAAGAATTAAGTGTTGCCATTACCGTGTATGTGATGATGATTTTATATGTCATGATGTTGAATTGGGCACTACCATGTGCATTGTTGGATACGTGCTAAGGGATCCTTGTTTGATATGTTACCTATGATTGACCCTTTGAGGATGGGATTGATGAATATGAAAAGTTTCATGAGCCAGGATTGATGGTATGGGATAGTAAGCCTAAGCTGTTGGCCTATGCTGGGTGACGAGCCCCCCATAATGACCTTAAGCTTCCTTGAGCTGATTAGGATAAGGAGTGATCATTAGTCATTAACATCCTAAATTGGCTGGATACTAAACTAATTAACTAAAGGTGAAACTAATCATGCATTCACTGGACCCGACTTAGTGGGTCAGCCCTGCGGGCGCTGCGGCGCTAGCTTGTGGTAGGGGGATGGGTGGTCATCACCTCTATTGGCTGGGTTTGTTAACATGAAGTTGTGGAATTACCCGCTTTATTGTGGACTCTAGTGACTAGTAGCTGGTGAGAAGAGTTGGAATAAGTCCCTGTCTCATTTAGTTAGGGTGCCTTAGCCAGAGCATGCATATCATGCATTGCATTAAATAAGATTTTATCATGTATGTTTTGGTTGGGTATGCTTATGTTTGGATATTATTGTGCTAATCTTATGGGGTAACCCTAACTGAGTTGATTGCGAGCAAGTCACTCCCTTCTGGGACGGTGTTACACAAGACCACCAGCTTGTTACAGGTGACGATCTGTTAAACTGAATCTGACTCACAGGTTGAAGAGTATAAAGTTTCATGGCGGTCAATGACGGATGATGAAGCTGTATCAGTTTGAAGACGAATAATGTTTATAGTTCTCATTTTCATAGAATAGATTTATTTTCATGTAAATCGAATTAAGTCTCCCAGGGAGATGAAAAGTGAAATATTATATATTTTATATGATCTAAGGACATTATGTTGATAACGTAGAGTAGAAAATCTTCGAATAAAAACCTTAAATTTCGTCATTTTGCTATGAATGCCATGAACGTGGGAAATAAAGATAAATGTGTGGAAATATAACCTTAACACATTCCAATTAACACGTGGAAATTTGGCTCAACGTGTTGTCCATGAGAGCCAAAATTTCGGGGCGTTACATTGGTACTCTAATTGAGTGATCTGCAAGTTGTAGAGTTGTCTTGGTGGGTTTTAACTCACCAAGCCTAAGTTACTCATATACTGAATAGGGTATCAAATTAACACTTGCCCCAAGATCAAGAAGCTTTAGCTTTATTGATCTGGAAGTTACTTATCATACAAGAGATTGTAGGACTTCCGAAATCCTTATATTTAGGGGGATTGTTTTATTTAATGATAACAATCCCTTGCTCTATTAAAAATGTTTTATTATGTATGTCCAGCTTACGCTTTACCATACATAGATCATTAAGGAATTTGACATATGATGGAATCTATTTAATTGCATCCAACAATGGGATGTTAATTTTGACTTGTTAAAAACCTCTAAGATATCCTGATTTTCACTCAGCCGATTTATTGATATTAGGCGTCGGGGGAATGGGGCCACAGGGTTGTATTCACGCTTTTCCTCTTTGTCTAGGGGAGCATTTCTTGATTCACCATCACCCTTATAATTTCCAGATTCCTTAGATTTTTCAATCTTCTTAGGAATTTTCTTATTAATCTATTTACCACTTCTATGAGTGGTAATAGGATTTAACATGTTTCACATGTTGGATGGATCTCTTTACCACTTCTATGAGTGGTGATGAATTTAACATGTTCCACATGTTGGATTGAAGAATTGGGATCACTAACTTCAAATTGTCCCATTGGGGTTAGGTTGAGGTTGGGCCAAAAAGGTCCCTTTCTCCCTAACACTTAGATGTGTCTTAATTCTTGCAACTGACATTTTCAACTTATTGATAACCTACGTGGTTGTATGATTGTACTATATTTTCCCTTGCATGAATGCATTCAATGTATCTTCAAGATTTTTCTTCGGTGGTGGCACAAGTGGTGTACTAGTAGATGTCCCTTGGGGATTATTGTATGCATTTATAGTTGGTCCATTCCTCTAACTGAAATTTGGATGATTTCGCTAATCGAGAGTGTACGTATTGGAATTTGGTGTAATAAAGGGGTGTTAGTAGGCATTCATGGCATTCACTTGAGCATGCAACACCTCTTGAGAAGCGAGGATTGTTGGAAAATCCTTAGTTAAGTGTGCATCACTCTAAAAAATTCCACAAACACTTTCTACGACCTCACCAGAATTTATTGTAACCACTCTCCTAACTTAAATGGCTTTGACCTTTTTTGTGAGACCTTATCAACCGTGCATTAAAATCCTCCTCCTCCTTTAACACATGCATTCCTCTCTCTCTTGACGTTAACTTGGGATTACTAGCTTGGCTAGAGGTATCCCATGATTGAGCATTTTCAGCTAGCATATCAAAGTAATCCCAAGCCCCATCGGGCTCATTGTTCAAAAACTTGCCAGTACACGTTATTTGTATAAATTGACGCTTGTTTGAGCTTAATACATCATAGAATAAGCTAATCATGCGCCACATCTCGTAACCATGACATGGGCAAGTGAGTAAGAGATCTTCGAACCTCTCCCAACAATGAAAAAATGTCTCGTCATCCTTTTGGGAAAAGTTCATTATGGCATGCCTTAGCCTGTTGGTTTTGTGAACCGGAAAGAACTTTTTCAAGACTCCCGGATCATCTGAGTCCATGTCCCAATAGAGAGTAGTCTTAAGGAGTGGAGCCATTACTTGGCTCTCTGCTTTTGACAAAAGGGGAATAGTTTCAATTTGATTGTCTTAGGAAACATTGTTAAATTGTAAGGTGGCGACCATCTCGTTAAATTCTTTCAAGTGCAAGTTTGGACTCTCACAGAATCGAGTCCATTAAATTTAGGAAGTAGTTGTATTACACCGGGTTTGAAGTCCATGCTTCCTATGTTGGTTGGAAAATTCATGCAGGAAGGCGTACTCGTTCTCGCAGGTTGTAAATAATTACGTAGAGTTCTAACCGGTGGAACGTAGTGCACCTTATTCTCATCACATTTTATCCTAGTTGGCAGTGTGTGATGCTTAATGTTTTCATCATTGTTCTGCTTATTATCAGCCATGGTTCTAGATGTTTCAGGAGTACATAGTTGTCTTCTCACTCGTTAGTGAATGGAAAGCCCTTCGACTAAACCTCCCTTACTTAGAAGTCTCAATGTATGATCCCTTACCCACTTGGGAACGAAGCACACAAAGTTTAATTCTAAACCTAAACCTAGAAAAAAAAATTAGAATCCTAAAGCAAAACTAAAATCCTACAGAAAATCAATCAATTAAAAAGCAAAAATTTAGAGAGTTGGGTTAGATGTTATCGGTATGGAAGAACTAATTTAAACAAAGTCCTACAAAATAGAAAACAAAGTTTGTAATCTAGAACAAAAATTTTGGAAGAAAACTGACTAGAAATTATGAAATTTGACATCTTAAAACTAAACAAAACCCTACGTTAGTAAAATAAAAAAAACCTAATCTAACTAAACCCGAATGTATTTGACACAAGGAAGGACGTGATGAGGATAATCACCGTCTTCCTTGATCGATAAGTACCTTGAATCCACAAGGCCCTCTTGAATCCACAACATAAAGTTCTCGGATCCACTAGAGAAAATTGATAAAAATCATAGATTTATTAATGAATAATAATAATTAAAAAAATGAGTTTAGAAGGGCTTATATAGCATAAAATAAACCTTAGAAACAAATTAAGAAAGTCTTAAGCAAAATAGGAAAGAAAATTGAAAAAACGTGCAAAATCTGTTGTCCATCGATCTATGCATCGACCTATCGAAATGGATTCCGACCTTTTTAAACTGAAAGAAATTGTCCAGCAACCAATCTGGAATTTCTGGTGGAATTTCGATTGATCGACCCTATCGGTTGATCGGTATAACTATTCTAAGTTTTGTTGATTTTTCATTGGGTTTCTTTCGGTCCATTTGTGATAGGAATGTGCTTGATCCACATCTTACATCAGACCCCTCCACTTGAAAAAGAATCGTCCTCGAGTTCTTCATCAGTCTTGAGTCATGATACACGATTGAGTTCTTCAACGAACTTGGTTCACGATATGCATTCAACCTTGGGTACCAACGTTTATTTGCGTATTCCTAGTAATCTGCGGTATGCTTCTTTGACTTCTTCTAAACATCAGAAAGAATAATGGCTACCCTCTCTACCATGTTTTTCATGTTGTTGAAGACAAACTCAACCTAAGAAACATTAATCTCCTACATAAGGGATGATTCGTTGGGAAGTTCGGCGAGCATAATCGCCTTAAACTCCTGCAACTCTGGCTTACATCTTCTGAGATGTCCACATGTTCTTCTTCTTTTTTCCCTTACAACTAATGTATTATCTTCCTCCATCTCCTCAGTTTTTTTTAACAATATCTGAGCTATTTGTGGGATTTACTTCGTTTTCTTTTTCTATTTCATTGATCTCTCCTGACCCATCAAATTCCTCGATGAAACCTTGGACAATTACAGGAGACTGCCCTTCCACTTTAGAAGTATTGGGCTGGTTCTCCATTTCCATAGGGGCCACATGTATGCCACTGATAAATCTGATGATCTTCCATGACTTCGTCTCAACCAGATTGTCCCTCGCCGGAAAATAATAGGATTTCACTGCATAACCCCACAACGATAAACTATTTTATCGATAATTTTGGGATTGTTGGAATATTACTTGATAATCATCGATAAGCAGAAATTGTGCCTACAACAATCACTACAGCCACTGTTACGTGCGGATCGATGCTTTTATCTGCCTGGTTGGTTGAAGTTGAACTTGCTCCCACTATCGGAAAAATGACTTTTCCCGACTGTTGAAAGCCATCGTCAAAGGGCTTTTCCGACGGCCTTTGACCGTCAGATGGGCCGTCGGGAAAGGGAGCGTCACAATTGGTTTCCGACGGGTATGGGCCGTCGGAATTTCCGACGGCGATAAGCCGTCGGTCGACCGTCGGAAATTCCGACGGCGAGGAGCCCTCGCAAATTCCGACGGTTCATGACCGTCGGCGTTGCTTTAGCATATTAAAAAAACCATCAGCGTTTGAGCATGGCCACAACAACCACTACAAGAAAATTAGCCTTTTACAACAGGTCATGACCATTGTAAAAAAACAGGTGTTGCTTGTCATAAATGCTCGTAATATACATCGGGTTCCACCCCTTGTGAAAAGGGTAAACATTTACAACTACTATGGCCCATTACAAAAGAAAGTATTAACAATAGTGCTGGCCTATTGTAAAATCATTAACTTGTTTAGTAAATGCATTAAATATCACGGTTCATGTGAGATTGTTTTAGTAATTTTGTGATGCTTATATGACTAATGAACAAATGGAATAAAAAATTGGGTGGTAGCAGGAAAAAAGTACTATTTGTAACGACTTTGCTACCACCCAAATTTTTTTATTCCTTATGTTCATTAATCACATAAGCATCACAAAATCACCACAAGAATCTCACATAAACCATGATATTTAATGCATTTACTTGTCCATTCCATAGCAAGATATCTCACCATTATAAAATGTATAAATCCCAAGAAGCGCACATATAAACAGTAAGATGATACTTAAATGATGAGATAGTAATAATAAAATCTTACCTCATCTTCACCATATAAGTAGGATTCTGGCAATAGGATCCTCAAGTGTAAAATGTATAAACTGCAATCAAAATAAATAGTCATCATTACAAAATGACAAGACCACAAAACATATCAGGTTAATTCCCTGTATAGCTCAGCTTACCTACATGGCATGCCAAGATGGAACATACATATGGTGAACGATCTGAGCAGTCCCTTGGGAGGGTCCCCATTGTGTAGATTACCAAAGACTGAAAATTAAGCCAATCCATGTAGAGAAAAACACAATGTCCTACTACCTTTTAAACAAGTGAGAGTGAATACCGTCATTTTTTAAATTTGTACCTGCTTCATTTTTGGAACCAAGCTTCTAGGTATGCGCTACGCCAAAAGACTAGATGGCAAATAGCATACCGCCATTTTCAACAAATACATGAGGCCCTCCCTAAGTTGTATGGAGTCATTCGCGTGAAGGCCTGGTTATGAACATCAATCAAAGCAATAAATTATGAAATGAAATCATTAAAAAAAAAGAATTAGCAAAAAGACTTTCTGGAGTGTAGACATCTGTAGGCTATAATCAACTGGTTATTGCAAAAGCACCTCAAATCTCAACAATTTCTTGAAAAGATGGGGAAGTTAGAAGACTCCCGGACATGCATGTTAGCATGCATGTTCCCATTCCCTAACTGAATTCCACATCCCAATTACACATGGATGCGCATTCAATATTGACTGATAGAACATAATTTCAGTTAGAGTTTAGACATTTTTTCTTAAAGGATGTTAGAACTTTTGTTGTTTGTATATAGGCCATTGGTCAGCCTATTATGTATATTACCTTGAGCCAAAACAAAATTCCAACATACCAAGAGCATCAGCTTTCACTGCACAAACTCATTTAAGAATATAAAATGCCTTCCAAATTTATACAATCGAATAAGCAAAACAGAGTGACTGAAACAGAAAGTAATAAATGGCATGTTTCCAAATGAATGAGTCCCCAAACAAAATCAGCCCACATATACATCCAACTACATATTGGTAAGTTTTTTCATGTACCAGATTTGTTATATCGTAAACAATAGCAGCTGCTGCTGCCCCGCTGTATCCCAAATCTCAAATACAAGATGGACAGAACAGCCAGGCAAGTTAAGATGGACAAATCATGTCATTTTACGCATAAACAGATGAAAACTCGTAACTAATCACACTAGTCCTGAAAATCCTGTGTTTTGGGGCAAACCTTCATTTTTAGACCCTTGTGGCAGACCCTACAAATACCCATTTGGTTAACCACCACTGAGGTTTTGTAGCCCTCATAAGTGAGAGTATAAATGACCTCCTACAACCCTAAAGTGGATCCCATGTGATCGGTGAACAACGCCCAAAATTGGAGCCAACAATAGTTGTGCAGAAACTGTGCAGAAATTCCAAGTACCCATATTGGGCCTTACACCATAAATTCCATGCGCACACTTTCAGTGGGCCCCACCTTAGGGGTTTTGATGCCCCTACATAGGGCTATCAAAAGGTTACATCCTCTTACCCAAAGTGGACCCCATGTGATCGTGAATCGGACCAAAAAATGGGCCCGACCAATTTCTGCACAACCTGAAAACTGAAAACGTGTTCTAATAGATCTTGTGGGGCCCATCTCTATGGGGTCCACCAACTGTTTGTGGGTCTTATCTGACCATCCAGACCCTTGACATGGTCCGTTGATCAAAGCGGAGTGATCCCTATCTCAAAATTCACTAATTTTTACACTAGAAACACAAAGTAGAAAAATCTAATTAAACCCCTTTCTCACCAAAACAGATAATTATCCTTAGCAAAAAAAAAGAGATCCTGATAAATCTAATCAAACCCTTTTCTCACCAAATCAGATAAATCTAGATCCCAAACAAAGCAAAATTCCAACGAAATCACCACATAAATAACAAACCCAGTTATCATTAAATGCCAAATCCATGTGCTGTACAGGCATTCTATCAAACACGTGAGAGGCATCCTTCGCACTCCCACACTTCCCATAAATTTCTACATGATTTGGCATGATACACTACATCCAAAACTCAAGTGGGCCACATCGCATGAATCAATAGGGATTGATGCCGCCATTGAAACACTTGGGCCCACCATGATTTTTGTGCTATCTCCACTCCTTCATCCAAAAAGATAGTAGAACAGAGAGAGAGAGAGAGAGAGAGAGAGAGAGAGAGAGAGAGAGAGATTACATGCCCTTGTAGACCTTGGCATGGCCACCCTATCTTGGGGTGGAGGTAGAGGAGCTTGGGATTGATGAGCCATCGATCATCGATCTTAGCCTCGTCGACGATGGAATCAGGGCAGAGGTAGAGGAGCTTGGGGCGCAACGAGATAGAGGGAGAGAGAGGGGATTACTAGATATTTGCCCTAAGGGCGGGAGAGCCGATTTGGGAATTTTGGTTTCCCTTCGTCCACGTTGCCACGGGTGGGAATTTCCTGCGAAAGCCTTGCGCAAGAAGTTCCTGCGCTGGGAATCAAGGTGGGGCCCACATTGATGTTTTTTGATAAATCCACCTCGTCCATCTGTTTTGGGAGCTCATTTCAGTACAAGAAAACAAAAATGAATCGGATCCAAGACTCAAGTGGCCCTCACTAAAGGAAAAGGTGGGTACGTAAATTACTACTGTTGAAACCTCCCTGGGTCCACAGTGATGTTTATATGACATCCATACCGTTCATAACATCACTACTACTGGGATGAACTGGAAACACAAATATTATCCTGATTCGAAACTCATGTGGGTCCACAAATATTTCAACTGTGGACGTTCAATCCTCACGTTTTCGGCCCACTTGAGTCTTGGATCTGGTTCATTTTTGTTCTCATGTCCTAAAATGAGGTCCCAAAACAGATGGATGGGGTGGATTTATAAAAAAAATCATTGTGGGCCGCACCTTGATTCCCAGCACAGGAACTTCCTGCGCAAGGCTTTAGCAGGAAATCCCGCCCCGCTGCCACTAGCGAGGTGGCTAGTGGTCGGTGCTCTGTGTGCCCCACCATGATGCATGTGTTTTATCCACACTATACATTCATTTTTCCAGATCATTTTACAAATGAATCCCATAAATGATGTAGATATAAATCTTAGGTGGACCACACTATAGGAAAACAATAATGATTGAACGTCCACCATTAAAATCCTCCTAGGGCCCACTGTAATGTTTATTTGACATCCAAACTGTTTAGGTCATATGGACTGGGATGAAGGGAAAAAACAAATATCAAGTTGATCCAAAACTTTTTTGGCCCTAACAACTTATTAGTGGTGAACGTTCAATTAACATTGTTTCCTGTGGTGTGGTCCACCTAAGATTTGGATATGCATTAGCTTTGGTACCTCATCCTAAAATCATCCGTAGAAATGGATGGACAGCGTAGATATACAGAAAATCATCAAAGTGGGCCCCACGGTAAGGGTAACACCCACCAAACTGTTACACAGGTAACACCTAATTCGCACCCATTGCCACTGGCCAGGTGACTAGTGGTCAGTGCTCTGTGGACCCCACCATGATGTATGTGTTTTATCCGCACCATTCATCCATTTCTCAAGATCATTTACCACTTGAACCCATAAAAAAATTGGATTTTCGTTCAAATTTGTGTACATTTCACACCATTAGATGGGTTGATACTACCACGTGTTGCGTGGAGCCCACCATGATTTATTTGTTCTATCCATGCCGTCTATTAATTGTTAAATATTATTTTATGGATTTATAGAAAAACTTAACCACATTTAAATCTCAGGTGGACCACATCGCAGGAAACCAATGGTGATTGAATGTCCACCACTGTAACAAAACTTGTGATTGAGTAATAACATAATGGGTGTTATCCTAACCATGTGGGGCCCACCTTAATGTATTTTTTTTGTAAATCCACTCCATCCATCTATTTTCCTATATCATTTTAGGTCACCATTCAAAATCTTAAGAAGATCTGAATCTCAGGTGAACCATACCACTAGAAACAGTGATGAATGACCATTATAAACTTTTTATGAGCCACAAAATTTTTGAATCGAGCTGATATTCTTATTTTCCTTTCATCTAGATCTTTTTGACATTAACAATGGGTTGGATGGCAAATAAACATTATGAAAACCTTATTATGTGCCTTTTGAAAATTTTAATGGTGAGGCACTCAATCACCATTGGTTGCTATGTTGTGGTCCACCTGAGATTTAGATCTACTTAAGTTTTGAGACCCCTTGCTAAAATGATTTGTAGAAACAGATGGACGATATGGATATACAATGCATAATCAAGGTGGGCCCCATGGCAAGGGAAACACCCGTGATGTTACGTGGGTAACAGCCAACGAAATGGGCTATACCCCCATCGGGACGGATGCGGTTTGACTAATGACCCTGGTTGATACTCTGCATGACATTTATCAATAGGTTGGATTACAAATAAACATTAAGGAAACGTTACAATGGGCCGGCCTTTGGAAATTTTAATGGTGAGGCACTCAAATCAACATTTCATGTGGTGTGATCCCCCTGAGATTAATTTCTCTCTATAAATTTTGGTATCACATCTTAAAATGGTCCATAGAAAACGGATGGACGGTGTGGATATATAAAAAATCATCAATGTGGGCCCCATGGTAGGGGTAACACCCACTAATCTGTTACATGCATGGGTAACACCTATCTAATAACCCCAATTCGAGTGATGATTGGGGTGATAAAAACAGACGGTCCAGACAAGGGGATCATGGGGTCCACTATGTTGTATGTGATTCATCCATGCTGTCCATCCCTTTTTACATATCATTTTAGGGCATGATCCAAAAAATGAGGCAGATTGAAGGTCCAAGTGGGCAACACTAAAATCAACAATTGATGGCATGGATATGGCTCCATATGGTGTGGTCCACTTGAGCTTTTGACCTGGCTCCTCCTTTGGGATAAAACTCTAAAATGATCTTTTAAAATTGATGGGTAGCATGGATATACATTAAATCATGTAGGTGGGCCCCAATGTAAGGATAACAGGGTGGATGCGTTTCATTAAGCATATTTTCGTTTTCCGACGGCTAAAATTCGTCGGAAAAAAAGGCGGGACCGTCGGGGAAAGTATTTTTTGGGTAGTTTTTCCCGACGGCCGATAGACATTCGCCGTCGGTTTTAGACCGTCGGAAATTCCGACGGCTCATAGCCGTCGGAAAAAAAGACGGGGCCGTCGGGGAATGTCATTTTTTTGGTAGTGGATTCACCAGGATGAAGTCTACCCTTTAACTTATACACCACAGACTTAACCTTCTCCTCCTCAGGGATCTCCATGTAATCGAAGAAGCACTAGACTTCAAGAAGCTAATCCTCGATGTGAAGCTAGCCATTGAAATTAGGAAGATCGACCTTAACCTTGAAGTCTCGATTCACCCGATCCACCTGACCGCTGCCATCAGCACGTGTGATTCTGTGATTCACTACCAACATCGCACTGTAAACAACAAGATTGCAATTTTTAGTGCCCTCCAAAAGCGGATCATCGCCTCGAACATGGAGTTGCCATAAGGCCTCCATCATGTGGTCAATAGCAGCCTGCAGCCCTTGCATGACTTATCGATCTCCCACTGCGCTGCCTCGAAAGCTTTCGTTGTTAATAGACAGTTCCCTAGAGCATCGTCAATGGGATTGTTGTCTGATTCTTTAATAGAAGTCATCGATCCAAGGTAAATCCTCACTCTGATACCAACTTCACACAAGGAAGGACGTAATGAGGATGATCACCATCTTCCTCGATTAATAAACACCTTAAATCCACAAGGCCCTCTTGAGTCCATAAGAAAAATTTCTCGAATCTATGAGACAAAATTGATAAAAATAAGAGACTTATTGATGAATAATAAAAAAAATGAGTTTAAAAGGGCTTATATAGCTTAAAATAAGCCCTAGAAACGCATTAAGAAAGTCATAAACAAAACAAGAAAGAAAACTAGAAAACACGCAAAATCTATCATCCGTTGATTTGTGCATCGACATGTCGAATCGACTTGTTGAAATGGCCTTCGACTTGTCAAAATAGATTTCGACTTGTCTAAATTGACAGCAATTGTCTAGCAACCAATCTGAAATTTATGGTAGAATTTTAATTGATCGACCTAATTGGTCGATCAGTTGAACTTATACTGAGTTTTGTTGATTTTTCTTTAGGTTTCTTCCGATCCTTTTGTGATAAAATGTGCTTGATCCACGTCTTACATCATTATTCTCAGTGTGTCAAATTCCTTGGCAACAATGCTAAAAGTTTGATCGAACCAAAAGGATGATAACCCCAAATGTAGGGTTGTGATGTAGTTTTAACTCATTAAGACCGAGATTGATCCATAGGGAATTGTGGTTGAGAACATAATAAGAATTAATCTAAAACCAAGAGTTTGAAGGATTGATTGCTCCCGTGATTTAGAAGAATTAGAACAATAATTAGAGCACTAAGGATCAAGGGATCCACTTATACCAATCACAATGTCTAGTTCATTAATTCATCTTTGATAACTGAATTGAAGTTCTATTCTATCCAATCAGAAGATGAAGTTGTTAATTCATTCACTAACATCCAATAAGGCATGAATTTCAATTGAACGATTCTTGTCCACAACCCTAAGTGCAGAGTCGCGAGGTAGTAGTAACTCAGTGAGATCAAGGTCGATCCATAGGGAGCATTATTGGGCTCAAACACTCAAAGGAAAACTAATGCGGGCAGGGTGTGTTTTGGGATCCAGCACCGTCTCTCTCACAGGATAAACGATCCGAATCCACGGATCTATCGAGAAGGACACTCGATCTTCCTTGATTTCTCAAGGAGCACTCGAAGAAAACAAGTAAAATAGAGTATAAACTCAATAATTTTCATTAATCAAAGATTGGATGATCAACAATGAAATAAAAACTAATATTTATAATAAAAATAAGTCCTAGAAAATCTTAGAAAATCCTAATTCATATTTAGATGAACCCTAAATATAATAGGAAAATATTAACAAAAATCTGCGCAAACGGTATAACGCATGTTGGGCACCGTCTTCCTTCCACTGGTACGAGCAATCCACATATCTAATGGACACGAAACTTTATAGTTTTATTAACATCGATGTAATCTTTAAGATGGTCGGCTCAACTTCTTCATATCAGTAGTAGTGGGTCACCTGGACCATCTCCAAGTTTAGTCGGTGGAATTTGAAACTTTCTGGATAGTTTGTACTAGTTTGGACGCCACGGTCAATCCGCAACTCGGATCAATGTGAAACTTATTGGTTTTTCTCGGTGTCGAGCAGTTCTACAAGATGGATGGAATGGATGATCATAAATGATCAAGATGGGCCTGACGAATTAGGCCAAATTCCAACAAAAATAGTACTTTCTTGTTGGGTTGAAATAGGAAAATCGGAAACGTGTTTAGTTTTTTTTTTTTTTTTCTTATTTGCAGGACACACGTGTAGCAGATGGATCCACTATTGGACATGTTAGATGTGGGTTGCAAGGTGTACTGGTCTTGCAAATGGGATGGACGGTTGAAGATAAGGTAGTTGAAGGATGTCCAGATGATGGGCTGTTGAAGATCAGTTTGAACTTTTCCTTTGATCTTTTTTTTTTAATCTTTTTCTCGTAGGAAGGTGTTCGATCCTCACCCTTGATCTGGGGGATCTCTTCCTACATCAGTCTCCTTCACTTGGAGAAAACTCGACCTCGAGTTTTGCTTCAAGCTATGATAGCGATCTGCTTTCATCTTCCTCCACGCCCTTGACTTGTACTTCATGTGCAGAGTCATCAACGAACTTGATTGGCGATTTGTGTCCTCAGCCAACTCCTGGTATAGTGCATCAAACATCGCCGTCTTGTTCTCGACACTGGACAAGGAAAATTGTAAATGGATCTGTCATGACATCTATGCTACTGAAGAGTAGCGCCATCTGAGAAGAATCAAACACCCTAGACATGGAACAAATCTTTAGAAAAATTGACATCCAAGATCGCCTCGAGTTCTTTTAGTGCCGGCACAACATCGCCTGAGATGTCTATAGGTCCCAGCACAATAGGATCCACAACTTTTGGGATGCCTGTAGGATTTTCCTCCCTATTGATGATATTTGAAATAAGGATCTCCTCCATCTTCTTAGACCTTCGAATATTTTTTGAGACGATGATGGGTGGTACCTCCTTCTCTCCCTCTGTAGCTTCTTCCTCTACTGATTTAGCAGGTCCTTTGAGAGAGATTCCCGTGTCTACATGAATGACCTCCACTTTAAAAGTCTTAAGAGGAACTTCCATCTGCTGGTGGCCTTTTGTTTTCGTAGGCACAACATGTGTGTTGTTGATAGGGTTGGGGATTTATTGTGTCGATGTCTCACTAAGACATTCTTCGTTGCATAGAAAATGGGCTAGTAGACGTCACTTCATCCGCGGCCACGAGCAAATTGGTTGCTTCATTTCTATCTTTCGACAATACTGAACGTGCTCCCACCAATCATAAGCGTCATCCATCGGATGAAGTGATGCAAGTGGAACCATACTTTCTTTCGGGATCTGCATGTGGTTGAAGAAGTATTCGAGCCCAAAGAGTCATTCGTCGATGTGACCCTAGCCTCTGAAGATAGGAAGATCTATCAACCTCTTGTAGCATTGACCTGCCCGATCTCCCAGATCTCTGCTTTGAACAATCATGCTCCCTTGATATTTTGTTTTGTAGTTGAACCTAGCTTGCAGCCCTTGTATAGCTTGATGGTTATTCCGTTGGAGTGTCTCAAGCGTTGCCCTGAAAGCTGCCACTTTGAGAGGATGGATCCTTGAGGCACCGTCCACAGGATTTTTGTCCGTAGCCACAACTAAAAGCCATCACCCGAGGGAAAGCCTCGCTCTGATACCAATTAATGCGGGCGGGGCATGTTGTGGGATCGAGCACCGTCTCTCTCACTGGATAAACAATCCGAATCTACAAATCTATCGAGAAGGACACTCAATCTTCCTTGATTTCTCAAGGGGTACTCGAAGAACACGAGTAAAACAGAGTATAAACTCAATAATTTTCATTAATTAAAGATTGGATGATCAATAATGAAATAAAAACTAATACTTATAATAAAACTAAGTCCTAGAAAAGCTTAGAAAACCCTAATTCATACTTAGATGAACCCTAAACATAATAGGAAAATATAAAAAAAATATGCGCAAACTGTATAACGCATGTTGGGCGCTGTCTTCCTTCCACTGCTACAGGCAATCCACATATCTAATGGACACGAAACTTTATGGTTTTGCTGACATCGATGTAATATTCAAGATGGTCATCTCAGATTCTTCATACTAGTAGTAGTGGGCCACCTGGACCATCTCCCAGTTTAGTCGGTGGAATTCGGAACTTTCTGGATAGTTTGTACTATTTTGGACGTCACGATCAATCCGTAACTCAGATCGATATGAAACATGTTGGGTTTTCTCAGGCATCGAGTAGTTCTACAAGATGGACGGAATGGATGATCATAAATGATCAAGATGGGCCACACGAATTGGGCTAAAATCCAAAAATGAAAATAGTACTTTCCCTGTTTGGTTAAAACAGGAAAATCGGAAACATGTTTAGTTTTTTTTTAATGTAATTTTATACTTGCTTATTTTCAGGACATATGTGTGGCAGATAGATCCACTGCTAGACGCGTTAGATGTGGGCTACATGGTGTACTGGTCTTGCAAATGGGATGGACGGTTGGAGATGAGGTAGTTGAAGGATGTCCTAGATGATGGGCCATTGAAGATTATTTTGAACTTTTCCTTTGATCTTTTTCGATCTTTTTCTCGTAGGAAGGTGTTCGATCCTCGCCCTCGAATCTAAGGGATCTCTCCCGACATCACAAACTATGTTCTAAAACTAAACTAACTGAACTAAACTAGAGCTGAATTAAGGATAGATGGATAAATTGTAAAGAGTAAATCAATAAAAATAAACACTAAGGTTTTCAAGGATCCACTTCTAGCTATTCACAAAATCTCATTCACTTGATTTAATTAGATAACTCAACTAAAATCAAAGTCCTATCCCATCCATTTGGATGATCGAGCGGTTAAATAAGATTTAAACAAACCAAAACAGATATAACTTTAATTGATTCGATTCCCACATGAAGGACCAAGTTATCGATTGTAGGGAATTCCAAGCATCTATCGTACCTGTAATCTATGCTAAATCAATGAATTTTACAGATCAATCCCTTGCAAAATAGATAAGCAAACAATCTTAGTCTTCCTAAGCATCCAATGTGCTCGGAGTTGACAATGGATCAAAGTAAACTAAACCAAAATTAACTAATTGTTCAACATTTAAATCCAAAACTTGTGTTAAAGTAAAATAAAGCAATGAAAATAAACTAAAAAGCTTCATCTCTTAGCCTTAGCTAGAGATTACCCTAGCATGGCTAACTCAAACAGAGAAATAAACTAGAAACTAAAAAAACTAAAAAATCCAGTGTAAAACCGGCATGACCGCTCCACCCTCGAGCTCCTCTCTCTCTCTCTCTCTCTCTCTCTCTCTCTCTCTCTCTCTCTCTCTTTGATTCTCCTAAAAAAAGCATAGAGTCTCTCAAATAGCCTTTAGAACTATCTTTGCACCGCCTTAGGAAATTCTCAAATAAATTTGAAAACGAACTCTACACTTACGAAAAAATTGCGTAAATTTCCCGAACTGTCGTCGATCGACCAACCCAATTTTTCGGTTGATCGAACTTTTCCAAAACTTGTCTAGCAAACAAACTAAAATTGTGGTTGATTTTTTATCTATCGAACTTTGACCTTCGATCAACCGAAGTTCACAAAAATAGTCTAACAACAATGTAGGGCCATTTTTAAAAAAATTGGATTCTATTTTTTTGGCCCTGCAGTTCCGTGCTTTAAATATTTTGGACAATTTAGGGTTTTTAACTTGATTTCTTCAGTCTCTTTCTTTATAATTCCTTTTAGGTGTTAATTCTTTCTTTTTAGTACAGATTCGGAATTGATCTTTAAATCTTTCCTTGCACATGAAACACACCTAATTAGAACGAATTAACTTAATGTATACGATAAAATCAATGCTAAGTAGAGGATAAATATGCTGTATGTAGGCCTCAACAATTCTCTCATTGAGTACTCGGACATCAATCACAGGGAATTCAAACATCTATTGAAATCAGAGTCTAAAATAAATTAAATTTTTTTACAAATTGATTCCTTTTCTAATTAATATAAACAATTCTAAATCAAAGCATTCGATATTATTGTAGTTCACAATTGATCCAGAAATAAATAATTCAAAGACTTTAAAGTAAATTTGAATTTATTTCAATTAAATAATCATCATGAAATTTCAAAAGTATGAATTAATAAACTAAAACATTGTAATTAACTACAAGCTTCACCCCTTAGCCTTAGCTAACAGATTAGCCTAACATGGCTAACTCTAAAAAAAAAAAAAAAAAAACATGAAACTACTAGAACCCGACAAAGAAATCAACGAAGGAAGGTGTTGTCGGCGCTCCTCCAAGCTCTCTCTCTCTCTCTCTCTCTCTCTCTCTCTAAACCCTAGAGCATAATTTGAAAGGTAGGGAACATCTCCTTAAATAGATAGGGAAACTTTCGCACCATTTCAGAAAAATTACAATGCTTACATAGCTACTGCCACCATTGATCAATCGGTTGATCGATCGAGGTATTCCTTGATGACTCTTGATCAATCAAATACATCCAACAACGTCCAACAAGTATTCTCATAATTTGGTTGGTTGTTGATTGATCGAGCTCTAACCTTCGATCAGTTGAAGTTCACAAAAAGTGCCTAGCAAAACTATGGGGTAATTTCCTACAATTTTTAAAATTTTAAATTTCTAGCCCTACGTTTCTGGACTTTGAATTTCTAACCCTTTTCAGATCTTTTAACTTGATTTCTTCCGAATTTTTCTACATAATTCTTTTTAGGCTCTAATTCTCTCTTTTTAGCACAGATTTGGTCTTTGATATTCAAATCTTTCCTTGCATTTGAAACACACATAATTATGATAAATTAACCTGATATATATGATAAAATCAATGCTAAATAGGGATAAATATGCAATATTTAGGCATTATCACCCATATTTTTTACGATGAGATGAAAAGTGATCCAACGGTGATGTACTTTACATATGATGTGGAGTTCTATGAGATTGTGTAAGTCGTCCATCATTGGAGACATTACTTGGTGCAATGCAAGTTTATGTTGTTCTCCGATCACGAAGATTTAAAATATTTGAATGGGTAGTAGAAACTTAATCGGTGGCATGAGACATGGGTATCATAGTTGCAAACAATGTTTTCAATTCTTGGAACATTTGTATAGTACTTTGATTGATTTGTGCTTAACTATGCATGAATGCTTGTACTGTGTCCTCAAGGGTCACTTTCCTTGGTGCTTGTGGTGGGGTCACATAAGGAATTACGTTTTGTAGTGGAGGAGGCCCTTGAGGAGGATTACTAGCATTAGTTGTATGTTCGTTCCTCCAACTAAAGTTTGGATGATTTCCCTAATTACAATTAATTATACATATTAGATTTTGGAGTGCTGAATGGCCATTGATAAGCGTTCGCAGTGTTTTCTTGTTGGTGTAACACTTCTTGAAATGTAGGAATTGTGGGACAATCTTGTGTAAAGTGCACATTGCTTGCACAAATACCACATACGTCATGGTTTCGCTAACCTTAACCGCTTTCACCTTCTTAAGTTCCATGGCCTCAACTTTCCATGTGAGACCGACTATGCTTGCATTGACGTCATCTTCCTCTCTGAGGACATACATTCCTCCTTTCTATTTGAATGTAGGCTTGCCACTTCTTGATTTGTTGGAGGTATCCCATTGTTGTGCATTTTCGGCCAACATATCAAAGTAGTCACATGCCTCATCGGGATCCTTATTAAAAAATTCATCATTGCACATGATCTGTACAAACTGGCGCATGTTAGAGTTTAATCTGTCATGGAAGAAACTAATCACACAACACGTCTCATAACCATGATGAGGGAAAGCTAGCAAGAGATCTCTGAATGTCTCTCAACACAGAAAAAAATGTTTCACCTTCCTTTTGGGAGAAGTTTATAATAGCACGCCTTAGCGTGTTAGTCTTGTGAACTGAAAAAAACTTTTTAAACAACTCCCAGGTCATCTCATCCTAAGTCCTAATAGATCGTGGCCTTAAGGAGTAGAGCCATGACTTAGACCTCTCCTTCAAAGAGAATAGAAATAGTTTCAGTTTGATTGTGTCCTCAGATATATTGTTGTAGTGCATAGTAGCTACAACCTCATAAAATTCTTTAAGATGTAGATATGGACTTTCATAGTCTAGCCCATGAAACTTTAGGAGTTGGATCACACCCAATTTGATATCTATGTTTCTAGTGTTATGTGGAAAAACCATATAAGAGGGTGTACTTTCTCTTGTAGGTTGTAAGTAATCACGTAAGGTTCTAACTGGGGGAGCATTGTCAACCGTCGTTCTCATCTTGTTCTATTTGGTTCTGTTGGTTTAGTTGATTTTTAGCCATAACTCTAATTGATTCACAAGCACTCACATATTTTCGAACGACCTGGTGAATTGCAAGTCCTTCAACTAGTCCTCCTTCACTTAGAAGACGAAGTGTGTTGTCACAAACCCACTTGGACATAAACACACACAAAAACTAAGTGATAAAATTAAACATAATTCTACTTTGAGGAATTTAAAAATTACAAATAAATTTTTTCAGCAAATTGAAAAGGGAGAGTTAGAAAGACAGTACCAAATCCGATGAACTAGGTTGCGAATTCCTATAAAACAAAAAACACAAAGCAAAGTTAGTAATCTTAGAAATCTACAAAAAAATTCTAACATAAAAACGTAGCAGGAAATTAAACTTATCTTAAATAATTAAACCTTAATTTTAAAAAATGTTCAGAACCATTAACCTATAATCAAATCCCCAACAATGATGCTAAAAGCTCAATCGAACCTAAAGGTTGATAACCCCAAGTGTAGGTTTATGATGTAGTAATAATTTGGTAAGACTGAGATCGTCCACAGGAATTAAATAAGTAACAATTCCAAACACAACTAACTAAGGTCTAATTAAGATGAATGAATTCAGCGAAAGTAGAAATTAATAGTAAAACAACTAGAGCACCAATGATCCACTTATAATCAATCCATAATGTTTAGATTATCAATTCAATAGCAATAACTTAATTGACATAGAATGAAAATTCCTCCCAATCAGTAAGATAATTCAATTAATCCACAATTTAAAAACCAACGGAGATAGGAACTTCAATTAATCGACTCTACATTGAAGAATAAAGTAATTAACGTGTAGAGGGTGCAAAGCATTCATCGTAACCGAAAATCACGTTAAATCTAAGATTTCTATAAATTAATACTCTTATAAAACCCAAGCAATCAATCTCAAAAAATCAAAGCATCCAATGTAACCAAAATCGACAATAGATCTAATGATTAATCTAAAACTATTACATTTATTCAAACCAATGAACTAATAATCCATCGTTTAAACTATTGTACTTCAATCAATAATCTAAAAATATTATAAATCAACTACAAGCTTCACCTTTTAGCCCTAATTAAGAGATTAGCCAACCATAGACATGATTGAACTAATCTAAAAAAAAAAAAAAAAACTAGAAAAATAGATGTCATTCCACTCTCGTTCTTCCCACTCTCCTTGCTTGATTCCCTCTGAAACGAGCCTAGAGGTCCTTAAATAGCCCTTGGAACCAAACTTGAACCGACTTAGGAAGATCCTAAACAGAATAGGAAACAATCTTTGAACTTCTGCAAAATCGCGCAAAAATTTGTTGCATCATCGATCTCTCTGTCGATTGATTGACGTTGATAGAGAGTTTCCTCGATCAATTGAAATTTTAGTCTCGAGCATCCGAACATGTCAAAAAACGTCCAGTGAGCAAACTTAAAAAATCGTTGATTTTCGATGATCAATGTTAGGTAACTTCAAGTGCAGAGCTGCGCTGTGGTAATAATTTAGTTCGAGACTGAGATCATCCTTAGGGATTATATAGAACAATTCTAAACTAACTTAATTAAAAAGATCTAAAATTAGTTTTAAGTTGAAGTAGTGGATTCAGAACATGAACTAGTAGTATAAAAAGGGAATTTAAAGAATTAAAACGCTAGAGCGCCAAGGATCCACTCACAGTCAATTTAAAATGCCAATTCATCATTCAAGTGATAACTTAATTGGATTTGAAGTCCCTTCTTTATCCAATCGGATGATAAATTCCGTTAAATCAAAAGTAGAAACCAATATAGAATTTGAACTTCAGAAGATTAGTTCTTCTTCACAACAGAGAACTTGAACTAATTAATGAAACTATGAAGCATCAACCGTATCGAAAATTATGATAGATCTAGGCTTTCCATAAATCAAAACTCAGAAAACCAATCTGATCAATCTCAGAAACTCATAAGCATCCCATATAACTAAAGCTGGGCACAAACCAAGCCAGCTTGAAAGCTCAGCTCAGATTGTTTTGAAAAAGCTCGGCTTGGATTGGTTTGAATAGAAGTTCAAACTAAACCAAGTCTAGAAGTCAAGCTCATTTAAAAACAAACCAAGCTCAAACCAGGCAAGTACCAGGTCGGCTCAGTTTGATTAGCTCAGTTTGATTGGCTTGATTCAGCTCGTAGATTGTAAGCACACTATTTCCTGTGGTGTGATCCACTTGAGCTTTGGATGTGATTTCATTTTGGGATCATGTCCTAAAATGATATGTAAAAACAAATGGACAAAATGAATAATACATATACATGATGATGTGGATAATACATAATACAAATATGAACAAGACACTGTTTCCTTGCACTTGTAAAGTTATATATGCATGCTTGTGTACTTTTGTTTGGAAAAAGCTCTTACATGTCTATTTTAAGGTTGTATTCCTCCTTTGGAGGATGTTAAACATCATATGGTAAGATACTTTTATTTTTTTGTGTTATGTTTAACTTTTTAAATTCTTTTCTATTTAAAAAATAAATAAAAAAAGAGTCGCCACCTGTTCGAACTCGGGCCACATGGGTTGGCCTTGAAACCCAAACTGGATCAATCCATAAACTAGGGTGGCACAAACAAAAGCCAAACCAAACTAGGGCTAACTTGGCCCGACTCGGATCATTGCCCACCTTTACATATAACCTTAATCATAAGAGATCTTTAGAATTCTCTAAAACTATTAACGTTATTCAAAACCAATATCTGAAAATTCAACTTGAAAGTTCAAAGTACTTGAAAATAGAAAAATTAAAATATTAAGAACGACTGCAAGCTTCACATCTTAGCCCTAGATAAGAGGTCTAGAAAACCAAAGACATGATTGAACTAGAACTACTTAAAAACAAAAAACATAAACTAGAACTTAAGAGAAAATCGAAAACTTAAAGTAGAAGCCTCCACTTCGAATTCTCCTTGCTCCTTAGCTTCTGGGACAGTTCTAGGATGATTTAGACGTTCAAAGAAACCTTCTTTATATAGAAAAATTGGAGTACTGCCTCAAGATTGTGTGAGAAAATCGCATCCGCTATCGAGCGCCCAACCAGTTCGTTGGTCGCCCGAATCCCTATTGAAAACTCTGGCAAGTAGATTCAAAATTTTGTTGAAAATCGTTGGGTTTCGGTCGCCTGACATAGAGCTCGAACATGTTGTCGGACACCCGATCACCATTGTTTGGTCACCCGATCTTTACTTTTTTTTATCTAGCAAGTTCGATATTAATTCTCCGGGTTTTAGTCACCAACCTAATGATGTCAGTCACTCGGAACTCTCTGTTTCTGCATTTTTTTATTCTTCTCACTCCCAATCTTGAACGACTTGATTCTTCAACTTTTCTCACACTTGGGGCTTGTTCTTCTAAACATCCTAAACTATCTTAATTAATAGTAAGTCCTTTGGATCTCTCTCAACTACCTGTAAACATGAAAATACATATAAATCAACCTTTTAAAGCATGTAATCCATGTAACTATGCTATATAATTGATGATTAATATGCACAATTCATAGCTCAACACACTCCCTAACCAGCATTTCGCTAGTCCTCGAGTAAAACATGTGAATATTATTTCAAAATCTAATTTTTCCTCTCTCAGGAAACAATGTCCATGTTCTTAAGATAGATAGGTGGAAGAGTTCAAGGACTCAAGCAATGTGATTGTCGTGGATTCAAATCCTAGAGTAACTTAATAAGCTTTCAACCTCAGTTCCAATCACCAATCCATCAATAGAATTTACTTAAACATCAAGATAACATCAAGATAATCAATCAATAGAATTTACTTAAACATTAAGATACTAGAGTGCTCAATACATCTTCACTTATAACTTAATAAAGACAGATTTTCACTATAATATTAACAATGACTCTTGCCTTGAAGTGGTCAAATCAACACAAGCCTAAACCAAAATTTGCCTTATTGTTCAAGGAGGATTTTTTTTTTAGCTTTTGATTTTTCATCAACGACTTTCACTCTAATCCCATTCCCTTTTTGGGTGGTCATAGGTAGCCATTTTCGATACAACAATTTTTTAGCTGCCTTCAATCTTTCTTTCTTTCTATTTTCTTTTCTCTTTTTTTTTTTTCTCTTTTTCATTACTTTCTCTTTCTCTCTGTCTCTTGAACATGATGGACAAACTCCCCAGGCTTAGTTCCTAGCACCTTCTCAGTAATTTTCATGCTAAACATCATAACTTAAATTGGTCCTTACGAATGTAAGTTAAAGGGTGTAAAGTTAATCTAGACTTCATTGATGTTTTAGATTCCTATTAATCCAATGATGAAAGGAACTCATTTAAAAACCACTAGATTACTAGATTTTAATTTCGAACAATCACATTACTTTAGTACCCTTTTATCTACTAAACATGCTCAGGTACATAGAAATTCAGATTTTGAAAAGAGTTTGAAATCCCGTAATTCATTTTTTTTTTCAAAAATTATTAAAAAACTACACGAAATCTGATAGATTCAGCAGGAATATCACCCCAACCTAAAATCTACATTGTCCTCAATGTATGAAAATATGTGCCATGCACAATATGAGAGCAATGAAAAATAAAAAGTGAGTATGAGAGAGTACCTGAGAATTTCGAAAAGTGATTTCTCCATCAGACTAGGAGAATTGCTCTACATCAAACTAATCTAAATGAAGAAAAAAAAAATACTAAAAGAAACCTACCTAGCCTAAACTACTTTATACCTTTGTTAGTCTAGGAGATCAATCATCCTGATAGACAGGATCTTTCAGAGGTATGGACATGTCCTATGGAATAAAATTCTCTACGAATGGTTTAAGTCTTTGACCATTCACTTTAAATGTGTTACCATTTGTAAGATTTTCTATCTCGACGACCCCATGTAGGTACACTGTTTTAATAATAAATGGGCCGGTCCGTCGAGATCTTAACTTACTCGGAAATAAGTGAAGTCTTGAATTATACAAGAGGACCTTTTGTCTAGATTCGAATGATTTCTTGAAGACGTGTTTATTGTGGAAAGCTTTCATTTGGCTCTTGTAAATTCAGGAACTTTCATACACATCGTTTATGATCTTGTCAAGCTTATTTAATTGAAGTTTTCTTAATAAGCTCGCATTGTCAATGTTGAAGTCCAATGTCTTAATTGCCCAGTAGTCCTTGTGTTCAAGTTCTACAGGCACATGACAAGCTCTCCCATATACTAGTCTATAGGGAGACATTCCAATAGGGGTTTTATAGGCGGTACGGTAAGCCTATAACCCATCGGTAAGTCGGAACAACCAATCCTTGTGGTCAGGGTTCATCCTCTCTAAAATGTGTTTGATTTTCCTATTTGAAATCTCAACTTACCTATTTGTCTGTGGGTGATACGGGGGGCTCACTTTATGCGTTATGTTGTATTTCTTCATGAGGCTTTCAAATGGCCTATTACAAAAGTGAGAGCCACCATCACTTATGATGTTTGGGGGCGTTCCAAATCTAGATGGTATATTTTCTTTAAGGAACTGTAGAACCATACGATGATCATTGGTTCTACATGGTATCGCCTCCACCCACTAGGACACATAGTCTACGACTAGCAATATGTAGACATATCCAAAAGATGAGGGGAATGGTCCTATGAAATTGATGCTCCAATAGTCAAATATTTCAATCATTTGAATCGGGTTGAGAAGTATCGTGTTTCTATGGGACAAACCTCATTTTTTTTACAACACTCACATGATTTACAAAACTCATTGGTGTCCTTAAACATGGTTGACCAATAAAAATCACATTGCAAAATTTTTGCAATGGTTTTCTTGACGAAAAAATAACCAACATACGCATGAGCATGACAGAAGGAGATGAAAATAGGTTGCTCATCATCAGGCACACATCTCCTAATTATTTGGTCTAAGTAATATTTAAATAATAAAGGGTTATCTCAGAAAAACCTACACACTTCTGTGAAAAGTTTCTTCTTGTCCTGAGCAATCCAATGAGCGGGTGTCACACCCGTGGAAAGATAGTTTGCAATATTAGTGTACCACGGTGGATGGGAGACAATTAAAAGCTCATAAATAGGGGTCGACTTAATGGAATAAAATAGAACAAGGTATGAAAGATGGTTAGCCACTACATTCTCCACTCCCCTTTTATTTTTTATTTTTAACTCAAATTCCTAAAGGATTAGGATCCATCTAAGCAATTAGGGCTTAACATCCTTCTTGAAAATAAGGTACTTGAGCGTCGAGTGGTCCGTGTAAATGATGATCTTGGACCCTATCAAGTAGGATCTAAATTTATCCAAAGGAAACACAATGGCTAGGAGTTCCTTCTCCATAGTCGAAGAGTTCATTTCGGCAGGATTCAAAGTTCTATTGCATAGTAGAAACATGGGGCTTCTTATCTATCCTTTGTCTTAACACCGCCCTAATAACATAGTTGCTCGCATCACACATTAATTCAAAAGAAAGAGACCAATCTGGTGGCTGCATGATAGGATCGATAATCAACATGCCCTTAAGTTTAGTGAAAGCTTCTTGGCAATCGTCACTCCACTCAAATTGGTTTTCCTTTTGAAGGAGATTGCATAAAGGATGAGAGATTTAACAAAATCCTTTATAAATCGCCTACAAAATCTAACATGTCCAAGGAAGGACCACATATTCCGAATGCTCTTAGGTGGTTATAGGTTTGCAATGAGATCTATTTTGGCCTTGTCTTCTGTTCGCTCGCCTCAAGTGCAAGGTTGCGATGTAGTAATAAATCTCGGTAAGACTGAGGTCGATCCACAGGGAATTAAAGAACAATTTCTAACTTATTCCAGCAACTCAGATTTCAGCAATTTGGAGATTCAATTGAAGGAATTATGCTAAAATAGTAACTTAAGAAAAATAGTGATTAAAGGCACTAAGGCTTTCAAGGATCCACTTGTAGTAATCCCATGTTAATCCAATCAATTCAAGCATAATACACAACTAGATTTGAAGTCCTATCTCTCATTTAGTTGGAAGATAAAGCATTAAACACATTCAATCCCACTTAAGTTGAATTTCCAAGTTCTAGTCTCATACAACACATAGAATTCGAAATTACAGCCTTTGGAGTAACAGCCATGCCTATGGACTATGGCCTGCTCAAGGGTTACCATAATTTGAATCTAATTAAGCAACACATGATAATCTCAGAGAATTGCAAGGAATTCATGTCCGGAGCACATGAACTCTCATAAAACGTCTAAACCTATCAATTTATAAGAACTAGAATATCAACATTCGAACTTGAAGTAGAACTACTTGAACTAAACTGAATCAAACATGAAATTGGCTACAAGCTTCACCTCTCAGCCTTAGCTGAGAGATTCTAGTCGAGCATTGTCATACTACAGCTAGAACTCATAAAAGAAAACTAGAAAACATAAAAACCTGGAGTTTGGAGGGTTGTAAACGCTCCACGACGGCTTCCTTCCTCTCCCACGAAGTTCCTTGGTTTCTATGATACCTTAGGAAGAGACCCTAGGTGTCCTTTTATAGTAGGGAAACTCCCTTGCGTCGAAAACATCCAGAAATTGCGTAAGATTACGCACTGCGTAGGAATTTTTGGAGCAAAAATAGAAACTGCCTGTTTTGAATGCATGGCCAACCGGTCGAGACCGGTCGGACTGGGCTGGCCAACCGGTCACGACCGGTCGGACCTGTCTATTTGGGAGTCCAGCGTGCACAAGGGACGGCCAACAGTGTGGCCGACCGGTCTTGACCAGTCGGACTTGGCTGGCCCTTAGTCCAGTGACCTTCAGAGGTGTGGCCGACTGGTCTTGACTGGTCTGGCTTCCTTGGCCGACCGGTCTGGCTTCTTCTCTTTGCATTTTTCTTTCTTTCTTTCTTCTTCTCTTTCCTCTCCTTGATTTCTTCTTTCTTTGATCCCTTTGGGCCTTCATCTAAAGCTCCTAAACATGGTCTTTTGGTCTCCAATTAGGTGAAGTCTACTCTCATTCCTGCAATCACAAAACATGCGTTAGATGGGGCTTTTAAACATGCAAACCATGCACATAATGTGATGTAATGGGCAATCTCTTGTATAAATTGGAGGTTCAACACACCCCCAACCATCTTTTTGCTAGTCCCGAGCAAAACATGCGTGAAACAAGTTCAAACCTCCAAAACCCAACTCTCCTTCAGAAACCATGTTTCTATCCATTCTAAGACATGCAAGTGTAAAATTCAGAAAAATGAGGTGATAGACGTTGAAACCTTAAATTCTAGAAACATAATAAGTGTCCATATGAAATTCCCGCTGATTGATTGATAAATAGAAGAACTCGAGCAAAATTCAACCTAGTGTGCAGAGTGAAAGTTCATCTCATGAGTTTCTGGGATTATCTTCTTTATAGATCAACTGAACTATGGATCTCAATGTGTACAAAGCAACAACAAGCCAATGACAGGAATTTGCCTTACTGTCCATCCGATGACTTTCACACTACATCCCATTTTTGGCTTTGTTTACGGGTAGACCATCCCCCGATTGGTAATAGGTAGCCCTTTTTGAAATTTTCCACCATTTTTCCATGATTCCCAATTTCATCCTTCCTTTTCCTTTTTCTTTTAAATTAGATAGGATTTTTAGAAATCCATATCTTTCGTTATTTTCCCATGGACATGGATGAACAAAGTACCCCGGCTTGGTCCTCAACACCTCAAATCTAAGTCTAGCCAATCCACAAATCACATAATCCTTTCAACCATGAAAATTGTGTAATGTGAACTAGGTGTAAGAGTGTTCAAATTTTCTATCAATCACATAAATAGGGGAATTCACATATAAAACAATTATATTAAGAGAAGTTCAAGACTTACAACATCACACACTTCGTATCTCCTCTTCTTATACTCATAACATCTCGAATGCATAGAAATAAGGTTTTCTAAAAGAGTTTTGAAATTTTTAGAAAATTGTGCATATGAGGGCTCGAAATGTTGTAAACTGCTAGATGAGGAATCGCCTCTCACCCCCCAACCAAATCTTGCATTGTCCTCAATGTAAAAAGATATGCAATGAGCATGAACATGAGAGCAATGGTAACATATAAGAGAGTGAGAACAATAGTACCTGAGAGAGTCGAGCATGGAAAGTCTATAACTCCGACAACTAAATCCTACTAAAACAGTAAAACTAAAGAAACTAAACCTAATCTATGTAAAGCAATAAAGATACCTAACCCGTCCTTTTTTAAAAAGATGATCTCCATTAGACTAGGAGATTGGTTATCAGTAAAACATCTAAAAGGATAAAGTTGAGTAGGATCATCAAGTGGTGTAACAAATTGTTCAGTAGAACTATCCACCATCCTGCTTTGGAAAGTACATTGGTGACATCAACCAATCTAGCTCATTGAAAATCCTGCTGAAAAATTTCAGCGGGTTCCTCAAAAAATTTGTCACATGTACTAGGAAAGGAGAATTACATTGGTTGGAAATCATTGAATATGTATCTTCTTTCCTTCTTGTCTGGGCAAAAATTATTCAAGTATGGGTCATCCCAGAAGTGTTCTTTGGTTTGAACAAACCAAAGAGAAGTGGAGACTTTAATCGTTTCATCCTCAAACATTTAGATGGTCTCCACATAATCATTTGTCGCTTGTGCTTCCCCAGTCGATTCTTCAACTTGGCACTCTGTGGAAGGAAGCTTTTTAGTTGCATGAGGTCTCTCTCTCAAAGCATTTACTATGTCCTGAATCATGGGATCATCCCAATCTTTAAAATACGCTAAACACTCCTTGAGTGTGTAGGAGACCTCAGGAGAGGAAGTTTTCAGATTTGGACCCATTACGTCTTCCTCCTTCTCAGAATTTTGTGTATGTTAGAGTGGGTCCTTAACCCCTACACTTTCAGAGATTGGCCTCTCTGTAGGCAAGTCAAACACCAATTCTTCCAAATCCTGTATAACAAATTTGTGTAACTCAGAAATTAGTGACTTGTTAAATAAATTTTCAGAAATTGACACGTCCAAGGTCTTATTAAAAATAGGATTAAATTCATCCTTAGAATTTGTCAAACATGTCCCCAAGCTTTTAGGTGGATCATGTTGGAAAAACTCCACATCTTCCATGGATTTTATCATGTGTACCTCATGGCGGCCATCATTGTTGTCCCAATTCTCAAAAGGGTCAAAACTAACAACATCTAGAGGGTCAAAATTCTGCTTTAAAGAGAACTCTTCTTCCATAATTGAATAAATCATATCAACCTCGTGGACATCATCATCATCCCTATGCCTTTTGCCCAAGTGAAACACATTCACCTCCAACGTCATGTTCCCAAAGGACATTTGCATTACCCCATTCCGACAATTTATGATTGCATTCGATGTAGCAAGAAAAGGGCGGCCTAGAATCACTGGTATTTGGGTGCTAGCATCCATAACCGGTTATGTGTCCAAGACGATGAAATCTACCGGGTAGTAGAATTTATCAACTTGGACTAACACATCCTCAACTATCCCTCTCAGTAAACGAATGGATCTGTCAACGAGTTGCAACGTGGTTTTGGTGGCTTTTAATTCACCAAGACCCAATTGCTCGTATACCAAGTACGGGATCAAATTTATGCTTGCCCCCAAGTCTAACAATGCACGTTCAATCCGGTAGTCTCCAATGATACATGAAATTGTGGGACTACCGGGATCTTTGAATTTTGGGGGGGTTTTCTGAGTGAGAATAGCACTCACTCGCTCATTCAAAAAGCCCTTTTGTTGCACATTATATTTACGTTTGGTTGTGCATAGGTCTTTTAGAAACTTGGCATAGGAGGGGACTTGTTTGATGGCATCAAGTAAGGGAATGTTTATCTTGACTTGTCGGAAAATCTCTAAAATATCATGAGAGTTTGGAAGAGATTTTGAAGCAACCAATCTCGAAGGGAATGGTGATACGGGCTTGTAAACGCGTTCCGTTTCTTGTGGGGCTAAGTTAGATCCGTCCTCATCCTCAGTATTTACTGGATCATTAGGCTTATCAGCCTTCATTGGAATAGATTTGTCAATTTGTTTACCACTTCTAAGAGTGGTGACGGATTTGGCTTGCTCCATAGGTTGGTTGGAGGGATTAGGAATGCTCACTTCATGTATTTGCTTTGGATTTGGCTGAGGTTGGGTCGAAAAGGTCCCTTCCCTAGCATTCAAGCATCCTTTAATCTCATCAACTGAGACTTTAAGCACTTGGAACATTTGCTGATTTGTTTGATTTATTGGCGTTTTCCCTTGTATAAACGCCTTTAACGTATCCTCCATTGAGAATTGAGGTCGGGCCATATTTTGCATGGGTGGCCCTCCTTGAGAGTCGGTAGGATTGCCCGTGGATGCATTCTTCCAACTAGAATTTGGGTGATTCTTCCAAGTAGAATTGTACGTGTTACTCACCGGTCCATTGAAAGGACGTTGATAACCATATGCGGCATTTGTGTGTTCATGTAACACCTCTTGAAATGCAGGAATTGTAGGACAATCTTGCGTAGCGTGTAGATTAGTGAAAAAATTCTCACATATGGTCTCAATAGCTTCATTGGACTTTGAAACTCCACTTTTACTAAGTTCCATAGCCTCAATCTTCCTTGTGAGGTTGGCTATCCTTACACTCACATCGTCTTTCTCCTTGAGGATACAGACCTCTCATTTCTCTTTCTCTTGAGTAGGCTTGGGGTTATTATTAGATTTATCCTAGATAAGCCCATAATTGGGCATTCTCGGCCAACATATCCAAATAACTCCAAGCTTCATCTGAATTTTTGCTCATAAACTCGCCATTGCACATCATCTCTATGAATTGACGTATATTGAAACTCAATCTACCGTTGAAAAAGTTTATAATTCGCCAACTTTCGTAGCCATGATGTGGGCAAGCAAGTAGGAGGTCCTTAAACCTTTCACAACAATGGAAGAAAGATTCACCCTCTTTATCCAAAAAATTCATTATGGCTCTTCGAAGGGTGTTCGTTTTATGAGCCAGGAAGAACTTTTTCAAGAATTCCCGGGTCATCTCCTTCCATAACCCTATCGAGTGTGGTCTAAGAGAATGAAGCCAAGTCTTGGCTCTTTCTTTCAATGAAAATGGGAAGAGTTTAAGTTTAATGGCATCTTCTGAAACATTAGTGTATTGCAAGGTAGCCACCACTTCTTCAAATTCCTTTAAGTGCAAATATGGACTGTTAGAATCTAGCCCATGGAACTTTGGTATAAGTTGAATTACACCCGACTTTATATCAATATTTCCCACGGTTGGTGGTAGAACCACACAAGAGGGTGTAGTTGCACGGGCCGGTTGTAGGTAGTCCCATAGTGATCTCATTGGAGGAACGTTATGTACCTCATTCTTTCCTACTCCCTCTTGATTTGCGTTTGTAGTTGGAGTAGGGGGGGGGGGGGGGGGGATTCCTTAAAGGTGTTTGATCCATACTCCCCAAGTTATCACAATGTTCTACAGATGTTCGGATTCGTCTATGAACGGATAGTGGTCCAACTAAACCACCTTCGGATTGGAGACGATTGGAGTGGTCACGTTCCCAACGGGACATAAACCACTCAACTAATAAACTATCCTAATCCTAAGTCCCAAAATTTGAAATTAATCTTAAAAGTTAAAAATCTGTAAAAAAAAAAGGCTTAGTTAGAAGAATATTACACGATTTGCTTGAACTAGAGAAGAAATCCTACAAAGCAAAACAATTTGTTAGTTTTAAGAAATCAGAAAAGCTAATCCTAAGAAAACAATAAATCCTAACTACTTCTACTCTTTAACCACTAAAACTAATTAGAACCATTATCTAAATTCCCTGGTAGCGGCGCCAAAAACTTGTTCGCTCGCCTCAAGTGCAAGGCTGTGATGTAGTAATAAATCTTGGTATGACTGAGGTCGATCCACAGGGAATTAGAGAATAATTTCTAACGTATTCCAGCAACTCGGATTTCAGCAATTTGGAGATTCAATTGAAGGAAGTATGCTAAAATAGTAACTTAAGAAAAATAGTGATTAAAGGCACTAAGGCTTTCAAGGATCCACTTGTAGTAATCCCATGTCAATCCAATCAATTCAAGCATAATACACAACTAGATTTGAAGTCCTATCTCTTAATCTAGTTGGAAGATAAAGCATTAAACACATTTAATCCCACTTAAGTTGAATTTTCAAGTCTAGTCTCATACAACACATATAGAATTCGAAATTACAGCCTTCGGAGTAACAGCCATGCTATGGACTATGGCTTGCTCAAGGGTTACCATAATTCGAATCTAATCAAGCAACACATGATAATCTCAGAGAATTGCAAGGAGTCCATGTCTGGAGCACATGAACTCTCATAAAACTGTCTAAAACTATCAATTTATAAGAACTAGAATATCAACATTTGAACTTGAAGTAGAACTACTTGAACTAAACTGAATCAAACATTAAATTGGCTACAAGCTTCACCTCTCAGCCTTAGCTGAGAGATTCTAGCCAAACATTGTCATACTACAACTAAAACTTATAAAAGAAAACTAGAAAACATAAAAACCCGGAGTTTAGGAGGGTTGCAAACGCTCCACGACGGCTTCCTTCCTCTCCCACGAAGTTCCTTGGCTTCTATGATACCCTAGGAAGAGACCCTAGGTGTCCTTTTATAATGGGGAAACTTCCTTGCGTCGGAAACATCCAGAAATTGCTGTAAGATTACTCACTGCGCAGGAATTGTTGGAGCAAAAATAAAAACTGCCTGTTTTGAACACATGGCCGACCGGTCATGATCGGTCAGACCTGTCAATTTCAGGAGTCCAGTGTGTACAGGGGATGACCAGCAGTGTGGCCGACCAGGTCTTGACCGGTCGGACTTGGCTGGCCCTTAGTCCAGTGACTTCCATAGGTGTGGCCAACTGGTCTTGACCGGTCTGGCTTCCTTGGCCGACTGGTCACGACCGGTCTGGCTTCTTCTCTTTGCATTTTTCTTTCTTTCTTTCTTCTTCTCTTTCCTCTCCTTGATTTCTTCTTTCTTTGATCCCTTTGGGCCTTCATCTAAAGCTCCTAAACATGGTCTTTTGGTCTCCAATTAGGTGAAGTCTACTCTCATTCCTGCAATCACAAAACATGAGTTAGATGGGGCTTTTAAACATGCAAACCATGCACATAATGTGATGTAATGGGCAATCTCATTGTATAGATTGGAGGTTCAACATCTTCCTCAATTTCATTGGTTAAGATGATATGTCCAAGGACTATCCCCTTTTATACCATAAAATGACACTTTCCCCAATTTAAGACGAGATTCTTTTCCTCGCATTGAATTAAAATCAAGCGTAAATGGTCTAAACACTCATCGAATGTAGTAACAAAAATTGAAAAGTTGTCCATAAAGACCTCAAGAAACCATCCCACCATGTCTGAAAATATAGTTAAAATACATCTTTGAAATGTGGAAGGTGCTATTACATAACTCGAATGGCTTCCTACGAAAAGCAAATGTGCTAAATGGGCATGTAAATGTAGTTTTCTCTTGATCCTCCGAGGCGATTTCAATTTGGTTGTACCCAGAGTAGCCATCCAGGAAGAAATAATAGGAATGACCCGCCAACCTCTCTAAAATTTGATCAATGAATGGGAGAGGGAAGTGGTCTTTCCTTGTCACGGTGTTCAGCTTACTATAGTCGATGAACATACCTCAACCTGTAGTGACTCTCATCGGTACATGCTCATTATTGGCATTTTCAACTATGGTGATACCAGACTTCTTAGGAATGACTTGAGTTAGACTCACCCATTGACTATCAGAGATTGGGTAAATAATACCCACATCTAATAGCTTAAGTACCTCATCCTTAACCACTTTCATCATATTTGGATTGAGGCATCTTTGTAGTTGTCTCATGGTTTTGACATTATCCTCGAAGTAGATGTAATGAGTACAAATCAAAGGGTCTATTCCCTTAAGGTCTACTATCATTCATCTTATGGTTCCTTTATGGTCTTTAAGTAAGTTTATCAGTTTAAGCTCTTGATCTTTCCTCAAGTGAGAGGAAATGAGCACTGAGAATGTTTCTTCTTAACCTAAGTAGGCATATTTCAGCTTAGATGGTAAAGGTTTCAGGTCAAGCTTCGATGGTTGAATACTCGACAGTAGAGGCTTTGTTGTGGTTGGTGGTAACTTTTCAAATTGAGGCCTCCACCGGGTTGTATTAATTACCGACTTCTCTTCCATCAAAGCTTGCATAACCTTAGAAATAATGGGATCATCAAAGTCCACCAAGTATACAAATAGAACCTAACTATACATGTCCTTCAATCATATCTTCTAAATCTTCCACACTAACAATCCACCCTTCTCCCACAATCAAGGAGAGATGTGGTTAGGTATGTGGAAGGATGTTAGATATGCTTAGATAGCTAAGAGGCGTGCACAGAATGTAGGATCATATATGTTGTTAGGCCCATTACCCATTTCACATGTACCATGGGTTAACGTGAACATGGATTTTATATTGAGCTTGCCGCGTACACAGCATGGTAATGATTATACTTTTGTCGTTGTGAATTGATTTTCTAAAATGATTCACGTTGTTCCATGTAGAAAGAGTCCTCATTCATCCTACATTATAACATTATATTTTAAGCTGCACGGGGTGTTAAAAAGTATTACTTCGAATCATGATAGTAAGTTCATCGGTCATTTTTTACGGACATTATGGAAACACTTAGGCACTCATTTATTCTTTAATAGTGCTTGTTATACACAAACTGATGGGCAAACCAAAGTAGTAAACCATAGTTTGGGCAACTTATTATGCACTTTGGTATTCGACAATCCATAGTAGTGGTCTTAATCTTGCCATACGTAAA
This sequence comes from Liriodendron chinense, assembly GCA_003013855.2. Taxonomy (NCBI): domain Eukaryota; kingdom Viridiplantae; phylum Streptophyta; class Magnoliopsida; order Magnoliales; family Magnoliaceae; genus Liriodendron; species Liriodendron chinense. The sequence goes on along the minus strand of ML058466.1, from coordinate 2,880,370 downwards.
GTTTTCATATAACCAATCAAAGAACAAGACTACTCAAAAGAGGTCATTTGAAATAGTATATGGTGTTAAATGAGGTTGATCTTATACCAATACCCAACGTGACTAAGGTGCGAGATTATATTGATTAGCTAACAATTCATATTCGACAAGTGTATGAAAAAGTTCACAATCAAATCAAAGCAAGCAATGCAAGTTACAAGCAAGCTACAGATAAACGACTTCAGAATGTGGTTTTCAAAGGGAGAGATCTAGTGTGGGCCTAGATGCGGAAAGAAAGATTCGCAGTGGGCACTTATAATTACAAGTCAAAGAAAAAAAATATTATTCTGTAATAAATCTTAAAGCGGATTAACGACAATGCATATCACATTTAACTGCCACTGGAGTGAATACTTCTAATGTCTTCAATATTTGCTGATCTTTATCAGACAATGAATTAGACTCGAGGTCGAGTCCTTTCCAACCCAATGAGGATGATGAGGATCAATACGTGAAAAAGCACAAAATTCGACTATAATTTTCGACTGTCACAAGCAGTCAAACTAATTCAACTGTCCGTGACAGTCAAATTCTAGTTAGACTAAAAATTCAACTGTCCTGGATAGTCGAAAGTAACACCTTTTTTTTTTCAAAACCCACTTGAAAAAAAACCTTCAGCGCTTTTGGTGCCGATTTCAATAATTTTTCATTTACAAAAAGGGTTTTTTTTCCAAAACCATCTCCCTTCTCTTCGTCTCTCTCTCCGTCTGTCCATCTCTCACCATTGCGAGGATGCGGCGCTCTCCCTCTCTATCCATGTCTAATCTCCGTCCCTCTCCCTCTCTCCCTGTCCGATCTCCATCTCTCGCCACTGCTGAGGAAGCGGCTTCGATTGTCGAGGAGCATCACCACTGTCAGTTTGTTTTCTCTTCATCCCTTTTTTTTATGTTTTCTCTTCATTTGATTCAGCCATGAAACCTACACATATCGAAGGAAATAGATGATTTCTTCAGTTGTTCCATTGCTGCCCCTTTATCTGGCGTCACAGGTCTCTCTCTCTCTCTCTCTCTCTCTCTCTCTCTCTCTCTCTCTCAAGCATTGAATGTCCAAACCATATATTTTAAAACTTGGACCAGATAGCTTCTAGGTTTCTTTAGTCGTTCCATGCCTGTCGCTTTGTTCGATGAAATTCCCCAATGGGTCAAGACCCAATTTCAGTGTCTCCATTCTCACTTTTGCAAATGGATTTTGCATTTTCATACTGTAGCTAGCTTGACGACGTGATTGGCCTGATTTTTGGGTCAGGGCATCATCATGGTGTGGGCCACTTATTTGACATCTCGGGTGTGTGTAGGCCAGGCACTGTAGGTATTTGGTATTATCAAATCTCTCCTCTATTTGAATATTCTCCTCTTTCTTATCGTAGCTTTGTTTAATTTTCCTTGCATCATAAATAGAGTTCCATGTCTACAAGAAAAGGAAACAAACTAAAAACAATACTACAATTTTTTTTATAAGATTGAAACAAAATATATAGTGGGAAATGAAAATCCTAAAGCCTAGGAGTGGTACGAATGGCTAAATTTGTTTCCTTGTAGGTGGTATGAATGTCTCCATAGTTTATGAACTTGACAGACTTGAAAATGCTGGCCTCAGTAAATCTATGAAGGCATGCTCTCTCTGTACATATGTACATACATACATATATATCTGATTCACACACATACTCATGTATATACTTATATCTATGTGTGTTCCTGATGACAGAATTAACATAAGTAGAAGTACTGTAGTGTTGAGCAAATGGGCCTTCCAGACATCCACTTCGTCCATCATGTATGAATCTTCTTAGCCTAGAGGCCAATAAACAAGCTGATTCAAAACTTAGGTGGAATACATAGAGGGTACAATGCAAAATCATGCCCAAAAAAATATCTAAAATCACTTGGATTGGTCCACCTGAGTCTTGGAAAGCCTTGATTTCTAGTGTGTCAAGTCATCCTGGTGTTCAAGTCTTTTTTTTCTTTTAAGGAAAATGCTTCATTGTGATTTTATTCCAAAAAACTAAAAATAGGAACAAGCTCATTTAACTGATAGAAAAATCTTTGACCCTGCTTTCAATGAACATGTGATGCAGGATTCTATGTTCATGTGTTGTTAAGGATGACATCTTGTGGCTTTTGCCTCGTGTTGCACAAAGCAAATTTCCTAGTTCTGCATGTGCTTTATGTTGCGCAGCAAGCTAACAACACCGGTGAACCGAGATCCAATCTCTGATGTCACCCACAAACGACAAACAAAAGAAACAATATCTAGAAGAAGAATTTAAACAAACCAACAATCCACAAGACAAGATTTATGTGGAAAAATCCCAACAAAGGTAAAAAACCACGGATGCAATGTTCCACTATGAAGAAAATGAAATTACAATGAATATACTCACCTTCTCCTATCCTCCCATGCACAGAGATAGCCCATTTCGATGACCTCTTCTCCTTTTCTCACCTTAGACGTATAGTAATCCTAATCCCTACCCAAATCCCGAATTACAACCCTTTATATAGCATAAAACGGAAATAGGACCCAAAATAAGAAACCGCGCGAAATAGTTCACGCCTGGTCGGGCGCCCACCCAGACATGATCGGGCGCTCGACATATATCAAATATGTCCAGTGAGTTAATAGGAAAAATCGCCGAATATCGGACGTTTGAGCTAACATGGTCGGGTGCCCGGTCAACATACCATCGAGTGCCCGATTGTATTAAAAACAGTCGGGAGACATTTAGTCTCTCTGGTTGAATATTAGACGCCTGGTCACTGACTGTCCAGGCGCCCAACTACAGCAGGCTAACAAAACTAATGGTGTGTTTGGCTCCACACCTCAACAATCTCCCACTTAGAGACACATCACCAAAGATCCCTTCGTCTTCTACATCCGGAGTGCATCACCTCCCCATTTTCAAGCCTGAAGACTAATCAAAGCTTAACAGAGCTTCAACTTCTCCCGTGTGACCGCCTTGGTCAACATATCTGCAGGATTCTCACTTATATGAATCTTCTCCAGAGCAATCGATCCATTTTCCTGTAACGAACGTATGAAGTGATATTTGATGTTAATATGCTTGGTCGTTGAATGAAAAGTTGAATTCTTGTCCAAGTGTATTGCACTCTGACTATCACTATACAGCTTGCAATCTGCTTGCTTCTTACCCAATCTCTTCCATAAAACCTTGCATCTACAACATCTCCTTACATGCTTCTGTAGCTGTAACATACTCTGCTTTCATTGTACTGATGGACACTATCTTTTGTAACTAAGAGACCCAACTCACTGTAGCACTACCTAGAGTAAAGACATACCCTGTAGTGCTCCTTCTGTTGTCTATATTACCTACTAAATCTGAATCGACATAGCCTTGTAGCTTGATTTTCGATCCTACATAACATAGCCCTACATCCACATTACCTACTAGGTATCTGAGGATCCACTGCACAACTTCCTAATGTTTCTTCCTGGCGTTGTTCATGAACCTGCTAACAACTCCCACTGCTTGAGCAATATTTGGCCTCGTGCTCACCATAAAATACATGAAGCTCCCTATAGTTGAGGCGTATGAAACTTTAGCCATATAGTCCCATTCCTCCTGCATCTTTGCACCTTGCTCCTTAGAAAGCTTAAAGTGATTGGCTAGTGGAGTGCTAACCGGATTATCACCTCCCATACCGAATCAATCAAGTACCTTGGCTATGTACTCCACCTGTGACAAAACTAGTTTCTTGTTTTCCATGTCACGCCTTATCCTCATGTCTAGGATTTGTTTTGTATCTCTTAAATCCTTCATGGCAAATTCTCTAAACAACTGTCTTTTAAGATCTGAGATGTCCTTCATGCTTGAACCACCTACAAGCATATCGTCAACATACAAAAGAATGATGATGTACGACGTATCAAACTTCTTCAAATAGCAACAGTGGCCTGCATGACATCTACTAAACCCATTTCTTGACATAAAACTGTCGAACTTCTTGTACCACTGCCTTGGGGCCTGCTTCAGACCATATAGACTCTTTCTCAGTCTATACACCTTATTCTCTTTTCCTGGTGCCACGTATCCTATTAGCTGATGCATATATATATATATATATATATATATATACACACACACACACTCACACACACACACACACACAAGGTTCCCATGAAGAAAGGCTGTCTTAACATCCAGATGCTCTAGATGTAAGTACTTTATATCCACTATACTCAAGACTGTGCAAATTGTAGACATCTTCACTACCAATGAAAATATTTTAGTAAAATCGATACCTACCTTTTGTTGGAACCCTTTCACAACCAATCTAGCCATGTACCGTTTCGAACCATCATGCTCCTCTTTCAGCCTATAAACCCACTTGTTATGAAGAGCTTTCTTCCCTTTAGGTAGAGTGACGAGTTCCCATGTACGATTGGACTCAAGGGAGTCAATCTCATCATCCATGGCCTGCTCCCACTTAACTCGAATATCTAACTGTAATGCCTCTTCAAAATATTCCTAGTTCACCATTATTTGTCAGCAATAAATAATGTAAGGAGGGTGAGTATAAGACCTTAGGGTGTCCTCTCTTGAGTAGACCTCCTCAGCAACCACTGTCTGCGGCTTTGCCTCATCATACTCCTGTGCATGCTCATCCTGTAACACTGTAACATCTATGTCCGATAACTCTTCCAACTCTACTGTATTCTTTCTCATCGGCCTTGTTCTGTCTTTTCTACAAACTGTCCTTATGCATCACTTTCTCATTGAAGATTACGTCATTGCTTCTGATGATTTTTCAATTCTCTATATTCCAAAATCGATAGCCAAAATCATGCTACCGTATCTTATAAACGTGCACCTCCTACGTGCACCTCCTAAAATTCGCATCTAGCTTGTTCCTATGCTCTGCATCAATGTTAACATAGGATCCAATAGGAAGTGCAGCTGAACACCTTAAGATGTGTAAGGCTCACTTCTTTCCCAGTCCATGTCTCCTCTGGTAAACCTCCATCCAATGGTGCTGAGGGGCTTCTATTGATAAGATATACGGCAGTATTCACAGCATCTACCCAAAATGTCTTGGGCAACCCTTCATGCAACCTCATGCTCCTAGCGTGCTCAAGCATAGTTCTGTTAATGCGCTCAGCCACACCATTCTGCTGTGGTGTTCTTAGAATCTTTTTTGATGTTTGATTCGATGTGCTGCACAATACTCCTCAAACCTCTTATCACAATACTCTCTCCTATTATCGGATTTGAGACACTTTATAGTTTTACCTGTCTCATTTTCTACCAGACTTTTTCACTTCTTAAATACATCAAACACCTCATATTTATATTTTAAGAAATAGACCCACAGTTTCCTACTAGCATCATCAATGAAAGAAACAAAATAACGTGATCCACCAAGAGATGATACCTGTGCTGATTCCCATGCATCAGTGTGTGCAAGCTCCAATAGATGCATCTTTGGAGCTCGTCCTGTTTTCTTGAAGCTCACCACTTTTTGCTTATCATACACGCAGTCCTCGCAGAATTTCAAGTCTACAGACTTCAAACCTAGTTGCTTTCCCTTAGACAACAGCACCTTCATCCCCTTCTCACTTATATGTCCCAACCTCTGATGCCATAACTGCCCATTCACTCCAGTTGATGCGACTGCAAGTGAACTATATAATCCGGAAGTCACATATAAAGTACCTTCCTTCTTACCTCGAGATATCACTAAGGCACCTTTTGTGACCTTCAAAGAATCACTAGTGAATGTCAGTCACATATCCTGTATCGGCTAACTGCCCTACTAAGATCAAGTTCCTTCTCAGACTTGGTACATGTCTAATATCCTTCAACTTCAAGACTATTTCAGTTTTTCTGACTTATGTGAACGTCTCCCTTGCTAACAATACTACACGGCTCATTGTCACCCAGGTAAACTCTCCTGAAGTCACCTGACACATAGTCTCGAAGAACATCTTTCGACGAAGTGGCATGAAACGCTTCATGCCAACACCCATCCTTGTCTTTTGGTCCTTTGGACTTCTTCCTCAACTTAGAACGTCTGTATTTATTGCTTCCCTTGTTCAACGATCTTCCTCTCCCTTCAGCATTTAGAGCATTCCTAGAATCTCCTAAAATTTCTGATGTCTTCCTTCTAGATTCTTCGCTAAGAATTAGACCAGCCACATCATCAAATTTCAACTTTGTCGTTCCTGAGGAATTGCTCACGGTAATCACCAAACCATCCCAATTGTCTGGCATATTGGACAAGATCAATAACGCCCTGACCTCATCATCAAAAGTGATACCAACGGATTCTAATTGGCTCATGATTGTATTGAACTCGTTTAGGTGTTCAGCCACGCCCCCACCGTCTAACATCTTCATTTAGAATAGCCGCTTCATGAGATGAACATTGTTGGATGCTGAGGGTTTTTCATACATCGTAGCTAGTGCTTACATCAATTCTTTTGTGGTCTTCACCTTAGATATATTGAAGGCGACGCTCTTTGACAAAGAGAGTCCGATCGTTCCCAATGCCTTCCGATCCAATATAAACCATTCATCATCTGTCATCTTCTCTAGGTTTCTTCTCTTTTCCTTCTAAAGGAATATAAAGGTCCTTCTGATACAAATAGTTCTCCATCTACATCTTCCAGAAGGAAAAGTTTGACCATCAAACTTCTCAATTCTTGTCTTCCCTTCTTTCGTCATCACTCCCACTTGAACTAAACCAATAGCTCTGAAACCAGTTGTGGCACAGCAAGCCAACAATGCTGGTGAACCGAGATCCAATCTCCGATGTTAGCCACAAACAATAAACAAGAAGGAACAATATCTAGAAGCAGAATTTAAACAAACCAACAATCCATAAGACAAGATTTACATGGAAAAACCCCCAACAAGGGTAAAAAAAACTACGGATGCAACGTTCCACTATGTAGAAAACGAAGTTATAATGAATATACTCACCTTCTCCTATGCTCCCATGCACAGAGATTGCCCTTTTCGCTAACCTCTTCTCCTTATTTTCACCTTGGATGTATAGTAACCCTAATCTCATACCCTAATCCCGAATTACAACCCTTTATATAGCATAAGACTAGAAATAGGACCCAAAATAAGAAACCGCGCGAAACAGTTCACGCTTGGTCTGGCGCTCACCCAGACATGATCGGGCGCCCAACAGATATCAAATCTGTCCAGTGAGTTAACAGGAGAAATAACCGAATATTGGGCGTCCAACCTAACATGGTCGGGCACCCGCCCTGGGCTCCGGACGCCCTGTCAACATATCATCGGGTGCCCGACTGTATAAAAAATAGTGTAGAGACATTTAGTCTCTCTGGGTGAATATCGGATGCCCGGTCACTGATTGTCCAGGCGCCCAAACACTGCAGGCTAGCAAAACTGCTGGTGTGTTTGGCTCCACACCTCAACACTTTAGTTGCAAAAGTTGCCAGATTTTCATATGCGTGATCAGCTTGGTTGGACTGATTTTATTCATTCTACTCTAAATTCACATGGTATTGCTGTTGAAGCGGAATCTATTTCCTCCTTTTGACGTTTAACAAAATCATCTTGTGATGATTTTGTTGTGTCAGTTGGGCAATATACTTATGATCCATTGTACTTGACATGCTTGTGCATGTTAAAGAACATAACTGGATTGTGTCATCCAGTAGATAGAAGTTGATTGTGTCATTTAGTAGATAGAAGTTCAATAACTCACTACTAAAATCCTTTTCATCTACTGGATCTCAATACTTATAAGCTACTGTTGTGCTGGCCGTTGTAGTTGAGTGGATATGCTGGTTAAGTGGCCAGAGAAAGAAAGCTCCAACCTTTGAGGTAAGAGGGAAGACATTTCTCTTGTTTTTGACAAAAAAGATCAGGTATTGCCTCATTTCTCTTGTTTTTAACAAAAAAAGATCATGTATTGCCTTATCATTGGTTGTAGCTGTTGTGAGATGGTAATTTCGTTTATCCTTATATTGCATTTCTAACATGATTTGGTATCGCAAGGTGGTTGTTGTTTCTTGGATTATTTGCTTTGTTTTGTTAGGCCTTCTTATTTTTTTCTTTCTTTCTGTCTTTTGTTCGGCATTCATGATTTGGTAAGTGAACTCTCGACTTATTCAATTTCAATCTGGCAACTTCTGGTCCCGACCGAACCTGACTCATATAGGATGATGTTTGAACCCTGCAGCAAATTGATTGGACTTTTCTTAGTTGATCAGCTACTCATTAGATTGGGGTTCTTGTTTGAGCTCTACTATTGTATTGACTGCTGCTGATTTATTTTTTCATTCTTATAGGAAATTTTTTCCTTACAATGAAGGCGACAAAGGGAAAGGGGGCTATGAAGAAGGAAACCAAGGAAGCTTTGAAGCCAGTTGAAGACAGGTTGACTGAAAGTACATGTTTATTGTTGTTAATCCTTTTTTTGTTTCTTTTCTTTTGTATGCTTTGAGACAGTGATGGTGTTGTTTCATATTTTACAATCATCATTTATCTTTTGGATTTTTAGTTGAGGGGCACTGTTTCATGTTTTGGTTCTACTCATATGATTGCATGTAACATGGAAATAGACGCGAGGTCTATGAAGCCTGTCACACTGACATGCTAGTACCAATAGATGATGTTGAGAAAAGAGGGTAGGTTCTGTATTTGTGGTTGATATAGAAAATTCATTGGGTTTGCTCATGTGGTGTCCATGGTTTGGTGATCTACACCATTGAAGCATTGAGCTGAGGGCCCCCATCATGGACCATTCCCCCAAAATCTCCCCAATCAGATAATCCCAAACCTTTCAAGTCATTGGCCTGTAAGTAGATGGTTAGTAAGTAGATGGTTAATAAGTTCACTTCCTGGAAGGTCAATCGCTGATCTCTAGACTAATTCAATGGTGGCAAGCTGCTACATCTTCAGACAGTTTCCTACTGCTTAGAGGTATGCTGCCCAACTTTATCATCTGGGAGATTTGGAGGGAAAGGAATAGATGTCAATTTGATGGGCTTTCTGTGAATGTGGGTAGGGTAGTAGATCATGTCCTGACCTGGTTGCGGGCCATCAGCGCTAACCTCTCCTCATCTCACAACCCCAGTCTATCCAGAGTGCTTGCCATGTCGACTCTGCAGATCCAATTTAAGGATGTCAGGATTCCAGGATGTGAGGTGATCAAGTGGAGCAGGCCAGAGGTTGGCTGGGTGAAACTAAATGTGGATGGGTCTTCCTTGGTAACCTAGGTTTAGCAGGTGGTGGTGGAGTGTGTAGAGACTCGGATGGCTGTTTCATCATCGCTTTTTCTAGCGGTTATGGCACAGGAACTAACTCTACAGCTGAAGCTAGAGCCTTGGTGGAGGCCTTAGCTCGTTGTGTGGACTGCGGCTTCTCTAAAATAGTTTTAGAAACAGACTCGAAATTTGTGGCAGACATGTTCAGGAAGGGGACCCTGGGACCTTAGCAGATGTGGTTTTGGTTGGCCAGATTCGAGGCATTAAAAGTTGTTGCTGATGTTAAAATTGTCCACGCTTTGAGAGAAGCCAACAAGGTTGCTGACGGTTTGGCCAAAATGGGCAGCAGCACGCAACGTTCCTCTTCCTTTTCTTTGGTCAGGGAGCTTGCAGATTTTATTAGAGGCAATATCGTCTTAGACAAAGCGGGGTTGGGTTCCATTAGAAGGGAGAAAGGCAACTTCTAGGTCGTTCCTCCCCTAGGTTGGGCCTTAGGGAGTTCATGATAGTTAACCTTCTGGTGATTTTTTTTTTCCCAGATACTACCCGAATCTGTATGTTATGTATATTTCCCTGATGGCTTAATAATATTTCTTCTTCCTTTAAAAAAAAAAAGTACACTGACTGTCCATGCTTGAATAGTCGATGGTAAGAAGGCTAGGAGATTGACGGTTAGGATATTCCATTTTGGGATTTTTGGGGGCATGATTTTTATGCTGAGAGCCATTGGATGGATAACCCAACCATGGCTCCATGCCACATTACCAACTTCATGTGCAATAGGGAAATTTACTGTTGGTTACTAATAAAGAACTCGGACTTTATTGAAAATTCATTGTGGTAGAGATACTGGTCTGCAGAAGGATAAGATACAGAAAATTTCTCTAGATCTTAGCAATCATTTGTGTTTCAGCTGAAATGGTTCATTTTGGTCCTTAATCCAGAACCAAAACACCCCCAGTTTTTATTTTGCTGAAATGGGGTTTCATTTTGATTTAATCTGGCAAAAATAACATAAACAAGCGTTTTCAGCTAAAATGTGCCCACAACGACAAGATCAGAGAATTTTTCCACAGCCATTTTGATTGCTAATTCCAAAGTTAAGCTCACTGCACAGTATATCCCTTAAAATGATTACTACCTGAACATATTGGTGATGGTCATGTACCTTTCTTCATTTCAGAAAGGTTGGGAAGCGCAAATCTTCTATTCAAGATGATAATTGTAGTAAAAAACGGGGCAAGAAAGAAAAAACAGCAAAAAAGAATCCTAACGAACCAAAAAGGCCCCCAAGTGCCTTCTTTGTTTTTCTATGTTTTTCTATAAGTCTCTCTCTCTCTGTGTGTGTGTGTGTGTGTGTGTGTGTGTGTGTGTGTGCGTGTGTGTGTGCGCGCGCGCGCGCGTGCGCACGTGTGCCTGTGTGTTTAAGATGGCGAATTATGAAAGCAGTGTTGCATTTTTATCTCATACTTCTCTTTTTTATATTGTATAGTTTAGAAAGATTTACAAACAAGAGCATCCTAAAATGAAGGTTGTCTCAGCTGTAAGTATTAAAGGGGCTTTAAGGTGATTTCTTATTGCGATTCATTAATTGGGTTTTGGATTGACTAATTAATCTGGGGGTTGGATGTTGCAACTGAAGGTTGGGAAGGCTGGGGAAAGAGAAGTGGTAGTCAATGTCTGATGTTGCAAGTGTTCTGACGTTTGCTGGAAGTAATTAAAACCTTGAAATGTGTTAAGGTAATGGAAGATTAGATGACAGGCCTTTGAAATCTGATGATGTAATTTAGCTTAGAAAATTCAAGTGATCTTTCATTTTTGCAAAGGTGTTGCTAAATTCATTGATGTGTTTCTCCCACTCGATTTAGCATATGCACCAACCAGTCTGTGTAGCCTACTTCATGTGTTGCGAATTTGAATATTTAGTCTGCCCAAGCCACGTGAGGGTAAAAAATTGGGCCTAGACTGTCCGGTTTAAAACCTTGGAGCTTGAGTTGGACTTGACAAGGGCCCATCTCAAGTTGGCACAGAGCCCTATTAAGTACTTGACAAGTCCTCTTGTTTAGAAACTTATGTTGTAGCCTGATTTGTCAAGTTTCAATTGTGTATTGGAGTTTCTCGAGTTCTCATTTGGGCTTTTCTACAACTTAATCAATCTGGTCAAATTCTTTTACGGTTATGAGAAATCCTATCCTTTAGCTCGACCTTAGTCTTTATCAAGTCAAAGTTGATTCTTGGAGATTTTAAAGCAGTCAGTAGGGATTGACTCTGTTACAGTTACATAATGGCCGTAACGTAACGATAATGGTAATGGAGGGCACCATTACGCATTATGGGGTCGTAGCAGCTGTTACAGAAAAAACAGCCTGTAGTCCATTACAGTTAATTAAAAAAGGTCGTTACGACCACCATCACCATTATTACCGGTATTGAATACTCTTGGTGGAGTCCCTTAAAAGCCATGGCAAGTTATTGGAATCTATCAAGAAACTGTACTTAGTGAACTGATGTTAGTACTTAGTGAACTGATGTTATGATCGATGCGCTTGCATGATTTCTTGTTATCATTGTCACTGATCAAGTTGGGTCATCTTGGCGAGTTCCTGATTGCTTTGGATCTCTACGGATCTCTCTGTTAAGCTTAAGATGCAACTTTTGAAGGCAACATTTACTTGAAAATGTAATTGTTGCTGCCCTAGAAACAATTGTTCTCACAACAAATAATCGTCCTTTTGTCCCTGGCCCATACCTTTCTGTTGTCTGTAAATGATAGTTATGCAATAGGTAATATTTACATGTGTTCTTTGTTTTACATGATGATCAACAGGAGAAAATCTCCTTTTGAAGCCAAAGCTGCAAAGAAGAAGGGCGAGTATGAAAAGTTTATTTCAGAGAGCCTTTCTATCATATCCAATGAAATCCATATTTTAAAAACCTGAAAAGTCTACTCATTGTTAATTCAGGCCGGGTTGACTCGAAAACTTGACCCAACTTGATGCGATAATTTATAATTGATGGTGATAATATTTATTATCGAATAAGTAAGAAAGAAATTAGTTAGTGCATGCACCGTGTATAGCTCGGTGGTTGGGTACTCTAACATCTCACAAGAGATCATGGGTTCCAATTTAGTCAGTTTTAGAACTTATGATGAAATCCCCTTGGCTGATCTGTTTAATCATTTTTCAACATTCTTTCTGACAGGAAAGTATGGCTGATAATGGTGATGAGGAGTCTAATAGGTTGAAATCTGACGATGATGCGGAAAGTGAGAAGGTAAATTTCCTAAAGCTCCCTATTGGTTGAGTTTAAAATTGCAGTCCAACGCTCTCACTTTGTAGACGCTAAGCGTGCGGAATCTTAGAGCGAAGCTTGTAGAACTATAGCTAAGTCCTAAGTAGGTTGGGATGATTAAGACCATTTAAAAATTTATTTTTAAAAATCTCTTACCTAATTAAACTAATTAGCAATTATAGACTAATTAAGCAAGAACACTTAGCTTACAAATATAAGTAGGTCCAATCACAAGGCTAGCATATAATAAACAATTAAACAACATAGCTTAAGCATGCATAGATAATTAAATGATTTGACTAATCAAGAACCTAATCTATGTAACCTATGTAGACTATATGAGAATTGATCATATGAGCTCAAGTCTACTCTACTATTTTTTTTTTTTTTTTTAATTTGGAAATTGTATATCATGGAAACAAAATACATTCTAGTGGACCCCTAAAAAAAAAAAAACAGGCTTCACCTATCATATACCCCCCCAACCAAACCCCATCCTAAAAGGAAATAAGATTGGCAAACCCGAAAGATTAAACCTCTCTGTTGGATCCCATCCCGAGCCGGTCCACAAATAGCAATTCATACTCCTTGTTAACCTGACTCAAACTCCCTAGCCTGGTTAAACCATCTGCAACGCTGTTGGCTTCCCTAGGAGTAAAGGTGAAGGAGCATTGGGCTACCTCCTGAGCATTCTGGATTTGCGTAAGCCAATACAGAATCTTTTAAGGGTAAGGAGCTCAGCTAATGAGCAAATCCACAACCACCTTATAGACACTTTCCACGACAATCTTCCTATACCCCCAATTCACGCACATCTTCAGCCCATCAGCAATAGCCCTCATTTCTGCCCAAACATTGGTACATGTTCCGTATCCCTAAGAGCCAGCAAACATAAACAGGCCATCTTCACCCCTACACACACCACGATAGGCTAAGATTGGCCCCTTGAAGACCCGTCCATGTTCAACTTAGCCCATCCATTGTTAGGCTTCCTCCACCTGACCACCGACAGTCGTGGAATCGATCGGGCTTTAAACGCAAGACCCAAGTCCTGAATTAGTCCACTGACGAAGTCGGCAAAGATCGAGGACTTTGGAATTGATCTGCAAGGAGCGATAACCACCAACGAACTCTCCAGATTACCTGTTCAGCAGTTTCCTTGCCCCCTTCATAGCGTTGACGATTTCTGGCTAGCCATATCTCCGAAAGAATAAAGGAGGGGGCGAGCCCTCTCAGCGCTCCCACCCCATCCGTCGTGGATGCCAGGTTCCACCATTGGGAAGTCCTAATGGTCAAGGGATGACCTTTTAAAAAGGAAACCGAAAAAACTACGGAGAAATACTTCTAAACCGTCGACGCCAATTCCCCTCCTGAGAGCAAATGGTCTAAAGATTCCTCTGAGAAACTCCTCTCATTCCCAAACACTCGCATTTTGATGCAAAGCCGGTGTCACACTTTTGGACCTGCACATCAACAAAAATGGCTCCCAAAAGAGCTTTCCACACACTGAGTTGCTATTTTAGTAGGCAGCTTGGCGTGCCACACCCACGCAGCCCACGACTTCCTGACCCCAGCTGCGCAAACCAATTGTCCTGCTGACCTGAGCGAAAACTTCCCTGAGTTCTCCTTGACCCAAATAAAGAAATCCTGCCCCATCCAGATGCACAGCCCCTGATTACAAATGACGATTCTAATCCAGTCTAGCAAAAACATTCAAAACTCAGACTGAGGCAACATCCCATCATCCCTCAGCACTTCACAAACTCGCAGATTCTGCAACTCAGCCGAAATAGGGCCAACATCGCAATCCGACAGTGGGCCCAAACTAGTTTGCGCTCCACACATTGCATTCCCCATTGCCCAGCATCAAACGAGAGTTATCTTTGACCAGCTCCATGCATTTACAGATTGATTTCCAATAAGGAGAACTTCTATTTCCTGAAGACAAATGAGCTGCAGCGTAAGGACTAGCTGCATACTTAGCTCTCATGAATCTGCCCCAGATGTTCCTAGAGCAGCCAAAGAGGACCGTTCAAGCCATCTTGACCCTGAAGGCTTTCATAATTACCCGCAAACTCTTCATCCCCAGCCCTCCTTCCTCCTTTGGGAGACTGATTTTCTTCCAACTAACCCAATGAAGCTTCTTTTTTCCCTCCCACTAGCCCAAAAAAAAAAAAAAAAAAAAATCTGCAAAACTCTTCTCCAGCGAAGCTAGAGTCCCTTTAGGGACCTCGATGGCAGCCAACGTGTGTATCGGCGTGCTGCTGAGGACATGCTTTATAAGAATACTTTTCCCTCCCTGATTCAGCAAACGACCATCAGCAATTAAGTATACTCTACTTAGTGAAAGTACATCTCGTGTGTGAATGTGGCTAACTAGTGCCAGCACACATTCCTATCAAGTATTCTTAATTAATCAATTAAACATACAATGCTAAGATAACAATGTGCTCAAATCAATCACAAACATAAGCTTGTATAGTGGTTCAACTTTGGGTCTACTCCACTCTTGGTTCAAATACTCATCACTTGAGCACACTTATATTCACTAGGGAGTTTAAATTAGGTTCCTCTCAACCTAGGTGTTTCAAATCGATTCCTACCCTATCGGAGAGTTTGACAAGGTTACTTCCAACCTATGATAAGGATTTTACTAGTTCATCTCTCAACCAAGACGTTTACGGGTTCCATCCAACCTAAGAGTTTGACAAGGATCATTCTTACCCTTCAGTTTCTAATCCTAGAACCTGGCGTACGCTCACACTAGAGGCTCCCCACTGAGACTTGTTCGAGTTTGTAGATCTAAACTCTCATACTCAATCCTCCATGAGGAAGTGGTGTTCGCTCGCCTCAAGTGTAAGGCTGCAATGTAGTAATAAAACTCGGTAAGACCGAGGTCGATCCATAGGGAATTAGAAACAACTTTCAAACTATTCCAACAACTCAGTTTGTAATAGATCTGAGGTTTAATTAGAATACTTATGCTAAAATAGTAACTTAACAAAAATCAGTAATTTAAAGTACTGAGGCATTTAAGGATCCACTTGTAGCAATCTCATGTCAATCCAATCAATCCAAGCAAGATACACAACTAGATTTGAAGTCCTATCTCTCATCTAGTTGGAAAATAAAGCATTAAACACATTCAATCCCATTCAAGTTGAACTTCCTAAGTTCTAGTCCCATTCAATCAATGTAGACTTCGAAATCATAGCCTTCGGAGTAATAGCCATCCATACCTATGGACTATGGCTTGCTCAAGGGTTACCATAATTCGAATCTAAACAAACATCATATGATAATCTCAGAGAATTGCAAGGAATTCATGTCCAGAGCACATGAACTCTCATAAAACATCTCAAACTATCAACTTAAGGGACTAAAAGATTAAAAACCCAAACTTGAATTGAAATTACTTGAATTAAACTGAATCAAACATGGAAATTAGCTACAAGCTTCACCTCTCAGCCTTAGCTAAGAGATTCTATCCGAGCATTGTTATACTACAACTAGAACTTATAAAAAAACTAGAAAACATAGAAAAAACCGGAGTTTGGAGGGTTGCAGATGCTCCACGACGGCTTCGTCTCTCTAGCACCACGTCCCTTGGCTTCTATGATGATCTAGGAAGAGCCCCTAGGTGTCCTTTTATAGTGAGGACGCTTGGTTGCGTCGAAACATCCAGAAATTGTGTAAGGTTACGCATTGCGCAGAAAATCTCGGAGCCGGAATTAGAAATTGCCTCATTTTTATCATGGCCAACCGGTCGGACTGGCCTGGCCGACCGGTCACAACCGGTTAGACCACCCTGTTTAACCGTCCAGGGAGTGCAGTGGACTTCCCACATTGATGGCCGATCGGTCAAGATCGGTCGGACCACTCTGGTCATACGTCCAGAGAGCTCAGTAGCGGCACCGACTAGTTGGCTGACCGGTCAAGACCGGTCGGACCAACTGGTCCTTCTTCCAGTGGTGTCCAAAGGTGTGGCCAACCGGTCGGACCAACTAGTCCTTCTTCCAGTGGTGTCCAAAGGTGTGGCCGACCGGTCGGACCAATTGGTCCTTCTTCCAGTGGTGTCCAAAGGTGTGGCCGACCGGTCGGACCAACTGTTCTTCTTCTTTTTCTTCTTTTCTTTATTCTCTTTTCTCCCTCTTTCTTCTTCCTTTTTGGTCCACCTTAGACCTTCATTCACTAGGTTCTAAATGGACCCTTTTTAGTCTCCATTTGAGTGAAGTCTGCTCTCATCCCTACAATCACAAAACATGCGTTAGCTGACCCTTTTAATCATGAAAACCATGCATATAATGTGATGTAGTGGGCTATGCAATGTATAAATTGGAGGTTCAACACACCCACCAACCAGCTTTTTGCTAATCCCGAGCAAAACATGCGTGAATAAGTTCAAACCTCCAAACCCAACCCTCCTTCAGAAACCATGTTTCTATCCATTCCAAGACATACAAGTATAAAATTTTGAGAAACTAGGTGATAGAAATTGCAAACTTAAACTCTCAAAGCATAAGAAGTGTCTACATGAAATTCCCGCTGATTGATTGATAAAAGAAGAACTCGAACAACTTCAACCCAGTGTGCATAGTGAAAGTTCATCTCATGAGTTTCTGGGATTGTATTCTTCATAGATCAACTAAACAGTAGATCTCAAGGTGCACAGAGTAACAACAAGCCTATGACAAGAATTTGTCTTACCGTCCTTCTGACGGCTTTCACACTACGTCCCATTTCCGGCTTTGGTTATGGGTAGACCATCCCTCGGTTGGTAATAGGTAGCCCTTTTCGAAATTTTCCACCGTTTTTCCATCATTCCCAATTTCATCCTTTCTTTCCCTTTTTCTTTTAAATTAGATAGGATTTTTAAAATCCATATCTTTCATTATTTTCCCATGGACAAGGATGGACAAAGTACCCCGGCTTGGTTTCTCAACACCTTTAAATCACGTCTAGCTAATCCACAATTCGTATAATCCTTTCAACTCATGAAAATCGTGTAATGTGAACTTGGTGTAAAGAGTGTTCAAATTTTCTATCAATCACAACAATAGGGGAACTAACATATAAAACCATTATGTTAGAAGAAGTTCAAGACTTACAACCTCACACACTTCATATCTCCTCTTCTTATACTCATATCATCTCGAATGCATAGAAATAAGGTTTTCTAAAAGAGTTTTGAAATTTTAGAAAATTCGAAAAAATTTTGCACATATGATGCTTGAAATGTTGCAACATGCTAGATGAAGAATCTCATCTCACCCCCCAACCAAATCTTACATTGTCCTCAATGTAAAAAGATATGCAATAAGCATGAACATGAGAGCAATGGTAAAATATGAGAGAGTGAGAACAATAGTATCTGAGAGAGCGATCATTGGAAGTCTACAACCCAACAACTAAAGCTACTTAAAATAGTAAAACTAGATAAACTAAACCTAATCTGCGGAAAGCAATAAAGATAACTAACCCGTCCTTGGAAAAAGAGGATCTCCATCAGACTAGGAGATCGATTATCATTATAACATCCAAAAGAATAAAGTTGAGCAGGATCATCAAGTGGTGTAACAAATTTTTCAGTAGAACTATCCACCATCCTGCTTTGGAAAGTACATTAGTGACATCGATCATTCTAACCCATTGAAAATCCTGCTGAAAAATTTCAGCGGGTTCTTCAACAAAATTGTCACATGTACTAGGAAAGGAGAATTGCATTGGTTGGAAATCATTGAATATGGATCTTCTTTCCTTCTTGTCTGGGCAAAAATTATTCAAGTACGGATCATCCCAGAAGTATTCTTCGATTTGAACAAACCAAAGAGATGTGGAGACTTGTATTTCTTCTTCACAAGTCGATATGATCTCCACAAAATCAGATTTCACCGGTGGTTCCACAATTGATTTTTCAGTTTGGTGTTCTGTGGAAGGAAACTTTTTAGGCACCGGAGGGGTCTCTCTCAAAGCCTGAACAATGTCCTGAATCATGGGGTCATCCCAATCCTCAAAGTACGTTAAGCACTCCTCGAGTGTATAAGAGACCTCATCGAAGGAAATTTTCAGATTTGGACCCTTTATGTCTTCCTCCTTCTCAGAATTTTGTGTAGGTTGGAGTGGGTTCTCAACCTCTACACTTTTAGAAATTGACCTCTCTGTAGGCAAGTCAAGCACCAATTCTTCCAAATCCTGCACAACAAATTTGTGTAAATCAGAAATTGGTGACTTGTCAATTGAATTTTCAGAAATTGACACTTCCAAGGTCTTAATGAAATGAGAATTAAATTCATCCTTAGAATGTGTCAAATATGTCCCCAAACTTTCAGGTAGATCATGTTGGAACAACCCCCCCATCATCCATGGATTCAATCATGTTTACGTCATGGGGGCCATCATTGTCGTCCCAATCCTCAAAGGGATCAAAGCTAACAACATCTAGAGGATCAAAATTCTGCCTTAAAGCGAACTCCTCTTCCACGATTGAATCAATCATATCAACCTCATGGACATCATCATCATCCCTATGCCTTTTGCCCAAGTGGAACACATTCACCTCCAACGTCATGTTTCCAAAGGATATTTGCATCACTCCATTCCGGCAATTTATGATTGCGTTTGATGTAGCAAGGAATGGGCGGCCTAGAATCACCGGTATTTGGGTGCTCGCATCCATAACCGGTTGTGTGTCCAAGACGATGAAATCTACCGGGTAGTAGAATTTATCCACTTGGACTAGCACATCCTCAACTATCCCTCTCGGTACACGGATGGATCTACTTGAATTAAAAACCCAAACTTGAATTGAAATTACTTGAATTAAACTGAATCAAACATGGAAATTAGCTACAAGCTTCACCTCTCAGCCTTAGTTGAGAGATTCTAGCAGAGCATTGTCATACTACAACTAGAACTCATGAAAAAACTAGAAAATATAGAAAAACCAGAGTTTGGAGGGTTGCAGACGCTCCACGATGGCTTCCTCTCTCTAGCACCACGTCCCTTGGCTTCTATGATGACCTAGGAAGAGCCCCTAGGTGTCCTTTTATAGTGAGGACACTCGGTTGTGTCGGAAACATCCAGAAATTGCGTAAGGTTACGCACTGCGCAGAAAATCTCGGAGCCGGAATTAGAAATTGCCTAATTTTTAACATGGCCGACCGGTCGGACAACCGGTCGGACTGGCCTGGCCGACCGGTCACGACCGGTCGGACCACCCTGTTTAACCGTCCAGGGAGTGCAGTGGACTTCCCACCTTGATGGCCGACCAGTCAAGACCGGTCGGACTACTCTGGTCATACGTCCAGAGAGCTCAGCAGCGGCACCGACCGGTCGGACCAACTGGTCCTTCTTCCAGTGGTGTCCAAAGGTGTGGCCAACCGGTCGGACCAACTGTTCTTCTTCTTTTTCTTCTTTTCTTTATTCTCTTTTCTCCCTCTTTCTTCTTCCTTCTTTGGTCCACCTTGGACCTTCATTCACAGGTTCTAAATGGACCCTTTTTAGTCTCCATTTGAGTGAAGTCTGCTCTCATCCCTACAATCACAAAACATGCGTTAGATGGCCCTTTTAATCATGAAAACCATGCATATAATGTAATGTAGTGGGCTATGCAATGTATAAATTGGAGGTTCAACAAGGGGCGCAATCGGACTCTCTACTATGACAACTTACTTGTCGGATTGAGCCCCTTGTTTAGCGTCTTCTTGGGTTGCTTGATCTCCGCTCTCCCTGTGCTTCAATCAGCTCCCCTTTGCTCCCCTGATCGTGTTGCCACTACGTTGTCAATGCTTTAGCTCCACCGATCAATAACCTCGTATGTGATGCTCTTGAGATGTCCAATGTGATAGGAAATGGTGTGAATTCTCTACAACTACTAGGAATTGGTTACTTAGAGCAATTCTACCTTATAGGATCTTTAGAGAGGTTTAGACAAATGATCTACCTACGGTCAAGGTGTCTAAACTTCTAAAGATCAAGAGAGAGCAAGTCCATCTTTACGTGAGCTTTGAATACTCCATCTTGTGATCAAACACAAGGAAGATGACTTAGAATGCTTATGATTAGAGCCTAATGGTATAGGCAATTAAGGTGGCTTTTAATGCACTAATATCTTTCTCCTTACCCCTAAAATCGAGCCAAACTATTTTATAAAGAAAGTCCCAACGGATAGAAAACAGTCTCAAACGGCTAGTAGTTGACTGATCAGCTAAGAGTCGCCGACCTGGTCAAATATTGAGGACCGACCGGTTGTGCAAGGCTTGGATAGAGCAATTTGTTAATGTCCACTCTGAGTCAGTCACAACTGGTCGTTTGACTAGTCGAATTAGGCTTGGGATCAGCTTTGCTTACTATCCCTCCTTGGGGTTTGACAATCGGTCGGCCATGGTCCAGACCGGTCGACAGCCCTGATATGCATGTTGTTTTGAGTTGTATTTTATAGCAACAAGGGAAACCTCTTTGGCCAATGTTTGGGTAGTCTTTTGGGACACTTAAGGCCAATCTAATATGACTACAAGTATCCGTAAAGGTTCAAGGTCATCTAGAGGTTTGGGTTTTGGTTTAGTTCAAGGTTCAAGGCTCACCAAGGCATTTCTTTTACTTTTTTCTTCTTTCTTGATGCAGCGGGTCCACTTAAGTCTTCGGTCTTCGTCTTCTTTAAGCTCAACCGACACTATACTCACTGACCTTCGTAATTGACATATAAGATGCACTAGCATCCCACACAAAACTGTACTAACAGAGTTGTCTTTGCTGGTTTTGTGTGGCATAGCTCATCCACGTTCTTGCATGTGCACAAACACTTGCACATGCTTCATAAAAGATGTCAAGACTTTGGTTTAAGAAATTGGGTCTACGATAATGGTTTTGTTAGGCATTCTCTTGTCGTGAAACCCATAATTTGCCACCTTCATATTAGTCTCCTTGAGATTTCGAACTTGTCACCAATTGTTGAAACACCTAAGCGTCTTCTAGCTAGGGTAGCAAGCGAGACACCTTGAACATGGTTGCCTCATTTATTGGTCAATATTTATTTATGGTTTTTTGTTGTCCAGAATTTTTTAATACTATCAAAGGTGTTATTGGACAAGTGTCAAATTAATGTGAATGCTCGCAAATGCTTCCCAAATTAATTTATTTTGTAAAGAATTATCTTTTTTCCCATTAAAACAAGGCTAATTGTTTTCCATTTTCATAAAGTGGCTATAACAAGTATGCCTATCAGTCTTATATTTATAATGTGATCTTTATTGTCAGAGCCTTCAAAAGGCTGTCTTTTAGGAGGTCGACCGGTCCCTGTTTTTGGACAGAGAAGATGTAAGCTTGCTGGACACAGTGCCCGACCGATCTTGACCGCTCAGTGGAGGCTGAATTTTGAAGTTTTTTAAAGGCAAACTCTCTGGACCTAGTTTTGCATAGGTCCGACCGGTCGTGACTGGTTGGGTATACGTGTGGTTTTGCGCAAATACGTGTTGTATGTTTCTATTTTGGGTTGGGGGCCTATAAAGCACCTCCTAATCCGTCTTAAATATATCCTAATCAATACCAAGGAGTCCTATTTCGAGATTAGGGCTTCGGGGAGAGATTGTGAGGTTTGAGAGTGCCTTGTTCATCTTTGGGATTTGCTTGAGGGTAGATTAGCTTTGTAATCTTCTGGACTTCATAGTGGAGGTGTCGCTTTGTGCCGTGGTTTTTTCCCATAAGGGTTTTCCACATAAAATTCATTTGCTTTTGCATTGATTGCTTGTGTGGCTGTGTGGTGATTGTTTGATCTTCTTCGGTGCTTCCGCTGACCGAATTTCCAACAAGTGGTATCAGAGCTATCGTTGGAAGGTTGAAGAAGGAGTTCTCTGAATCGATCTCATGGCTTCAAGTACGAAGTTCGACGTTGAGAAGTTCTTGGGCAAAAACAACTTTGAGTTGTGGAAGGTGAAGATGCGTGCCGTCCTAACTCAGTAAGGGGTCGTGAACACCCTTGAAAAGTGACCTACCGAGATGAAAGATGATTAGTGGATGAAGATGGATGAGAAGGCAATGGCCTCAATCCAATTGTGCCTTATTGATGATGTCCTCTATAACATCACTGAAGGAGAAGATCGCTTGTAGAAACATGGACCAAGCTAGAGAACATCTATGCGAAGAAGTCTCTAGAAAATCGCATGTATCTAATGATGTAACTCTTCACTTTGAAGATGGCGAATGGGACAAATATGGAGGACCACATTGGCACGTTCAACAAGCTGATTTGCAAGTAACTCGATTTTGGTGAGCAGATGAAGGACGAGTATCAAGCCTTGATCTTGTTGAACTCGCTTCCTAATTCATATGAGTCACTTAGGGACTTGTTGTGCATGAATAGGGACATTACTAGTGTCGAGACCGTTGTCTTAGCCCTTCAATCGAAGGCCATGAGACAAAAGCGGTGATACTAATTCCTCCTCCGAAGCACTGTTTATGAGAGGAAGGAATTCTGAGCTAAGGTGAAGAATCGTCCCGTTCTCGATCTAAATCGAAGGGCAAGGGTAAAGGCAAGTTAAAGTGTTGGGGCTGTGGCCAAGTTAGACATATGAAGAAGGACTGCAAGAGTCCTAAATATAAAAAGGAGAAGTCCGGTGATTCTTCTAGGGAAGCCAATACCATTGAAGTTGATGAAGGTGATAGTGCTGTAGTGCGAGGTCTTGACGGTGTCAAAGGCTAGATTTCTCTGTGATGAGTGGATCATGGACTTTGAGGCTTCGTATCACATGTGCCTAGATATGAGCGTCTTTACTTCCTATAGGGAGTATGAGGGAGGCTCGATATTTCTACGCGATGACTAGACCTACAAGGTTGTGGGGATTGGTACTGTGCGCATCAAGATGTTCGATGAGATCGAATGGATCTTGACGGAAGTGAGGCACGTTCCAAGGTTGAGGAAGAATCTGATCTCTCTTGGTGCACTCGAAGCATTGGGGTGCAAGTTCACCGATTTTGACCAGTTCTGCAAAGTTCGAAAAGGAGCCCTTGTAATTATGAAGGGACAGAGGCATGGTTCCATTTACAGGATGATTTGGAGCACTTCAGTAGGTGAAGTTGCAGAGACTGTAGCGGATTTCACGTCTGCACGTATGTGGCATGTACGCTTAAGCCACATGAGCGAGCGGGGCATGAAGGTACTCTCTGAATGATCTTTGATTCCTTCATTTAAATTTGTAGACTTTAGTATATGTGAACACTGCATGTATGGGAAACAGTCTAGATTGTCTTTTAAAGGGGGGAAACATTTATGTAAAAGGGTGCTTGATTATGTCCATTCCGATGTATAGGGGGCCGTTGCCCGTTATTTCTGTTGGTGGGTCATCGTGGTTCGTGCCGTTTATCGATGACTATAGCAAGAAGGTTTGGGTTTATTTTCTGAAAAATAAATCCGATGTCTTCATGACCTTCGAGTATTGGAAGGCGATGGTGGAGAATCAGTTAGGGCAGAAATTAAAAATTTTGAGAACCGATAATTGAGGTGAGTTCACTTTCAAGAAATTTAACACGTATTGTAAAGAGGAGGGGATCGTGAGACACAACACAGTGCGCCACACGCCAGAGCAGATGGTGTGGCTGAGCGGATGAATTAGACTCTCTTGGAGAGAGCTCGATCCATGATTAGTAATGCTGGGTTGGGCAAAGAGCCTATAGACTGAGGCCGTTAACACGACTTGTTACTTGATAAATCGGTCACCCTCTATGGCAATTGAATGTAGAATTCCTGAGGAAGTGTGGAGTGGTCGTACGCTAGGCTACTCAAGTTTACGGGACTTTGGTTGTAAGGCTTACTCTCATGTACCATCAGTCGGGAGAGATAAGCTAGACCATAGGGCCGGAAAAGGGATCTTTGTTGGCTATAGTAATAGTGTGAAGGGATATTAAATATATAACTCTGTCACACGGAAGATCACCTTGAGCCGTGATGTTAAGTTTAATGAGGGGTATTTGTTCCGTAAGGATGTTACAAAGGAATCAGAAACATCAAAATAGGTTGATACTCATGAGGATAAAGATGAGACATAGGGCCAATACTGAGGCGCAAACAGAGGTACATGATCAGGTGGAGCAGCCACCTGTGCAAAGAAATCTACCTAAGGATCACAGGTTACTAGCAAGGTACAGGGATGACTCAAACGTTACATTTGCTCTCATTACAAATGAGGGGGATTCGTTTAACTTTGAGGAAGCACTACAAGATGCAGATGCTGAGAAGTGGAAGACGACAATGCAAGACGAGATAGACTCCTTATACAAGAATGATACTTGAGAGCTTGTGGAGCTTCTAGTGGGCCGAAAAGCAACGGGGTGTAAGTGGATTTTTCAGAAGAAACAGGATAGATACAAGACAAGGTTAGTAGCGAAAAGTTATGCTCAGCGTAAATGCGTAGACTTCAGTGAGATTTTTACACCGGTTGTGAAGCAAGTATCTATCAGGTTCGTATTGGCGCTGGTTGCCCAATACGACCTCGAGCTGGAACAAATGGATGTGAAGATTACTTTCCTGCATGGGGAATTGGAAGAGCAGATATATATGGTGTAACCAGAAGGTTATACACTGCAAGGAGCTGAGAACAAGGTTTGAAGGTTGAATAGATCATTATACAGTCTCAAACAGTCGCCTATGTAGTGGTACAAGAAATTTTATTATTTCATGATAAGTCGAGGCTTTACTAGGAGTGAGTACGATCATTGTGTCTATTTCAAGACACTGAATTATGAGAAGTTTCTCATACTAGTGTTGTACGTCGATGATATGCTTATTGCTAGTCATAGCATGTCTGACATCGATGTGTTGAAGACTCAACTTTCAGGGACATTTGAGATGAAGGATCTGGGGGTTGCAAAGAGGGTTCTTGGCATAGATATTCATAGAGAAGGAAGAGGAGCAGGTTGTGGTTATCTCAGGAAGATTACCTTGAGAAGGTATTGAAAAAGTACGAGATGGATAAGTCCAAACCGATTAGCATTCCCCACGCGGCTCACTTCAAGTTTTCTTCTGAACAATGTCCCAAAACGGATGAAGAAAAGCATGTTATATCTCATGTGTCCTATTTAAGTGCTATGGGCAGTTTAATGTATGTCATGGTCTGTACAAGGCTAGATATTTCACAGGCTATTGGTGTTGTTAGCCAATTCATGTCTAACCTGGGTAAACAACATTGGGAAGCTGTGACATGGCTGAAATTGCGGTTTGCACCGCTATTGAGATAAGCTTAAAGGTATGTTTATGTCCTAGAGGGGGGTGAATAGAACTATTTACAAATTCCTTGCCAATAAAAAACTCAAGAGCATTCAAAAATCAATTTACCAATTAAATATATGTAAATGCAAGTAAATAGATCACATAAGGTCTTTCTAAATGATCAACTATACTAAGTGAAGCATTTGATCAAACAGTTGATATGCATGCTTGAACTAATCTTTCAAAGATGGCATATGGGCATTTCGTTAAACATGAGATGGGCATTCACTTAAGCACTCATATAATTAATCAACAAGGCATAATAATAGACAAAATGCATTCACCATAATACACACGATATATAGTGGTTTGACAATGAGTCTACTCCACTCCCAGTTCAAGTACTCCACTCCTTTGAGTACACCGGCATTCACTATCGGAGGTTTTAAATGAGATTCACCTCTCAACCTTTACACCTACACAAGGTTAATGCCTACACAAGGACTTCCATAAGTCCTACTCAAGGACACCCACGTATTCTCCCGTGTTGGAGGCCTACACAAGGACTTCCACGTCCTACACAAGAACAACTCCGAGATTGGGTCACAATCTCTGGACCTCAATCTCAACAAGAAGGGAGAATCAAACATTGGACTCTATAAGCTTAACCACTTACAAGAGATGAACCCTGATTCAGCGCCATTGAGTAGCTTCAGCTTCCACGAATGCTTTAGCTCCTCTTTCAAGCTCCCACGATCAACTACCAATACATATGATGTTCCTAGACTAATGCCGGGTAGGTGGGAGGAGGTGTTGGAGTTCCCTTTGCCTATTCAATACAATGGTGATGATAGGAACTACCAACTCTGAGTATTCAATGGCTATTGATGACTAAGAGATTCAACAAGATGGGTTAGGTCAGCTATATATGAATACGTTGCTTGAGTTCATTCTTCAAACCAAGCTTTGAATGCTCATTGAAGTGACATGAATCACTTGGTTTGAATGATGAACTCTAAGCAATGATGAGCAAATGAAGGATTGATGATGTTCTTAATTGCCCCCTTCAATGCTCTCAATGGGTGTGCAAAGAATGTCATTAAAGCCCTAAAGATATGCCTTTATTGACTCCAAGAATCGGGCTTCAATGGATATAAAACGGCTAGCTGTCGATTGATCTAACAAAGCACCGATTGATCGCAAGATCAATTTTGTAAACAATAAGCTTGCTGGACAAAAATGGCCTTGAACGATTGATCGCCCGTCCAGGTCGATTGATCGCCTAGGCTAGCTGATTGATCGACCGGCCAAACGATCAATCGCAAATGCGATTTTGGGCCTATATGCTTGCTGGATATATTTGAGGTCCAGCGATTGATCGTAAAGGCCCAGTTGATTAATCATTAATGCAATTTTATGCAGATGTGCTTGCTGGACCTTTTTGCGGGTTACCGATTGATCGCAAGAGCTCCACCAATCAATCGTAAATGACTTTACTTGTATGCTTGCTGGACCTTATCTAGGATGAGCGATCAATCGCTCATGCAGTGTTGATCAATCGCAACTGGCATTTATTGCTTGATTTCTTTGCTGAAACAAATCCAGGTATTGAGATCAATCAATGATGGTTATTGATCAATCGATTTTCCTTGTAGATTGATCAACAGACAGCCGAATTGAACTATATGAGCTATCATTTATGGGCCAAGCTGTTTTATCTTTTGAGCAATGATTACACACAATCTTCCCTGATCAAGAAGACGGAAATGACTAAGATTAAATGGCTAAGGCTTTTCTTAGGATACTATGCCATCTAGTCATGAGGTTTTTGGGATCCTAAAGTCTATCTATATACACACTTATCTTCCGTAGAGATTGTGCTTGGTCCTGGATGCAGAAAGAAGCTTCAGTCATCAAGTTTTGAGTCTGCATTCATCGTTGGGGCTCACAAGACTGGACTGACTTATATGATCACGGAATTGACAATCTGATGCACGAAACAATGCACTAACAATGGCTACTTCGATATATTCAAGGCACACAGGACTACGTCTTGACGTTTGAAAAGTTCAAGGACAAGTTGGTTGGTTACGTCGATTATGACTACGCAAGAAGTATGGACAATAGGAGGTCGACTTCAGAGTACTCGTTTGTATTAGAGGGTGGAGCGATTAGTTGGATGTCTAAGCTTCAGTCTGTGGTGGCTCTTTCTACTATTGAAGTTAAGTACATGGCAGTGACATAAGCTTTCAAGGAAGCTGTTTGGTTGAAAGGAATGATAAATCAGTTGGGGCTTCAGCAAGAAGCCGTGCCGGTTAATTGTGACAGCTCTAGTGCTATCAACTTAGCTAAAAATTCTGTTTATTACTCTCATACTAAACACATTGATGTGCGTCACCATTTTATTCAACAGGTGCTTGAGGAAGGAGATGTGACTCTAGACAAGATTCATACTAACGTGAATCCAGCGGATATGCTGACCAAGGTGGTCCCAACAGAGAAGTTCAAGTTCTACGTAACTTCTTTGAAATTGGCAAAGGCTTAATGAAGACACAGTGATGCACGAAAAGCGACGACACTATGTTTGAAGATGAGTTGATCGACAAAGCAAAGGGAAGATAGTTCGATTTTGAAGCCTTGGTGAAGTTTGTTGTTAGAGCCTTCAAAAAGCTGTCTTTTGGGAGGTCGACCGGTCCCTTTTTTTAACAGAGAAGACGTAAGCTTGCTGGACACAGTGCCCGACCGGTCTTGACCGGTCGGTGGAGGCTGAATTTTGAAATTTTTTAAAGGTAAACTCTTTGGACCTGTTTTGCACAGGTTCGACCGGTCGGGTATATGCGCAGTTTTGCGCAAATACGTATTGTATGTTTCTATTTTGGGTTGGAGGCCTATAAAAGCACCTCCTAATTCGTCTTAAATATATCATAATCAATACCAAGGAGTCCTGTTTTGAGATTAGGGCTTGGGGGAGAAATTGTGAGGCTTGAGAGTGCCTTGTTCATCTTTAGGATTTGCTTGAGGGTAGATTAGCTTTGTAATTGTTCGCTTCCCCAAGTGTAGGGTTGCGATGTAGTAATAAACTCGGTAAGACCGAGGTCGATCCACAGGGACTATGTAGGATCTCACAAATTCATCCACAAGTGTCTATTTAAGTCTACTAATCAGATTGTTGTATGAAGTTGATGTGAGTAACAAAAGCTGAATTAAATCGAAAGTAATTAATTATAAGAAGGCACTAGGGGTTCAGAGGATCCACTTGTAGCAATCCTTGATATTCAATCCGCTGTGGTTTCTTATTCTCTCAACTAGAATCGACATTCCTGTCTATCTAGTTGGATGATAGAGCTGTTAAACCAAACATTCTGTAATATGTAAGTTCTATGCATAAGATTCACTTAATGTAGGCCGAGCTGAGCATGCTCAATTGCATAGGTCATTCCCCTTTCCTATAAGTCCAGTTCTCAATCATAACCATCCTCAAGTCCTCTCACAAGACAAAGCTAGATCAGGATTTGAACTGGATTCAAATCACATGCACAGTCATTAAATATTCCAGAAAATCAACAAAAATAGAACTTTGGCATGAAGTCCCTTTATGAAGAGCTTAGTACTAGAGCGCACTCCGATTCCTCAGATCATACAGGTCTAGACCGTTGCAAACGAATTAAGAAGCTAAGTAATTCATCCAAACATCCATGAGTCATCACAAGACTAAGAAAAATTACTTAAAAACTTGTATAAACTTCAAACCATAGTTCATAATCATGAATTTCATACTTAAACCACTTAACTACGAATTAAAACATCTTGGATTCACTACAAGCTTCACCTCTTAGCCCTAGCTAAGAGGTTTAGCCGCTCATGATCCAAGGAAACATGAAACAACAACAAAAAGCATGAAAATAGCAAAGCAAACCAAAAGGAGTTGTGAAACTCCAATCTCCACTTCCACAGTCTCCAACCTCGCTTGAACCCTTCTAGGATACCTTAGGAACGATCCCTAGGTGTCCTTTTATAGTCTGGAAGCTCCACAACTTCGGAAGAATCGAGAAAGTGCGTAACACTTACGTAGCACAGAGAAATTCGGGCTGAAATTAGAAATTTCTAAGTCTTCACGCACAGACGACCGGTCACGACCGGTCGTCCTCAATAAATGAACACTCCAGCAACCATAGCCGACCGGTCATGACCGGTCGGGCTTGTAAAACCTTAACCCAGCAAGTATGCCCGACCGGTCAAGACCGGTCGGGCCTATTTATCTTCAGTCCAG
The DNA here is from genome assembly GCA_003013855.2 of Liriodendron chinense. Taxonomy (NCBI): domain Eukaryota; kingdom Viridiplantae; phylum Streptophyta; class Magnoliopsida; order Magnoliales; family Magnoliaceae; genus Liriodendron; species Liriodendron chinense. The sequence goes on along the minus strand of ML058466.1, from coordinate 2,850,359 downwards.
CAATGATGTCCGACCGGTCATGACCGGTCGGACGCCTTCAGCAATCTTCTAGCAGCAATGACTGACCGGTCATGACCGGTCAGTCCTCTTCAGTAGCATCCAAACATGTATGGCTGGCCGGTCACCGACCGGTCTGGCTTCCTTGGCCGACCGGTCATGACCGGTCAGCCTCTTTTCTTTTTGTTTTCTTTCTTTCTTTCTTCTGCTTTCTTTTCTTCTTTACTTCTTTCTTTCTTTTCTTCTTTGGTCCTCAAATGTTCTTCATCAGAATGATCCTAAATGAACCCTTTTTGTCTTCAATTGAGTGGAGCTCCCTCTCAGTCCTGTAGTCACAAAACATGCATTGTATTAGCCTATAAACCATACAAACCTTGCACAATGAGTGATGAATTGGGGGTAGAATATGCACAATTAAGAGCTCAACACACCCCCCAACCAGCATTTTGCTAGTCCCGAGCAAAACATGCGTGAACTAATCCCATCCTTCAAAACTCAACTCTCTTTCAGAAACCATCCTTCTATACATTCCAAGGTTCATAAGTGTAAGATTCAGAAAGATTAAGCGTCAAAGGTTGGAACCGTAAATCCTCAAAATATAAAAGCATTCATATGAAATTCCCGCTGATTGGTTGATAAATAGAAGAACTTGAACAAATTTAACCTAGTGTGGGTAGTGAAAATTCATTTCACGAGTTTCTAGGTTTATCTTCTTCATAGATCAACTAGACTATAGAACTTAAGGTACATAGAGCCACATCAAGCCAATGACAGGAATTTGCCTTACCGTCCTTCCGACGACTTTCACACTACGTCCCATTTCCGGCTTTGGTTACGGGTAGACCATCCCCCGGTTGGTAGTAGGTAGCCCTAATCGGAATTTTCCACCGTTTTTCCACATTCCCAATTTCATCCTTCCTTTTCCTTTTTTTCTTTTTTTTTAAAATTAGATAGGATTTTTAAAAATCCATATCTTTCATTATTTTCCCATGGACAAGGATGGACAAAGTACCCCGGCCAGATTTCTCAATACCTTAATTCAAAGTCTAGCTAATCCATAAATCATATAATCCCTTCAACTCATGAAAATCGTGTAATGTGAACTAGGTGTAAAAGTGTTCAGGCTTTCTATCAATCACAAAAATAGGGGAGTTCACAAATAAAAACCATTATGCTATGAGGAATTCCAGACATCCAGCCCCATACACTGCATATCTCTTCCTCTTATGCTCATATCAACTTGAATGCATAGAACCGGTGTTTTACAAAAGAGTTTCGAATGTTTGACAAATCGAAAAATTTCCACATAATTGCTTGAAATGTTGCAAAACGCTGGATTCATCCAAGCGATCCTACACCCCCCAACCAAATCTTGCATTGTCCTCAATGTAAAAGATGCGCAATGAGCAAAACATGAGAGCAATTTGAAAATAAAAGGGAGTGAGGAATGATAATACTTGAGAGAGTGAAAAGTGGAAATCTTCCTCCTTCTACCAAACCTATGAAAATGAAAATAAAAGCAGCACAATCCTAATCCTAACTACTCTATACCTCCACCAGACTAGGAGATCAATCGTCCTGATACACAGGATCATTCAGAGGTATGGACATACCTTCTGAAGGGAATTTCTCAAAGAACGGCTTTAATCGCTGCCCATTTGCTTTAAAAATGTTGCCGTTCCTTGTTCAACAGCTCGACAGTCCCATATGGATAGACAGTTTGCACAATGTAGGGACCGGTCCATCGAGATCGCAATTTTCCCGGAAATAGATGTAAGCAAGAATTATACATGAGAACTTTTTGATTTATCGTGAATGTCTTGCGAAGAATATTCTTATCATGGAATATCTTCGTCTTGTCCTTGTAAATTCTCGCATTCTCATAAGCTTCATTCCGGATTTCTGCAAGTTCATTCAATTGTAGTTTGCGTAGCGAGCTTGCCTTGTCAGAATTGAAATTCATCTTCTTAATAGCCCAATATGCCTTATGTTCCAACTCCACAGGCAAGTGACAAGCCTTCCCATAGATAAGTCTATAGGGAGACATTCCAATAGGGGTTTTAAAGGCAGTACGGTAAGCCCAAAGAGCATCGGTAAGTCGAAGTGACCAATCCTTGCGATCGGGATTCACCGTTTTCTCTAAAATGTGTTTAATCTCCCTATTGGATATCTCAGCTTGTCCACTAGTTTGTGGGTGATAGGGAGTGCTCACTTTGTGTGTAACGCCATATTTCTTCATTAGGGCTGCAAAAGGGCGATTGCAAAAGTGAGACCCTCCATCACTTATGATGACTCGAGGCGTTCCAAACCGGGAAAGAATATTTTCTTTTAAAAATCGAATGACCGTTTTATGGTCATTATTCCGGCAAGGGATGGCCTCGACCCATTTGGAAACATAATCAACGGCAAGCAAGATGTATACATTTCCAAAAGAAGATGGGAATGGGCCCATGAAATCGATGCCCCAACAATCAAAAATTTCGATAATTAAGATGGGATTGAGTGGCATCATATTTCTACGGGATATTCCTCCTAGTTTTTGACAAGGTTCACATGCTTTGCAAAACTCATGTGTGTCTTTGAACATGGTGGCCAGTAAAACCCACATTGCAGAATTTTCGCTGTGGTCTTTTTAGCCAAAAAGTGGCCACCACATGCTTGAGAATGACAGAAGGAGATGATACTTTGTTGCTCATCATCTGGGACACATCTCCTTATGATTTGATCGGGACAGTACTTGAATAAGTATGGGTTGTCCCATAGAAATTTCCGCACCTCCGTGAAGAATCTATCCTTATCTTGCTTTTTCCAATATGTAGGAATTGCACCTGTAGCAAGATAGTTAGCAATGTCTGCATACCATGGCAATTGGGAAACAACAAAAAGTTGTTCATCCGGGAACATGTCATTGATTGCAGTCGTTTCAGGGGGAATCAGTGAGGACAAGTCGAGAGAGGTGGTCAGCTACTACATTCTCTACTCCTTTCTTATCACGTATTTCTATGTCGAATTCTTGGAGTAGGAGGATCCATCTTAATAACCGTGGTTTAGCATCCTTCTTAGAGAGAAGATACTTAAGCACGGCATGGTCAGTGAATACAATGATCTTGGATCCAATCAAGTAGGATCTAAACTTCTCCAAGGCAAAAACTACGGCTAAAAGTTTCTTTTCAGTAGTGGTGTAGTTTGCCTGGGCTGAGTTTAGGGTTCTACTTGCATAGTAGATGACACATGGCTTTTTATCTTTTCTTTGGCCTAACACGGCCCCAATAGCATAGTCGCTAGCATCGCACATAATCTCAAAAGGAAGGCTCCAATTAGGTGGTTGCATTATTGGGGCACATGTCAACATAACTTTAAGGGTGGTAAAGGCCTTTTGACATTCTTCATTCCACTCGAATGAATTTTCCTTTTGAAGTAGGTTACATAAAGGGCGAGAGAGTGAACTGAAGTCCTTTATGAACCTTCTGTAGAATCCTGCGTGTCCTAAAAAGGACCGCACATCTCGTATGCTTTTGGGTGGTGGAAGGTTAGAGATAAGATCAATTTTCGCTTTGTCCACCTCAATTCCATTTTGTGAAACGATGTGACCAAGTACAATTCCCTTTTGAACCATGAAGTGACACTTTTCCCAATTGAGCACAAGGTTCTTCTCTTCACATCTTTTTAGCACAGATTTCAAGTGCTCGAGGCACTCATCAAAGCTACAACCGAATACGGAAAAATCATCCATGAAGACTTCGAGAATGGTCCCCACCATGTGAGAAAAGATGCTCATCATACAACGCTGAAAGGTGGCAGGGGCATTACATAGTCCAAACGGCATCCGTTGATAGGCGAAAGTGCCGAATGGACATGTGAATGTAGTCTTTTCTTGGTCTTCACGGGCAATTTCTATTTGGTTGTACCCTGAATAGCCATCAAGGAAGCAAAAGTGGAAATGACCCGCCAACCGTTCTAAAATCTGATCAACAAACGGTAGGGGGAAGTGGTCTTTTCTCGTGACAGTGTTTAGCTTCCTGTAGTCAATGCACATTCTCCAACCGGTAGTGACTCTAGTTGGTACGAGTTCATTATTGGCATTGGCTACGATGGTTATTCCGGATTTCTTAGGCACCACTTGAGTTGGGCTCACCCATTGGCTATCGGATATTGGGTAAATGATACCTACATCCAATAGTTTCACCACCTCGGCCTTAACCACATCCTTCATGTTTGGATTTAGTCATCTTTGTGGTTGCCGGGATGTCTTCGCATTTTCCTCAAGGTGTATGCGGTGAGTACAAATCAGTGGGTCTATGCCTTTGAGATCCGCAATTGACCATCCAATGGCACTCTTGTGCTCTAATAGAGTGGCTATTAGCCTGCTCTCCTGTTCCTCATCCAAGTGGGAAGAAATCACCACTGGATATGTCTCATCTCGACCTAAATAAACATATTTTAGCTCACTTGGCAATGGTTTTAGGTCGAGTGTAGGTGCCTTGATGTTAGATGGGAGAGCCTTGTTTTCATTTACAGGTAAAGGTTCAATTGGGGCCCTCCATCTTTTATTGTCAAGTACTAGCATCATCTCTAGAATGGCATCCATCTCTTGTATTGTGTAATCATTTGTCTCATGAGAATGGGCCATACATGCCTCCAAAGGGTTGGAAAATAGTGATAAGGGGACTGTATCTTCCACGAATGATTCGATCATGTTTAATTCGTGGACATCATCATCAACTTCCCGTGGTTGTTTGCATAACTCAAATATGTTCAGCTCAAGGGTCATATTTCCAAAGGACATTTGTACAAGTCCATTTCTACAATTGATAATGGCGTTTGAGGTAGCTAGAAACGGTCGTCCAAGTATGACGGGAATTTGAGTACCGGTGCCTATCACGGGATGTGTATCCAAGACAATAAAATCTACTGGGTAGTAGAATTTATCAACTTGGACTAGAACATCCTCTGTCATTCCTCTCGGTATTCGGATGGATCTATCAGCAAGTTGGAGTGTGGTTTTAGTGGGTTTTAATTCACCTAACCCAAGTTGTTCATAGACCGAGTATGGAATGAGATTCACACTTGCCCCCAAGTCGAGTAGAGCCTGTTTGATCTGGTAGTCTCCTATGATGCATGAGATGGTTGGACTACCTGGATCCTTGTATTTTTGGGGTACCTCTTGTTTGATGATGGCACTCAAATTCTCAGCCAAAAGAACTTTGTTGTGAACGTTATGTTTCCTTTTGACTGTACACAATTCCTTTAGAAATTTGGCATAAGATGGTATTTGTTTTATTGCATCCAACAGCGGGATGTTGATCTTCACCTGTTTGAAAACTTCCAGAATCTCCAGATTTTTATCTAAAGGTTTAGGTGAAATCAACCTTTGTGGAAATGGGGCAACCGGTTTGTATTGTCTTTCCGGTTCTTTCTCTTGTGGAGTATTGTTTGGGTTATCATCCTCTTTGAGAATTTCCGGATCCTTAGGCTTTGGAACCTTCACCGGATTAGATTTGTCAATTTCTTTCCCACTTCTCAAAGTGGTGATAGCTTGAACATGTTCCGTATGGTGGGAGGTTGAGCTTGCATCTTGTATCTCATACTGGGTCCTTGGGTTAGGAAGAGGTTGAGCAGGAAGTGTGCCCTTCTCTCTACCACTAAGGTGAGCTTCAACTCTAGCCAGAGATGTTTTCAATTCATTAATGGCTTGGTTTGAATTATGATTGAATTTCAATTGCTCTTGCATGAACCCATCTATTTTTAGAGAATTTGTCTTGTTATACTCATTCTGGACCGATACGAGTGCACCCAACATCTCTTCTAGTGATACTTTTGGAGTGTTGTTTGCATTTGCAGTGGGTCCATTCCTCCAACTGAAGTTAGGATGGTTCTTCCAATTAGGATTAAACGTGTTTGCGTTTGGAGCACCATATTGCTGTTGATAACTGTTTATGGCATTCGTTTGTTCTTGTAAGATGCCTTGGACTGCTGAAATTGTGGGATAATCTGGTGTAGCATGTTGATTTCCAGCACAAATTCCACAAACAGTTTCAACGTCAGTGGAGTTGATTGTTTCTCCTTTCCTTAATTCCATGGCTTCGACCTTTCTTGTGAGGCTAGCCAACCGTGCACTTATGCTATCTTCTTCTGATAAGACATACATTCCTCCCTTTTCCTTTTGTTGGCCAGTCTTGGAACTTGTTGGTTTAGATGTGTCCCAAGACTGTGCACTCTCAGCCAATTCTTCCAAATAATCCCATGCTTCATCAGCTTCCTTATTCATGAACTCTCCATTACACGTCATCTCTACAAATTGGCGCATGGATGAAGTCAGTCCTTCATAGAAAAAACTTATAATCCGCCAAATTTCATAGCCATGATGTGGGCATGCGTTTAATAGGTCCTTAAACCTCTCCCAACATTGGAAAAAAGTTTCATCTTCTTTTTGGGCAAAGTTCATGATAAGGCGCTTAAGCATGTTCGTTTTGTAAGTAGGGAAGAATTTTTTAATAAATTCTCTGTGCATATCAGTCCATGAACCAATTGATCTTGGCCTCAATGCATAAAGCCAACCCTTGGCTTTATCCTTAAGAGTGAAAGGGAAGAATTTAAGTCTTACTATATCTTCAGTCACATTTGCAAAGTGCATGGTGGTGATTACCTCATCAAACTCCCTAAGGTGTTGATAGGCACTTTCACTGTCTAAACCATGGAATTTAGGGAGAAGATTGATCACTCCCGGTTTCAAATCCACATTCCCTGCATTTTGTGGAAAAATTATGCATGAGGGAGTGCTCGTTCTTGCAGGTTGCAAGAAATCACGTAAAGTCCTTGGTCGGGGAACATCCTCAACCACATTCTCCCCTGTTTCAGTTTGATTTTGGATCGGGTTAGGTTGATTTGCAGCCATATTTTCAGATAAAATTAGAGAATCTAGCTGTCTCCTAGCACGTGGCTCTCTATTAATTCCTTCTACTACCCCCCCTTCACTTATGAGTCAGTTATTGGAATCCCGAGCCTAATGTGGCATGCAAAACCAAAAATAAGAAACAAAAAGAAAGAAGAATTCTTCCTCCCTTTTCTTTACTCTTCTCTAAGACCGAAGCACAAGGTGTCTTGCAATGGCTAGGCCAGAAGCAAGGATAGAGACCGATTTCTCCTGGTCAATAGGGGTTCAGAGAACTCCCCACCCACTCTTTGAATCTTTTGAGAAAAAGTGCAGAAAAAGGAAAAAGAGGAGTATAGATGAGAAAAGAAATCTCTGAGCACAAGGTGATCCAAGGCGGTTGAGCCGACCAATAGGAATCCAGGTGGCAAAAAGGCCGACCTTTTAGAGATCCAAAAGGAATCTCCACCCACTCTACAAGAGATGAATAGGAATGAATAGGAGAAGGGGAAGAGTAAGGTTTTAGAAGGATAGAACCTGATTCGCACTTGAAATCCTTGAATCTTCTTCAGCTTCCTAGAAATCCCTGAAAAGAAAAATCAATTAAACTAATTAAGTTAGTCTAAAAATCTAAAAAAAAAATTCCTAAATAGATACTAATTTCAGAAATTTGTGAAAACCGTCAAGGTCCCGGGCAACGGCGCCAAAAACTTGTTCGCTTCCCCAAGTGTAGGGTTGCGATGTAGTAATAAACTCGGTAAGACTGAGGTCGATCCACAGGGACTATGTAGGATCTCACAAATTCATCCACAAGTGTCTATTTAAGTCTACTAATCAGATTGTTGTATGAAGTTGATGTGAGTAACAAAAGCTGAATTAAATCGAAAGTAATTAATTATAAGAAGGCACTAGGGGTTCAGAGGATCCACTTGTAGCAATCCTTGATGTTCAATCCGCTGTGGTTTCTTATTCTCTCAACTAGAATTGACATTCCTGTCTATCTAGTCGGATGATAGAGCTGTTAAACCAAACATTCTGTAATATGTAAGTTCTATGCATAAGATTCACTTAATGTAGGCCGAGCTGAGCATGCTCAATTGCATAGGTCATTCCCCTTTCCTATAAGTCCAGTTCTCAATCATAACCATCCTCAAGTCCTCTCACAAGACAAAGCTAGATCAGGATTTGAACTGGATTCAAATCACATGCACAGTCATTAAATATTCCAGAAAATCAACAAAAATAGAACTTTGGCATGAAGTCCCTTTATGAAGAGCTTAGTACTAGAGCGCACTTCGATTCCTCAGATCATACAGGTCTAGACCGTTGCAAACGAATTAAGAAGCTAAGTAATCCATCCAAACATCCATGAGTCATCACAAGACTAAGAAAAATTACTTAAAAACTTGTATAAACTTCAAACTATAGTTCATAATCATGAATTCCATACTTAAACCACTTAACTACGAATTAAAACATCTTGGATTCACTACAAGCTTCACCTCTTAGCCCTAGCTAAGAGGTTTAGCTGCTCATGATCCAAGGAAACATGAAACAACTACAAAAAGCATGAAAATAGCAAAGCAAACCAAAAGGAATTGTGAAACTCCAATCTCTACTTCCACAGTCTCCAACCTCGCTTGAACCCTTCTAGGATACCTTAGGAACGATCCCTAGGTGTCCTTTTATAGTCTGGAAGCTCCACAACTTCGGAAGAATCGAGAAAGTGCGTAACACTTACGCAGCGCAGAGAAATTCGGGCTGAAATTAGAAATTTCTAAGTCTTCACGCACAGCCGACCGGTCACGACCGGTCGGCCTCAATAACTGAACACTCCAGCAACCATAGCCGACCGGTCATGACCGGTCGGGCTTGTAAAACCTTAACCCAGCAAGTATGCCCGACCGGTCAAGACCGGTCGGGCCTGTTTATCTTCAGTCCAGCAATGATGTCCGACCGGTCATGACCGGTCGGACGCCTTCAGCAATCTTCCAGCAGCAATGACTGACCGGTCATGACCGGTCAGTCCTCTTCAGTAGCATCCAAACATGCATGGCTGGCCGGTCACTGACCGGTCTGGCTTCCTTGGCCGACCGGTCACGACCGGTCAGCCTCTTTTCTTTTTGTTTTCTTTCTTTCTTTCTTCTGCTTTCTTTTCTTCTTTACTTCTTTCTTTCTTTTCTTCTTTGGTCCTCAAATGTTCTTCATCAGAATGATCCTAAATGAACCCTTTTTGTCTTCAATTGAGTGGAGCTCCCTCTCAGTCCTGTAGTCACAAAACATGCATTGGATTAGCCTATAAACCATACAAACCTTGCATAATGAGTGATGAATTGGGGGTAGAATATGCACAATTAAGAGCTCAACAGTAATCTTCTGGAATTCATAGTGGAGGTGTCACTTTGTGTCGTGATTTTTTCCCACAAGGGTTTTTCACGTAAAATTCATTTGCTTTTGCGTTGATTTCTTGTGTGGCTGTGCGGTGATTGTTTGATCTTCTTCGGTGCTTCAACTAACCGGATTTCCAACAATCTTTACATCAATCTTGGTTTAATTAGCATGTCATCAACAATCCATGCATTGATGGAATTTTGAATTTTATAGATGTTTGGTGATTGACAATTAATTTGATATTTGATTTTCTATTAGGTATCTAATGCATTGAACAATGGCTTTCTCTATTAATTAAGAAGTTAAAAAAATTATGGCATGGTTTACAAAATCACCAAAGAGACGTGAGGTAGGATTGATTTCAATTGACGGTGGGATTTTGTTGGAGTTCTAGGTTAATGTGGTTGTATTGTGAATTGTGGATTATTTTTATTTTGTATTGATACATGTATATTATAGAATGTATTAGGGCACAACCCTCACGAAATACATTATTTTTCTATAAAAACAATCCTAGGGCACAACATTATTATTGGTTGTATTGTGTTGATATTATATGTTGTGGTTTTGTGACTTATTTATGAATTGTATATTACAGGTTTACAGGCTTGTGTAAGTATTTTCGAGGATTGTGGTTGTGGATTGTTGGTACTTGTGGAGGATTGTTGGTACTTGTGGAGGATTTTAGTTGTGGAGGTTTGTAGTTGTGGAGGTTTGTGGTTTTATTGTGTTGGTTATGTATTGTGGTTGTGGAGAATTATAGTTGTATTGTATTATTTATGTATTCTGGTTGTGGAGGATTGTAGTTGTATTGTGTTGGTGATAAATGTTGTGGTTTTATAAATTATTTATGAATTTACAGGTTTACAGGATGTATTGGGGTACAACCCCCACAAAATGCATGTTATTTTTTTTTGTGGAACTAACAATTTGACGGTTTAGGAGTGTTTCAATTTCTTGACTGTTGTTGGGGTCCCAAAAGTCGATACCCTCTAAAACAAATTAACTGGGCACTTGCTTCGAGGAAATCCCACAAAATACTACCCGACGCACCCAAATACCCAGATTTGCAAAGGATCTAGTACTTAGCCATTTTCTTCGGCGGGCCCCACGAATCACCGTAATCAAAACCGTCTGGAATCAAGTAGACAACATTCTTTATGAATTATAATAAGCAGTGCATGATGATTCACCAAGAAGCGGGCCCTGCAAGCCCTTCGTTCCGCAAAACTCAATTTTACAAGACATGAGTGCGTCAAACGCACTCATTTATTCAGCCCAACGCACCCTTAAATTCATGAAAATTCAAGAAGTGTTTTTTAGGAGGTATTTCACCTCTGACGCATCCAAAAATGGCTTGACACACCCAAAAAAAATACCTTTGACGCGTCCAAAATTCAGAAAATACGAAACTGCAATTTCAGGGTGCATTGGACCTTGACGCAGCCAAAAATCATCCAGTACGTCCATAAAATAGCTCGACACACCCATAAAATCACCAAGAACCAGCATAGCATTTTTTGGATGCATTGGACTCCAACGCACTAAAAAATAGCTCGACGCACCCATAAAATCAGCACATTTCATAATATCATTTTGGGGTGCGTCGGAGCTCCCACGCGCCCATTTGAGGGTGCGTCAAAGACTTTGTGGGATGCGCCATACGTGGCAGCCCCTCATATTGGTCGCTGTCCGGTATTTTCGGGTATAAATACCCCCTCCCACTGTTCATTTGTATAAATTAAGAGAGAGAGAGAGAGAGAGCCATTATCCCCTGAGTATTTGGGATTTATCATCGGAAACCCTCGCCGGAATCCTTTTCCGACCGCCGGAAAACTTTTCCAGTCACTGGAATCCCTTTCTGATCATCCGCCGGAAGATCACTCCGACCAATACCGCCGCAGGTCTGGATTATAAAAATCATAAGTGTGGGCACGCACCCGAAAATAGCTCGACGCACCTGAAAATTCAACATAATTAGTACTTGTATTTTCAGGGTGCATTGGACTCCCACGCACCCGAAAATAGCTCGACACACCCGAAAATTCAACATAATTTGGACTTATATTTTCAGGGTGCATTGGACCCTAACGCACCCGAAAATTGCCCCACGCATCCGTAAATTCAACAAAAATTAGGCATTTAATTTAAAGGTGCGTTGGAGCCAACGCACCCATAAATTAAGTCACACGCACCCAAAAAATCAGCCAATTCCAGAACATCTTCATGGGTGCACCAGACTCAATTTTAAGTGTTTTCAAGTGCCACTTGAGCCTATTTTGGGTATTTCGAGCGTTCTGGACGCAATGGAATGGTTAAATGAATGTTCCAGGATCTCTAAATGAGCAGAATTGCTCATCTTCGAGGTTCGACCTGATTCGACATGATGAACGAAATGACTTCTCAGAAAGACGCCACCAACATCTAGAACTATGCAAATATGTCACCATTTATATCTACTGTAAAGATGTGATCCGATTTGGGTCGAAAGCTAGACAAATGGGACTATGGTTATCACCATAAACTATACCAAAGAGTTTCAATTCACTACAAAACAATTGTTATGAACTGCCACAACATAACAGTCGATGCCCTACCCATTCAAACGGCATCCGTCGGTTGGGCTACGCAGGTACACACAACTGTAGAGTGGACTTTCCGAGGTCACCTGTCCATACATTAACAAGCGCGGGCCCAGAGTCGTCCTTCCCAGTCATAAACCCTGATAGTCTCAGCCCGGATCTCCGGCCAAAACATGGGACATAGACATCTGACTAATACAAAGATGGTTCAGTCCATAACAAAACAAATACAGGTCTCTACGACCACAAACTCTAAGACCATAGTCCCTGCTGACTAGTCTTTTACCTTTTAATCAAGGGTCATTGATCATTCGATGTAATTAAGGGCTCGTGCCAGATCACGGCCTGGAATGTACAAGATCTCAGGATCTCTAGAATAAAATTCGCCTTGCGATATCTCTTCTTGTGTACATTTGTGAATGCTTATGATTGTCTATGAATGTTTCCATTACTCAGAACCCCAGAGCAACAATACCCACATTTCAGGAAAATGTCCTTGGAGTTCATTTTCTAGTTCTAACAACTGTCCAGGACCATAGAAAATTCTTATAACTTTCATCCAAAATGGTGGATTTAAACTGTTAAAATATTTTTGACGGCTCATAGTAGTCGAAAAATCTTATAATTTTCAACTAGAATGATGGATTTGGACCATCGAATTATTTTCAACGGTTTATAGTAGTCGAATATTCCAATCAGAACGATGGATTTGGACTGTCGAAAAATCTTCGACTATTTTTAACCATCGATTTGTGTAAACTACCGATGGTCCCTAAAGGTTGATTTCCTACAATATTCGACGAGTATGGACTGTCGAAACCCGTTCGACTATCTGAAATCGTCGAATATTGGCCAAACATTAAGGACTATCGAATTTCAATTTCTACGGATGATATTACGACAACTTTTTTTGACTGCATGGACTGATGAATTTTTGTAAATTCGATGGTTTAGTCTTTCTCACTTAGTGGATGTGGACAAGTAAATGTTGATGGATCAAGCTGAAGAGTTTTAGGGTGGATTAAAGCATCAAAGGGGGATCAATTATCTTCCATAATGGATGAAATATGTAGAACCATCAATGGACCATGCATTGTGGCACCCATGTTATACATTTGGGTCCACAAAAGGATATTTTGGTGGCATTTACCTTAAAGTTACGAATTTAAGTTTATTTTTGGATGAAAATTGATTTATTATTTACCTTGCGTGTGTCATTTAAGTAGATATAGGTATTTTAGTAATTTTTCTTTAGATAAAGAATGTATGGCTGAGATTATAACATCTAGCTCATACTTTATACTTGATGTAAAGCCCAAGTTAGTACAAGAGCTTCTCTTTTATTTTCTTTCATATAAAACTCAATAAATAAAAAATATCTAGCAGCTTTTGGGGCATTTCTCTTCTCTACAAGCCTTAAGTATCAACTATGATCTAGGCCATCAAAATTGATGAGAGCTTTGATTATTCACGGGTTATTGCACTGTCTTTTCCTTCTTTTTTAAAGTAGAAGAATCTTATTCTTGGATTGGGTGTGTTCGGGTGTGATTTGGTTCTGGGATTAATATAACTGCGTGCAGTTGGTGATTCTCATTCATTAGCTACACCATATGTATACATCATGGTGGGCTCCATAAAAAAATCATGGTGACATTCTCCTCTTAGCTGTTTCCCTTGGTATGGCTCACTTGAATCACCAATTAGGCTGGTTTTTTAACCCTAGGAGTAAAATTAGGTCACACACTTGATAGTTGGAGCTAACTTTGGAAACACATCATGGGTGGGGCCCACTTGAGTTTACCGATCCCATTGCTTGCACCTAAGTCAATTCCTACACACATGCTCGCAGGCGCATGCACCCACACGCAGCCCCCCCCCAACGGATCCAGCTTATCATAGAGGAAAAGGACATAATATTCTCCTTCCTTATCAACACTCCTGCTATGTCAAAGAGCACCCAAAGAAAGATAAATACCTGGAGAAGCAATTATTAAATAATAAACATAAAATTTGAAAATTTAAGCCTAAAGTGTACCCGATCTTCATGTGGACCCCCACTTTATACTTGACCCTCGATTATGCATACTTGACCCTCGATTATGCTTGCATCACCCACATCCAACAATAGGCGTAAACTAAAATTAATGCCCCGTCCGGTCTACCTAGATTGTGCAATCTAACATCCCATCCATACTTCACAAGTAAAAGCAGAACATTCAACTGGTACAAAGCTACCAGTACCAAAGCAAGTAGGGCAGGATCTCTAACATTTGAGTTAATCATTTTTTATTCGGGTGCCAGTAGCATCTAACATCTAGATTAATTAGTTACAAAGAACTACATTTCCACAAGTAAGATACATTAATAAAATCTGGTCTGTTCATTTTCTTGACTCAAAATTGGACGCAGCCTCCACTAAAGGTCACTTGGATCGAGTCATCCCATCTTTTGATTGGCAAAATTAGAAAATTTCCGACCCAAACAGGCAATAATCAATGAGAAAAGGGTCCTCAACTCAGCTGCTATAATCATAGGGGTGAGAATGGGCCGGGCTGCCAACCCAAGCCCTGCAGGTACAGGTCTCCGGCCGACCCTAGACCTAAAATCCATGGCTTATGTTAAGTCTGGGCTGAGCTGGCCAATGATGAACATGCCCAGCCCCACCCATTATAATAGTATAAGGAGCTAGACTTGTTAATTGTTGCTAATTATCTGCCTACATATGTAGTTTAAATATAATTATTGGATCTTTGCGTCATGTTTCCAATGATCCGATGTGGGGCCCACCGTGATGTATGGATTTTATCCATGCCGTTCATCTTTTTTTTTTTTTTTTTTTTCAGATCAATTTAGACTATGAGCCCATAAAAATGAGGCAGATCCAAGGATCGATCAAGTGGACCACATCATCCACCGTTATCTTTGTGCAGGGCCCACCGTGGTATCTTAAATGGGAAAACAAAACGAAGGGCTGCTGTAACTGATGGACGGGGAGAGGTGCATATATTCTGAATCGTACCTGTGAGTCACACATGTGGGATACACGTGGCAAGCTACGGAAGATGCTTGTCGACTCACAAGGCAACATAGGCATGAAAGAACTACACATGCCGGCCACGCTCCTGCACCCAAATCCAACTTGGATTTGGTATTTTGGCAGAAAACATGGTAAGATCCATACCGAACTCAGTGCCTGTCTCATATCATCCTTAAATTATTTATAATCTGACAATTGATTTGTATAATAAATGCCCGTTTACAATTTCAGCCGCCGGCCGCTGCTTGGGTAGCTCGCGCTAGTTACATTAGCGGTGTTTGCTTTCTCGTACTGAGAGCTATGTACAAGGAGATTTCATGAGATCCAATCTGTACATCAGTTACATTGCCTCCTTTTAACTGTTGAAAGAAAAAAATCATGATCATTCAACGTTAAGGTAGGCCACATCCAAAGAAACAGTTGGAATTGGACGCCCATCATTAGTTTTTTTTTTTTTTTTTTTAATTACTTTCTGTGGTGCTTATGTGTCATTCAATCCGTTTATATGATGTGCCTCATGAGGATGAAGGAATTACACAAAAATCACAACATTCTAAAACTCGGTTAGCCATGTCAGCTGAATTTAGTGGTTTTAGGTGGAAAAGTTTTCGGATTGGTCCACATGAGTGTTTAATCATTATGATGTTTTGAATAGAGGCCCAAAAGGAGGTGTTGTAAGCGATGGACGGTGTGGATTTTACGTAAACTAAGTCCTTTCCACTGCTATAGTGAAATTAATCCCGGCAGGTATTAGGGCGAGGTAGCGGGTGTTGTCCTAAGGAAATAAAAATCTTGAAATAATACGTGACAAAAGCTTTGATACTCTGGCAGAGTTTGATTGTTATCACGTACACGTATTAAATATACAGGTACCATGTATGCAGTTCATGCGTGCCATCGGTGGACCTACTTCAGATAACATGATGAGATGTGGATATCTATTTAATGGACGGCTAATAGGGAAAATAAGCAACGGTACGAGATCATCAACAAAGAATTTCCATAATCAAAGGTTAAGATCTTCTGGTAAATTTGATTTGGGGTTTATTTCTTTAATGGGTCACACGATCGGGACAGTTTAGTTTGAGTTACATTATAGTAGGTGGATAATATTTTAGTGCATGCGTATGAAGAACAGCACTGTGTGAGAGTATTAAGTCACTGAATATAGACTGTAGCAATCATGAAGAGAATATGTTGGAAAGGGCACCCGTCCACTCCCATCCAAAATCCTGCAAAATCCTAACAAACTCTATTGCTACAAAACCCAAGAAGAAACAGCACTCCTCCCTTTCCTAAAATAGAAAAGCAGTACACTCATCCAACACCTTCACATTCCTTCCTCAGTTAAAAAACAAATCTCAAAACTCCATTAGTATTTTATAATGTATCAGCCCCATCCCCACCACCAGAGAGAGAGAGAGAGAGAGAGAGAGTGATTACAAACACAATGGATGAAAAGAGAATGGCAGTCTCTTGAACACCAAAGAGAGAATGTGTCCCAATGTATGAGAAGACTAGACAAGAACAAAAATTCTACACAAGAGGGCTGTTCATGAGCCCATGCCAAGAAGAACCAATACCACTCCAGTAATCTCTTCCTGAATCAGCAGCAAGCATGTTTCCATCTCCTCCAAGCTGCCATTGCATGCCCCAAGACATCCTACTCTCCCCATCTCTACCTTTGCATGGCTCTTGTTTTACTATAGCTGTTGTTGTTGTTGTTGCTGTTGTGGTTGGTGCACAACCCATTTCCTCAAAAGGAAAAACCACCTCACCTCCACCAACACCAACACCACATTCCATATCCCCCATGTTTCCATTCCCAAACCCATAATAGTAATTATGAAATGCATTAGGGGCATCAAGAAAGCCACCCCTCAAAGCATCAAGGAAACCAGGGTTAGTATTGGCATTGTGTTGTCCTAAAATATCTGGATGCATGATGTTGGTATTTCCCAAAATGGAAGTGTCATGGTCATCCATGCCCAACTGCCTTGTAGGTTGTTTTTGGAGCCTTGCAAAGGCAAGGCTGAGGTCATTGGAGTCATATGTTAGGGGTGGGAGATTAGGAAGGAGTGGATTGGGGTTGGTGGCTGTTGTGGTGAGACCTTGATCCTGTGTCCTTTTCGAAGAAGAGGACCTCTTGTTTTTCCTACAGCCTCCTCCAACAGGAACATTCCTCAAGGAACCTCCTTTAGTCCAATACCTCCTACAAGCCTTGCAAAAGTACCTTGGCTGTGAGAGGCTGTAGTTGTTGTAGTAGCAGAACTTGGTGTTGGTGGAATCACACCTTGGGCACTTGAGAGCTTGTTCTGGTTGGGGTCTCAGCCTCCTTTCTTGCTGTGGTTTGGAGCAGACCAATACATCTTCCAGTGACTCAGTACCCATAGCCTGGAAACAGAAAAAGAAAGAAAGAATGACATTGCAATTCATGGAATTGGTGGACGTGAGAGTGCAATTTCACTATAACAGAAAATTAGATGTATAAGTCAGTTTGTTTCAGAAGGAGAGATTTCTTAAATTATGTTCATGTAAATGAATTTAGGGGTCTCATCTTATAGTTTCCATGAAGATAAGAAGCCAAGAAAGAAGAAGAAGAAGTAGAAATCATGGAAAAGCTTAAGAAGGTTTGCTACAGGGGGTTAGGGTTTTGTAGTAACCTTTAGATTGCATCAAAGATCAAAAGGCTTTCTTTGAAAACATTCATTTTTCACCACTAAGACTGATTCAATCCAAATCAAGGTCCACCACCTCTCTCTCTCTCTCTCTCTCTCTCTCTCTCTCTAGAGGAAATCAAAGCAACTTCTATAAGACATGCATCCTGTTATTTTAAAATTTGGTTTCAAAGAAATTCATGATTTCCATTTTGTGGCAAGCATTAAGGAGGGTTTCAAAAAAGTTTTCTTTGTTAGGATGCTTAAAATGCCAAACCTTTTGAATAAATTTGAAACCCCTCACAATAAAAATAAAAAATCAAAGCGATGACAATGCTTTTCTCTCTCCCTCTTTTGTTTTTTTCCCCCCAAAGAACCCTCTAAATTTAGTGGGAAGGCTATCTTCTGCTTTGAAACTCGAAACTAGATCATTTTGAGCAATATCCAAAAAGTATTTAGAACCCATTTCACAAAAACACCCCACCAAAAGGGAAAAGGCAGAAAACATAAATCATCTGATTTTCCTTTTTCCCATTTCTCTTTTGGTTCTTTTGAAACCAACAAGAAGGAAATCAATCTCATGCTCGTGCAACTCTTTAGAGTTTCAGAAACTAATTAAATTAAAGATAAAAAAAAAAAAAACTACAAAAAGAAACCAGGAACAACAAGAGGTTGGATTGGAGAGGATTTTTCTTACCTGGTGTTGAGCATTTGAAGGGTCCATCCATGCAAAACCAACCCCCTGAGTTAGAGAGAGAGAGAGAGAGAGAGAGAGTCAAGACACACAGATGAAGGAATAGAAGCTGAGATGATATATATAAACAAACAAAGGTGGCAGAGAGAGGGAAAGAAAGAGAGAGAGAGAGGTGACTGTAATGATTACTTTCCGTACTATGATCGATGTGTTTGGCTTGCACGCAGAGAAAGCATGGAAAATTCGAGTCGATCTGAAACGGATTCATGAGGGGGTGGGTGGGGCCCACTGGCGTGGCTGCATCACTATTTATAAAAAGAAAAAAAAGAAAAACCCCGATTAATCGGCCACCTCGTCTGAATATCGGCTATTTTGATGTCTCTATCTACCCTTCATGGACCAGACTCTCCCACCGAGGCGCCAGTCCAGTTAGTTAATCGGCGCACTGCTTTTCCGTACTGGCGAAGCACTTGCATGAGATCCCGACCGTTCATCCACTCGCTTACGTCTCCATCTTCTTTCCCAAAAATAAGAAGAGGCCAGATCCTATGCAACGTTTGTAGAATGAGTTTACTGTATAAATCTTCAGCAGGGTCCGATCGGTATAGAAGGAAACCCCACCGTGAAATTGTGACATATGAAAATATTGCCCATTGAGCATTATGTGGCCCACCATGTCAATTGGAGAATTTTGAGTGTTCTTATATGTTTGTTTTCTTCTTTGTCATCCCCTATGTTTTCATGTGATCCAACTTACATATCAGGTGAGTCCCACCATAATCAATAGGTGGCAGATATTGCAGAAAACGATGGACAACCATCCAAAAACATTCAATTTCTCATCTTGTCATGGCCACTGATATGTCCAGAAGGGTAACCCCACCATGAAATTGTGACAAATGAAAAATACAGTGCATGTCATTAACATATGGCTCAACATGTCAATTGTAGAATTTTGAGTGGTCTTATGTTTGTTTTCTACCTTGTCATTCCCAATGTTGTTATGCAATCCAACATGCATATCAACTGAATCCTACCCTTAAATATATTCATTAATCATTAGATGGTCAGTTTGTAAAGATCAATGAACAACCATCCAAAAACCTCCAAATTGTTATAATAGTCCACATGTTGGTTGGATGGGTTTGATTTTTTTGGCGTCCTACTTCTTGATTGGGAAGCCCTACTAAATAGGTACATTCCATGCATGCATCATAGCAGGCCCCACACAAAACATTCCATACATGCAAATTTTATGTCTACCATTAGTAGCACTTTTATTTTTATCATAGTAGAACTTCTATCTTTTCATTTTTCTTTTTATACACTTCGAATAGAATCCTCCCATATAACATCAACCAAGCCATGAAAATTCTTCAAGGCATGGCCCAGTCATAGAACTCCAATAGATGAACATTCAGGATCTTATCCAGGCATTCAATGCATAGGATATTTGATTGTGCCGTTCACGATTACAAGCCTAGTTGATACACTCTGGCATGCATGAACTTGCACGGGTAGCATATACACGTACCTCAAATTAGATTGTCCGAGTTGTGGGCTCCTTGGACAAATTATCCTAGCTGAATGTCTAGGTGGACATCTAACGGACAGTTGAGATTGCAAATTCAACAAATAAATTTCCAGAAATCATATGGGTCCAATGAAGAAACTTAGGGCCCGTTTGAGTGGCAGTAAAAAATTAATCAAGGCCCATTTCTTGCTCATAAGAACTACAATAACCATCTGCACATCCACCACAGTACACTGAACGGTCAGGATTATCAGGGCCGTTGTGGTACACTGAAAACTAATACTCGGGCTATGATATTTTGGCTTGGCATGACCTGTGGATGGTTTAGATCTTCTACACATGTCGCGTTTTGACAAGATGAAAAGATGCGGCAAACATATCTCAATTGAAGGGTAATATTCCTTTTTAACCGGGGCTAATTACATCAACCTGCTTTCCTTATTATTTGACAATTACACATACCTCCCCTTAGTTTTGTATCATTGCAGATAACTGCCCTGTATTTCACAGATTCAATATAGATTTCCACAGACAAGAAACCACCTTTCTATTACCACCATCATCCTTGAGAAATTGACCACTTTATCCATATCCCGTAGGCAACTAATTGTAGATGCTTGTCCAGCTTATAATGCTGTGTCTGTCATCTAACCTGTCCAACTCAATAACCAAAAAATAAAAAATGGGATGCCCTAAGAATCAAGCCGATCCAACCACAAGTAGGCCACAATATGAACTTCAAGGTTTCATAGATGGTTGTTCGTTGTTTCTATGGTATGGCCCACTTGGTGATTGGATCAACATAAATTTTTTATATTCAATTTTTTTTTTTTTATTTTTGGTGGAGCAACCCTGATGGATGGGTAGATGTCTTATGCACACAACGGTGGGTGCCACACTACCGAGTGTCTTTGTACGTGTTGGAGGTTAGTTTGACCACTTTACCCCTACCCCATAGGCAACTAATTGTAGATGTTTGTCCAGCTTATAATGTTGTGTCTATGTCATCTAACTTGTCCAACTCAATAACCAAAAAATAAAAATTAGATGCCCTAAAAATCAAGCCAATCCAACCATCAAGAACGCCACAACATGAACTTCAAGGTTTTATAGATGGTTGTTCGTTGTTTCTATCGTATGGCCCACTTGGTGATTAGATCAACATAAAATTTTTTTATATTCAATTTTATTTTATTTTTTATTTTATTATTATTATTATTATTTTTTGTGGAGCAGCCTGATAGATGGGTAGATATCTTATGTACACAACAGTGGGTGCTACCTAGTGTCTTTGTAAGTGTTGGAGGTTAGTTTGGTATATGTTTCTCCAACACCTGCTAACATAGAGGTACCATGAATAATAAAAAGAAAAAAGAAAAAAGAAAAAAGAAAAAAAAAAGACGAAAATATATACTATATATAACAAAACTAGCAGAGGACAATTTTATCCCCACAATTAAGTTTATACCCCACGATATTCAAAGAACAGAGGAAGACATTTAAATGAAGTCTGAAATTTTTAAGGATAAAAAACATGGTTGTTGTTTAATATATGTTTAAATTTTATCCACAAAAAGCCTACGAACAGAGTAAATTTTACCCGCAAAAAAACCAACACTTGCAAATCAGCATTAACTCTCTTTGCAGGTACGCATGTATCCTCCTTTCCATTATGACGAGTCTCACTTTGTATGATTTAAAATCAATAAATGAAAGCTCTGAATTGGATTATTTCAATCCTTTGATAATTTGCTCTTTTTGCTTGGGACATGAATGGTCACCATAACCCTTGTTCAATTAAAGCGTTGAAATATTTAATCTCAAATTTATTTAAGGAATTCCCCATCAAGGGGAGACCTGGGAAATTAACTATTTGGATCGTTAAAAAAAGGGAATCAAAAGGCAAGAGTGAAACCACAAAAAAAAAAAAAAAAAAAAAAAAAGAAAAAAAAAAGAGGCAAGAGGCCTGAATTGTCTTATTGGAATACATTGGAATGTATTGGAGCAAACCTCATCGTTTGAAATTAGCTCTTCCCAATTTCTCCCTCCCTCCCTCTCTCCATGCGTATTGCACGTCCTACCTCTACTATGTATTTAGTATGCACTCCCTCCAGATGGACAATAGGTCGAGTCCACAAATGAAAGATTTTAGGTGCGGAAAATTATAAGTCGTGGAATCTCTGCCCAACATGGTCCAAAGTGGACATCACACCGTGTGGAAGTCCAACTGATGCGCATTGGTCCAATGTGGATATCCCACACTGTGAAAGTCCAACCAATTTGTAAAATCTAATGGGCCATGAAAAGTATTTTGGCTGAAGTTTAAAATACGGTTAAAAGAATTAAAAGGCTAAAAAAAAGAAAAGAAATAACAAGTCATGTTTCCCAAGCAAAAATCCATTGTTTGTATTTTTAAGATTGTCCAATTGTCTATTTTTAATTGTGAGCTATTCATACCAGACTTGGTAGATGTATGGTCCCAATGACGAACGGTGGGTCTCATGGTCCACATTTTCAAGTGGTTCCATGTACTTAAACATAATGACAAATATTGTTCTCGGAAATTTCTCTACTTTGTAATTGTTCAGAAGATTTAAAAAAAAAAAAAAATCTTTTTCTTATGATATTGTTGGGAAAAGCTCCCTAGAAAGGAAGCATTAAAAAATATTTATTATAAACTGATAAATTGTTTTAACATTTAGAAAATATATGTATAAAATGATTTATTTCAACTCTCAAACAATTTTTTCATTAAACTCACAATAATTTCAAGATAAAATCACAAGAAAATAACTGGCGAAATTTTAAAAATCTCAACATGTTATTGGAATAATATCATTTTATTAAAAAAAAAAATGTGATAATCTATATCACAGGATTTCAAAATCTAAGGATATTTTGCAAACCGCTACTAAACCGGTGAGAGGAGTAAACGGTTTATGTGCACATAGTGTGCACTGAGAGTTGGTGACGAACAGTTTCCACAGTCCTACGGTGATGGTTGGAAAGAGAAAAACTTTGATACTCTGGTAGATTGTGATGGATGATGCGCATGCACTAAGAAATTACTTAGAAATTGCACACTTGGAATATAAGTAGTCAAAATTTCTTTTTCGATTTCTTTTTTCAATTACTTAGAAATTGCATACAAGGCGAGCAAGCTCAAAGAAAACAAAAAGACCCATTGTTATAGAATAAAGTTGGTCGTCGAAGAGGCTTGAAGACCCAAGACCCGCGAGCGCCTTTGACTCCGTAAAGTCACAACCTAATCATTCGACCAACGAGCCCATATGGTTGCAGCTTATATATCGCCTAGACGCGTCCCTATGTACTCCTAAATATATGAGCAGGACTAGTCA
Organism: Liriodendron chinense; assembly: GCA_003013855.2. Lineage (NCBI taxonomy): Eukaryota > Viridiplantae > Streptophyta > Magnoliopsida > Magnoliales > Magnoliaceae > Liriodendron > Liriodendron chinense. Next base: position 2,827,237 of record ML058466.1, on the reverse strand, counting down.
CTGGTCGCAGGATGTGAGTGGCCCTGATTTCAGGTCGTTGAGTGGAGAGATTCCTGTTATGCGAATAGCCTTGGTCTCTGGTCATCGAGTGATGACACCCCCATGATGCGAGTCGCTCTGATCTCTGGTCTCTAGTAGGGACACCTCTCGTCTTATAGTACCAGCAGCCCTTATAGGCCAGTTTTGGGCTTGTCTCTATTCATAGCCCCGAATCATAGAGAATCTCCATGATTAGGCGTAATCAGCTAAACATCTAAACTGGTTATGCCATCCCGTTGTCTAAGGATAAGGATTAAAGAGATAAGCACCTTATCCCTTAAAATCAACAATGATCTCGACGGCTTGCGTAATAAACTGGATCATCCGAATCTATATAAATAGATGACCCCATTGATGACAAAGGTATGTAATCTAAAAACCCACGTCTCACACTTCATCTCACTATTGAGTCCCACCTGACTTAAGCTTCGGAGGGCTAACGGCCAAGCGCTGGCCACCCTTAGTTTTCTTCTTTGGCTTTCAGGTTTAGAGGGGAGCTCACCTAAAGAAGGGCGAATACTTGGGAGGAGCCTGTTACCAGAATCTAACGTTAACAGATTGGCGCCGTCTGTGGAAACTTTTTCCGAAATTTAATCCGCTCTCATCACTGATTATCACCTGCCACTATGCCTCCTAAGAAGACGACTCATCCCTGTACCTCAAGGCAGACATTACCCCCACCAGACATCCCTGAACCAGCTCCCAACCTCCCTCAGGCTGCTTCGACAGGGATTCCCTTGGAAGAGCCCAATCTACCTCCGCAAAATTCATTCCAAGATATATCTGGTGGCTACGATGGTGTTATGCGTTTCATCGGAGATACACTCCTTACCCTCAAAGCTAGACTTCAAACCCTATCCAATCGGTTTGATCAGCATTTTTCCGAATTGCAGCAACCTCCAGAAGGACCTCCACTACAATCTGCACCAGTAGCCTCCAAACATTCCGCAGATGAGCCATGAGCTCAGCCAAATCCTCTTTCAAGTCGCATGCCACTCGGCAATCAAACTCCAACTCAACATCTACAATCTATCCACTCCAACGCCTCTCGACAACGACGACCTCAAGCATCTGGTGTTGAAATGTCGAGTTATACATTACCTTGGGAAGGAGATCTCAGGAGAATCGAAGATCGTTTCGCCGATATGGAACAACGATATCAATCCAACCTCCTACCTTTTGTTTTTATATCAATCCATCGAGCTAAGCCCCCCTTCACCCGTGAGGTAATGGAAGCCCCTTTGCCTAGAAAATATCGAACGCCTAGCATCGTTCCATATACTAGTACCAGTGATCCTCTCGAACATTTAGAGATGTATAGGTCTCTCATAGAGTTAGAAGGATATAGTTCGAAAATTATGTGCAGGGCTTTTTCCTTAACTCTAAAAGATGCGGCGTGTACATGGTTTCGTAACCTAAAACCTCGGTTTATAGAATCTTTTTCCCAATTATCGGATCTCTTCCTCTCTCAGTTCATGGGAAGTATCCGTTTAAAAAAGCCTACATCTCATCTGTCGGATCTAAAGCAGCAACATGGAGAAATAATTAAGGAGTTTACAGTTCGGTTTACAGCAGAAGTCATCCAAACTGAAGGTTATAATGAAGATAAAGGCCTCAACGCCCTTATAATAGAATCACGAGCGAGAAATTCCGATTCACCCTGGATAAAAACCCTCCTAAAATCATAATTGAATTCCAAGCCAAAGCTTAAAAATACATTAATATTAAAGAGGTCGCTTTGACTCGTCATGGTATATAAGGGAAGAAACATAAGTTTGAGGAGATCACTTCCTCTGATAGGAAATATCGGCGTGATCGGCGGGATCGCTCCCCTAAGAAGCCTTACTCCAGTTAATATCGCAACTACAAGCCTCTCAATCAGTCTCCTGAAAAGGTATTAATGGAGATAAAGCATAAATCTTATGTTAAATGGCCTCCAAGGATCAAACAGATCCTGAAAAAAGAGACAAGAGGAAGTTCTGCTATTTTCATAAAGATCATGGGCATAGTACCCAAGATTGTATATCTCTGAAAGATCAAATTGAAGCTCTCATTTGGAAGGGACATCTCCGGAATTACGTTGCGTGACAGGATCGGTCACCTAAAAGAACCGATACCTCATCACATCAAGGATGAAGAAAAAATTTGCTGCAGCATCATCCTCCATAAGAAGACACGAAACCTACGGGTGAGATTCAGACCATTGCTGGAGGTCCAGCTTACGGAGGAGATTCCCAAGCCTCAAGGAAAGCATATGCTCGAAAGGCATGTCAGAAGCCTCAACACATTTATTGGCTGGAAAAATCGTTTGATACGCCAAGTCTTAGCCATCACCTCAATTTCTTTCTCTCTTAAAGATGCTGAAGGAATTCATTTTCGTCATGAGGACTCCATCGTGGTCGCATTAAAGGTATCAAATTATTTAACTCATCGTATTATGTTGAATACAGGTAGCTCTGCGGACATCCTTTATCTAGAAGCTTTCAATAAAATGACACTCGTCAGAAATTTACTCAAACCTATCTCCACCCCCTCATTGGCTTCGGGGGTGAAGTTGTGACACCAGAAGGGAGCATCGACCTTCTTGTCACCTTCAGAGAAAGTCTGGCCAAAATCACTGTGTTCGTCAACTTCCTAGTGGTCGATTGAAAATCAACGTACAATGCTATCTTGGGTCAATCCTCTCTCACCAAAATAGGAGCAGCTCTACACCCCCTTTATTTATGCATTAAATTTCCTTCTCCAAACGTTTGGAGAAGGGGTAGTACGATGGAACCAAAAGGAAGCTCGAGCGTGCTACGAAATCGTGGTGCAAAATTGAAAAAATTTCCAAGCAGCTCCTATTATGACAATTGCGGGAGGCCGAGGGAATTCCCCGATAGCAACAGCGTTGGACTCGAGGGAAGATGCTCATCAATCAGGAACTCCCAGAGAGGAGGCAGTCGAAATCCATCTATCTAAAAATAACCCCTCCAAGAAGATCCACATCGGATCATCTCTAAGCTATATCTTTCGAGCAAGCTTGACCAATTTCCTTGTCGAATATCAAGATATATTCGCTTGGTATCATGAAGATATGACAGGTATCGACCCCAACGTTACGGTCCATCGCCTGAACGTTGATCCGAAGTATAAACCCATTCATCAGCGACGACGAGCGTTTACAGCTGAAAGGCAAATGGTGATTAAAGCTGAGGTCGAAAAATTATTGGCCATCAATTTCATCGAAGAGGTTGACTACCCAGAGTGGGTCGCGAACATGGTTCTTGTCCGCAAAGCCAACGGTAAGTTGAGGATGTGTGTAGATTACTCTGATCTGAACAAGGCGTGCCGAAAGGACAGTTTTTCGACTCCCCACATCGACTAATTGGTCGATGCAACAGCAGGACATGCCCTGCTCAGCTTTATGGACCCTTATTCTAGTTACAACCAGATCATGATGCATCCGCCTGATTGTCAAAATACTGCCTTTATCACTGATCAAGGCTTATATTGCTATAAAGTAATGCCTTTCGGCCTCAAGAATGCAAGGGCCACTTATCAGCGTTTGGTCAACAAAATGTTTGCTGCACAAATCGGCAAGAATATGGAGGTTTATATCGACGGCATGCTCGTAAAAAGTGTCATGGCCAATGATCATCTGGCGGATCTCCGGGAAGCCTTCAATCTGATGAGGAAGTATCAGATGAAGTTAAATCTAGAAAAATGTGCTTTTGGGGTCTCTGCCGAATTTTTTTTGGATTCATGGTTGGTCAACGAGGGATTGAAGCAAACCTCAAGAAGATTAAAGCCTTGATTGAAATGAAGTCTCCATCCACTCTCAAAGATATTCAACGATTAGCTGGTCGCATTGCATCGTTAAATAGGTTTATTTTGCATGCCTCTGATAAATGCATTTCCTTCTTTAAGCTTCTCCGCACTACTGTAAAAACCAACTGGGTATGGACCCAACAATGTAAGGAGGAATTTCAAGCAACCGAAACAATATATGAGCGCGCCTCCTATCTTATCCAAACTCAGTCCTGCACGAGCAGCTTTTTCTTTATTTATCTGTATCTTCCACCGGCCATTAGCGCTACCTTAATAAGAGAAGATATTGGAGTCCAGATGCCCGTTTATTATGTCAGTCGAGTAATTGTCCAGAAACTCAATACTCTGATATGGAAAAACTAGCTCTGGCCTTAGTAACTGCAGCTCGAAAACTACGACCTTATTTCCAAGCCCATTCTATATTAGTACCTACGAATCATCCATTAAGGTAAGTCCTTCAAAAGCCTGAGGTATCTGGGCGGTTGACTAAATGGGCAATTGAGCTCGGTGAACATGACATTACATTCTACTCATGAACCGTCACTAAGGCCCAAGCCTTAGCCGATCTCATTGCTGAATTTACATATTTGACCCTCGCTGATCCTACCTCCAGCAATGACCCTACGACTAGTGAGCAGGCACCCTGGTCGCTTTATGTAGATGGGTCATCATGGGCCACTGGTAGCGAAGCCGGTTTGATCCTAATCGCTTCTGACGGATCACAATTTAAATATGCTTTACACTTCGATATTCATGTCTTTAACAACGAAGCAGAATATGAGGCCTTGATTGTTGGCCTCGAATTAGTGAATGTGCTTACAATAAAGAACTTATTTATTCACAGTGACTCTCAGCTCATAGTCAATCAAGTACTCGGCGAATTCGAGGCAAAAGAAGAGCGAATGGCTTTGTACAGATTTCGAGTTATCCTGCTCGTAAAACTCAGTAAATATGAGATAATTCACATTCCTCCCGAGAAGAATAAGCTCGCAGATTCTCTAGCAAAGTTAGCTTCCGCACCAGAGTCTGATGTAACGCGATCTATTTCTATCGAGCACCTCCATTCTCCGAGTATTGATGAAGTCGATCCAAAGTAAGAGGTCACATTGCATTTATCTCCATGCTGGATGGATCCTATCATCCTTTACCTCAAAATCGGACAACTCCCAGACTGATAGAAAATCTGCGCGACAAATTCGTTACCATGCTGCCAGGTACACCTTACAAAATGGAATACTATTACGTAAAAGTTTTACTTTACCATACTTAAGGTATCTCCATCCAGAAGAAGCACACTGTGTTCTCGATGAAATACACCAGGGGGCATGTGGTAATCATCCTAGGAGACGGTCTTTAGCATATAAAGCAATGAGGCAAGGGTACTACTGGACCATCATGAAGGCGGACGCAATCGAATTCTCCAAGAAATGTGACAAATGCGAGCGATATTCTCCAATCCCTCGCGTGCCATCTGAGCAAATGACGTCGATGGATGGCCCTTGGCCTTTCGCCCAATGGGAAATCGATATAATCGGACCATTACCCACCGGGAAAGGCTAGAATAGGTTCGCAATTGTAGTAGTCAATTACTTCACCAAATGGGTCGAGGCAGAACCTTTAACCACAATCATTGAAAAACAGACTACAAAATTCATATAGAGAAATATCATATCCCGTTATGGGCTCCCCCATACTATAATCACTGACAACGAAAAACAGTTTGACAACGCTGTGTTCTCCGAGTTTTGTGAGAAATGGAGGATACGAAGTATTCGAACCTCCCCATATCATCCTCAGGTTAATGGGCAAGTTGAGGCAGTCAATAAGATTATCAAACATCATCTAAAAACTAAACTTGATGAGTGTAAAGGTATGTGGCCTGAACTTCTACCTGAAGTCTTATGGGCTTACAGAACGATGACTTGTACGTCGACTGGAGAAACCCCTCTCTCTAGCATTCGGTACTGAAGCAGTTGTTCCAGTCGAAGTTGAAGTACCATTGTATCGAAGGGAGCAATATGACCAAGCAAGCAATGAAGAGGGTCTGAGGCTTCATCTCGATCTTTCGGAAGAAAGAAGGGACGTATCCCGACTTCAAGCAACAGCTTACCAACAGCGTATAGCTTGCTATCGCAACGCAAAGGTCAAACCCAGAGCTTTTTAGCTTGGTGATTTAGTGCTTAGACAAAATCTTGGAACACCTGCTCGTTCGTTAGATCCGAATTAGGAAGGCCCCTATCGAGTTATCAAGATTGTACGACCAGGTACATATTATGTAGAAGACATGCGAGGAAGACCACTACGTCGCCCCTGGCACGTGGAGCATCTACTTCAATATTATCCATAAAACATTCATGTATTAAGCACATGAATCATGTTTGAATAAGGATCATTTCTTTCATTATGGTTAATCAATTATAAATATCATAATTTGGTCGCTGCTCCGCTTTGGACCAAAACAGCCCTAAAGAGAAGACAAATGTTCTCTTAACCAAATCTTCTGCTTACTGCAGAGCCAAAGTCTCCATCGATAGATCAGTTTATCTCTATGAAAACATGGTCACCAAGACCCCCTGATTGAGTCTAACTCATTTTTCATGAGTTAAGTATTCATGCATTCAACATTCAAATAATTTATTGCTAGGAGAAGCCAAAATGTTAAAATAATTTTTCTATTAGAAGTCATTCAAAGGGAAACATCAAGATTGTTTTTACAATAAGAAGAAGGGAGCGACCAAGATTAACATAAAAAAATGAGGAGGTGCTCATTCCTGAGCGTCGCTTGGAGGAGGTGCGCTACTCTCAACCTCAGGGCCCACCTCGGGAACCCCCGTAGCTTGGGTAGCTTCCGTAGCTTCATTTTCAGTGGCTGCTCTCTCTTCAGCAGCGACGACGGACCGTGACCCTCTCGAATTCCTCCATATTGAATGATGGAAATATCCGCTGTACTACTCTCAACGCAAAGTCGTGGTCAGCATCGTATGACTCGTATCGCTCGTCGTCATACAACTGTGAAGTACGGAATTCCATGACTGCTCAGGGCCCCTCTTCAAATAACATTTTGACATAGGCCACTCTCTCCTCCTCCTAATGAATGGAATCATCTTTGAGCTACGTGAGAATAGACCTTTCCTTCTCCAAGCTATTGCTGACTTCCTTCAATCGAGACATGCTCTCAGCGAGCTGCTCCTCCAAAGAAATTTTATCTTAGCGGAAGATCTCTCTCTCTTTCTCGATCTTCTCCTTCATCTCCATGAGTCTTGTGAAGTTCGTATCCAATGATTAATACCTGTCGGTCAAGACCTGGATCTTTTCAATGAGGATTTTTCTCTCCTCATTCATTTTCGCGACCAGAGTCTCACGAGACTTGATGACTTGATCCCTTCCTTGGATCGCCTTCTCCAGAGTAAGCCTCTTCTCCTCGATCTCATCAATAATACGGCAAGCAGCGATAATATCACATCTCAGTCCGTATAATGAGGTCCAGTCCCTGATCAGGGAGTAAAAAAGGTGTTTCCAAAGGAATAAGGATCCCAAAAATAAAAAAAGGGAGGAAGGAGAAAACAAGCTAAAACTGAAGTATTTTTACCTGGATCATTCTCACCCCTCGCATCCAGAGAGAGATCCTGGGGACTAGGCTCTAGAAGAGTACCAAAATTCTGCGGGGTGATGTTATCAAATATAAACTTGCAAATCAGATGCAACTGACTTGGGATATTGAATGTCCTAACTCTAGACGGGCTGAGCCACGACCAGCCCAGTAGTGCTCGCATCATGAGCAACAGATGACTCACGAGCAGGAACCAACTCGTGAGCAACATCATGCTCGCGATGCCCTACACTCGAGGGACGACTTGGCCCCACCTCATCACCTCTTGGGGAGTTATCAATGATGTCAATGACTGGTGGCTCTGGAGGAACAATCAGAGGACTCGTCACAGTCATAGAAAGAGGGTTGCATGGTTGCAAGCCTCGGTAGGCTCATCCAATCGACTAGATGGACCGACCGTCGTCTTCTTTTGTCTCTTTGAGGTGGTACCTCTTAGACGAGGTAGCAAGCCTTTCTTCTCACCAATATTCGTCATGGTGACTTCCTCCTGAGATATAGTCTGGAAGCAGCAAGCCGTAGAAGCGAGAGGGTGGACTTGATATTCCTATCGCCAACCAATAGTTTGTAGATTTTAACTATCTTCTCATTAATCCCCCCTTTCAAACTAGGCTTTCCTCCAGTTGGAATACCTGCGAACACGAGTAGAGTTGGGTAAATAAGAGATTAAAACTACTACAAAAATTGTGAAGAAATGAAGATCTACCCACCTTCATCAAAGAAGTGACTAATGTTATGGGCCCCAAGGTTGGACCCTACATCAAATTTCTAATTTTCGGAGGCATAAAACCACTGTTTCCTCCACCTAGGGTAATTCGAAGTAGGTTTTCCCAAAACATAATTATCTCGGTGCTAGTAGCACAGATAATACCAAACCTCACTGGAAGAAGCCTTCTTGGGTTGAAACATTTTAAGGAATTCTTCAGCTGTTAAATCTTCATTTCCGACTTGTTTTCAGAGAACAAAAGCACTCAAAACAACCCTCCAGCTATTTACGATGAGTTGTCCGGGGGCAATTTTGTAAGTACGAAGTACGTTTCGGATAAAGGGGTGAAGAGGAAGACGCACACTAAGAATGAAAAAATGTCATACAAAGCCACGCAGCCTAGAGGTGAAGAATCCAGAGTCTCTCCCTCTCTAGGTAACCGGAGAATGACAGAGTCAGGGATCCAGTATCTTTCCCGTAACTTATTTAATCATTCCTCCGTCATTATCGAAGGATACCTGGACGCAGAGTATCTCCCTGCAGGGACCCTTGCATTGTTTGAGGAAGAGGAATCCGGAGTTGCATCCCCCAAAGGGACAGCTTTGTCATCGGAATCTCTCACCATTGTCGTTCAAGGAAGAAAACAAGGAAAGGGGAATACCTCAAAGAAAAAATGAAGGTCATGCCAGAGAAAGATAGGAACAGGGAGAAGAAGGATGGACTTTTTTTTTTTGAAATCTTCGATGAAACTTCGAAATGAAGAAACCTTCGCAGGCTTCGGATATTTATAAGCAATCATTCCTTCAAGATTTGGGCGACACACGACGACCATTTGTTTGGCACGACAGTCGAACGGGGACGGTCATTAACTCCAGAGACACGTGGCGGGTGCCGCTTCACTTCCTCCTAGTCAAAAAGCTGCGAAAAGCTGGCGCTTATAAATGAGGGCTCAATCATGTACGGCTTCTCCTCCGAAAAACGTATTAGGTGGTTACATGTGCAGACAAGTCATTCGCTTAAACTCCTCAACGCCAAGGACTTGGGGGGCATTTGTTATAGAATAAAGTTGGTCGTCGAAGAGGTTTGAAGACCCAAGACCTGCGAACGTAACTCCGTAAAGTCACGACCTGATCATTCGACCGATGAGCTCATATGGTCGCAGCTCGTATATCGCGTAGACGTGTCCCTATACACTCCTAAATATACGAGCAGGACTGGTCACTGGTCGTAGGATGTAAGTGGCCCTGATTTCAGGTCGTTGAGTGGGAGATCCTCGTTATGTGAATAGCCTTGGTGTCTAGTCATTGAGTGATGACACCCCCACGATGAGAGCCGCCATGATCTCTGGTCTCTGGTAGGGACATCTCTCATCTTATAGTACCAGCAGCCCCTATAGGCCAGGTTTTGGGCTTATCTCTATTCGTAGCCCCGAATCACAAGGAATCTCCATGATTAGGCGTAATCAGCTAGACATCTAAAGTGGTTATGCCATCCCTTTGTCTAAGGATATGGATTAACAAGATAAGCACCTTATTCCTTGAAGTCAACAATGATTTCGATGGCTTGCATAACAAACTGGATCATCCGGATCTGTATAAATAGATGACCCCATTGATGACAAAGTTACGTAATCTAAAAACCCATGTCTCACACTTCATCTCACTATCGAGTCCCACCTGACTTAAGCTTCGGAGGGCCAACGACCAAGCGTCAGCCACCCTTAGTTTTCTTCTTTGGCTTTCAGGTTTAGAGGGGAGCTCACCTAAAGAAGGACGAATACTTGGGAGGAGCCTGTTACCAGAATCTAACGTTAACAACTACAACTTAGGATAGGAAAGAAAAGAAAAGACAAAAGACAAAAGACCTACATTCCAGGCTAGGAGAAAAAATGAAGAAAAAAAAAATCACAACATGAACCAAGTGAAAAACAAAACAAGCCCACATTCCTGGGCTAAGAAACAAAGGAACAACCAAGAAGCTAGGGAAGGTCAGCTTACTAAGCAACTATTGAAGCAATCTCCATACTTGAGACAAGTCAGGCATCAAAGGAGGGCGGAAGAAAGTAAGTGAGTATAAAGATTGACCAATATCGATGCCTAGCTGAGATAATAATGACACTAGTGTTAGCACGGGAGACCATGACATAAATAGATCTAGCATAAAGGTGCATGGTCGAAGCAGAGGAAGGTGAATCCATAACAAAAAGAATAATCTAATTACTATTGTGAACCTCTAGCACACACTTCGAGAGATTAACCTTGCAAAACTTAGACAAACTAATGAGAGCAAGCTTAAGGCATTTATTAGGCAAATCAGAAATAGGATCGTGAAGAACATAGCCCCAACAAGCTATATGGTAATTTGGAGTGAAGCAAAGCAACTCAAGTATATCATCATTCACTCGAACACAAGCAATGATCCACCTCCCCAGCAAGAGATGGTGAACCGGTTGGATGGGGACGCCTACTGCAAGTTACCGTTGGAAAATCCCAATGTGCAGAAAAAATAGTAGGTGCTTTCATGAGTATAGTTTAAACAATAGAGTGAAGAATGCTTTCGTTAAAGGAGACTCTGACTCTAAAGATTCTAGATTTCATCTCCCTCAAAATATATATATTATTTTTTTTTAAGAAGAAAATTTTATTGCAGGGAACTATGAGAACAAAGACTCAACATTCAGGCTGGGCCACAGTGACAAAAAGCTCTCTTGGCCCGCCTATCATATCTAAATACACCCTTACCCAAATCTCCCTCAAGGCAGGAAAAGATAGTTGATTTACAGACCAGAGTGCCAAGTAAGAAGTTCACGAGGTGCACGCATGACTGAATCTCTTAAGGAAAGGTTAAGTGGAGTACCAACCTTAAACTTAATATACAACTGGGTCCAAATCCAATGAACAAAGGGGCAATGGTAGAAAAGATGCTAATTTGGATTCGTTACTATAATTGCAAAGAGTACAAGAGATATCAAAAGGGATGTCACAGTTTGAGATCCAATGCTTAGGGCTCGTTTGGCATCTCTACTCTAATTTAATAGGAGCTTTTTGAATAAGAGCTACTTCAATAAGTCCTTTTGTTCTAGATCTTGTTTTAAATAAGCTCGTTTGGTAAAATCTCCAAAAAAAAGCTCTTATTTAAAATAAGCACGTTTGGTAAAACTTTCAAATAAGAGCTTTTTTTAAGGGTAGTTGACGTTATTTTTAAAGATTACAACAACTTTAATATAAGAGCAATCCGAATGGTTGTTTTAGTTGATCGTCTATCATGTGGGACCTAACATCATTGCTAATTGTTCTTTATGTAGGGCCCCTTGATGTCCACTACCCATCACCCATCACATGGACTCCACATTTGATATGTCCATAGTGTGGGCCCTACCTTTGAAGTGGATTGTCCATCATGCGGGGCCCACTTTTGATATCCACTAGGCATCATGTGGGTTGCACCTTCTATGTGGATCATCCATCATATGGCTCACTTTGGATATGGGTCATCCATCACGAGAGACCTTGGATGTGGACCATCCATTATGTGAGGCCCATTTGATGTGAACTGTCCATTATGAGGGGCCACACTTTTATGTGGACCATCCATCATGTGAAGCCCACTCCATCCATTATGTGAGCCCACCTTGATGTGGACATTCATTGTGTGGGGCCCCACCTTCATTATGGGTCGTTCATTATGTGGGCCCATCTCTGATATCAACCGACCATCATGTGGGCCCACCTTCATTGACCATCATCCATCATATGGGTCGCACCTTTGGCATGGAGTGTCCATCAAATGGGACCCACTTGATGTGCATGTTCCGTCATGTTGGGACACACTTCGATGCAAGCCATCTATCATGTGAAGCCTACCTTTGATGTGAACCTTTCATTACATGGGCCCACCTTGATGTGGGGCCCCACTTTAATATTAGTCATTCATCATGAGGGGCCCATCTTTGATGTCCACAATCCATCATGTGGGTCCCACCTTTGTTGTGGACCATTATCATGTGGGGCCCACTTGATGTGGATAGTTCATCATGTGGGACCCACCTTTGATGTCCATCATCCATCATATAGGTCCCACCTTGGCTGTGGACCGTCCATCATGTGGGGCCCAACCTTTAATGTGGGTCATTCATCATGTAGGCCCACCTTTAATGTCAACCTTCCATCATGTGGTCTCACATTCAATATCCACCATCCATCACGTGGGTCTTACCTTTGATGTGGAACATCTATCATATGGGCCCACTTGATGTGGATAGTCCATCATGTGGGACCCACCTTTGATGTCCACCATACATCATCCAAGTCCCGCCTTTGCTATGGACTACCCATGATCATGTGGAGCCCAACCTTCAATATGGGTAGTTCATCATGTGGGCCCACCTTCAATATGGATCCCACATTCAATGTCCACCATCCATCGTGTGGATCCCACCTTTGATGTGGACCATCATCGAGTAAAGCCTGCTTGATGTGGACTGTTCATCATGCGGGGCCACACTTTGAAGCAGACTATCCATCATGTGGGGCTCACCTTTGATGTGATCGTGTATTATGTAGGCCCACCTTTGATATGGGCCATTCATCATACGGGGCCCACCTTCACTATGGGTTGTTCATCATATGGGCCTTTCTTGAAGAAATTGTAAAGAGAAGAGAAGAGGGTAAGATGGGAATTACTTGAAAAGTTTAGGGCAAACTTGTCCAAAATGTCTACCCGCTTAAGCTAAATAAGCTCCGTTTCAAAAAGTAACCCCTCCCCAACTTATTAAATTGGAGCTTATTTGATACTTTCTAAACAAATAAGCACTTGATTAAACTTTTATCAAACAGGCTAAAAGCTTCTTTTTTTTTTTTTTTTTTTTATAGAAATAAGCCAATAAGCACTTATTTGTAGAGATGCCAAACGCCCCCTTAGTCTTAAGCCTTCCAAGAATAGTTAATCAGACTATAATGGAATACTTAGGTATACAACCTTTAAACCATACAAGATCAACCCAAATTACTTTATAAACATGTTGTCATGACATCAATTAGAGAGGAAAAAGAGAGCCACCCATGGGGGGTAATGGGTCCAAACAATCTGATCATTAACCTTAAAGATCGAAATGGTGGAAATCTCCCAAATAGCTATGAGCTTGATGAAGGCACTAAGGGATGAGTTCTAGGATCCTTTAGAGATGAGATCACTGACACAAACGCCTCTCCCACGAATGCCTCTCCTAGAGCCCAAATCATAGATAGCTCTATTTTCAAAATGGTTAAAAAGAGAGTCATTAATAACCTAGGTATCAAACCAAAAGCTAGTATTTTTTCCATTGCCAATGAGGTATCCAACATGCGGCTTCGTAAGAAGGAGAATACTAAGAATGCTTCTTCAAGCCCAGGGGATGGTAGAAGTCGCCTTAAGATTCCAAATGGATTCATTATGAACATACTTTGCCTGGGCCTAAAGACCTTAAAGAATAGAGTCTTTAACAACAATTTTTAAATTTCTTAAGGAGATAAGCTTGGTTAAAGACCCTTCAGCTTTGGGCTTAAAAATTTGCTCCTAACAAATAAATTAGATTTTAAAATTAACAAGAAGGAATGCTCTAATGTGTTTCTCTATAATAGCCATACATCATTTGGTAGCAAGAAAACATTGGGCAAAAAATGGAGGCTAGAAAGGTTGGATCTAATCAATTTCAATTACCTAGCAAATGAAAGAAACAACTGTTGGGGTTAGGAGCCCCGTAGCAAAAGCAATCAAAGTAGGCTGAGGAACAAACCTCAATGGCAATCACACAAGCAAATCGACACACACAAGAGGTAATCCGATTTTAATGTGGAAAAACCCCTCACGGGTAAAAAATCATGGCACAAAACGACACTAATCCACTATGATATCAGAAGTTACAAGAGATAGAAGAAACACAACCCGGATCACATCCCACAAGAGAAATCCCAAGCTAACAAAGTTAATTCTCACATGAGAAGGACAAACTCATCCCTTTCCCCCATCCCAAAGAACTCCAAGCTTCCACATAGCTCTTCCTCTTGCCCTAGAACTCTCTCAATCCCTTGGCCCATTGGTGGGGACCCTAATCCCGGATTACATCCCCTTAAACAGGAGAAAACTGAAATTAGAAACTCCTTGTGCAAGAAACCAAGTCCAATTAGGAAACTGCCGGCCGGACACCCCCACCGGCTGACTAGCCTAAAAAGAGCTCCATCAGCTTTGCTGCCTTGTTTCACCATGACCGACCGGTCGACCAGTCAGTCGGTAGCCTCCATGCATGGGATTTAAGGCATCCAATCCCAACAACAACATCCTCCATCCTCCAAGCTTACTATTCACCTTATTGATTAAGGCATCGTAATCACACAAGTGGAGCCGTTTTAGTAAAGAGGACATCCCAAATATTTTAATAAAAGATGCATTTTTTATATCTAGGATAGAGCTAATAACATCCTTCAATTGGTAAGATTTGAAAAAGATTATGACAGTCTTACTAAAATTTATATAAAGACTGGAACTGGTGTTAAAATTAGAAAATAGCATTTGAGATTCATAACATCAAAAGGATCAGCTTTCACAATGACTATAAGATCATCCGCAAAAAGAAGATGCAAGGTAACAATGCCATCTTTGAGGCTGAGGATCGCACCAACCGATTGTCATTGCATTTGGAGATCAATGTTGAGAATATTTTCATAACAATAGAGAAGAGGAAAGGAGAAAGGGTTTGCCTTGGGGGAGTCCTATATTACTGCAGAACAACCCACAAACTTCTTCATTAATGATGAAAGAGAAATAAGCATCCGAGATGCAAGATTAATCTACCATATCTATCGATCAAGAAAATTCATGTGCGTTAGACACCATCAATTCATGTGCAAGATTTAATCTACCATATCTATTGATCAAGAAAACTCATGTGCGTTAGAGTAATAAAAAGGAACTCCTAATGACACCATCAAATGCTTTGCTAAGATTCACCTTAACACACATTCTAGGAGCCTCAACATTCCTATGAATGCCTCTCACAAGATCATGACTGAGGAGCATATTGTTTGAGATGTCTCTACCTGCGATAAAAGCAGATTTAGAATTTTTAATAAGGTTTTTTTAGGAAAGAGAATTTATTATGCACATGAAGAAGCTATACAACCCACAGGCGGCGGCAAAGCACACAAAAATCGCCACCAACCGCCAATAAGCTTCAGCATGATATTTTTCATCATAGCAACAAGAATCTAAGCAACGATCTTGTAGAGCTCATTTGTTAGGGAAATAGGCTAAAAATAATGAGGTAACCATCTTTTCACCCTTACGGATGAGGAGGATGAATGTACTCTTAACCCGCTTGAGCATGATCGATGAATAAAAAATGTTGGTAATTGTCTTTGTAACATCAACACTTATATGAGCCAACAAACTTTTAAAAAAATGAGCATTGAAGCCATTTGACCCCAAAGCCTTATATGAGTCACCAAATTTAATTGCCATCTCAATTTCAGACTAGGTAACCAGCTTACAAAGGTCAACCCCTTCATCATCAAATAAAGTGGCAATGTTATCAAGCAAGCTAAGATCAACTTCAAGAAAAAGATTGTCTGTTGCATGAATAGTCTCATTATGGTCAAGCAACATCTCTCATTTCCTCTTGATGGGTGCAACAATGGCATGACTGATCTTTGATGTGCTAAATTATGGAGACATGTTGACACATGGAGGACATGGTAAGTGTTCGCTTCCCCAAGTGTAGGGTTGCGATGTAGTAATAATCTCGGTAAGACCGAGGTCGATCTACAGGAACTTGTGTAGGAACTCACAAAACACTTCCAATGGTCTTTAATTGAGAACTAACTAAACTGAATTTTGGAATTGAATGTAGATAACAATTTTAAACTAAAAGTGAATGTAAACAATGTAAAAGATCACTAGGGGTTCAAGGATCCACTTGTAGCAATCCTTAATGCTCAATTTGCTGTGGTTTCGAAATTACTCATCTAAAATAAAATCAAATCCTATCTAGCCGAATGATAGAGCGATCATAACAAACAATCTGTCATATGTGTGATTCATGTGCATGATTCCCTCAATTTAAGTTAGGACTTGAGCACACTCAATTGCATAGGTCAATCCTAGTTCCAATAGATTAAGATCACAATCAAAATCATCATTAAACTCTGTCACAAAGCATAACTAGATCATGATTTGAATGAAATCCAAAATTCAGAAAAGTAAAACTTTGGTTAGACGTTCCCATAAAAGAATCCAAGGTCTAGAGCGTATTGAATCCGATTCCTCAGAGTGTTCAGGTCTATAACCATTCAAAATAATTAAGAACTCAAGCAATTCTTCTAAACATACATGAGCCATCATAAGACTAAAAAAGAATACTTAGAACTTTATTCAAACTTCAAACCATTATTCTTCACTAATAATCCAACTTGAAACCAAAACAAACGAATTAAAACATCTTAGATTCACTACAAGCTTCACCTCTTAGCCTTAGCTAAGAGGTTTAGCCGATCATGATCCAATGAAACATGAAATCAACTAAGAAAAGTATAAAAACTAAAAGAAACAAACTAGGAGGAGTTGTAGAAATCCACAATCGTCCGTCTTTGCTTCCCACTGTAATAGATCTCCTCTAGGTTAGCTTTAGGAAGGATGTAAAGGCCCCTTTTATAACACAAATCCATCTTTCGCATGAAAACTTCTGGAATTGCGTAACTGATCATTATGCAGCTTACGTAGACAGGTTTGATAGATCGGACATAATTTCGATTGATCGGAATATAGCCTCCAATTGATCGGAGATTAACCGATTGATCGTAAAAGAGTCCAGAGAATTGCTACTTTCTACTGCTTATTCCGATTGATCAGACATGGTTCCGATTGATCAAAAACCTCCTTCCAATTGCTCGGAGATTTTTCGACTGATCGGAAATATGTCCAGAGAGTTGTTCTCTAATTCCTTTTTTCTGGTATGTCCGATGGATCGTCCAATGGATCGGACACCCATTGAAAATGCCTCCGATGGATCGGCCACCTATCGGCGATCCATTGGAGATCCTAGTTTTCTTCTCTTTCTTCTGTTTTTTCTTCGGATCTTCTTCGTTTGATTTCTTCCTCTCCTTCTTTCTTTCGTTAACTCCTCAATGACCTTTTGAAATGTAACGTCCAAATGGTGAGGCTCCTCTCTTAATCCTACAATCACAATTTCATGCATTAGATAGAAAAAGTAAACGTATAAACCATGCATAGTTAGTGATGAAATGAGGTTAGAATATACACATTTAAGAGCTCAACAGTAAGAAGAACACCGTCTCTCTCACTGGGTAGATAACTTGAATAAACAAGAGGATAAAGGAAATAATTCATAGAAAATTGAAATAATTGTATTGAATGCTTAAAACGGAATTACAACGCATATAAATTATAGGAAACTATACCCCAAGTAGAGTATTAAACTCTAACTCGAACTAAAACTCCTAGAAATCCTGACTTACTATAAATAGTAAACTTATTATTTATAGAAGTCTTTCAATCCTACTAGAACTCATGGTTTTCAATGAAAAATAGAAAATTTCAAACGGGTCCAACCATGTTGTTCTACTAATTATTCTAAGCCCTTTTCATGTTGGGCACGACTCCTAAAACCCTATAGATCGAAAGTTATGATTAAAATAAAACTTACTATAAATAATAAAATTGAAATAAAACTAGGTTAATGACCATCGATCTGGTTGAATCACACAATTCCGGCATGGGCAATCCAGCGTGGTGGGTTTGTCGACTAAGTAGCTTGAGCTACACCAAAATCATATATTATATGCCCATAAACTCATTCTGGATTGCGAGAAACAACCACTTTATGGTCCTAATGGTCCGGATCACTTCCGACCCTGACCGGTCTTCTTTTGGTCTATCTAGGCCATGAAATGGTCGGTGACCCACTCTACATTACATGTCGAGCTTTAATTGATGAGTAGAAACAATTTAGAGTTGCAAACTCTGAAATTAAGATTTTGGAACCTCATTTTTTGCTTTAAAATAAACACATCAAAAGCCTTGGAGATGGGCTAACTCATCATTGGCAAGCTTTTCCTCCAAAAGATTTGCTTCTGTAGAATTATCCTGGACCAGGGTTTTCGCTACCATGAGGTGCTCCCTACAAGCGATACGAAAGTCAATTTTAGGTTTAGCCTAGGCCCAAGGCTTAAGAGAAAATTTAACCCTTTCTAGTTTTTTTATAGTAACCACGAACATAGGGATACTCCTAACAAGTTCATACTAAGTTGTGGCCACGACATCAAAGAACCCCAGCATTTTACACCAGTAATTAAAAAATGAAAGGGAGATTTAATGTAGGTATTCTGAGTAGCAAGCTCAATAAAGACGGGCACATGGTAAAAAAACCCAAACACAAATAAAGAAACACAATAATTAGGAGAGAGAGAGAGAGAGAGAGAGAGAGAGAGAGAGAGGAAATGGGCATTAGACGATCCGACTTACTCTCAATGCACTTGTTACCCGAGCTCAAGTTAGACCAAGTAAATTATTACCAGAAATGGAGACATTATCAATGGCAGAGTTGGCGAGACAGCCGTTAAAATCATCAATTTGGCAAATGCTTGGACTCGTCCTGCCACCTTTTTCTCCCAAATATTCGACACAATTAAAATCTCCAGAAACAATCCAAGGCTTGTCAATATTAAAGTGAAGGGACAATGATCTTCCAAAGGGCGGACCTACGTATAGCTTGGATCATCAAAATTATGGTACATAGTATAGATGTGCCATAAACAAAAAAATTAAGCTTATCTAACTATCTAACTACGTGATTACTGGACATTTATTGGACAGTTAAAAATGAAAAAAATATCCAACAGTCCTATTTCACGAAGAAGTGTCCACAAATCAAATGTTTGCTCAACCTAAGCTGATCTTGGGTTATTAACTTGGCAACAGTGTTCCACAATTATTTAGTAAGTTTTGTTTATATACATCATACGCAGCTTGAGTATAGCGATATAACTCTTCAGCTGGAATTTATTTATTTTTTACCTAGGCACTTACACCACAGTGGAATTTCACAACAATTGGTTCTCAAACCTATGACCCCCGTGTTGAAACTCTTGCAAGTCTACCACTGAAGCATGAGCAAGGATATATGAACGTGCATTTCGAAACGCATGGTTTTCAGAAACCCATGTCATGGAATACTTGTAGGATGGCAAGGAGCCGTCTTTCTTTCATGGGAAATATGGTGCATTGTAACTCCGTGCACACCTTATGTACCAAACATGAGAGCTGTGACTTAACGAGGAAAGACATGCTGATCCAATGGCTATAAGGTTAATGCCCATCGCCATAGCGTATGGTTTGACCCGGCGTGGAATCAGTCAGGTCATCCAGTTCCATCAGGTCATGACCATGGGGCCCACCTCTATATATATGTTGTATAGCAACGTCTTCCATCTATTTTTCCAGCTCATTTTAGGGCATGGTCCCAAAAATGAAATAGATCCAAATCTCAGGTGGACCATACAATAGGAAACAGTGATCCTTGAACACCTACCATTAAAAAATTTCATAGGGTTCTCCATAATGTTTATTCGCCATCCAACTTATTGATAAGGTCACATGGCCCGGGATGAAGGGAAAACACAAATATCATCTTGATCCAAAACTTCTATGGCTCCAAAAAGTTTTTAATGGTCAATTGCCACTATTTCTTTTGTTATGGCCAACCTGAGATTTGAATCTGCTTCATTGTTTTGGCCCATGTCCTAAAATGAGCTGGAAAAATAGACGGTTGATGTGGATATATAACACATACATTGAGGTGGGCCCACAGTCACGACCTAACGGATCTGACCGAATACGTCACATTGAAGTATGCCCCACTCATTCGTACGTATTTGATACAGCAGCTATGCATCATTTTCCTGCAAACGTGACACACTGTGTATATTATATCTTACCCGTACAAGAAATGGGGCGCCACGATAATAAAATGGCATGAAAATGGTGTTGTTCCTCTCGTTAGGTGGGGCACATGAGTAGGGCAAGGATATCATTATTTGCCCATTGATATTGATTGCACTAAATTCATACCAATATTGGTTGTCCATTGATATTGATGTTGGGTTATGTTTGTACGAGCAGATTGGCTTGATTTTCATGACAATTGATCATCATGCATGGTACGGGCCACTTTTCGTACATATGACACGTTGGTGGGAGAAATGGGCTTTATCATGACTCATGATACAGCGTTTGTATTTTATCAATTTCTATTTGGGTGTTCCCACTATATTTCTTCAGGAGGAATGCGCAGTGCAGTCACTCGAGTGTACTTCGAAAGCGAACTCACCTCACACGTAGAAAGGCAAGGACAAAGTGAGAAATTGGAGCCACTAACAGGGGTTTCCACAGCGTCTATTTGTAAAATTTCACGTGAATATGAGCTTCTCGTGGGACACATGGGTACCAAAAACAATGAATGCTCCTCGACAATTGATCAATGCTCAAAAACTTCGAAAAACGTGTGGTCCACCCTGTGGCATCTATGCAGTGGATATTGCCTCGTGAATGGCTCAGATCTGACAGAGACGTCCTCATTTCCTTATGCAATGCAAGTGCACTTTCAAAGAGAAACACAAGGGAGTCCTTAGCATCTCTCTCTATGAGAACTCTGGTGAAGTTATTTAATACTCTAGAAGGTTATGATAGAGAACTCTGGTGAAGTTATTTAATACTCTAAAAGGTTATGATGGATTATATGCAGGCACTTTTAATTATAAACGTGTAATAGGTGGAACTCAAATTACACCGACCAAATCATTGAACACAATATAGCTTGGTGACAAACACAAATAAACGTTTAATAATTTTAATCTGTATCTCATGGAAGAGTGTATCACATGTAACACCCCATTTTTACTATATGTCAAATACCCCCCTTTGTCAGTATTTTTATATGAAACCCTTCATTGTTTATATATGGCAAAAAACAACATTCTAGTTAACTTTCATCGCCAAACCATGACTATGTCGTGACAATTAAGTAATAATTATAGAAATAACTGTAAAGAAGGGGATTGGGTGGGCATCATCCCATCAATCAGGCTCAATTATGTTTGGATGAAAGTAAATGAAATGCAATTGAAATCCAAATATTATGTTTGGATGAGAGTAGATGGGAGGAATGGGTATGCATTGAAATTTTTTAATATATTTATAGGAACATATGTGATATCCCAAATTGGCTTTAATATTCAAAATTAGTGTACATATATGATATTTAACAAAATGATTGTAATAAGCTCATTGAAATATATACTTTAGTAAAAAAATGAGGAAATTTCGAGCCTCGGGTGGACCATAAGTGTAAGGATGACAAACAAGTAACTTTCCAATGCTTTTTAACCATCCATTTAGATGGCCAACCTTTAGACAGTTTCGATCATTTTGGATCATTCTATTGGTATGATTTTAGTGATGTAGCTTATTAGTGATTTTTTTTCCAGAGTATCATTAGCATGCCATGTGTATGGTGGAGATGTGAGTAGCAGCACCTATGTTTACTTGTGCGATTCTTCGAGGAGCTCAAAAAGGCATTTACTTCCAAATCCTTTCAAAGATAGAGGATTTCAATTATAGGTCCATTTACTCCCATTTCATTTCCATGCATTTACTTCTTTCCAAACCCACATAAAAATACCATAATTACCTCCATTTACTTCAAATTCCTTGTATTTACCTCAATTTACTATAGGGAAATTAGTCAGCAGAAGCACCGAAGAGATTCAAACAATCACCACACGACACACACACAATCAACATAAAGACAATTTGAATTTTACATGGAAAACCCTTATGGGAAAAAACTACAGCACAAAGCAACAATGACACTATGAATCAGAAGATTATAGAGACAATCTACCCAAAAAGCAAAGCCCAAAAGATGAATAAAAGCTCTCTCAAACCTCACAATCCTTACCCCAAATCATAAACTTGAATTAGGACACCTTGGTATGTATTAGGATACCTCTAAACATGATTGGGAGGTGTTTTTATAAGCCTTCAACCGAAAATAGAAATAAGATACTCAAAATTGCGTAACCATGCATAACACCGCCACGCCTGTTGACCGGTCATAGTCCATGGTTGACCGGTCGAGTATAGTAGAAAACAATCCAGAGAAATTTGCATAAAATCGACCCATTTATCCACAATATACGACCGATCGGGTGACCGATTGGCCAATCAGTCTGGATGCCCAAAAACTGTCCAATGTTCAAACTACCTGTCTGGCCAAAATTCAATTGGTCAGGCTAGGCTGGACGATCGATTGTGAGACCCCTTTATCAACATAGTTTGAAAACTCTTCCAATAATCTCCACCGAGGCTTCAAACGTTGAACCACCTTTCCTTTGCTTTATCAATCATCTCATCTTCAATCATAGTATCGCCTTTCGTGCACCCTGCATCTTCATTTAGTCGTTGCCAATCCCAGAGAAGTTACACGGAACTTGAACTTCTTTGTTGGGACCACCTTGGTTAGCATATTCGCCGGATTCATGCTGGTGAGAATCTTCTCCAGAGTCACATCTCCTTCCTCAAGCACCTGTTGGATAAAATGGCGACGCACATCAATGTGTTTAATACAAGTGTGATAAACAGAATTTTTAGCCAAATTTATAGCACTTTAGCTATCACAATTAATAGGCACGGCCTCTTGCTAAACCCCCAATTGATTTATCATTTTCCTCAACCAAACAGCCTCCTTGAAAGCTTCTGTCACCGCTATATACTCAGCCTCAATAGTAGAAAGAGACATCACTACCTAAGCTTAAACATTCAACTAATCGCTCCACTCACTAACACAAATGAATACCCGGAAGTCGATCTCCTACAGTCAACACTAACTGCATAATCAAAATTGACGTACCTGTTGAGCTCTTAATTGTGCATATTCTAACCCCAATTCATCACTCATTATGCTTGTTTTTATGATTTATAAACTAAACTAATGCATGGGTTTGTGATTGTAGGGATGGAGAGAGGAATCATCAAATGAAGACTGAAAGATGTCATTTAGAAGCAAAGAATACCAAAGGACCAAGTGGGAAAGGGTGGAAGATAGAAGCAAAGAAGAGAAGAAAAGAAGAAAGAAGAAGACACCTAAGACCGGTCGTCCGACCGGTCGTCCAAGGCCCAGGACCGGTCATCCGACCGGTCCGAACACTCAGCAGAAGTAACCCTGCGGCCACAGCTCTCTGGACTGTCCACGACCGGTCGTGCAACCAGTCGTCCACTGCTACGACCGGTCGTGCGATCGGTCCTTGAATTTATTTTCTGGGTGAAAAAAAATCTCAAAACTCTCTGAGACAGATTTTTCACTTTTGGGACCGGTCGTCCAGTAGCTCAGACCGGTCGTGCGACCAGTCGTCTGCAGTAATGAAGTGTGTTCTACAAGCTTCGATTTTCTCTGCGCACTGCGTAAGCTTATGCAATTTCTGGAAGATTCTGATGCTGCGGAGCCTCCCCACTATAAAAGGACACCTAGGGATCGTTCATAGGGTATCTTAGAAGGGTTTGAGCAAGGTGGGAGGCGGCGGAAGTGGATTTCAGAGTACCACAACTCCTTCTAGTTTGCTTTCTCGTTTTTATTTTTTCTTAGTTCTTTCATGTTTCCTTGGATCATGAATGGTTAAACCTCTTAGCTAGGGCTAAGAGGTGAAGCTTGTAGTGAATCTAAGATGTTTCAATTCGTTTAAGTTGGTTTTAAAGTTGGATTTCATGTTTATGAATAATTGTTTAAAGTTTAATTCAAGTTCTAAGTAGTTTTTCTTAGTCTTATGATGACTCATGGATGTTTGGAAGAAGTACTTGAGTTCTTAATTGATTTGTGCTAGTCTAGACCTGTATGATCCGAGGAATTGGAGTACGCTCTAGTACTATGATCTTCATGTGGGAATTTCTTACCAAAGTTCTACTTTTCTAGATTTCTATAGTATGTATGGGACTGTGTATTTGATTTGAATCAAGTTCAAATCATAATCTACCTTTGTCTTGTGATAGGACTTAATGATGGTTATGATTGTGAACTTAGTCTATTGGAATTGGGACTGACCTATGCAATTGAGTATGCTCGTCCTAGCTTGCATTGAGTGAATCATACACATGACTCTTACATATGGCAGATTGTTTAGTTTAACTACTCTATCATCTGACTAGATAGATCTTAATTTCAATTCTAGTTGAGAAAGCGAGAAACCACAACGAATTGAGCATCAAGGATTGCTACAAGTGGATCCTTGAACCCCTAGTGCCTTTTTATAATTGTTTACTTTCGATTTAGTTCAAAGTTGCTATTCACATCAATTTCTTACAAATCTGGTTGTTAAATTCTCAATAGAAGCTATTGGAAGTGTTTTGTGAATTCCTATATAAGTCCCTGTGGATCGACTTCGGTCTTACTGAGATTATTACTACATCACAACCTACACTTGGGGAAGCGAACAAGTTTTTGGCACCGTTGCAGGGGAATTTAACAGTTTTTCTCAAATTTCAGAAAATAATATCTATTTAGGATTTTTAGGATTTTAGGACTAAACTTAGTTTATTTTATTTGATTTTTCTTTTGGAGGGATTGCTAGGAAGCTGAAGAAGACATAAGGATCTCAAGTGCCAAATCAGGTTCTATCTTTCTAACCTTACTCTTCTTCTTCTCCTATTCATTCCTATCATATTTATCTCTTGTAGAGTGGCTGGAGACTCCTTTATGGATCTTTGATAGGTAGGCCTTGTGCCACCTGGATTCCTATTGGTCGGCTCTGCCGTCTTGGATCACCTTGTGTTCAGAGATTTCTCTTCTCACCTCTACTCCTCTTTCTTCCTTTTCTGCACTTTTCTCAAAAAATTCAAAGACAGTGGTGGGGAGTTCTCTGAACCCCTATTGACCAGAAGAAATCGGTCTCTATCCTTGTTTATGACCTAGCCATTGCAAGACACCTTGTGCTTCGGTCTTAGAGAAGAGTAAAGAAAGGAAGGAAGAATTCTTCTTTCTCTTTGTTTCATATTTTGGATTTGCATGCCACATTGGGCTCGGGATTCCAATAACCGACTCATTAGTGGAGGGGGAATAGTTGAAGGGATTGATAGAGAACCACGTGCTAGGAGACACCTAACTTCTCCAATTTTGTCTGAAAATATGGCTGCAAATCAACCTAATCCGATGGCTAATCCTAATCTGGGCCAAAACCAAACCGAAACGGGGGAGAATGTGGTTGAGAATGTTCCCCGACCAAGAACATTACGTGATTACTTGCAACCAACAAGAGTGACCACTCCCTCATGCATAATCTTTCCACAAAATGCAGGGAATGTAGATTTGAAACCGGGAGTGATCTAACTCCTCCCAAAATTCCATGGATTAGACAGTGAAAGTGCCTATCAACACCTTAAGGAGTTTGATGAGGTAATAACCACCATGCACTTTGCGAATGTTACAGATGATGTGGTAAGACTTAAATTATTTCCTTTTAACCTTAAAGATAAAGCTAAAGGTTGGCTTCATGCATTAAGGCCAAGATCAATTGGTGCATGGACTGATATGCATAGGGAATTCATTAAAAAATTCTTCCCTACTCACAAAACGAATATGTTGAGGCGCCTTATCATGAACTTTGCCCAAAAGGAAGATGAGACCTTCTTCCAATGTTGGGAGAGGTTTAAGGATGTGTTAAATGCATGCCCACATCATGGCTATGAAATTTGACGGGTTATAAGCTTTTTCTATGATGGACTGACTTCATCCATGCACCAATTTGTAGAGATGATGTGTAATGGGGAGTTCATGAACAAGGAAGCCGATGAAGCATGGGACTATTTGGAGAAAGTCGCTGAGAATGCACAGTCTTGGGATACATCTAAACAAGCAAATTCCAAGACTAGCCAACAAAAAGAAAAAGGAAGAATTTATGTCTTATCAGAAGAGGATAGCATAAGTGCATGGGTGGCTAGCCTCACAAGAAAAGTTGAGGCCATAGAATTAAGGAAATGAGAGACTGATTAACTTCAATGACGTTGAAACTGTTTGTGGAATTTGTGCCGGAAATCAACATGCAACACAAGATTGTCCCACAATTTCAGCGGTTCAAGATATCTTACAAGAACAATCAAATGCCATAAACAGTTATCAACGGCAATTTGGTGCTCCAAACTCAACGTTTAATGCTAATTGGAAGAACCATCCCAACTTCAGTTGGAGGAATGGACCCACTGTGAATGCAAACAATATCCCTCAAGCTCAACCCATACTAGGTCCATCTCTAGTCATTACTCCAAAAGTTACGCTAGAGGAGATGTTGGGTGCATTTGTATCGGTTCAAGATGAGTATAACAAGACTAATTCTCTGAAAATAGATGGGATCAGCAATTGAAATTCAATCAAAATTCAACTCAAGCCATCAATGAATTGAAAACCTCAATGGCTAGAGTTAAATCTCACCTCAGTGTTAGGGAGAAAGGCACACTTCCTGCCCAACCTCTTCCTAACCCAAGAACCCAATTTGAGATACAAGATGCAGGCTCATTCTCCCAACATATGGAGCATGTTTAAGCTATCACCACTTTGAGAAGTGAAAAAATAGTTGATAAATCTAATCCGGTGAAGGCCCCAAAACCTAAGGATCCGAAAAATTCCAAAGAAGATGATAGCTCAAACAACACTCCACAAGAGAAAGAACCGGAAAGGCAATACAAGCCGGTTGCTTCGTTTCTCCAAAGGTTGATTTCACCCAAACCCTTAGACAAAAATCTGAAAATATTAGAGGTGTTCAAGTAGGTGAAGATCAACATCCCGTTGTTGGATGCCATAAAGCAAATACCATCCTATGCCAAATTTCTAAAGAAATTGTGCACAGTCAAAAGGAAACACAATGTTTACACCAAAGTACTTTTGACTGAGAATTTAAGTGCCATTATCAAACAAGATGTGCCCCAAAAATACAAGGATCCGGGTAGTCCAACCATCTAATGCATCATAGGAGACTACCGGATTAAACAAGCCTTACTTGATTTGGGGGCAAGTGTGAACCTCATTCCATACTCGGTTTATGAACAACTTGGGTTAGGTGAATTGAAACCCACCAAAACCACACTCCAACTTGCTGATAGATCCATTCGTATACCGAGAGGAATGATTGAGGATGTTCTAGTCCAAGTTGATAAATTCTACTACCCAATAGACTTTATTATCTTGGATACACATCCCGTGATAGGTACCGGTGCTTAAATTCCCGTCATACTTGGCCGCCCTTTTCTAGCTACTTCAAATGCAATTATCAATTGTAGAAACGGGTTTGTACAAATGTCCTTTGGAAACATGACACTTGAGCTGAATATATTTGATCTATGCAAACAACCACGGGAAGTTGATGAGGAGATCCACGAGATAAACTTGATTGAATCATTCGTGGAGGAAACTTTCCCCTTGTCATTATATTCCAACCCTTTGGAGGCATGTGTGGCCCATTCTCATGAGATAAATGATGACACAATACGAGAGATGGATGCTATTTTAGATGTGATGCATGTGCTATAGCAAAGATGGAGGGCCCTATTTGAGCCTTTACCCGTAAACGAGAACAAAGCCCTCCCATCCAATATCATGGCACCAACACTCGACCTAAAACCATTACCAAGTGAGCTAAAATATATCTATTTAGGTCGAGATGAGACATATCCGGTGATGATTTCTTCCCACTTGGATGAGGAACAAGAGAGTAGGCTAATGGCCACTCTATTAGAGCACAAGAGTGCCATTGGGTGGTCGATTGCGGATCTCAAAGGCATAGACCCACTGATTTGTACTCATCGCATACACCTTGAGGAGAATACGAAGACATCTAGGCAACCACAAAGACGACTCAATCCAAACATGAAGGATGTGGTTAAGGCCGAAGTGGTAAAACTATTGGATGTGGGTATTATCTACCCAATATCCGATAGTCAATGGGTGAGTCCAACTCAAGTGGTGCCTAAGAAATCCGAAATCACCATCGTAGCCAATGACAATAATGAACTCATTCCAACTAGAGTCACTACCGGTTGGAGAATGTGCATTGACTACGGGAAGCTAAACACTGTCACAAGGAAAGACCACTTCCCCCTACTATTTGTTGATTAAATTCTAGAAAGGTTGGCGGGTCATTCCCATTTTTTCTTCCTTGATGGCTATTCAGGGTACAACCAAATAGAGATAGCCCGTGAAGACCAAGAAAAGACTACATTCACATGTCCATTCAGCACTTTCGCCTATCGACGGATGCCATTTGGACTATGTAATGCCCCTGCCACCTTTCAGCGTTGTATGATGAGTATCTTTTCTGATATGGTGGGGACAATTCTCGAAGTCTTCATGGATGATTTTTCAGTATTTGGTTGTAGCTTTGATGAGTGCCTTAAGCACTTGAAATCTGTACTGAAAAGATGTGAAGAGAAGAACCTTGTGTTGAATTGGGAGAAGTGTCACTTTATGGTTCAAAAGGGAATTGTACTTGGTCACATCATTTCACAAAATGGAATCGAGGTGGACAAAGCGAAAATCGATCTTATCTCTAACCTTCCACCACCCAAGAGCATACGAGATGTGCGGTCCTTTTTGGGACATGTAGGATTTTATAGAATGTTCATAAAGGACTTCAGCTCACTCTCTCGTCCTTTATTTTTTCCTACTTCAAAAGGAGAATTCCTATGAGTGGAATGAAGACTGTCAAAAAGCCTTTACTACACTTAAAGGTATGTTGACACGTGCTCCCATAATGCAACCACCTGATTGGAGCCTTCCTTTTGAAATTATGTGCGACGCAAGCAACTATGCTATTGGGGCCGTGCTAGGCCAAAGAAAAGAGAAGAAGCCATGTGTTATCTACTATGTAAGTAGAACCTTAACTCAGCCCAAGCAAACTACACTACTACAGAAAAAGAACTTTTAGTCGTAGTTTTTGCCTTGGACAAGTTTATGTCCTACTTGATTGGATCCAAGATCATCATATTCACTGACCATGCCGCACTTAAGTACCTTCTCTCTAAGAAGGATGTTAAACCGCGGTTGTTAAGATGGATCCTTCTACTCCAGGAATTTGACATAGAAATACGTGATAAGAAAGGAGTAGAAAATGTAGTGGCTGACCACCTCTCTCGACTTGTTCTCACCGATTTCCCTGAAACGACCACGATCAATGACATGTTCCCTGATGAACAACTTTTTACAGTCTCCCAATTGTCATGGTATGCGGAGATTACTAACTCTCTTGCTACAGGTACGATTCCTACACATTGAAAAAAGCAAGATAAGGATAAATTCTTCACTGAAGTGCGAAAATTCCTATGGGATGACCCCTACTTATTCAAGTATTGTCCCGATCAAATCATAAGGAGATCTGTGCTAGATAATGAACAACAAAGTATCATCTCCTTCTGTCATTCTCAGGCATGTGGTGGCCAATTTTTGGCTAAAAAGACCACAGCAAAAATTCTGCAATGTGGGTTTTATTGGCCCACTATGTTTAAAGACATACATGAGTTTTGTAAAACATGTGAACCTTGTCAGAAATTAGGAGGAATCTCCCGTAGAAATATGATGCCACTCAATCCCATCTTAATAATCGAAATTTTTTATTATTGGGGCATCGATTTCATGGGTCCATTCCCATCTTCTTTTAGAAACACATACATCTTACTTGACGTTGACTATGTATCCAAATGGATCGAGGCCATCCCTTACCAGAATAATGATCATAAAAAGGTCATTCGCTTCTTAAAAGAGAATATTCTTTCCCGGTTTGGAACACCTCGAGTCATCATCAGTGATGGAGGGTCTCACTTTTGTAATCGCCCATTTGAAACCTTAATGAAGAAATATGGCGTAAAACACAAAGTGAGCACTCCCTATCACCCGCAAACTAGTGGACAAGCTGAGATATCTAATAGGGAGATTAAACACATTTTAGAGAAAACGGTGAACCCCGATCGCAAGGATTGGTCGCTTCGACTTACCGATGCGCTTTGGGCCTACCGTACTGCTTTTAAGACCCCTATTGGAATGTCTCCCTATAGACTTGTCTATGGGAAGGCTTGTCACTTGCCTATGGAGTTGGAACATAGGGCATATTAGGCAATTAAGAAGATGAATTTTGATTATGACAAGGTGAGCTCGTTACGCAAACTACAATTGAATGAACTTGCGAAAAATCCGGAACGAAGCATATGAGAATGCGAGAATTTACAAGGACAAGATGAAGGTGTTCCATGATAAGAACATTCTTCGTAAAACATTCACGATCAATCAAAAAGTCCTTTTATATAATTCTCGCCTACATTTATTTTCGGAAAAATTGCGATCTCGATGGACCGGTCCCTACATTGTGCAAAATGTCTACCCATATGGGACCATCGAGTTGTTAAATCCAAGGAACGACAACATATTTAAAGCGAATGGTCAGTGATTAAAGCCGTTCTTTGAGAAGTTTCCTTCAGAAGGTATGTCCGTACCTCTGACTGATCCTGTGTATCAGGATGATTGATCTCCTATTCTGATGGAGATATAGAGTAGTTAGGATTAGGAGTTGATTGCTTTTGTTTATTTTTCATGGATTTGTTAGAAGGAGGAAGAATTCCACTTTTCACTCTCTCAGGTACAATCATTCCTCACTCCCGTTTATTTTCAAATTGCTCTCATGTTTTGCACATCTTTTACATTGAGGACAATGCAAGATTTGGTTGGGGAGTGTAGGATCACTTGGATGAATCTAGCGTTTTGTAACATTTCGAGCAATTATGTAGAAATTTTTTTATTTTTCTAAAATTCAAATTTTTTTTTGGAAAACCTTGTTCTATGCATTCGAGATAATATGAGTATAAGAAGAAGAGATATGAAGTGTATGAGGTTGTAAGTCTTGAACTTCTCTTAACATAATGGTTTTATATGTGAATTCCCCTATTTATGTGATTGATAGAAAATTTGAACACTCTTACGCCTAGTTCACATTACATGATTTTCAAGGGTTGAAGGGATTATGTGATTTGTGGATTAGCTAGATTTTGATTTAAGGTGTTGAGAAACCAAGCCGGGGTACTTTGTCCATCATTGTTCATTGCAAAATAACAAAAGATATGGATTTCTAAAAATCCTATCTAATTTAAAAGAAAAAGAAAAAGGAAGGATGAAATTGGGAATGATGGAAAAATGGTGGAAAATTTCGATTAGGGCTACCTATTACCAACCGGGGGATGGTCTACCCGTAACCAAAGCAAAAAATGGGACGTAGTGTGAAAGCCGTCGGAAGGACAGTAAGGCAAATTTTCGTCATTGACTTGTAGTTGCTCTATATACCTTGAGATCTATAGTCTGGTTGGTTTATGAAGAAGATAATCCTAAAAACTCATGAGAGGAATTTTCACTATGCACACTAGGTTGAATTTGCTCAAGTTCTTCTATTTATCAACCAATCAGCGATGGATGCTTATCATGTTTTGAGGGTTTACGGTTTCAACCTCTATCACCTAATTTCTCTAACTCTTAGCTAGGGATGTATAAAATAATGATTTCTAAAGGAGAGTTGGGTTTAGAGAATGAAATTGGTTTCACGCATGTTTTGCTTGGGACTAGCAAAATGCTGGTTGCGAGATGTGTTGAGCTCTTAATTGTGCATATTCTAACCCCAATTCATCACTCATTATGCTTGTTTTCATGGTTTATAGACTAAACTAATGCATGGGTTTGTGATTGTAGGGATGAGAGAGAGGAATCATCAAATGGAGACTGAAAGATGCCATTTAGAAGCAAAAAAGACCAAAGGACCAAGTGGGAAAGGGTGGAAGAAAGAAGCAAAGAAGAGAAGAAAAGAAGAAAGAAGAAGACACCTAAGACCGGTCGTCCAAGGCCCAGGATCGGTCGTCTGACTGGTCCGATCACTCAGCAGAAGTAACCCTGCGGCCACAGCTCTCTGGACTGTCCACGACTGGTCGTCCACTGCTATGACCGGTCGTGCGACCGGTCCTGAATTTATTTTCTGGGTGAAAAAAATCCCAAAACTCTCTGGACAGATTTTTCACTTTTGGGACCAGTCGTGCGACCGGTCTTCCAGTAGCTCAGACCGGTCGTGCGACCAGTCGTCTGCGTAATGAAGTGTGTTCTACAAGCTCCGATTTTCTCTGCGCACTGCGTAAGCTTACACAATTTCTAGAAGATTCTGATGCTGTGGAGCCTCCCCACTATAAAAGGACACCTAGGGATCGTTCATAGGGTATCTTAGAAGGGTTTGAGCAAGGTGGGAGGCGGCGGAAGTGGATTCCAGAGTTCCACAACTCTATCTTGTTTGCTTTCTCATTTTTATGTTTTTCTTAGTTGTTTCATGTTTCCTTGGATCATGAACCGCTAAACCTCTTAGCTAGGGCTAAGAGGTGAAGCTTGTAGTGAATCTAAGATGTTTAAATTCGTTTAAGTTGGTTTTAAAGTTGGATTTCATGTTTACGAATAATGGTTTGAAGTTTAATTCAAGTTCTAAGTAGTTTTTCTTAGTCTTATGATGACTCATGGATGTTTGGAAGAAGTACTTGAGTTCTTAATTGATTTGTGCTAGTCTAGACCTCTGTATGATCTGAGGAATTGGAGTACGCTCTAGTACTATGATCTTCATGTGGGAATTTCCTACCAAAGTTCTACTTTTCTGGATTTCTATTGTATGTATGGGACTATGTATTTGATTTGAATCAAGTTCAAATCATAATCTAGCTTTGTCTTATGACAGGACTTAATGATGGTTATAATTGTGAACTTGGTCTATTGGAATTGGGACTGACCTATGCAATTGAGTATGCTCGTCCCTAGCTTGCATTGAGTGAATCATACACATGGCTCTTACATATGGCAGATTGTTTAGTTTAACTGCTCTATCATCTGACTAGATAGATCTTAATTTCGATTCTAGTTGAGAAAGCGAGAAACCACAGCGAATTAAGCATCAAGGATTGCTACAAGTGGATCCTTGAACCCCTAGTGCCTTTTTATAATTGTTTACTTTCGATTTAGTTCAAAGTTGCTATTCACATCAATTTCTTACAAATCTGGTTGTTAAATTCTCAATAGAAGCTATTGGAAGTGTTTTGTGAATTCCTATATAAGTCCCTGTGGATCGACCTTGGTCTTACCGAGATTATTACTACATCACAACCCTACACTTGGGGAAGCGAACAGTACCCAACCAACTTATCATTGTACTTTTCAAATGTCAAGACGTAGTACCTGCGTACCCCAAATGTATCGAGGTAGCCATTTCACAACTTCCCAATGTTGTTTGCTCGAGTTAAATATGAACTGGATAACAAGACTCATAGCCTGTGAAATATCTGGCCTCATACAAACCATAGCATACATTAAACTGCCCACAAACTTGAGTAGGGCACATGAGACATAACCTGCTTTTCTTCATCTATCTTGGGACACTATTTAGAAGAAAGCTTGGAGTGAACCGCGTGGGAAACACTAATCATTTTGGACTTGTCCATCCCAAACTCCATCAATACCTTCTCAAGATATTTGATATGAAATAACCACAACCTACTCCTCTTTCTGTCTCTATGAATATCTATACCAAGAACCCTCTTTGCAGCCCCCAGATCATTCATCTCAAATGTCCCTGAAAGCTGAGTCTTCAATACATCGATGTCAGACATGCTATGATTGAAAATAAGCATGTCATCGGCATACAACACCAGTATGAGAAACTTCTCATCACTTAGTGTCTTGTAATAGACACAGTGATTGTACTCACTCCTGAAAAAGTCTGAACTCATAATGAATGAATCAAACTTCTTGTACCACTCCTAGGCGACTATTTGAGACCATACAACGATCTCTTTAACATGTAAACCTTGTTCTCAGCCCCTTGCACTACATAACCTTCTGGTTGCACCATGTAAATCTACTCATCCAATTCTCCATGTAGGAAAGCAACTTTTACATCCATCTATTCTAGTTCAAGGTCGAATTGGGCAACCACCGCCAACACGAACCTGATAAATTCTTTCTTCACAACTGGTGCAAAGATCTCACTGAAGTCTATACCTTCACGCTAAGCATACCCCTTTACCACCAATCTAGCCTTGTACCTATTCTATTTCTTCTGAAAAATCTACTTGCACCCAATCACTTTTTGGCCCGCGGAAAACTCGACTAGCTCCCAAGTCTTATTTTTTTTACAGAGAATCCATCTCGTCTTGCATTGTCGTCTTCCACTTTTCAGCATCTACATCATGTAGTGCCTCCTCGAAGTTAAACAGATCCTCCTCATCTGTAATGAGGGCGAATGTAATGTTTGAGTCATCTCTATACCTTGTCGGTAACCTGCGATCTCTAGGTAGATTTCTTCGTACAGATAGTTGCTCTAGCTGATCCTGTACCTCTGCCTGCGTATTGGTCAAGACCCATCTCTCATCTCTATCAAAATGAATGTCAATCACTTCTAATTTTTTAAGTTTCTTTGGCACATCCTTACGGAACAAAGACCCTTCATTGAATTTGACATCACAGCTCAAGGTAATGTTCCATGTGATAGGATCATATATACGATAACCCTTCACACCATCACCATAGCCCACAAATACCCCTTTTCTGGCCCTATATATAGTCAAGCTTATCTCTCTCAACTGAAGGTACATGAGAGTAAGCCTCACAACCAAAGACCCGCAGACATGAGTAGTCTATCTCATGACCACTTCACACTTTTTCAAGGATTTTACATTCAATTGCCATAGAGGGTAACCGATTTATCAAGTAACAAGTCGTGTTAACGGCCTCAGTCCATAGCTCTTTGTATAACCAACGTTACTAATTATGGACTGAGCTCTCTCCAAGAGAGTCTGATTCATTCGCTCTGCCACACCATTTTGCTCCGGCGTGTGGCGCACTGTATTGTGCCTCACGATCCCCTCTTCCTTACAATACAAGTTAAACTCCCTGAAAGTGAACTCACCTCCATTGTCACTTCTCAAAACTTCTGCCCTGATTGATTCTCCATTATTGCCTTCCAATACTTGAAGGTAGTGAAGACATCGGATTTATTTTTCAGAAAATAAACTCAAACCTTCCTGCTATAGTCATCAATAAATGACACAAACCATGATGACCCCCAATAAAAACTATGGGCGACGACCCCCATGTAAGACCCGTACCCTGATTTGCCCTTCGAATGCTTAGTTTTTGGTACCGGTACGTCTCGGTTGGACTAGATTAGCGAGCATTAATCGCGACCCTAGTTTAGTACCGCATCGACCCAAGACCTATACCCTAGCGACCGTGTAGGCGCTACGATTCCAACGCCGCGCGGCACGCCCCATTGCGATACCCAGTGTGAAAGTTATGATCATTTGCGCAATCTGAGGCAGGCCGCGCAACGCACGTGTGGTGCGGGCCCCACTTGCACAAATCTCAAGAAAGGTCAAATCAATCAATCAATCACCCTCAGCCTCATCATACCCCTCTCATCACCCTAGTCTACACACACCATACCCACCCCATCCCTCTCTCACAAAAAAAGTCAACACAAACCATGCTTCCCATGCCCCCTCCCATGCTAGCCATCATCATCATCACCTCATGCACCCCCCTCTCTACCCATACAAGATCCATACGTGGGGGGTGGGAGGGTGGGCCTTCTCATTTTCCATATTTGCAAGTAAAGAGAGAAAGGAGAGAGAAAGAGGAGAGAGAAGTAGAGAGAGATTTAGAGGGAGATCAAGAGAGAGAAAGAGAGAGATTAGAGGGAGGAACCAAGCTTGGAGGACCCCGATCACCGTCCGGATCGTCCGATCATCAATCCAACCTCATCCAACCGTCCAACCATCATTGTGAGTGCAAGGGGGACATAAACGCCCACTTTCGTTATTTATCTTTCAATTTTTGGGCCCACAAGTGGGCCATGCTGTGGGACAGCGTGCCCCGCACGCTGCCACATTGTGGACCACCTTGTGTGGCCCACCATGATGCTTAATTGCCATTCAACTTATGGACTTGGTGATAAAGATCTGGATGAAGGAAAAATACAAGGATTTTCTTGATCCAATGCTATTTTGGGCCCACCATGAGATGGCCCAGCTGATGAATGGAGTGGATCCTGCACGTGTGGACCCCACTAGTCAAGGCACCACACAAAAAAATATATATAAAAAAATACAAGTGTGGCCGCTGGACTGATAGCATCCAGAGGACGCTGCTGCCCAGCAGCACCTGGGCAAGCCCTTTTGGGCGTTAACCTTGGGGCCCACTCGTGGGACCCACCTTGATGCATGTATTCGATCCACGTCGTCCGTCTGTTTCTCTAGCCCATTTTAGGGCTGGACACCAAAAATGAAGCAGATCCAGAACTCAGGTGGACCACACAATCGAAAACAGTGGAGATAATGAAGCCCACCATTGAAACTTCTTGGGCCCACCGTGATGCTTGTAGACCCCGTAACCTGTCCAATATTAGACTCTAAGGGTTCCTCATGAGCTGGGGAACATGATGAATGGCGGGGATCATACTAATGTGGGCCCCACTTGAAATAAACAAAGAAAAAAAAAAGAAAAAAAATTTTAAACGTCCAGACGCTGGACGTTCACAGCGTCAGAGACGCTGGAACCGTCCAGCGTCCGAGCGGTTTGAATGGGGTCCCCACTCGTGGGACCCACCTTGATGTTTGTGTGTAATCCACAACGTCCAATTGTCTTCCCAGATCGTTTAGGGGCCAGGGCCCAAATATGAGACAAATCCAAATCTTAAGCGGACCGCACCACAGGAAACAGTGGAGAACATGATGTCCACTGTCAAAACTTCCTCGGTCCACCTTGCTGTTTGTAGACCAATTCACATACCCAATATTGGGCTCGTTGGGTCTCCCATGAGCTGGGGAACCTGATAAACGGAGTGGATCATCCTCTTGTGGGCCCCACTGGACGAGAACCAAGAGAAAACAAAAAGAAAAAGAAAAAAAAATAAAAAAGGGAGAAGGCTCCCAGCGTCTCTGATGCTGGGAGTACCCAACAGACAGGTTGAGTAGCTATCTCGCTACTGATGTGACGTCACCAACTCCTATGGGCCCCACCATGTTGTATGTGTTATATCCACACCGTCCATCCATTTGGGGAGATCATTTTAAGGCATGATCTGAAAAATGAGACAGATTTAAATCTCAAGCAGAACCCACCTGAAAGAAAACAGTGGGGACAGCGACCCTACCGTTGAAACCTTCTTATGGCTCGCCATGATGTTTATCTGAGATCCAACCTGTTCATAAGTCTACACACGTGTGGAAGAAGGGAAAACAAAAATATTAGCTTGATCGAAAACTCGTGGGACCCACCTAGAACGTATGTGCTTTATCTATTCCGTCCATATGTTTTTCCAGCTCATTTTAGTGGCTGAGCCTAAAAATTAAAGCATATCCAAATGTCAAGTGGACCATGCCACGGGAAACAGTGGGAATAATGATTTCCACCGTTGAAACCTTCCAAGGCTCTACTGTGATGTTTATTTGTCATCCAACTTGTTCATAAGATCACATGGACATGGATGAAGGAGAAAACACAAATATCTGCTTGATTCAAAACTTCTTGGAACCCAGCTGGGTACCACGCAGCCCAGCAGGTGGCCCACCCTGTGGGTTCCAACGTGACGTATCTGTTTAGTCCCACCATGATGTATCTGTTTTATTCATGCTGCCCATCTATTTTTCCATGCCATTTTAGGATATGGCCCCAACAATGAGGCAGATCCAAACGTCAGATGGACCACACCCGCAGGGAATAGTGGTCATTGATGCCCACTGTTGAACCTCCAATTTATACATTGCATTGCCTGCTACATCACATTATATGCATGGTTTTCTTGTTTAAAAGGCCCATCTAACGTGTGTTTTGTGATTGTAGGGATGAGAGCGGACTTCATCCAATTGGAGCTTAAAAAGGGTTATTTGAAGACATTGGAGGAAGGTCTAAGATGGACCAAAGAAAGAAGAAGAAAGAGGGAGAAAAGAGAATGAAGAAAAGAAGAAAAAGTTAAAGAAAAAAAGCCCGACCGGTCGTCCGACCGGTCGGCCACATCTCTGGGCAAAAGGAAGCAGGACCGACCGGTCTTGACCGGTCAGCCATGCACACTGGACAAAGGGGAGAAGGACTGACCGGTCTTGACCGGTCGGCTATGCACGCTGGACTGTCTCTAAGTCTAGCCCGACCGGTGGTGACCGGTCGGCCAGACTAGTCCGACCGGTCTAGACCGGTCGGCTCTGCGTAAACAGAGTCCTTTCTAAAACAGGATTCCGATTTTTGCTGCGTAGTGCGTAACCTTACGCGGATTCTGGATGTTTCCGACACAAGGGAGCTTTACTACTATAAAAGGACACCTAAGGGCTCTTCCTAGGGCATCATAGAAGCTAAGGGACGTGGTTCTAAGGAGAGAAAGCTGTCGTGGAGCATCTGCAACTCTCCTATTTTCGATTTTTTCAGTTTTTATGCTTTTATTATGAGTCCTAGTTGTAGTATGACAATGCTCGGCTAGAATCTCTCAGCTAAGGCTGAGAGGTGAAGCTTGTAGCTAATTTCATGTTTGATTCACATTAATTCAAGTACTTTTTAATTCATGTTTGGATTTTCTCATGTTCTAGTTTTTAAAAGTGGTAGTTTGAGATGTTTTATGAGAGTTCATGTGCTCCGGACATGAATTCCTTGCAATTCTCTGAGATTATCATATAATGCTTGTTTAGATTCGAATCATAGTAATCCTTGAGCAGGCCATAGTCCATAGGCATGGCTGTTACTCCGAAGGCTATGGTTTTGAATTCTACATTGATTGAATGGGACTAGAACTTGGAAGTTCAACTTGATTTGGATTGAATGTGTGTGAATGCTTTATTTTCCAACTAGATGAGAGATAGGACTTCGAATCTAGTTGTGTTCTCTACTTGGATTGATTGAATTGACATGGGATTGCTACAAGTGGATCCTTGAGTGCCTTAGTACTTTAAATCACTGATTTTCTATTAAAGTTACTATTTTAGCTAATTACCAAATTGAATATGATATTCTTGCAAAATTGAGTTGCTGAAGTAGTTTGAAATTGTTTCTATTTCCCTGTGGATCGACCTCGGTCTTACCGAGTTTTATTACTACATCGCAGCCTTACACTTGAGGCGAGCGAACAAGTTTTTGGCGCCGCTGCCGGGGATTTAGATAACGGTTTTCAAATAGTTTCAGTGGCTGTAGAAGTAGAAGTAGATAGGTTTTCTGATTTTCTTAGAACTAACAAATTGTTCTGTTTTGTAGGAATTCTTCTCTAGTTCATGCGCATCAGGTGATACCTTTCTAACTTAGCTTTTTGCAGAATTTTTTCAGATTAATTTCAGATTTCAGTTTTCTAGGATTTAGGATTAGTTTTAGTTTTTGGTTGAGTGGTTTATGTCCCGTTGGGAACGTAACCACTCAAATCGTCTCCAATTTGAAGGTGGTTTAGTTGGACCATTGTCAGTCCATAGACGAGTCCAAAATTACCAAGAGCATTGTGAAAGTTTGGGGAGTATGGAATAAACACCTTTAAGGAATCCTCCCCCCCTACTCCAACTACAAACGCAATCAGGAAGGAGTAGGAGAGAATGAGGTACATAATGTTCCTCCAATGAGATCACTACGGGACTACCTACAACCTGCCCGTGCAATTACACCCTCTTGCGTGGTTCTACCAGCAAACGGTGGAAACTTTGACATAAAACCGGGTGTAATTCAACTCTTACCAAAGTTCCATGGGCTAGACTCTGACCGCCCATACTTACACTTGAAAGAATTCGAAGAAGTGGTGGCCACCTTGCATTACACCAATGTTTCCGAAGATACCATCAGACTTAAACTTTTTCCCTTTTCATTGAAAGAAAGAGCCAAAGATTGGCTTCACTCTCTTAGACCACATTTGATTGGGTCATGAGTTGAGATGAACCGGGAATTCTTGAAAAAGTTCTTCCCGGCTCATAAAACGAACACCCTTCGAAGGGCCATAATGAATTTCTCGGCTAAAGAGGGTGAATCTTTTTTTCAATGTTGGGATAGATTTAAGGATCTCCTGCTTGCTTGCCCACATCATGGCTATGAGAGTTGGCGAATTATAAATTTTTTCAATGATGGATTAAGTTCCAATATGCGCCAATTTGTGGAGATGATTTGCAACGGCGAGTTTATGAGTAAAAATCCAGATGAGACTTGGAGTTACTTGGACATGTTGGCTGAAAATGCCCAATCTTGGGATACATCGGATAAACCCAATAACTCCAAGCCCACTTAAGAGAAAGGAGGGATCTATGTCCTTAAGGAGGAAGACGATGTGAATGCAAGGATAGCCAACCTCACAAGGAAGGTTGAGGCCATGGAACTTAGTAAAAGTGGATTTCCCAAGTCCAATGAAGCTGTTGAAACCATATG
Source organism: Liriodendron chinense (assembly GCA_003013855.2). Taxonomy (NCBI): domain Eukaryota; kingdom Viridiplantae; phylum Streptophyta; class Magnoliopsida; order Magnoliales; family Magnoliaceae; genus Liriodendron; species Liriodendron chinense. The sequence continues at coordinate 2,786,560 of ML058466.1, read as the reverse complement.
TGGGATTTGCCTCACCGATTTACACGCTACGCAAGATTGTCCCACAATTCCTGCATTTCAAGAGGTATTACATGAACACGCCAATGCGACATATGGTTATCAATAGCCTTTTAATGGACCGGTAGGTAACACGTACAATGAGAGTTGGAAGAACCACCCAAATTTTAGTTGGAAGAATGCTCCTACGGGCAATCCTACCAACTCTCAAAGAGGGCCACCCATGCAAAATATGGCCCCACCTCAATTCTCAATGGAAGATACCTTGAAGGCGTTTATATAAGGGCAAACGCAAATCAATCAAACGAATCAGCAATTGTTCCAAGAGCTTAAAGTCTCAGTTGATGAGATTAAGGGACGCTTGAATGCTAAGGAAGGGACCTTTCCGGCCCAACCTCAGCCCAATCCAAAGCAAGTACATGAAGTAAGCATCCCTAATCCTTCCAACCAAAACATGGAGCAAGCCAAATCCATCACCACCCTTAGAAGTGGTAAACAAATTGACAAAACTATTCTGGTGAAGGCCGATGAACCTAATGATCCGGTAAATTTTGAGGATGAAGATGGATCTAACTCAGCCCCACAACAACCGGAACGCATTTACAAGCCCGTAGCACCATTCCCTTCAAGATTGGTTGCCCCAAAATCTCTCCCAAATTCTCATGATATTCTAGAGATTTTCAGACAAGTTAAGATTAATATCCCTTTGCTTGATGCCATCAAACAAATCCCCTCTTATGCCAAGTTTCTAAAAGACCTATGCACAACAAAACGCAAATATAATGTGCAGCAAAAGGCCTTCTTAATTGAGCAAGTGAGTGCCATCCTCACTCAAAAGACCCCCCCAAAATTCAAAGATCCCGGTAGTCCCACCGTCTCATGTATCATTGGAGACTACCGGATTGAACATGCCTTATTAGATTTGGGGGCGAGTGTGAACTTGATCCCATACTCGGTATATGAGCAATTAGGTCTTGGTGAATTAAAACCCACCAAAACCACGTTGCGACTCGCTGATAGATCTATCCGTGTACCGAGGGGGATAGTTGAGGATGTTCTAGTCCAAGTGGACAAATTTTACTACCTGGTAGACTTTATCGTCTTGGACACACAACCGATTTTGGATGCTAGCACTCAAATACCGGTAATATTAGGCCGCCCATTCCTTGCCACATCAAACGCAATCATCAATTGCCGGAATGGGGTGATGCAACTATCTTTTGGAAACATGACACTAGAGGTGAATGTGTTTCACTTGGGCAAAAGACATAGGGATGTCGATGATGATGAGTTCTTCGAGGTAAACATGCTTGAAACTTTTGAAGAAGAAGAACTCCTCCAACTTGAACCACTAGAAAGCTTGGAAACATGCTTAGCACATTTCATGGATTCTGAAGACCCCATCATTAGTGAAATTGTGCAGGCATTGAATATAGAAAGACCGGTAGTTGGTATTAGCGGGTGGAGGCCCCATTTTGAAAAATTGCCACCAACCACATTAAGGCCTCTACCGTCTAACATCAAACCACCGAAGCTTGACCTTAAACCATTGCCATCCGAGCTTAAATACGTATATTTGGGTCAAGAGGAAACGTTCCCAGTTGTCATTGCCTCCCACCTAGAGAAAGACCAAGAGCTCAAGTTGATTGAGTTACTCAAAGAACATAGGGAAGCCATAGGTTGGACAATAGCGGATCTCAAAGGGATAGATCCTTCGGTTTGCACTCACCGAATACAGCTTGAAGAAAATGCAAAAACGACTAGACAACCTCAAAGACGGCTAAATCCAAACATGATGGAGGTTGTCAAAGCCGAGGTGTTAAAGCTATTGGATGTGGGTATTATCTACCCCATCTCAGATAGCCAATGGGTGAGTCCTACCCAAGTTTTCCCCAAGAAATCCAGTATTACCATCATTGAAAACGCCAACAACGAGCTTATACCGACTAGGGTGACCACCGGTTGGCGTATGTGCATTGATTAGGAAGCTTAACACGGTTACTAGGAAAGACCACTTCCCTCTCCCATTTATGGATCAAATTTTGGAGAGGTTGGCAGGCCATTCCTATTATTGCTTCCTAGATGGCTATTCCGGATACAACCAAATTGAGATAGCTCCGGAAGACCAAGAGAAAACCACATTTACATGCCCGTTTGGCACCTTTGCTTACCGAAGGATGCCATTCGGGTTATGTAATGCACCCGCCACATTCCAACGATGCATGTTGAGTATTTTCTCGGACATGGTGGGTGAGTTTCTTGAGGTGTTCATGGACGACTTTTCTGTTTTTGGTTGTATGTTTGATGAATGCCTCAAGCACTTGAAGTTGGTCTTGATGAGGTGTGAGGAGAAGAAACTTGTATTAAACTGGGAAAAGTGCCATTTCATAGTACAAAGAGGAATAGTCCTTGGACATATCATCTCGTCCAATGGAATAGAGGTAGACCGGGCAAAAATTGACATAATTTCCAATCTACCCCACCCAAAAGCATACGCGATGTGCGGTCCTTCCTTGGACACGCCGGTTTCTATAGAAGGTTTATAAAGGATTTTAGTCATATCTCAAGGCCTTTATGCAACCTTCTACAAAAGGAGAACCAATTTGAGTGGAGTGTCGAATGTCAATTAGCTTTTTCAAGGCTAAAAGACATGTTGACAACCGCTCCTATCATGCAACCACCAGATTGGTCCATTCCTTCTGAGTTGATGTGCGATGCGACCGATTTTTCTATTGGGGCGGTGTTAGGCCAAAAAAAGGATAAGAAGCCCCATGTTATCTACTACGCAAGTAGGACCTTGAATCCCTCCCAAGTTAATTATTCGACTACGGAGAAAGAGCTCCTAGCTGTCATTTTTTGCCTTGGAGAAATTCAGGCCATACTTAATAGGATCCAAAGTTATTGTTTACACGGATCATGCGGCGCTGAAACACCTTCTTTCTAAGAAGGATGCTAAGCCCCGTTTGCTTAGATGGATCCTACTCCTTCAAGAATTCGACTTGGAGATCAAAGACAAGAAGGGGGTAGAAAATGTGGTGGCGGATCATCTATCCCGCCTAGTCCTACCAAATTCCATTGACGAGTCACCTATTGAGGACTCATTCCCTGATGAGCAACTCTTTGTTGCTATGCATCCACCATGGTACGCTGATATAGCCAATTATCTTTCCACAGGTGCGATGCCGATTCATTGGACTGCGCAGGACAAACGTAAATTTCTAAGGGAAGTGCGCAGATTTTTCTGGGATGAACCTCTATTGTTTAAATATTGCCCAGACCAAATTATAAGGAGATGCGTCCCCGATGATGAACATAATTCTGTCATCTCTTTTTGTCATGATCAAGCATGTGGGGGTCATTTTTCAGCCAAGAAAACAACTGCGAAAATTCTGCAGTGTGGTTTTTATTGGCTCACGCTATTTAAGGACACCCATGAGTTTTGCAAAGCATGCGAGCGCTGCCAGAAGTTAGGAGGATTATCCCGTCGAAATATGATGCTTCTCACCCCAATTCAACATCTTGAAGTCTTTGACTGTTGGGGCATCGATTTTATTGGACCATTCCCCTCATCTTTTGAACATGTCTATATTTTGCTTGCCGTAGACTATGTGTCTAAATGGATAGAGGTTATCCCATGTAGAACCAACGATCATCGTACGGTTCTTAACTTCTTCAAAGAAAACATACTTTCTAGATTTGGGACGCCTCGAGCCATCATTAGTGATGGTGGTTCTCACTTTTGCAATAGACCTTTTGAAACTTTAATGAAGAAATATGGTATTAGGCACAAAGTGAGTACCCCATACCACCCACAAACAAGTGGGCAAGCTGAAATCTCCAATAGGGAAATCAAGCAGATTTTGGAAAAGACGGTGAGACCGGATCGCAAGGATTGGTCCCTAAGATTAGATGACGCACTTTGGGCTCACCGTACCGCCTACAAGACACCCATTGGAATGTCCCCTTATAGACTTGTCTATGGGAAAGCTTGCCACTTGCCTGTGGAGATAGAACACAAAGCCTATTAGGCAATTCGGGCTTTAAATTTTGACATTGACAAAGCTAGCTTGCTTCGCAAACTTCAATTAAATGAGCTTGATGAGATCTGGAATGATGCGTATGAGAATTCGAAAATTTACAAGAGTAAGATAAAGGCCTTCCATGACAAGCACATCTTAAGGAAATCTTTCCATGAAGGACAGAAAGTGCTCTTGTACAATGCCCGACTTCATCTTTTTTCGAGAAAATTACGATCTAGATGGACCGGCCCATATATTATCAAAGAAGTTTTTCCTCATGGGGCTGTTGAGATTGAAAATGTAGCGAAAGGTAACTGTTTTAAAGTTAATGGACAACGCCTTAAACCATTTGTTGAGAAATTTGATTCAGAGGACATGTCCATCACTCTGAATGATCCTGTCTATCAGGATGATTGATCTCCTAGTCTGATGGAGGTATAGCATAGGTAGGTTTTATTTGGGTTGGAGAATTCCATGATCGCTCTCTCAGGTACTATTGTTCTCACTCTCTCATATTTTACCATTGCTCTCATGTTTATGCTCACTTCATATCTTTTACATTGAGGACAATGCAAGATTTGGTTGGGGGGTGAGATGAGATCCTCATCTAGCAGTTTGCAATATTTCGAGCTTCATATGCGCAAATTTTTTTTGAATTTTCTAAAATTTCAAAACTTTTTTAGAAAACCTTATTTCCATGCATTCGAGATGATATGAGTATAAGAAGAGGAGATACGACGTGTGTGATGTTGTAAGTCTTGAATTTCTCCCAACATAATGGTTTTATATGTTAGTTCCCCTATTGTCGTGATCGATAGAAAATTTGAACACTTTTTTCACCAGTTCACATTACACGATTTTCATGGGTTGAAAGGATTATGTGATTTATGGATTAGCTAGACTTTGATTTAAAGGTGTTGAGAAACCAAGCCGGGGTATTTTGTCCATCCTTGTCCATGGGAAAATAACGGAAGATATGGATTTCTAAAAATCCTATTTAATTTAAAAGAAAAAAGAAAGAAAGGATGAAATCGGGAAGGAAAGAAAAATGGTGGAAAATTCCGAAAAGGGCTACCTATTACCAACCGGGGGATGGTCAAACCGTAACCAAAGCCGAAAATGGGACGTAGTGTGAAAGCCGTTGGAAGGACGGTAAGGTAAATTCCTGTCATAGGCCTGTTGTTACTCTGTGCACCTTAAAATCCTTGGTTTACTTAACCTATGAAGAAGATGATCCCAGGAACTCATGAGATGAACTTTCACTATGCACACTAGGTTGACTTTGTTCGAGTTCTTCTATTTATAAATCAATCAGCGGGAATTTCATGTAGACACTTCTTATGCTTTGAGAGTTTAAGTTTGCAATCTCTATCACTTAGTTTTTCCAAATTTTACACTTGTGCATCTTGGAGTGGATAGAAACATGGTTTCTGGAAGAGAGTTGGGTTTGGAGGTTTGAACTTATTCATGCATGTTTTGCTTGGGACTAGCAAAAAGCTGGTTGGGGGTGTGTTGAACCTCCAATTTATACATTGCATTGCCTGCTACATCACATTATATGCATGGTTTTCTTGTTTAAAAGGCCCATCTAACGTGTGTTTTGTGATTGTAGGGATGAGAGCGGACTTCATCCAATTGGAGCTTAAAAAGGGTTATTTGAAGACATTGGAGGAAGGTCTAAGATGGACCAAAGAAAGAAGAAGAAAGAGGGAGAAAAGAGAATGAAGAAAAGAAGAAAAAGTTGAAGAAAAAAAGCCTGACCGGTCGTCCGACTGGTCGGCCACATCTCTGGGCAAAAGGAAGCAGGACCGACCGGTCTTGACCGGTCGGCCATGCACACTGGACAAAGGGGAGAAGGACCGATCGGTCTTGACCGGTCGGCTATGCACGCTGGACTGTCTCTAAGTCTAGCCCTACCGGTCGTGACCGGTCGGCCAGACCAGTTCGACCGGTCTAGACCGATCGGCTCTGCGTAAACAGAGTCCTTTCTAAAATGGGATTCCGATTTTTGCTGCGCAGTGCGTAACCTTACGCGGATTCTGGATGTTTCCGACGCAAGGGAGCTTTCCTACTATAAAAGGACACCTAGGGGCTCTTCCTAGGGCATCATAGAAGCTAAGGGACGTGGTTCTAAGGAGAGGAAGCTGTCGTGGAGCATCTGCAACTCTCCTATTTTCGGTTTTTCCAGTTTTTATGCTTTTATTATGAGTCCTAGTTGTAGTATGACAATGCTCGGCTAGAATCTCTCAGCTAAGGCTGAGAGGTGAAGCTTGTATCTAATTTCATGTTTGATTCACGTTAATTCAAGTACTTTTTAATTCATGTTTGGATTTTCTCATGTTCTAGTTTTTAAAAGTGATAGTTTGAGATGTTTTATGAGAGTTCATGTGCTCCGGACATGAATTCCTTGCAATTCTCTGAGATTATCATATAATGCTTGTTTAGATTCGAATCATAGTAATCCTTGAGCAGGCCACAGTCCATAGGCATGGCTGTTACTCCGAAGGCTATGGTTTTGAATTCTACATTGATTGAATGGGACTAGAACTTGGAAGTTCAACTTGATTTGGATTGAATGTGTGTGAATGCTTTATTTTCCAACTAGATGAGAGATAGGACTTCGAATCTAGTTGTGTTCTCTACTTGGATTGATTGAATTGACATGGGATTGCTACAAGTGGATCCTTGAGTGCCTTAGTACTTTAAATCACTGATTTTCTATTAAAGTTACTGTTTTAGCTAATTACCAAATTGAATCTGATATTCTTGCAAAATTGAGTTGCTGAAGTAGTTTGAAATTGTTTCTATTTCCCTGTGGATCGACCTCGGTCCTTACCGAGTTTTATTACTACATCGCAGCCTTACACTTGAGGCGAGCGAACACCCACCATTGAAAACTTCATTGGGGCCACTTTATTGTTTATTTTTCATCCAAATAAAGGTTGTGGGCCCATCTTTGGGTTCCACCTTAATGGATGTATTATGTATCATGCTACCCGTCTTGATCGACGCGTGGGGCCCAATTTGAGTGGGCTTCACTTAGGAAATTATGGTGATTGAATACCCAACACCGAAAATTCCTAAGACCGATGATGTATATTTGTTATCCGACCAGTGGGTGGGGCCCACCATGGTCCTTCCTTTGTTATATATGTTTTATCCATGCCGTACACTTATTTTGTTAGCCGATTTGGTATGTGCAGGCCCAAGTATGGGGCCAATGTGGTCTCAAGTGGGCTATGCCACGAAGACCTTTACATTCTCAATGGGGCCCACAGTCCGGGTCCCACTCTCTGTATATATATTGGGCCATTTAAGGCCAACGTCACATGATACGTTTGGTAACATGCTAGTATACTTAGCTTGATACGTCACACTGATAACATGCTTAGTATAATGAATACCATGCTCATTCATATGCCCATACGCAGCATTTGTATGCCTGTTATGGATCATGATTAACCATAGCGACAGGGTCGCCCCACATGATTGCGCAGTATGCGTAAGTTTGGTGCATGACTTGGATTGTATGACTCATGCACTTCGCATTATGTATGTCACGATTGCCTTCACACCCTACTAGCATCAGGGTGGTGGCCACCATAGTCACATCGTGGTTGGTAGTAACGGACACCGAAAACTTGTTCTAGCACGTGGGCGCTATGGATGTCCTTGGGTGAAAGTCTCTAAACCCTATGGTACCAATAGGATGCTCCAACGTCGCGACCGAGTGGATAACACGAGCGCCCGAGTGCCGAATAACAGTAGGCCGCGTCTCCCACTGTGTCGAGGTCGGTTGGAAAGCGGTGTGACCTTATCCGCCCGGGTGCAGTGGGCTATAAGCTAGGTCAAGTCTGACCAGCTCATAGAATGGGTCAGCTATCGGCGAGCCGGGTGGGCATTGGCATACCACTGACGAGGCAGATAGTGAGGTCTCTTCTACTCGCTTGGTTATACGCGAGATGTGCGACGACCAGTATTAGAGTATACTAGACCCCGGTGATGTCCCAGATGAGAACCATTTTGATATGTGGATTAGTTGAGGTTTGACGTGTTTCCATTGTATCTCTAGCATTTAACACTCGGCCATGTAGGCCTTTGCATCGCATAGCCTTGGGAAGATTGATAGCATTCATGAGCTTGGTAATTACTTAGCCCTTTATCACTTTCGCTTACTCTGATATCTGTATACTTGTCATATGCATCACATAAGCACACACGCACTCTACTGAGCTTCGTAGGAAGCTCATGCGCGTTTGTTTATGCTGCAGGTACTAGGGCACATCAGTAGCGTTGAGCGCGGTTCATGTACCTGCTATTTTGGGCTTTTGCTACATTTTGTATTTCTCTTTCCAACACTATACTCAACAAACTTTATAGTGGATATTTGATGATGTTTTATGGTTTTGATTATGCTCCTTTACAAAAAAAAAATTTTACCCTGAAAATCCTCCTGGTAGGATCCTAGGATCGAAACCTGGCATATGAGAGCTAGGAGCCGAGAATGGGGTACTACAGAGGCTGTTGGCACCAAGGTCGGCGATTGGGAATTTAGTGATCCCGGTCCTTGGGTTTGGGGCGTGACACCCCATACATTGGAATGGACATATTCAAGCACCCTTTTACATATGTGTTTCCCCCCTTTAAGTGACAACCTAGACTGTTTCCCATATATGTAATGCTCACATATACTAAAGTTGTTCAAAGAGTACCTTCATACCTCGCTCGCTCATGTGGCCCAAACAGGCATGCCATATACCTGCAGATGTGGAATCCATTACAATCGCTGCAGCTCCACCTACTGAAGTACTCCCAATCAGTATGTAAATGATTTCGTGCCTTTGCCCCTTTATAATTACAAGGGCCTCCTTTGAAACTTTATAGAACTGGTCAAAATCGGTGAACTTGCACCCCATCGCTTCGAGTACACCAAGGAAAATCAAATTCTTCCTCAACCTAGGAACGTGCATCACTTCTGTCAAGGTCCGTTCAATCCCATCAAACATCTTGATGCACACGGTATCAATCTCGACAACCTTCTAGGCGTAATCATCGCCTAGAAATACCGAGTCACCCTCATATTTCTTATAGGAAGTAAAGACGCTCCTATCTAGGCACATGCGGTACGAAGCCCCGAAGTCCATGATCCACTCATCGCTAAGAGATCTCGTCATTGACATCATCAAGACCTCGCACACATCACTACTGCCTTCTTTAGATTCAACAGTATTGGCCTTCCTAAAGGAATCTCCCATCTTCTTCTTATTCTTAGGACTCTTGCAATCATTCTTCATGTGCCCTGACTAATTGTATCCATAACACTTCAATTTTCCTTTGCCCTTGCCCTTGGACGTGGATCGAGAACGTGACGATCCTTCACCCCACTCTAAATCCCTTCCCCTTATAACTAGTTCATCGGAGGAAGAATCAACATCACCACTCTTTTGTCTCATTGCCTTTGAATGGAGGGCTGAGACTACAATCTCAACGTTGATTGTATCACTGCCTGCGCACAACGAGTCTCTGAGCAACTCATATGAACTAGGAAGCTAGTTCAGCAGGATCAAGGCTTGATATTCGTCCTTCATCTATTCACCAATATCCAACAACTTGCAAATAAGCTTATTGAAAGTGCGGATGTGGTCATCCACATCGGTCGCCTCCGCCATCTTCAAAGTGAAGAGTTGCATCATCAGATACATCCGATTCTCTAGAGATTTCTTCGTATATACGTTCTCTAGCTTGTTCCATGTATCTATAATGGTCTTCTCCCTCATGACGTTATAGGATATCATTCATCATGCACAATTGTATTGAGGTCATAGCCTTCACGTCCATTTGGGCCCACTAACCACCATTCATGCCTTTCGATCACTTTCCAAGGGCGTTCACGACCCCTTGTTGAGTTAGGATGGCCAGCATCTTCACCTTCCATAACTCGAAGTTGTTTTTGCCGAAAAACTTCTCCACGTCGAACTTTGTACTCGATGCCATGAGATCATCTCAGAATTCCCTACTTCAACCTCCCAATGATATCTCTAATACCACTTGTTAGGAAACGGGTCAATGAAAGCACCGAAGAGATTCAAATAATCACCACACGACACACGCAATCAACACAATGACAATCCGAATTTTACTTGAAAAACCCTTGTAGGAAAAAACCATGTCACAAAGCGACAATAACACTATGAATTAGAACATACATAAAATCGACCCGTTTGGCCACAATATATGACCGATCGGGACCTCCTGTAGATCGGTTGGCCGACCAATTTGGATGCCCAAAAATTGTCCAGAGTTCAAACTACCAATCTAGCCGAAATTCGATCAGTCGGGCCAGGCTGGCCAACCGGTCGTGAGACCCCCTTTTCAACATAGTTTGAAGGCTCTTCCAACATTTACTCCAATCCAAATGGCTCCTATGAGTAAATATTGTGCTAGTGACTTTTAAGATTGAGTCATGCGAACATATGTCAACATGTGGTAGATCTAAGCCTTGCTACACACGCCACACATATAAGTGAGGTATGACTTATAACATAATCCCCACCATCGTCAGATAATCTAGACTATTAGAGGTTACTTTGCTCATAGGTGCTAAGTTAACACATGCATCCAAGATTTGAACAACTGATAATGTGGGCCCCACCATTATCAGATGATTGAGACTGTCAGATGGTTGGGGCAAGATCTAAACCCTGAGCCTCAACACTGTAAAAATGTTGTGAATTGTCAAATGGTGCTTAATTTGAACAAATTAATCATGCAAACTTAACCATCTGAGGCTCCTCGGTAAGCCCTTAGATATTGTAAGCATGGGCCATTTCACTTTGAGTAGGTGTTTGGAGAGATAATGAGAGGATTTAAAAAGAGGGGTTAGGTCAAGCAATATTTCACTTTAACAAGGGGTATAAAGGTCATTTAAAAATTATGTAAAACTAACTATAGTAACATTCTACGTCCTAAGAAATAATAGCGAGTGTTTCTCAAGTAACAAAAATGAGAAGGCACGGGGTTGGAAATGGTAAAAAGAAAAGGGTGTATTTAACATATGTACTATAAGAGGGAGGGTGTTGTATGTCAAAAACTCTTTATGGAAATTTGTTTTCTTAGTAAGAAATGTTGATGCATTTCGACCATCCATTCAAATCATTACCCCAGCATAATCTTTGTTTTATAAACCATCTCAAGTTGGGGCCACTCTTTGAACGACTTAAATTGAGTCATACATGGCATGTATGCAATTTTTTAGGGAATTGGATTCAATGAGGCCTCGCATTGGTGAAATTTCATTGATCCAACCTGTGTGACATCAGTTAAGACTCACTTTCAAACATGCATTGGGTGGCCCCATCTCTAACAATGGCACATGGCCCAATCAAATATATTACCACACCAGGATCTCATTGAACTCGATGTTTCTTGAACTTCACCAATCAAGTTAAATTTTGTAATGCATGCATGCATATTGCTCAATCACAATCTGCCTCTGGTTTTTGTCTTTTTCTTTTTTTTCTTTTTTACATATTAACTGTAGCTAAATAGGAATTAAAACAAGGTCGTGAAAGAATGCAGCCCCGTGTAATCTGGTTCCCTGTCTAAAGGCACCTATATCAAAGATCTGGATTATTCATTAGGGTACTTGACGTGGGTTTATTGATCAGGCACAACTTATGAGAAAATGGCGGGTTAAATAAAAATCAATGGTCTGAATTTAATGTACATGTGTGGTTCACTTTAATTGTTGGATATGGATTGTAAAATCTAGATAATGGATTTGAAAACAGAAAATAGAATTATATGAATTAATATGTTTGAAAACAGATAAGAGTGAAGAATTTTATAAGAAATTAAAATAAAAGAACTTATCGATTAGTCGAGGCGTGATCAAAGACCACACAGCTTGAACTTATTACAGCCCTCCCTTAGACGATTTTCTTAGTGCAACATGATCAATGGACAACCAACCTCCAAGATATAACGACTGCTGCCTAGTCATAAGGTTACACTTTGTACTTAGGCTCGAATCACCATTTGTAGGTTTAACCCGAAGAAGAACAATGATTGAAAAACAAGAGAGCAAAGATGATTTTTGAATGATAAACAGAGGCTACCAGAAGACTTTTAATAGACTCCAAGAGATGCCTCAAATGGGTGTTTAAGCACCCAGTAAAACAGATGCATTGTTTTATTTTTAAAAAGAAACGATCGTTGGGCTTTTCTGGAAAGAAAACCGTTATTGGGCTTGAATTCAAACCGCAGCCCAATGGATAAATCCATTTAGGCTTTCTGGTTAGGGCCGCACCACACCGCGCACACACACTCGCACATGTCACACAACCATGGCCCGATGCGACTCGGCTTGGTGCACGCGCTTGTGTGGATTTAGACATAGTGGAAGGCTTTAGGCATAGCCCCCTAACACCAAATTCACATGTCCCCTGATGAGCTCAAGCCCTTATGCCAAAACCCCACCTTATAGCCTAGAGAATTTCTCAACTTATATCCGATGTGGGTCTATTCTACAATGCACAAAAGATAAATTCACAAAAGGCTCTAGCAAAATTTGGAGGCAAAGTTTCTAAAATTCAAAACATTTGATTTTTTTATATTTTATTTTGAAGCATAAAATACAACAATCCTCACGTGATTCAAAATAAACTTTTCAGGTTAAACATGAATAATTGTGCCTAATGTCAATGTTTATTCAACTTAAATCAACACTTAAAATAAGTAAGATAGGTCTACAGAAGTCAGGTGACATAGTCTTAAACAAGACTCTTTTAAGTATAAATCACGTATACAAGCCACTCACACAATTTTTCCCGCTACAAGTGGTTCTGCAATTCAGTGCCTTTTGCTCGTGCACAATTTTTTAAATTTCATAAGTGCTTTAAAGAATTCACCCAAATTCTCATAGGAAGCGGCCCCTCCTCCACACTCACATAGGTGAATTCCATCAAGTGTATGTACAAACTGAATACACCACCAAAATTTTGGCCTTTGATTTCATTAAGAGTTTAAACTCAACCTTCTTTGTTGCTGTTTGCACTACCTACACCATAGAACAAGACTTACTTAGGACAATGCTTAAATGTCTCCTAGTGTTTTGTTGTGTACTCATTTGAAAACCTATCGCATGAGATCTCTATTTGTATAGGATTGGGTTGCTAACATTGGTAGCTCAAAATATTAGGCTTAGTCCAATTTCCTTCGATGTTTCTAAGCCTAACTTTTTAAATAGTCCTTTTATTAGAGGATCTGCCAAAGTCTTCTTTGATCTCACAAAATCAATGGTCATTACTCCGTCATTCAACAAGCGTTTCATTATGTTTTGTAGGAGTTTAATGTATCTACTCTTGTCATTATATATCTTACTTTTAGCCTTTGCTATTGCTGTTTGGCAATTATAATGCAATAATATTTCTATTACAAGCTTTAACCACAATGGAATATCAGCCAAAAGATTTCTAAATCATTCAACTTATGTGCCTGCCTTCTTTAAGTTTACAAACTCAAATTTCATAGTAGACCGAGCTATACATGTCTGTTTGGTAGATTTTCAAGAAATAACTCCTCCACCCAAAGCGAAAACATATTCACTTGTGGATTTAGTTTCATCTAAATCACTTATCTAGTTAGTATCGTTGTATCCATCTAATATAGTGGGAAAACCATAATAATATATACCATATTCCATTGTACCATTTACATACCTTAATATTCTAGATAAAGAATTCCAATGTTCATGTCCAGGATTATGTGTATATCTACTTAACCTGTTTACTGCATAGGCTATATCAGGTTAGTACAATTCATTATAGACATGAGGCTACTAATTATTTTAGAATATTCTAATTGTGATACACTATTACTTGTATTCTTCTTTAGATGTATAGTATAGTCATAATAAGTACTAATAGTGTTGAGGTGTGGAGCCAACCCCACTAGGAAGTGGTCGGGCGCCCCGATGTCCATGGCGAGCGTCCGACCAAATTTGGTCGGACGCTTGAAATTCGGGCTTTTCTTTGTTATGTTGCTGGACAATTCTTACATTAGGTGGGCGCCTGACGAAGCCTGACCCGGCACTCGACCGGCAGTGAACTTTTTTGAGGGCTTTCCTATTTTGGGTTCTATTTCCGTGTTTTACTATATAAATGGTTGTAACTCGGGATTAGGCTATGGGATTAGGGTTTCTATACGTCCAAGGTAAGAAAGGGGTTAGCAAAAAGGGCCATCTTTGTGCATGGGAGCATCGAAGAAGGTAAACATATTGCTTGTAACTTTGTCTTCTTCATAGTGGAAGTTTACACTGTGGTTTTTTACCCTTGTTTGGGGTTTTTCCATATAAAATCTGTCTTGTGGTTTGTTGGTTTTCTTGGATTATACTTTTAGATTATATTTCTTCTTAGTTTATCATTTGTGGGTAATACTGGAGATTGGATCACGGTTTACCGGCGTTATTGGCGTACTACGCAATAAGTAGACATACTATCAAAGTGATTGAAACCTTTTAATATTTTCTCAATGTAATGAGATTGTGAAAGGATAAAACCTTCATCTTTTCTAATCAGTTTTATACCTAAAATTATATTTGTTTTACATAAGTCTTTCATGTCAAACTTAGATGATAAGAACTTCTTAGTGGATTTAACTATAATTTAAGATCAATTCCAAAGATGAGCCTGTCATCTATATATAGACAGATTATTACTCCTTCACTTCCTGTGAATTTTCTATACACACATCTATTACATCGTTTATTTTATATCCATTTGATTTTAAAACATTTTCAAACTTATCATGCCATTGTATAAAAGCTTGTTTTAGACCATATAGAGATCTAATCAACCTATAGACTTTGTTTTCTTTTCTTTGTATTATCTAACACTTAGGTTGTTCCATATATATTTCTTTTTCTAATCTTCCATTTAAGAAGGTCGTTTTAACAGCCATCTGATGTATTATTAACTTGTATATTGAGGCAATGGCTATACGAATTTTAATAGAAGATATTTTAGCCACTGAAGGATAGGTATTGAAATAATTAATTTCTTCTTTCTATCTAAAATCTTTGGCTACTAATCTTGCCTTGAATTTGTCAATGTTTCCATCTGGTTTCATATTTTTCCTAAAAACCCATTTACAACCTATTGACTTATTACCAAGTAGCAAGTTTACTAATTTTCATGTATTATTTGACAAAATAGACTCTAGTTTATCTTTAATGGCTTCTTTCCAGAATGAGACATTTGGCAAATTGATGTCTTCCGAATAAGTTTGAGATCTTCTTCAAGTAAATACACATACTTAAAGATCACATCTCCTAAGTTTGATTTTTTCTAACTCTAACACTTCTTTTTTCTTTTATTTCTTCTCCATTTTCTTTTTCTGGATTTCTACTAGTTGAAGCAATATTTGGATCAACAACCTCTTCTATTTCTTTTGATACTACTTTCATAGGAAATTCATGTTCAAAGAATTCTGCATTCCTTGCCTCAATTATAGTGAAAGGATCTAGAACATTATCTTTAAACTTTAGAACTAAGAACCTATAATTTGCACTTTTATTAGCGTATCTTATAAACACATAGTTTGTTATTTTATGACCAAATTTTCTTTTCTTAGGTTCTGATGATCCCACTTTAGTAAGATACCCCCACACTTTAAGATATTAAAAACTAGGTTGGTAGTCTTTCCAAAGTTCATAGGGTGTTTTCCTTATGGATTCCATTGGTATTTTGTTTTAAATATAACAAGTAGAGAGTATTACTTCTTCCCACATATTGGATTGTAACCTTAAACTAATTAGCATTGTATTTACCATTTCTTTTAAGGTTTTATTTTTTCTTTCTGCTATACCATTTTTTAGAAGTATAAAATGCAATTGTTTCATGAATGATACCATTCTTTTTAGAAAATTCTTTAAACATTAGGGATTCATATTCTCCTCCCCTATAGGGTCTTAATCATTTAATTTTCTTATATAGTTGATTCTTAACTTCTGTCTTATATGGAATAAAGGATTCTAGTGCTTCATCATTATTTTTTAATAAATATATTTTAGTGAATCTCGAGTGATCATCCACATAGGTAACGTAATACTTTTTACCATTTCTAAACATGTTATTTTTAAAGTCACTTAGACCACTATAAATTAATTCAATAGTTTCAGTGTGTCTAATTACAGGTTTAAATGACTTTTTATGAAACTTAAATTCCACACATATCTCACATTTGTCTAGTTCGTCATTTGATAAGTTAAGTATTAGACTTAAGATTTTCACTCTTTTTATATAACATTTGTTTACATATCCTAATCTTTTGTGCCATAAACTAATAGACTCAGCAATATAAATGGAATTATGAAATTCTTATTATTAATATCTTTGACTATTACATTTAGAATAAAAGGATCATCGCAATAATAACCCTTTCTAAGGAAAACTCCATTCTTAGAGAGTACAAGCTTGTCCAAGTCGAACACCAATTTAACTCTAATTTTATTCAACAGAGAGCCAAAAACTAGATTCCTTCATGCAGAATGTCGTTCAAAGCAAGAATATTCCCAGATGTGAGCTTCAACAACATTTTTCCTTTTCCAACGACTAAGGAAGTTCGAACATTCCCCATGAACAATTGTTCTTTATCCCCTACTACTTGATAGGAGGTAAACATGCTTCGATCTTTGCATATGTGATGAATAGCCTTAGTATCTAGTACCCAATGCATGTTGTTTACTAGATTTACTTTAGATACAACAGCGGCTATTACATCTCCCATATTTTGCTTTACAAGATTAACCTGAGCCTTGAATTCCTTCCTCTTCAGTCTACATTCTCAATATGATGTCCAAGTTTATTACATTGAAAATATTTGCCCTTTTTTCTTTTTCATTGGTTTTGCAACTATTTTATTTCTGAGCCTGCACTATTCTATATGGTGGCTTGATTTTTTATAATGAAAACATAAACTCTTTCTCCTTTTGTTTTCTTGACTTGGTTTTACCAAATTAGCTTTTGAAACCATGTCATTTGTGTTTTCCTTTTTCTCTCTTAATTTATTAACATCTTCTATTCGAATAAAACTATGATACTTTTCATAGTCATATCATTCTTCTTATGCTTCATCTTGAATTTGTATTCTTTCTAGGAAGATGACAAATTTTTAATAAGTGCGCCTGTAAGGAAAATTTCATCCATTTTGAAGCCTTTCATTTGAAGTTCATGAACTAAATTTTAGTATTTCAAAATCCAATCAGATACAGTCTTTTTATCTCTCATATTATAATGTAGGAAATTCGCAATTGCATATTTCTTAATCCCAACCTTTTTCAACTTGTATTTCTTTTCATGTGTAGCCCATATTTCTTTCGCATTTGAATATATTGCATATATGTCATATAATTCATTAGAGAGGGTATTTAAGATATAATTTTTATAATTATGATCATCTCTCTTACGGGCTTCATTATTGGTATCATACTTGAAAGAAACAGACAACACATATGACAACTTAAGTGTATCTAATGCAAAGTTCAATTTCTTTTTCCATCTCTTGAAATGTTGTCCAGCAAAGGGTTCAATTTTGGACAATTCTGTAGTCGGGTTAACTGTTATTATCACTACAAGAAATTCCATTTTTACCGACGAATGATTTCGTCGGTAATCAGTAAAATTTCGTTGGGAAATCTTTTTCCCGACGAAATTTTTCGCGGCTAACATCTTCGCAGAAAGGCCGTCGGTAAAGGTTTTTACCGACGAAATAATTTTTCATAGGTAATAATTGCACCATTACCGACGAAATTATTCGTCGGCCAAACATATGAATTTTGTCGGGATTGAAAATGATACGTCGGTGAAAAAACTTTTACCGACGAAATAATGCGTAGGTAAAAACATGTTAAAACTTTTACCGACGAAATATTGTGTCGGTAAAAGCAAGGAAAAACTTTTTACCGACGAAATAATGCGTAGGTAAAAACATGATAAAACTTTTACCGACGGAATAATTCGTCGGTAAAAGCATGTATGAACTTTTTACCGACGAAATATTTCGTCAGTAAAAAGCTTTTACATACCTTTACCGACGAATTATTTCGTCGGTAAAAGTTTTTCCTGTCTCGGTTCCATTTGTTTTCAAAATTCAGGAAAATTTCTGATATACACCTGTAAAAAAACCTATACATTTTGAATCCTATTCACATCCACAAACATACAAATAAACAAAAACTACATCAATACACAAATAATCCATTCCACATCCACAAACAAACAATATTCATCCACACACAAATACATACAAGTTAAAAGTCGTATATTAAAAAAAATAATCAGGAAGATGAAGGCGGAGGTGGCGAAGGTGGCGGGGCATCGGCGCCAAGGCGTGCAGCGAGAGCCTGAAACATCTCCTGCATCCGTCGCTCATGCTCCTGCCGCAACTCCTCCATCCTCCTCTCCTGCTTCCTCCCGTCGCCTCTCCTCCTCCTCCCTCTGCCTCTCCAGCTGCTCCCAAATTCCATCGACGACGACCCGTAGCTGCTGAACCTCTCTCTCTGCGATGTCAGCTCGGCGTTGAGCGCTCTCACCAGCTACGGATCGGCTGGAGCCAGCTCTAGTTTGTGCCATGAGCTTAGCACCATGGCCAAGCCCACGCACATATCCAGAACGGGTGCCAAGCACCTCGCTCAGGATTTCTGGCTCACTCCGCTGACTACCATCGGGAGTGGGCTGACTGCGTATGGTGTCCATCGTCGCCTGTAATGAAAAGATATGAAATTTCATAAAAAATGACATGAATGACATTATTATCAATCAATGCGCAATTAAATTTAACAAAGTAAAGATTTTTACCCAATGCTCACTGGCTCTAGGATGAACCCAAGATCCCGTCGCCTGCCGACAGTGAGTCCCTCTGTAGAGGTCTACTGGTCAGGCTCCTGGCCGGTGACTGGAATCCCGCCGCAGCAATCGAAAGGAAAAAAGACTTATAATAAATGCCAATCAAAATAATATATTAACTTAATAATCATCAATAATTTCTTACCATGTCGTAACGATGTCGTACAAATGACTTTGAACCAGCTACGTGGTTCACTTGTAACTTTTCCCTGTTCGCAAAATTTATTCTACTCCTCTTCTGAACACATTATACAAAATACATTTCTATTAATTACGAAATTAATTGCGAATTTAATTGTTACCGTAAGATATCGTACATGTAAATATTACCTGAAAAGCCTCCGACGAAAATCTCTCGCAGAGTATCCGCCAGTCGTCTGTAGTAACGTGTGGCGGTGCGGACAGTACAGCCTCATTGTGTGTCCTGCACCGCTTGTACCGCTGGTGCAACTCTCCACGGTACTCCTTGAACCGCTCTCTAATCATGTCGTCGACGGCATGAGAAATGTAGGGAACATTCAAATCGAATTCAAATTTATCCTGCAGTTTCGTAAATAATAAATTAAGGCAATAAACATATTAACAATAGGACTTAACCGTAAATGAACTTTCACAAAAGAAAATTTCAATTTACTAAATTTTACCTGAAGGCGCTGACGGATGAGCTGTCGCACATCATCTGTCACGTCAGTCCAACGGGGGGTGGTGGCGGGGATCAGAGATCGGCATAGGACACCGACCTCAGACGTAAACAATCTGGCACTGTCTCCAATAGGTCTAAGGTAGTCCTGTGGGAACTCTACTGCCACCCTACCCTCACGCGTAAGTCGCTCTAAAACTAACCCACGCGTGGGTCCACGTCCTCGTCGGCTGGTAGAAGATGCTGCTGCGAAAAGATATATGTAAGTAACAATATAAACAGAAATCACTAAATAAATGTCTAGACTTGCATGCAGTGCCCGGTGTATGATGAACCGAAGGATCAGATGACTGTGATGCACCGTACGACGTCGATGCTGTCTGCGTCGCATCACGGGTGGAAGGGGTAGATCCAGTGCGCGAACGACCTGATCTCCCACCTGGTGCCATGACTGAATATATCTGAAATACAAACTTATAAATTTAAACAATGTCAATGCAAGTTTATGAACATCATTGCAGAGTGAATTTGTGCTTATGCTTAGAGAAATGATAAAAATATGATTAGACCATTACACTATAATGCAAGCAGAATATAATAAAACCGTAAACAGAATATAATAAAACCGTAAACAGAATATAAAAGTTGAAAAATCCATTACACATTATCATTCTATATTAAATACATATATCTCATTGTAATACAAATCAACTTCGGATCAACTATCCGAAATATTCCCTGCGTAAGTTATCGTACACTGCAGATGTATATGTCAAGCTGTATGAAGCACTCGACATTGTTAGAGCCAACATGCCAGTCACAATATGAGAAATCTGATCTCTCGGGACTCCATTCAGATGTGCAAGTGATAATGTCGCATCTTCCATATGAAGTTTTCCGCGGTTATATTCCTCAATCAGGTCCGGAATTTCTTTGATATTGTATAATCTTTCATCTGAGTCATCGTCTTCCTCCCTACATTTCTCGACCAGACCGGGTATCTCTCTGGCCCTACCAGAAGAATATAGGGCCGGAAAGTCCATCCGCAACAGCTGATGAAGTATGCTGCGTGCTTCCGCTACGCTCCAGTTTGTGGAGGACATGATCAGAAAGTGACTTAACTGTAAATGTAGATTATCAACAAGTCAATTTAGGAAAAACATCATGACTTATAAAACATATATACATGTAATAATCAAATTAATCGAATTGAAAAATTACATGTAAATCTTGTATACATTTAATAATCGTCATCTGAATCATTATCGCTTAGGACTCTTTTTTCTTCACTATCACTATCGCTGATCAGAATTTCCTCTTCATCGTCTGTAACGTTGTCTTCGATGAAAGCGCTATCATCTCTAACAATGTCATTTATGATTAAGGCATCAACATGATCAGGTGGCACATCATCTCTATTCAATTGCACCACATCAATATCAACATTTGGATCATTCCCTCTATCCCAAGATGGCATGTCTTCTTGATATGCTTGTTCAACTGACGACGTTCTATTACTCCCTTCATCGTTATCTTCAACGTCTACTTCGGGAACGTCAAATATGTTCCTGGGCTTTATTTTCTGCACCACGTGCCAAGAGCCGCCTAACTTAGTGTCAGCGAGGTAGAATACTTGTTCGGCTTGGCCGGCTATGATAAATGGGTCATCTTTAAACCACTTCCGAGATAAATTTACGCTCGTGAAGTAATTATCAGTCTGTATTCCCAACTTTTTATTTCCAATGTCCCACCAATCGTATTTAAATAAGTACACCCGCTTTCTCATACAATAACTCAGCTCAATAATATCCGTCAAAATGTCATAAAAATCAATTTCGACCTCCTCATGTGTTCCCTTCACAACCACACCACTATTCTGTGTGGTCCTATATTTCTCACGCTCCTCAGTGTGGAACCGAATCCCGTTTACAATACAACCTGTATATCTAGATACACGTCTATCAAGGTCACACGCCAGTGAGTAGAGCGCATCAGACGCATCCGCAGAGTTGCTAGCGCGCAACATCTTCATCTATCATCACGTACAGAATATAAATGTACGTTTAGGCATTTAAAATTACGTGTAAATATTGTGCAATACAACAATATTGTAAGTGTGGTGAGATAGAAGGTAAATTAATCTTACACGTTTTGCAAACCATTCTGGAAACAAATCCTGATGCATTCGATCATAATTTGTAGGGTATTGGGACTTCATCTCCTCGATGTGTTCGCTATACACAATTGGTACGTTATAAGCAAGAAATTTTGAGATTAAAACTATCTGTAGATATACAATAATTATGTGCGAAGACTTACTCCAAGTACGACTCTATTTCTTCACAGTTATGCAACACATACCACCGCGCCTTCGCAAGATCCCGAGGGTCCATATCCTGAAATGTCGGTGATCCTAAAGGATGGACGTTATGTGCAAATACAGATATGAGTCCTTGTTCATGCTCCTGCCCTGCATCGGCATTACGATCTTCTCGGTTGAATCTAGTCTCTATGCCACGAAGATACATGGAGCAAAATGTCAGGCACTCATTATCAATGTACGCCTCAGCAATGGATCCCTCTGGACGTGCCTTATTCCTCACATATTGTTTTAATGTGTGAAGGTATGTGTACACAAAATCAATATGTTTAGGACATGAAAACATGGATATACGTAGTTTATGGAATGAAAAAAAATTTATGATCATTGTTTTATCACCTTTCAATCGGATACATCCAACGATATTGTACTGGGCCTACAAGCTTCGCTTCGTGCGGTAAGTGAATCGCTAGGTGTACCATGACATCGAAAAACGCAGGTGGAAAAATTCTTTCAAGTTTGCAAAGGATTACGACAATATCCTTCTCCAGTCGTTTAATAACCTCTACATTCAAAGATTTCGAACACAAATCCTTAAAGAATATCCCCAACTCAATCAGTGTAGCACTGACATCCTTGTTAAGGAATCCACGAATCGCAACCGGTAGTAGGCGTTGCAGAAGGACGTGACAGTCATGACTTTTTATTCCTGTTACCTTACAGTCCGTAATGTTTACGCGCCGAGAGATATTCGATGCATACCCGTCGGAAAATTTCACCTTGTTCAACCATTCACATACACGTTTTTTCTCTAGTTTTGTCAATGTATAGCAGGCTGCTCGTATAGTATATGAATTTTCATGTGGTTGCAAGTGCAACTCTTTCCTTAAACCCATTGCTTGTAGATCCAATCGAGCCTTAAAACTGTCTTTTGTTTTCTTCTCTATGTTCATCAATGTTCCAAAGACATTATCACATATATTCTTCTCAATATGCATGACATCCAAGTTGTGTCGTAATTTCAGATGACTCCAATAAGGCAACTAAAAAAATGCTCTTCTTCCTCCAGTTGTACTCCAATACTGTACGTTTTCTCTTCTTTAAGTGCGGTGCCTTACCAAATCTAACATCTTCAATGTTACTCAGCTGTTGTAACACATCTTCTGCAGATAGTTCTTTCGATGGTGGCCTATGATCTTGTCTGCCATCAAAGATTACCGTCTTCCTACGCCAACTATGATCCCTCGGAAGGAAGCGACGATGGCCCATATAACACGTTTTCTTACCATGCTTCAATGACAATGAATAAGTCTCAGTACTACATGTAGGACAAGCCAACTTTCCCTTCGTGCTCCACCCAGACAAATTTTCATATGCAGGGAAGTCATTTATTGTCCACAAGACCGCTGCATGCAATCGAAATGTCTGTTCTGCAAAAGTGTCATACGTCTGGACACCTTGACTCCACAACTCGTTTAACTCATCTACTAACGGTCGGAGATACACATCAATGTCATTCCCCGGTGACTTGGGTCCAGGAATAAGCAACGACATCATAAAAAATGATTCCTTCATACACAACTAAGGAGGTAAATTGTAGGGCATAAGTATCACTGGCTACATACTGTACGAGCTACTCATATTACCAAATAGATTAAAACCATCACTTGCAAGACCTAGCCGAACATTACGAGAATCCTCTGCAAACCAGTCATATTGCTTATCAAAATGTTGCCAGGCTTCAGAGTCAGCGGGATGCCTCAATGTATTATCATCATGAAGGCGTTTCTCCTTATGCCACCTCATATCTTCAGCCGTCTTGCTCGACGTAAACAATCTTTATAATCTGGGTTTCAATAGAAAGTACCTTAACACCTTTTGTGGAATTTTCTTATGCTTAGCTTCATCATATTTCCACCTAGACTCTCCACATTGTGGACACTCCTCAATATTTTCATGTTCTTTCCAATACAATACACAATCATTTATACATGCATGTATGAGGATGTAACCAAGGCCCAAGTCTCGCATTAAGGATTTTGCCTCGTAATGAGACTTAGGCAATGTCTCACCTTCAGGTAATACTTCTTTCAACAAGCCAAGTAACATGTCGAACGATTTGTTACTCCAACGATTTATTGTCTTTAAATGAAGTAACCTTGTAAGGAAATTCAACTTGGAGAAGTTCCGACACCCCGGATAGAGTGGACGTTGCACATCCCTCAACAACCTACTAAACTTTTCTGATTCGGCATCACCCACAGGAGGAATATCCTGGCTAGTACTTGTCGCTGCAAAATCAGTATCCGCAATGGTTCCCCTTAACACATCACCAATGATATCTTGCATATCGTCAACATCTTCATCCTCGTCATTACGCACAATTGGGTCAGCAAGGACTTCAGTGGCCTCAACTCTTTGGTGGAAGTCTTCACCATGATGAATCCACCAAGTGTAACCCTGGTCAATCCCAACTATGAACAAATCATCTTCCACTTTGTCCAATGTCTTGTGAATCATGTTCTTGCATTTTCGGCATGGACACCTAATTCTATTACCTGAATCTGCCCGATCTCTCGCAAATTCCATGAACTCCTTAACACCTTCTTTATACTCTGGGCTAAACCGATTCTTAGCTTGCATCCAACTCTTATCCATATCTACAATGCAAAGATTAGAGACAGGTTTAGTTTAGGTGACATGAGTTTAGGATTAGGTTTAGTCATAGGTTGAGATTTTCGAGTTCGAGATCGGGTTTAGGGTTAGGTTGCCGAGTTTGGGTCTAAGTTTAGGCTAGGTGAATGGATTTAGGAATAGGTGTAGGTTTAGTTTAGGTGACATGAGTTTAGGATTAGGTTTAGGGCATAGGTTTGGATTTTTGGGTTCGGGATCGGGTTTAGGGTCGCATTCTCGTGTTTGGGTCAAGGTTTAGGTTAGGTGAATGGATTTAGGAATAGGTGTAGGTTTAGGTTAGGTGACATGAGATTAGGTTTAGGTTTAGGGCATAGGTTTGGATTTTTGGGTTCGGTATCGGGTTTAGGGTCGCATTTTCGTGATTGGGTCAAGGTTTAGGTTAGGTGAATGGATTTAGGAATAGGTGTAGGTTTAGGTTAGATGACATGAGTTTAGGATTAGGTTTAGGGCATAGGTTTGGATTTGCGGGTTCAGGATCGGGTTTCGGGTTTGGTTCTCGTGTTTGGGTCTAGGTTTAGGTTAGGTGAATCGATTTAGGAATAGGTGTAGGTTTAGCTTAGGTGATTTAAGTTTAGGATTAGGTTTAGGCATAGGTTTAGGATTTCGGGTTCGGGATCGGATTTTGGGTTAGGTTTTCGTGTTTGGGTCTAGGTTTAGGTTAGGTGAATGGATTTAGGAATAGGTGTAGGTTTAGTTTAGGTGATTTAAGTTTAGGATTAGGTTTAGGCATAGGTTTAGGATTTCGGGTTCGTGATCGGATTTTGGGTTAGGTTTTCGTCTTTAGGTCAAGGTTTAGGTTAGGTGAATGGATTTAGGAATAGGTGTAGGTTTAGGTTAGATGACATGAGTTTAGGATTAGGTTTAGGGCATAGGTTTGGATTTGCGGGTTCGTGATCGGGTTTCGGGTTTGGTTCTCGTGTTTGGGTCTAGGTTTAGGTTAGGTGAATGGATTTAGGAATAGGTGTAGGTTTAGGTTAGATGACATGAGTTTAGGATTAGGTTTAGGGCGTGGGTTTGGATTTGCGGGTTCGGGATCGGGTTTCGGGTTTGGTTCTCGTGTTTGGGTCTAGGTTTAGGTTAGGTGAATGGATTTAGGAATAGGTGTAGGTTTAGGTTAGATGACATGAGTTTAGGATTAGGTTTAGGGCATAGGTTTGGATTTGCGGGTTCGGGATCGGGTTTCGGGTTTGGTTCTCGTGTTTGGGTCTAGGTTTAGGTTAGGTGAATGGATTTAGGAATAGGTGTAGGTTTAGGTTAGGTGACATGAGATTAGGTAATTTAGGGCATAGGTTTGGATTTGCGGGTTCGGGATCGGGTTTAGGTCGCATTTTCGTAGCTTATAGAGTCTAGGTTTAGAGTTAGATGAATTGAGTTTAGGTTTCGGTTTAGCCGTAGCTTATAGGTTTTAGTTTTAGGTTTATGGTTTCGGGTTTAGGGTGTAGGTCTTGGAGACTCAAGCAACTTAAGGATAGCTCCGATGCTCCCATATTGCTGTCCATAGGAGATGGACAGCTTCATCATGGTCATAACAGCGGTTCCCACCTTCCAGGGACCCCCGCTCAACAACCGGATAGCTCCGACGCACATCCGGGTCTGCTCCATTAATTTCGAGCTAATACATAAACACGGGCCTGTCCAAATGGCCAGGCCACCCATATTGCTGTCCATAGGAAATGGACAGCTTCATCATCATGGTCATAACAGCGGTTCCCACCTTCCAGGGACCCCCGCTCAACACCCGGATAACTCCGACGCACATCCGGGTCTGCTCCATTAATTTCGAGCTAATACATAAACACGGGCCTGTCCAAATGGCCAGACCACCCATATTGCTGTCCATAGGAAATGGACAGCTTCATCATCATGGTCATAACAGC
The DNA here is from genome assembly GCA_003013855.2 of Liriodendron chinense. Classification (NCBI taxonomy): domain Eukaryota; kingdom Viridiplantae; phylum Streptophyta; class Magnoliopsida; order Magnoliales; family Magnoliaceae; genus Liriodendron; species Liriodendron chinense. Next base: position 2,760,110 of record ML058466.1, on the reverse strand, counting down.
GGTTCCCACCTTCCAGGGACCCCCGCTCAACACCCAGATAGCTCCGACGCACATCCGGGTCTGCTCCATTAATTTCGAGCTAATACATAAACACGGGCCTGTCCAAATGGCCAGGCCACCCATATTGTTGTCCATAGGAAATGGACAGCTTCATCATCATGGTCATAACAGCGGTTCCCACCTTCCAGGGACCCCCGCTCAACACCCGGATAGCTCTGACGCACATCCGGGTCTGCTCCATTAATTTCGAGCTAATACATAAACACGGGCTTGTCCAAATGGCCAGGCCACCCATATTGATGTCCATAGGAAATGGACAGCTTCATCATCATGGTCATAACAGCGGTTCCCACCTTCCAGGGACCCCCGCTCAACAACCGGATAGCTCCGACGCACATCCGGGTCTGCTCCATTAATTTCGAGCTAATACATAAACACGGGCCTGTCCAAATGGCCAGGCCACCCATATTACTGTCCGTAGGAACAGGACAGCTTCATCATCATGGTCTAAACCGCGGTTCCTACCTTCCAGGGACCCCCGCTCAACATCAACATCAATCAACTACTCTTAATCACAAGTATCATGTTCGTCATCTAATTTGCCACTAAATGATAATATAATAAAATCAGTCGCCCATCCAAGGATGGATAGATTGAAATGCTATCACTATTTCCATTTAAATGCCCAAGCCTAAATTTCGACAGCATCTCCCCCTATCTCTCCAGATATATTTATCTTACATTTAATTTCCACGTCAACTATCCACACATTGTGTGGATTAAATTGACAATGGAATTAAACATAAGAAACATATCCAGAGAGAATAGGAGAGTTACCGCACGAAACTAATGACAGAGCATGTAAATGACAAACAACGATAACATTCCAATCTATCCAACCTTGGACTATCCAACAGGACAATTTGGCAGATTTCTATACCTCCAAAACACATTTTATCTATGCTCGGCAATATAGAAATCTCCAAATGGGCTAACTGATTCTATTATACTACCATTTGTGGACAAAAAATAACTATTAATAATAAGCAAATACATCCACAACATACATCCACATAAATCAACCACGGGTAGCTCCGATGCACATCCGGGTTTGCTCCATCAATTCCAGATACACAAGCACATGAAAATGACAGAATCATCAACACCATGAATCAAGTCTAATCAAATACCTAATGACTGCTATTTTCTGAACAAATAAGTATGTATAGGGCCCACCATGGGAATCGAATTGCGTGCGGAGTAACTCTGCACGCTAGCTCTTATCTCTTATCATGTAGAGTAAACTCAGTTGGGCCCACCTAGAATGTATGTGATTTATCTATTCCAAACTGTGGTGTTTTTTCAGCTCATTTTAGTGCTTGAGCCCAAAATTTAAGCATATCCAAATCTCAAGTGGACCATGCCATGGTAAACAGTGGGAATAATGATTTCCACCATTCCCAGTCTCCCCTATGATCTTTATTTGTCATCCAACCTGTCCATAAGATCACATGGATATGGATGAAGGGAAAACACAAATATCAGCTTGATCCAAAACTTCTGTGTCGTCCTAGAATTTTTCAATGATAGACATTCAGTTCACACTTGTGGTGTGGTCCACTTTAGGTTATGATATGCTTCATTTTTGGGCACCATACCTAAAATTACCTGCTAAGATGGATGGATGGAGTGGATAAAATAGGTAAATCACTGTGGGCCCCACATAGTTTACTCCACACAAATATATGCTTCATCTAAAACAGTGGACAGCGACGTGGGCCCCACAGGCAGTGGACAGCGACGGTGGGCCCCACAGCTAGTGGACAGCGACGTGGGCCCCACAGGCAGTGGACAGCGACGGTGGGCCCCACAGCCAGTGGACAACGACGTGGGCCCCACAGCCAGTGGACAGCGACGGTAGGCCCCACAGCCAGTGGACAGCGACGTGGGCCCCACAGGCAGTGGACAGAGACGGTGCGCCCCACAGCCAGTGGACAGCGACGGTGGGCCCCACAGCCAGTGGACATCGACGTGGGCCCCACAGGCAGTGGACTGCGATGGTGGGCCCCACAATTTCATTTTTTCTTTAATTTCTAAATCACAATTTGGATTTTAAAATTTAAAATCCCTAATTAGGGATTTTAATTTCGAAATCCCTAAATCAGTGGGCCCCACCAAATAATGGACAGCTAAGGCGAACCCCACATGCAATGGATGATGAAAATCGACGGTGGGACCCACATGCAATGACGGTGGGACCCACCCGGCCACATGCATTGGACAGCGACGGTGGGACCCACATGCATTGGATTTTGAAAGTGGGCCCCACAATGAACAACGAGGAGAGAGGGAGAGAGGGGAAATGAGGAAGAAGGAAGGGGGAGAGGGTTACCGGAGGTGGTGGCGGCGTACGGAGGCCGGCGGAGGTTCTTGGCAAGCGGCGGTGGGACGCCGGTAACAGATGGACGGCTGAGATGGGTGGTCGGCAGAGATGGTGTGACGCCGGTGACCGAACGCCGGACGCCGGTGGTCGGCGATGAGAGAGACGGCCGCGGACGGTGGGATGGGGTGGGGTGGGGCTCGTTCCAGAGAGAGAGACAGCGAGCGAGAGAGTGAGAGAGAGAGAGAGAGAGAGAGAGAGAGAGGAAGAAATGAGGGGTCGCGCGCTGGACATTAAGTTAAAAGACTTTTACCGATGAAATTTTTCGTCGGTAAAAGTAACAACTTTCGTCGGTAAAAGTCCTTCTCACTTCTTGGCGGGAATCAGGAAATAACACTTTTATCGACGAAATTCTTCGTCGGTAAAAGTGACACCTTTACCGACGAAATATTTCGTCGGTAAAAGTGAAGTTTTCAGTTTTTTTTTAGCGACGGGTTACTTCGTCGGCAATAATTTTTTTACCGACGGTAAAAGTGTACGGCGGGAATGAATTTGGTGGTGGCGGGAGATTTTTACTGACGATTTGCTCATTTCGTCGGGAAAAATGGTTTTTTCCAACGAAAATTATTTCGTCGGTAATACTTTCGTCGGTAAAAATCCGTTTTCTTGTAGTGTATAGTCATTATCTAAATCTTACAATTAACAACTTCAAGATTGTTGGATCTAGATTATAAAATCTAGATTAATGGTTTTGAAAACAGAAAATATAATATGAATTAATCTGTTTGAAAACAGATAAGATAGAAGAATTTTATAAGAAATTAAAATAAAAGAACTTATCAATTAGTGAAGGCGTGATCAAAGACCACTCAACTTGAAGTTGTTACTGCCCTCCCTTAGACGATTTCCTTAGTGCAACAGGATCAATAGACAGCCAACTTCCAGGATAAAATTACTATTGCTTGGTCTTTAATGATCAAATAAATGATCATTGGACTTTTCTAGAAAGAAAATCGTTATTGGGACTAAATTCAAACTGCGGCCTAATGGATGTGTCTTTTGGCAAAAAGAAAAAATTCGTTTAAGCTTTCTGGCTAGGGCTGCACCGCACACACACATCACCCGGCCCAGCACGCTTGTTGTTTTAGGTATAGTGGGAGGCTTTGGGCATAGTCCCCCCCAACAACCAAATTCACATACTCCCTGAAGGGCTCAAGCCCAATTGCCAAAACCCCATCTTATAGCTTAGAGAGTTTTTCAATTTATATCGATGTGAGACTATTCTACAATGCACAAAAGACAAATCCACAAAAGGTTCTAGCAAAATTTGGAGGGAAAGTTTTGAAAATTCAAAACATTTGAATTATTTATTTATTTATTTTGAAGCACAAAATACAACATTAATGTGTATGCTAGAGGTACATATAATGTGAATAGGTATTGATATTTTTATCCCCACATTTAGTTCTCCTGAATCAATAACCTTAAATATTGTAAGGACCGTAATAGATGTTAATGGAAGTCCATGATATTTGAGGGAATTAAAAATGTGGCTAGTGATGGTTGGTGGCTCAAATTTCACCCGTAAAAGCCAACGAATGGCATATACTTCGCCCAAAAAAGTATAGGTGGCCCACTTTCTATTATGCGCGGAATTTCTTCTCACCCATTTCTCTCTTCCTTTTCCTCTTCAAGCTATTTGCATCTGCCATACACATTAGTAGAGTATATTTTAATAGAGAGATGATAAAGTGGAGAACTTTGAAAGTGCACTTGCTTAGCACATGTAGAAAAGGAACACGTGAATAAGATGGGACTGGATCTGTTCATGATCTTAGCCAACTGTATCTATTGAAAATATCAGAAGAAGGGCTATCCGATCATCAGGTTGGCAATAGCCTTCTTACATGAGATTTAGAACGGTGTTGAGATCCTCTTAACTGTTGACGCAGGGAGGACGTGGTAGGTCGATCACCGTCTCCGTAACCGATAGTTTCTCGAATCCACGAGAAGAAAGAAAAGATAAAAAAGAGGAATTTAATTCCAAATAATTGTTTATTGAATATTGAATCAATCAAAACGAAATTACAATGCATATAAATAGGAAACTAAACCCTATGCAAAGTATTAGACTCCAACTCCAACTTAAACTCCTAGAAAACGTAACTTACTATAAATAGTAAACTTACTATTTATAGAAGTCGTTCAATCCTACTAGAACTCTTGGTTTTCGGCCAAAAATAGAAAGTTATCAAACGGCCTCAACCACGTTGTTCTACGAAATATTCTAAGCCCTTTTCATGTTGGGAACTAACTCTAAAACCCTACAGATGCAAAGTTATGATCGAATTAAAACTTACTATAAATACTAAAACTAAAAATAAATTAGCTTAATGATCGTCAATACGGTCGATTCTTGCGATTCCAGGCTTGGGCAACCCGGCGTAAGTAGCTCGAGCTACCCCAAATTGATATATTATACGTCCCGTAACTCATTCCGGATTGTGAGATACGACCGATTTACGGTCCTGACGGTCCGGATCACTTTCGACCCTGTCTGGTCTTCTTTTGCTCCATCTGGGCCATGAAATAATCAATGACCCGTTCTACATCAACTGTTCATTGATTTTTCAAACGTCTAACCCGGCTGATGATGAGATCAGCCTGATTTTCTGAAAGTGGGGTCTGCCACGTGGTTGTTATCAGATACATCTATAAATGTCCCACACGTTTTACTCAGTTTCCACGTGTGACGTGCCAATGCATAAAACATGCTAGGAAGGATTTGAGAGATGTAAAGAACGGTATTAACCCACCATTCAATTACCTATCTGTATTACTACTCTTGAACACAAAAGTCCTAATGATTCCAATTAATTTAGTATTTGAGCATTTGTCCCAGTGATTTTAGTTAACTCTGCATTTTAATCTGGTTATAAATAATTGGCTACTCCTTTGTCAGTTTAGCCTCATTTTGAAAATGGTGGTGACTCTTCCTCTTAAGGATGTGTGGCAATGATGTACAGCTATCTACACTATTCAAATTGTGAGTTCTACTTTAGGCAAAGCATCTCTAAAATGATATTAATTAAGCAATTGTTGCCATCCAACTAATAGCTATGTTAAAAGTAAATGAGTGGTCGAAATTCGAAAGGAAAAATTAAATGGTCCATATTATCTTCTCAGAGCGCTATCCATAGTGACATGCATACAGCGGAAGAGTCAGCACCGTTCTTTAGATGGTGCATGACATGGGAGTCTAGCGACTAGATTATTACTCTATATAATAGATAAAACAAACATGTACACATATACATAGAGAGCATGCCACAGAAGTTAAAACCACATCAACCCAAAATTTTCATTCTACAGATTTTATTGCTTTTCTGTTCCTTTGATTAAACCTCTGAGCTAATTAAGAAAAAAAAAAAAAAAATCCCATACCAATTTCTCGCCGTTCGGCATTTGGTTAACAATGGGCACGACCATAGTGGTGCCCACTTGATAAACGGCCCACATCTCCCACATGTGTATCCATGTTAGCATGTGCAATGAAAATTACAATCAAGACATGGTAATTGTTGCTTTATTTATTTATTTGAGCATTTTACACTGGATACAGCCTGTTCAGCTGGGACCACAATCGAGTAAGCAGGACTGGAGCCTCTACCATAAAAGATGACTCACCAACTCGACAACCAACTCAATTGACTCAACCTGAGTTAACAAACTATCTAAACCAAGGTTATAAGTGTCATTCGAAACCGGTACATGTCTGGCCCGTAGTGAATGATAAGATATACGGAAACAGCAATATAAAAACCTTGATCTGAACTGAGTGATTTTATATCCGTTGGGACTTCCAAACTTAAAATTAATTATCACTAATCACCAAGTAGATTTGTGGCGCACCCATATCTATCTAGCTGAAGGTGGGGGTGGATGGCACGGCCATCATAGCATCAGTCCAAATGTTTGACTGGTCAAACATACTTGTTCAGTCAAAGAAGAAAAAGAGCAAACAAATAAATAAATAATAATAATAATAAATAAATAAACAATATTTATGTGTTGGCTAAGATACTTCCTCTATGTAAAATTCCTCCAACTACGACTATGACATATCCATGCATGCTCAGCTGCTGGAACCCATCACCACAAGGTGGGGTCCAGTTGCAGAAGCCAATGGGACTGAGTTGGGACATGTGTCGGAGCTGGCCATGCAACTTTTCTCTTTATTCTTCTGAGACTCACTATTCACAACCCTCTTTTTATGTGAGCTTGCATATTACCCTTTTCCATTGAAAATTGAGGAATCGGACTGTTTGAATTCTCAAAAAAATAATGGGTGTATTCAAATCAACAATGGTTGTATGGTATGTGTGTTGAGATCTGAGTTTTCCATATAAGGTTAGAAATAATGTTTAGAAGAGACGTACAATTTACAATTTGAAACTTTTTTTTTCTTTCTAGCCATTCATTTGTTTTGATAATGGCTGTGACCCACCTGAGATGTGAAATGGCCTGATGTTTATGCTAGAAGATCTAAACAGTGTAGGAAAGCTTAGCTCTCACAAGTGACACTTTATGACACATAAGCTTGTGTGTGAATGTATACGTGTAGGATTCCTACACGTGTTTGGAATTAGCAAACCTTTGTTATTTGATATTAACAATCACAGCCCTTGCTTAGGTGTAAGTGGCCCACAATTCAGCAGTCGAGATCATGTTGAATACACGTGGGTGGCCCAGCTGTAGTCCAAATCACGTTCTAGGGGAGGTTTTAAGCTTTAAATTGATGTACTTATCCAAGTTCAGTTTAAACACCTTTGATCTAAACCGTTGATTTGATATGATGGAGGATGAACAGGAAGTCGGTCTTCCTGATAAAACAAACCTAATCTTTCGATCGGCAATCAAAAGGCGAGACGTTGGCCTCCTAGGAACTTACAATTAAGAGGATTTTTGGGGTATGGTTCTTCCAAAGTGGGGCCATCAGATCAATCACCCACGACCATTTACTCCCTCTTCGTAGACATGATGGGGCCACATATCTTCATCTCCAACCAATGAAATATACTCGTGGGTCCCATGCTGGATGCCCATATTTTCATGCCTGATCTGAACCAGGAATCATGTAGGCTAAGCCTCTGACTGGACCAAAACTAGATGTTGTCATGGTTTGGAATATCCTGACCATCAAATAAATAGACCATTCTTTGTCTTTTGGTGTATATTTATATGCCACCAATCAAAGGCTTAGATTCATCCAAGCACTATGGCCCATTCATCAATGAGAAAGGAAATTGAAGGTTTTGAATGACAGGGGTGACGCTCCCTTTAGACAGTTACAGAGGGACCATATAATTCGCTGGTCCGGTCTCCCTTTCCCTCTTCTCCCTCGAGGAAAATATTTTAAAAACTCGGACGCGGGACGAGGAGGTGGGCGAGGAATCTCTGAGCCGATCCGAGGAGGTGGGCCAACCCAGCTGACGTCCGTCTGTGGTGGGATGGACCCCACGACAGATGCCCAATGTCGAGCTAGGAACGTGGCGGCGAGATGAGAATGGCAGCAATCGAATATTTCGGTTTCCGAGAAAAGGACGTCTCCCCTCTCTCTCTCTCTGGGGCCCGCGCTTCTCTCCCCCGCCAAGCAAAGGATCATGCGCCTCTCGACTCGCTGCCGTTTAAGCGGAGACCCATGTCTGAAGATGCGAAACGTTTTCGAACCTTAACGGCGTCACTACAGACACGTGACTTGCACTTCAAGTACAGGACCCACCTTGTTCGGTTGCATAAACAGACTGCGCGTTTCTTCTCTTCTTCTGGACGCGGACTGTCTACTACTCCACCCGTCCCTACCTAGAACGGACAGGAGCTCTTAGGGTGGGTCCACCGTGATCTATGGGTTTTTATCCACACCGTCCATCTATTTTTCCATGTCATTTTAGGGTGTAAACCTAAAAATGAGGAAGATACAAGGCTCAAGTTAACCACACCAAAGGAAGCAGCGGCAATAGTAACCCACACCGTTGAAACCTTCCTAGTGTCCACCGTAATTTTTATTTTACATCCAACCTATTCATAAAGTCACATAGACCTAGATGGATATAATAAACAAATATTAGCTTGGTCTAAAATTTCTATAGCCCCCAAAAGGTTTTAGGTGTTTAATCCTCACTGTGTGGTCCATTTAAGCCTTGGAACTGTCTCAATTTTGGAATTATACCTAAAATGTTATTGTAAAATGGATGGACAGTGTGGATGAAATCCATACATCACTATGACACCTCAGATCCCTGTCCGTTCCTAGCTGGTGACCGGGGAGGGGAGTAGTACCGAATCCGCGTCCATTTCTTCGAAGAGAATTATTTGATACTCCGCCAGCGTATGACGCTTGATACGCAGGCACTTAAAAATAGTACACATGATGTATGTTAAGCTAAATTAAACAGATTGGTTGTGGAACCCTCTGTCCTTCTAAGTTACATGAAGAAAATCAAGTTGGTTGAACATTTTTAACCTCTGATTCGTGGATGCTTTTCATTTCTAACCGTCCAATAAACGTCCAGAAATCTTATATTTTTCGTGACCAAATACAAGCGATGTTTGGTTCTTGATACATCTAAATTGGTACGCATAGTTTTAACAGTTTAATTTTAATTATTTATATGCCACATAAGCAATTTATGAGTAATTTATAACTTGCTGCTTATCATCCATCACACTCTGCCAGAGTGTACAAAGAATTTTTCTTTCTTGTATCCTCAGAATCCGTTGCGAGATTGCGAAGGGTTACAGATTATTTATACTCTGTGAGAGTATTACTTGATACGCAGGCACTCAGAAATGTAGCATACATGGACTTCAAATCGAACCGTCTAAATCGAGGAATGCACCGTGACCAAGTCAAAATCATAAAATCAATCTGGTTTAACAAATAAAATCACTGGTGAGTTTGGTAAAAACAGGATTGTGGGATATTTTCAACTTCGACCGTCCAATAAATATCCGAAAATCTGACGGTTAGATAGTAAATTTTTTTTTTTTTTTCATATATCTAAATTGGGACTATAATTTTTTAACAGATCAATTTGAATAACCAGTGTGCCACGTATATAATTCGTCAGTGCCCGATTATTATTCATCATCATCTGCCAGAGTATCCAAGTTTTAAACTGAAAATCCCAGTTTCGGTGCGAGGCACGAGGTCCGCGCCCGAGATTTTACGCACATGCTTCTCACATTCTAGGATTTGTATTGTCGTCCTTGGCCAATGTCGTCCTCGGGTTTAGTGGGCCCTGGTTCAATGGTCTAGAGTCGTTGATTTGATGGGGCAATGGTACTATGGATGCAACGTGCTCCCTTGAACCCCTCCAGAGTAAATCTTTAAGCATTGGTTGGTGGATTGCTAAAGGGACGGTCAGGAAAAGACAGAAAACGGTCTATCACATCAGTTGTTTCTTTATCACTGAAACAATGCTTCTCTTTACTAATACAAATTGAAAAGCTGAGGGGTGCCATTCTTTTTATCTACTCCGTAATGCAACAAAACTTTGGATGGTCTTGCACGAAATCGAACTCTGTACTGGGTTGTTACTTAGTATGCTTTATCGTACCGAGTAAACTCTGTTGGGCCCACCGTGAATGTATATAGTTTATCCACGCCGTCCATCCATTTTTCCAGCTCATTTTAGGGGTTGATCCCAAAATCGAAGCATATACAAAGCTCAAGTGAATCACACCACCGGAAACAGTAGGAATAATGATTTTCACCGTTGAAATCTTCCTAGGGCCCACAGCTAGGTTTATTTGTCATCCAACCTGTTCATAAGATCACACCGACATGGATGAAGGGAGGAAGTAAATATCAGCTTGATCCAAAACCTCTGTGGCCCCAAGAATTTTTCAACGGTGGACATTCAATTCACACTATTTTCCGTGGTATGGTCCACTTGAGCTTTCGATATGCTTTTTTTTTTTTTCGAGCGTTAAAATTATACATAAATGGATGTGCAGAGTGGATAAAATATACTTACTACAGAGTTTACTTACGACAATGAAGAGTGGTGAGTTAAGCAATCCTCTTCTGTCTTGTACCGTCCGTTGATGCCGGTAAGTAGGGCTGTAAATGGGTCAGTGGACCCAATGGGGTACCCGGACCCAACCCATTTAGACCCGACCCAGACCCGACCCATTTGTTAAATGGTACGGGTCTGGGTCCAAGAATAGACCCATTTGTTAAATGGGTTTGGGTCTGGTTTCCTTTATATTAGGCCCGACCCGACCTGACCCGACCCAAACCCATTTAGTAAGTGGGCGGGTTTGGTCTATGTTACAAGGGACCCGTCCAGCCCAAACCCATCCAGACCCGGTTTTAAGCCTTGTAAAATGCTTGCATACTTGATCCAAACCCGGACCCATTAGACCCGGCCCATTTATAAATGGGTCTGGGTGGATCTCCCTCTACCAGACCCGGACCCATTTATAAATGGGTCTGATGGGCTGACTCAGACCCAACCCGGACCCGCGCATTTAGTAAAAGGGTCTGGGTCTAAAATTTGGACCCAGACCCGTTTAGTAAATGGGCGGGTCTGGTTTTGGCTAAACCCGCCCTGAACCCGAGCATTTACAGCCCTACCGGTAAGGAAATCGGATTGTGTGCGGAGTTAACTCCGCACGCTCTTATCGTGCGGAGTAAACTCTGTTGGGCCCACCTAGAATGTATGTTCTTTATCTATTCCGTCCATATGTTTTTCCAGCTCATTTAGGGGGTTGATCCCAAAATTTAAGCATTTCCAAATCTGAAGCAGACCATGCCACAGAAACAGTGGGAATAATGATTTTCACCGTTGAAACCTTCCCAGCCCCACAGTGATGTTTATTTGTCATCCAACCTGTTCATAAGATCACATGGACACGGATGATGGGAAAACACAAATATCAGCTTGATCCAAAACTTGTGTCCCCTAAAATTTTTTCAATGGTAGACATTCAGTTCACACTTTTCCTGTGGTGTGGTCCACTTTAGATTTTGCTATGCTTCATTTTTTGGCACCATACCTAAATTTATCTGTTAAGATGGATGGACGGAGTGGATAAAATACGTAAATCAAGGTGGGCCCCACAGAGTTTACTCCACACGCTTAAGGTGCGGAGTTGCTCACTAGGCAATCCGCTTCCATCCATGCTGTATAGAGCTGGACACAAGCCAAGCCAGCTTGATGGCTCGGCTTGACTCGGTTCATTTGGGCTTGATTTGCCCAAGCTAAAATTTCAGCTTAATTGGAGTTTCAAGCTGCACACAAGCCCAGCCTAGCTTGGCTTGACTTGAGTCGAAGCTTGGCTCAGCTTGTGCTTGGCTCGGCTTGATTCAACTTAGCATGATAATAATAAATATATTATATTAAGTATATAAAATGTTAAAATGGAACCATAAGGCTTATTTCACTTTCATTTCTTCCTTTTTTGTTTTAACTTTCACCTCCCGCCCGCACCCTACTGGCCTTGCACTTCTCATTCGTCCATCATTCGACAACTCTAGGACTAGGCTCTCTCTCTCTCTCTCTCTCTCTCTCTCTCTCTGGCCATGGATTCTAGTAACAGTGGGAACATACAATCGTCCAACGCCAGCGATGAAGAATACGATTCCCGCTCTGAATCGATATCCACCTTTTTAATTCTTCTTTCCATCGCGGTGGCCCTATGAATTATGTTGCACAAAAAAATTTAGATAAGTCCTCAAATGTATTATAACTAGTGATTGCAATATCGATAAGCCAATAGTATCGATATCACTAGTCGGCGATACGAAAACCCCCAGGAGACATTAAAAAATTTCACTGTTCTTGTGTATCGATGATATTATCAATATCGGCTGAGATATCATCAATGTCTCCTTCAGTATATTCCTGATATCGGCGATACCTAGACAATATCGTCCAGGTATCGTCTAGCCGCACAAGAGTCCCTTATTTTTTGAAAAAAATGATTTTTTGTTTGATTTTTTTCTAGTTTCTCCTCTCCTTAAAAAAAAAAATCGTAGGGCTTTCAGGCGCTCCGCCCCGAACCCCAAGCAGGGGCGCGCTGCCCCTTACACCCCCGACTGAGCTAACCATGCAACTCGACCCGCGTACCAACTCTGCGAATGGGTCATCTTTTGTTGAATCTAGTAAACCATTTTCTAGGTTTTGTTGAGCCACCATATAGATTTTAGCGATATAGGGTAGCTTCCATATAGGGTAGCTTGCACTACACTAAACTCGAATAGTCAAAATTGCATTTGGAGGATACCCAGTCAGTTGCATGGAGGATACTCAGTCAGTTGCATTATCCATAGGTATATTTTTCAACTCTCTTGCTTGTTTTACTTTGTCAATGAATTGGTTGTGTTTTCATTAATGTCTTCTTACATTTATATATTTTATGGAATCAATTTAAATAATAGTTAGCATTAGCAACACATAGCTTAGGATCCTTTTACAAAGGAACTCCATTATGTGGACTTTTATTTTTACATATTATGATTTAAATGTGTGCATTAAGGTCCATTTTAACAATCCATGAAGTTTCATTGAAAAATTCAATCAATTTCCTAATATTTCCCCATGTTTCTCAAAAAGTGAGATACATTACGTGATACAATCGATGTATCCCTAGCGGTACGCATACTCTCGATTATTACCATGTTTTGTAATGTTTTAAACTCTTGGTTATTTCCAAGATCGACTCTTAACTCGACTTACGCTCGAAAAGCTCAAGCTTAAATGCAACTTGAACTCGTCTTGATAGCACGATCAAGTCTAGTCAAGAATAAAAGTTTGGCTTAATTCCAAGACCAAGCCACACAAAAGCTGGGGTTTCCTGGGACCAAGCCGCACACAAGCCAAGCCCAGATTGATTCGACTCGGCTTATTGTCTAGCTCTAATGTTGTACATTCATTTTGATAGATCTTTTTAGGTGATGAGCCTAAAAAGAGGCAGATCGAAGGCTCAAGTGGACCTCACCACAGGAAGTCATGGTGCCAATGACACCCACAATTGAAACCTTCCTAAGTCCACCTTAATGTTTATTTTCCATATAACCTATTCATAAGGTCACATAGACCTGAATGAAGGGAAACCATAAATATCAGCTTGATCTAAAACTTTTATGGCCTCAAGAAATTAAGTTTTCAATTGTGGGCTTTCAATCCCACTTCTTCAGGTGGTATGGTCTACTTGAGGGTTCAATCTGTCTCTTTTTTTGGTTCACACCCTAAAATGATCAGTCAAAATGGATGGATGACCTGGATAAAACATATACATCATGGTGGGCCCACAAGGCCCTGACAAGATCCTTTCTAGCTACGTTGGGGTGGGCTTACTACTCAATCCACCTCATTGGAGCATGTGCTAAGAGTCAGAAAAGATGAATTTAAAAATAAGGAATTTTTTTTCTTATTTTGTCTTTTCCTTATTTTGTCCTGTTGTAGACACCCCACCTTCGGCTATAAAGCTGGTTGAGATAGCTGAATAGATGGAGGTTCATACCCCCAAACCCTAGCCAAACGCACCCTTGTAAGCCCCAATCCATAGCCCAGCTTAAGCTTAAACCCAGTTGACTCACCCCTAAACACCAACCCAAAAAACCCCCAATAAGAAAAACTAGTTCAAAAATCCCCAAAAAGTCAAACTTGGTGAGTTAACCCGTTGAGTCAAACTCACTGAGTCAGTCCAGCCCCTGTACCCAGTCAACTCACCTTGTCGGTCCATCTTTCAAACCTAGTCAACTCACTTGGTTCCGAGCCACAGCTTTGGAGTAGGTCCGAACCTCGAACCAACATCTTTTCTGCTTCAAGTTCGGGGGCTGTACGCTCCGAAACTAGAGCGGAGAGTCCGTACGGGTGGCCCCCTGGGGGCCGCCTAAGCATAATTACTAAAGCTGCCATCCTTCGCATCTATAAATACCCCATTCCCCCTCTTGTTTTAGCATCCCTCAACATCTTAGAAAACTCGATATTTTAGTCCATCTCCACATCTCTTTAGCCAATTCCTCCGCCAAGGAGAGCTCGAGTGAGAAGAGTCTAGCCCTGGTCCAGCCCAACCTGACCCTGATTCAAGTCTCTCAAGCTACCCAAGTCCTGATCTAGCTACTCGAAGCTAATCCTTGCGATACATTCGTCCATCCATCTACTCTCATGTCAACATAATCTTATTCACATCTAGTATAAGTGTAACATTTACTATTCTTCTAACCCCCATGCTTATCATTCCACTACAATCATTTGATCAGGTCATAGTATATGCTCTAAAGTTTGCCGGTTTGTCTAGAATTCATTCATCAGAAACTTTGACCGATCAAACATACTGCATGCATCTCGCATAAAGCACCTGTCAGTTCGAGCGTATGCTCTGGGCTTGCCTGTTAATGGAAACCTACCCATCAGAAACTCTTACTATTCAGACGTATATTCATGCATCATATCATTCATGAGAATGTACGAGGATTAAATCAGACTTTCAAGTATTTGTTCGATTATGTGAAGTAGAGACCGTACTTCGATATGGGCAAAGTGGATGCCTAACACCTTCCCACCCTATAACCGTAATCCCTTACCTCGAATCTCTGACCGCAGATCAAAAGGAGTCATTTTAGAGGAAGGAATCTTCGGATTCCCTTCTCTAATGTTTTTATGGGGTTTAGCCGACTGTAGATTCGGAGTAACTGGCTACTGGCGACTCTGGTCTTATACGAACTCATTCAAATATACCCGATAACACGACAACCAAAAAAGCCCTCAAGAACGAGGTGAGCCAGTGGCACAACGATGATTTGCGCAACCCCTGTTCGAAAGGGAGGGTAGGGAGCGCGAAAAGGCGAGTGTCCACACCTGTAATGTTAATTATCCTCCTTTATTTCATAGTATTAGTTTTAATTCCACATTGGAAAGGAAGATGAGAAAGCTTTTATATTAGATTCCTCACTGGTTATTTATATTGATTATGCCACAAGAGTAACCTCGCACATGCATGTAGGGGATACAATCAAGCTTGAGGCACAAGACGTTGCGGTGTGGTGTATCTTTGGCTTGGGGCACTCTTATTTTTCTCTACAAAAATGGCATCACGCGCATGCACACATGAGTAGAGAGCCACCACACACTGAGACAATAATAAATGAGCTATCATGCACCAACATGCCATCAATGCACCTCCTCACATGCGCCTCATGACCAAGGGCTCTAATCTATCTCTTTATAAAGGCATTTTGTTTTCTCATTCCCTACACATAAGAAAGTTAATTATATTCTTCTTCTTTTCTCTAATTATTCTCTACCCTATGGCTTGATAGTAGACTTACAAGAGAGTTCCAACATGAGATCATGGGTTTGAGCACCCATTGTGGTGTTAGTGAGCGGGCGTGTGTGGGGTGTGTGTGCATGTGAAAAAAAAAGTTTTCCTCTCTATATTCTTTCTTCGGACAAATTAGAAAG
This sequence comes from Liriodendron chinense, assembly GCA_003013855.2. NCBI lineage: Eukaryota > Viridiplantae > Streptophyta > Magnoliopsida > Magnoliales > Magnoliaceae > Liriodendron > Liriodendron chinense. Next base: position 2,744,255 of record ML058466.1, on the reverse strand, counting down.
AAAAAAAAAAGCATGTTTAAGTTTGTGTGGCTGAAATCGTGCACGCACCTAATCTAAGCTGTCCATCATTGAGGAGAGTTGTTGTACCTTGAGGAGCAAATTACTAGATATCAAGGATCTTCCTTATGGGGGCAAATATGTCTTTAAAACAGAGACTATAATGTGCCTCAGCTCGGGAAAATTCTTTTATCATTTCTTGTCTCTAATATTTTTATTTTTTGTTATATCTCTTCATTAGAACTAACAATTTAAAGATAGATTTGTTTCTCAAAATCTTAACCTCTATAGTGATTATTTCTTAGTCTTATTATCAAGATTTTTTATGGGAAGAATTTTAAGAGATGGTAGCAGAAAATGGAGTTTTATCTCACCGTCCTCAAGCTAATTTATGTAATCAAAGATTTTGTCCCATTCTTTGAGGTAAATAAACCAGCGGCATCTTTTAAACAATTTAAATGGAAGAATGACAACTATTTGTGCCGAAACTATATTCTCAATGCTATGACAAATGATAACTATAATATCTATTGTTATCACTTGTCAGCCAAAATATTATTCCACCATCTTGCAAAGAAGTTTAAAATAAAAGATATTATAAACAAAAAGTATGTTGCCAAATGCTATATTGATTTTAAGATGATAAATGATAAGTCTGTAGTAAATTAAGTGCATGATTTATAGGCCCTTGAAATTTCATCTGAATGTATGGTTATATATGAGACATTTCCAAGCTATTGTTATCAATGAAAAACTTCCACTGTCATGAAAAGGTATAAAAATTCTCTTAAGCACAAGAGAAAAGATATACAATTAGATGACCTCATACTACTTATATAGATTGAGGAAGAGGTAAGAAATTGTGATAGACATTTCTTAAAATTAAAAATTGTAGCAAAGGTCCATCTTGTTGAGAGTAACCGAAAAGGTCAAGATAATCGAAGGTCTAAACCACCAAAGAAGAAGCCCCCATGTGTGTGTGTGTGTGTGTGTGTGTGTGTGTGTGTGTGTGTGTGTGTGTGTGTAAACAAAGAGAGAGAGAGACAGACAAGTATAATAAGAAAATTTAAGGATCTATGCTACCATCGAAAGGCCTTTCCTTTATACAAGAAGGTAGGGAATGTGATGGACATTTTCATGAAAAAATTGTCCAAGTAAAAAATTCTTGGCAAGGAAAATGTGAGCTTGGAGCTTACCTCTGACAAGATATTAACTCTTTTGGACATCTTACATGTATCAGAGTTCCAAAAAAATGTCTCCAGTTCTTCACTTGACAAGAACGGGTTCAAGTTAATTTTTTAACCTAGAAAATGCGTAATCTCCAATTATGGTATCTTCATTGAAAAAGATTATGCATGTGATGGCCTATTTAAACTTCATGTTATGAATAAAAGTCGTGGTAGTTCTTCTGCTTACTTGATTGAGGGTCTAGATGTTTGGCATTGCTAGATTAGTACATATAAAGTTACATTCTCTTGAACTAGCACAATTTTTATTCTTAAATGGGAAAATAAAAAAAATGTAAAATCTGTGTGCAATTTAAACATTTCAGAAAGCTATTTAAACAAATTGAAAGAAACACTGAAGTCCTGGATTTGATTCACTGCAATATATATGGCTTGAATAACATTGTAACTCATGAAGGAAAGAAATATTATATAACTATCATAGATGATTACTCTAGATATGTAAAGATATATTAAATCAAGAGTAAAGATGAAGTAAAAATAAATAAATTTGTAGCCTATGTAATAAAGTAGAAAACCAATTAGAAAAAAAGTAAAGTTTCTAAGATCCAATAAATGCGAAGAATATTTTTCTTAATACTTTCAATCACTCTATAAATCAAAAGGGATTATACATGACATAAGCGTTCCATATTCACCCCTAGAGCTGGGCACTGGATAAGCTGGGCACTGGATAACTCGACTTGGCAACTTGACCTTGTCCAACTCGACCTAAACTAAGTGGGTGAGTTGATCTGAACTGAGTAGATTTGGCCTAATTTGAACTCAAACTGAGTCGAGTCCGGGTCACCCAGACTTGGACCAAAATTTGACTAACTCAACTCGATACTGACCAAAATCTCTCTCCCTCCCCCTCATTAAAAATCCAAAACAAAATAAAAAATAAATTTAAAGCTGAAATCCATACAATCCATATACTAGAAACATGAACAGAGCTGAAAAACTAATCATCAAACAAATCACGGGCATGCTTAATAACAAGTATCCCTAAAACCAATCAACAAATACACCATCGACATGCATACTAACAAGCATCCATAAAACCAATCAACAAACACATCATAGCATGCATAATAAGAAGCATCCCTAAAACAAATCAACAAACACATCATGGGCATGCATAATAACGAGCATTCCTCTAACCAACCATCAAACATGTCATGGGCATGCATAAAAACAGGCATTTCTCTAACCATGAAACCAAACAAAAAAAAATATAAGAAATCAACCACAGTCCGTTAAACATTGGAAATTACCTTCTCTTTCAAATTTTAATCCCAAAGGGGAGTAGAATTGCTCAAACTTTCTTCCGAGAAGCAACTTATGACAATTACAGTTTTTTCCCTCGACCCGACTCAGTGCTGCCTCCACCCAACTCTGTCCCTGTGACTGAGTCGGACTCGGTTTGGGTTAGTCCAAGCGAGACCTTGGACTTGGATCGGGTCAGGCATGCTAGACTCGATACCAAGTTGGGTTGAGTTTGAGTTAGGTATATTTCAAAATTGGGTCGGTTTAGGGCAGTCCTAACTCGATCCGACTCGACTCGATGCCCAGCTCTATTCACTCCAACAAAATGACATAGCAAAAAATAAAAATAAAATAAAAATAGAATTCTAATAAATATGGTAAATGCTATGCTTTCTAGTTCCAATTTTTCCTTCAACTTAAGTGGAGAAGCACTCCTAACTGCATGTCACATTATCAATCGAATACCTTACAACACTTAGATAAAAGCTCTTATGAATTATGAAAAACTAAAACTTTCAATTTAGGATATCTTAAAGCATGGGAGTGCCTAGCCAAGGTAGGATCACCTTTACCCAAGAAAACAAACCTAAAAGACAAAATCCTTAATTGTGTATTTATTAGGTATGTGCAAAATAACTAAATATATAAGTTTTTAATGTTGAATTCTCACAACTATATAGCCCTAAGTATAAGGTTGCAATGTAGTAATAACTCGGCTGCGATGTAGTAATAAGGCAGCGACCGGGAATGAATGTATATTTAAACACTAAAAGGCTAACTAGGATCTAAAATTAAATTAACTAAACTAATTTGGAATTAGATTAAGGATAGATAAACTCATATTTAAAAGAGAAAATCAATAAACTAAACACTAGAGCCTTGAGGATCCACTTCTAGTTATTAATAATGTCCAATTCACTTGAGTCAATTGGATAACTCAATTGGAATCGAAATCCTGTCTCTATCCAGTTGGATGGTAAAACGGTTAATTCATAATTCAGTAATCTAACATAGATAGAACATCCATTTATTCAATTTCCTCATTAAGAACCAAGTTACTAATCGCAGGGAATCCAATTCTATGAATTATATAGATCGGTGCCTTACAAAAACATGTAAGATCATAGCCTTGACTTTCCTTTTGATCCTATCATTAGATTTAAGTAAAACCAAGACTAGAACTTTAATCAAACAAATCAATGAATAAATCTCTCTGAATCATATTTAAACAAAAATATGAACTTCGTCAATCAGTTCTAATAGAAATCCAACAATTCAGCTTATGAAAAACTTAAAGCATTCACCATATTCGAAAATCACGATCAATCTAAGGTGTCCACAAATCAAAACCTCATAAACCAATTCGATCAATATCAGAAACTTATAAGCATTTCATGTATCCACAATCACAAGAGATCTTTAGAATTCTCTAAATTTACCGACTTTATTCCAACTAATTGACAAATTATTCTTCATTAAAATTAAAATTCAAAATCAAAGAGAACTAAAACATCATTAATAAACTAGAAACTTCACCTCTTAGCTCGAGCTAAGAGATTAGCCTAAGAAAACCATAAAAACTAAAAGAACTAGAACTAGAAAAGAAAGAAAAACTAGAAGAAGGCCTGGAGCCTCCTTACTCTTGAACTCCTTGTTCCCCACATCCTTGGATGATCTTAAAAGCTTAGGAAGAAACCTTTAAATAAGAAAAATCCACCACCACCTCTTAATCTGTATAAGAATTTACGCGCTTATGGCGGTTGGTGACCGGTTGCAGCTTAAATAGCAACGAACTTAACAGAAATTCAAACTGACTCTTTAACTAGCGACCGATCGCAGGTGGGTGAGATCGGTTGTAACAAGCCTCTCTTTGTTCAGCGAACACAACTTAAAAATAGGAGTTTTCAAGGAAATTCAGTCGCCCGCACACTTCTTGGGTTCGATCGCATGATGCCCGTCAATCGGTCTCCAATGATTAGGGATCAGTTGCAAATAATTGTTTCTTTTGATTTTTTTATCTTTCAATTTCTATTTTGGCGGCTTCTTTCTTTCAATCTTTTACTCATTTTAGCTTGGTCTTCTAAGCATTTTAAATCATCATTTTAAGCATTGAAATCACGTGGTCTCTCTCTATTACCTACAATCACAGAAACATGCATAAGTTGGTAGCTTTAAAACCATAAACCATGTATCTGTACTATGAATTGGGGTTTAAATATGCATAATTTAGAGCTCAATAGAAGTTAACTCTATCATAAAATCCTTAGATGTCGAATTCTTTAAAAATATATTTTTGACTGGATCTAAAGTTATTTCTCTTGTTGAAGTAACAAATCCAGCTATATGATTGATGTAGATGGTGATATAATAGATGAGCCCATAGAACTTAAGAGTAAGAGAGCTAGAGTAGAGACTGGCTTTGGACTCGACTTCGGACCCGACTTCTACACATTCCTAATAAAAGATCTACTACATATGCAAAGGCAATGGGTTCTCCTAATGCGACCTTTTGGAAAGAAGCCATTAATAGTGTAATGGACTCTATCTTGCATAATCATACTCGGGAACTGATAGATCTATCACTTAGGGGGTGTTTGTTTTCCAATTACACCTTGTAAATGTAGGGAATGATGTAATAATTACCATTGGTCAATGTGTGATAAAGTTGTAAATGCACCGTCGTTTAACCATGGTAATTACATTGTAAACAATAGCTCATATACGTCAAATGAATGAGGAAATACTGCAAATTCTCAGCTACCTTATTGAGGATCGACGAGACACATCCTCCCTTCTAGTACTCTACGATTGCATCGAACATACAATTTTTGCAACTATTAGTCTTTTATTAAAACTGCATTTGGAATTGTTTTCTTCTAATTTCATCTTCTCCGTTTGACAAGGTATGGCTTCCCATTTCTATTCATGTGATCTCCTTACTCTCGATTTTGGAATCAGATCCTAATCCATTTCATATTCTCCTTACCCTCATGCATGTCACATTTTACCATTCTTTCACATTCTTCTGTTCTTTCCTTCATCTTCTTCTATGTAACAAAGGGACCGTGTGAAACTAGTTCCAACCTTGTGTCGTATCTCATCGGAAGCTCCAACACTGTTTGAGATAAGTACCATTCGACTAATATTAAACTGTTAATTATTTTTTTGCTTCTTCAAAAATTGAAAAATGTGACATACATGCTGTAATGACCCAGGTTTTAAAAATAATTAAAATAACAATTTAATTAATTTATAGTAAATTTCATGATTTATTATATTGATAAATTAATAATAAATAATTCATAGGAAATTAGTGTAGGATCTTTTATTAAAGTTACTCAAAATAAACCCTGGAACAGCATAGAAGTGTCGGATTTCACAAAACTCACAAATTTACAATAATTATGAAAATACCATTAATTAAACTTAAGTTAAACTGACGATTTTAGGTATGCCAGTTTTTTATGATCTTTTTCATGCAAAACTTATTATAATAATTTAGGGACATGTTTTAACCATACACGTCAAATTTCAGCCCTCCGATCATCCTAAAAATACCCTAATCAGAAATTGGGCCATAAGTGGGCCATCTAACCTCGGAACTGCCTCATTTTTTATGTCAGTGCCTTAAAATTATGTGGCCTACCCGATGGTGGAGTAGATTTATTACATACATCATGGTGGGACCCACGTGTACTGCGTGCACATTATACGCGTCGGTCAAACGTACGTTGATCGCGTCTTGTGAAGACGCTGTCTTCCTCGTTCGCCGGCTGCGACAGTAGCGTTCACTGTCTGCCGGAACGCTCCACACCATCCATCATGGTGGACCCCATCTAGAAATCCATCCCATCCGTTATGTAGCCCCCTCTTGGGACTACTAGGGGGCGAATTTGTTTTTGTAATTAGAAGCCCGAGTGGACCGCACAATCCTTCTATATCTGGAACTTAATGAAATAAAATGCCCAAGATCAGGACCGATCCTATGCATGGGTCCTTAAAATTTTAAGGGATTATTTTCGTGGGCCCCATCTACTATTTTAACGGTTTGCATGATGCTAAGTGATGATGTAGAGGGAGATCTGAAAACTTGATCTTTTCCTTCTCCCACTCAAACTCAACCGATCCAACCTATGTTCGCACACAGCCTATTCGACCGACCTGGGGAGTTTATTTAAACTCCTCTGGTGCCTTTTCGGCTTCCAGCAACTCAGAGAGAGAGAGAGAGAGGGAGACGTTGGAGAGAAAGAAGGGAGAGAGAGAGAGTGAGTGAGATGCTAGAGAGAGAGAGAGAGAGAGAGAGAGAGAGAGGGTGGTTCGGCTGCTATTGTTGTTGCTGTTGCTGCGCCACTGCCCTGCTGGGCCCTGCTCCAGATCAGAAGAAGATAGAAAGAAAGAGAAGAAGAAGGAAAGAAGAAGGAAAGAAAGAGAAAGAGAAAAAGGAAAAAAAGGAAAGAAGAAGTAAAGAAAGAAAGAAGAAGGAAAGAAGAAAGAAAAAAAAAGAAGAAAAAAGGGATAGGTGAGTTATATCTCACATATTTTCACCCATAATTCTAGTTTGAGTTTTCTTTATTTATATTTTAAATTTCTCGTTTTAGAAGTTCAATTTAATTTTATATTGGTTTGATTTTTTTATCTATTTTAATATTATATGAAAATTTCTATTTGTTTACAAATTATGCTTTTCATATGAATTGATACCGGTTAAGGTTGTACATGTGTGAGCCTATTTTGAATTATCCTGGAAAAATGTTTGGAATATTGATTTGATTTATGAATAGCACGATTTAAGAACTTCAGTTATTACCGTAGGGTGAGCGCCCAAGTGTGTTCAATAGTCCCTAGTTGAGCACCCTATGTGTGCAATATACCCTTCTGATACTCCGTCGATTGTGGACGGGTTAGTTGAGCTCCCTGGTGTGTGTAAGATACCATACTAGTGTACCCAGTGGATATCAGATGATTTTGGCAGGTTGGGTGAGTTCCTTGGTGTGTACAAGAGACCAATTCTGCAGTTATGCAACAGTGTAGGCTCAACTATAAACTGGCCCTAGATGTTCTACTGATAACCATATTGAGATTGTTGAGACATACTTGCATACCACGCATCACGTGCATGTTTAAGAGATTTTGGTATGATGAAATTACCATTGGATTTCTAGTGATTTGTAATTTAATGGTCAAGGGATTTTTTATATCGAATTACATGTGCTAAACTATATGAGAGTGCTCACCGACTTTTATAGCTGACGCAGTGTTATGCGATTAACCGTAGTGACAGGTAATGATTTAGAAGACTTCGAGGAAGCGGTTCCAGATGAGGGAATAGTCTAGAAGATTTTTGATAATTGATTTTTTTTTTTTTTTAGTTTGAAAGAATTGATGTAATAAGGCCCATTAGATGACCATTAGTTTAAACAGTTTGGAACAATTTCGTAGACCCATTGATTAATAGTTTAATTATCAAAGTTTGGTTTATTTTGATTCTATATATTTAGTACCATGTGAATGGCAAAGAAAAATATCAGTTGTGATTGTGAATGATTCATTCATTATTTACATAACACCCTTGATTTCGGGATTTGAGTTTATATACTCGAGTGTCGAATTTTGGGGGCGTTACAGTTAGTATCAGAGAAGAGGAATGAGATAAACTGTGCCTTGGAAAAAAGTCCACCAAAGTTTTAGGATCTAGGGTAGCTTCATGAATGTAGAAACTCTAAACATAGACTCCCGAAAACTTTTAGGATAGCCGTTATATTTAGACACATGTACCTAGGTACCATGGGAAGGGAATTCCCACTTTAGTGAACCTTTTACTAAATCAAAAGTCACAAAAATTAAAAATTTTAACCTCTATGATCTTTCTTAGAGTTATAAGGACATTTCCACCAAATTACAGCAAGTAGATTGACCAGAAAACAATATTTTGAATTTTCCTTAAATTTTCACCTATGAGATTTAAATTATGGACCAGATTTATACTTATGATCACACACGGAAAAATACAAGTCTAAAAATTTTCAAAAATTTTCCGAAGGTCAGTAACATACCCATTGATATTTCTGCAAAATTTTAGAACAAAGGGATTTGTAGAAAAATTCTAGATATTCTAGTAGTAGACTGAGAAAAGCGAAATCTCCTGCTGGACAGCAACATATTACTACCTTTATTAGGAAGAAAACCTAATAATTATTAGATATTTTAAGCTGAAAATTTTTATGGTGATACAACTTGAAGTCATTACCATCTGTTCCAAATTTCAAGTCGATTTGATATATGGTTTGGAAAAAATAAATTTTGGAGTAACTGCCTGCCCATCCACCCATTTTTCTTGCAATACCTCCATCAAACAAACATATGGAGGGACATAACCGATCTAGAATTAAAGAATGAATAACTTAGTTACTATTACTAGAATATTAAATTCATGCATGTATATTTGGGCGATCTAATATTTTGAGGAGTACTAAATTAATTTTCTACTAAATGTAGATCATGCCGCTAAAAAGGAAGAGTCAAGCTACTCCATCTACACCCGACGTAACAGGTGATGAACAATCAATAGAGGGGGTATACAACATTTTGGGTGACATAGCATCTCTTCTCTGCCAACAAGTATAGACAACAAATAACATTATAAATCAACGCCAAATACCGACTCCACAAGGTGGTGGAGGGGGAGATGTATTAGAAAGATTCAGAAGACTCTCCGACCACCCGTCTTGAAAGGGCAAACTGATTATTTGGAGGCAGATAATTGGAAGAATCAAATGGAAAAAAATCTTTGATGGAGTGAGGTGTACCGATGAAGATAGAGTGGTCTTAGCCGTATACATGTTAGAAAGAGAAGCGGATCATTGGTGGAAGGTAACCAAAAGAGCAGCCTCTGCAAACACAGTCTGGACATGGAAAAATTTTTGTGAGAAATTCGATAAAAAATACTTTCTTGAGAGTGTTAAGGATAGGAAGGTGGCCGAATTTATGAATTTAGAACAAGGGAATCTTACTATCAGTCAATATGAAGCTAAGTTCACTAAATTATCGTGTTTCACACCCCATCTCATTCCCAATGATAAACAAAAAGAAAAAAAATTCTTTCAAGGATTGAAGACTCCCCTCCGTATCAGAGTAGTTCCTTTCGAACTTCAAAAATATGCTAAGGTAGTGAATAAAGCACTAGTTATCGAACAAGATTTTGAAGACATTATGAAAAATTGCGAACCAAAGAGAGGGGTGGGCACTAAACAGAGGACGATATCAAAACCTCCTTCAAATCATGAGAAAAGACAAAAGACTACACCTGCAGTACCTCCAACACTCTCTCAACAACGACAAAACTTTTCGGTCACATGTTATAACTGTGGAATAGAAGGGCACATATCACGTACTTGCCCCCAACCCCGTCGTCAACCACAAAATCAAAGATCTGGACAACAATCTCATGCAAAGACTCAACCATTTGAATTGGCGCCTAAAACCTCGCAACAAAAGCCACCTTATCCCCAGGCGCAAGTATGGTCGCAAACACAACAACAAACAAGGCAGAGTGGTCAAGTGTTATGTCAGGCGGCACAAGGACGAGTCTTTTCTGTAGCTCCTCCAGAAGACGAGCCAGAAGAAAATCTAGCTGTCGATGAAAACGCAGACAGGAGTATGGTGGAAGGTACATTACTCATTTATGTCTCTCCGGTGAAAACTTTATTTGATTTCGGTGCTTCTCATTCATTTATCTCTACATCTCTCGTCAAATTATTAGGCTGATTATCTACTGAACTTTTAATAGAGAAACTTGTGATGGCTACACCCGTGGGAAAATCGATAGTTCTAAGTCAAGTATGTAAATCTTATCCCATCACCATTGGGGAATGGAAACTGTTCACCGATTTGGTTGTAATGGAAATGCAAGGGTTCGAAATGATTTTGGGCATGGACTTCCTTGCCGCGTTTCATGCTAAAATTGATTGTTTCAAGAAAATAGTAACGTTTTCAGTCCCCAGACAACCGAGCGTACAATTTCATGGAACTAAGGAATGGAAAGAATTAAGAAACTTAGCAATCCTTATAGATGATGAACCTCAAAAGGGCCGTAATGACCAAATCCCTATTGTGAATGAATTTCATGAAGTATTTCATAAAGTGCTGAAACTACTGCCTCGTCGTGAAGTAGATTTCTGTATCGACCTTCTGCCAAGAACTACACTTATATCAATACCACCATACCAAATGGCACCTGTAGAATTAAAAGAATTAAAAGTCCAACTCGAACAACTATTAGAGCAAGGTTTCGTTCGACACAAGTGTCTCACCATGGGGAGTGCCTATCCTGTTTGTGAAGAAAAAAGGACGGTAGCCTACAACTCTACATTGATTACAGGAAGATAAACAAAGTCACCATCAAGAATAAGTACCCTCTGCCCAGAATTGATGACTTATTCGACCAATTAAGAGGAGCCCAGTACTTTTCCAAGATTGATTTATGTTCAGAATACCACCAACTTCATATCAAAGATGAAGATATACCTAAGACCGCTTTTAGAACACGTTATGGGCATTATAAATTTCTAGTAATGCCGTTCGGGTTGATGAATGCCCCCGTAATATTTATGGACCTAATGAGTCGGGTTTTCGAACCCTACTTGGATCATTTTGTTATAGTGTTTATAGATGACATCTTGATTTACTCGAAGTCACGAGAAGAACATGAGGAATATCTACGAATCTGTCTGTAAACTCTTAAGGATCATCAATTATATGCTAAATTTGAGAAGTGCTATTTCTGGCAGAGGGAAGTGAAATTCTTGGGCCACGTAGTGTCTGAAAAGGGAATATTAGTTGATCCTTCTAAAGTTTAGGCAGTGGTGAAATGGGAGCAGCCCACGAATGTGTCAGAAGTCTGCGGCTTCCTTGGACTAGAAGGATATTACAGAAGGTTTATTGAGGGGTTTTCAAGGATTGCAAAACCATTTACTCATTTAATTGGAAAGTGGATACCATTCCGATGAGAAGAAGAGCAAGAGAAAGCCTTTCGTGAATTAAAAGAAAAACTGACGACTGCTCTAGTTCTCACAATACCGATTGAAGGAGAGAAGTTTATAGTGCATACCGATGTGTCGTATCAAGGATTAGGATGCATCCTTATGAAAGGAGGTAAGGTTATCGCTTATGCCTCTAGACAGCTAAAAATCATGAAAGAAACTACCTGACTCATGATTTAGAGTTAGCAGCAGTGGTGTTTGCCCTAAAACTATGGAGACACTATCTATATTGAGAGCAGTTTGAATTATATACAGATCACAAGAGCTTGAAATATCTATTCGATCACAAAGAACTCAACATGCGTCAGAGGCGATGGATAGAGTATTTAAAGGATTTCTATTTTGATATCTGTTATCACCCATGCAAGGCAAATGTGGTAGCCGACGTGTTAAGTAGGAAGAACCATCGACTCGCAGCTTGTATGAACATAAAGAAATGAAAGATGATAGATGCTTTAAAGAATTATAATTTTGAACTGAAGTCGGGAGGAGAAAATTCCTATCTCCGCAGTTTGGTAGTCCGACTTACACTAGTGAGCAAAGTTATAGAAGCTCAGAAACATGACACGTGGTTACAAGCTAAAATCACGGAAGCATCGAAAGGAGAAAAACTCAACTGGAATATTGGAACAGATGGAGGAATTAGAAACCAAGGAAGATTATACGTCCTAGACATCACAACATTAAAGGAAGAAATATTGGGTGAGGCACACCGATCAAGATTTACCATCCACCCGGGAAGCACAAAAATGTACCGCGATGTACGAAGACAATACTGGTGGAATAATCTGAAAAGAGACGTAGCAGACTTCATGTCTAAATGTCTCACATGTCAACAAGTGAAAACTGAACATCAGAAACCATCAGGGTTGTTACAACCATTACCTATCGCTCAGTGGAAATGGGAGCATATTACGATGGATTTCATAACTGGATTTTTGAAAACCCAGGGAAATCACGATGCCATATGGGTGATTGTGGACAGACCAAATCTGCACATTTTATACTGATCTGTATTTCATACTTGATGGATAAATTGTGTAAGCTTTATATCAAGGAAATAGTACGACTGCATGGAGTCCCCCTATCGATTGTTTCTGACCGTGATTCAAGATTCACATCTAAATTCTAGAATACTTTTAAAAAAGCAATAGGAACTACACTCGATTATAGTACGGCCTTTCACCCTCAGACTGATGGGCAGACAGAGTGGGTGAACCAAATACTCAAAGATATGCTTTGTTTATGTGCCCTAGATTTTAAAGGAACTTGGGATGATCACTTACCTTTAATCGAATTCGCATATAATAATATTTATCAGGCCAGCATCAAAATGACACCATACGAAGCTCTTTATAGAAGATCATGCCGATCACTGAGCTGTTGGGCCGAGGTCGAAGAAAAATTCCTGCTCGGGCCAGAATTAGTACGAGAAACCTCTGAGAAAGTACACATCATAAGGGACCGAATCCGCACAGCACAGAGTTGACAGAAGAGTCACGCCGACAATCGCCGAAAAGATTTGGAATTTTTTGAAGGGCAACATGTATTTTTAAAGGTCTCTCCTATGAAAGGGGTAATGTGATTTGGGAAGAAAGGAAAACTTGCACCACGATATATTAGACCTTTTGAAATTTTGGAAAAGGTTGGAAAAGTGGTGTATCGACTAGCACTACCGCCATAATTGTCATGCATTCATAACGTATTTCATGTGAGTATGTTGCAAAAATGTGAAAGGGACACATCACATGTGATTGATTGGAAACCGTTGGAAATATGGGAAGACGTGACCTATATTGAGCAACCAATACAAATCTTGGACAGAAAGGACTAAATACTCTGAGCCAAAACGATTTCCTTGAGCAAGGTTCAGTGGAACAATCATGGAAAAGATGAAGCCTCGTGGGAACGAGAAGACGAAATCAAAGAAAAGTATCCACAACTATTCGATCAATAAGGTAAATTTCGAGGACAATTTTTTTTTTTTTTGAGGAATCGTAATAACATAAACTAATGGATTACTCATGTACATCTTTATATACACATTCCATTACATTGTGAAACACTTTAACTATACTTTAAAATAAATTTCGGGACGAGATTCTCTTTAAGGAGGGTAGAATGTAATGACCCAGGTTTTAAAAATAATTAAAATAATAATTTAATTAATTTTTAGTAAATTTCATGATTTATTATATTGATAAATTAATAATAAATAATCCATAGGGAATTAGTATAGGATCTTTTATTAAAGTTGCTCAAAATAAACTCTGAAACAACATAAAAGTGTCAGATTTCACAAAACTCACAAATTTACAATAATTACGAAAATGCCATTAGTTAAACTTAAGTTAAACTGACGATATTAAGTATGTTAGTTTCTGACGATCTGTTTCATGCAAAACTTTATATAATAATTTAGGGGTATGTTTTAACCGTACACGTCAAATTTCAGCCCACTGATCATCCTAGAAATACCCTAATCAGAAATCAGGCCATAAGTGGGCCATCTAACCTCAGAACTGCCTCATTTTTTCTGTCCTGCCTTAAAATTATGTGGCCTACCTAATGGTGGGAGTAGATTTATTACACACATCATGGTGGGACCCATGTGCACTGTGTGCACATTATACGCGCCAGTCAAGCACGCGTTGACCGCGTCTTGTGAAGACACATCTTCCTCGTCCGCCGGCTACGACAGTAGCGTTCGCTGTCCATCGGAATGCTCCACACTGTCAATCATGGTGGACCCCATCTGGAAATTCATCCCGTCCATTATGTAGCCCCCTCTTGGGACTACTACGGGGCGAATTTATTTTTGTAATTAGAAGCCTGAGTGGACCGCATAATCCTTATATATATGGAACTTAACAAAATAAAATGCCCAAGATCGGGACCGATCTTACGCATGGGTCCCTGAAATTTTAAGGGATTGTTTTCGTGGACCCCACCTACTATTTTAACGGTTCACATGATGATAAGTGATGATGTAGAGGGAGATCTAAAATCTTGATCTTTTCCTTCTCTCACTCAAACTCAACCGATCCAACCTATGTTCGCACACAGCCTATCCAACGGACCTGGGGAGTTTATTTAAACTCCTTGGTGCCTTTTCGGTTTCCAGCAACTCAGAGAGAGAGAGAGAGAGAGGGAGACATTGGAGAGAAAGAAGGGAGAGAGAGAGAGAGTGAGACGCTAGAGAGAGAGAGAGAGAGAGAGAGAGAGGGTGGTTCGGCTGCTGTTGTTGTTGCTATTGCTGCGCCGCTGTCCTGTTGGGCCCTGCTCCAGATCAGAAGAAGATAGAAAGAAAGAGAAGAAGAAGGAAAGAAGAAGGAAAGAAAGAGAAAGAGAAAAAGAACAAAAAGAAAGAAGAAGTAAAGAAAGAAAGAAGAAGAAAAGAAAAAGAAAAAAAGGAAAAAAAGGGATAGGCGAGTTATATCTCATATATTTTTACATGTAGTTCTAGTTTTGAGTTTTCTTTATTTATATTTTAAATTTCTTGTTTTAGAAGTTCAATTTAATTTTGTATTGGTTTGATTTATGATCTATATCGATATTATATGGAAATTTCTATTTGTTTACAAATTATGTTTTTCATACGAATTGATACTGGTTAAGGTTGTACATGTGTGAGTGTGGACCCTCGCCATTCCGCACTCCCACACAACGTTCTCGTACCTTTCCTTTCGGGAAAAGAAGAAGAGGTGCATGAGTGCGAATCGCCGTTTGTGCCACTGGCTTGCCTCGTTCTCGAGGGCTTTGTTTGGTTGTCGTGTTAAGCTGGATGTGTTTAAATGAGTTTATATAAGACCAGAGTCACCACTAGTCAGTTACTTCGAATCTACAGTCGGCTAGACCCCGTAGAAACGTTAGAGAAGGGGATCCGAAGATTCCTTCCTCTAAAATGACTCCTTTTGATCTGTGGCCAGAGATTCGAGGTAAGGGATCACGGTTACAGGGTGGGAAGAGGTTAAGCACCCCACACACTGCCCGTACCGAAGTACGGTCTCTACTTCACAGAATCGAACTAACACTTGAAAGTCTGTTTTAATCCTCGTACATTCTCATAGATGACATTATGCATGAATGCAGGTATGAACAGTAAGAGTTTCTGATGGGCAGGTTCCACTCACAGGCAAGCCCAGAGCATACGCTCGAACTGACAGGTGCTTTATGCGGAATGCATGCCGTGTGTTTGAATGATCAAAGTGCTTGTAGTGATATGTACATGAATGCAGGTCTGAACAGTAAGAGTTTCTGATGGGCAGGTTCCACTAACAGGTAAGCCCAGAGCATACGCTCGAACTGACAGGTGCTTTATGCGAGATGCATGCTGTGTGTTTGAATAATTAAAGTGCTTGCAGTGAAGCAGGGGGGTTGGAAGAAAAGTAAATGTTGCACTTATGCTAGATGCGAATGAGATGATGCTAGTAAGGAACAGCTAGATGGACGAAGGTGTCGCAAGGATTGGCTTCGAGTGGCTGGATCAAGACTTGGATGGCTTGGGAGACTTGGACCAGTGGTCTAGCTGGGTTGGACCAGGGTTAGACTCTCCTCACTCGGGCTCTCCTTGGTGGAAAGATGGGCTAAAAGGGTGGAGAAGGACTCAGACGGACGGGTCGCTGGACTGGATGGATTGGGTCTAAGGGCCGTTGAAATGAGAAGGGGAGGGGGGTATTTATAGCATTGGAGAGTGGCAGTTTGCTTAAATATGTTTGGGCGGCCCCCAGGGGGCCGCCCGTATGGACGCTCCTCGGTTTCCAACGCGTGGTACGATCATGTCTCGGGGCTGTTGTTTTGACTCGGTGGGTTAACTCGGTGAGTTGACTCAGCGAGTCGATTCAGTGATTTGACTCGGCGGGTTGACTCGGCGGGTTGACTCGGTGTTTTGACTCGACGGGTTGACTCAGCGGGTTAACTCAACGGGTTAACTTAGCGGGTTGACTCAGCGGGTTGACTCAGTGAGTTTGACTTTTTTTGGATTTTTTGACTGACTTTTCTTATGGGTGGTTTTTCAGGCTAATGTTTAGGGGTGGGTTGACTGGGTTCAGGCTTGAGTTGGGCTATGGATTGGGGCTTATAAGGGTGAGTTTGGCTTAGTTTGGACTTGGGATTTGGGGGTATGGTCCTCCATTCATCCAGCTATCTCTACCAACAGTGTAGCCGAATGTGGGGTGTCTACAGATGCCCCTCTTTGGCAGAGGTTGCGTGCAACCGAATGCCAAAGCGAGTGGACACCCCACTTCTAACCCGGTCATTCATGGATCATGGTCTGAAATCTTTGCTTGCCTTTGCATCTGTGCCAGTTGATCGTCTAGAAATCGATCACTCGCACATACCGCGGAAGTTTGGAGAAAATGTTGCGATTGTCCCTGCAATTTGCTGCAACCTGGGTACCCAATCGCAACCCTTCCATTCCCGATAGGTACTAACATCGAAAAGGTACAGTAGAGCCTCTGCGTCCGTAGTCTTACGAGGATACCGACCCTGAGATTGATTGTGATGTTTGATGTTTTCCCGGATCACTCCAGGAGTACTTGTTTCGCTTGACTATCAAAGTGGTTAGATGCCCTGCGTTATGTAGTCTTACGGAATTCTACTACACTGACTTGAATCAATCAAGGTACTTCAGGCATCCACGCCTAGGTATGTGCGGGTGAACTCTTTCCACCCAATCTGCTGATTTTCATACTTGGGTTACAATTCATCGTTTCCACCTGTTCAAATGGTTTCTTTGACCGAGCCTTTTGGCTTTCATCTTTTCGTATCTTGGCATGTGGTACGACCGCACTGACACTGGAGTTCAGTTCGACCGTACTTTGAGTGCATTGGATCCGATGGTCTTCGGGGAAACCGCGAGACATCGGATCTTATTTGATTTTTACGTCGGCTCCTACCCAAAGATATGGAAGATCTCCTGGTGTTTTAGAGGCCGAGCGCCCTACTGGGAAAATGTTTTTGAATTTTTGAAAAGATACCCACTCTGGGGAG
This sequence comes from Liriodendron chinense, assembly GCA_003013855.2. NCBI lineage: Eukaryota > Viridiplantae > Streptophyta > Magnoliopsida > Magnoliales > Magnoliaceae > Liriodendron > Liriodendron chinense. Next base: position 2,726,734 of record ML058466.1, on the reverse strand, counting down.
TGATACTCCGTGGGGTTTTTATTTGCAGATAGGAATATTTTTTGGTCGTTTTGAAATGGAAATCTGGTTTGCACGCGCCTCCACTAGGGATGCCTGTGGGGTCTTTGGCTAACCGACTTTTATTTTGAAAGCAGGTAAACATGATGATTGATGCGATGGATGCTGATGCATGGAGATGCATATTTGATGATGGATGAATGGCTTGGCTTATTCTCTTTTAGCTTGATGATTTTACTTTTGCTGGGGATGCAGAGAACTTTGAGCTTATTGCTTGCAGGGTTGTGCTCCCTAGGGAATTTCTTTTTTTTTTTAATACGGATGTTTGGTCAGCGGGTTGGTCAAGATCCCGACTCGTGGTCGATCAGGTCCATCATCCCAAGATGCTGTTTCTTTGCTAATGAGAATGTGCGAGGATGTTATCCGACTTCAAGATGTTCTTCTGGGCATAAATGCGATTGAGACAGTATTTGGTCGCCAGTTTTGGTCAAGATTCCAATTTGCGAGCGATCGGATCCGTCATCCCATATTTTGAAGTGAGCGGAGTTCAAGACTCCTGAAGTGTAGTGCTGGGGATAGTGACAATTTTTTGTGATTTTTGCAGATATTTGGGTCCGAATCTTTACTTGAGTGGTCAGGATAGAGATTGGTTATTGAAAACACAGGAAATATTGTTTTGTGATTTTCGAAATATTTTCTTTGAAAGCAAGGGAAATATTTTTGTGGTTGTTTGGTATTTTCCTGATTTTTCTGAAATGCAGGGAAAAGTATGGAATTTTCATCCACTTCCAGCTTCTACTGCTGGTATGTCACCCGATCCATTTTACGTCAGCGAGTAAGACGAATCTCACACAGTTAAGTGCCATAGTTTTACATCTTTGAATGAGGGGATTTTGAGGGTTTTCAGTCAACACACCCACAAAGTTGCCTATTCCTCATGTGCAATGCACATAGACCACGTATTGTTCGACGGACTCCTTCGACCACAAAATGAGCCACATCCTCACATTTCCCTTTGTCAATCCAGTTTGGGACCTTACATTGCTCACAATTCCGTGAAGATGCGCTCCACCTCCCAACAGCCTTAATCCCCTTCATGAGTTTTGGGAACAGTGAACATCCGTCAGATTCAACAGCGACTTCCAAATCAAGGTTGTCTATCACGGTGCGTTCAACACGAACAAGGTTGCGAAGTTCTGCCCGCCTCAGCCTTTACCTGTTTTAAAAGATTCCTGAACACCCGTACGATCAACTGCCAGCCATGTTCAGAACAGGTTGGGGAAGAAAGCCCCCGAGAAGTTAATCCCAGTGTAGTTTTAGGTCTTCGGACCGCTGGGGATGAATTTATGCAGTTGAAATTGATGGCTAAATTTTTTTTTTTTTTTAAAGGTTCCAGAGTTCAACTCAAGTGGTTGAGATTGATACTGATTTTTATGGAAAACTCAAAATCTTTTTAGTATTTTGGAAATGATCCAGGTCATCAGATCCTGGCTTGAACTGCTGGGATCGATGCCGGTTTTTATTAAAAATCTCTCGGGATGTTGATCCCGACGTAGTTTAAGGTCTTCGGACAAAAAAACTTTATATACATGCTGAAAGTACATTCTTTTTGTGATTTTTGAAAAATATTCTGAGTCATCGATTTTGATTTTGAGGGTCGAGATCGATGCCCATTTTTATTAAAAATCCCTCAGGTATCTTGATTCCGACGTAGTTTAAGGTCTTTGGACCCTAAATATGTATAAGACAGTAGCAATCAAGGTGGGAGATTCCGGGGATTCTTCTTAGAATGGTTCAGATCATCAGGTCATGCCTTTGGATGGTTGAGATCGCTGTTTGACCAAGTCAATTCTCTTTCTTCTTTCTTGAAAATTCCATGGAACTTTTTCCACATCATCAAGCTAATTTCTCACCAATTTCTCACAAGATGAGATTTTGGTGAGATTCCTTACTTTTCCTCACCATTCTCTTCCATCACTTCATTCTTACAAGGAGGTACAAGATTCACTTGCAACCACCCTTCCCAAGGAGTTCTTCCCAAGGAGAGGGACTGAGAAGTCGTTTCAACTAGGTGGGAGGTAGGACAGGCCCCTGGGCGCCACCCAAGCCGTCCCTTCCCTCTGGTTTCTTCAGTGGGTCGGGTAAAGGGGTGCACCCCCCTTTTCTATATAACATGGGGCACCCTTGCCCTCTCCAACGTGCAATCTCTCTCTTTTCTCTCTCATACTCTCTCTTTCTTCAAGTTTTCTCTCTATTTTGGTGGTTCTTTGCTTCTCTCAAGTGGTGGGCCTTAGAGAAGTTTTAGGACAGTAAGGTGGTCTCTCTTTGGTGAGTAGTAAAGGTATGGACCACTCCCTTTCTCTTTTGTCTTTTTCCTTCTTCATTGTTTCTCATGGTTCTTTTCTTTTCTTCATGTAGCTATTTCAAAAGAAGTGAAGGTGGGCCCAAGTGTTCTTGACCTTTTTCTAGATCCCCAATCTCTTTCAAAGGTGGTGCATGGAGAAGGACATTGCAAGCTTTCCATTTCATTTTTTCTTTTCTTCTTTTCATACTCCCTTCATGTGTATGTAAAAGGTAATTTTGCTATGTCCATCAAGTGTGCATGGCAAAATATCATATCTTTCTTTATGGGAGTTGGGCCTCTTTTCATGTGTATCAAATGGGCTCAAAGTGAAGTCATGGCCCTTGGTGTATTTGATGGGCCCAATGCTTCATTTTGGGCTCCCTCTTACTTTCTCTTTCTTGTCATTTCCTTTGGAGCTTTCTTTTTCTTTTCCATCTTCTTTCCAAGGTTTTGGCCCAACGGCATGGTAGGGCCCATCTCAAGTTTTGGGCTCATGGGGCTCACTTTAGGTGACGCCATCTTTCTTCACATGTGTATGGACCAAGGTGACTAGCCCATTCTTCACTTGGATCTCAAGTGGGCTAGATTTCTTAGTTGGACCTTTATGGACAAGTAGCCCAAATCTTCCACCATCTCTTGATTATGATGTACATCCTTGTACAAAGTGTGGTGGGTTCCTTGGAGTTTTTCCATACGGATGGGCTTTTGGGCCTTCATTGAAGCTTGGATTTCTTTGGACCATGTGTGCACCACTACACTAATTTGTCCATGTAGGCTTTTTTCCTTTCATGCTTTTTCTTTTGATGGATGGAGGACTTGAGTTACTTGATCATCTACAAGTCCCATGAGTGAGTTGTTCTAACAATCTTACTAAGTTCAAATGGTTTTTTCTTGTGGTAGGAAAGTGGTTCTTAAGAGTTTCCTTAGATGTTATCAATCTCAAATGGATGATTCCTCCTCAAGTGAGCTATCCATGCAACCATAGCTCCTTGAACTTCTCTTGGGGTACTTGGTGGGTCATCCACCATCATTCTCAAGGATGAGTGATTTTTCTTTCAATTTGTGAGAAAGAATGATACTTATAAGTCGTCCAATTTTGTCCCATGCTTTGGGGCATTTTGAATTTTGATCTTCAAGTGGGCTATGTATACCATTCTTAGTCATTTCCATGATGGTTGGGTGACTCATAAAGCCATGCCCTCTTGTGCTCAAATGGTCCCCCTTTTTTGTAAAGAAATTGGTGCACATAAGTTGCCCAAACTTATCCTTTCATGGGCATTTCCAATTTTGATTATTCACGTGGGCTATGTGCATCAAAATTTTTACCATTAGCTTCTTTGATTCATATGTTTGTGGGTAGACCGCCATGTTGTTCTTTCATCAAAATGGTGCACATAGGGATGCCCATGGTTAACCCATGAATGGGTCCTCATGTTTTTTTTAAGTGGGCTATGTGCTCCTTTCAATCCATTGAGGTGAGGCATTTGGGTTGCTCTTGGGGGCCCATTTCCTTCCTATTCCCCACTTGTCCATGTACATGTGTAAAAAGATGGAAACATCTTAAGTGAGAATCATGGCCTTAGCATAAAAAGTGGATCAATCCTTGGCCACATATGGACTTTGAAGAGGGATTTCTCATGTGAAGTAGGATTCTTATCCCTTGTTGATCTCATGACACTTGAGTGTATTTGTTGTCCAAAGTATGTCCTTGGATGATGGACTTTCTTTGCCTAAGGCATGGCATGCAACCTTCTTTAAGGTGGGCCTTGCCTTCTTTAATGGGCCCAACACATACTCTAGGTAACACATGGAGTCGGACTTTGGATTTTACATTTGAATGTGAGTCCAATCCCATGGGTTTCCTGGATGATGATTTGGATTTTAACGGGTAAGGGATAGGGGCTTACCTTGACATGCTTGTAGGATTCAATGGCGGACGGTACCAGAGGACGTCGAGTGATTGATGAGGATGATCCTGCCTTTATCATCCGCCGAGGGGCCCATATGTGTTCTTTGGCTCAAGAGCACCAACCTCTTCCCGCCATCAAGGGTCGAGGTACCAGAGACCACTGGGACAATTGGGTGAAAGATCCACAGCCTTTGCTTGAACGAGTATTGGCTGACACTCCTTTTGCTGGCCTCCTTACCTTACGCTTCCATAACAACAGTGCCAACCGCATGATGCTCGCGGCTCTTTGAGAGAGGTGGCGGGACGAGACCCACACCTTCCAGCTCCCTTGGGGAATAACTCCCCTGGATATTTATATGCAAATTGGCTTTCCATTTCATGGGGCAGTTGTTCCCCAAGTCAGCTCTCTTGCTCCCATTACTTCCACTGACTGGCTACGACTTGTTGGTGATGTCCCGCCCGAAGATGAATTCCAAGGCCATTAAGTAAAGATGCGATGGTTCTACAACACTTTTGCCTCCGTCATCCCCACTACCAAGCTAGAGGCCCTCCACAAAGCACGGGCCATGATCACTTATGCCTTCGGGTCCTTCCTTCTCTGCCACGCCAATGAGAGGGTCGATCCTTAATTTCTTTGCTTGGTTGAGGATCTTCACCACCCCTACAATTGGAACGGGGCTATCCTGACTCATATTTTCCAAGGTCTGGATAAAACCAGTCGGAATAGTCGGTCCTACACAGGTTTCTGGCTTGTCGTTGAGGTACTTCTTCTTTCTCCTTTCTTGGAGACATTTACCCTCTTCCTCTCTCTAATTGTTAGGTGTGCCCTTGTCCAGACTTATTTTTATGACCATTTTCCCCACCTTGCGCCGAGGATGCGGGACGACATTGAGCCATCTTTATATCGCCACATGTACTGGCATCAACAAAACCGTCAGCGGAACTCTCGAGTTTCTGGGGACAATTGGCGTGCTGACATAGACAGGATTGACCATTGAAGATGTAAGTATCTTGCTTTCCTTATCCCTCGTGCTATACTGTAATTGATCGTGATGATCTCCCTTGTTGTAGCTTGCTCGGATGCCATACGCCAACTTTCCTCTCTACTACACCCCTCAGCGTGTGGAGACCTATGATGCTTCATGCCTCCGGATCATGCTTTCTGACGCTGAATCATTTCAGTGGTATCTGGGTGAGAGGCTGCTTCGACAGATTACCGGAGTGGCCAGAGTCCCTTGTTCTGCACCTCCTCCTAGCTGCTCAGATCCCAGCTGATGAGATAGCTGATGCTCTTGTGGGCCAGCTCGGGTTTCGTTTCATGATCTCGGATCGTGATTACGATGAGTGGTACTTACTGTATGGCCAGGGGCCTCTGCTTCCTCCGCTCTATGTTCCTGGGGGCCGTCGCAGATATGCTTGAGGCTCGGTGACAGCTCCTTTGATGGATCTTCATCGTCGAGAGCTGGACGAGAGGAGGGCTGATGAAGACTATGTTGGCGACTTGTAGCTTGCTTTTGTATTCAGCTTACTTGATGTATGACCTTCTTCTTTTGGCTTTTACCTTCTTCTGTATAAAAATCTTCTGAATGAATATACGATCTTTGACTTGTCTCAAATTCCTTAATGATGTCTGGATGCTTTGATTGGAGACTTCTTAATTGCATGGATGATGACTTGAATGGTTCAGATGGCTTGAGTTGGCCCTGTGGGCCCACTTGAGACCTCGGCTTTACTTTGGAGCACCTTTTCTTGGTGATTTGTGAGGCTAAGAAGGCTTCTCATGGTGTGGATGATGACTTGAACGGTTCAGATTGCTTGATTCGGCATTGTGGGCCCACTTGATGATCAGATCTTGGGTTCCGGCCATCTTTCTTGATGATCGGGCCTTTGATCCTGCTATTTGATGGCTCATGTAGGTTCTTCCATGGTTTAAATCATGATGATCTAGTCTTTGAATGACTCGGATTGCTTGTGGCCCCCTCTTGATCATCTTTCCCTCTCTTTGACTTGATCAGACCGATTCTTGTCGCAATGCTTCGTGATTGGATAGGTGGGGTACCTTCCAAATGATTCTGATCAACCTCAATCGAAATCTGGAGTGGATTGGGGCCTTGGACGACCCTCAGGAAGCCATCTGCTGATGTGGACTGTCAGCCTCACATACCAACGACCATGGAGCCAATCCCGCGGAGAGAGAGGGACCGCGTCCGTACGGGCGGCCCAGAGTGGGCCGCCTAAGGCTCGCCTCTTGTGCGGCCTGGGCTAGCTCGTGCTCGGACATTCTTCACAGTCCACTGTCTTTGTCCCCTCATTCCCTGCACGTCCGGGTTCGATTGCAGTCATGAATATTCTCCTTGTCTCATCTTCCCTCCTCCTTTTATCTTTTTCTTGGTTTGTCTTTTCTCAAGCAATGGATGGTGGAGATTTAGGGGTTGTGGGGGCTGTCCATGGTGGGTCCCACACTTCAGAAAGTGTTGAAGGCTTTAATGATGGAGGAATTTCTTTAATGGATGGTGGAGATGGTGCATTGAATGGGGGCATTGATGAGGGGTTAGGGATGGTGGTTGGTGGAGCTTTGAATGGCCCCATTAATGGCAGCCATGCTGAAATTTCAGATTGTAATGGGTCTTTGATTGTGGGAGAAATGGGTGGTATGGATGAGATGATGAAATGGGACATAAGTGAGGCTATGTGTTCCTTGAGTGTGGGCCACATGGATGATGTGATTGATGGAGGTGATGGGACCATGATGGACATAGATGGGCTGATCTCATGTCTGGATGGGATGGATGGTTCAAATGATACCTTTGATGGTTTGGATGCTCTTGATGATGGCCGAGATGTGTGGCATACTTGTTTGGGTGGACTTGATGTGATCATTGGTGATGTCCCCCTGATGATGGATGGTGTGGATGCCTCGATGATCCCTTTGATTGGTCAGGATGATGACTGGATTCATGATTTCCTTTTGGAGAGGGCCGCAGGTCCAAATTTGATCGTTGATTCTTCGATCAGGGTTGCCGGGACCCTTCTTGATGGTTCAGATGCATTCTTTGACGGTCGGATGGGCCAGGATGCCACGATGTGCGGTGTGATCTTTGCTGATAGCCCTTTTGATGGAGAGTATCGTCCTTCTCTTGATCGTCGGTCTTTTGCACACTCTGTTCATGAGGTAGGCGAGTCTTCTCATGCGGCTGAGGTCGTGGCAGTTTCAGACAGTGATGCGACTATATCAGACAACTTTTTCTGCAAAGGTTCCAGCTTTTCCTTCTCCTTCGCCCATTGATCTTCCGATCCTCGATGAGCTGTCATTGATTTCTGAGCCTTTTGTTCTGGAGAGGGGTACCCGTGAGGACTTGTTAGCTAGTTTCCTCATCCTTCTTGCTCGCCACGACTGCTTGCTTGGCTTGACAGCTTGTCAGTTTATAAGATTCATGATTTGGAATCTTATGGCTTCAGCAGTCTGATCCATATGGCTAGAGTTGACATTGATTGGAGGATACTCAGAGCTGCATTGATTGACTGGGTCCCTTCGTTGAACTTGTTCGCGTTCAACGACATGGAGATGGGACCCTCTTTGGAGGAGCTTGCACGCTTGACAGGCCTACCTTGGGATTATACTCAGTATTTATCGCCGAAGACATTGCCGAAGTCTGCCACACCACAGAACTGGTTCGGGATCCCCTATCTTGTTCAGCCTGCAGCTGCCGGCCAGGATGCTGTAGTGTTCTCCTTGGACTTACTGTATGATCTTTTTCGGGTCCTCGGAGTGTGGCCGATTCTATCCTTGCTCGGAACGCACTGATGTTCTGCTTGATAGCTGAGGTGCTGTTCTCGGGATGGCGTAGGTCCCAGACTCCTTTGCTTTTTGAGGTGATGAGCCGAGCTATCCGACGGCAGGGGATCATTTCTCTCATCTTAGCTGAGCTGTTTAATGGGCTGACTGACTGTGCCCTGGGCCGCACTCGTGTCCTTCGCGGCTGCTGTGAATTTCTTTAGGTATCTTTTCTGCACCTTTCCCTTCTTGCTTTGTTAGGAATTGCTTTGCTCTAGCTGAACTTCTTTTCCTTCTTATGATCAGGTCTGGCTATGGGAGCATCTTTCGCTGACTGTTCTTATACCATTTCCTGATTCCCGTCGCCCAGACCTTATGCGGCACATCATGGAATTTCTTCCTCATACGGCTAGGATGAGTGAGCCCTTGTATCGCAGGATGTTCGCTGAACTTCGTGACTGGAATGTTCGTTGGGAGTCATCTTGGCTTTCACTTCCTCCAGTGCTTTGCGATGCACACCGCCTTCCTCTGATGTTGGTAGGCTTTCGATCTTACTTTTCTTACCACCCTATTCGGTTCCCACGGCAGTTTGGGTATGAGCAGGATGTTCCTCTTTTTGCTTTCACGGGTATCGGGCGTCGAGCACTTCCATCTAGGACCTTTGACTTTAGGACTCAGATTGATGGATCCTAGGCGAGTTACCTTGACTGCTGATCTGCTTGGTTTTGAGCTGCGGGCTTTTCCGATGGCGACCGCCCCATATCAGTACTGGGTTGCTGAGCAGTCTTTGTATCGACGTATCCCTTGTTGGCACCAGACTGCTGATGAGGATGAGCAGGATATCCTTGGAGATGTCGGCTCTTCATCTGGTTCATATGAACCCTTTGAGGAGCGCCCGTTCATTGATCCTGGTTTCCTTTTGGCCACTCATGGCCATTTGCTGTCTGAGATCTCTGCACTTCGGTATCATTGTGAGATGATGTTGAAGAGGTTGGCTGCCGATCAGAGATTATCTGATGAGGAGGCCATGATCCATACCCTTGAGCGCGATGAGGTGCATTACCTACGTATGGAGGTGAGCAGGTTGAGAGCGAGGCTACTTCATTATGAGTCAGAGGACTTACCTGATATGGCCGAGGAGGAGGGTAGAGATTGATTGTGTCGGCCTCCTGTACATTCCTTTTTGCATAGTATATGATTGATGATGATGCATTTTCTTTTGTATTTTTTGAAGAAGAGGACGTGATATATGTAAAAGAAATATGATGCATTTAATGAAAAGAGAAAACTATTTGAAAATCTATTGTGCCATGAGTTGTCTTGTGAGTGTGTGTTTGGATTTTGTGTCGGGATATAGGAATCAGAACTGGGGCTCGGCCAATGCTTTGACCGATGTCTCGAGATTTGACTTGTGTGATCCTTTGGTTCCCTAGAGGTGTAGGCAATGGAAACTGTTGCTTCCTGAGACTGTCAGAGTTTGTAGAGTTCTTCGTTCTTGACTGCACTTCTTCTTGTTCTTGAACTGTAACTGCTTGAATCGATTGAGACTGTCTGATTTCTGGGTACCTGCACTTTTATTTTTTTTTCATTTGAGCCATTTTTGCCTGCAGCGCTCTTTCGAGTTTTCACCACAGCCGGCCTTTTCCCGTCATTTTTTCCCGTGGCCCCCTTTCGGGTTTTCACCACGTCCTGGGTGTTTGATCTTGCTTGCCTCTTGACAGCTATGCTGTTTTTACCCTCGGCGCCCTTTCGGGTTTTCACCAAGTCCGCTGTATGCCCATTGTTTTTACTTGGAGCGCCCTTTCGGGTATTCACTCCGCCCTCTTTGTTTAGGCATACATTTTCTTTTTTCTTTTTTCTTTTTTTTTCTGGATCTTTGGATAACTGCGGCGGCTAGAGGTCGGGAATCCGTCGTTGCCGGCAGATGGCAGTCTTTCAGCCCTTATCCTAGGTTACGATGATAGAGCTGTCAGTCTTTGCTACCGACCTTTGTGAGATGGGTGGATGGATGACTGTGTTTCTTCTTGGATTGATTTCTTTCTCGGGTGCCTTGCTTTAGCTTCCCTTTTCCTTTTTCTCTTTTTTTTTGTATTTTTTTTCTTTTTCTTTTGAATCCCCTTATTTGAAACACTTGTTGGTAGACGGAAATGATATCTCAGAGGTTTTAGCTTTGACCTCTTGACTTCAGCTCTATTAAGGTAACTCTTGATAAGGTTAGAGTGACTTACCTGTGGAAGATCTTCACTTTGTCGGCGTTGATTGGCTCAGGAAGATCCACCCCTCTCATGCTGGTGAGTCTGAGGGCGCCTCCAGGAAGTACTTCTCTAATGATCAGTGGCCCAGTCCCACGAGGGTTTGAACTTTCCTCTGGGATCCGAAAAGTGCGACGGTAGAATCTTCTTCATGACCATGTCGCCTACCTTGAAACTTCTTTTTCGGACTCTCTTGTTGTAAGCCCGAGTGATCCTTTTCTGATAACACTGGGAATGACTTAGCGCACGCATACGCTTTTCATCTGCTAGCTACAATTGATCGAATCTGGCCCATTGTCATTCTCCTTCTTCAATTCCGCTTTCGAGTAACACTCATAGTGATGGTATTTCTACCTCGACTGGCAGAACTGCCTCCATTCCATAGGTAAGCTCGAAAGGAGTAACGCCTATAGCAGACCGTACAGACGTTCGATAGGCCCACAGTGCATATGGGAGCATATCTGACCAATCTCGATAGGTCATGACCATCTTCTTGAGTATCCTGACGATTGTCTTGTTTGCGGCTTCTACCCCACCATTCATCTGAGGACGGTAGGGGCTTGATCGATGACGTTGGATCTAGAATTTGCTAAGGAAGTCATCCATCTTCTTGTTGACGAATGGGGATCCCATTATCTGTGATGATAGCATTGGGGATTCCATACCGGCATATGACGTTGTTCTTTATGAATTTGATCACCTGAGATGCTGCAATTGTGGAGTAGGAAGCTACCTCTACCCACTTGGTGAAGTAGTCGACTGCCACAAGTATGTACTCATGACCGTTTGATACTTTGGGACTAATTTTGCCGATGATGTCGAGTCCTCATATAGAGAAGGGCCAGGGGGTGGTCAGGTTGTACAACTCTGATGAGGGGGCATGAATTTGATTTGCATGCTCCTGGCATTTGAAGCATTTTCTGACGTGCTAGCAGCAGTCTGTCTCCATAGTGAGCCAATAGTAGCCGAGTCATAAAATCTTCTTTGCCATCATGTGCCTGTTCATGTGTGGGCCACAGATTCCTTCGTGTATTTCTTTCATGATCTTTGTAGCTTCTGTTTCATCGACGCATCGAAGGAGGATGTGATTATAGGATCGCTTATAAAGAATTTCGCCATTGATGGTGAACTGGCTGGTCAAACGCTGGATGGTTCGGCGATTTGTTGCTGTTGCTAACTCAGATACTCCTAGGGTTTCGAGATATTGCTTGATTTCAGCATACCAGGGTTTGTCAGGGACAGCTTTGGCTTCTTCTATTTGCAGGCAAAAAGCAAGGTTCATCTTGAATTTCGACTGTGAGCTCCCATTCTGAAGCTCCTTTCGGGATCTCGAGCATTGACGCGAGTGTGGCGAGAGCATCTGCAAACTGATTCTTGGCTCTGGGCATGTATGAGAAGGTGACTTCTTTGAATTCTTCGATCAGATTTTTAAGATACACATGATATGGTATCAACTTCTCGTCCTTGGTTTTCCATTCGCGATTAGTCTGATTGATGATAAGCTATGAGTCTCTAAATACTCGTAACTTCTTGACGCCCAAGATTATGGCTTCCCTTAAGTCGGCGATGTATGCTTCGTACTTTGCCATGTTGTTGGTGCACTAGAATGCTATGCGCCTTGAGATAGGAATAGGGACATCATCTGGAGAGTAGCGGATTGCTCCAATACCACTTCCTTTAGAATTTGCTGCGCTGCTGAAGAATAATGTCCACTCATCTTTTTTCTTCTTTTCTTCCCCTTCAATAAGCAAGAGATCTTCGTCGGGGAAGAATGTCTTGAGCGGTTGATAATCCAGGAGGGAGTGGGCGGCAAGATGATCGGCGAGGGCCTGCCCCTTGATTGCCTTCTGAGTGACATAGGTGATGTCGAACTCAGACAGGAGTAGCTGCCATTTAGCTATCCTTCCAGTGAGTGCCGATTTCTCGAACAGGCACTTGAGCGGATCCATGTGAGCGAGGAGGAGAATAGGGAATGCAATCATGTATTGACGGAGTCGCTGAGTTGCCCAGACTAGGGCGAGGCAAGTCTTCTCGATCGGGGAATACCTGGTCTCGTAGTCGGTGAACTTTCAGCTCAAATAGTATATTGCTTGTTCTTCTTCCCGGTCTTATCGTGCTGGCCGAGGACACAGCCGATGGCTTCTGCTGCTACCGAGATGTATAACAACAGTGGACGTCTAGGAGCGGGCGGCACTAGGACTGGAGGATTCATGAGATATCTCTTGATGCGGTCGAAGGCGACTTGGCAATCATCATTCCATTCTTTTGGAACGTTCTTCCGAAGGAGCTTGAAAATGGGCTCACAAATAGGTGTGAGCTGTGCGATGAAGCGACTGATGTATTGAATTCTGCCGAGGAAGCCACGACTTTCTTTCTCTATTTTAGGAGGGGGCATCTCAATGATTGCTCTGGCTTTGGTCTCATCGACCCTGATGCCATCCTCGCTCACCATAAAGCCGAGGAGCTTACCTCCCATTGCACCGAAGACACATTTCTGAGGGTTGAGGCGGAGCTTGTACTTTTCTAATCTGTTGAATAACTTCTTCAGATCTTTAAAGTGTCCTTCAACTGTGCGAGATTTGACGATCATATCGTCCACATATACTTCAAGCTCTTGGTTCATGATGTCATGGAATAGTGCTGTCATTGCTCGCTGATATGTTGCTCCTGCTTTCTTCAGACCGAACGGCATTACCCTGTAACAGAAGGTTCCCCAGGGAGTGATAAACGACGTCTTTTCGCGATCTTCGACGGCCATCTTGATTTGATTGTAACCTGAGAACCCGTCCATGAATGAGAAGATCTTATATCCAGCAGTGTTGTTGAACAGAGTGTCGATATGTGGCAAAGGGAAGTCATCTTTAGGACTGGCTTTGTTGAGATCTCAGAAGTCGATGCACATTCGAACCTTGCCGTCCTTCTTTGGTACTGGTACGATGTTGGCGAGCCATTCAGGATAGTTAGAGACTACCAAGACTCCCGCATTGTACTATTTGATGACTTCATCTCGGACTTTCAGAGCCCATTCTGGCTTCATTCTTCGAAGTTTCTGCTTCACTAGCTTCATATCTGCCTTGGTTGGCAGATGGTGTACAACAAGCTCTTCATCGAGCCCCGGCATGTCTTCATATGAGAACGCGAAGTTGGACAATCTCGGAGCTAGGAACTCTATCATTTTCTGTTTCATCTCAAGTGGCAACGATTTTCCAATGCGTACTTCCCTAGGGATCTCAGGTGTCCCCAAGTTTACTATCTCGAAATCATTGGCTACAACATTGGCTTTGGATTCGAACCTTTTGAGGAGATCCTCTAGTTCGAGAGCCAGATCATCATCTTCCTCATCCCGAGCTTCGTCCAGACCCATGAGCTCGAAGTCTAATTCGATGTCGAAGTCATATATTTCGACTTCAAACTCATGCGACTCTTTAGACGAACTTGACACACTATTAAATGCAGGAAAAGAAATGTTTTTTGGTTTTTGAGATTTTTCTGAAATGGAAATGCTAGATGTTTTTGGCTTTTGAAAGTTTTTAATTTTTTTGGATTTTCGAAATTCATGGGACTTTGAACAAGTGGGCATTGCAGACCATGATTGAGCCCAACTTGTTCCAAAGTTCCGGTTGCTGCTTAAATAGGCATTTTTTTTGGAAGCCAGAGCCCTTAGATGGCTCTTTGGCTGATTCAAAAGTTAGGGGAACGGATGACCATTCAGGACCCCACACTTCCTCCCCTGAAGAGGTGGGGGTTGATGATTCGGGCGAAGAATCACAGTCTGGCCCAACGACCATGACTTCTCGCTAGTCGGGTTCGAGATCTGAGTCGTACTCAGTCGCTCCCGGATCACTTACCTCGCATTGCAGTTCGTCTGGTTCCACAGTGAGACACATGTTTGGGATCTGGACATCGGACCAATCCAGGGCTGGCCATTTCCCTTTCTTGGTCCAATGGATGGGAGGCTTCTGCCCTTGGCTGATGATTGTTGATGTTGATATGGGCGAGTCGTGCCCCTTGCTGATTGATGCTAAGATGGGCAAGTTGTGCCCCTGACTGGCTGGAATTGACGAGGGCAGGTTGTGCCCCTAGTTGGGAGCAGGTGTCAGAGTAACCTGGTCCTGAAGCTGCTGTATTTGACTTCCTTCTTCATCTTCATCATTTCCTTCTTCTTCTGGAGGCTTAAACGGTTCGAAAATTTAATCCCATCGAATGGGGGGCCACGTGGCCCAAACTAGGCTCATCGGGAGGCCTTTATGTAGTGCAGTCGATTGATTCCCTCCTGAGTCTTTGCAAGGTTCTCCTGGCTTGATAAATTGGATGGGTGAGCACCGAAATTTCTTCCTTCTTTTGTCCATGAAGATTGCCCTGTATCCGAGTCCCCATTTGCGTTGGTTATATATCAGTGGTACCTTTCTAGACTTGAAATGATTCTTCATTCGGTATTTGAGGCTCAGACGTTCTACCGGTGAAAAGACATGGTCCACCCTTATCGGTTCTGGATTGGCGATAGATTTCACACTCTCGAATTCGAAACTGTGAAATGGGATGTCTTCTTCAGAGTGCTGGATATCGATGACCGGGATGCCTGGTTCAGTGGCAGCAGCGTTGGAAGGAATGATGAGCTCTTTCTCTGCGTGGATAGAGATTACTTGATTTCCACAGATGTATTTCACTCGTTGATGCAGGGTTGATGGCACAGCTCCAACCTTGTGCAGCCAAGGTCGTCCGAGTAGTATGTTGAAAGAGGCTGATATATCTAGAATTTGAAATGTGATAGTAGAGATTTCCGGACCTATCAGTACCTCTATGTCGACCTCCCCTTCCACTGATCGGCGGGTGTTGTCGAATGCTCTGACACATATGGTGCTGGGTCGGAATGAAGGGTCTTAAGTGGGCAGACGTTTAAGCTTGAGCCATTATCGATAAGGACCAGTGGGACGCAGAGGTCTTTGTATCGTAAGGTTATGTTGAGGGATCGCCCATGATCGCGTCCTTCTGATGGTAACTCATTATCGGTGAAGGTGATGGCGCTGGATCCAGGAGTTGTCCAATCATCAATGCTATCATCTCTGGTGCCGTATTGGAGGAGACGTGAGCATCGTTCAAGGTTTTGGCAAACATTTCTCAGTGTATACGAGATGTGCAGAGTAGCTCCCATACTGAGATTTGAGCAGGGATTGACTTGAGCTGAGTCGCCACATTGTATGCGGCTTCATTTTTATTGCCGAGGCCTGAGAGAGCGCCTTTGGGATCTCCTCTGTTTTGATTATCTCTTCGGATGCAACGCCCATTGGGATTCATGTTTCCCACTTCTGCACATTCTGGATAATGCCATGGGACCTCTTTATAATTTTCCTCACCTTTGCCCTTTAGGACTACAGGTTCTTGCGATGGTGCTAGTGTGGGTACCGGATCTTCCTCATACGGAGCTTTTGCCTTGAGAACTACATTGTTGCCTGTGCTGAAGGAGTAATATCGAGGCTTGTCTTCATAGATCACATAAGGTCGCGGTCCTGGCTTGACCGTTCCTGGAGCAGGAGGCTCCCATGGAATGAATACTGGTCCTCTTGATATGGCAGGAGGTTTCTCTGTTCGTCCCAGCTGCCGTAGTGTGATTGACACGCCTCTGGGATTTGCCCCTTGCAATATGACTGGCTCAACTGGAGGAGCTCCCTCCAATACAATGGGTTCTTGCTGCTGATGAGTATGGTTTCTGCATGGCGAATTGTATTGTTCCTATGATGAAATTGCCCCTAGCAAGACGACAGGTTCGTATGTGGGCTCGATGTATGATTGTGCTCCTTCCAGAATGACTGGCTCCCAACATGAATGGCTGTAAGGTGCTCCTTGCACAACTGGTACATCATATGGAAGTGTTCCTTCGAGTACTACTGGCTCGGAGACTGAAGGAGGAAAGGGACTTGCCCCTTGCATGATTGGAGGAGGATTTGTTGGCCCATAAGTGTAGGCATGAATGGACTAGATAGGGGAGAAGAAGCGATCGAGGTGCTCTCCTTCTTCTATGCTGTTGACGGTGGGGCCTCGAGACGAACTGGGGTCCGTCTGATGTTGAGGCAGAGGATTCTGAAGAATGTTGGTGGGAGCTGCTGCAGGAGTCCCAAGGACCGAGATGACGATCTTGTGGTCATCAATCAGATCTTGTATGGCATTCTTCAAAGTAAAGCATCGATCAGTAGTATGGCCACGTCCTTGATGGTAGGCACAGTACTCATTTTCTCGGTAGTTTGGAGGCAGAGGATGAGGATGAGGCCTAGGTGTCATCAGAGTGAGTAACTGCTTTTGTACCAGCATAGTCATGACTTGACTAAGTGGCTGAGTAAGTGGAGTGAACTTCCTGAACTCCCTGTAATTCTGCCTATTTTGGTACAGGTATTAACCGTTTCCTCTGAACTGCTGCTGCTGTCGAGGTGGTTGTGGCTGTGGTTGTGGATTTGGTCGTGGCTGATACCTCTGTGGTTGGTGCTGAACCTGATTCTGCTGACACTGTTGATGTCCCTGTGGGGGAGCATATTGATTACCCTGAACAGTGGTGTTGATGTTGTTTACCTCTGTCGGGACGGGGAGGAGAACCGCTGCGGTTTTCGTTCCCATATCCGATGGGTCTTCCCTCCACTCTGTTTCTCTTGACTGGAGTGACTTGATGAGGCCATGGGGAGATTGTCCTGGTACGGATTCCTGCTTCAACTTGCTCTCCAGCACGGATCAACTGTAAGAAATTCGTATATGGATGCGAGATGAGATATCTAGATATGGCAGGATATGTTGAATGAACAATCATAGAGATTTGTTCTTTGTCGTCGATAGGTGTTCGCATTCGAGCTGCCATAGCTCGCCAACGTCCCACGTAGGCGGACAGTGTTTCATCACTCCTTTGCCTGAGAGCTGTGGGTCGGCTCTTCTGGGTGCCATGTTGAGATTGTATGCGAATCTGTCGACGAAAGCCTGGGAAAGCTGTTCCCACGTCCTAATGCGGTGGCAGTCCAATGAGGTGTACCAATCTAGGGCATCGCCCTTCAGAGATTTTTGGAACAAACGAATGAGGGCCCCTTCATTTCCTGAGATTGCACTCAGCTCTCCACAGAAAGCCTTGAGATGTGCTGTGGGACAACCGCTGCCATCGTATCTTTTGAATTTTGGTACCTCAAAGTTTTGAGGTACTTGAGCATCTGGGAAAGGACACAAGTCTCTGAACTTGGTCGAAGGTAGATCGATTCCTTGTTGTCGCTGAAGCTGATTTTGCAAGATCTGGACTGCTCCCGCAACTCGTCCAGTCCTGAATGATCTGTTCGAGCGACTGGTGCCTCTTGGAGTAAGGCACGTTCTTCTTCGGCATAGTGGTCGATGTCTTCGACCCTATGGGTTTGCTGAAAAGCAACCGTGGGTTGCTGAAGTTGATTTGATGATTGAACTGGATTCGGATGAACTTGTGCTTGAAAGGATTGTAACTGAACTGGAGACTGTACTGAAGGTTGAACTGGAACTTTCTAGAAATTAACTGGAGATTGTTGAATTGAAGATTGCTGGAAATTAACTGGAGTTTACTGAATTGAAGATTGCTGAAAATTAACTGGAATCCCATCGGTGGGGATGTGCTGGAATTGAAAAGTGCTCCTGTTTGCAGGAGGCTGAGATGTTGGGAAGTGACCCCCTTGTTGGGTATTCTCCACTGTCCGCTGATTGTTGTGGGCTTGACACTGACCTCCATTGTGGGCATTCACCAGTGCTGTCCCTGTTGTTGGAAATTGAATTGAAATCCCATCGGCGAGGATGTGCTGAAATTGAAAAGGGGTCCCCTCGGTGGGGATATGCTGAGATCTACTGAGATTGTTGTGTTGCAAGATTGACTGGAAGCTGACTGGAAGTCCCTGCGACGGGAGTGCTCTGAGATGGCCCTGTCGTCGCGGGAAGGTATTGAGGAGGATGCCCCATAGCGAAGGACTGAGACGGCTGCTGTCGGTAGTCTTGGGCAGACTCCGATGGTTGTGCTTGATTTGAACTGGAGGCCGGAGGGACCCGGCATGGCTGCTAAGATTGCTGAACTGGGCCAACCTGATTGTTGGCTGCTGCGGTGGCTTGTGCTTGCATGAATTGCAAGAGCATTTCTTGCATTGCTCTCATTCCTTGTGCCAATTCTTGTATGATTGGCGTATTATCAATGGGTTGTTGCGCTTGAGGTTGCGCTTCGGTCATCTCAAGAGCAGGGAAGAGATGAGTTTCTTCTTCGTGGTCGGACATGGCTTGCTGTGCCCGAGTGCGGATTATGCTGCGGAAGGGAAATTGTTTCAGAACACGTTGAGCCTGAGGAGGCGCAATGATGAGGACTATACTCTACTCTTTTTGGGTTTTAGGGTTTTCTATTTTTTTTGGGTTTTGGGTAGAATGCTATGCAAATAAGATTGTATGAGGACTAATGACTTTCAAGTATGGGAAGGATTCTGTTTTTCAAGTCGGATCACGACTAGTGGGACTAGCTCATCCCCAGCAGAGTCACCATTCTGTGGACCCTCGCCGTTCCGCGCTCCCACACGACGTTCTCGTCCCTTTCCTTTCGGAAAAAGAAGAAGAGGTGCGTGAGTGCGAATCGCCGTTTGTGCCACTGGCTTGCCTCGTTCTCGAGGGCTTTGTTTGGTTGTCGTGTTAAGCTAGATGTGTTTAAATGAGTTTATATAAGACCAGAGTCGCCACTAGCCAGTTACTTTCGAATCTACAGTCGGCTAGACCCTGTAGAAACGTTAGAGAAGGGGATCCGAAGATTCCTTCCTCTAAAATGACTCCTTTTGATCTGCGGCCAGAGATTCGAGGTAAGGGATCACGGTTACAGGGTGGGAAGAGGTTAAGCACCCCACACACTGCTCGTACCGAAGTACGGTCTCTACTTCACAGAATCGAACTAACACTTGAAAGTCTGTTTTAATCCTCGTACATTCTCATAGATGACATGATGCATGAATGCAGGTCTGAACAGTAAGAGTTTCTGATGGGCAGGTTCCACTAACAGGCAAGCCCAGAGCATACGCTCGAACTGACAGGTGCTTCATGCGGAATGCATGCTGTGTGTTTGAATGATCAAAGTGCTTGTAGTGATATGTACATGAATGCAGGTCTGAACAGTAAGAGTTTCTGATGGGTAGGTTCCACTAACAGGTAAGCCTAGAGCATACGCTCGAACTGACAGGTGCTTTATGCGAGATGTATGCTGTATGTTTGAATAATCAAAGTGCTTGCAGTGAAGCAGGGGGGTTGGAAGAAAAGTAAATGTTGCACTTATGCTAGATGCGAATGAGATGATGCTAGTAAGGAACAGCTAGATGGATGGAGGTGTCGCAAGGATTGGCTTCGAGTGGCTGGATCAAGACTTGGATGGCTTGGGAGACTTGGACCAGTGGTCTAGCTGGGCTGGACCAGGGCTAGACTCTCCTCACTTGGGCTCTCCTTGGTGGAAAGATGGGCTAAAAGGGTGGAGAAGGACTCAGACGGACGGGTCGCTGGACTGGATGGATTGGGTCAAAGGGCTGTTGAAATGAGAAGGGAAGGGGGGTATTTATAGCATTGGAGAGTGGCAGTTTGCGTAAATATCCCGTACGGACGCTCCTTGGTTTCCAGCACGTGGTACGGTCATGTCTCGGGGCTGCAGTGGGTTTGACTTTTTCAGGATTTTTTGACTGGCTTTTCTTATGGGGGCCCTTTTCAGGCTGATGTTTAGGGGTGGGTTGACTGGGTTCAGGCTTGAGTTGGGCTATGGATTGGGGCTTATAAGGGTGAGTTTGGCTGAGTTTGGACTTGGGATTTGGGGGTATGGTCCTCCATTCGTCCAGCTATCTTTACCAACAGTGTAGCCGAAGGTGCGGTGTCTACAGTGAGCCTATTTTGAATTATCCTGAAAAAATGTTTAGAATATTGATTTGATTCATGCATAGCACGATTTAAGAACTTCAGTTATTACCATAGGGTGAGCACCCTGGTGTGTGCAATAGACCCATTGATGATTGTTTGGGTGAGTGCCCAAGTGTGTGCAACAGTCCCTGGTTGAGCGCCCTGTGTGTGCAATATACTCTTCTGATAGTCCATCGATTGTGGACATGTTGGTTGAGCTCATTGGTGTGTGCAAGATACCATACTAGCGTACTCGGTGGATATCAGATGATTTTGGCAGGTTGGGTGAGTTCCTTGGTGTGTACAAGAGACTAACTCTGTAGTTATTAAACAATGTATGCTTGACTATAAATTGGCCCTGGATGTTCTACTGAGAACATGTACTGAGATTGTTGAGACATACTTGCATACCATGCATCACGTGCATGTTTAAGAGATTTTGGTTTGATGAAATTACCATTAGATTTGTAGTGATTTGTAATTTAATGGTCAAGTGATTTTTTATATCGAATTACGTGTGCTAAACTATATGAGAGTGCTCACCGGCTTTTATAGCTGACGCAGTGTTATGCGATTAACCGTAGTAACAGGTGATGATTTAGAAGACTTCGAGGAAGCGATTCCAGATGAGGGAATACTCTGGAAGATTTTTGAGAATTGATTTATTTTTTATTTTTAGTTTGAAAGTATTGATGTAATAAGGCCCATTAGATGACCATTAGTTTAGACAGTTTGGAACAATTTCAGTAGTCCCATTGATTAATTGTTTAATTTTCAAAATTTGGTTTATTATGATTCTATATATATGGTACCATGTGAATGGAAAAGAAAAATATCAGTTGTGATTGTGAAGGATTCATTCATTACACCCTTGATTTCGGAATTTGAGTTTATATACTCGAGTGTCGAATTTTGGGGGCGTTACACATGCATGCATGTAGAGGTCTTCTTTCCATTTGCATTCACATGTCGTGATAATTAGCTACAAATGGCGATCGATGGGAAAAGATAATTAAAAAAACCACATTTGAAGTTGCATGTCGCAATAATTGGCTGCAAATGGCGTGAGATGGGAAGGGACCATCTCAAAACCACAGTGGGCTTGATAGTCTCAGTGTCTTTGTTGGATAAATCATATAAGGACGATCAGACAATGATGTCCTTGTGCTTCGACCCCATCCGTGTGACACCCAACTTCTTATGGTTTTTGTAAAACTCTAATTCCGGATGTCACCATCTTTTTCGTTTACCTGGGGTTGTGAAACAAATGTGATTTCATTAAAGATGTTGGAATCACACTTGTGTTTTGCTTCTCTCTTCCTTATTCTTATTGATTTATTAGGCTGAGATACGTGTTGGAAATTCTTAATTGGGTTTACATAGACTATTTCAAGATGATTTTTATGAATTGTAGAAGCAACCAATGTTCTGTGTATGCGGTTAGTGTCTGACAAAACTTTGATATGTTCCACTTCATCTAAACCCTAGTGTTGTAATCTTTGTAACCTTACTCCTCGTTTTTATGAATATTTGAATGTTGTAGAGACAGGTGTGACATTGATGTTGTGAGTAATTTAAGATTTCTTCCCCTCATTTAAACCCCAGCGTTGTAATCTCTGTAGCCCCACTCGTCATTTTTTGTGGATATTTGAATGTTGTTGCTACAGGGATGGCATTGGTGTGGCGAGTAATTTAGCGTAATTTCCCCTCCTTTGTAGGGTGTAAACTAGTACGGGTGTAATAGCTTAGTAGATATTATTGACAATTACCCGTCTGTCGTAAGCTAAAAGCAGGTTCCTTTTTTCGTACTTCATGGATCTAGATGATACAATTTTTTTTTTATTTTGCACATATATTATGTTCCTATTTATGAACATCATACCAGTGCGACGATCAACAATATACCCAGGCAGTCCCTGAAGTAGGTGGTTTTGTTCGAACGGTCAACATTTTCGACGACATTTGCTGACCATTATCCCGAATATGTACCTGGCTTCAACTTGTTATGCTAATAAATTTCACAAAAAAATAATGGACAGCATGGATATAAACTACACATACTTATGTGGTTCATAGGTCAGCATCTCACACAGGTAGTCATGCAGGTTCTAATACGAAGAGCCACCTTCATGGCTGGGAAGCTCCGACCAATTTGTAAGTCTCCGACCAATCAAAACTGTGACCATTGAACGTGCATGCATGCATGGATTGAAAATTGTCAGATACGTGTTGAACAGTTTTTGTGCATGGTATTTGAGCTGTATCGATATTAGAGTCTTGTTTGCATGGACATAGCTGCTAAACTGGTCAACGAGGTCTACTAATTATAAAAGTGGCAGAACACTATAGCATTTGCTTCAAATCCATTTTTCATTTTCACTAGGAAATCAAACAAATGGAAGTAGACATGATGACCGATTTAATATTTCCACTATAAAAATAAACACTAGAACTAGAAAATGTGAATTTGGGGAAATTCCTTTCATTTACAAAGGTAAGTAATAATTACTTCCTTCCCTGCATTTGCAGCGTGTAAATGTGAAACAAACACCTCCTTAATAGTAAATTCATAGGTTGCAAATAGGTTTTAAAGAAAAAAACTTAGGTCAAATATTTCTATAGAGAAATTCAAAGTTAGACTTGTAGCTAAGGACTATAAGCAAAAGGAAGGAACTAATTTCTTTTACACATATTTACTTGTTATCAAAATCACCACTTATGGGTTTTGATAGTAATTACTTCCATCCACAATCATCTGATTCATTAAATGGATGAGAAAAAATGCCATTTTAACTGAAAAATTAGAAGAAGAGATTTATATGAACTAACTTGAGAAATTTGTTATAACCGTTCATAAAAAGAAAGTGTGCAAACTAGTTAAATCTCTTGATATTCTTAAACAAACACTAAATTAATGGCATGAGAAATTTGACAAAGTTTTCTTACCAAATTAAGGGACCTGACAAATGTGTATATAGTAAGCTCATTGAAAATATATTGATTTTTTGTATTAATATTGATATAAGGAATGAGACCAATCCTTTTTGTCTTCTTAATTCAACATGAAGGATTTGAAAGAAATTGATGCGATTCTTGAAATCAAAATTGTCAAAGATTCTAATGGAACCACTTTATCACAATTACATTATGTTGCAAAAAATTTGAAAAATATAATCTACTTGATTATGCACTTACAAACACTTCATTTGATCCTCATATGAAATTGTGTAAAAATAATAGTAATAATATGAAAAAAAATGAAAAAATCTAATTTCTTTTCGTAAAGACTTAACTACTCGAATTTCATTTTATTTATTTATTTCAATTTTCAAACAAATTTGTGTGTTATTACTATACTATCTAAGTTATAATAAATAATAAGTTAATAAACCATGAACCAAAACAACTCAATATAACTTATTAATAAAAATTTAATATTTTTATTGATAAAGAAAATCTATAAACTACTAATCTACTATATACATTGTTCTCTCTCCCATTACAGCACATCACCACCATCATCAGTCGTCGTCGTCATCGTCGTTAGAGTCATCTCCTTCTTCAACGTATACTTCATCTTCTTCTATTTCTTCATCATCTGTTCGCACAAATTGCTCATCCACGTCTAATGTCGAGCAACTTCTTCTTGTACTTCTTCAATCTCAATATCATCTTCTTCTCCTTGATTGCTAGTAGGCCTCATGCTACTGCTCGCCTCTCCTCTTCTCTGCTGTTGAGAACCTTCGTCAAGTGTCGATCTATAAGCGGTGTCTTTGACTTGGGCCCATGTAAAGGACTTGTCGGCAAAGACTAAATCCTTTATCTCTACAAGTCACTACTATCTGCCTCCAAATCATCTAAGTTAATAGGATAATAGAATTTAGACTTTTTTTTGCCTAGCTTATGATCTTTCTTACAGTTTTTTGTTATACTAGAAGAAGACCAAGTCATTAAGTTTCTTTTATTCAAGATGTTTTTTCTTTCATATGAACCTGTAAAACATTTAGAATATGAATTAACAATTTATAATTTAAATTTAAAATTGAAAGTGACTTGAATGTACTCTAGTTGCACTTGCAACCGCTAGAAAAAGGTAAGGCTAAGATTCTCATGACCAGTTTTTGTAGTGTCAATTCCCTCTTAGTTGGGTTAACTCCATACATAGACCACCAGTTAGTTGTGCAATAAGTTTAAGTTAAACACTTTTTCACTTAGACAAACTTCTTATATTGTAAATTGTAAAACTTAGTAGAATTGCATACTTGACAATTTCATACTTCTATGCCTAATAACAATCTTTCTTAACCAAATCCCTATACTCTTTATGTACAAGTCCAGCTCTTAAGAAATTTAATACAACTAGATTCAGGATGTAGGCGGTCGAACAATGGGGATGACATTGGTTGCTCCATCTAGCATCTATAATATTTAGGATGTGCTAGTAATCACATTCTTTATAATTGAAGTGTTCAAGGATTTTGTTTTTACCCCTCTCTATCGCATTGTAGATAAAGCCCATGGGTGGCTTCTTGTCACCATTCACTAATCCCAACACACTTACTAAGGGTTCTGATGATTTTGATGCCTTTTACCACTTGATTTCAAAATAATTTGGAAAGAATGATTTGTTGGACTAACTTTCCTTTGGCTTTCTTTAACTATGGTCCATTATTCCAATTGACCGACACTACCAAGGTCCTAAGTTCAGTTTTCTTTGAATTTAACCTTTGTAGTACGTTAAGAAAGCTATATATTGTGAATCGAGTCACGGTTGAACAAAGCA
The DNA here is from genome assembly GCA_003013855.2 of Liriodendron chinense. Lineage (NCBI taxonomy): Eukaryota > Viridiplantae > Streptophyta > Magnoliopsida > Magnoliales > Magnoliaceae > Liriodendron > Liriodendron chinense. Next base: position 2,701,786 of record ML058466.1, on the reverse strand, counting down.
AGTTACACTCAATGTGGCTTCTTATGTGATGGAGAAGAAGGACATGCTTCGTACATAAAAATCATGATTCTCATACCCTTAATAATTACTTTAAGATATAATTAACATATATCTTCTAACATTAAATCAACACAATGTTGCTACGCATGGTGTTCAAAATAAACGTTGCCTTTTATCCATAAGAAGGTGACCATTAGCTGTATAATTAGTTGCGTTGTCCGCGATAACTTGGACAACATATTTCTATCCAACTTCTTCAACTACACTATTTAACAATTTGAATGAATAATTGGCCAGATGGGAATGGGCTTGTCACTCTTCAAATTTTGGGCATCCAAATAGAGTTATTCGAGACCCAAATCCCAGACCTGTGAGGTTAATTTAATCAAATTAAGTTACATTTGATATAATTTTTATTCATTCCAAAACACACCTAAAGCCAACTAGAGGGAAATAATACTAAAAGTAATCTTAATAATGTAATGCAAACTGTTCCACTATCAAAATTTAAAAAAATTTCTCTCTATTACATTAGAATTCAAAAATTAAACTAACTTAAGAATAAAAATAAAATCAAATACAACTAATCTAATAACCAAAAGTAGAATTAAAATCTTATCTAACTTGCTTGTAACACTTTATTTTTTTACCTACAAAACAATCTAAGGGAGTATGAGCACAACGGCTCGTAGGGTCACATCATTCCCAAATTGAAATTTTTTTGATAGTACTAAATATAACTCAATATAATTAACCGAGTCAATTGCAATGAATAAATTGACATTAAAATTTCCATAATAGCATTTTAAAATTTACAATAATGAAATAAAATTAATAAAATAATTCCTCTTGATTCCTTTTGGACTATTTCAGGGTAGAGCACCTGTAAAATATACTAATCTTTTTAAGGAAGAGAAGTCATAACACATACTAATCCTTTTAGGGCAGAGCACCCATAAAATACATTTAGTCTAACATTAAGGTATAACATACTTAAAGTAAACTATACAAGCAACTAAAATATCCAATGATATTTGCATAAGTGCGGCATAAAAAAATTAAACTTACGTCCATTCCACATAACGATACATCCAAGGACCCGATTTAAATCGATATGCTACAAATGAAATTAATGCATCTACTAGCATCAGCTAAAGAGCACCTCCGAACATCACTTGCTTGACTACATGGGCCTTTGTAGCCAGGTCGTGAAAGGTGACAATGCTCAACCTTACTAGGGTGACGACGATCTCATCAATTATTCTAGCTATACATTGAAATTGCGTCGGTTCGTTTAACACGACACCTTACGCTATATGTACGGAAGATTTGAAAGGAGCTTGGAACTATGGCTAAGTCCTAGGAAGGGGGGGGGGGGGGGGGGGGGGGGGGGGGGGGGGGGGGGGGTGATTAAGACTGTTTAAAATCTACTTAAAAATATATTGCCTAATTAAACTAATTAGTAATTATAAATTAATTAAAGTAACAATACTTAACTTCCAAGCTTATAGATTATAAAAGATATGATTATCGAGTAACTAATTTATATGCAATGTCTAGACTACAAATGATATATTAATCAAACACCTAGTCTAGAAGTGAAACTACAACATGTGTATGAGAATCTATCTATCATACATAGTATATATTCCGTTCAAGCATTCATATAATAAATAATAAAAGACAATGCAAGAATAACAATGTGCTTAAATGACTATCTCAAATACAATCATGTATAGTGGTTCGACTACTTGTCTACTCCACTCTCGGCTCATGTACTTATCCGTTGAGCACATCAGATTTCACTATAATGAAGAATTTAAATCAGGTTTACTTCTCAACCTTTACATGAATGTTTTTGCACAGCTCCACCTCTCAACTTGGACGGAGATTTTCAAAGTTCATCTCTCAATCTAGGTGTTTCATAGGTTTCACCCAACCTAGGAGTTTATAGGTTCCTCCCAACCTACACGTATACACTCATGTTGGTGGCTCTTCTTGGAGACTTATTTAGACCCAACATATGAGTCAAGGTTTGACAAACAAACCTGGATTTTAGACCCAACAAATGAGTCAAGGTTCGACAAACGAACTTAGGAATTTAGGCTCAACTAATGGGCCAAGGTTCGACAAATGAACTTGGATTGAGTTTGAAACCATATCCCACACTCAATCCAACAAATGGAAAGTGCAATGAACTCTTAATAATGACACTTGTTAAATGAGCTCCTTGTTTAGCGCCGCTTCGAGTTGTTTGGTCTTTGCTCTCTCATGCTTCAAGCAGCTTCCTGATGCTCCCCCGATCTTATTGTCGATGCTTTTCCAATGTCTCAGCTCCAACGATCAATCGCCTTGCATATGATCTTTAAAAGATGACTAAGGTGATAGGAGGTAGGTTGAATCTTCAACAATAAGTTGTGTTGCAAGCCTAGAACGATTCACCTATATGGACATCTAGAGAGGTTTATACAAAGGATTTACCTATGGTCAAGGTGCCTAAAACATCTAGAGATTAAGATAGAGCAAGTTCATCTTCATGTGAGCTTCAAATGCTCTATCTTGTGGTGAATTATAAGGAAGATGACTTTGAGATGTTTGGATTAGAGCCTAATAGTATGATCAATGAGGGTGGCTTCTAATACACTAAATTCTCTCCTAAAATCCCAAAAACTGATCTACCAATATATAGAACAAAAGTTCCAACATATAGAAAATGGGCAGAAATTGCTAGTTGTCGACCAGTCGACTGACCGGTTTGAGGCTCCTCGATTGGTTGCTCGTTGAGCCACAACCAGTATGAAAATGGCCTAGAATCGATCAATGTTGTTGTCCCAACTTAACCTCTATCGACCATTGGGACAGACCCATCGACTAGTCGGGCAGTCAGTTTGAAAATGGCCAGGGACAAGATTTTGTTACTGTCCCTCTGTGGCCTCCAGCGATTGGTCGGCAGACACATGAGTTCTGCTATTTGGTTTGTCGTATTTCTATCAACTTATATAACCTCTTGGGCCTAATTTTAGGTGATCTTTTAGGACACCTAAAGCCAATCTAAGATGACTAAAAGTATGCTTATTGAGTCAAGTCATTTAGAGGTTTAGTTTAGGTTTAGATTCAAGGTTCAAGGCTCACAAAGGCATCTCATTTACCTGTTTTTTCTTTCTTGACGCAGTAGGTCCACTTGAGTCTCATCATCTTCTTTAAGCTCAACTAACACCTAGACTCACTAACCTACGTAATTAACAAATAAGGTGCACTAGTATGCCATAAAAAAGTGCACTAACAATCTCCCCTTTTGTTAATTAAGTAAAAAAAGAAAACTAACCTACCAAAATAATGTACATGTACAAGATTACATTAATGTTGAAATGAATTACAACTCTAGAATGTATAAACTAAGCAGCTCTTTTTTTTGTTAATCCCCCATAACTTGTCAATCCCTACCCCCCCCCCCGTTAACAATTGACAAACCAATCACTTCTCCTTAATAATACACTGATTAAGGAAAAGAATGAGGGGTTAGAGTGTTGCAGTTTTTAACTATAAGCACATGCTAACTAAGGAGAGTATAGAGTGCATGAACATTAAAACATAGATCATGCATGGAATATGATCAATAAGAAAATGTAACTATCTAAGCATAGATCATCATGCATAATTGGTCATTTTAAGATAAGTAGGTAAGCATAATGACCAAGGCAAATATTAACATACCATTAATCACATAATTCAACAAGAATATGCTACTCTAAGCAAGATGGTAGTCTAGCAAAAACATACCAATCGAAAGCATATGCTAAACTATTAAGGTGGGCTAATGAGGCTTGAATCTTCTGATTTTCCCCTAAGCATATAAATGAGCCTGAAATCTTCAGATTTACCTATAGTATTCAGAATCAAGAAGCTAGAATCCTCAAATTTAACAATAAGCTCAAATATGAGGCTCACTCCTCATATTTTAACAATTGAGTTCAAATTGACCTCCTAAGGTCACCTAACCTAGTTCACAACCCTCTTGGGTGTGAATTTTCTAAGACCCAAATTATGTTTGGGAGAGAGTTTTTTCATTGAACGTATCTCTCTTAGATGTACTCCTGGTTGGAGATCTATGATCGATAAAAAATCTAACTATTTGATGCCTACCTATATTAGTACTGCTCCTACTTAAAATATTCTTTATTTTTACATTTAGTAAAGCAGTCTTCTTAATCAACTCCCTCATATGATTTGTCATTGTAGGAGGGGATGAGAGACTTCTCTTTTTCTCTACTGATCTCTTTAGGGGACTCTTCCCTGTGTGCCACTTTCTTAGTCATTATATATTTAACTATCTGATTTATGATTGAGGTGGATTGTCGGCCTTGAAGATAGGGCATTTAAACCTTAAGTGTCTGACATCTCCATAAACATGACACACAGGAGAGAATTTATATTTACTACCTGAAGCGAAACGGTCTTTTCTAATCACTTGAGGAAAGGAGGAGGTTGCATAAATATGCCTAATAGGCTCAAAACCTCTCTTGTTCCCATAAAAATTACCCATAGTAATAGATTTGTCTTTTGGGTTCGAATTCGCCTCTTGGGTAGACATAGTGCTAGAGCTCCTTTAGATATACTCCAGACGGTTAAGTCCTTTAAGAGCAACTCACACTCGCTCTATCAGAGTAACCCGCTCTGATACCAATTGAAATTACGTTGGATCGTTTAACACGACACCCTACGCTATGCGTGCGAACGCTAGAGTAAAGCTTGGAACTATGGCTAAGTCCTAGAGGGGGGATGATTATGACTGTTTTAAAATCCTTTTAGAAGCCTCTTACCTAATTAAATTAATTAGTAATTATAAACTAATTAAAGTAAGAACACTTAGCTTCCAAGCTTAAGTGGGTCCAATCACAATTACTAACAAGGATATGCAATTAAGTAAACAACCTAGGAATATAGATTATAACAGATATGATTATTGAGTAATTAATTTGTGTGCAATGTCTAGACTACAAATGATATACTAATCAAGCACTTAGTCTAGAAGTGAAACTACAACATGTGTATGAGAATCTACCTATCATATATAGTATACATTCCATTAAAGCATTCATATAATAAACAATAAAAGATAATGCAAGAATAACAATGTGCTCAAATGACAATCTTAAACACAATCATGTAGAGTGGTTCAACTACTTGTCTACTCCACTCCCGGCTCACGTCCTCATCCCTTAAGCACATTGGATTTCACTATATCGAAGGTTTTAAATCAGGTTTACCTCTCAACCTTTATACAGAGGTTTTTGAGCAGATTCACCTCTCAACCTCGATGGAGATTTTCAAGGTTCATCTTTCAACCTAGATGTTTGACAGGTTCCACCCAACCTAGGAGTTTATAGGTTCCACCCAACCTAGGAGTTTATAGATTTCTCCCAACTTACATGTATACACCCATGTAGGTGGCTCCCCTTGGAGACCTGTTTAGATCCAACATATAAGTCAAGGTTCGATAAATGAACCTGAATTTTAAACCCAACAAATGACTCAAGATTCGACAAACGAACCTGGAATTTAGGCTCAACTAATGAGCCAAGGTTCGACAAATGAACCTGAATTGAGTTTGAAACCAAACTCCCACACTTTATCCAACAAATGGAAAAAGTGAAATGAACTCTCAATAATAACACTTACTTGTCGGATGAGCCCTTTGTTCAGCATCGCTTCGGGTTGCTTGATCTCTGCTCTCTCGTGCTTTAATCAACTCCCTGATACTCCTTCGATCTTGTTGTCGATGTTTTGCCAATGACTCAGCTCCAATGATCAATCGCATTGTATATGATCTTCAAGAGATGACCAAGGTGCCTAATTTTAGGTGATCTTTTGAGACACTTAAGGCCAATCTAAGATGACTAAAAGTATGCCTATTAGGTCAAGTCATCTAGAGGTTTAGTTTCGGTTTAGGTTTAAGGTTCAAGGCTCACCATGGCATCTCATTTACCTGTTTCTTCTTCCTTGATGCAGCAGGTCCAATTGAGTCTTTCGCCTTCATCTTCTTTAAGCTCAACCAACACTTAGACTCATTGACCTACATAATTGAAAAATAAGGTGCACTAGTATGTCACAGAAAAGTGCACTAACATACACAATCAAACTTGCTCGTCTTCTTTCAAGTGCTAGCGGCACATAAGCCTTAACAATCTCCAACGATGGATGTATTCTTGAACGGTTTTATTCTAGATTACTTTATTGGGGCGAGGTTAGCTAAAGTGACATCTCACTCAGAAGAGAAGTTTGCTATGAACATGTTTTACATCTACCCTCAGGAATGAACAAATTCAGGTGCCAAGGACGTGTACCACCTGAATGCCTTTCTTGTTGAGGATCCAAATTCCTGAAGGAAAAATTGTAAAACTGCTTAGAAGTTCCCCATTTTCCTAGGCAAGACACTCAGGAAGACCAAAGAATAACATCTCTTTGATCTCACGAGGATACGGGGTTTGATAGACGAACTTTCCATTTCTTTCACAATCCTTCTCTTAGTGAATCGCATTGGCCACTGCCTATTTCAGGCCTTCTTGTGTGGCCATGGGAATGCGTGCTGGTGCAGATCCATGAGACACAATTGCTCGATAATATGATGCTAGCGCGCTCTGAGGAGACGCAAGTAAATAGTTCAACACTTTGGCTAGCAGATGATTTAGTCCTGTAGTTTTATTTATAGGAAGGGTTACAGGTGGGACCGTTGTTGAAGTGAAGGTGGTTAAAATGCCTCGCAATGCTTTGAACTCTTCAAGCATATCTGCCTAGACTTGGAGAACCTTAGCAAGAGGATCCTCATGGGCTAAAGGACCGGTTTGTTTGGTGTTGACCATGTTTTGGGTATAACATGTGATATGTGTTGTATATGATTCAGGACCTCTTGTAGATATTCATAAAGCATTCACAAATACACAAGAGGCAAGGGACAAGGAAACCAAGGTTTATTTTTTTTCTCTTAATTCATGTACTTTGCAGACTGTGACATACCAAAAGCCCTTAATTACATTCCAAGGAAATAACCCTTTATTCTAAAGCAAAGCTTGGTAAGCTATTACGCGATGCATGATGCAAGGCATGCTATATCCAGTACCCTTAGCTGACAAAGGGATCACTTAGCCTTTTTTTATAGCACTGCATCCACAACGCAAGCTGCAATATGCGCACTTGGGGGAGTGACATAAGATGGGACTCGGAAGATATGATCATTAAGTGAATAATATAATCTATCTCATTATTTACTTATATGAGTTGGCTTATTTTCAAGATTAGCTAGGGTGATATTAGACTCAAAGGGTGCATCACACGATAGCATATAGTGATTGTGTCAATGTAGCTAATAGGGAGCTTACTTACTGTGTTAGACCGGCTAGGCTCAAAGACCGTATGACAAGAAGTCTAGGCTCATAGCCATTAGCCGTAGTGTATAGCTTTCTCGAGAGTTTAACCGTTCTTAGTACATTGTATGAGTTAGACATACAAGTGAAAGATGAAATAGATATGATTGATATGAGAGTGTATTGAGTGATCACAGACTTCAGGGGATCCGTGTGCTATAGACCAAGTGATGAGCATAAGGCAACCACTAAGGCTATGAATGGCTTCTGCGTCTCAAGGATAGGGCTAAACGATCTCATCTTTAGTCAGCTCAAAGCATACGAATGATGCGATAAGATGTGATGAGTGTGTATGCATGAGATGAACTTACGAAGCTAATAAAGAAGAGCAAGGCCGTGAATGGAGAGTCAGGGAAAAGGTTCAAATATGGCGAACTAAAAATGCTCTTTAAGGCGAGTACTGCAAGTGATAAGCCACGTGCAAAGTATATATATATATATATATATATAGATGATGGTATTGATGCATGTCTCATCAATTAATGTCAGTGAACACAAGAGGTCGCATGCGGAAGAAAGCAAGAGCCAAAACGGGTGGCTAGGGAAGAGCATTTTTTTTTTTTTTTTTGCATTGCATGTCTGCATAAGGGGCAAAAGGGCACCATCTATGAAAAGGTGTGGAAATTGCAAGAGCATCATTATCTTAAAAGGCCCATTGACAAACTAGAAATCGAGACAAAAAAAGCACACCTCATACAAGCTCACTTGGCTCAACGAAGGTGATTGTAAAAGTCACTAATAAACGCATTGTTTCCTTTTCTATAGACTATCGGTAAGTTTTTTAAAGATGGATAGCGTGGCTTCGTTGCAATGGAATCATGTCATCTATTACTGAACCATCCATGATAATATGATCATCAAACCATACACAATGACCAATCACCACAATGATGAGTTCATCAAGATCGCCACATAAAGAAAATTTTAATCAAACGATTATATGCAATTGAAGCCTATCAAGTTGAGTGGGTTACATCACCATCGACCAAGGGCCTACATCGGTTCAAACACAAGGTCGAGTTTTCTCTCACTCGGGGAGAATGATGAGGACATCACCATCTTTCAACAACAGACTGCGTACGCCCCAAGGACAAAACAATGGCTCCACTCGAATCTTTCGGCCTAACCGAAGAACCAAATTGCCTCACGACCAAGTTCGGAGGAAACAAACGACTGTCCGTGTGTGCCCGATAAAACAACTGCATGGCCCCCTCTTCAAAGTGTTTCCTACTCTTTGGATGAAGGGAGATGTCATGTAAAAGCCTGCAGGACCCACACGCTCCATTTCTCACGCCCTCTAATTGAATGAGCAGTTTGCAGAACCCATATGAGGGTCAAAGTTCATCATGTGTAAGAGCGTTTTTGCACCTATTCTCTCCATCCTCCCTATTCAGTACAGGATTCCTCCTTTGATGCCAAGCCGGATTAGCAAAACCGCTTGCAGTGTCCAGGAGAAAGCAATCACCCACTAAAGGAGCGGAAGAGTCGTCAAAGGCTTAAGATCATCTTGCAAGGTGGGACCCACAGGATAAACAAGGGACCTCTCTCAATGCCCGCATACATGAATGACAATTGAAGCGGGCCTTCACAAGTTCTAATGGATGACACGAGGACAAAACAGTGGCTCTGATCTCAGCTTTTGGCACTTTCAGCCCACCCAAGGCCCAGATTATAGTGGACTCTATGACCACATTTGGAGGAGATAACCTTGTTTGTCCTGTGGGTCCACCTTACGACATGATCATCCCCCACATCAGGTTCGGCATCATAAGGGCAAGCCCTGCATGTCTTCTTCATTAAGATAAGCTAGGACAACCCCACAACTTGCCTTATTGATCAAAGAATGTTGGGACAGACCCCACAAAAAATAAAAACACTGCAACAGTCAAAAGTGGGCAAACTCCACATAAGTCTCATGTTGCACCAAGCAAGGGCAGCCCCACATGTAAAATCGAATAGCAATAATCAGAAGAGCCAATGGACCTCATACGTACAAGTCCTCAATATCAGTCAATATGGATTGAATAAATCGGTTACACAGCTCATTGAATAAGCAAAATCAACAAAACAAGTACGGAACAAATAAATCGACATGTAAACTCTCAGAAAATGTTGTCATCATTATCATCTAAGCCTTACCCCAACTAATTAGGGTTGGCTACATGAATCTTGTTTGCCATTCCCTTGTACCAATAGGTCATCAAGTCTTTCCTGACTACTTCACACCCACGTCTTTTCGGGCCTTTCCCTTGCCCTTTTAGAGCCTTCAATTTCACTTGTCCTCAGATCATGTCAGATCACAAATTCTAAAACAGAAGTTATGGATAGCACAAGTGATCCCAAGCATCCAGTGGTCCAATAAACAAGATCTCTATATCAGTGAAAGAAGTCGATCCTCTAGAGGAACACACCAATCAAATTCCATCTTAATCTGAAACCATTTGAGAGCCATTGGCATGCTTTAACTATGGACAACCAAAATCATTCTTGATACCCATGAAACAGCATAATAAGAGCATACAAGTCATATTTCACCTTAACTAAAAAATGTTGGGCATTTTTAATAGACAGCAAGCAACGGACATACATGATCTGAAAGTCAATTGTTGTATAAACTATCTTTACAATGGAAAGAACTCATCACGAGGAGCATGCAAATCAAATTCAACCTCAATCCTTGGTTAGCAATTTGGCGCATGTCAAATTTTGGATAGCTAAATGACCCCCTTGAAGATCCTAGATGTACATCAACATGCCGTTATGCCAAAAGAGCTTCGCTCTGCACACACGCACACTACAACAAATATGAATTTTACCAAGGAAATATTTCCTGGGTAAATGTCATAATTTCCTGGGTAAAAGTTACTACCGACGAAAATGTTCGTCGCCGTTTTCGTCGAGTTATCACCCTTGTGAAAAACAATTTCCGTCGAAATTTAATTTTTCGTGGGTAAATAGCTGATATTTACCGACAAAACATGCGCATGTGCAATAAAGCTCATCGATACACCACTTGTGTGCCTGCATGGCACATAGCTGCAACATCCAATCCATCCTTCAGGTTAGTCTAACCTTGTACACGTTTTGCCAAAAATAAACCTAGTCCTCAGCATGTTGGCGCCAATATTGGAAACAGGTGGATGGATTAGAAAACTTCAGCCATGTTTTCTCAGAACATGCATTTGCTTTGCTAATTGCATCCCACCTTACCTGTAGATCAACAATATAGTGGTGCCGTTCTGATAGGTGCATTGGATCTTGGACCTATCATGCCATGGTAGCACGTGAGGCGTGTATATGAGTTTCATTGCACCAACGTGTAGGCCCAGCAAAGCTCTATGCCAAAACATAGATTCCAACTAGGAGATGCGTGCTTTGATCTCGCCTTCATGACCTGCACAAACAACCATAAATCCCTTCTTCAAGAGATCCACAATGTTAACATCCTCTTTTTTTTTTTTTTTTTTTGAAACAAAGAAACCTTATATTACTCTAACGAAAGGCCACTTACAATTCGGCAGACCCTTGCTACAAAAGACTCAAGGAATCCGCCTATCTTATACCCCCACCCTCTAAAAAGAAAACCATGCTACTCTCTCCCTAATAGCCCCAACCCCACTCGATCCAGGCGCAAACTACTATTTACAATCATGAGGTCGAGGCGCCCAAAGCAACCTCTGCAAACCCCTAACAAAAACCACAACCAAAGCGAGGAAACACCAAAGAAGGAGGGTGCAACCATGCATACTTCAATCCTCTCTAACACAACCCAAACCCATACGGTCAAGAAGAAGAACTCCACGGACAAATGAAGGAAGCTCGCTAATGTTTTGAAAAGTTCTCTTGCATTGAGTCTCGCTGGCCAACCAGGCCAAACCATCGGCAACTCCATTTACCTCTCTAGGAGCATAAGAGATGTTATAGTCCGTAACAATTGCTAGAAAAATGTAGAATAGATTTCAAAACAGCAATATGATTAGAAGGTTTCCTTATAACCAATACCATCTTTCCGAGTATAACCCTTTCGCTTTTCAATTAAAACCTCTTTTTTCGCTTGTAGACCCATTTACGACCTACTGATTTAATAGATTTTAATATTATATCTGTAGAAGGATCCACAAGTTTCCAAACCTGATTGGAGAACACTGAATCCATTGCAGAAAATGCATAGCTTTCATCCATCTGTTTGCATCGTTCCTTGATAGGTAGCATCAGTGTCCTTTGTCTTCGACACAATGGAGTCTTCTCTCCTTGGTAAGTAAATAAATCAGGTCTATGCTTGAGGTAAGGAACTCCCACAACCTCAGTGTCCTCGTTGTTTGTAACAAGAAGAGACGCTGGAAAACATCAGGCTCTTGTACTTCTTCAAACTGTGTCCTCATTCCATTTTGTTATTTATCATGCATTCATCGTCCAAGAATACAACATTTTACTCTAATTATCAATGTTGTAGCCCTCGTCTCTTGAAGATAGCCTGTGAAATGGCAAACATCCACCTTTGAACTAAGTTTGCTCAACTCAATCCACTTGGCATGTGCAAGGAATCCCCACATCCGTATTTGACTATATAAATATCTATGATTAGCCCACAACTCATATGATGTTTTATCGCCAGATTAGTCACTCTCTTCAAGGTATACGCAATCAGTTCTAAGGCATATTCCCAAAAAAGAGATTGAAGGATACACATGGCTCACTACAGACTTGACCATATCCATCAGTGTACAATTTCTCTTTATACCTCATTTTTCTGTAGCATGTTAGTAGTGGTACATTGATGAACAATCACAATCACCTAGACAATCCAGGGAAGCATCCGACCTTTCATGTCATCCTCCATCTAATCTAAGAACTTCAATGAGTTTGCTCGTTTGCTTCTCCACTTGAGTCCACTTTTCAGTGGATTTCTCTATCATGTCAGACTTGTGATGAAGCAAGCAGATATAGACATATCTTGAATAGTCGTTTATAGATTTCATGAAATACAGAAAACCTCCACCATCCCTCACATTCACAGGTCCATAAACACCTGAATGAATAATTTCCAAACAGTTCATTGCTCCGTAGGCCATTGCTTTTGGGAAAGCATCTTGGTCATCTTGCCATGAAGTCTCACATGTAGGGTACAAATCAGGTGCAAAGTTGCCTAATCAAACATCTTTTACTGAGCAAGCTGGTCTAGAGCATTGTGACCTACAGGCAAATGCCATCAAGAAGTGGGGAGTGTCATCAGATCCCTTTAACAGAGATGACTTCATGTAAATCATTGACATCATCATGCATTAGACTATCATTCAGGGACTAATATATAATAGAATTATTAACCCAGTAGAGCTCATCTAGTAGCATCAGCAACAATCTTAACAAGTAGTCTAATTATTAACTTAGAACTGAAAGTAAAATTATAATCAAGTCGAGTCAAACGGGAACTGAAAATTAAACATCTCCAAACATTTGGAACATAAAGACAGTTATCAAAAGCTATAGCTATGCTATTGTCTAATCCTAGCAAGAATGTGCCAATGTAACGACCTTCTTTCATATCTCTGTTCCTGAGTGCAGCCGTGCACAATCTCCTTCATCTAGGTACCAAATTTTCCTTTACCCTTGCAACAAATTAGACACATGTAATGGCACGGAAATCCATACACTACATAATAGAGGATCCAGTGAAAAGGTCTGATTATATACCCAAACAAGTAATTCATCCACACATGAATCCTTTTTTTTATCATCCTTAAGGGCCCAGCTGCTGTTGAAATGATCATTTTCTACAATGGAAACACTTGCCTTTGGACCTTTTCTGCCTGCTTATAACTTCACCCTTTAAGATGTTCTTGTTGGGAGGAACATTCTGAGTTGAGAGGGTTTGACACTTGTTTTTGCTGCATATTGCCTTTACGCTTTCCACTCTTCTTCGTATTCTTCCTCTTATTGGGCTTGAAAGATTTCTCAAATACAGACTGACCATTTTTCTACCACCATAAGTTGTATATACAACACTTCGGTGACTGCTTAGATATTTTTAGAATTGCTGATCGTGTAATTCAAAGCAAAAGGTTCAAGACCCTTTACGAATGAATTCGTGATGGAGTTAGTGTGTGTGTGTGTGTGTGTGTACACACGTCAACTCCAATGACCTCCAACTCAAAAATGTATACCTTCATCTTGAGCAAGTGATACTTCATATTCATGTCCAGGAAATTCTTTAAAATGAGCTTCCTTTCAACCCAAAGTTGTTCGCTAAAAATCTCCTCATGGATTGACAAGTCATGTGTCGCCCCATTATTCGTATGATGGTGCTAGAGAAAGACATCAACCCTGTATGTAGGACTTACCATGTCATTAGCATAGACCCATCTCCCATAAGCATTTTGATCATTCTCAGATGAATCTTGCTAAGTACACCAGGAGCGGGAGTAGAAAAGATGAACTTTTTTTTTTTTTTTTAATATAAGTTTCATTCATATAAAGGAGCTATACATTCGGGCGACCCGATAGGACAAAAAAGCCTCAGGCCACCTATCGTGAGGAAAAACTACTACTAAGATGGGCCCTCCTAAGAAGAATGATCATGAAGGCCCCAACTTCCAAATCAACATCAGACTCAATCCTCCCTGATGGATCCCAGACCAAGACAGTCCACGAATAACAAACCTCTACTGTCCAAGGGGAGGGACAAAGCCGAATTAAACTCCTTGGCTACCTGGGTCTCACTCCCGAGTCTGGCAAGGCCATCGGCAACAGTGTTAGCTTCCCTAGGGGTGTAAACGATAAGAACTTGGGTAGATTCTCGGCACTTCTGGACTCCAGCCTTCCAATACAGAAACCTCCATGGGGTGTGGGCTCTGTTTTCGAGCAAATCCACAACCACTTTGGAATCACTCTCCACCACAATCTTTCTATGCCCTTGCATCACACACATAGCTAGCCCATCAGTGATTGCCCTCGCTTCGGCACAACAGTTAGTCCCCAACCCATAACCACTGGAGAAGGCAAAGAAAAACTGACCCTCTTCGCCCCTACACACACCACCACCACCTGATGGTTCGGGGTTACCTCGAGAAGACCCATCTACATTTAACTTCACCCAGCCCTTCTCAATTTTCAGCCATTTGAACAATGATATCCGAAGCTTCTATGAGGGTTTAAAAGACAGGCCCAACTCTTGAATTAGACCCAAGGACGTGGGAGACATTGAACGCGGACAACGGGAGGTTAGCCGCAATAAGATATAACCACCACCGCACCTTCCAAATAACTTGCCCAGCGACCTCCTTCTCACCTTCAAAGCGCTGGCGATTCCTAGCTAGCCATATCTCCTAGAGGATTAAGGAGGGGGCGAGACCTCGCATCAAACCCACGACATCAGTCGAAGGCGCCATGATCCACCACTGGGATGCCCTGCTTAACACAGACTGACCTTCCAAAAAGGAGATCGCAAAGACCGTAGAGAAGTGCTTCCAAACGAGAGTCGCCAGCTCACCTCCCATGAACAAATGGTCCACCAATTCCTCGAAAAAATTCCTCTCGCTCCCACAACATTCGCATTTGGATGCCAAGTTGGCACCACATTTTTTAACCTGGAGATCCACAAAAGCAGCTCCAAACAGGATTTTCCACACATAAGTAGCTATCTTTGTCGGCATCTTAGCGTGCCACACCCAGTTAGCCCAAATTTTCCGGTTCTTGGACTGCGAACCAGCTGCCAAGCAAACCTCACTGAAAAATCCCCTGAATTCTCCCTGCTCCAAACAAAATAATCCGCTCCAGGCCTGGTACAAATACCCTGCTTCCACACATGATTTCTGATCCAATCTGGCAAAAACTACCAAAAAACTGATTGAGGCAGCAATCCATTTTCCCCCAACACATCACAGACGAGAAGATTCTCCAAACCAGGCGGAATAAGACCTAGATTACAATCTGAAAGCAAACCTAAACCCGTCCAGTTATGACTCCAAACATTACAGTCCCCATTCCCCAGCATAAGGCGAGAGTTGTCTTGAGTCAGCTCTTTGAATTGACACATTTTCTTCCAGTAGGAAGAGCTCCCTCTTCTTGTAATAAAGGGAGCATGAGCATATGTGCCAACCCCGTACTTAGCTTGCATGAACTTGCCCCAGATATTGTTGTTACAGCCAAAGAAAATTGTCCACGCCATCTTCACCCTGAACGCGTTCATAAAATCCCGCAACCTTTTCACCCCCAGCCCACCTTCCTCCTTAGGCAGCGTGATTTTCTTCCAGCTAATCCAATGGAGTTTTCTTTTTCCATCCACCTAGCCCCAAAAGCTAAAAGAAGTCTGCAAAACTCCTCTCAAGTGAGTCTAATAACCCTTTGGGAACCTCGGCAGCAGCCAGGTTGTGGATAGCCATACTGCTAAGAACATGAGCAATAAGCGTAGTTTCCCCCCCTTGATTCAGCAAACGACCTTTCCCGCCTCCTATCCTGCGAAGGATCTTGTCAAGAAGATGTTGGAATTGAGATCTGCGAGGTCTCCCTTTGATGAGTGGGACGCCCAAGTAGCTGAAGTCTACCCCAGATCTCGAAATCCCTGTCACCCTTTCCACCACTCTAATATGCCCTTCCGCCATCTTGGAGGACACAATCAACTTACTTTTCCCCCTGTTCACCTTCATGCCTGAAACAGATTGAAATCTGGATATGAAGTCGAAGAGCACGCTGAGGGAGCTGACACTACCGTTGGTGAAAATCAAAGTATCGTTTGTAAATAGAAGATGAGAGATGATGGGGCAACTGTTATAGGTATGGTATGATTTGCAAAAACCCCTCTCCACTATCCTTTTGGGCCCCTACTGAATGCTTCCACCGTAAGAATGAACAAGCTAGGCGAGAGAGGGTCACCTTGGCGTAGCCCCCTTTGAGATTTAAAGAAACCGCAAGACTGGCCATTTATGAGAACCGAAAACCAACAATTATCCCAGCACTTCTCAGCCAAACGAACCCACTGATCGCTGAACCCAAACTGGTGGAGCACTGCTTTGAGGAAGGCCCAGTTCACTCTATCATAAGCTTTCTCCAAGTCTAACTTGATGATAACATTGCTCCCGCGAACCTTCTTATCGATGTCTCTGAACAGCTCTTGGGCTAGAGCAACACTATCCGCCATGGATCTACCTTGGACAAATGCTGCTTGTTCATCAGAGATTAGCTTGGGCAGGAGGGAGCTCATTCTGCCTACAATCACCTTAGAAAAAATCTTGTACAAGCAATTACAAAAACTTATTGGGTGAAAATCAAAAAATTTACAAGGATTAGAGGCTTTGGGGATCAAACATATTAGGGATGCCGTGAGGGTTCTAGGGAGATCCCCGCCTTTAAATAGGTAGTTTATAGCATTGGAAACATCCTGCCAGACAATTTCCCAACAGGAGGAAAAGAACGCACCTGAAAAGCCATCTGGCCCAGGGGCAGCGTCCGTAGGCAAGGAGAAGACGGCCTGTCTAACCTCTTCAATGGAGGGCTCATTCATCAGCATCTGATTGTTTTCATTCGTCACTACCCTAGGGATTGCCTCGAGGAAATCCTCCAGCGGCTCCGTGGCTTCATTTTGGAACAAGCTCGAGAAGAAGGAAACTGCATCCGTCTGGATTCTAGGCATATCAGCCGATCTCTCTCCATTCAGCAGCTCCATCTCCTTAATAGAAGCACGACGAAATTTTTCGTTTGCTACTCTGTGGAGGAATTTAGTGTTTCGATCCCCTTCATTTAGCCATTTATTTCTGGCCTTCTGCTTCCAAAACACTTCTTCCATACCTTCGAGACACATTAGATCGTCCTTCGCTTGCTGGAGCCGTTGCAGGTTGGAGGAGTTCGGGGAAGCAGTGTATAAATCTTCTGCCTGCTGAACATCTGATTCTACCTGCTGGAGTTTGGAGAAAAGATTCCCAAAAGCTTCTCTGTTCCAGCCCTTTAAAGCACATTTAGCTCTTCTTAATTTGCTGCACAGGGAGATAACTGGATTACTTACTTCTGTGGATGCCCACACATCCGCAACCAGTCTCTTAAAATCTTCATGAAGAGTCCACATGTGAAGGAATCTGAATGGTTTGGGGCCGCTGGAAGCATGCTGAGGAGATGACAATAGCAATGGAGCGTGGTCCGAATTAATCCTGGGCAGGTTCTGCACCTGGAATGTGGGAATAGATTGAGCCACTCTAAGGAGCATAGCACACGGTCCAAACGAGCCCACATCCTAGCTCTCCCTGCTTGGTTATTACACCAGGTGTAAGCATTGCCAATAAACCCAGCATCTAGAATGCCTGCACCATTAATTGCATCAGCAAACTCTTTCGAAGATTTAGAATCCGGAGCTCAACCACCCAACCTTTCCGATCTATCCGTAATGGCATTAAAGTCACCACAAACCAGCCAAGGACCCGGTCTTGTTCTAGACATATACACCAAATCTGACCATAGCACCCTTCTCAGTATGCTAGAGCAATTCGCTCTTCTCTGTCCTATCAATCACTCCAACCCAGAATGAAAGAAGTTGGTCTGTGGCTTGGACTAGGTCAATAGAGAGACTGGTAGAATGGAACACCCAAACCTTTCCTCCCTGCTCCACATTCGACAGGGAGGCATGATATCCTAACTTAAGACCTGTTCGAACTCTCTTAGAATCTCTGAGCATTGGCTCCAGAAGAGCTACAATGGTTGGTTTGTACCGACCAACTAGCCTCCTTAGAGATCTTTTTGTGGCTGAATTCCCCACTCTTTGAACATTCCACACTAGGATTTTATCCATCCATAACACATCCTGAGTCGACGGCCTTGCACCTTTTCCTCTGCAATCTTCCCTTCCAGTCCTCAGCTGTACTAACATCTTGCAACTTCTTCCCCTTTCCCCCCCTCACAGTTCTTCGAGCTATGCCATGGGGTGGCCTTAGACACCTTTGCATATCACTAGGATCCTCAACCTGTAGCCCATTCTCATCGAAAACCAACTGATCTTGGCCTACTGCTTCTCTGCTTGAGTCACAGGGCCCATCCAGAGGAACCACATCCCTCCCTCCATCCTGGTTTGCACCTTTGAAGAAAGGGGACAGGTCCACCTGCAGCTGTAGTCCATCCCTCAGTTGTGGGCTTCTTTCAGGTGCAAGGTAATCTTCATGTGTTTCCCCCATCATTTATGGGGAGCCCCAGAAGTCAAAAAACATTTGGGGGGGGGGGATCCGCTTCCGAACACCTAGGGAAATAGCCAACGGATAGGGATCTCAGCCTGTTGTTCATATGCTTCCTGATGTTCTTCCATATAGATAATCTACCTTGATCATTACCAGGAGCGATTGCTCCAGTAAAGGGCCACTAGCTTCCTTAGAGGTAGGATTGGCTGTGGGTGGGGTAATCTCCAGCAGCGGATAGTGATGTGAAACCTCTGGAAATATCCCTTGTCTGATCTCGATGGCCCCTTCTAGAGCAATTTCATGCCCCACTCTCAGCTAGGAATTCTCCCCATCCACTGGTATATTTGAAGGGAGGCCTAGACGAAGTCTCGGCTCCCCTCCTTCCTGCTGACCTGTGTCCAAGTTCTGGAGAGGAACAACTCCCTGCTGACCTCTACATCAGCTAGATCAGACGGACGAGCATTCTGAGCATTATCTTGCTCATGGAGGCATTCCCTGGATCCATAGAAGGTCCACCCTTCAGGCAGTTCTGAGGTGGAGTAACTTTACTTTGATCACCTTGGCTACCCACTGAGGCAAGATCACAAACACCTTGCAAGCTGTCAACAGGAGGGATTTCTGGTCTCTGTTCACCCGGACTCTCTGCTGAGACTAATACACAAGCACCATGCAAGCCTTCCTCTGGAGACGTTACTGATCCCTGTTCACCCCTTGTGACCATTTCACCACCACCCTAGGTAAATACCAAATGAGGCAGGATCAAATCTCCTTGATTGCCAATTTGAGCATCACCTCCACCCTATGGGATCTGTAGAGGTGAAGATTTTATTCTACCAAAGTTTTCGGCCACCCACCCCTTGGTGGTAACAGGTTCAGATTCAAGTATCTGGCCAGGTATTCCAACCTACTCTGTCACACCCCCTTCCCTCAGCTTCCATGTTCCCATGTCAAACCCAACATCCTGAGCATTCATTGGGTCTTCTATGGACGCAAATATCTTGTAAGTTTTACCACCTGCTATCAACTGAATAATCTTAGAAGCTTCATTCCCTGGCTGTAGCTCTACCTTGACTCTGGCGAATACTTGAAAGATGCCATATCTAGAGTGCGTATCGATCTCCAGGACCTTACCGAAATGCTGGCCCAGTTCCACAATCGTCGCCTCAAACCAGGCGTTAGCTGGGATGCCATAGATCCTAATCTAGCTACCACTGCTCCCCAAAACAGAGTTAGTATTCCATGGTTCTACACTATCTAGGCCCATCTGAGCTTGGAGACTTCCATCAGAGAGGAAATCTACTAATTCCATCTTCGATTTGAACACCATAAGGAATCGGGTAGGCGAAATTCGAGCAAAATCAACCGTTACTGCTGCAAACCTGGAGTTCCTCATGACAGAAATCAGCTGGATGATAGGGACGTTGATATTTCTAGCTTTTCCTACCAGAGCCAAAGCCAACGCTTCCATCTTGACATCTACTGCCTGCGCTGATCCTAGGGAACGAAGACATCAGTTATCTTTCCATGCGCACCGAAAATCCTGCACAAATCATCGCCGGTGGTATCAAATGTGATGTTCTCGACGTGGAGGCTAAAATCCCGCCGTAGAGATTCCCTTGGGCGGACCTGTTGCCATTGTTGATCTGCGTCGATTACCATCTTCGCTCATTGGATCAATAGAAAAGATGAACTTGTGATGCTCAACAGCAACCACTGTCTACCTTATGCCTCTTATCAACAAAATCAAATCTATTGACTATTGAGCTTCTTAGTGTTGAGAATCTCAGCTAAAGGATTGGAAGTCATTTTATCTACAATTTTGTGCACAAAACTACAAGGAACAACCACCCACCCTATTGGCAAAAATTCAATTATTCCAGAAAAGGAGAGCATGCATTGTAAGTCATCTATTTAGGGTTTTTAGAATAAATAACAATAAATCATCAAGAGAGTTGTCCCACGTCTTGGCAAAAATTATGGACATTCATTTTACCAAGTGGCCAATTATTCATGCTATGAGAATTCATCATCTCATCTTCTCGTATTGAATAACCACAAATGTTAAAGATGGTGATCCCTTATCCAATGCTCCTAGATTTCTTATATCCTATTTAGGATGACCATGGCAACTTCACTGTTATACCCCCATAATGATTCATTCATAGTGTTCAGCATCTAACCTTTTATTGGTTCCGATGGTTCATACTCCAAGAATCACCCTATGCATAAATGGCTTCAAACTTGGATATTCTTACAAACCTGCATTAGTCACACCTTTGAGGGGCAAATTAATGAATGTGGACTATGCAAACAAAACTTTGTTTCCTTTAATGGAAACAACGTTGGCAAGTTGTTTGTGATCCTTACGTTTTTGGCCCACCCGAGGCTCGAAATTTCCTCATTCTTTGCTAAAGTATATATTACAATTAGCTTATTGTTCGCTCACCTCAAGTGCAAGGCTGCGATGTAGTAATAATTCTCGATAAGACCGAGGTTGATCCACAGGGAAAGAAGTAAACAATTCCAACTACTCCAATAACTAGAATCTAAGAAGTTTAGGAAAACAGTTTTTAACATAAAACAGGAAAATCTGAGATTTGGAAAGAACTAGAGCATCAAGGATCCACTTGTAGTAGTTCAATACTAATCCATTCATCCAAGTGCAACACAATTAGAATCAAAGTTTTATCTCATCTAATTGGAGGATATAACTTTCAAGCACAAACAGTCCCACTTAAATCTGAAAATTAGATTTCTAGTTCTAATGAAGCACATAGAACTCAAACTTGTAGCCTTTGAAGTAACAGCCATGCCAAGAGACTATGGCATGCTCTGGGTTACTACAATTCGAATCTAAACAAACCCATCATGTCAATTTCAAAGAATTGCAAGGAACTCATGTCCGGAGTACACAAACTCTCATAATCCATCTAAAAATCCAAACTTTATTCAAACTAGAAGTTCAAATCCAAAATTAATTACTTGCATAAACAAATTAAAGCATTGAAACCAACTACAAATTTCACCTCTAGCTCTAGCTAAGAGGTTAACTAAGAAAAAATATATTAAAACTAGAACTAGAATTAAGAAAAGGAAGAAAAACTAGTTGTAGGAGGCTAGAAAGCCTCTTAGGACTTGAACTCCTTGCTCCCCATGTCTTTGCTTGATTTGAAATAGAAGAGAGCACCTTCTTTTATAATACAACAAGAGTACAACAACATAACAGATTTTGTTTCGCTTCGTACGACTTAACCAATGATCGGATTGCCTTCAAATTTTATTTGTAGCTTCACTGGAACTTGATCTTCCTTATAGATGGTTTAGATTTCTAAGATTATCTTCTGAATGGGCCCACTAATCAGATCAGCGACTGCCTCTCAAAATCGCGCAATTCAAATACCTCCAAAATCAGTCATCTTGCTTTCAACGTTAAGGAGTGTACAGAGGTCAGATTAATATTAAATTTGGAATATTAATAGAAACCTTCCTCCTCTAGATGATAGATGGATTAGATTGTCCAAATCGATTCCAAAATTAGGTGCAAAAATTAGAATACTTAGGCCTTTTATAAAATCTGCTCAGTTGGAATCTTTCTGAATGGTCTATCTTTCTTCAACCGGTACGATCAAACCATACATCCTTTTGACTTGAAACTTTGTGGTTCTTCATATATAGATATGGTCTAGAAGATGGTCAAATTATATTTTTCATATTATCAATGATGGGCCACCTGGAGCATTCCAGTTTTGAGCAGCGAAATCAAGAAACTATTTGGACAGTTCATATTGTTTTGGCCGCCACTGGTCAATTCGTAGCTTCGATCGACACGAAACCACTTGAGTTATTTTGGTGTCGAGCTCCTCTTCAAGATGGATAGGTTGGATTTCTAATTATCATTAAGATGGGCCCCATAAACTGGACCAAAAAGCCAAAAATGAGACTGCCTGTATTTAAAATTTGATTTAAAAAGTGCATGGCCGACTTGTCAGCCGGCCGGCCTGACCACAGGTTAGCCTTCATAAAATTGGTCCAGATATATTTGTATTTCTAGAGGGTTTGGCCGGCAGGCCGGTCAGGCTGTAAATTGTGACTTTTTCATACTTTTCTTCCTCAATTGCATTACATCTTTCCTCCATCTCTTGTCCTTTATTTCTTTGATATTTAAGGCATACGAAGTGACTCTTTTAACCATGAATTGGTGAAGTCTTGCTCTCATTCCTACAATCACAAAACATGTATTAGATTAGTCTTTAAACATGAAAACCATGCATAATGTGATGATGAAAAGGGGTTAGAATATGTAATATTCATGGCTCAACACTTATTATCATCATTCTATCAAATGTCACATATGGATACTAATTTAGGATATCACATATGTTGCTGTGAATATATTGAAAAATTCCAATGCATTCCAATTCCTCCCATTTACTCCCATCCAAACAGAATACCACGACTACTGCTACTACTACTAATACTATTATTATAAGAGGGTTCTTAATGTCAGCAGATCAATGGTCTAAAATGTGGAAAACAAATGACCGCAGATCAACATTTAGCTTTTATCCATGAACTTGCACCTATTAACCAATGGCCATCCATTGAAGTAGGCTCCACAAACTTATGGTATCCATCATTAACCCATATGTTACTTGTACACCAAATTGATAGATCATATCAATGCTGCAATTCCCAACGGATCTAAAGATCAATCGACATGATTCATACACTACAACAAAAGGTGGAATTGATAGCACATTTTTCTCAAGCGGCCAACATATTCTGCTGGCAAATGTAATAATCATCAGCGGTACTTATGTCCACTGCTGATTAACAGAGAGACCGCCTACAAAGCTGGCTTTATAGTAATATATGCCAGCAGTAATTAAAAACCGCTGGCAAGTCTAAAAAAAACCTAAATATATATAGGGCGCTCGCGCGCGCCTCACATTCCCGCGCTGATCTCTCTCACTGCCCCGCTCCCATCTCTGGTACCCCTGATTCCTCTCTCTCTCTCTCTCTCTCTCTCTCTCTCTCTCTCTCAACCCTAAGGCCCCCACCTCCAAAAACCCTAAGGCCCCCATGTCTAAAATCTCTCTAAAAAAACCTTAAAGTCCCCATCTCTGAAACCCCTAACATCCCATCTCCAAAAATCCTAATGCCCTTCTCTTCTTCTCTCGATTTCTATAGCTCTCTGCTGTGGCTGGTAGCAGAGCTTCGTTGTGGACTTGGAAAAAACTCTGTAAGTCCTCAATTTCTTGCTTTCCACCCCCTTTTTCCTATTCTTCTTCAATTTTACTAGGGCTTTTAAACTAGCATGTGGATGTTTAATATTGTACTTTGATTCAAGTTTGTTATTGTTCATATCCTTTTTATAGTTTCTTCCATTGATTGATCTTTTTAGAGATGCACACGTGTTAGTTGTGGATGTTTATTTCATGTTACTGGTTGTGCATGGGGCACACAGTGGTGTCTGCCATACCTGTCTAACAGGTTTGCCCCTTCATGAAAATGGGGCCCCTATCACGCTGATTGGGGGTGTCGTAACTGCATTTGTAGGGCAACATTGTTGGGGAGTCAAATTCCTTACACACAATAGGTGACCCTATAGAGATCTAGTTGCATGATCCATGAGAGGCAATATCTTCAGGCAACCCTCTCTACTCTTCAGGCAAACCTCTTTGCTCTCCAACAATAAAGCTTTCTAAAGCTAATTTAGAAGATCAATCTCATGGGCCATTATTAGAAAATAATTTTCAAGTGTGTGAGGAAGCTCTAAAGGAAACTCTAGCTTTCTTTTGAAAAAAAAAAAAAAAAAAAAAAAAAAAAGCTCCTATGGGCCCCCCAAAAAAAAAAAAAAAAAAAAAGCTTTAAAGGAAACTCTAGCTTCATTGGTCTAGTGAGTATTATTTACAATGATATGGGAGAAGTTCAGGGTGCATTTGTGGGGCTCATCGGCATTGTAGACTTGAATGAAGTTGAGTTGTGTACTCTATGTCTAGGCATGAAAGAGTTGGATTAGTGACATGCCCCCACTTCAATTTTTGAAGGGGATTATGCAAATGCCATTTAGTTGGCTGATTTCACCTCAGCCACCTACACTTGGTGCCTTGCTCATTGGATGTGGATATTAGAGACATGGTAGTATTTCAGTTTAATTCTCTTATGTAAATGTCAGCTAATTCCACTGCTAATGAGCTTGTCCTAGATATTATAATTGTGGTTGAATGCATTGTGGATGCTGCCCATGTGCAAATTTTGAGTGAACAGGCTACCATAGACTCTGCCAAAGAATTAGTAACATGAAAAAATATACTATTTTTTTATTTAAAAAACATTGATATTAGGTAAGAGTGCCATGCTCTTGATGATCTGCAGGAATAAATTGCATGTGGGCATAGAATAACTCGAAGTTAAATTGTCCAAATTAAGTTTTACAATTTAGATGTATAATTAACAAAAACCTAACCTTATTTGATTATTGACTCTATGATTAGTGGACATTCATTGTCCATAATCTTGATGAGAATCATGTCCATCATTTTCATGATTTTAAACTGCATAATTCTGTCCAAAATTATGGACAGCATGTGGGCTGAAAACTATTCAACGTGTATAGTCCACCGAGCCTTCAATCTATAAAGCATGTGGATTCCAAAAGCTTCTCTAATCTTCCTAGCATGAGGGCCCAAAAACCTTCTCAAATTTGTCTAGAGTATGGACCCACGCTTGGATAACATGTGTGGACCAAAACAGGGCCCATCATGAGATCGGTTTTCATTTAATTGGGACTTATTTCAGGTCCCCATGAGATACTCTGTGAAATCCTGATTTGCTTGGTTTGGCTTTGTCCCGCAGTTCATGATTCATGGGATCCTCGGTGAACCGAGTTTACTCAATTTAATTTATTGTTGGTTTGGGTTTGTCTTGCAGTTCATGATTGATAAGATTCTCAGTGAACCCAGTTTACTTAGTTTAGTTCACTACTCTACCATTTATGAATGCATCTTTAAAAAAGCATGGAATCAAAACCACCTAATGGATGGCTTGGATATTGCACCTGTCACCCACACTGCACATGGGTAGTATTTGCATTAGCAGACTTGCACATGTGTCTGGACTTAACAAAGCTAGTAACGGATTATATCAAAGAACGAAAAAAAGATAAATGGAAAGAATCATGTTATCTTAAACTTAACAAAGAATTCTCCTTTCCCTTGTGGGTCCCAACCATTAGTCGCACACTAAGGCGTGGATCTTCACCAATCCTGTAATTTGGGTTCTTGTATCTACAAATGGACTTGACATGTTGCCCTTTCGACCCTAGCCCATTGTGAGATAGCTATGGGCCCCACTTTGAGACCAGTTGATTGTACTAAATAATCAAAATATTTTCCATAGAAATAGATGGGATCAAGCATGATCCAAGGCTTTAGAATAAAAATTTTCCATGTCTATTTTTATTTCCATAGAAATATATGGGATTAAGCATGATCCAAGGCTTTATAACTAAAATTTTCCACATCTCTTTGCAAATTTGAGAGTGTAGAAATGGTTCCACAGTGAATTTCTACAGCAAAAGCTTCACTATTGTAGGAAATTTTGATAAAAGGAGGTAATCGACCCCAAATATGTTAGGAAAAGGCATAGATGATCACAAGCAACTAATTCTCGTGCAAGTGGGAATTGAATGCTCTTCCTTGTTTTAGCTGTTAACTATTAAAAATAGTTTCTTATGGTGCAGACAATTTGTCGTTACCTTAAAACTTTGCATATTGGATAGATGTAGCGCCTGCCGATTTTCTCAATGTTTTAAACCAAGATCTATCCAATTTAATGTAAAAAAAAATTAATTTGGGAGAGGATGATAATGATGCTTATTTCATTCTAATTTGTCTCTTTAATGCTCTTTCCTAAATTTCTCCTATAACCATTCTACTTAATTTCTCGTAGGAAGCTTTGTCAAGTCCACGTTCTATTTTCACTAACTTGTGGAGTGACTGAGAACATAATGATGGATAAGAGTTGGATTCATCTGTCAAGGTACCCCAATAATTTTTCCTTCCAGTTGTCGTGGCCCAATAATTACGATGCATTGTCTTAACATGTTCTCCAATTTCATTGGATGATTTAGGTTAAGCAATGGTATACTTAAGTGATGCTGCATAATTTCTTGATTTTGCATTTGCAAATGCAAGTAATAGACGGAGGATCTTATGTCCTTGTAAGAAATGCAACAATAACTTTTGGGTGTCTCGACAAGAAGCATACGATCATATTGTGTGTGATAGATTTAATACAAGTTACACCCATTAGCGTTTCCATGGGGAAGCCACGTCTTCTTCTATGCCTCCTATTGCAAATTGTGCAAATGATGATATGGATCAACACGATGATATGCACAAAAATGTTACACGATGCTTTTGGATTTTTAGGGTTAGACGATCAAGAGAGTGATGCAGCATTTGGACCTATAAACGGGCCTAATACTGAAGCACAATTTTTTTTAAATTGGTGGAAGATGCTGATCAAGAATTGTACCCAGGTTGTAAGAAGTTCAGCAAGCTATCTTTCATTGTTCAACTATATCATATCAAGTGCCTTGGTGGATGGAGTGACAAATCATTCACCATGTTGCTTGAATTACTGAAGGAAGCACTCCCTGAGGGTGAATGTTGCCAAAGTCTTTCTATGAAACTAAGAAGATCATTGGAGACTTGGGCCTCAAATATAATAAAATTGATGCATGTCCCAATGATTGCATGTTATACTAGAAGGAGGCCACTATCGACCAATCTTTTGCTACATGTGGTGCTTCTAGATGGAATATGACTGAACATCAGTCTGATGATGAGTCAACTTCTTCGTTTGCAAAAGATCGAAAAATTTCGGCAAAGATATTGCGTCATTTTTGCCTTGAAACCAAGATTGCAGAGGTTGTTCATGTTATCTAAAACGGTTTCCTCTATGAAATGGCATTTCGAGAGATGCACCGACGATAGAATATTAAGGCATCCCGCTGATTCCCTAGCATGGAAATTTTTGACTAAGATCACCCAACTTTTTCATCGGATGATCGCAATGTTAGACTCGGGTTATTGGCTGATGGTTTCAATCCATTCAGGACAATGAGTATTGGCCACAGCATATGGCCTGTTGTTCTGGTACCATATAACTTGCCACCATGGATGTGAATGAAGCAACCTTATATCATGTTTGAAATTGCGGTTTTACTGCTTGTAGAGACACTTGGAGATATGTCTATGGACCTAGAGGGGGGGTGAATAGGACCTTTGAAATTCTTTTCGCCTACTTACACAATTCAACAAATATAACAAAGTAAGCAAGAACACTTAAGCTATCAAGCCTAGGTGGGTCTAATCACAAGACTAGCAAAAGTATAAGCAAGAAATAATCCTAGTCTAAGCATGCATAGGTAAAGAAAATATTCAACTAATTAAGCTTCTAACCTATGCATCTTGTGTAGACTTATGAGAGTGGATCAATGAGCTCAAGTCTACACAAGTAGTGAAGGTACATCTTGTGTGAGGATGCCTAAAAAGTGCCTAGCATGCATTTCTATCAATCATTCATAATTAAGCAATTAAACTAACAATGCAAAGATAGAATGTGCTCAAGAACAATCACAAACACAAGGATGTATAGTGGTTCGACTACGTGTCTACTCCACTCCTAGTTCAAGTACTCAACCCCTTTGAGCACACCGGCATTCACTATCGGAGGTTTTAAATGAGGTTCACCTCTCAACCTTTACATGGAGGTTTCATCGGTTCACCTCTCAACCGTATCCAGAGTTTTAGACATAGGCTAACTATCAACCCAATCGCACGTTTACTCCTGTGTCCGAGGCTCCCCCTTGGAGACTAAGTTTAGGCCCGGCTGACAAGCCAAGGAACGACTAACGTCCCTAGGTCGAGTTTGAAAAAAAACTCTAAAATGGACTCTCAAATAAGACAACCTACTTGTCGGATGAGCCCCTTGTTTAGCGCCGGATTGGGTTGCTTGATTCCGCTCTCCCGTGCTTCAATCAGCTTCCCTTTGCTCCCTCGATCGTGCCGCCGTTGCGTCGCCAATGCCTCAGCCACATTCGATCAAACACCTTGCATGCGATGCCTTGAAATGCCCAAGGTGCTAGGAGGATGGGTTTGAAGAACTCTACAACTTAGTGGGAATGGGTTTCCTAGAGTCTCTTACCTACAACAATCTCATCTTCGAGTTTAGGACAAAGGATTTGCCAATCAAGAAGCTTCCTAACTCTAGAGATCAAGAGGGGATGAAGGTCATCTTCTTCATGAGCTTGGAATGCTCTAATCTTATGTTAAAGCACAAGGAAGATGCCTTGCATAGGTCAAGGATTAAGCCTCAAAAGATCTCCTTCAATGGTGGCTTTTCTCCCTCAAAAAATTCCTCATGGAATACCCAAAATCAGAGCTCTATATGTAGGAAAATAGAGCCCCAACGGTAAAAAAACGGCTATATGCCGACCTGTCCCGACCGGTCATGACCGGTTGGACCCCCCTGCTGAAAGGTTTCAAGTGCATAGGGCCAATATACTGGCCGACCGGTCATGACCGGTCGGCGTCCCTTGCTGGACATGAGGACATGCCAGGCCGACAGGTCATGACCGGTCGGCCACACCTGCTGGCCTTCATGTTCTGTAAAGGCCGACCGGTCATGACCGGTTGGCTGGCCATAGTGTTAAGTAGCAAGGCTGCTGGACGACCGGTCATGACCGGTCAGACCAGCCTGGTTCCCCAATGCATATGCTGAAACACTTCTTACTTCAGCTAATCCTTTTAGGCCAAGGTTAGGGTGATCAAAAGGGACACCTAGGGCCTATCTATGATGCCTAAATGGTTCTAAATATGGTCAAGGTCATCAAGGATACAAAGGGGATAGGTTTTGGTCGAGGTTAAGGCACCAAGGCATCACTTTTACCTAAAACTTCTTCCTTGATGCAGCTGGTCCGTCTTAAGTCCTCGGTCTTCGTCTTCATTGGGCTCAACCGACACTAGACTCACCGATGTAAGTGATTGACAAACAAGGTGCACTAGTATGCCACGGAAAAGTGCACTAACAATGTTGTCCTTGCTTATTCCTGACCCCTTTGGACTGGGTAATGACATTGGCGTATATTTACAACCTTTGATAGATGAATTAAAGGAATTGTGGGAGGTTGGTGCAGACACTTATGATGCTTCAAGTAATGGGACTTTTCGTATGCGTGCGGCTTGGTTGTAGATTATTAGTGACTTCCCTGCATATGTAAACTTGTCTAGATGGAGCACTAAAGGACGCCTAACTTGTCCTTGTTGCAACAAAGACACTTCATTTAAATGGTTAAAACATGGTCATAAGTTTTGTTATATGGGTCATCATCGATTCTTAGAACATGATCATAAGTTTATAACTGATATCAGATCCTTTGATGGCACTGAAGAATTTGATGGGGCACCAACTTTGTTATCTGGGTTTGATGTGTTGGCTCAGTTACAAGGAATTAATGTCACATTTGGGAAGACGACTTCTAGCAATCATGGGCACAAGAGAAGACAACAGGATAATGCAGAAGAGCGATATAATTGGAAGAAGAAAAGTCTCTTTTTTTATTTGCCGTATTGGGAGCATAATCTGCTGCGTCACAATTTAGATGTGATGCATATTGAAAAGAATGTGTGTGACAATGTGCTTTTGACACTGTTGAATTTTGAAGGGAAAGGAAAGGACAATATAAAGGCACATCTTGACATGCAAGATATGGGTATAAGGCAATCACTACATCCTAAGGCTAGATTTCATCTGACAAAACATATTTGCCACCTACATGCTTGACTATGTCACTAGTTGAGAAGAATGACTTCTGTAAAGTCTCGAAGCAGGTCAAAGTTCCAGATGGTTATGCATCCAATATTTCGTGACGTGTGCATCTAAAAGAACGTAAAATTTCAGGACTCAAGAGTCATAACTGTCATATTATGATGCAACAACTGCTTCCGTTAGCGATACGGACAACACTGCCTAAGTGTGTAAGCTCAGCCTTGCTTGAATTGAGCAGTTTCTTCAGGGAATTATGTTCAAAATTTGTCCGAGTAAAAGACTTTAACAAATTAGAATCTTGAATTGCGCTAACACTTTGTCATTTAGAAAAGATTTTTCCACCTGCTTTTTTTGATATTATGGTGCATTTGCCCATTCATTTAGCAGGTGAGGCCAAAATAGCAGGACCGATACAATACCGATGGATGTATCCCATCAAGAGGTGCGTGTTAATGTTTAGAAATTAATTTTATTTATCATGTTATACCATCATGTTAATCAACCTATATTAATATTTGTGGCCATAAGTACTTGCTCACATTGAAGATGTATGTACATAATAGAAGTCGGCCTGAGGGTTCAATTGCAAAAGGGTACCTAACAGAAGAATGCTTAACATTCTGCTCAAGGTACTTGCATGGTGCAGAGACAAGGTTCAATCGACCATTACGGAATGACGACTATGGTAACACTATTGTAGAAGAACAATCATTTATTTTCCCACGAATAGGTCGTGCATTAGGGAAGGCTGAGGATTGTATATTAGATCAAGTTACATTTATACAGGCACATTGATATGTTTTGTTTAACTGCAGCGCACTTATCCCATTTCTTAAGTAAGACAACTACTAAAATTAATTTATATATAGTTGAAAATAACTTACTACTGCGTGTCTTACTGAAATCAATTCATATGCAGAGAACATATGAATATTGTTAAGTAAAAGAATCATCGCGCACGACCAAGGGATATAGAACGCATTCACAATGAAATATTTTATAAATGGTTTAGTGATCATGTAAGTAGTCGATATTAAGTCGACTGTCACACTACCAAAAAACAGGGCAAAGGCTATGGATTAGGTGTTTCTTTTGCTAGGGATATAATCCTTAGCTATATTGCTAGGGATTTAATCCGCAGCAAAAAGCTATCACCCACTTAAGCTTCCAAGTTTCTTAAGGGACTCTATGGGGCCCACCGAAAGGTGTTTGCATGATCTTAATCCATTCATCCATTTTAAAATCGAATTTTAGAGTATTATAAAAAAAAAGAGGTAGATTGAGCCCTGAGGTGGACCACACCATAGGAAATAGTGATATAAACTTCCTACCGTTGATCGTTGGTATGGTCCACGAGAATTGGATTTGCCTCAGTTTTGGTATATGGCCCTAAAATGATCTGTCAAAATGGATGGACGGAGTGGATACGCCATATACATCACAGTGGGCCCCACGAGCACAGTCATCAGCCCGTGCATCTCACCCGTACTTGAAAAAAAGATTTTTTTTTGGGAAACCTCCCGCCCGCGCCCTCGCCCCTTCTTGGGAAAACGCTCCTCTCCCTCTCTCTCTCTCTCTCTCTCTCTCTCTCTCTCTCTTCCTCTCTCTCGCCCGTGCCCTCGCCCCTTTTTGGGGAAAACACTCCTCTCTCTCTCTCTCTCTCTCTCTCTCTCTCTCTCTCCTCTCTCTCAATCTCACTGCCCCACGACCCTCGATCTCTCTCAATCTTGCTGCCCCACAAGCCAGATTTGAGTTTCTTCCTCTCCAAGGGCAGCTAATCTCGGTAACGGCACCCTTTCCGGCGAGGTTCGTACCATCTAACCGGCTCTTTCTCTACGCCGGCAAGCTTCCTCCTGCACAGGTATGTCTTCTTCTTATTTTTTTTTTGTTTTCTTCAACCCCTGCAGACGGTAGCGGTCGGTGCTGTAAAAGTTCTGTGGGCCCCATCATAATTTCTGTGTGTTATCCCTTTTGCCCAGCCATTTTAGGGCATGAGCCCAAAAATGAGGGAGATCCAAATCTTTGGTGGACCACACCACAGGAAACAATGGTGATTGAACGCCTGCCATTTAAAACTTCCTAGGGCCCACTGTAATGTTTATTTGTCATCCAACCTGTTGATTAGGTTACACAGACCTGGATGAAGGGAAAACACAAATATCAGCTTGATCCAACACTTTTGTGGCCCCCATGAAGTTTTTAATGGTGGGCGTTCTAATAGCCCTGTTTCTTGTGGTGTGGTCCACCTAAGATTTGGATCTGCCTGATTTTTAGGTTCATGCCCTAAAATGATCTGGACAAATGGATGGGGCGACATGGATAAAATCCATACATCCTGGTGGGTCCCATGGCCCCAAAAATATTAATGATTTTTTTCATTTTATTTCTTCCGATAAAATCCATACATCATGGTGGGCCCACATCCTAATTTGACCTTTTTTTGGGGCCTAAAATCTGATTGGACCGGATTTTATATTTTTTGGGCCCACATCCTGATCGGATCAGCATTTTTTGGGGCCCACATCTTGATTGGAACTTTTTTTCGGGGCCCCTCATATTGATTGGACCAGAATATATTTTTTGGGGTCAACGTCCTTAAAAGAATGTTGTGTTTTTTTTTTTTTTTGGTCCTTGTCTTTTACCTTTTTTAAATTGTTGATGGATGATGAGATTGAAAATGATTTTAGTGGTTAAGAGTGATAATGTGATGATAACAGGGTTGACCTGTTGTTTTTAGCTATGCTTTAATAGAAGTGGCCTACTTATAGTCATGCTGGACCTCTGCAATGGAAGGGGAAGGAGATGCATAATAAATTGGATTGCGCATGGCCCCATTGTCTTGGATTGATGTACATCATTGTGGGCCATGTTGGACGGGTTAGATTCGATGTACATCATGGTGGCCTAGTTGGCCTTGGATGAGTACCAAATGTGAGTAACATGAGTCACCACTACTTGGTGGGACTCTAGCCTATGACAAAAGCCACATAGTAAAAGACTGGGGAGTTGTATGATACTTAGGGAGTGTATGACGCTTGATACACACATTTTAGAATTGTATGCGTGACATGCACTATATTGAAACATTTTAATTTTAAATTTTGTCTTAATATACCTTTGAGCTTACTGATAAAATGATATGTTTGGAACATGGGTCAGGTGCTAGTTGAAGATGGACCCATTGGTTAATCGAGAGTGGATGACATTAAGTTTCCCGGACCCATATTTTATTTCTGGCATAAGAAGCTTTTTGAAGTTTGCTCAAGAACTCCTTCCTGGTAGAGAAACCATTCTTTGTCCATGCACCAGTTGTAGATGTGCACGTTTACCAATGTGTTACGACGATTTGGAAATACATCTAATGAAAAATGGATTCGACCCAACATATAGGGTTTGGAACGTGCATGGTGAGCATGCATCACCTAAGTATACTGAGCGTGCATCAAGTTCCCAACAATACCACAATGTCCCAAACTGAAACGAGGTTCACAATGCGGTCATTTAAGAACTCAGTGGTAATAACTTGGATGAAGTTATCCACGATGAGCCGAATGTGACCACTGAAACAGAAGGCGTCTCTAGAGATGATGAAACCAATGAGTTTGAAGCAAATCTACGGCACGCAATGACTGAGTTGTACCCTAGTTGCGACGATTTCACCGTGCTAACTTTCATTATACAACTTTTCAAGTTAAAGGTGAACCATGGATGGAGCGAAAAAAGCTTTACAGAGCTCCTTCAACTACGCCAGAAGGTGTTACCCTTCGGTAACAAGGTCCCAATTAATACCTACCAAGCAAAAAAAATCATTACAAAGTTGGGTCTTGATTATGTGAAGATTCATGCTTGTCCAAATGACTGTATCTTGTATTGGAGAGAGCATGAGAAGAAGACTAGTTGTCCAAACTGTAAAACTTCTAGGTACAAGACAGAAATCGACAATGAGAGAAAACGATGTGAAGTACCTGCTAAGGTATTAAGATATTTTCCATTAACACCAAGGCTACAAAGAATGTTCAGTGTGACATGGTTGGCGAAAGAGATGTCCTGGCACTCAACTAGGAAAAAGCAGCATGGAAAGATGGAGCATCCGGCTGACTCTATTACATGGAGGATTCTCGATAACAAGTATACTGATTTTTCAGCTGAGTCCTCGCAATGTTCGATTGGGTCTAGCCACGGATGGGTTTAACCCCTTTAGCACTTTAAGTACGTCATATAGTTCATGGCCTGTTATGTGTGTGACGTACAACCTTCCACCAAAGCTTTGTATGAAACCTCAATTTACTATACTGACATTGCTCATTGAGGGACCGCGACAACCAGGGAAGGATATTGACGTTTATTTACAGCCATTGATTGATGAACTGCAAGACTTGTGGCGGAAAGGGGCCACGACGTTCGATGCATACCATGGAAATAGATTCAACATGCGTGCCATTCTGCTCTGGACAATCCATGACTTTCCAGCATATGGTAATGTTTCTGGTTGTAGGACCAAGGGTAAGTATGGTTGTCCTATATGTGGTCCCAATACAGATTCCTTACGACTCTAGTATGGAAAGAAACATGTTTATATGGGTCATAGACGGTGGTTGCCACTATCAGACCCGGCTAGGGATGACACAAGTGCAGGAACGTTCAATAAGGTAAAGGATACAAGAGGGCAACCAATGCGTCTGACGGGGATTGAGGTCGAAAAAGAGACTGCGAACCTAGTTGTGAAGTGGGGAAAGGCTGGGAAGATGAATGTAAGGGGTCTAGGAGGACAAGAGCAAGCGGATGATGCTGAATCACCATGGTTCTTCAAGCGGTCCATATTATTTGGTTTGGAGTATTGGAAGGATATTCTGGTACGCCACAACCTTGATGTCATGCATGTTGAGAAAAATGTATGTGAAATCCTTCTCGCATTGATGTTGAACACGCCGGGCAAAACCAAGGATGATGCTAATACACGTAGGGACCTGAAACGGTTGGGAATTAAGAAGCGTCTATGGCTGAAAAAGACAAATGGCAAGGTGATCCAAAAACGAAGTCTAATCTGCCTTCGAAAAGAAGAGAAAAAGCTTTTCATCCAAACTTTGCGTGAACTGCATGTTCCGGTTGGGTTTAGTGGGAATTGGAAGACCATCGTAACGTAAGATTGCATGGATTTAAAGGGAATGAAGTCCCATGCTTACCATGTGTTGATGCAACATCTGTTTCCAGTTCTCATCCAGCATGCATTCAAGGATAGGAAGGTCATTCGTTCTGTAATTACAACCTTTTGTACCTTCTTCAATGCCTTGTGCTCGACAACCATAGATCTTCAAACGCTCCACACTCTCGAGAGGGGTATGGCTAGGACGTTATGTCAACTTGAGATGATATGCCCTCCATCAATATTTGTTGTGATGATGCATTTGCCGATCCACTTGGCTTACGAAGCTCGCATATGTGGTCCTGTCTACTACCGATGGATGTATCCATTCGAAAGGTATGGTATGAGTTTAGTATGAATAAATTGGTGAAACATCTAGAATTGCATTTATACATAATGTGTCATTATTTTTGTTAGGTTCATGAAGACATTCAAGGCCTATGTCCGCAACAAGACGCGACCCGAGGGTTGCATTGCAGAACAGTACATCAGGAGGAGACAATTATATACTGTAACCAATATAGAGGAAAACAGAGAACAATCTTATTGGAAAAATTGGAAAAATGGTTTGATGGAGTCATTCCAAGACAACAGAAGTTGAAAGATATTGTTGATGATGGCTCTAATAGTGATGATGTTGGTCCAGTAGGTTCGAGTCAAAGTGTCATCCTAGCGGGTATCGAATATGAACAGGCTCGCATCTGGGTATTAAAGAGTCATCCTAGCTACGATGTGTGGGAAGGGTATGTACAGTTAGCTCATATGTATATATCTTCCTTACTTTACACAAATTTTGATTTAGTAATAGTATTGAATAATGCACAGGAAGCACAAAGATTTCTTGCAGCGACGATATAGGAGGACTAATAGGGTGCTTAGCGAGGATGAATTCATACCTTGGTTGAAGAGGCAGCCAGAGTTCAACAAATCAAATGACAAAGACTTTAAAGATATAGTGAGAGGATCTCTGGCTTTTGCTATGGAGTACAATAAGTATTGTGTTAATGGTTTCCTCTTTGTCACTAAGGACTATGAGGAGAATAAAATGACCCAAAATAGTGGGGTTATGACAGAGGGTATGACCACCTTCCAAGCTAGTGCTAAGGATAGGAACACAGTGGATGAAAATCAACCTTATTATGAAGTCCTTCGTAGAATTATCCAACTAGAGTACCGATCAGGATACAAGCCCGTCCTATTTAAGTGTGATTGGGTGAAGGTGACGCATCATGATGTTTCTTTTGATGTCGATGCAAATCTGAGATTAGTAAACCTGTCTAGTCTTTACAGCTCAGACAAAGTGGGAGACGAGCCGTTCATTCTTGCGGAGCATGCCGTGCAGGTTTTTTACTCAAGAGATCTAAAAAATCCTGACTGGCACGTGGTCTTGGAGGTTCCAAAAAAGATTTTTGTCGAGGATGAGATTTGCCTTCTATCGGAACGATTGAAGGCTGTAACTAATGCCGATGCAGGACCTAATCTCACCTCATTAGCAATTGTTGATGAGTTGATATTCAATGAAATTGAAGACATAGATGTTGTTGTTGAAAAAGCAAAGAAAAGAAAGCGAACGAGGAGAATGTAACAAAGAAATAAATGATATTTGTAGTTTACATGTTTGTACTTTACAAAGAAATAAAGGAAATCTAAATAAGGTATGGAGAATATAGTGAATTGCTTGTACTTTACATGTTATGTAAATTGTTTCTTAACTCATAATGTTTTTTCTATTGGCCATGAAATAGGCACATGGATTCACAACCAGAGGCATTGGGTACGCACTTGCTTGGTAACACGGATGCGAGCAGTGCCACAGGTAATAAATTTGTTCTCTTTAATTAGCTATATATGTTGATTTCATCTTTCTTATATATTGGTGGTAATCAAAGATATGTGCTGTTAATATCAGATTTTGTAACAGGATCCTCCGGACGTTCGCCTTCTCTCCAATAGAGATTTCCTCCGCAAAACCTGAAAGAGGACAGACAGCAACTAAGGGTGGCTGGGGTCCAGCCGTTAGCCCTCCGATGCTAAAGTCAGGCCAAAGAAAGAAGAAGAGCAGCCAAGCAAAATGGGATCGAGATTGAGTATTGTATGTACCTTTCCCTCGATGGAGTCGTCCCTTTATATAGATCTGGAGCGGTTCAATCTGTTACGCAAGATATCGAGATCCCGCTGATCTCGTGTACGATACTGAGATCTTGCTGATTTCATGGGATAAGATCCTCATCTTTGGAGATGAGATCCAACCCAATGACTTATTTCTACAATCAAGTCCCTTTATGGACGATCCCTAACATATAAAGCGATGAGGCAAGGATATTATTGGCCCACTATGAAAGCAGATGCAATTGAATTTTCTAAAAAATGTGACAAGTGTCAACGATATTTACCTATACCTCATGTACCATCCGAGCGGATGACCCCAGTTGATAGCCCTTGGCCTTTTGCTCAGTGGGGGGTTGATATCATCGGGCCCTTACCCATGGAAAAGGGACAAAATAGGTTCGCGATCGTGGCAATTGATTATTTCACCAAATGGGCCGAGGCAGAACCATTAGCCAAGATTACTGAGAAACAAACTACTAAGTTTGTATGGAGAAATATTATATGCCGTTTCAGACTTCCTCACACTATAATTACCGATAACGGAACACAGTTCGACAACGCAGCTTTTGATGAATTTTGTGAAAAATGGAAGATACGTAATCTCCGCACTTCTCCATATCATCCTCAGGCAAATGAGCAGGTCGAGGCAGTGAATAAGATCATCAAGCACCATTTAAAGACCAAGCTAGGGGAGTGTAAAGGGGTGTGGCCAGAACTTCTGCCGGAAGTATTATGGGCGTATAGAACCACGGCTTGTACATCAACAGGAGAAACCCCTTTCTCCTTAGCTTTTGGTGTCGACGCAGTGGTACCAGTGGAAATTCAAGTGCCCTCATATCGGATCGAGCAGTATGACCCCGCGAGTAATCAGGAAAACCTCCGGCTTCATCTCGATCTCTTGGAGGAGCGAAGAAATGCTTCCCAAGTACGAGTGGCAGCATATCAACAACGTATTGCTCGTTATTGAAATGCTAGGGTTCGGCCTAGATCCTTCCAGCCCAGAGATTTGGTCCTGAGGCAAAAACTTGGAGTTCCCGCTCGTTCGCTGGATCCAAATTGGGAAGGCCCATATCGGGTTATTAGGATTGTACGACCCGGTACTTATTATCTTGAAGACATGCAAGGGAAGCCCGTACGTCGCCCTTGGCACGTGGAGCATTTGCTACGATACTACCCCTAGATTTGATGTAGTTCATAGACAATTTTTTATGAATAAAGTGAAAGACATCTTTTGGTCGATACTCCATTAACTTGGATCTGAATAGCCCCGAAGAGGATGCATACAATCCCTTGGCCAATCGCCTACCTTTGGTAGGGTTAAATTCACCTAGGATGGTTGCATTTTCATTTTATGGATGACCTTCATACCCTTGGTAAATTTGGAGGTAAACTTGAAGTCTCAATCGATAGATCAGTCTATCTCCACGAGGGTTTGGTCGCTACGACCCCCCGGATTGAGCACATTCTCTCAATCGATAGACCAGTCTATCTCCACGAGGGTTTGGTCGCTACGACCCCCCGGATTGAGCACATTCTCTCAATCGATAGATAAGTCTATCTCCACGAGGGCATGGTCGCTACGACCCCCCGGGTTGAGCATAACTCAACTCAACGAGAAGGCATTCAGTGCACGAAAAGAAAGTAAACAAGAACGAGAAGGCATTCATTGCATGAAAGGGAAAGAGTAAACAATAACAACACTTCCAAAAAATATCTTTTCATTGATGATAAAATGTTTACACAATATCTGCTCGCGAGTACAAAGAGAGGAAAGAGAAAATCAATCTCTTGGAGGAGGAGCTGTGCTCTCGACTTCAGGGCCCATTTCTGGAGCCCCTCCAGCCTGCATGGCTTCAGTCACCTCGTTCTCAGCAGCAGCTTGCTCTTCGGCAGCTATGATGGTCGCGACTCGACCAAATTCCCCCATATCGAAGGATGGGATCATTCGTTGCACTACTCTTAGTGCAAAGTCGCGACCAGCATCATATGACTCATACCTTTCGTCGTCATATAGCTGCGAAGTCTGGAACTCAGAAATTGCCTGAGGACCTTCCTCCGAGAGCATTTTTACAAGGGTGACTTTCTCCTCGTCCCAGTGGATCGAGTCATCCTTGAGCTGTGCAAGAGCGGAGCGCTCCTTGGTCAGGTTGTCGTAGGCCTCCTTGAGCTGCAACCTGGCCTTCGCAAACTGCTCCTCCAACGAGATCTTGTCTTGGCGGAAGATCTCCCTCTCTCTCTCAGCCTTCTCCTTCAAACCCGTGAGCTTCACGAAGTCTGAGTCCAAGGCCTGATACCTGTCGGTCAGGACTTGGATTTTCTCGATGAGGATCTTCTTCTCCTTATCTCTCTTCGCGCCTCATCTCTCTTCGCGATCACCGCCTCACGGGCCTTGAGCAGCTGATCTCTTCCTTGAACTGCCTTCTCCAAGGCAGTCCTCTTCCCCTCAGCTTCATCTATCGTGCGACGGGCGACAATGATATCACGCCTCGTTCGTAGGATAAGATCTAAGCCCTGCAAAAGAGATGAAAAATATGAGAAAGTATTCTGGAATGTAATAACAGATTAAAGCAGGTCTTGACAAGGTCTTACCTGAACCATCCTCATCCCCGCTTCGAGGAGATGGTTCTCATGGCTTAGCTCGAGAAGAGAGCCGAAGGCATGAGGAGGGACGTTCTCAAATAAAAATTTGCATACTGGATGGAGGTGGCGGGGAATAGAATATGTCCCGCTCCCTGACGGTTGGGCAACGACCAACCCAGCCGTCTCGGGAGGGGGAGGCATTGACTCGAGAGCAGATCCCTGCTCGGCAGCAGGGATCAGTTCGCGAGCAGGAGCCGGCTCTTGAGGCTCCATCTGCTCTCGAGCCTCTCCAGCTGGGGGGCAGCCGGACCCCGCCCCATCCGGGGAATTGTCAGCGATGTTAATCACTGGCGGTCCAGGTGCGACCACCAGTGAGGGAATAGTGGGCCCAGCCGGGGCCCCCGCCATGCTCGCGGGAGGGGCAGGCTGATCGCTACCCGTGCGGATGGATGATTAAGATGGTTCGGCAAGTGTTCTCTTCTGCCTCTTGGAGCTCGTGCCCTTCAGTCGGAGCAGCAGACCCCTCTTCTCTTCGGCCTTCATCATCTCAACCTCTCTACTGGATATTAGGCCCGCTGCTGCAAGTCGCGAAGGAGATAAGCAAGCCTCGATATGCCTATCTCCAATAGGCACCTTGTACACCTTGACAATCTTCTCGTTGATTCCTCCCTTCAGATTTGGTTTTCTCAAGGCCGGGATACCTGCGAGCACAAACAGAGGTCAAAGAATGAAGTAAAAACTCTAAAATCCTAACTGGAGAAAACTACACAATGTGGGATTGTGCCTACCTTCGCAGAAAAAAATGGGTAACCCCTGGACCTCTGGAGGAAGCAGACTCCCAGTTCCCGGAAGCGTAGAACCACCGTTTCTCCAGCCGGGATAGGTTCGAGGAGGGTTTCCCCAGCACGAAGTTATCTCAGGTGCCAGTAACACAAATAATACCAACCTTCGCTGGAGGGAGCCTTTTTCAGACGGAACATACTGGAGGAACTCCTCCGCCGTGAGCTCCCCGTTGCCGACCTGAGCCTAGAGGGCAAAGGAGCCCAGAACTACCCTCCATCCGTTCACGATGAGTTGCCCGGGGGCAATCTTGTAACACCGGAGAACATCGCGTATGAAAGGATGGAGGGGGAGGCGTACCCCCAGGATGAGCTAGGTACTCGTAAAAAGCTACACATCCTGGGGGGGGGGGGGGGGGGGGGGGGGGGGGGGGAGTCTAGTGTCTCTCCATCTCCGGGCAAACGGAGAGCGACTGAGTCGGGGATCAGGTATCTCTCCCGTAACTCAGTCAGCCGGTCCTTCGATAGAACAGAAGGATATCCGGCTGCTGTATATCTCCCTGCCGGAACCCTCGCACTGCTAGAAGCAGAGGATTCCGGGGTGGCATCTCCTAGAGGAACGGTGGTCTCGTCAGAGTTCCCAGCCATGGAGTTTTTAAGAAGATTATGAAAAAGAAGAGAACCGAAGCCTATACCCAGAAAAGAAAGAAGGGAAAAGAAGGAGCGCCGGAGGAAGGAGACTGAGAAAAGATTGACTGCAGAAAAATTCCTTTCGAAGAGCTTCTGTAGAAAACCAGAGAAATGGCGGACTCCATATATTTATAGGCAATCATTCCGCTGCATCTGATGGCACGTGGCAGTCCTTCCTTCGGCGCAGCACTCGAGCGGGCACGCCCATTAACTCCTCAAACACGTGGCGAGCGCCCCTTCATTTTCTGTCTACGGAAAGGCTGCGGAAAGCTGGCGCTCATTAATTCCAGCCCATCATGTGAGGTTCCATTCTCGATGAAGGCATCGGGCGGTTACGTGTGATAGTGAGCTAAGTCCTTCCCTTAAAAATTCTTGGCGGCAAGGACTTGGGGGGCATCTGTTATAGACAAAATAATGGAGACCAGCTCAGCTATTAAAGATTGTATACGGACGCCCATTCGACTCGCGAGATCATCTGATCGAGAGTCGCAGATTGAGAAAGTACGGAAGTAACTCTTGAGATCATCTGATCGAGAGTCGCAGATCGGGTAAGTGCGGGATGCTCATCCGACTCTCGAGATCATATGCTTGAGAGTCGTAGGATGGATAAATACGGAGCACCTATTCGCAAGGCTTCGATCTCCCCTAGCCGATGGTCAGATAAAGCGAAGCAAAGATTCCCTTCTTGAACAGCGAGCAGACCTTCTCACAAGTCGTTGGAAGGTATTACGTCAGAGTGAGCAAGCACTTGGACTCGCGACCATGTTCCAACTTGCGAACAGTTTTTTTGCGGTTACACCTCTTAACCTTCAGTACCAGCACCCGATTCCCGTCGAGCAGCTTGTCCAATCCCTCTGCGATGCCAGGCAGGGCTACACCCAGTTCGGTGGTTTCCGTCTCATCGGCGTCTCCTTCCTTTTCGGTGGTTATGACTCCAACTACGGTTTCCAGCTCTACATGAGCGATCAGCGCTATTACTACGCCTATCGGCAGCCCGTATAGGTCGGTTTTTTGGGCTTATCTTCTCGAGTGGTTCCGGATCTCAAGGGATTGCCATCAAGGGACTTGATTGCAGAAATAAGTCATTGGGTTGGATCTCGTCTCCAAAGATGAGGATCTTATCATCCTTTATCTCAGAGACGGACATTTACCAGAGGACAAGAAAGCTGCAAGGCAAATTCGTCTCCGGGCTGCCAGGTATACTTTACAAGACGGAATATTATTGCACAAAAGCTTTTCCTTGTCTTATTTAAGGTGTCTTCATCCAGAAGAAGCACTTCGTGTTCTAGATGAAGTACACCAGGGGGCATGTGGTAACCATCCCAGGGGACGATCCCTAGCATATAAAGCGATGAGGCAACTTAGGGTTTTGAAGATGCTCGATGGGGATCGAGAAAAATTCAATTGCATCTGCTTTCATCGTGGGCCAATAATATCCTTGCCTCATCACTTTATATGCTAGGGATCATCCCCTGGGATGGTTACCACATGCCCCCTGGTGTACTTCATCTAGAACACGAAGTGCTTCTTCTGGATGAAGACACCTTAAATAAGGCAAGGAAAAGCTTTTGTGGAATAATATTCCATCTTGTAAAGTATACCTGGCAGCCCGGAGATGAATTTTCCTTGCAGCTTTCTTGTCCTCTGGTAAATGTCCGTCTCTGAGATAAAGGATGATAAGATCCTCATCTTTGGAGACGAGATCCAACCTAATGACTTATTTCTGCAATCAAGTCCCTTGATGGCAATCCCTTGAGATCCGGAACCACTCGAGAAGATAAGCCCAAAAACCGACCTACACGGGCTGCCGATAGGCGTAGTAATAGCGTTGATCGCTCATGTAGAGCTGGAAACCGTAGTTGGAGTCATAACCACCGAAAAGGAAGGAGACGCCGATGAAGACGGAAACCACCGAACTGGGTGTAGCCCTGCCTGGCATCGCAGAGGGATTGGACAAGCTGCTCGACGGGAATCGGGTGCTGGTACTGAAGGTTAAGAGGTGTAACCGCAAAAAACTGTTCGCAAGTTGGAACATGGTCGTGAGTCCAAGTGCTTGCTCACTCTGACGTAATACCTTCCAACGACTTGTGAGAAGTCTGCTCGCTGTTCAAGAAGGGAATCTTTGCTTCGCTTTATCTGACCATCGGCTAGGGGAGCTCGAAGCCTTGCGAATAGGTGCTCCGTATTTATCCATCCTACGACTCTCGAGCATATGATCTCGAGAGTCGGATGAGCATCCCGCACTTACCCGATCTGCGACTCTCGATCAGATGATCTCAAGAGTTACTTCCGTACTTTCCCAATCTGCAACTCTCGATCAGATGATCTCGCGAGTCAAATGGGCGTCCGTATACAATCTTTAATAGCTGAGCTGGTCTCCATTATTTTGTCTATAACATGTGCATATACCTATTATTCTTTTTATGCAGTTGTGCCATCTTCTTCTTCATCCAGAAGAGAGGCCCTACAAGGGGTGCTTCTCTAGATGTGCAACAAGATAGAAAAAAAGTTCTAAAGACAAACGAATTCGGGCAACCGAATGAGTTCTCTCTCCCAATCATAGAGACTTTGCAACACAAATCGGTGTCCTCACCCGTGCTCATATCCCGATCATATACCAGGACTTTCGCCAAGTGCCTCGTATAGATATTCAGACAGTCACAGATGCATTGTCACGACTTTATGAGTTTGACGGTCAAAGTTGGGATGCGAGTCTTATATATGTAACACG
This sequence comes from Liriodendron chinense, assembly GCA_003013855.2. Classification (NCBI taxonomy): domain Eukaryota; kingdom Viridiplantae; phylum Streptophyta; class Magnoliopsida; order Magnoliales; family Magnoliaceae; genus Liriodendron; species Liriodendron chinense. The sequence continues at coordinate 2,657,345 of ML058466.1, read as the reverse complement.
CCGCATCAATGAAACATGGAGAAATTATAAAAAAAGGTTGACTGCAAAATATATTAAAAACAATGATCTTGTGGTTGTGAGAGACAGTCCAGCCCACCCCCCCCCGGTGTCCCTATGGAGGATTGGAGGGTCTTTGTGGATCAACACAACACTGAGCAATTCAAGAATGCAAGCGCAAGGAATAAAGTCAATCGGGCCAAGCTAAAAGGACCTGCCTGTCTTGGGCGGTGCAGCATGGCTGTTACTCGCCATCAAATGGTAAGAATAAGTATCCCAATTTAAAATTAAACATTATTTTGAATTATTAGTCATCTAACTCTATGAATAATGCATGTTTGAACAACATGTAATGTGGCAAAGGCAATGGAGAGGAATCTTACATCTGATGTAGAGGTAGGTAGAGGTGATGTCTACTTAAGATCCCATACGAGGAAGGACAAAGTTGTCCAGTTTCCTGATCTCGCTGTAAGTTCACCCCTCATATCACTTATCGTTGCCCTTCTGAAATGCCATTCTATAACTTTGAATTGTTAAGCACCATTTGTTTTTTGTCACAGGAAAAGCTAAGCGAGCTTTATAGTACCAATCCTACTTCTAGACGAGCGGCATTGATGATGCCCTCACACAGGTACTAACACAGTTAAAAAATTACTTGAGTTTCATACTAATTATGCATTACCTAATAGCCTAAGTTTGTAATGTTTTATAGTTGGTTGGTCCTGACATTAGAGGGCGAATAAGGGGTCTAGGTTGCTCCGTAAGCAAGACTGGATTGAAGAAGTCAGCCCCTATCCGTTCAAAAGTGGAGACAGTGACAAAAGAAAAAGAGAGTCTATCGCAGGAGATAGTAGAGATAAAGAAAACATTGGTTGAATTTAAGGCATGGATGATTCTGCAGCAAGATAAGCAACAAGAGGCTCAGTTTGATAAAAACCCTACAACACCACCAACCGCTCGATCCACTCAGGCATCATCGGTATGAAAGTTTAAATTTGATACTGTATTGAGCTTACAATTGTATTATAAACACTAATAATAACTATGTCATTTTATATGTGTACATGTAGCCGGATTTGATATATATCAGTAAGAGATGCGACTTGCTTGGTTGGGGAAAACGTGGTGTAGTTGCTTGTGGTCAAGTACACGAAGTTGATCCGAATGCAGTTGATCCGAATGCAGTTGTCCATAACCATAAGTTGGAGGAAGGAGCTTTTGTTGTTATCCTGACTGAGATTATACAACCTAATGCTCCTTTGTGGATCGAAGATGGGTTCGCAACTACACTTGGAGAGGCCAGTCCGGGATCATTTGTGTAATGGGGGAAGGACTCTTTGATATTTCAGTAATTTGAATTAATTTTGTGCTCTAACAATTTAAGTTACTTTTGAACTAATTTGGTACTCTATAGTTGAAGATGTTTTTCGTATGCATGTTTTTTTCTATATATGTTTGTTTTTTTCTAATTTTGAACTAATTTGGTACTTTATAGTTTTAGGCTCCATTTGATTTAAATCAAATGGAGCTTAAGCCCTTTTTTAACTCCGCCAATGCAAATCTCCTTGCATTGCCAGTCCCAAGCCCGGATAAAGGAGGAGGGAGAAGGAGCTATGTATGGGTATGGTTTCTATTCCTATGTTACTTTTTTATAGATTGCAAGTAAGATAATATTTCTTCTTTCTACAGTTTTCATGATGATTTGTATTTTTGTTACAAGGTTTTTGGAGAATATATGTGTGTAGGACTGCTTCAATCAGTTCTAATATCAGTTTCTATACAAAACGAGGTAAATTCTCATTACAAGTTTCAAAATACGAGTTGTTATTATTTTCTTCTATTTTGATTTTCTTCTATGTTACTTTGCCTATTTATAAATTAACTAGAACCTGCACCTCAATGAGTATCTGATGCCAAGTATTACAGGTAGAGTTTGATGCAAATGGAAAATGTCCCCAGATTGGTTGTTTGTGATCAGCATGGCTTCTTGGGTTTGCCCTGAGGATAGCTCAAATTTCAGGTTTGGGCAGTTTTCAACCCATCCAATAGGATGGCCCCACTGTTTAATTAATTCTCAGCAATCTTATATATTTTAACTTGAATTTTTTGTTAAGACACCATTTTGTGTATGTAGCAGGGAGTTTCCCTTTTATTGGCAATAGGATGGGTAATATTGAACTATCTGAAGCAAGCGTTCTTTATTGTGCTGCTCTTGCCATGGGTCATAATCAGGTATGATTTGAAGTCATCACCATTTTCAATTCTTCATTTGGGCCATTTGAGCAGATTTGGAATGCCAACAATGCAGGTGAATTCTGCCCAATCACCATCTGATTTTGTTGGTGCTTTGTGGAAGAATTCCCAAATAGTAGACGTTCGACACTATCTGTTTGGGGCCAGACCTGTCCATGAATTGGACAACATTTGGGGTCAAAACGATCCCCTTTTTGGGAACCCAAAGCTGTCCGAAAATGGACAGTGTGTGGGAACACAAAAATGTGCAATATGTGGGTCTAATTCTGGCCAAATTTTGGACAGTGTGTGGGATCTGTCTTTATGGCCACCGGTTGGGCCATCTTTGACCCTCAAATCAGCCTAGCTATACCATGTTTTGGGCCCACAAAACTGTCTAAGTTGGGCCACGTTTCGAGCACACCAATCTGCCTGATTTGGACAACGAATTGCACTCAATTTTACTCATTTTGAACAGTGAGATTTGGTCTCAAAACTGTCTATAGTGGTCAGCGTTAGAGGGTCTCAAATTTGGTCAAGTATTGGTATTTTAATATATAGATGTTAGAAGAACCAGAGGGCCTTCCTGTCAATGTTAGATTTGCTGAGGACAAAAAGCATGGCTTCCTTCTTTAGTGCTTTCGAAACACCATTGGTCAGCGTTAGAGGGTCTCCGGAAGCTTTAAAGGCGAAGGTGGCTGAAGCAGCAGCAGCAGCTAGGGTGACAGGCATGCTTCTGGAGATGGACCAGACTGAGGTGCTGCACCTGTTGACGTCTCCGGAAGCTTTAAAGGCGAAGGTGGCAGCAGCAGCAGCAGCAGTAGCAGGTGGCTGAACCCCAACTGATCAACTATCGGCACTTTCTCTGAATGACATGCTCGTTTCCTGAGGCAGGTTAGTTCTGTTTTCTTCATCCATCTGTGTGTGGGTTGAGGAGTTTTTATGCAGTAGACCTGTTTGGAGCATTATCGTTGAATAAACATACAATTTTAGGAGTGACATTGATTTGAGACATGGTAGAAGCTAAGCGAGCCTTTCAATTACCCGTCCAAAATTGTATCCTTCAAAAGGATGGTAAAAATCTACTAAGTGGCCAGATTCAAATGCAGGTAGGTAATGCATCTGTTGGACGGACAGTATCCTTCACCTGATGGTGCCATTGGTTGTTGAACAGTGAATTGAAAGGCTCATCATTGACCGACCCTCTCATTTCCTTTAATCATGATCAGTCAATCTTCAATTAAATTTTCCATGAAAAATTTCAATTTGTCAAGCAAAAGATTCGGGAACAATGAGGGAAATAGCTTGTTCTTTCTCACAATTTCTCGTAAGCATTGTTTTGTAGAAAGCATCTTTTCCTCCATAATAGAGGCATTGCTTGTATTCATGCTTGTATATATGCATGAGCAACCATGTATGCATGCATGTAAAATGGACAGATGTGTGGTGCATGCAGACTTGCATGTTGAAGTATGATAGTGTCCATGGGCAATGGAAGCATCAAGACCCTTCTCTTTGGTGAGAAAACAGAATATGAACATGGCGCTGATTTTTCTTTGGCTTCCATTGTCTTGTTGTTGTGTGTTTTGTTTGGAGTTGGTTGGGGTCCTTTCCTATGGAGCCTGTTACTTTGTTTATATGGAAATTAGTGATGATTGGAGGGTAAAAGTGGTGGCGAAATTCAATGGATACATGTTGGCATGCTGGGAATTGGTTGCCAATGGTTTTCCTTGCAAATATGTATGGGCTCGTTTACTATGCATATGCCAAATTGGCATATCATGATGGTTATCACTGTTTGTTCAGGTTTGTTATTTGTTTGTTCACTTTAGGGATTCATTTGTTTGCATTGGTGATTATTCCCATTCTAGTCATTGTGCCTATGCATCTATGAAATAGGACAGTGGCAAATTGAAGACTACAAGACAACACAACTGATTGATACAACTGTCTCCGAAAAAAATGACAAACAGAGGTCAAGAAAAGGAAAGGAAAAGAAAGCCCAAATGGGTACAAATATGGTAGTGGATCTGGTGCTTTTGATTGCCAACCTGCTTTTAATTAATTCTCAGTAGTCCTTTTTATTTTAACTTGAATTTTTTGTTAAGACACCATTTTTTGTATGTAGCAGGGAGTTTCCCTTTGATTGGCAATAGGAAGCGTAATATTGAACCATCTGAAGCAAGCATTGATCTTTATTGTGCTGCTCCTGCCATGGGTCATAATCAGGTATGATTTGAAGTCATCACCATTTTCAATTTTTCAAATGGTGTTGAACTGGAAATGCAAGACACAAGCACCTCACATCTGCCAATGGGACACATGCGGGGGCCTGAGATGTTCATCGGGCACAGTTACTTCAATGCATAGATTAGGTGAGCAACACATGAACATTGAACATCGAACATAGACCCTTGCTTGTCATTTTTTTTCTAACTGCATTTCTTTCTAGTCCACTTAATTAATGAACCCGTTGGATTTTCTAGCTAAGGACACTCACCATGGGGATCTATGGACAGCCCAGGTCTTGAATGTGCCATGTCAATACATGCAGTGCATTTGTGTTTTGTAATTGAAAATGGGCAATCTGGATTCAGCATTTGTGTGTGGGTCATGCAGTGCATTCGTGAGTGGTTTGTGCAGTGATCTGGGGCTTTCATGTGACACCCCCTTTATAGATGGGGCATCACCTTGAAATTGTGATGATTGCATAATGCTAACCATTTGATTTGTGGATGTTGTTTTTTCATTTTACCCAATGAATGTGGACCATTTTTCACTTTTGTTGTAGCAATCTGTAGTGAGTTACTGATCTGATCATTAAATAGGAATTAGGATGGAATTTTTCTGATTTCTATGGTTTCACCTATCCATGGTACACTTTTTTCTGGTCTTTTTTTTTCTTCTTCTATTTCATCATTATGTATTAGAGATTGTGGCGTCCACCAAACAACCTGTTAGAGGTTCTTGAACTTGCTCAGCTTATTATATATCTTTCTTGATGTTTTTTTTTTTTTTTTTTTTTTGTTTGGTGTTCTACGTCTTGAATTGAAACTAAAGTATTTGAAAGTGACAATCAAACAGGGCATTAGACTGTTCAAAATAGGGCTTAAAGTGACAATCATGGCCTATTTATGTGGTGCTGATTTCAGATATGAAATTAGCTTTAATCTGGATTGTTGGAAACCGTATACCACATTGAACAATTAAAGCCTGCCTGATCTATGATTCACATTAATTCTATTAACTGATCTTTGTTCTGCATGGCTTATCTTGTAGCCTACCTTCACATTTTTAAGAATTATATCCATCAGTTTGTCATGTTCATTAAATTGGTGGAATGCAATTCTTCTTATTGTTTGTGTTGTTGATGAAGACATGGATACCTTCTATGCAGGTGGTTTGCTGGATAGAGTGGACAGCTATATGTTCAAGGGTGCACTTGCATATGCTCATGTCAAAAGCATGTTATGACTTTCTAGAGTTTGAATTACAAAGTTGGGTAGACACTAATGGAAAATACAAAGTAAACTTTCTGTTTTTCCCTTTTCTGGTATCAGAGGCAAAGGATGGCTTTACAAACACCCACACAAGAACTTAGTAATTTTGTATTTAGAGTAAGGAAGTTGCCCTCAAATGGCAGTCGCATTCCTTTCAAGTCCAACTTTAAAGTGACGTGATTGTGGTTTTGAAGCCGAGTCCTTCAATATGAATGCTATATTATGATCATTTCATCTAGTTATTACAGTTGGACTCAACAGTTTCATCCAAATGCAAATTGATATTCAAGAATCTAAATTATTTACTTTGTTTGCAGGAAGGCATGTTAACGATTCCGCACATCCATCCTTCCATTACTCTGTTGTGAGCATGTACTTCTATTTTTTTTCTTTTCGATTTGAGTGATTGAATCAGTTTGAAAAACTGACATTTTTCTATTGATCGTTCCATAATTGTGTGATATTGGTTGTTCTTGAAACTCTTCATGAAGTGATCGATGGATCAAGATTCTACTTGCAGATCATGCATCTACTTAAAATTTTGTAAGTAACTTCCTTTTTACTCACCCATTTCTTTGTCATTGTTTGTGTGTTCTCACTCGGAGTGGAAGGAATTTGATTAAGTCTGCAAGAGCTGGTTTTCACGCCTTGTGGGGCTACAACTAAAATCAAAGTGTTATTATTTCCACTCCATGCTGGAGATATTTTTCACATTGGAAAGGACTTATTGGTTATGCTGTGCTGTTTAAATGCACATCTACAAGCATGTATGAAGCATTTTGCAACCACGCCAGAAGTTCAAGGACTAGTCATGCATCTATTGTATTTCTCCACATTGTTTGTGTTAAATGGGAGCATATAGTTTTTCTGTACCTACCATGCAAATGCTCTTTTTTTCTTTGCCTAATAGCCTCTTTAGAAAGGTCTGAGATCCAATCCATCCATCAGAATGACACCACTATATTGACGTCCTAGCCCAAGAATCAGGTTGACCCATTGGTCAGTTGGCGCACAGTTTGCAAAATAAATGGACAGCTTGGAAGGCTTCACTGAAGTTTCCAACCCATTCACCTGTCTTCGCTGAAACTGTGATGTACTTTTGAAACAAAACCTTACTGCTTTGATATGCATCAGTGGGATAGGTGTTCATTAAAAAATATGCTTGTTTCAGATTTGTTGCATGATCGTATCTCAAGGGTTGGTTAACTTCCACGTTGACATCATTTTTTGTAGGTTGTTGCCTCTTTCTCGTGTCCCTCTAAACACATAACAAAAGATAATGGCTGAACAAAATGCTAGTTCCCAAATGCTGCCAGCACTGAACTTCTTGTACAAGATAGTAAGTACTAACTTTTTTTTTATATTTTGTTTTGTTGGTTATAAGGAGAGATGAATTGAGGTAAATGGAATGATCTCTCTCTCTCTCTCTCTCTCTCTCTCTCTCTCTCTCTCTCTCTCTCTTAGGAGTATTTGATTGATTTTGCAATTCATTGAAGAAGAAAGAAGAATTTTGAGTTTTTCTTGTCCTATAGTGCTTTGGTTGTTGGAAAATAGAGGAGAAGTAATTGGAGATTCATGCACTATATGTAGCATCTCTTTCTATTGTTCTTTAATCGTGGATCTCTCTTGCAGTTCGTGCCATTGTGTTTGGATTTCAAAAGCAAGTATTCTTTCTTAAGCTCAAGGTAAGATTCAAGATGGTTTATAAATGTGATTGTGGCTATTATAGTTGTATGTTACATTTGGATGTATAAGTGATTGCAATTAAGTTTTCATGAAATGAATATCCAAAATTGGTTCAATTCCACTTTATTCAAAGTGAATAGTCACTCCCAAAATTTGAGCTATTCTTTTTTATGTTTCTTCAAGAGAGTCTTTTCTTACATTACCCTATGGAATGACCATAGATCCAGATCATGCCAAGTTTAATTTTGTTCTTGTTTTTGAAAATTTGACTGTATATGGATTCTAGTTGAAGAAAGCCATTGAACGCTTTTCAATTTTGATTTGTCCTAGAAGATTATTACTAGACCAGGTATGTTTATCCTTAGTTTTGCCATTTTCAGCTGGTAGATGTGTGATTCACCTTCACTTCCCACACTTTTTTTCACCAAACCTTGTTAAAGAATTATATAGTGATTGTGTAGTGAGAAAGTGAGAAGTTTGATATGGTTGTCAAATAATAATTTCTCAATGGTTGTTGTGCGAGAATTAAGCTCTTGAAGATTGATGGAGCATTCTAGTACTCATTTGTTTTAGGCAGTTTATTCTCTTTCAAGAATCATTTAACTTACTTCTTCCAAGTACTCACATCTAATCCTATGTTTTTAAATGTCTTTTTTTTTTTTTTTTTTATGTAGATAGCATTTTGTCTACTTTTGGATTAATATTTGGTTCTAATTGGCAGTTGGCAATCCATTGAGAAGTCGATGATCTTTTGTAGGAAGTTGCAAACTCTTATCACTTCAGGGTGCTGGCTTTAACACTTTCTTTATGGGCTTGCTTCAAAACTCACTCAATCGGCAAGTAACAAATGCAAGCTATGTGGCCTGTGGTCTGTGCTTATGAAGTTGCCTTAGATGCTTTAGGCTATAATTGTCTTGACAATTGGAAAAAGAAGCTGAGAACTGTCTTGCTAAAAAATGATTTGGTATAAAAGATGTTTTAGGCTATAGTTACCATTTGCATCCACTGCATCATCTTCCTCAAAAGCTTGTTATGATCTTCCCCTACCATCCTAGCACTCCTTAGGCTTTGAATTGTTTGAACATGCTTCAGTATCGACCAATTCCATGCTTTGATGCTAGTAATTTGATTTACTCCAATCGGCTTGAATCAGATCTAGTAAGTTAGAATTTGATTAAGATCAGCTGGAATGTGATTAAATTAGTTGAGAACTATTTAGACCAACTGTAATTCGGTTAAAACACCTATTTGAAACAAAGTTCAAATTTCAAGCCATATTACATCTAATTCAACATTTCCTAAGACCATTTAAATTTTATGTAGGAAAATCTGTCGCTAAGCATTGTTGAGGCGAAAGAATGTTTTACATCAAAAGAGGTACTTATCTTTCTTTATTTGTAATTTTCAATGCTTGCTATAGACTCTTTTAAGTTTGTAGCATATTTATCAAATTTATTTGTAAACTTCAATGACTAGGATGATGGAAATTACTTGTACCTCCTGTAGCCATGTGAGGCTCACACCAATTTGATGAATGACTTTGAGGCTTTGCCCCCCTCTTTTGGTAGTGGAATCATATTGCAAAAGAAGATGAGAACAAAAGGCATTAAGATATAATGCGCTCATGGTTGTTTATGTGATGCAGGAAACAATTCTTCTTCCAAGGCAGCAACTCGGTTCTTTATCAGAGAAAGACTCCAACTGTCCAGAACATATCACGAGCAATGAGGTTTCTATGCTCAGATAGTTTTGCAGAGGGTTGTAGAGAAAATGGTGGGCAGACAGAGGGCCTTGGTTCATCAAAAAGGAACTTATATGGAACTCAAGAGTCTTAGCTTCTTTGTGAATTTTTCTTCCTTGTAATGAGAACTCTTCATTGTATTTATATTGACTGAATTGGGGATGTATTAGGAACGAGTCTTCTCACATTTATATTGACTGAACTAGGGATGTATTTTGAGTTTCCCTTTAAAAAAAATTCATGACTTATAATGAATGTTGGATTGAATTTCCCTTTACCTCATTTTTTTTTTGTAGGATCTTTATTTGTTTTAGCTCGAGATGGGTTGAACTATCAGGGCATGTGCCAAAAACGGCTAGATATAGCAATAAAAAAAAATTAAAGACACTAGCTACGGATATAGTCCGCAGCCCTCAAAATTAGTTCGTAAGAAAATGCTACGGATCGGCTTTCTATAGCTACGGCTATTATTCGTAGCCGAATAAATATAGCTACGGACTATACTATATTCGTAGCTATATCTTAAAAGGCTATGGCTACAGCATCAATAGCTACGGACCGGATTCGGGCCTGCTACGGATTATATCCGTAACTTTAGATATATTGCTACGGATATAATCCGTAGCCTTTGCCCCTTTTTTGTAGTGTTAGTCTTAGCATGTGCATTTATTTTCAATGTTTGAACATGTGCTTCTATTTTAACATTTTTCTATTAGGTTGAACAATTGCGCAAGGCAAATAATGAGCATGTCTCAGAAGACCTTAGGTGGCTAGCTCGGGGTCCTAATATGGCAAGAAGATATAAGGGTTTTATAATAAACGGCTTTAAGTTTCACACTAAAGATCAAGAGAAGAAAAGAAAAACTCAACATAGTGGAGTTGTGGTGACTGCAAAGACATCTAGCTTTTCAAGTGTCAATGATAGAAACCCTATTGCAGGAGATGTAACTTATTATGGTGTCTTGACGGAGATCATTGAGCTGGAATATTGTGGTGGTCAAAAGGTTGTATTATTTAGGTGTGATTGGATTGATGTTCTATCTCATGGCAGGGGTGTCAAGAAGGATAAGTTTGTATTCACCCTTGTGAATTTGAAACGATTATGTGATACTGGTCAACAATTGTTTGATGAACCATTTGTGTTCGCATCTCAAGCTGAGCAAGTGTTCTATGTGTAAGACCTTGTCGAGAAGGATTGGCATGTTGTGGTGAGAACGAAACCTAGGGACTTGTTTGAGATGCATGGGGAAGAGTCTACAGATGATGTTGACACATACTTGGGGAGCTCGCCATGCGATGATAAAAATTTGGAGGACCCGAGTGATGACACTGTTAGTTGGGAAAGGATAGATGTAGATGGTACAATAATTACCACACCTTTACCACCCACCCAGACGATGGCAGAGGACCAAACAGATGATATTGAATTTTTTTATCCCGATGGAAATGACAATATGTACAATAATTGATTTTTTATGAACTATATTGTCTTGATGTATGAAAAAGAAATTCAAATGTCTTTTTTCTTGTGGTTTTGTTATTATTTTTTTTAGTGGGCCTTTATGTCTTTTCAACAAGCAACTATCCACAAATCAAGTTGGTCATCTTATGGATCTCCGTTTAGATATATCAATAACAAAAATGAGAAATATTTGATTATTATATTTTCGTATTGTTGGACATATACAGGTGTTAGACATGAGGCGCACTGGACGTAAGGCTAGGCGACCGGTAGGCCCTATGACTGGTAGCACGAGTCAATCTCGGTTGCCCCAGACTATAGCCGGTCCCTCCCAGCCTCAGCTTCCCCAGGCTATAGCTGATCCCTCCCAGCCTCAGCTACCCCAGGCTACAGCTGGCCCCTCCCAGCCTCAGTTATCTCAGGCTACTGTTGGTCCTTCCCAGCCTCAAGCTTCTAGTGGTATGCTATGCATTGGTTATAATATCCTTGGTAATTTTGTGTGTTTTATGCTATGCAATGGTATGTTATGAGTTTGTACGTATATTATTGTTGTGGCATTTTTCAATGGATTCGATGTCCTCGAATAGAAAGACTCGAGGCTACACACGATGCCTTGAAGTTTGGCAGATGTCTGAAGGAAAATGCATTCGTATTTCTACCAACACTCTAAGGCAGCCCATTGGTGACAAGGTTAACAAGTTAACAAGCTTCCTGATTAGAGGGCAGCGCCAGTTGAGAAGAAGGATGATATGTGGGGGCTTATCATGAAAATTGTGACAATATTTGCTTTTTTTTTCTTTTAGATTTTATTTCTTATATATTCATTATATGATTGTGTACTTTCAACATGTGATGCAGTCTAAGTTTGAGTTTGATAAAAATGCAAAGTCTTGGGTGATGATGTGAATTGGTAAAAAATGAAGGGAGTGGAAATGTGAACTGAAGAAACTCCACTATTTGCCTTATGAGACTGATGAGGAGTGACTTGCAAACGTTGATAAGCGAGTCCTAGCGGATCAATGGAAGGCCCTTGTTGAGTTTTGGAACTCTGAAGAGGGAAATGTATGTGATGAGTAGCTACTGAATGCTTTACGTTCTAGAATTACACAACATATTGTTGATATTTAACACTTTACTCTATCGGTTTGTCACATATTGACTCGTAATAGGACAAATATAGAGAATCGAAAAAAACAACTATTCTGCCACACTGCAGGTTCGAAGAGCTTTGCACGGATACGCGAGGAAGAGGTAAAATTTAGTAATCACCCGATCAACCATATTAGTCTATTTACCTCTAAAAAATCATATCAATTTTTTGTGATATATAACTTATTTACATAATGATAGAGAAAGAAGAGGCCTAGTGGAGAGGATCCAACGCGGGCAGATATGTTCATATTGACTCATACATGTAAGAATGGGAGGCCCATGGATGGAGCCTCATCATTAATAATAGTATGTCCATGTATCTACTTGTTATGTTTTTTTAATAGCTACTTCGCTCATGTGTAGTTAAATATGACCAGCCTATTACTTATCATTATATAATCTAAACCATCGTTTTTTATTGTAGGAACAACTTAATGAACGAATATCTGAACAACTCGAGCTCTCACAGAACAGCACTGCGAAGAATGATGTACTCTCCCAAGTCTTGGGAGAAGATCGACATGGACGCATCCGGACTTATGGTTTAGGTCCCTCTCCTTCTGATTTGTGGGGCACAACAATCATACCCATCGAGTCCCAAAGGAATGCATCTGCTACTCAAATGAGAGACGAACAATATGAGGGATTGCAGGATGAATTATCATCCCTAAAAGAAACTCTGACTGAAAGAGACGCTGAAATGTCATCTTTGAAGGAAACTATGGCTGAAAGAGATGCTGAAATGTAGTCCTTGAAAGAAACTATGGCTGAAAGATATGCTGAAATGTCATCCTTGAAAGAAACTATGGCGACATTGATGTCCGCCATGATGAATCCAAACATTAACCTAGCCATGGTATTAGGTGCTTCAGCTAATCCCAACTTAAACCAACCGTCCTCATCATCAAGTCGCTTGGTTCCAACCCCTCAGGTAATTATATTATATATATATATGTATATATTTACATGTGTACTATATATATATATGTATATATTTACATGTGTACTATATATATATATATATATATATATATATATATATATATATATATATATATATATATATATATATATATATATATAGATATATGTCTTAGAATTATCTGTACTTCAAGTGGTATATTTTGATTAACATTGATTTATCATTTGTAGAGAAACTCAACGAACAAGGAGAAGTCTACCACTTGCACCAGTGCCAAGGTAAATCCACACACCAATTGATTAGAATCCTTTTATTATATTTTGAGATTATTTTGTTCTTACTTACATGCAGTACATAAACGAGAGTTTATTTGATACAATGCATTTTATTAAATAGTGAATCTTATTTGTAGAATGTGATCGAAGTCCTTCTTAAGAGCATCGTGAGTCCCAGGGTTATTGTGGCTAAAGGAGCTATTTTCAGTAAAGATCCGCTCACAAAAGTAGGAGGGCTCGAACTTGGAACTAGTTTCTGGGAAGTATCTATTCAGGTGGCAATGGTACGTAAGGAGCCTTTGATAAGACCCCATGGGTGGTATAAAACAATTGGAGATGCAATTGGAACGACTATTGCTTGGCCTATTAGTTTGTGCATGGTAAGAATTATTATTAGTATTATTATTTTTGCATATATAGTAGAAATTCTGGTACAAGATTGTGAATACTAATTTTTTTTTTTTTGTTATTTTGTTTTATAAGTTGAAAGCAGGGATGGATGATGGCTGAATGGATGGTTCTTTTTTTTTTGTGAAGTGTTAGAAACTATAAACAACTTTTGTAAATGGGGGAAGTGGAGTGCCATGATTTGGGGGATTTGGATAAGCTAAGCACATCTAAACTTTCTATATTTTACCGTTAGGAGTGAGATCTCTACTAACGAAGATACAATATATTTTGACTTGTCTTACTTCTTACTTTAAAATCCTAGAGTATCTATCTATGAATTGATTTTTTGATCATCTTGCATCTATGGGATCATAAGCACATGAATTTGGGCTAGGATTAATTAATCCATTTGCGAAGCGGATGATTTTCTTCATCTGGGCAACAAAAAACATGCCTTAAAACGTGAGAGGATAAGCATGATCTTCATGGTGCATCTCCTCGATCTTTTGAAGCACATGGATGTCATAATCCTCATATTTGACTTGATATTTTTGGTCCTCAATATGCTCCATTCTTCAAGGATGCTCAATGCTTTGAGGATGCTTTAAGATTATGCTTATTTGATTATCTTACTATCAGATTGGTAGATATTTATTGGACTGTTAAAAATGAAAATATAGCCAATGATCATATTTCAACGAATAAGTGTTGATGAATCGGATGTCAGGATTCTTCAACCATTTTTTTTTCTAGGCATGTGGTTGGAACATGTAGTGTAGAGGTAATTAAAGCACTGACATTGAGTTTTGTGACCCAAATGTGATATCCCATCTTCTTTAAGTGAAGTATGTGACCTCCAAGTCTTCAAGGATGGTGAATGGATGGATTTGGAAGCTCTTACCAATGCATTTGTGGTGAATTTAGGCCATCGGATTGAGGTATATATATGTATTCTCTCTCTCTCTCTCTCTCTCTCTCTCTCTCTCTCTCAATCAAAATCTAATTACATGGTCAGTGAAATTTTGCACATGAACTATTTTCATTTGGACTGTCAATTAGCCTCAATGAGCCATTAGATTTTACATATTTTCTTTTTTTTTTTTGTCATGATTCAGATTTTGTAGATATGCTGGTCAAAGTGCTTGCTAGCTCTTTCATAGATAAAAAACCTTCTGGTTTATGTCCATCATGGAGATCAGGTTAAATTTTGTCTTTGGGGCTAATTTTATTTTTTGTCTACTTTCTCATCAATTAAGAAAAAGCCATCTGTATATGAAAATGTCATGGCTTACAGGATTCATGCAAGTTGTTGATCAAGATCCTTTCAAGCTGCTTGCCAGAATGCCTCTAAAACAAGTACCCCGAAGGTGAGTTGGATTTGTGGAAAGCTAAGGTTCATTATATAGGTCTGAAATACATATACGCATGATTGAAATTATTTTAATATGAGAAATTGTAATATATTTCTCTTCTAATTCACAAAGAACTAAAAAAGTCTGTTGGAATATTCAAATATTCGAAATAAGACTCTTTCCTTTCCAACAACAGTTCTCAATCCATTTACATAATACAAATACATGAATGCACAGTACTGTTTCTTATGGTTTGGTCCACTTGAGCTTTTGATCTTATTCAAGTTTGGATCATGTCCTAAAATGATATGCAAAAATGGATGGATGGAGTGGATTATAGATATATATACATGATGGTGGGCCTTGTTCGAACTTGGCTAAGTTCGGCTCTACTCGGACATTTGGACCAAGCTAAACCAAGCTTAAGTTTGTATAATCTGGACCTAACCAAGCTCAAATAGTAGGGATAGGCACCAAGCTCGACTCGTGTAAATTAAATCTCGAATAGGGGGTTGTACATCGTGCTCAATTGATTTTTCCAAACATAGAGACTGGTGTTGCAGGTAATTTGCATCATAATCCAGTCACATGGATGTGTTTGTGATGCCATAAGGTCATGGCATTTCAGAAGAGGTACAAAAATTTCTTGCAACAGTAGTCTCCAAAAATGGACATCGCCCAAGCTCTATAGGGCCCACTATGATGTATGTGTTCTCTCCATGCTGTCATCCATTTTGCCAGCCCATTTAGAGCATGATGAGGGAAAAATAAGGTAGCTCCAAATCTCAAGTGGACCACACTACATGAGCTCTAGAGCTCACTGTTAAAACCTTCCAATGTCACCTTAATGGTTATTTGTCACCAATCTAAGATGAACTAGACCAGGATGAAGGGAAAACACAAATGTTAGCTTCACCCAAAACTTCTTTGTGCCTTGAGAAGTTTTTAATGGTGGGCATTCACTCCCACCATCTTCTGTGTTGTGGTCCATTGAGCTTTGGATTTGCTTCATCTATGACTCATGTCCTAGAAGCTGGCAAGACATACGGAAGACATGGACAGAACACATGAGCTAGCAAAATGGATAGATAGTGTGGATAATGATACGTTGTGGCCCAAAGAGCTTAGGCCACGTCCAATTTCATGGATATTCCTGGAGGAACATGGATTTGGTGAGGTCAGAGAAACACTGACCTTGTTGAGGCCATGACCATGGGCCCACCTTGATGTACATGCTGCATAGCCATGCCATCCGGTTGTTTTGCAGGCTCATTTTAAGGAATGGGCTGAAGAAATGAAGTAAATCAAATTCTCAGCAGGACCACACCATAAGAAATAATAGTGATTGAATAGTTGTGGGTTATAAAAATTTTGGATCAAGTTTGTATGTGTGTTTTCCCTTCATCTATATCTATATGATCTTTTAGGTTGAAAGGCAAATAATTAATCATTATCGTAGGCCCTAGGAAATTTTTAATGGTGGGTGTTTAATTACCTCGTTTCGTGTGGTGTGGTGCACGGCTATATTTTTTGGTCCACACCCAAAAGGAACTAGTAAAATAGATGGATCCACATAAACAACCAAACCAAACTTGAGTCAAACTTGGTTCAATTTGGCTTTGTGTACAACTTTGGTGATTTAGGATGCAATTAATTATTATTATTATTATTTTTTGTTATTTTGATTTGTGAGTTATAGGCAAAGATGGATGAGGGCTGAATGGGAGATTTGGGATGTAATTAAAAAAAAATTGTTATTCTGATTTGCAGGCTATTTGGGATGTGATTTTTTTTTTTTTTTTTTTGTTACTTTGATTTACAGGCTATTTGGGATGTAATTAATTTTTTTTGTTACTTTCATTTGCAGGTTATAAGCAAAGATGGATGAGGGCCGAATGGTGGATTTGGAATGTAATTAAAATTTCTTTTTTGTTATTTTGATTTGCAGGTTCTAAGCAAAGATGGATTAGGCCGAATGGCAGTTTTTTTTTAATTTTTTAGATGTATTAGGATAGATTTTCAACTCATTGTAATAAATATTATATATTTTTTGCTATAAAGTAAAACAATTATTCTTTGGTATTTGATTTTTAATTGTATTATGCAACATTCTTCAGCTTTCAAATATTCAAAAAAAAAAAAATTACAGGTTCCTTTTACCAGTGCTTTGATATGCCTGTATCGGCGCCTAGATTGTTGCTTCGACAGATATTTTCTAGCGTTTCAATGGACTTTTCCCCGCGCTTCTCATATATTTTTCATCCCTTCTAAGATATTTACCGGCGTTTCGTCATAACTTTACCAGCGCTTTACAAGTCTTCCCTAGCACCTTGTTAGGTTTTACCAGCAGCTAGAAGAAACGCTGGAAAATGATTCTAGCCACCGGTAGAAAGTAATTTATACCAACGGCCAGTAAAACCGCTGCTAAATCACACCGGCCGCCGGAAAAGGTTGCTAAAGTTTAGCCGGCGGTTTTTTATACTTTTACCAGCAGTTTTGGCCGCTGGGAAATATCATTTTTCTTGTAGTGATACTAGTTTTTCAGGCAATAAACTCCAAAAAAAATTCCAAATTCACTTCATTTAGGCCATCATTTGATAATCCTCTCCATCAAATCAGATTTGGGCATAACTCAGCAAGCTAATCCAGCCACCTGATTCTGATTATCACAATGGGAAAACCATGGTGTGGCCTGTTTGCTAGAATCTACAGTCCAACCAGAATTTTCTGTGCAATTGTGTTGTGGAATTTGCAAACAACCAACCAATTGATATTGGAATGGTCCTACATTTTGCATGGTTGTAATTTAGTCACGAAACTAATTAAAAGAAAAAGAAAAAGGGGGGGGGGGGGGGGGGGGGGGGGGTCATATTATAAGAATCTATCCTCTGGTATCATTTTGCTAACAGAATCTGGTAGCAAAATATGGAAATCAATATCATCAAGAACCACCATCTTTTTCAATTTCTTCAATCCAAATGGGGTTCAACATGTTTGGATTCACCACAGAGAACTATTGGATTAGAAAACGATTGAAAAAATCATCAAAAATAGATGATTCTCCCAAATTACTAAAATGAGGAACCAATGAAGGGAAGTTTCCAAAGTTAGTAAGAAACCTAATTTCTTCAAAAGCCTTTCACCAAAAACCCTAAGATTAGCAACTAGTGTCTAAACCTATTCCAATAATGCCTATAATTAATTTCAAAGAAACTTCTAAAACCGAACTCTTCCTAACTTGGAAAGTTTCCAAAACAAGTAGGGCTTCTTGCCCAGAAACATCCAGCCCTTGGGAGGTCTTCCTCTCCACACTTCCTTCTATTATTGGCAAAATTAGTGAACTGAAATCAGGGCCACACCATCAGAAAGATGGGCCCCGAAATCATTTTAAGAATCCTTCTTAAATTGGTTAACAAACTCCAGCATCCTAATGCCAAGACCATTGCCGATTTGATCCCCCAACATTAACATGCTTTAACAAAAGAATACAACTACTCAGACTGATTTTACAATGTAAAAGGAAGAAAAGAAAACAAGAACAGAGAAGAAGGAAGAAGAATCAGATATATTGTTGAGCTCTTAATTGTGCATATTCTAACCCCAATTCATCACTAACTATGCATGATTTTCAGGTTTAAAGACTATTCTAAAGCATGTTTTGTGATTGTTGGAACAAGAAGGGGACTTCGCCAATTCAATGCTTAAAAGGTCACTCTGCACACATTGAAGATCAAAAGACCAAGTGCTTAAAGGTGGGAGAAATAAGCAATGGAGAAAGAGAAGAAAAGAAGGAAGAAATGTACAAGATTGCACTCAGACCGGTCGTCCATTGCCCAGGACCGGTCGTCTGACCGGTCTGAACAATCAACAAAAAGACCCCTGCTGCCAACCTTGCTAGACCAATCACGACCGGTCATGTGACCGGTCGTCCACTACTCAACCGGTCGTCAGACCGGTTGATTAATTTAAAAGCCAGGATGGATTTTTTCGAGAACTCATTAGATCGTTTTTGGCCTTTTACGACCGGTCGTCCATGAGCTCAGACTTGTCATCCGACCGGTTGTCTGCGTAACAGAGCTTCTTCTACAAGCTCCGAATTCTCTGAACAAAATGAAATTTTTGCAGATTTTCTCGAAGTTTCTTCGCACCTAGGGCCTCAAACCTATAAAAGGACTCCTCTAGCTAGTTCCTAAGATATCCTAGAAGAGAATTACCATGGTCGGAGGTAGCGGAAGTCGGATTCGAACTTCTACAACTCCTAGTTTGTTCTTCTAGTTTTTTATGTTTTCCTTAGTTGCTTTTATATTTCCATGGATCATGAACGGCTAAACCTCTTAGCTAGGGCTAAGAGGTGAAGCTTGTAGTGAATCTAAGATGTTTTAACTAATTTTTATTGGTTTCAAGTTGGAATTTTCATTGAAGAACAATGGTTTAATGTTTAAATAAAGTTTCTAAGTACTTTTCTTAATCTTATGATGGCTGATGGACGTTTGGAAGAGTTATTTTAATTCTTAATTTTTTGGAATGGATCTAGACCTGTATGCTCCAAGGAATCGGATTCAATACGCTCTAGACCTTGGATTCTCATGTGGGAACTTCTAACCAAAGTTCTACCTTTTTGAATTTCTGAATTATGGATGAGTATGTATGTGATTTGAATGAAGGACAAATCATGATCTAGTTATACTTTGTAACAGAGTTTAATGATGATTATGATTGTGATCTTAACCTATTGGAACTAGGATTGACCTATGTAATTGACTGTTCTTAAGTCCTAACATGAATTGAGGGAATCATGTATATGAATCACACATATGGCAGATTGTTTGTTATAACCGCCTATAATCTGACTAGATAGGATTTGATTTCGATTCTAGTTGTGTAATTGCGAAACCATAGCAAATTAAGCATCAAGGATTGCTACAAGTGGATCCTTGAACCCTTAGTGCTCTTTTACATTGTTTATATACACTTGTAGTTTAAAATTGCTATCTACATTCAACTCTAAAATTCAGTTTAGTTAGCTCTCAATTAGAGACCATTGGAAGTGTTTTGTAAAGTCCTATATAAGTCCCTGTGGATCGACCTTGGTCTTACCGAGATTTTTACTACATCGCAAGCCTACACTTGGGGAAGCAAACAAGTTTTTAGCGCCGTTGCCGGAGACTTTGACAGTTTTCACAAATTTTTTGAAAACAGTTTCTATTTGAGATTTTAAGAGTCTTTTACTAACTTGTTTGTTTACTTTGTTTTGTATTTACATGAATTCTAGAAGTCGAAGGAGTCATTTCAAATCAGATTTTTCTAACCCTTTTTCTTTTATTTTTCTAAGATATTCATGCCACATTGGGTTCAGGATTCTAATAACCTACTCATTAGTGAAGGGGGAATTGTTGAAGGGATTGATAGGGAGCCACATGCTAAGAAACGTTTAGATTCTCCAATTTTGTCGAAAAGCATGACCGGAAATCAACCCAACCCTATGGCCAATCAAAATCTGGGCCAAAACCAAACCGAAACGGGAGAGAATGAGATTGAGAATGCTCCTCGACTTACTCTATGTGATTACTTGCAACCTGTAAGAGTGAGCACTCCCTCATGCATAATTTTTTCACATAATGCATGGAACATAGATCTTAAATCGGGAGTAATCCAACTCCTTCTCAAATTCCATGGACTAGCCAGTGAAAGTGCCTATCAACATCTTAAGGAATTTGATGAGGTGATAGCCACGATGCACTTTGCAAATGTAACCGATGATGTAGTGAGACTTAAACTATTTCCTTTCTCCCTTAAAGAGAAAGCTAATGCTTAACTTCATGCATTAAGGCTAAGATCAATTGAGACATGGACTGAGATGACTAGGGAGTTCATTAAAAAGTTCTTCCCTACTCACAAAACGATCATATTGAGGCGACTTATCATGAATTTTGCTCAAAAAGAGGACAAGACCTTCTTCCAATGTTGGGAGAGGTTTAAGGACTTGTTAAATGCATGTCCACATCATGGCTACAAAATTTAGCGGGTAATAAGATTTTTCTGTGAAGGACTGACTTCACCCATGTGCTAATTCATAGAGATGATCTGTAATAGAGAATTCATGAATAAGGAGGCCGAGGAAACATGGGACTATTTTGATGACTTGGCCGAGAATGCACAGTCTTGGTATACATCTAAACCAACAAATCTCAAGACAAGCCAACAAAAGGAAAAATGAGGAATTTATGTCCTCTCAGAAGAATATAACATAAGTGCACGTGTGACTAGCCTTACAAGAAAAGTCGAGGCCATGGAATTGAAGAAAGGTGAGACGATTAACCCAAGGGATGTTGAAATTGTTTGTGGAATTTGTATCGAAAATCAACATGCAACACAGGATTGTCCCACAATTCCTGCATTCCAAGAAATCTTATAAGAACAATCGAATGCCATAAACAATTATCAACGACCATTTAGTACTCCAAACTCAAACACGTATAACTCTAGTTGGAAGAACCATCCCAACTTCAGTTGGAGGAATGGATTAACTGCGAATGCAAATAGCACCCTTCAAGCTCAACCTTTACTAGGTCCATCCTTAGTAATTATACCAAAAGCTACGCTAAAGGAGATGTTGGGAGCATTCATGTCAGTTCAAGCTAAATATAACAAGACTAATTCTTTGAAAATTGATGGGTTCATGCAAGAACAACTGAAATTCAACCAAAATTCATCTCAAGCCATTAATGACTTGAAATCCTCTATGGCTAGAGTTGAATCTTATCTTAGTGTTAGGGAGAAAGGCACACTTCTTGCCTAACCTCTTCCTAACCCAAGAACTCAATTTGAGATACAAGACCCAAGCTTTTCCTCCCAACATATAGAGCATGTTCAAGCTATCACCACTTTGAGGAGTGGTAAAACAATTGATAAATCTAATCTGGTGAAGGCTCCAAAGCCTAATGATCCGGAAATTTTCAAAAAGGATGATAGTCCGAACAACACTCCACATGAGAAAGAACCGGAAAGGCAATACAAGCCAGTTGCCCCGTTTCCCTAAAGGTTGATTTAACCCAAACCTTTAGACAAAAACCTGAAAATCTTAGAGATTTTTAAGCAAATGAAGATCAACATTCTATTGTTGGATGCTATAAAACAAATACCATCCTATGCCAAATTTCTGAAGGAATTGTATACAATCAAAAGGAAACACAATGTTCACAACAAAGTACTTTTGACTGAGAATTTGAGCGTCATTATAAAAAAAGAGGTGCCCAAAAAATACAAGGATCTCGGCATGCATCATAGGCGACTACTGGATCAAACAAGCCTTACTCGATTTAGGAGCAAGTGTTAACCTCATCCCATACTCAGTCTATGAACAACTTGGGTTAGGTGAATTGAAACCCATCAAAACCACACTCCAACTTGCTAATAGATCTATTCGTATACTTGAAATTGCGGTTTTACCGCTTAAGGAGATACTCGGAGATATGCCTAATTTCCTAGAGGGGGGTGAATAGGACTTTTTTGAATTTCCAATTACAATTAAAACTAATCAAGTTAATCTTAGCAACCAAGATTATCACAATAACATTCAAGGCAATTATATGATGAATTTGTAAGCAAGGACTATCATAAGCATTTCATCAAACAATTAGCATTCATGATTGACTAAGCCATTCAACACATAGCAATCATTCAGACTCACAATGCACAACGATTTATAGTGGTTCGGTTTTCCTACTCCACTCCCGTTTCACGATCTCAACCTATGAGACCACTGGATTTCACTATAGTCTTGGTTTTAAATTAGGTTAACCATCAACCTTGACATCTTTTGATCTAGGACCGCGTTTACCATCCGCCGATGGCCCAATCCAGGGACTTGACGAGTTTGGATCTCAAACTCTCACCAATCCTAATCCAAGGATGGTCACGTACACTCCCGTCGGAGTTTCCCAATCCAGGGAATAGTGATTCAATAAATGAAATCTCAAATACTAGACATACCTAGACGATTGAGCCCCGATTCGATGCCTTTGATGAGTAGCTTCAGCTCCACGTGCTTCAGCTTCTCTTTGTGCTCCCAAGATCAGCTACCGATGCAAATGATGAGGTTATGTTGATTCCGGGTAGTTGGGAAAGAGTTAGTCAAGTTCCTCTTGCCTATTCAATGCAATGGTAATGAGGGAACTGCCAAACTTCAAGCATTCAATGGCTATAAACGACCTCATAAAGATATTTCGAAGGTAGGTTAGTCATGAATGAAGGAATTGAGTTCATACTTCAAACCAAGCTTTGAATACTCATTGATAAGCCATTAATGGCTAGGTTTGAATGATGAACTCAAGGGAATTAAGAGCAAAGAGGGTAGGAGGATGTGAGTAAAAGCTGTCTCTCTTAGCTCTTGAAGGGTGTTGAATGCATACCATGAAAGACCATAAGTCATGGCTATATAGAGCCTCAAAGGATGGCCCCAACGGATCTAAAACGGTCACGTCCGACCTGTCAGAGAGGGGTCTTAACCGGTCGGACGGACCGGTCGCATTTCAAAACACAGGGCCAAATCTGGGTCTGCCCGACAGGTCAAGAACGGTTGGAAAACCTTGCTGGACAAACTGCAGTTTGCAGTCCGACCGGTCAAGACCGGTTGGCTATGCTTGCTGGACTAATTTGAAATGTGAAGGCCGATCGATCAAGACCGGTCGGCTGCCTATCTGGACAATGCAACAAAGCTGCTGGACAGTTTCTGTATTGCTGGCCGACCGGTCAAGACCGGTCGGCAGTCCAGCTGAATTACATACAGCAAGTCTCTTACCAATTTTGATGCACCTGGCCGACCGGTCAGCTGAATTACATACAGCAAGCCTTCATGCAGCACAGCTGCTGGACAGGTCTAGAGCTTCTGGCCAAACGGTCAAGATCGGTCGGCTGTCCAGTTGAGGTTATCACAGCAAGCATGCTGACTGTGTTGATGGCCCTAGCCGACCGGTCAAGACCCGGTCGGCTGTCTAGATGGTTTCCTTACAGCAAGGTTGCTGGATCAAGTTCTTCAACACAGCAGCGGATCACTTTCAAGCATGAAGTGATAAGGTGCATGGGGTCCAATGTTTGGACATATCTTCAATTACGTTTTGCACCAGCCATGGACCACAAGTCTGATCAACTTGCGCAAGGGTCGAGAGGGAATGGGATAAGATAGGTGAGTCATTACGCCATTCTTTGATGTTTTGGGTTTCCTATGGTCGATCTATATGCAACTTACCTGAGATCTTGTTTCAGCTTGAGCTTGAGCAATGAAAGAAGCATAGTCGATCTTCAAATCTTCGACCGGGGCTCACACGACAAGACGCGACCAACCAACACGTCAATTGACAAAATAAAGTGTACTAACAATTCCCCCTTTGTCAATTGCGTGACAAAACATCTAACATAAAAAATCATGATTTCCTTATCATGATTGACCCTTAAACATAAGGAAATATACACCCAATTACATGTCTATACAGATATACACAATGATCTTTACAAAAGGACATGTACAGACTCGATTTTCTTCAAATCTCCCCCTCATTGCTTGCACCTACAAAGTTCTGCAAAAAGATATAATTGGACCTTCTAGGTGGGATGATTCTCTCCCTTTTTGTTAGTAATTGACAAGGGTTAGCCAGCAAAAAAGATATGCCTAAGAAAGCTGCAAGGCTAGCGCCGAAAATATGTCAATCACATAAAACAGGGAAGAGATATAGAAATTTAAGCCCTGAGGAGATTTAAAGAACAAATCATACCAGATATACAAGTAATCATGAAAGCATAGAGGGCTTATAGCCCAATCAACCAACCACCCCTCCAGATGTATATCTAGACAAACACATAACAAAAACCATGAGCTAAAAAGGGCAAATGTGCCCAAACCATCCAACCTCCCACAGATATTCAATAAAAGATCAAGAGCTCATGTAAAAAGATATAACTATAGCATCCATACATATACCAAAATGGGCAAGCAGCCCAATGTAAATATCTATCAATTCGTGCAAAATATACAGACAACCCATAGAAAGATAGTGCATGAAATCCAGATAATGTCGTTGGTCATACAAAAAGGAACTGTGACCAAGACATGAGACTAGTAATCTGTTCCATCTCCCAGATCAGGGGGTGGAACGTCCCTACGCGCCGCGCGCTCCCATATCTCTATCCGCCTCTCCAACTATGCGAGGTGAGTTATAAGGGCCTCCTGCTGTACAAGTATGGTGGCCTGACCCTGCAAAATCTGGTCCCCACTCTGCTCAATCCTGTCTAGCCGCTGAAATAAGTGCTCTTAAAGCTGACGAAGCTCAGCAATGTATGAAGGAGGATCCACAGAAGGGGATCGTCATCGAGAAAAAGCTCTAGGAGGCGTACTGAATCGACCCGGAGCAGCTCGAGGATCGAGGGATGGATCAGAGGAAGGAGCTGAAGGTGAAGTGTGGGAAGGGCCAGTGGAGGCAGGTGGAGCCTCAGGCTGGGACGGCTCGGTCGGATCCTGCTGCTGCTCCTGCAGAAGACGACTCTGGATGGCTTCTTTTATAAGCTCCATACGAGCAATGAGGGTACAGTTGATAATGACGGGCTTGTGAACTTTATCAGTACCGACAATGTCAATCTCAGCAGCTAATTGGCATATGAGATGCTCAAAAGAAAGACTGGAGGAGTTTTCCATCGTGTCGCAAGATAACCTAGTGAATGATAGACATGATCCGGGTTGGGAGGCAAAGCGGATGACCCTAACCTACACGATAGAGCAACCGAAACATGGATTCGGTGACATCCGCCTTGTTACTCATCCGAGGGTATACATTGCGGAAAAAAAGGTTGTGAAGTAGGCGGAAATCCCATAATATAGAGGACGCTCGAAGCGCACCTCCAACCCATTTGGGTGTCCCATCACCACATAGGAATTTGGCAATAACGAGGTTAAGTTTGGGACCCAGCGAGGAAAAATCGAAAGGAGACTCCTTAATAATGGGAACTCCAATAAATTTCGAGATGGATTTCAAAGTAAAAAGGCATGGCCGATCACCAACCTCAACTCTAAAAGAGGGGGGAGAGGCGGTGACATGGACACAAGAGGCATAAAATTTTCGAACCATGTCAAACTGGATAGGGCCCCCCATGTGGAGTACGGGGCCCCAATTTATGGCGGTCAACATGGAATGAACATTATAGTTGGCCAAGTCATCCAATTTGACGGACTTTTCACAAACCACCTCTTTGTCCTTGAAATCATCCCAATGGGTGGAATGGCATGAAACATTTTTACCCAAGGATTGAGATTAAACAGGCGGAATGGAAGATGAGGCAGCCCCTTTCCCTTTTGAAGCGATTTTCTTGGATTTTAAAGGGCGAGGAGGAGGCTTAACTTTTGCCTTGGGCCGATCACTCCGCCTTAAGGGGAGCTCATCTTCACTCTCTTGAGAAGACATAGAAGAAGCAAGAAGATACTCTAAACCACTCCTAAATATGAAAGGAAGGGATTAAACAAAGAAGAATGAGAGTGAATCCCTTACCAAAGGAATGAGATGAAGAAGAGCAAGGTAGAGGAGGTTAGAAACTCTAGTCTTGCAAAGAATCACCTTGGAATCACCTTGGAGAGCAAGAGGGGGAGCTGGAGCAGCAAGTGGAGGTGAGAAAATGTGAAATGGGTGACCTAAATGAGCTCCAACTATATATAAAGAGCCCCCTACGGACGGCTGACACACGGGCAGACCAGTCTGGGGTTGCACGACCGGTCTTGACCCAAATGGGGTGCCCAGCAGCAACTAATGCACAGCCCGACCGGTCTTGACAGGTCGGATGGCGTGAAACATATGAGACAGTTAGAATTTGAAGGCAGCCTGACCGATCTTGACCGGTCGGCTGACCGTTTGTCTACCACTGCATCCACCAGCAGAAGGTTTCTACACTAGTTTTGTTGGATAGGAAGTCTGTCCTTTCGACAGACCTTTATCTTTTAGATCCAAGTACCCATGACCATAGTGTACCAAGGTACAACCCAATCACAAAATGAGGGACCCTTAAGGTCCAGATTTATCGATAGAGGACAAGAATTGGGACTATGATCCCGGATTTTTGTAGAAAGCAATGAAAAGAAGCAAAGGTCCTCAGATATACCTATAAAGATCAGATAGAGAGGCTTAATCCTCAGATTTTTCCTGCAAAACATACACTTGTTAGATAAACTAGACACATCCAACACCAATGGACTTCTGGAGGTTCGCAAAGCGAACTGAGTCCAAGGGTTTCGTTAGGATGTCAGCTAGCTGATTCTCGGTAGGCACATATTCGAGAGATATTATGTGATCTTCAACCAATTCTCGAATAAAATGGTGCCTAATATCTATGTGCTTAGTGCGTGAGTGCTGAACTTGATTTTTCGATATATTTATGGCACTAGTATTGTCGCAAAATAGAGTCATTGTGCCTTGGTTAATCCCATAATCGGTCAAGGTTTGTTTTATCCATAATAATTGGGCACAACAACTTCCAGCAGCAATGTACTTCGGCTGTGGATAAAGAGATGGAGTTTTGTTTCTTATTATGCCACCCCACAAGGCAATTTCCAACATAAAAACACCCACCGCTGGTTGATTTACGATCATCCATGTTACCAGCCCAGTCGGCATCTGAATACCCTGCAATATCTGTAGATGAATTAAAGGGGTACCAAAGACCGTATTCGGTAGTGCATCCAACAAACCGGATGATCCGTTTAACAGCGGTAAGGTGAGATTCTTTGGGATCAGCCTGAAATCGAGCACAAGCACCTACACTAAAAGCAATATCTGGTCTACTAGCAGTGAGATAAAGAAGACTACCAATCATGCTTCTATAAAGATGTTGATCTACACTTTTTCCTACAAGGTCTTTTGATAGTTTAACAGTGGTGCTCATAGGTGTAGTGTAGGAACGACCAGAGTCTAAGCCAAATCTCTTAACAAGATCTTTAGCATATTTGGCTTGGGTAATGAATATACCTGATGCAAGTTGTTTTACTCGAAGCCCTAGAAACATGTTAAGTTCTCCTACCATACTCATCTCAAATTCAGATGTCATTAATTTAGCAAAGGAGATGGACATTTTCTCACATGTGGATCCAAACACAATGTCATCCACATAAATCTGGGCAATCAACACAGAATTCTCGGCTTCTCTAATAAATAGAGTTTTGTCAACGCTCCCCCTAGCAAAATCATGGTCTACAAGAAAATGAGTTAAGCGTTCATACCATGCACGGGGTGCTTGCTTGAGTCCGTAAAGCGCCTTTTTCAACCGGTACACTTTGAGAGGATACTTAGGATCAACGAATCCTTTTGGTTGTTCAACATACACTTCCTCATCAAGAATACTATTCAAGAAGGCGCTTTTTACATCCATATGAAATAGTTTGAACTTTAACGCACAAGCAACAGCCATAAGAATTCTAATAGACTCGAGTCTAGCTACAGGGGCAAATGTTTCATCAAAATCAATACCTTCAATTTGTGAATATCCCTGAGCAACTAACCGAGCCTTATTTCGTATTACATTCCCAGATTCATCAGATTTATTCTTGAAAATCCATTTGGTTCCAATAACATTTTTCCTTTCCGGCCTGTCGACCAGATACCACACTTCATTTCTAATGAATTGTTGAAGCTCTTCCTGCATTGCAAGGATCCAGAATTCATCATTTAGAGCTTCATCAGCATTTTTTAGTTCTATTTTTTATGTGAAACACAGGTGACTGTTGACTGCCTCCAACTGTCTCCTGGTTTTGACACCAACGCTAGGATCCCCAATGATTTGATTGAGGGGGTGATCCTTGACAATTTGTACATCACCAGGAGCAGTGGGGGCATTTGGAGAAGAGGGTTGTTTATCAGATTTGCCTATCTTGCATATGCCCTCATCTTCTTCTTCATTACCTGGAGACACAGATTTATCCAAGCA
Organism: Liriodendron chinense; assembly: GCA_003013855.2. Taxonomy (NCBI): domain Eukaryota; kingdom Viridiplantae; phylum Streptophyta; class Magnoliopsida; order Magnoliales; family Magnoliaceae; genus Liriodendron; species Liriodendron chinense. The sequence continues at coordinate 2,628,680 of ML058466.1, read as the reverse complement.
ATCATCCACAATCACATTGATTGACTCTTGAACTGATGAGGTTCGAAGGTTGTAGACACGAAAGGCTCTACTATTTAATGAGTATCCTAAGAAGATACCCTCATCACTTTTGGAGTCAAACTTTCCCAAATTTTCTCGGTCTCTCAGAATATAGCATGTACTACCAAAGACCTTAAAGTATTTTACATTCAGTGTCTTTCCACACCACAGTTCATAAGCTGTTTTGTTTAGACCTGCCCTTAAATAAACTCGATTTATAATATAGCAGGCAGTGTTTACTGCTTCGGCCCATAGATTTTGCGCAAGATTCTTATTATTAAGCATAGATGTGGCCATATCCAACAATACTCGATTTTTCCTTTCAGCAACCCCATTTTGTTGAGGTGTTTTGGGTGCTGAGAACTCATGGTGAATACCCAATTCATCGCATAATGCCTTCAAACGATGATCTTCAAATTCACCGCCGTGATCACTCCTGATTCTTGCTACCATGTATCCTTTCTCATTGTGAAGTCGCTTCACTAGTTTTTGGAATTCTTCAAAAGTGTCAGATTTTTCTCTTAGGAAGGCGACCCATGTGAATCTAGAGTAATCATCAACGACTACAAAGAAGTATCGTTTTCCACCTTGGCTAAGTACCCTGGTAGGACCAACTAGGTCCATGTGTAGCATTTCAAATGGTTTTGATGTGACCAGCATAGAGGTTCTCTTGTGTGCAACCTTGATTTGTTTACCTTTTTGGCATGCGATGACACAGCATTTGGTCTTTTACCCATCTTTGGTAGACCTCTTACCAAATTTTTTTGACTCAGTTTAAACAGATTTCTATAATGTACATGAACGAGTCGATGGTGCCATAGTTCTGTTTCATCCTGAATGGCCACGTGACACATGGTGGAGGAGCTTGAATTGTTGTGATTTTCAATGACATAGCAGTTGTCTCCTGTGCGTAGACCTTTCATGACTAATTTTCCTGTGGAGTTTAGGATCTTGCACATATCTTTGGAGAAGCTTACTGAGTGCTCTTCATCACAAACCTGTGAGATACTCAGTAAGTTGTATTTAAGGCCATCAACATACAGCACATTTTCAATTTCGGGCAAACCTGGCCCCGTGATGGTTCCTTTACCAATAATTTTAGCTATGCTCCCATCACCAAATGTGACAGACCCACCATCAAATTCGACATATGCACAAAATTGAGATCTATCACTTGTCATGTGTCTAGAGCAACCACTATCCAAGTACCATCTAAGGGTATTCCCAGCTTCTAAGGCAGTATGAATGAGCAAACACTTATTCTTTACAACCCATTTAGTTGTTGTTCTTTTATGAGGGGTATTTTTATGGTGAGATTCCCTAGTTTTCTTGGGAGAATCAGATTTTCCTTTTTCACGCAAGAGAAGAGCAGTTTTCAAATTTAGCATTTTAACTTGCTCCAATAGTTCAACCATCCTCTTGTCCTTCCTAGGATAATTCTTTCGAATGTTTCCTCCTTTTGGTGAAGTATGCATGGGAGGATAATTCTTTCGAATGTTTCCTCCTTTTGGTGAAGTATGCATGGGAGGATAATTCTTTCGAATGTTTCCTCCTTTTGGTGAAGTATGCATGGGAGGATAATTCTTTCGAATGTTTCCTCCTTTTGGTGAAGTATGCATGGGAGGATTCCAATAAGCTTGCACATTTTCCCGGTCGGTACAAATTTACCTTCCAAGTTTCTGATCGGATTTTTGAACACCATGCACTCAAACTTTAAGTGGCCAATGTCTCCACAAGCATGGAAAACAGGAGATGCTTTGGTTTTACTTCCCGATGCACCATGATCTTTTCGTACCATAGGATGGACTGAGGTAGTTTTTGAAGTGTGACTGTCATAACCCAAACCTCTTCTGTCCATTGGCGATCTTACCACACTTAGGAGTTTTTCAAGGTTTTCTTCTCCTTGGGCGAATCGTCTTCTGGAGTCAACGACTTGACACTTAAGACGATCAATTTCAGTGTTTGCCTCTTTGAGTTCTTTCTCAAGTCTAGCATGCTTGTTTAGAGATTCACCACTTATGAGCCTTTTCTTTTCTTGTTCAATCTCATCATTCTTCCTTTTCAGTTCTTCTAGATCTTGACCCATCTTTTGATTCTCAATTTTCAATCCGTCAAGATTTTTTATCAATTTGTCATTTTCAGCCTTCATTTGGCCCAACTTTTTAATGGTATTCATATTTTCAATGTATAGTTGGTTATATACCTCCTGAAGGCCTTCATCCTCATTCTCATCATCACTCAAGGAATCATTTTCAGTGTTAGAGGATTCATGATAATCAATGTCTCCGGTGATCTTTGCAATAGGCTCAATTTGAGGCACAATATCAGTGATGGAGGCCATTAGAATTTTGATTGAACCTTGCTCCTCCTCACTTTGATATATGTATGATTCTGATTCATGATTCTTCAGTGTCATCCCATGTAGCCGCCATTGCCTTTTTCTTGGCTTTATTATTGGTGGACTCGGATGCAATGTGACCAAATCCTCTACACTTGTAGCATTGAGGATCTTTTGACTTAACAAATTTTCCTTTGTTGTTCTTGGAGTCAAAAGGTTTACCCTTCTGGTAGGGTTTCCTTCTAGAAGTATTTCCCCTAGTTTCGAAGAATTTTTGAAATTTCTTAGCCATAAGTGCCATTTCTTCTAAGTCTGGATCTTCCTCACTTCCGCATTTAGAGTCTTGTTTCTTGTGAGAAGATTTCAGGGCTGTACTTTTGGATTTGGAGGGAGTTTTGAAACCTAGCTTATAGGTTTGAAGGGACCCTAGTAATTCTTTAACTTTCATGGTATTTAGGTCCCTACATTCTTCTATGGTAGTAACTTTGGAAGAGAACCGTTCCGGTAGGGATCTCAGAATTTTCCTACACAGTCTATTCTCCGAAACAGGATCCCCCAAGCCCCACATTTCATTTGTGATCTTGTTCAGTTTGGTATAGAAATCAGTAAATGTTTCGTGCTCCTCCATAGTAATGTTTTCAAATTGTGTAGAGAGGCACCGAAGTTTTGAGTTTTTAACAATGCTTGTTCCTTCATGAGTAACTTCAAGAATGTCCCATGCCTGCTTACTGGTTGTGCAATTTTGAATCTGGCCAAATTCATCTTTAGATACTGAACAAAAAATGGCATTCAAGCCTCTGGCATTATGAACACGTTGAGCTTTATCATAATCGGTCCACATCTCCTTATCTCTTGGCCTGAGGACATCCGGTTCACCTTCCTTACATATAGTGTCCATTGGGGGTTTATATCCAATATCAATCATGTCCCTAACGTCCAAATCAATAGATTCCAAGAAGATGCGCATTCGGCTTTCAGTATGGATAGTTTGACTCATCAAAGAAGGGAGGCTTAGTAACGGATGAAGAGTCCTCTCTAGACATATTTTCAAGTTCTCTTAAGATCTCACTCCGGGTTTTTAAACCTGAGCGGAGGAACCTGCTTTGATACCAATTGAAATTGCGGTTTTACCAATTGAGGAGATACTCGGAGATATGCCTAATGTCCTAGAGGAGGGTGAATAGGACTTTTTTGAATTTCCAATTACAATTAAAACTAATCAAGTTAATCTTAGCAACCAAGATTATCACAATAACATTCAAGGCAATTATATGATGAATTTGTAAGCAAGGACTATCATAAGCATTTCATCAAATAGTTAGCATTCATGATTGACAAAGCCATTCAACACATAGCAATCATTCAAACTCACAATGCACAACGATTTATAGTGGTTCGGTTTCCCTACTCCACTCCCGGTTCACGATCTCAACCTATGAGACCACCAGATTTCACTATAGTCTTAGGTTTTAAATCAGGTTAACCATCAACCTTGACATCCTTTGATCTTCGATCGCGTTTACCATCCGTCGATGGCCCAATCCAGGGACTTGACGAGTTTGGATCTCAAACTCACTACCAATCCTAATCCAAGGACGGTCACGTACACTCCTGCCTGGAGTTTCCCAATCCAGGGAATAGTGATTCAATAAATGGACTCTAAAATACTAGACATACCTAGACGATTGAGCCCCGATTCGATGCCTTTGATGAGTAGCTTCAGGCTCCACGTGCTTCAGCTTCCCTTTGTGCTCCCAAGATCAGCTACCGATGCAAATGATGAGGTTATGTTGATTCCGGGTAGTTGGGAGAGAGTTAGTCAAGTTCCTCTTGCCTATTCAATGCAATGGTAATGAGGGAACTGCCAAACTTCAAGCATTCAATGGCTATAAACGACCTCATAAAGATATTTCGAAGGTAGGTCAAGCCATGAATGAAGGTCTTGAGTTCATACTTCAAACCGAGCTTTGAATACTCATTGATAAGCCATTAATGGCTAGGTTTGAATGATGAACTCAAGGGAGTTAAGAGCAAAGAGGGTAGGAGGATGTGAGTAAAAGCTCTCTCTCTTAGCTCTTGAAGGGTGTTGAATGCATACCATGAAAGACCACAAGTCATGGCTATATAGAGCCCCAAATGATGGCCCCAACGGATCTAAAACGGTCACGTCCTACCTGTCAGAGAGGGGTCTCAACCGGTCGGACGGACCGGTCGCATTTCAAAACACTGGGCCAAATCTGGGTCTGCCAGACAGGTCAAGACCGGTCGGAAAACCTTACTGGACAAACTGTAGTTTGCAGTCCGACCGGTCAAGACCGGTCGGCTATGCTTGCTGGACTAATTTGAAATGTGAAGGCCGACCGATCAAGATCGGTCGACTGCCTATCTGGAGAATGGAGCAAAGCTGCTGGACAGTTTCTATATTGCTGGTCGACCGGTCAAGACCGGTCGGCAGTCCAGCTGAATTACATACAGCAAGTCTCTGACCAATTTTGATGCACCTGGCCGACCGGTTAAGATCGGTCTGCTGTCTTGGCAGCCTTCATGCAGCACAGCTGCCGGACAGGTCTAGAGCTTCTAGCCGACCGGTCAAGACCGGTCAGCTGTCCAGTTGAGGTTATCACAGCAAGGATGCTGACTGTGTTGATGGCCCTGGCCGACCGGTCAAGACCGATCGGCTGTCTAGATGGTTTCCTTACAGCAAGGTTGCTGGATCAAGTTCTTCAACACAGCAGCGGATCACTTTCAAGCATGAAGTGATAAGGTGCATGGGGTCCAATGTTTGGACATATCTTCAATTATGTTTTGCACTAGCCATGGACCACAAGTCTGATCAACTTGTGCAAGGGTCAAGAGGGAATGAGATAAGATAGGTGAGTCATTACGCCATTCTTTGATGTTTTGGGTTTCCTATGGTCGATCTATATGCAACTTACCTGAGATCTTGTTTCAACTTGAGCTTGAGCAATGGAAGAAGCATAGTCTTCAAGTCTTTGATCTTCAAATCTTCGACCGGGGCTCACACGACAAGACACGACCAACCAACACGTCAATTGACAAAATAAAGTGTACTAACAATACTGAGGGGGTGATTGAGGATGTCTTAGTCCAAGTTGATAAATTCTACTATCCAGTGGATTTTATTGTCTTGGATACACATCTTATGATAGGTACCGGTGCTCAAATTCCCGTCATACTTGACAGCCCTTTTCTAGCTACTTCAAATGCGATTATTAATTGTAAAAAGGGGCTTGTACAAATGTCTTTTGGAAATATGACACTAGAGCTGAATATTTTTTATTTATGCAAACAACCACGGGAAGTTGATGACGAGGTCCACGAAATTAATCTAATTGAATCATTCGTGGAGGATACATCCCTCTTAACATTCTATTCCGACCCTTTGGATTGCATGTTTGGCCCACTCATGATATTGACGATGACATGATATGAGAGATGGATGCCATTTTAGATGTTATGCCGGTACTTGATAATAAAAGATGGAAGGCACCATTTGAGACTTTGCCCTTAAGCGAGAACAAGCCTCTTCCATCCAATATCAAAGCACCGAAGCTCAACCTAAAACCATTACCCACTTATTTGAAATATGTTTATTTAGGTTGAGAAGAGACATATCCGGTGGTGATTTCTTTCCACTTGGATGAGAAACAAGATAGTAGGCTGATAACCACTCTAATAAAGCATAAGAGCGTCATTGGATAGTCAATTGCGGATCTCAAAGGTATAGACCCCCTGATTTGTACTCATCGCATACACCTTGAGGAGAATGCGAAGACATCTAGACAACCACAAAGACGCCTCAATCCAAACATGAAGGAGGTGGTTAAGGTCGAGGTGGTGAAACTATTGGATGTGTGTATCATATACCCAATATTCGATACTCAATGGGTGAATCAAACTCAAGTGGTGTCTAAGAAATCCGAAATAACCATCATAGCCAATGCCAACAATGAACTTCTACCAACCAGAGTCACTACTGGTTGGAGAATGTGCATTGACTATAGGAAGGTAAACACAGTTATGAGAGAAGACCACTTCCCCTTACCGTTTGTTAATTAAATTTTAGAAAGGTTGGCTGGTCATTCTCATTTTTGCTTCCTTGATGGGTATTCAGGGTACAATCAAATAGAGATCGCCCTAGAGGACTAAGAAAAGATAACATTCACATGTCCTTTCGGCACTTTTACCTATCGGAGGATGCCGTTTGGACTATGCAATGCTCCTATCACTTTTTAGTGTTGTATGTTGAGTATTTTTTCTGATATGGTGGGGACGATTCTCGAAATTTTCATGGACGATTTCTCAGTATTTGGTTGTAACTTTGATGAGTGCCTTATGCACTTAAAAACTGTTTTGAAAATATGTGAAGAAAAGAACCTCGTGTTAAATTGAAAGAAATGTCACTTCATGGTTTAAAAGGGAACCGTCCTTGGTCACATCATCTCACAAAATGGAATGAGGTGGACAAGGCTAAAATCGATCTTATTTTTAACCTTCTGCCACCCAAGATCGTATGAGATGTGCGGTCCGTTTTAGGACACGTCGGATTTTATAGACAGTTCATAAATGACTTTAGTTCACTCTCTCATCCTTTATGTAACCTCCTTCAAAAGGAAAACTCATTCGAGTGGAATGAGGATTGTCAAAATGCCTTTGTAAAACTTAAAGGTATGTTGACATGTGCTCCCATAATGCAACCACCTGATTGGAGCCTTGCTTTTGAAATTATGTGTGATGCGAGTGATTACGCTACTGGGGCAGTGTTAGGCTAGAGAAAAGAGAAGAAGTCATGCATCATCTACTATGTAAGTAGAACCTTAAACTCGGCTCAAGCAAACTATACTACTACAGAAAAAGAACTTTTAACCGTAGTTTTGCTTTAGATAAGTTTAGGTCCTAGTTAATCGGATCCAAGATCATTATATTCACCGACCATGCCTTACTTAAGTACCTTCTATTTAAGAAGGATGCTAAGCCGCGCTTGTTAAGATGGATCCTCCTACTCCAAGAATTTGACATAGACATATGTGATAAGAAAGGAGTGGAAAATGTCGTGGCTGACCATCTCTCTAGACTTGTTCTCACTGATTCCCCTAATATGACTGCGATCAACTAACATGTTCCCTGATGAACAATTATTTAAAGTCTCCCAATTACCATGGTATGTGGACATTGCTAACTATCTTGCTACACAAAAACTTGTTTACTCGCCTCAAGTGCAAGGATGCAATGTAGTAATAATTCTTGGTAAGACCGAGGTCGATCCACAGGGAATTAGGTAAACCAATTCTAATTATCTTAGCAACTTCAAATCATAAACTAACTTACAACAGTAAAGTTGTAAAATCTGTAATTAACGAAACCAAGGCTTTCAAGGATCCACTTGTAGCAATCACATGTTAATCTAATCAATCTAAGCATAAAACACAACTAGATTCGAAGTTTTATCTCTCATCTAGTTGGAAAATAAAGCATTGAAACACATTCAATCCCACTTAAGTTAAACTTTCAAGTTCTAGTCCTATTCAATCACATAGCATTCAAAATCATAGCCTTCGGAGTAACAACCACGCCTATGGACTATGACATGCTCAAGGGTTACCATAATTCAAATCTAATCAATCTAAACATGATAATCTCAGAGAATTACAAGGAATCCATGTCCGGAGCACATGAACTCTCATAAAACTTCTAAAAATATCAATTTTATTCGCACTAGAACATTTAAAATCCAAACTTAAAGTAAAAGTACTTGAATTAAATTGAATTAAACATGAAATTAGCTTCAAGCTTCACCTCTCAGCCCTAGCTAAGAGGTTCTACCCGAGCATTGTTATAGTACAACTAGAATCGAAAAGAAAAACTAAATAAAAGTATGAAAAACTAGAAAAATCGGAATCGACGGAGTTGTGAACGCTCCACGGTGCTCTCCTTCACTTACCACGACCTCCAATCTCTTCTAGGATACCTTTAGACGAGGCCCTAGGTGCCCTTTTATAGAATAGGGCGGAAGATTCTAGATTGTGTAAAGAATCACGGAGCTGTGCAGAGAAAATCGGAGCTTGTAGGACAAGCTCTGTTACTTAGCCGACCCGTCGGATGACCGGTTGTCAGACCGATCGTAAAACGTGAAAATCAGTCTAGTAAGCTTTTTAAAAAATCCACCCTCCCCTATTGAGTGTTAGATTGGTCTGAGTGATGGTCGACCGGTCTGACAACCGGTTTGTCTTGGTCGGGGGGACGCAGAGTGTTGCACTTCTTCCTTCTTTCTTCCATATCTCTCTTGCTTCTTTCTTCCATCCTTTGGCACTTAGTTCTTTGATCTTCAATGTACCTATAGTGATCGTTTTAGCCTTAAATAAGTGAAATCTCAGCCTCGCTCCTACAATCACAAATCACACCTTAAATGGGTCTTTTAAGCATGCGAACCATGCATATAATGTGATGTAATGGGTTAGTAAATGTATAAATTAGATATTCAACATACCCCCCAACCAGCATTTTGTTAGTCTTGAGCAAAACATGCATGAAGCAAGATCAAATCTCTAAAACCAACTCTCCTTTAGAAATTATGATTCTATCCATTCCAAGACATACAAGTTTAAAAATAAAAAAAATTAGGTGATAAAAGTTGAAACCTTAAACTCTCAAAACGTAATAAGTGTTCATATAAAATTCTCGCTGATTGATTGATAAATAGAAGAACTTGAACAATTTTAATCTAGTGTGCATAGTGATGGCTCATCTCATGAGTTTATGGGATTATCTTCTTCATAGATCAACTAAACTATAGATCTCAAGGTGAATAGATCAACAACAAGCCTATGACAGGAATTTGCCTTACCATCCTTCCAACGACTTTCACACTACGTCCCATTTTCGGCTTTGGTTACGGGTAGACCATCCATTGGTTGGTAATAGGTAGCCCTTTTCGTCCTTCCACCATATTCTCCATTATTCCCATATTTTCATCCTTCCTTTCCTTTTTTTATGTATTAGATAGAATTTTTAGAAATCCATATCTTTCGTTATTTTCCCATGGACAAGGATGGACAAAGTACCCCGGCTTGGTTTCTCAACACCTTAAGTCAAAGTCTAGCTAATCAACAAATCACATAATCCTTTCAAATCAAGAGAATTGTGTAATGTGAACTCTGTGTAAGAGTATTCAACTTTTCTATCAATCATATAAATAGGGGAATTCACATATAAAACCATTATATTAAAAGTAGTTCAAGGACTTGCAATGTCACTCACTTCATATCTCCTTTTCTATACTTGTATCATCTCGAATGCATAGAAATAAGGTTTTTCAAAAGATTTTTGAAATTTCAGAAAAATTTGTAAAAATTTCAATATATAATGCTCGAAATGTCCACAATTATTAGATGAGGAATCTCATCTCACCCCCCAACCAAATCCTGCGCTGTCTTCAATGTAAAAAGATGTGCAATGAGCATGAACATGAGAGCAATGGTAAAATAAAAGGGAGTGAGAATGAGGTCACCTGATAGAGTCTATCATGGAAGTCTACAACTCCGGCACTAAAGCTACTAACGCAATAAACCTAGAATAGAAAATCAACAAAACCAAATCCTACTCTATACCTCTGTCAGACTAGGAGATCAGTCGTCCTGATACATAGGATCATCTAGAGTGATGGACATGTCCTTTGAATCAAATTTCTCAATGAATGGTTTAAGGCGTTGACTGTTCACTTTAAAACAGTTACCATTCGCTGTGTTTTCTACCTTGACAACCCCATGAGGAAAAACTTATTTAACAATATATGAGCCAATCCATCGAGATCTCAATTTTTCCAGAAAAAGATAAAGTCGAGAATTATACAAGAGCACTTTCTGACTTCATGGAAAGATTTTCTGAAGATGTGCTTATCATGAAAGGCCTTCATCCTACTCTTGTAAATCCTCGAGTTCTCGTAAGCATCGTTTCGGATCTCGTCAAGCTCATTCAATTGGAGTTTATGAAGCGAGCTAGCCTTGTTAATGTCAAAATTCAATGCCCGAATTGCCCAATAGGCTTTGTGTTCAAGTTTCACAGGCAAGTGGTAAGCCTTCTCATAGACAAGTCTATAGGGAGACATTCCAATGGGGGTTTTGTAAACGGTACGGTGAGCCCAAAGAGCATCGACTAATCTAAGCGATCAATCTTTGCAATCCAGTCTCACCGTCTTTTCCAAAATTTGTTTGATTTCCCGATTGAAAATTTCAGCTTGCCCACTTGTCTGTGGGTGGTATGGGGTACTCACTTTATGTTTAATACTATATTTCTTCATTAAGGCTTCAAATGGCCTATTACAAAAGTGAGAACCGCCATTACTAATGATGGCTTGAGGCATTCCAAATCTGAAAAGTATGTTTTCTTTTAAGAACTTTAGAACCGTACGATGATCGTTGGTTCTACACTGAATAGCCTCTATCCATTTAGACACATATTCTACAGTAATTATGTTGAATTGGGGTAAGAGGCATCATGTTCCGACGGGACAATCCCCCTAGCTTTTGACAGTGCTCGCATGCTTTACAAAACTCATGGGTGTCCTTAAATGGAGTAGGCTAATAAAAACCACACTACAGATTTTTTATAGTGGTTTTCTTGGCAAAAAAATGACCCCCACATGCTTGATCATGGTAAAAGGAGATGATAGAACTATATTCATCATCAGGGACACATCTTCTAATAATTTGATCTGAGCAATATTTAAAAAGTAAAGGTTCATCCTAGAAAAATCTTCGCACTTCCCTTAGAAATTTCCGTTTGTCCTGCACAATCTAATTAGTCAGCATCACACCTGTGGAAAGATATTTTGCAATATTAGTATACCATGGCGAATGTGTAGCAACAAAGAGTTGCTCATCAGAGAATGAGTCCTCAATGCGTGACTTGTCAATGGAACTCGGTAAAACTAAGCGGGATAGATGGTCTGCCACCACGTTCTCTAATCTTTTCTTATCCTTGATCTCTAAGTCGAATTCTTAAAGGAGTAGGATCGATCTATCTAAGAAAACGGGGCTTAGCATCCTTCTTAGAAAGAAGGTATTTCAGCGTCGCATGGTTCGTGTAAACTGTGACCTTGGATCCTATCAATTACGCCTTGAACTTGTCCAAGGAAAAAATAATGGCTAGGAGCTCCTTCTCCATAGTCGAGTAATTGACTTGGGCGGGGTTCAGGGTCCTACTCGCATAGTAGATAACGTGGGAGCTTCTTGTCCTTCCTTTGTCCTAACACCGCCCTAATAGCATAATCGCTCGCATCGCACATCAACTTAAAAAGAATGGACCAATATGGTGGTTGCATAATATGAGCAGTTGTCAACATGTCTTTTAGCTTTGAAAAAGCTAATTGACAATCGGCACTACACTCGAATTGGTTCTCCTTTTGGAGAAGGTTACATAAGGGCCTAGAAATATGACTGAAATCCTTAATGAACCTTCTATACAAACCGTAGTGTCCAAGGAAGGACCGCACATCGCGTATGCTCTTGGGTGGTGGTAGGTTGGAAATAATATCAATTTTAGCCCGGTCTACCTCTATTCCATTGGATGAGATGATATGTCCAAGGACTATTCCTCTTTGTACCATAAAATGACACTTCTTCTAGTTTAAAACAAGGTTCTTCTCCTCACACCTTGTCAAGACCAACTTTAAGTGATTAAGGCACTCATCAAAAGTATAACAAAAAATGGAAAAATCATCCATGAATACCTTAAGAAATTCACTCACCATGTCTGAGAAAATACTCAACATGTATTGTTGGAATGTGGTGGGTGCATTACATAGCCCGAATGGCATTCTTCGGTATGCGAAGGTGCCAAACGGGCATGTAAAGGTGGTCTTCTCTTGGCCTTCCGGGGCTATCTCAATTTGGTTGTAACTAGAATAACCATCTAGGAAGCAATAATAGGAGTGACCCACTAACCTTTTCAAAATTTGATCCATGAATGGGAGAGAGAAGTTGTCCTTCCTAGTGACCGTGTTTGGCTTCCGATAATCTATGCACGTATGCCAACTAGTGGTCACTCTAGTCTATGTAAGCTCGTTGTTGGCATTTTCTATGATGGTAATACTGGACTTCTTAGGGACAACTTGGGTAGGACTCACCCATTGGCTATCCGAGATGGGGTAGATGATACCCACATCTAGTAGTTTTAACACCTCGGCTTTGACAACCTCCATCATGTTTGGATTTAGCCTTCTTTGAGGTTGTCTAGCCATTTTTGCATTTTCCTTGAGGTGTATACGGTGAGTGCAAACCAAAGAATCTATCCCCTTGAGGTCTACTATTGTCCAAGCTATGGCTCCTCTATGTTCTTTGAGTAGCTCAATCAACTTGAGCTCTTGGTCTTTTCCTAGGCGAGAGGCAATGACAACTGGGAATGTTTCTTCTTTACCCAAATATACATATTTCAGGTCGGATGGCAATGGTTTAAGGTCAAGCTTCGGCGGTTTGATGTTAGACGGTAGAGGCCTTGATGTGGTTGATGGAAATCTTTCAAAATGGGGCCTCCATCGACTAGTACCAACTACCGGTTCCTCAATATTCAATGCTTGCATAATTTCACTAATGATGGGGTCTTTGGAATCCTCGAAATGTGCCAAGCATGTCTCCAAGCTTTCTAGTAGTTCAAGTTGGAGGAGCTCTTCTTCTTCAAAAGATTCGACCATGTTTACCTTGAAGAGCTCATCATCATCATCCCTATGCCTTTTGCCCAAGTGGAACACATTAACCTCTAATGTCATGTTTTCAAAGGACAATTGCATTACTCCATTCCGACAATTTATTATTGCATTTGATGTAGCAAGAAAGGGGTGGCCTAGAATCACCGGTATTTGAGTGCTAGCATCCAATACCGGTTATGCGTTCAAGACAATGAAATCTACCGGATAGTAGAATTTATCAACTTGGACCAAGACATCCTCCACAATCCCTCTCGGTACACGGATGGATCTATCCGCTAGTTGCAACGCGGTTTTGGTGGCTTTTAATTCACTAAGACGCAATTACTCATATACTGAATATGGGATTAAATTTACACTTACCCCTAAGTCTAGCTAATGCACGTTCAATCGGTAGTCACCAATAATGCATGAAATTGTGGGACTACTAGGATCCTTGAATTTATTTATTTATTTGTTTTTTTTTTTTTTTTTTTGGGGGGGGGGGGGGGGGGGTCTTTTGAGTGAGAATGGTGCTCACTTGCTCATTCAAAAAGGTCTTTTATTGCACATTATATTTGCGTTTGGTTGTGCATAGGTCCTTTAGAGACTTGACATAAGAGGGGATTTGTTTAATGGCATCAAGCAATGGAATATTTATCTTGACTTGTCTGAAAATCTCTAAAATATCATGAGAGTTTGGAAGAGATTTTAGAGCAACCAATCTCAAAGGGAATGGTGCTACGGGCTTATAAATGCGTTCCGTTTCTTATGGGGTTGAGTTAGATCCATCCTCATCCTCAGAATTTACCGGATCATTAGGCTTGTCGGCTTTCACCAGAATAGATTTGTCAATTTTCTTACCACTTTTAAGAGTGGTGACGGATTTGGCTTGCTCCACATGTTGGTTGGGGAGATTAGGGATGCTTACTTCATGTACTTACTTTGGATTAGGCTGAGGTTGGGCCAGAAAGGTCCCTTCCCTAGCATTTAAGCGTCCCTTAATCTCATCAACCTAGACTTTAAGCTCTTGGAACATTTGTTGGTTCGTTTGGTTTATTTACGTTTACCCTTGAATAAACGCTTTTAGAGTATCCTCCATTGAGAATTGAGGTGGGGCCATGTTTTACATGGGTAGGCCCTCCTTGAGAGTTCGTAGGATTACCCGTGGGATTATTCTTCCAACTGAAATTTGGATGGTTCTTCCCAGTAGAGTTATACATGTTACCCACCGGTCCATTAAAAGGCCGTTGATATCCATATGTGGCATTTGCATGTTCTTATAACACCTCTTGAAACGCAGGAATTGTAGGACAATCTTGCGTAGCGTGTATATTAGTAGCACAAATTCCACATATGTTCTTAATAGCTACATTGGACTTTGAAACTCCACTCTTACTAAGTTTCATGGCCTCAACTTTCCTTGTGAGATTAGCTAGCCTTGCATTAACATCATCTTCTTCTTTAAGAATATAGATGCCTCATTTGTCCTTGTTGAGGAGGCTTAAGGTTACTAGATTTGTCTGAAGTATCCCATGATTGGGCATTCTCGGCCAACATGTCCAAGTAACTCTAAGCTTTATCTGGATTTTAACTTATAAACTCGCCGTTACACATCATCTCTACAAATTGACGCATGTTGGAACTTAATCCATCATTGAAGAAGTTTATGATTTGCCAGCTTTCGTAACCATGATGTGGGCAAGCAAGTAGGAGGTCCTTGAACCTTTCCCAACATTGGAAAAATGACTCATTCTCTTTAACCAAAAAGTTCATTATAGCTCTTCGAAGGGTATTCGTTTTATGAGTCGGGAAGAACTTTTTCAAGAATTCCCGAGTCATCTCATTTCATGACCCTATCCAGTGTGGTCTAAGAGAGTGGAGCCAACTCTTGGCTCTTTCTTTCAACGAAATGGGAAAAAGTTTAAGTTTGATGACATCTTCTGAAACATTAGCGTATTGCAAAGTAGCCACCACTTCTTCAAATTCCTTCAAGTGTAGATATGGGCTCTCAGAGTATAGCCCATGGAACTTTGGTAAGAGTTGAATCACACCCGGCTTTATATCATTGTTTCTCCCCAGTTGGTGGTAAGACCACACACGAGGGTGTAGTTCTACGGGCCAGTTGTAGGTAGTACAGTAAAGATCCTATTGGAGGAACATTGTGTACCTCATTCTCTCCTACTCCCTCTTGATTTGCATTTGTATTTGGAGTAGGGGGGAGGATTCCTTAAAGGTGTTTGATCCATACTCCCCAAACTATCACAAAGCTCTTGTTATTTTCAGACTCGTCTATGGACTAATAATGGTCCAACTAGACCACCTTCGGATTGGAGATGATTGGTGTGGTCACGTTCCCAACAGGATATAATCCACACAACTAAGATCTAAACTAATCCTAAGTCCTAAAACAGAAATTAACAAAAATAGAAAAATCTGTAAAAAGTACTAAGTTAGAATGATATTACTTGATTTACTAGAACTATGAAAGAATTCCTACAAAACAAAACAAAACAAATTGTTAGTCCTAGGAAATTAGAAAAAACCTATCTACTTCTACTTCTACAACCACTAAAACAATCTAGAACCGTTTATCTAAAATCCACGGCAACAACGCCAAAAACTTGTTTGCTTGCCTCAAGTGCAAGGCTGTGATGTAGTGATAATTCTTGGTAAGACCAAGGTCGATCCACAGGGAATTAGGTAAACCAATTCTAATTATCTTAACAACTTCAAATTCAATCAATTTAGAAGTTCAAATCATAAACTAACTTAAAACAGTAAAGTTATAAAATCTGTAATTAACGGAATTAAGGCTTTCACGGATCCACTTGTAGCAATCCCATGTCAATCCAATCAATCCAAGCATAAAACACAACTAGATTTGAAGTTCTATCTCTCATCTAGTTGGAAAATAAAGCATTGAAATACATTCAATCCTACTTAAGTTAAACTTTCAAGTTCTAGTCCTATTCAATCACATAGCATTCAAAATCATAGCCTTCGGAGTAACAGCCATGCCTATGGACTATGGCATGCTCAAGGGTTACCATAATTCAAATTTAATCAACCCAAACATGATAATCTCAGAGAATTGCAAGGAATCCATGTCTGGAGTACATGAACTCTCCTAAAACTTCTAAAAATATCAACTTTATTCGAACTAGAACATTCAAAATCCAAACTTAAAGTGAAAGTACTTGAATTAAACTGAATTAAACATGAAATTGGCTACAAGCTTCACCTCTCAGCTCTAGCTGAGAGGTTTTAGCTGAGCATTGTCATACTACAACTAAAATCGAAAAGAAAAACTAAATAAAAGCATGAAAAACTAAAAAAATCAGAATCGACAGAGTTGTGGACGCTCCACTGTGCTCTCATTCACTTCCGACGACCTCCAATCTCTTCTAGGATACCTTTAGACGAGGTCCTAGGTGCCCTTTTATAAAATAGTGTGGAAGATTCCAGATTGCGCAAGGAATCACAAAGCTGCGCAGAGAAAATCGGAGCTTGTAGGACAAGCTCTGTTACGCAGCCGACCGGTCAGATGACCGGTCTGAGCTCATGGACGACCGGTCGTCAGACCGGTCATAAAACATGAAAATAAGTCCAGCAAGCTTTTTAAAAAATCCACCCTCCCCTGTTGAATGCTAAATCGGTCTGAGTGATGGTCGACCGGTCTGACGACTGGTCTGTCTTGGTCTAGTGAGATGTGCAGCAATGAGGGGGGGGGGGGGGGGGGGGGGGTCATTGTTGTAGTGCCGACCGGTCGGACGACTGGTCTTCAGTGCAGAGTATTGCACTTCTTTCGTCTTTCTTCCATATCTCTCTTGCTTCTTTCTTCTATCCTTTGGCACTTAGTTCTTTGATCTAATGTACCTACAGTGATCTTTTTAGCCTTAAATTCGTGAAATCTCCGCCTCGTTCCTACAATCACAAATCACACATTAGATGTGTACTTTTAAGCATGCAAACCATGCATATAATGTGATATAATGGGTTAGTAAATGTATAAATTAGAGTTCAACATAGGTACAATTCTAACACACTGGAATAAGCAAGATAAGGATAAGTTCTTCAACGAGGTGAGGAAATTCTTGTGGGACGACTCGTACTTATTCAAGTATTGTCTCGATCAAATTATAAGGAGATGTGTGCTAGATGATGAGCAACACAATATCATCTCCTTTTGTCATTCATAGGCTTGTGATGGTCACTTTTCAGCTAAGAAGACCACAGCTAAAATTCTGCAATGTGGGTTTTTTTGGCCCACCATGTTCAAGGATACTCATGAGTTTTGCAAAACGTGTGAGCCTTGTCAAAAATTAGGAGGAATAACCCATAGAAATATGATGCCACTTAATCCCATCTTACCAATCGAAGTTTTTGATTATTGGGGCATCGACTTCATAGGTCCATTCCCATCTTTTTCTGAAAACTTATATATTTTCCTTATCGTCGATTATGTTTCAAAATGGGTCAAGGTGATTCCAT
The DNA here is from genome assembly GCA_003013855.2 of Liriodendron chinense. Taxonomy (NCBI): domain Eukaryota; kingdom Viridiplantae; phylum Streptophyta; class Magnoliopsida; order Magnoliales; family Magnoliaceae; genus Liriodendron; species Liriodendron chinense. Next base: position 2,611,110 of record ML058466.1, on the reverse strand, counting down.
GCCGGAACAATAATCATAAACCAGTCATTCGTTTCTTTAAAGAAAACATCATTTCCCGATTTGGAACACCTCGTGTCATTATAAGCAATGACGGGTCTCACTTTTGTAATCGCCTATTTGAAGCCTTAATGAAGAAATATGGCGTAAACCACAAAGTGAGCACCCCCTATCACCCACAAACAAATGGACAAGCTGAGATATCCAACAGGGAGATTAAACATATTTTAAAGAAAACAATGAACCCTGATTGCAAAGATTGGTCGCTTTGACTTACCGATGCGCTCTGAGCTTATCGTACAGCTTTCAAGACCCCCATTGGAATGTCTCCTTATAAACTTGTTTATGGAAAAGTTTGTCACTTGCCCGTGGAGTTGGAACATAGGGCATATTGGGCAATAAAGAAGATGAATTTCGATTCTGACAAAGGAAGCTCGTTGCGCAAGCTTCAATTGAATGAACTTGCGGAACTCCGGAACTGAAGCATATGAGAACGCGAGAATTTACAAGGACAAGACTAAGGGTATTCCATGATAAGAACATCCTTCGTAAGAATTTCACGATAAATCAAAAGGTCCTTATGTATAATTCTCGGTTACATTTATTTCCAGGAAAATTCAGGTCTCGATGGAGCAGTCCCTTCATTGTGAAAACTGTTTATCCATATGGGATTGTCAAGTTGTTGAATCCAAGGAACGGTAACATTTTTAAAGCGAATGGTCAACGATTAAAACCGTTCTTTGAGAATTTTCCTTCAGAGGGTATGTCCATACCTCTGACCGATCCTGTGTATCGGGATATTTGATGTCCTAGTTTGACAGAGGTATAGAGTAGTTTAGGATTAGGATTTTCTTTCTTTTTATTTTTTTTCATTGGTTTATTAGGAGGTAGGATTCCAGATTTTTTTATTCTCTCAGGTACTCTCATTCCTCACTCCCTTTATTTTATCACTGCTCTCATGTTTTGCTCATTGCATATCTTTTACATTAAGGACAATGCAAGATTTGGTTGGGGGTGTGGGATCACTAGGTTGAATCTAGTGCTTTGCAAATTTCAAGCAATTTTTATATGAAGTTTTTTCGATTTTTTCTGAAAATTCAAAACTCCATTGGAAAACTTCATTTTTATGCATTCGGGACGGTGTAAGTACAAGAAAAAGATATGCGAAATGAGTAATGTTGAATACCTTGAACAATCTCTAAGATACTAGTTTTGTATGTGAATTTCCCTATTTTTATGATTGATAGAAGTTCTAAACACTTTTACACCTAGTTCACATTACACGATTCTCATGCTTGGAAAGGATTATGTAGAATTGTGGATTGACTAAGTTTGGATTTGAGGTGTTGAGGAGCCAAGCTGGGGTACTTTGTCCATCCGTATCCATGGAAAAAAAAAGAAAGATATGGATTTCTTAAAATCCTATCTAATATGTATAAAAAGGAAAGGAAGGATGAAAATATGGGAATGATGGGAAATATGGTGGAAAATTTCGAAAAGGGCTACCTATTACCAACCGAGGGATGGTCTACCCGTAACCAAAGCCAGAAATGGGATGTAGTGTGAAAGCTGTCGGAAGGACGGTAAGGCAAATTCCTGTCATAGGCTTGTTGTTGATCTGTACACTTTTGGGTCCATAGCTTAGTTGATTTTTGAAGAAGATAATCCCGAAAATTCATGAGAGGACCATTCACTATGCACACTAGGTTGAATTTGTTTGGGTTCTTCTATTTATCAATCAATCGGTGGGAATTTCATATGAGTACTTGGTATGTTTTGGAAAGTTAAAGGTTTCAACTTCCATCATTGAGTCCTCCTGATTTGTACACCTGCATATCATTGAGTGAATAGAAGCATAATTACTAAAGGAGGGTTGAGTTTTGAAGAATAAAATTTGTTTCACGCATGTTTTGCTCAGGACTAGCAAAATGCTAGTTGGGGGGTGTGTTGAGTTCTTGATTGTGCATATTCTAACCCCAATTCATCACTAACTATGCATAGTTTTCATGTTTAAAGACTATTCTAAAGCATGGTTTGTGATTGTAGGAACGAGAAGGGGACTTCACCAATTCAATATTTAAAAGGTCACTCTGCACACATTGAAGATCAAAAGACTAGTGCTAAAAGGTGGGAGAAAGAAGCAATGGATAAAGAGAAGGAAAGAAGGAAGAAATGCAGAATATTACACTCAGACCGGTCGTCCATAGCCCAGGACCAGTCGTCCGACCGGTCCGAACACTTAACAGGAGGATCCTTGCTGCTAACCTTGCTGGACCAATCACGACCGGTTGTGCGACCGGTCGTCCACTACTCAGACCAGTCGTCAGACTGGTCAATTAATTCAAAAGCTAGGATGGATTTTTTCGAGAACTCACTGGACCGTTTTTTGCCTTTTACGACCGATCGTGCAACCGGTCGTCTATGAGCTTAGACCGGTCGTCCGACTGGTCGTCGGCGTAACAGAGCTTCTTCTACAAGCTTCGAATTCTCTGCGCAAAACGCAGTTTTTGCGGATTTTCTCAAACTTTCTTCACACTTAGGGCCTCAAACCTATAGAAGACTCATTTAGCTCGTTCCTAAGTTATCCTAGAAAAGAATTACCATGGTGGGAGGTGGCGGAAGTCGAATCTAGAGTTCTACAATTCCTCATAGTTTGTTCTTCTAGTTTTTTATGTTTTCCTTAGTTGCTTTCATGTTTCCTTGGATCATGAACGGCTAAACCTCTTAGCTAGGGCTAAGAGGTGAAGCTTGTAGTGAATCTAAGATGTTTTAACTCATTTTTTCTTGGTTTCAAGTTGAAATTTTCATTGAAGAACAATGGTTTGAAGTTTGAATAAAGTTCCTAAGTACTTTTCTTAATTTTATGATGGCTCATGAATGTTTGGAAGAGTTACTTTAATTCTTAATTGTTTTGAATGGATCTAGACCTGTCCGCTCTGAGGAATCGGATTCAATACACTCTAGACCTTGGATTCTCATGTGGGAGCTTCTAACCAAAGTTCTACTTTTCTGAATTTCTGAATTATGGATGATTATGTATGTTATTTGAATGAAGTTCAAATCATGATCTAGTTATACTTTATGACAGAGTTTAATGATGATTATGATTGTGATCTTAACCTATTGGAACTAGGATTGACCTATGCAATTGAGTGTGCTCAAGTCCTAACATGAATTAAGGGAATCATGTATATGAATCACACATATGGCATATTGTTTGTTATAACCGCCCTATCATCCGACTAGATAGGATTTGATTTTGATTCTAGTTGTGTAATTGCGAAACCACACGAATTAAGTAGCAAGGATTGCTACAAGTAGATCCTCAAATCCCTGGTGCTCTTTTACATTGTTTACATTCACTTTTAGTTTAAAATTGCTATCTACATTCAACTCTAAAATTCAGTTTAGTTAACTATCAATTAGAGACCATTGGAAGTGTTTTGTGAAGTCCTATGTAAGTCCCTGTGGATCGACCTCGATCTTTCTTAGATTATTACTACATCGCAACCCTACACTTGAGGAAGCGAACATATATAAACCCATAGATCACCAAAAAACCACATGATTGAGTGCACAAAAATAAAGAAGAATGCCTTATCATCTTCTCTCCTCTTTCTTTCTTTCTTCTACCTTGACAATAAAGTTTTGTTAAATGAAAAGACAGATATACAAGCATCCAACCACCCTATAAACTATTATACCAGAGGGAAAAGTAATCGACTCAAAGCCAACTTCTTGGAATTCTAGCTATGGAGCCGACATCAAAGTTGCAACGTCGAGAATCTACAAAGGAGACTGAATTTCGCTGCATGCATCCTACCATCCTCCATAACATTAGCTTGCCATTGCAAAGATAATGAAAGCTACTTGATAATGGTTAACACTGTGTTTAGAGAGAAAAGAGGCATAATGCCTAGCCCCTTTTAAACGTGTAAACGTGTATACAACTCTCTTACATACACATCTTAACATGCAGTGTATAAAGAATCTACTACACATCTTAATAATCCTTTCCCAATCGATAGGTTCTCTTTATTTAACATCCTGACACACATAATTTCATAATATTACCCGATAGCTAGTGACACACTGTCCTAACATACCTAAGGCCACTAAAGCTCAAATTCTTAAGAAATCCTACCATAAACCAATCATTTGATCCTATTTTAGTGTTTTTTCTATCATCCAAAAAATATGTGGGCTAATATCAACTATGAACAACCCAAACCCTTCAAGATAGCTCGTTTTAGTGCCTTTTTAGGCTGTGAACTCCTTCGCCACAATAGCACCTATGTAGAAGACATCATCATTGTCTTCATCCCAAGGGATCCATTATGGTAGGTAGAAAGCCTACTATTGTCTTCATAACATGTGGAATCCACTACAGTAGACGGGAAGCATACTACCTAGGTTTCTTCCTATTAATGAATGTGATATGGGCCTACATAGGCCCACTTAGATGGGTTACTTGGTCTAGGACATGGAGGGGATTTTTTTCTTTTATTAGTAATGGCATTTCTATAGTTTTGAAACTTTCGTAATATTAAAAAAAATTGAGAGAGAGAGAAGAAAAAGTGAGGGGAGGCTGTGAACCCGAACTTCAGCCCAATCTCTTCATCTTTCTTCTCTATTCCATCTCTTTCCACTATTTTACATGGGGTGGGCTTTGAGCATTTCTAATCCTTCTTCTAAAAATCTTCTTATTTCTTCTTTTCTTTTATCCCTTAATGTACCTTATTTTGCTTGTACTGAAAATTTCTTAAGAAACCTAGCGTTTCTTTTTTATTTCTTTTGTATTGAGGCTTTTGTAATGATCGGCATGTGCATGGGGGAATGAAGACATCAGCTTCATAAATGATATCACCTGAATCGTTGCAAATATGCAGGTTGTTTGCCTATGTTGGATGTGGTATTCGTGACTGTATTTCTTCGTGGCCGATTGGAAATAGTAGATGTGTGGGATGATTCTTCTATCTGACATGACATGTGCATCGAGTGAAGTGTTGAGTGTGCTGTTCATCAATTGTGCTAAGTTGACCCACTTTTGTGCTGGTGAGATATTCTCCTTTTATGAGTTATTGAGATAAAAAGTGTCCCAAAATCTAGATTTATAAATCCATTTTATTTTTTAGGGGTCTAGATACCCAATATTAAGTTAAATGGGGCATTATTTACAGTGGTCTAAGTCAATCCAAGCTTTTCCCAAGGCTAGGGGAAAATTGAGATATCTGACCATAGAGAAACCTAATTAAGAATCAGGGACTTACAACCAATGGATCTAGGAAAGCGCCCAAATTATAACCTAATTATGGAATAATATGAAACCTTTCATAAGTGCAAATGTCGTGTTTTTTGGATACGGCTAAGTAAGTGTGGGAGGCTCTACGAGAGATGAATTCATCTGATAAAAACATCTCTTGTTCTTTAAAGTTATATGAAGAAAAATTCGAGCTCCAACAATGAAATAAATCATTAGGTGAATACTATTCCAAACTCAAAGTCGTAAGAGCTGAATGTGTATTAGGCCCTAACTACCGATTTGGAGAAATTACAATAACAATGTGAAGAGTTTCGAATAGCCAATGTGTTAGTGCACTTTTCTGGGGCATACTAGTGCACCTTGTTTGTCAATTACTTAGGTCAGCGAGTCTAGTGTCGGTTGAGCTTAATGAAGACGAAGACCGAAGACTCAAGAGGGACCTGCTGCATCGAGAAAGAACAAACAGGTAAATGTGATGCCTTGGTGAGTCTTAACCTTGTTCCTACCCAAAACCATTAACCTTTAGATGACCATGACCCAATAGGCATACTCTTAGTCATCTTAAATTGGTCCTAGGTGTCCCAAAAGAATGGCCAAAGAGGTTGCATGTTCTGTTGAAAAACAGAGAAAATAGCAGAAAAACATGCTTGGCCAGGCGCCCGGCACAAGTGTCCACCGGGCGCCCTGACCTATAGAGGGAATTCGTCCAAGTGAGTTGGCCTAAGTCTAGAGGGTCACCGGGCGCCCGACCAGAACCTGTCCGGGTGCCCGGCCAGTGCACAAAATGTCCAGCAACTCATGATCCGGTCTGGAGTATTTCTGGGCGCCCGACCAAAGTGAGAACCGGGCACCCGACAGTGAAGGAAGGGTCATCGGGCGCCCGACCCCAACTGTGTCTGGGCGCCCGACCAGCTCAAAAACAGTCCAGTGTTTAATGGACCCGATTCCGGGCGCCCGACCCAATCTGTCCGAGCACCCAACCCTATGCGAATTTGCCCGTTATTTGACCATTGGGAGAAACTTTATAAAAGCGGGGGATTCGATTTTAGGGCTAAGAGAGGGGATTTTGAGGAGATAGAAGCCACCATTGCTAGAGACCATTAGAGGCTCTATCCCAAACCCATAGCAAGTCATTCTCCTTGTGTTTTCATCACAAGCGTGGGCCATTTAATGGTATCTTGAGAATGGACTGTTCCCTCTTGATTTATAGGGTTTAGACACTTTGATCATAGTTAAATCCCTTGTCTAAACACTACCTAGGAGTCCAAATAGGTGTATTCCTCTAGGAAACCCATTTCCTACCATTTGTGGAGGTTCACCATTCCTTAGCACCTTAGGCATCTCTAATAGAGCATCACATGCAAGGTAGCTGATCTTGGAGCTGAAGCACTGGCAAAGCAGCGACATCAAAGATCGGGGGAGCACATGGGGAGCTGCTTCAGGCACGGGAGAGCAAGAAGAAGCAACCCAAAGCGGCGCTACAAAGAGGCTCAATCCGACAAGTAAGGTTGTCTTGTTAGGAGTTCATCCACTCAATTCCCTGTGGGAGTTCAGTGTACAGTTTGTTTGACAAATTTAAACTAGGATCGTTTACCGATCCTTGGCCTATTAGTCGGCCTAAAATTCAAGGACGTTAGCCGTTCCTTGGCTTGTGTGTCGGCCTAAAGACTAGGGGTTGTTCAGCACTCCTTGGCTCGTTTACAGGGCCTAAATTCAGGGACGTTAGCAGTTCCTTGGCACATTTGTGGAGCCTAAACAAAGTCTCCAAGGGGGAGCCACTAACACGGGTGCAAACGTGTATGTTGAGAGGAACTTGTAAACTCCCCGGTTGGGTGGATCCGAGTTAAAACACCTTGATTGGGAGGAACCATATTTAAACTCTACAGTAAATGCCAGTGTGCTCAAATAAGTTGAGTAATTGAATTGGGAGTGGAGTAGACAAGTAGTCGAACCACTATACATGCTTTTGTTTGTGATTGTACTTGAGCACATTTCTCTTTATGCATTGTGTTTAATTTGTTAATTGTGAATGCTTAGTTAGGAATGTATGCTAGGCGCTGGAAAGGCACCTTCACACACACAAGATGTACTTTCACTCCTCATGTAGACTTGAGTTGTTGTTGATCCATCCTCTATAGTCTATTTGAGTTGCTTAGACTATGTTGTGAATCACATTTATCATTTGCTAGTCTTTTGATTGGACCCACTAAGGCTTGGAAGCCGAAGTGTTAATCGCTTACGTAGCTTAATTTGTTAAATTTGTTAAGTAGGCGAAAAGAATTTAAAAAGGTCTTAATCACCCCCTCTCTAGGACTTAGCTATAATTCTAGTTGCTCATTAAGCTTCTGCATGTATGCGTAGGGTATCGTGTTAGGCTACCCGATGCAATTTCAATTGATATCAGAGAGGGTTACTCTGATAGAGCAAGTGTGAGTTGCTCTTGAAGGACTTAACCGTCTGGAGTAGATCCGATACCGGAATACTAGGACTATGTCTACCCAAGAGGGGTATTTGAACCCAAAAGGCAAATCAATTGCTTTGGGTGATCCCTATGGGAATAAGAGAGGTTTTGAGCCTATTTCGCATACATATGTAACCTCATTTTCTCCTTTGGTGATTAAAATGGACTTTATCACTTCTGGGAGCAAATCTAAATCATCTCCCATGTGTTATGCTTGTGGTGACGTTGGTCACTTTAGGTTTGAATGCCCTATCGTCGAAGGCCGACGATCCACCTCAATCACAAACCGGATACTTAAATATATAGTGACTGAGAAAGTGGCACACACAAGAAAGAGTCCACCAAAGAGATCACCTGAGAAAAAGAAAAGGTTCCCATCCCCTCCAATAATGACAAATCATATGAGGGAATTAATTAAGAAACTTGCTCTACTTAATGAAAAATCAAAGAATATTTTGTGCAGGAGCAATACTTGTGTTGGTAGGTACAATAGATCCCCTACCGCACATAGATCTCCAACTAGGGATGAACCTAAGGGAGATGAATCTAGAATAGATAAATTCCCACCCAACAACATCTTTGGTCCTAGAAAATCACATCCAAGGGAGTTGTGAACTAGGTTAGGTGACCTTAGGAGGTTAATTTGTGCTTCAATAGGAAAATCTAAGGATTTCAGCCTCATTTATGTGTGTATGGGCAAATCAGAGGATTCAAGCCTCATTAGCCCAAATTTTGATAATTTGACCTTGCTTTTAATTGATATATTTGCTTGCTAGATTATCACCATGCTTAGATTAGCTAATCTTGCTGAATTTCATGCTCAATTATATGTTAATCTTTGCTTTTTATTGGTCTTGATATACCACCTGGGGAGGTTGGTTGATTGGGCTATAAGCCCTTAAGCTTTAATGCTTATGTATATCATAGATGACCAATTTGCATGATTAACCATGCTTAGAATAGTACATTTTCTTGTTAATCATGTTCCTATGCATGCTCCATGTTTTATATGATCATGCACCCTATACTCTCTCTAGTTAGCATGTGCTTATAGTTATAACTGTGACACACTATCTACTCTTACCTTAACCTTATTGAAATATCATTAAGGAGGAGAGAATAGTTTGTTACTTACTAACAAAAAGGGGGAGAAAGATCAAGTCCCACCAAAACTAGGTTGCTATGTTTTGTGATGCAGGGATTGACAGGTTATGGGGGAGCATTCAAAAGGAGCTTGCCTAGTTGCATGTCTTAGTGTCTCGAGTTGTAAATTTTTTTATTATGACATGTAATGTATTTTGTTTTGGTAGGATAGGTTTTTGTAAGTAATTGACAAAGGGGGAGATTGTTAGTGTACTTTTCTGTGGCATACTAGTGCACCTTGTTTGTCAATTACTTAGGTTAGTGAGTCTAGTGTCGGTTGAGCTTAATGAAGACGAAGACCGAAGACTCAAGATGGACCTGTTGCATCAAGAAAGAAGAAACAGGTAAATGTGATGCCTTGGTGAGCCTTAACCTTGTTCCTACCCAAAACCATTAACCTCTAGATGACCATGACCCAATAGGCATACTCTTAGTCATCTTAGATTGGCCCTAGGTGTCCCAAAAGACCACCAAAAGAATTTCCAAAGAAGTTGCATGTTCTGCTGAAAAGCAGAAAAAATAGCAGAAAAACATGCTTGGCCGGGTGCCCGGCCTATGTGTCCACCGGGCACCCGACCTATAGAGGGAATCCGTCCAAGTGAGTTGGCCTAAGTCCAGAAGGTCACCAGGCGCCCGATCAAAACCTGTCCGGGCACCCGGCCAGTGCACAAAACGTCCAGCAACTCATGACCCAGTCTGGAGTATTTTCAGGGCGCCCGACGAAAGTGAGAACTGGGCGCCCCACCAGTGAAAGAAAGGCCATCGGGCACCCGACCCCAACTGTGTCCGGGCGCCCAACCAGCTCAAAAAGAGTCCAGTGTTTAATGGACCCGATTCCGGGAGCCTGACCCAATCTGTCCGGGCGCCCCGACCCTTGCCGAATCTGCCCGTTATTTGACCATTGGGAGAAACTTTATAAAAGTGGGGGAATTTGATTTTAGGGCTAAGAGAGGAAATTTTGAGGAGATAGAAGCCACCATTGCTAGAGACCATCAGAGGCTCTATCCCAAATCCATAGCAAGTCATTCTCCTTGTGTTTTCATCACAAGCGTAGTTCATTCAATGGTATCTTGAGAATGGACTGTTCCCTCTTGATTCATAGGGTTTAGACACTTTGATCATAGTTAAATCCCTTGTCTAAACACTACCTAGGAGTCTAAATAGGTGTATTCCTCTAGGAAACCCATTTCCTACCATTTGTGGAGGTTTCACCATTCCTTAGCACCTTGGGCATCTTTAATGGAGCATCACATGCAAGGTAGCTGATCTTGGAGCTGAAGCATTGGCAAAGCAACGGCGTCAAAGATCGGGGGAGCACACGGGGAGCTGCTTCAAGCACGGGAGAGCAAGAAGAAGCAACCCAAAGAGGCACTACAAAAGGGCTCAATCCGACAAGTAAGGTTGTCTTGTTAGGAGTTCATCCACTCAATTCCCTGTGGGAGTTCAGTGTAGAGTTTGTTTGACAAACTCGAACTAGGGTCGTTTGCTGATCCTTGGCTTGTTAGTCGGCCTAAAATTCAGGGACGTTAGCCATTCCTTGGCCTGTGTGTCGGCCTAAAGACTAGGGGTTGTTCAGCACTCCTTGGCTCATTTGCTCGGCCTAAATTCAGGGACGTTAGCCATTCATTGGCACGTTTGTCGGGCCTAAACAAAGTCTCCAAGGGTGAGCCACCAACACGGGTGCAAACGTGTAGGTTAGGAGGAACCTGTGAACTCCCCGGTTGGGTGGATCTGAGTTAAAACACCTTGGTTAGGAGGAACCAGATTTAAACTCTCCATTGAATGTCGATGTGCTCAAAGGGATTGAGTACTTGAACCGGGAGTGGAGTAGATAAGTACTCGAACCACTATACATGCTTTTGTTTGTGATTATACTTGGGTACATTTCACTTTATGCATTGTGTTTAATTTGTTAATTATGAATGCTTAGTTAGGAATGTATGCTAGGCACTTGAAGGCACCTTTACACACACAAGATGTACTTTCACTCCTCATGTAGACTTGAGTTGTTGTTAATCCATCCTCTCTAGTCTATTTGAGTTGCTTAGACTAGGTTGTGAATCACATCTATCAGTTCGCTAGTCTTTTGATTGGACCCACTATGGCTTGGAAGCCGAAGTGTTAATCGCTTACGTAGGTTAATTTGTTAAATTTGTTAAGTAGGTGAAAAGAATTTAAAAAGGTCCTAATCACCCCCCTCTATGACTTAGCCATAATTTTGGTTGCTCCTTAAGCTTCCGCACGTATGTGTAGGGTGTCGTGTTAGGCTACCCGACGCAATTTCACAATGAACCAGTTCGTGCACTGATTTTGCGTGCCAAAGATAGGTCATCTTTAAACGAGGTCTAGGCACACCTCTAACATGTATCTTTAGGCTCTACAAGTGGAGCCAATAATAGCTTGCCCTAGCACCTATAGCATCGTTCTCTATCCAGGGATCGATGTTGGTAGTGGTAACATGAGAAGTGGTCGTGGTAGTGACCGTAGACCTAAAAAGTGCACGATGTGTGAGCTTTCTAATCATTCTGTTGAAAAATGTTAACAACTCCATGGGAAGCCTACATGGGCTAATCAAGCTTCCCACACTAGAGAGCAACAGGTCTTCTCTAGCTAATTTTACATTTAATACTCCATAGACATGTATGACTAGTGAAATGATTACACTAACTCAAGAAGAACATTCTAAGTTGTTGAACAATCTATAGAATCAATTTATTCCTACTACTATAGCTACTTCCACCCCTAGGGCTAAATTTGTGACCTTAGGCCTTGCTTGTTTAAGATCTAAGTCTCATATTCCATGAGTAATTGACTTTGGAGTGTTCGACCATATGACAAGTTAGTCTAGTGTATTTTCAGTGTATTGATGGCTCATTAATAAGCTCTTCTACCACTCTGGCATATGGTACCCAATTATGGTGTGTTGTAAAGGCCATTACATAAAGGTAACGGTGGCAATCGTTACACCTTATGGGGTGATAAAGGCCATAACGGCCGTTACGGAAAAAAATGACCCATAAAGGCCATTATAGCCTCCGTAGTGGCCCATTACACCCCCGTAAAGGCCCCGTAACGGCCCTATAGTAGCCCATTATGGGGCCGATATAAGGTTTTCGATTTTTTTTTTAATATAAGAAAGAAAGATACTGTAATGGCCATTACACCCCATATCATAAAGGTAACAATAGTGGCCATTATGGCCACTGTTACCATTACAGGAATACCTTGTACCCAATCCAAAGTATCTGGAATGAGTATCGTTCATATAAGTCCCTCTCTTTCATTATCCTCTATTTTATTTATTTCTACATTTCTTTTAAGCATTTCATCTGTTAACGGACTTACTATCCCTTAACTGTTTTTTTTAATGGCAATAGGGTATCCCCAAACCTTTGGGGCGAGACTATCCTACAGATGCACGCAATCACCCACAAAGTACACCCATGATGCTAGTCATTCGCCCAAACCTTGTGTGGATTTCTAAATCCCTTAAATGTTGCTCACTTTATATCCTTAAATTTTGTTTACAAAAACCTAAATAGAAAGAGGAAGATTGGTAGAGGACATATGCATGACATGTTGTACTATCTTAATCGTAACGTTGTGGGCACAATGACACAAAAAGACATCTTAGCTTATTGGTAGCACTGCCATCTTGGTCATCCATCATTAAAGATCCTTAAGGGTGTTATTCTTTCTTTATCGTCGATGTCCTATCTAGAGTGTGATGAATGTGAGTCGAGTAAGTACCACTGTGCTACTTCTCCACCACGTGTTGAGAAGCGTCGTTTAGTTCATTTCTATTTAGTTTATTCAGATGTTTGTGTTCTAGTTAAAATATCTAGTAGGTTTGGGTTTTAAGTATCTTGTTACATTTGATGATTGTTCGAGAATGGCATGGCTTTATTTAAAAAAGGTAAGATCTGAATTATTTTCAATTTTTAAGACTTTCCACATGGAAGTGTAAAATCAATTTAGTTCAAAAATATTTACATTTCAGTCTGATAATGCCAAGGAGTACATGTCCCAAGCTTTTAGTTTTTTTTTTATAAAACAAGAACATTGCGTCTAACATCATGCGCACACACCCTGTAACAAAACAAGGTTATAAAATGGAAAAATTGTCACCTCTTTTAGGTAACTCTAGCTCATTTAATTATATGAATGTTCCTAAGATTTTTCTAGAGTGATGCAGTGCTCACTGCATGTTTTTTGATAAATTGGATACCTCATCCATTTTTAGGGATCAATCACCTTATCAAGTTTTGTTCCCAGATACTCTGTTGTTCTCTCTACCTCATTGGGTTTTTTTATATGCTTGTTTTGCCCATCAATTAGAGTTTGACCATGATAAGTTTGATCCTCAAGCAATTAATTATATATATTTTTTTATGTTCTTACACACAAAGGAGTTATCGTTGTTATAGTACATCGTTTCAAATATAATATATACGTGCAAATGTTACCTTTTTTCAGCCTACCCCATTCTTCTCAAAAGATATCAAATCTCTTGATACAGAACTGTTCTCATACTCAGTTGCAATCAATGAAGACATCTAACTTCCATCATCTTTTACCTCTTCCATTCCTACCATCCCTCAGCTGAAGGCCTACTCACGATAAAATACACAAATGGTACAACTAATCATGACGTGTTGTCCAACATAATGATCTAGTGAGTTCTCCAAATAAATTTGATATTCATATTGCCCAAAGAAAAGGTAAGCATATGTACATCGATCATCCGTCTCTATATTTGTTTCCTTTCATTGCTTTTCTCCAAATTTCCGCAACTTTGCCCTATCCTCGTCTTGTCACTTTGTTCACAAGTCGCTCAGGGGCATATTCAAACACTTGGTGTTAATTATAATGAAACCTCCTGTGGCCAAGTTGAATTCTATTCAAGTTATACTATTTGTAAGTGCTTATCATGGTTGGCCCATCTTCCAACATGATGTAAAAAAAAAAAGCCTTCATAATGATCTTATAGAAGAAAAGTTTATATAGAGCGACCAACCAGATTTGTTGCTCATGGGGAGTTTAACAAAGTGTGTAAATTGTGAAAGGCAATTTATGGGTTAAAAGTCACATGTTTTCGTACGGAATGATATCTCAGGTCTCATTGTGCTTGTAGTATATGTAAATGATATTGTTGTTGTTGGTGTCGCGGAAGCAACCTCATAGGTAGAACCACACAAGCGATAGAGAAGAACAAACAAAGCAATCACAAAGAACACACGAATTTTATGTGGAAAACACCTTGCAGGAAAAAATCACGGCATAAAGTGATCAACAATCCACTATGAAAATGAAATTACAAGAGATAGAATCAACTTACAGATGCAAGAAACCCTAATTTTCTCCCTTTCAAACCCTAGCCTTCAATACTCTCCCTATGATTCATGCTAGTTGCCCTAATCCCGCATTAAGAAGGCTATATATAACCCATGTATATAATTAGAAACTAAAATCGTACACTTACAAAGAATTATGCTCACCATCGATTGATCCATCTATCAATTGACTTTGATCGGCGATCCTCGATTGATCGACACTCCATGTTTGATCAATCGAATATGCTCAAAAGTGCCCGAAGAGTTTGCAACATAAATTCGGAATATCATCGATCGATCGAGACCAAACTTCGATCAATCGAAAGTGTACAAAAGTGTCTAGAGACCAAACTAGAAAACTTGCGATAGTTTCGATCAATCGACTATGGCTGTCGATTGATCGATGACCCCCTGTTTATATCCAAATTGAAGGCAATCAACAATCTCCACTGTGGCTTCGATCTCCATCTCCACTAGTTCCAAGCTGCTTCCTCTATGTCTAATCATTTCCATAATAGTAGTATCTGTTAGTGCACTTATTTGTGGCATTGAGTGCACCTTATTTGTCAATCACATGCGTCCATGTGTTGTAATTTCGGTTGAGCCTTGGCAAGATGAAGATCGAAGATTCAAGTGGACAAGAAGCATCAAGGAAGAAGAAATGGGTAAATGAGATGCCTTAGTGAGCCTACCTTAGAACCAAAACAACTCATAGCCTCTAAATAACTTTGACCATATAGGAAAACCCGTCGTCATCTTCTTTAACCTTAGAACACTTAGAAAAACGTGATAAGTTAGGCCAATAAGAGGTGGAAGCTGTTGTAAAACAAATAGCCCAAATAGCAGTCTTCAATAGGACTTCGATCCCATTGAAGCCCTGGTCGATGCCATCGAACATTATGTCCAACAACTGTCTGAACTCTCTGGACACTTCTTCGATACCATAAAAGGGCATTTTTTTATCCTATCGAAGCATGCTCGATGACATCGAACAGACTGTTCAACAACCTTCTGAACTCTCTGGATAGTTCTTCGATGCCATCGAGTGGGACATTGATCCCATTGAAAGGGCCTTCGATCCCAACAAAGGGATCTTCGATCCTATCGACAGAGCCGTTTTCTACTCATTTTTTTATCGTTGGAACTTCAAGTCTATATTAAGGCCATTTGGTTCCTGGGATTTTTAAAGGGAATTTAGTGCATTAGAAGCTACCATCATAGCAAATACCATTAGGCTCTAATCCTAACCCAATGAAGTCATCTTCCTTGTAATTCATCACATGTTAGAACATTCAAAGCTCAAATGAAGATGAACTTATTCCCTTGCAATCTCTAGAAGTTTAGACACTGAACCTATAGGTAAAACCTTTATCTAAGTATCTCATAAAGATCCTCTAGGCAACTACATTCCTATTAGTTGTAGACTACCTCCCATCACCTTAGTCATCTCGAAGGAGGATCATATGCAAGGTGATTAATCGTTGGAGTTGAGGCATTGGCAATGCATCGGCAACAAAGATTGGGGGATCATGAGGAGATGATTCAAGCACGGGAGAGCTAGAAGAATGACTCAATCTGAAAAATTGTCAATTGTAAGAGTCTGGTTCATACTCTTTCCTTGTGTTGGATTAAGTGTGAAGAGTTTGTGACCCAAACTCGATATAGGTTATTGAGTAACACTTAGGCCCTTGTGTAGGGCCAAATCAAAGTCTCCAAGGGGAGCCTCCGTAGGAGTATGCATAAGGTTCTTATGTAGGACCTTGGCTCATGTGTTAAGCCTAAATTCGGGTTCTTGTGTAGAACCTTGGTTCTTATGTAAAGCCTAAATTATCAGGTCTCCAAGGGAAGCCACCAACATAGGTGAGTACGTGGTCCACCAACACGGGTGCATATATGTAGGTTCTTGTGTAGGACCCAAACTCCTACGTTGTGAGGTGAGCCTGATTTAAAACCTTCGTAATGAAATCTGGTGTACTCATGGGTCGAGTACGGCAATTGAGAGTGGAGTAGATAAGTAGTTGAACCACTATACATGCTTGTGTTTGTGATGTATTTAAGCACATTTCTCTTCATGCCTTGTCGTTTAATTCGTTGAATTATATGAATGTTGGATGGAATGTTAGGCACTAGATAAGCAAATGGAATGTATGTTAGGCACTAGATAAGCAAATTCACACCTAAGATGTATTTTCACTTATAAACTAGTTGCTTAAATGATTTATTATTTGCAAACTATGTGATTGGACCCACTTGGCTTAAAAGCCTAAGTGTTCTTGCTTACTTCGTTTAAATTGGCAGATTAAATTAAGTATTATGAAAAGAAATTTTAAAAGGTCTTAATAACCCCCCCCCCCCCCCCCCCCCGGACTTAGCCATAGTTCTAGTAGCTCCGCTCTTATCTTCTGCAAAGCGCAAGCGCTCTAAGTGTGAGTGAAAGGCGCAATTTCAGTACCATCATCATTGTTTCTTATGCACGCTATGTCTTAATTTCTTCAATGCAAAGCCCAGAGAAGTCGAACAGAATCTGAACTTCTTTGCAGGAACCACTTTCGTAAGCATATCCACCAAATTCACGCTCGTATGGATCTTCTCAAGAGTAATACCGCCTTCCTCTAATACCTGTCAAATAAAATGATGACAAACATTAATATATGTTTAGTACGGGAATGGTATATAGAATTCTTTGCCAAATTAATTGCGCTTTCGCTGTCACAATTCATCGCTGTCACAATTCACAAGCACGACCTCCTGCTGAAGCCCCAACTCATTTATCATTCCTCTCAACCAAACACCTTCCCTTGAATGCCTCCATCAATGCCATGTACTTAGCTTCGGTTCTAGAAAGAGCAACTACAGACTGAAGCTTCAATATCTAACTGATCACTCCACCGGCTAATAAAAATTATTAACCGAAAGTCGACCTTCTGTTATCCACATTTCCTACGTAATCCGCATCAACATAGCTTACCAAGCTCTCATCTGATTTTTCGAATTTCAAGACGTAGTCCTTAGAACCTTGTAAATATCGAGTAGCCATTTCACTGCCTCTCAATGTTGTTTGCCAGGATTTAACATGTATCTGCTCACAACACCCACTGCATGTGAAATATCCGGTTTGGTAGAGACCGTGGCACACATCAAATTACCAACTATGCTCAAGTAGGGCACACAAGACATATATTGCTTTTCTTCATCTGTAGTAGAACAATGCTCCAAAGAAAGCCGAAAATGAGTAGTGTGGGGAGTGCTAACAAGTTTACCCTTGTCCATCCCAAACTTGACCAAGACCTTCTGAAGGTATTCTGCCTGAGACATCCATAACCTACTCCTTTCCCTATCTCTGTGTATATCGATGGTGAGAATCCTTCCTATAGCCCCTAAATCTTTTATCTCGAATGTTATTGATAACCAAGCCTTCAATATGTTGACCTCAGACATGTTATGGCTAGCGATAAGCATGTCATCAACATATAATACCAGTATAATAAACTCCATGTCACTCAATGCCTTAAAGTAGACACCATAATCATATTCACTCTCGAGAAACCACTGACTCATCATAAAAGAATCAAATTTTTTGTACCACTGCATAAGCAACTGTTTCAGGTCATACAATGACCTCCTCAACCTGTAAATTTTATTCTTTGCTCCCTATATCTCGAATCATTCTGATTGCTGCATGTAGATCAGCTCTTCCACTTCTAGATGTAGGAAAGCGATCTTCGCATCCATTTATTCCAGTTCTAGATTGTATTGGGCAACCAGTGCCAACACAAATCTAATGGATACTTACTTGACCATAGGCGCTAAAATATCGTTGAAGTCGACACCCTCCTGCACATAATCCTTCGTCACCAATTTGGCCTTATATCTATCATGTTTCTTCCAATAGATCCACTTAAAATTGATCGTTTTCCGTCCAACGGGAAGCTCCACCAGCTCTCACGTCTCATTCTTGTACAAAGAATCAATCTCATCCTGCATCACTATCATCCACTTTTCTACATCTATGTCATCAAGAGCCTCCTGAAAAGTAAACGGATCCCCATCATCTGTAATGAGGGTGAATACAGTGTTTGAGGCATGTCTATATCTTGCCAGTAACCTACGATCTCTCGCTCTCGGTGGATTTCTCCTCACAGGTGGCGGCTCCACCTGCTCCTGTACCTCTTCCTGCGGCTCAGCTTCTACCTGTGCCTCACCCTTGTCGATTTCAACATAAATCATCGCTGATTTTTTTGTTCCCTTGTGTTCATCCTTACGAAATAAGGAATTCTCATCAAACTTGACGTCCTTACTAACTGTGATTTTCTGTGTGACCCGGTCATATAGACTGTATCCTTTCACACCATTACCATAGCCGACAAAGGTATACTTATCCACCCTTTGGTCTAGCTTATCTCTCTCAACTGATGGTACGTGAGTGTAAGCATTACAACCAAATACACGCGGCCCTAAGTAGTCAACTTCATGACCACTCCACACTTCCTTTAGAATCTTACAATTAATTGTCATAGACGTGGACCAATTCACTAAATAACAAGTCGTGTTCGCAGCCTCAATCCATAGTTTCTTGCCCAACCCAGCATTACTTAACATACCTCGGGCCCTCTCCAAGAGAGTCTGATTCATACATTCAGCCACACCATTACTTATACCGTTGTCTGTCCTAAACACTTTCAACTTCTGCCCTGTTTGCTTTTCCATCATTGTCTTCCACAACTTGAAGGTGGTGAAAACAATAGATATACGCTTTATGAAAAAACTCAAACTTTTCTAGAGAAGTCGTTTATGAATGTGACAAAATATGACGACCCTCTAAAAAAGACGGGCGACGACCCCTATACGTCCGAATGCACATGGTCAAGCATGCCTTTACTAACATGTTTTCAAACTTAGAAAACAACCTTGATTGTTTACCATATATGCAATGCTCACATACATCTAAATCAAAACTTTTAAATATTGGAATTAAACAATGATTGGTGAGTACCTAATACCGCGCTCGCTCATGTGGCCTAGGCACATATGCCACAAACGTGTCAATGTGGACTCCGCCACAGATGTTGCAACTCCACTCGATATGGTATTCCCGATCAACTTGTAAAGATTTACCGCTCCTTTTTGCCTTCATAACAATGAATGCCCCTTTTGAAACCTTTAAGACACAATCAAACAAAGTGAACTTGCACCCTAGTGCCTCTAGAGGCCTCAGAGATATCAAATTCTTCTTTAGATCTGAAACGTGCCTCACAATTTGTAAGAGTACGCTTCATTCTATCAAACATCCTGATGCTCATTGAACCAATACCATCTTACAGGCACGATCATTGCCTATAAGAACTAGCCCGCCATCATACTTGTTGTATGTGGTGAACCAACTCTAATGAGGACACATGTGATACGATACTCCTAAATCCAAAATCTACTCGTTACTGAGATACTCGGATTTGAATACGGTCAACACGTCACAACCACTTGCCTCCTCATTAGATTCCGCTGCATTGGCCTCCCTCGGCGAATCATCTAACTTATCTCCCTTTTGAGTTTTGGTATTCTGACAATCCTTCTTCACATGTCCTAACTTCCTACAGTTCTAGCACTTCAACTTCCCTTTGCCCTTCGACTTGGATCTAGATCTAGGCTTCCCCTTCTCTTGCTCAGATTGTCTGCCCTAGACAAACGACACTTCTGTAGAAGATCCTTTGCCACCTCTTTTCTTTCTAAATTGCTTCAATTGAAGGGCTGAGATAACGCTCTTGACATCCAAGGTATTCCTACCACACCACAGAGTATCCATCAAACATTTGTGGGATTCCGAGAGAGACTTCAACAAAGTTAGGACTTTATCTTATTCCTCCATCTTCACTTCCATGCTTGTCAACTTGCAAAGTAATTAGTTAAAGGAGTTGATGTGATAATTAAGATCCGACCCTTCCACCATCTTTAGATTATAGAATTGCCTCTTCAGATACAGACAATTTATGAGAGATTTTGTCATGTACAAGCTCTCTAACTTCGTCCAAAGCCCTACGGTGGTTGTCTGATCAAGGACATCATCGGCCAAGCATAATTGGATCGAGGTAATTGCCATCTGTTCAAGTTGTTCTCATTCTTCATCCTTCATAGTTTTAGGACTCTTCGCTTTACCAAGGAGTGCATGTTGCAACCCTTGTTGAACTAGAAGGCCTCTCATCTTCACCTTTTTTTCGTAGTTCAGAATTATTTTTCCCTATGAACTTCTCTGTCTCATACTTCACGTTCAATCCCTTCATCGTTATGTCTCATATTCAAACTCAAAACCCAATGTATAGCTCTCATACCACTTGTTGGTGCTGTGGAAGCAACCTTAGAGTAGAACCACACAAGCGATAGAGAAGAGCATATAAAACAACCGACACAGAACATAGGAATTTTAGGTGGAAAAACCCTTGCACGAAAAAACCATAGCATAAAGCAACAAACAATCCACTATGAAAATGAAATTACAGGAGATGGAATCAACTAACAAATGCAAGAAACCCTAGTTTTCTCCCTTTCAAACCCTAACCTTCAAAACTCTCTCTCTATGATTCGTGCTAGCTACCCTAATCACATATTAATAAGGCTATATATAACCCATGTACAGAATTAGAAACTAAAACCATGCACTTACAGTAGAAATGCGCACACCAGTCGATTGATCCATCGATAAAATCCTCGATCGATCGACACTCCATGTTCGATCAATCGAACATGCCCAGAAGTGTCCAGAGAGTTTGCAACATAAATTTGAAATATCATCGATCGATTAAGACCAAACTTCAATCAATCAAAAGTGTCCAAAAGTGTCCAGAGACCAAACTAGAAAATGCGGGGTAGTTTCAATCAATCGACCAAGGTTGTCGATCGATCGATGACCCTTATTTATATTCAGATTGAAGACACTCAATCAACAGTTCTCACTAAAAGAGACAACAATGGGATTGTATCACTAAAGAAGTATCTTTAATAACATTATCTTATAAAAGACTTGGGTCATCTTTGATACTTCCTTGGTACAAAAGTGGCTAGACCTAAAGTAGCTAGACTTAATGGAAATATCTTTTAGATTTTACTCAAGGAGATGGGTCACCTTGGGACCAAGAGAATTGACCCTCTAATGAATCCTCATCACCGGCTTATAAGTGATCATAGATATGTAGTCGAGGATCTAGAGTAGTACAGAAGAATGGTTGCAAACTTATTTACTTTACTACTCGACCAGACATATCCTATGCAATGAGTGTGGTAAGCCAATTTATGAGTTTTCCAAGAGTAAATCACATGGAAGTAGTTATTCGAATTTTTTGTTACCTGAAAGGAGAACCAAGTTAAGGAATTTTGTATAAAATGAATGGTTATCTTCAATTCAGAGGATATTCCAATGCCGACTGGGTAGGTTCCTTAGCAGATAAACGATCCACTAGTGAATATTATACATTTGTGAGAGAAAATCTAGTCACATGGACGAGTAAGAAGCAGAGTGCAATGGCCCAATCAAGTGTCTAAGCAGAGTACAAAACAATGGCTCATAAAGTCATACCTCCTATGAGTTTATGTGGATCAAGAAATTGTTGTAAGAAATGGGATTTACAATGCACCTACCTATGCAGTTATTTTCTGACAATCAGGTTGCTTCACACATAGCAAACAATCTAATCTATCATGAAAAAAATAAATACATCGAATCGACCATCACTTTATATGTGAGAAAGTTTCTAGTGGCTTAATCTCTACTCCATACATTCAATCTCAGGACCAACTTGCTAGTGTGTTCACCAAGGTTCTTCGTTCCATTCGAGCTACATATATATTCCAAGCTTGGTGTAGATAATATCCATGCTCCAACTTGAGAGGGAGTATTAATGAATGTGATATATACTTATAATGGCTCATACCTCCTTTAAGTTGATGTGGATCAAGAAATTGTTGCAAACATAGATTTACAGTGCACCTACCTATACAATTATTTTGTGGCAATCATGGTACTTCACACATCGCAAACAATCTAGTCCATCATGAAAGAACTAAATACATCGAAGTTGGCTATCACTTTATGAGTGAGAAAGTTTCGAGTGGCGAAATCTCTACTCCATATGTTCAATCTCAAAGCCAACGTACTGGTGTGTTCACCAAGGCTCTTTGTACCACTCAAGCTACACATATATCTAAGCTTGGCATAGATAATATCAATGCTCCAGCTCAAGGGAGAGTGTTAATGAATGTGATATGAGCCTTTACATGGGCCCCACTTAGATGGGTTATTTTGGTATAGAAAATAGAGAGAATTTTTGCTTTTATTATGAATGACATTTTCGTAATTATGAAACTTTCATAATATTTAAAGAGAAGGGGGGTAGTGTCAACCCAAACTTCAGCTCATTCTCTTCTCTCTTCTTCATTATTCCATCTTTCTTTCCACTATCTTATACTTCCCTTTTGAGTGTTGACCTTTGCACAAATTCACTCAAGCCCACTTTGGCATGTATTAGTTTAGAAGGTTCATTAGATGATTCACTTGTCAGCATTGTTGGTGACAGATTTTGGAATGGGGAATACGTACATGAAATCATTCAAAATATCAACCCTGACTACTCTCAGGTGGGGGGCGCAAATGGGTCGGGTCAACCCAACAAGTTGAGGACCTCTCAAAACCAACCTAACTTGTCAAGATCATTATCATATCACAAATCATAGTTGCCGATTGAATCGTACCAAATAGTAAATCATAAGATTCTTTCTAATTTGCTTAAAATATCAAAACAAAAAAAATGAAAATGTACATAAATTAGAAAAAAATTTAAAAACTCATCAATCATTCATTTCCCATCGATTTGCTCCAAGAAAAGCAATATCGATCATGATACTGGCAATTGAGAACTTGTATACAGTCTACTTATTGTGAAGTGTTAAAGGACTTGTTTTTTCCTTTATGATTTGTCTCTTAGGAAATTTACCTTAAAAAATACGCAGGTGTCCTTTAATAATTTTACCTTTGTTGAGCCTTGAATTATGTAGGGAAAAATAACACTTGATTTTGTTGACTGAAGAAAAACATATTTTGATTTTTTGGGTTTAGATTTTTCAATATCAAAATCCCTGAGAGTGGTTGACAATGCTTGGAAGGTTCTTTAGTGGAGCCTAGTGGCGATGATTGCCGAAGGTAGGGGACTAGTTGTTTTAAAGGTTGGAGGTAAGGTGTTTTGTAGCGGTAACAATAGGGTGTAACGTGAAATTGCGGTATAAGTTTGATTACCGCACTTGTGAAAGCAAGAAACTGGATTATTTGTCCTAGAGGGGGGTGAATAGGATACTTTTTAAATTATGCAATTTAAACACTCATAAACATGTAAATGTTATTTGAAGACATATATAAGAATATAAATTACATTTTAGAAACATTTCCACAAACACTTGATATGTAGAATACTATCTTTGTGACTTACTGCTTAACAATAATAGAACATGTTATAATCAATTTATCTCAATCATGAAAGAAGTAAAGCATTGCAAACGTTCATCACACAACAAGAGATTTTATAGTGGTTCGGTTATGTACCTACACCACTCCCGGCTGATCCACTCACTCCTTGAGTGATCTGATTTCACTATCACAATGGTTTTAAATGAGGTTAACCATAAACCTTAACAGCCTACAAAAGGACTTAGACTTCAACACATGGATTCATCCTTCCTTAGGACTAATCCATCAAAAACTTTGTCCTACACAAGGGCTTGTCCTACCCAAGGACTTGTCCTACACAAGGACTTAACTGAGTTCGGGTCTTCAAACTCTGAAATCCAAATCTCAACTTTTGAGATTGTTTCTTGGACTCAAGAAACTAAAGTATACTTAGCTGATTGAGCCCCTCGATAATGCCTTTGGTTGAAGAAGCTTCGGCTTGCACAAACGGTACCTTCTTCTGCTCCCTCGATCAGCAACCTTGCTATAAATGCCTTCTTGTAGGTTCCAAGGTGAGAGATTAGGGTTTGGTTGAAACTTCCCTAAGGGATACGGCTTAAATGATAGAGAAGGGTTTCACCAAGATCTTCATTAATGGTAATAATGGCAAGAGAATATAGCAACTAGAGATTAGGTCAAGTGCCATTAATGAGGGCTTGAGTTCATGTTTCAATCCGAGCTTTAAATGCTCATTAATAGTTTATAACAACTAGGATTGAACAATAAACTCGAGGATTAGGACTTTGAGAAGGGAGGTTTTTGGCTATGGAAACACACACACTCAAAGGAGGACTCTCTTTTCCGTAGTTAGGTTTTTACCCAGTAAATGCTTAAATAGATGTGGAAAAAATGGGCAAAAAATGGCTAGTTCGGGTGCCCGGATACTAGCTTTGGGCGTTCGGACATATAGTCCAAAAATAGATCCAGCGGTAGTCGGGCGCTCAATGAACACTAGGTCGGGCGCCCGAAATTCAATCCAGCCATATGATCAAGCTTACTGGTCCAGTTTGCACCTGGTCGGGCACCCAAACATAGTTGCAAGTCAAGCGCCCAAAATCCTTCTTGAATTTCAGACTAGTCTCGTATTTTGTCCTGGTCGGGCGCCCGGTGGAGTTATGGTCGGGCGCCCGAAATCCTTATGGAATTTCTAATAAAACTCACTGGACTCATTTTGTTCTGGTCGGGTGCCCTAACATAGTTGTAGTTGGGCGCCTGATATTCATGATATATTACATGAAAAACATGCTGGACTAATTTTCACTGGTCGGGCGCCTGGTCATAGTTGCAGTCGGGCGCCCGAAATTCAAAATTAATTTTAGAATTTGGTTGCTGGAAAAGTTTTCCTTAGGTTGGGCGCTCGGACAAGTTTGGGTCAGGCGCCCAAAATTCACTTTGAATTTCTAATTTATCCTGCTGAACAACATATCAAGTGGTTGGGTGCCCGGTTACATAGTGGTCGAGCGCCCGGTACTCATTCTACAGGATTTGTAATAAGAGTGATTTTTCAGTTTCTTTCCTGCAGAAGGACTATGGGCCAACACAAACAAAGTCCAAGCTGATCTTTTGGACTATCCTCTATGGCATGGGGATAAGGGAAATGTCTATTAAGTGACGGCCCATCTAGAGGTCAAAGGTTTTGAGAAATACGTGAATCTAGGGTTAAGGAAGTTGGTTTTGAATTAAGGTATCTTCTTAGATCTTCTGAGTCGAACAACAGGAGATCTTCAAGGCTTCATTCTTCAGTATCTTCTAGGCTTATCAGACATGACGACTCAACCAACAAGCTAATTGACAAATATGTGTACTTACAATCTCCCCATGTGTCAATTACTCCACAAAACCAACCTAAGTGTCATGAACCTTTCCAATGACATTCCTAGACTCAAAAACCCAAAATATATCCTTACATGTCATAAAAAATAATTACATTCATTCATTTACAAAAAAAATAGACATGTACAGGCACAATATACAGACCCTTAGCTTCAATCTCTCCCCCTGAGGTCCTGCACACAAAAGACCACCAAAAAGATAACATGGTCGACTGGTGGGGCTCTTCTCCCCCTTTTTGTTAGTCATTAACAAAGGGTTAGCGCAAGATAATTATAAGTGGAAGCGCCAAAAAAATGTCAAGACATAGAGGATTCCGCATTTACATATAAGAGTGAAGAAGTTAAAACAAACATGCTGGTCACAATGAGATATACATGTATAAGACGTTTTAAAATAAAGGGCATACAGCCCAAGCAACCAACCACCCCACTTGATGTATATCATGACCAAATGGACTTTATACCTAGCAAAAGAAGGAAAGCAGCCCTAAATAGAATAGTTCAATATGCACAGATAGTAAGAGGCATATAAAAGAGTACAACAATAAAAGCAAGCTAAAACATGGGCAAGGGGCCCGCAATCATCCAACCAACCACAAACAAAATGAGGTGATAGGACAGAAATAAAGTGGATAGATATAAAAGATAAAATAGTGATAGCCAAATATCCAAAGGGCATCCACCCAGCCCAACATACCAAACAAAGTTAACAGAAAATATAGAGTTAGAAATCCAAAATTTTGGGGCAACCAATTCCCCATCTGAGTAATAAAGAGTAAGGCAGTTAGGCGACTAGTTGTAAAGTCTCAGTAAGCAAAAAGGTGGGAATGACTGAGAGGAGTAGACGATGTTGTGATGGGCGCTTACAGCGATCGTGTGAGCTGGGCATCCTTGTGCGGAGCAGGAGGTGGGGCGTCATTGTTGCGGCAGGTAAGCATGGAGAGAATTAGGTTCATGGTGTCTTGAAGTGATTTCAGCATCTTCTCGACACGACTAAGCTGCGCATTAGTCTCCTGATGCTCGGCTTTGAAAGCTTTGGAGCACCAAGTGGAGCCATGCTGAGATGGACCACCCGATTCAGTCCCTCCTTGAGTAGCATGATGTGTGGAATGGGCTGCAATTTCCTTTGCTGTGAGAGTTTTCGAGTAGATACAGGCTAGCCAACATCTTCTTCAGGAGTGTTCAGTCACATGTAGGTGATGGTTCTACTATTGACATTGGCGACGGTGATAGGATTCTCCGCAGTGGGGGGGAAAACCGCAGTCTCTATATAGGAGAGATAGAAAATGCCCAAAAGGGATAGCAACACCTTTCCCACCAACGGTGAAGATGCACACCATATGACTCATGACTTGAGAAGGCAGGCACATCTGATGACCTTGACTGACCCGATAAATGAACTTATCCATAGTGGACGTAAGGTCGGACCGATTTTCTCTCCTAGGATAGGCATTACAGGAGAAAATGAGGTGTAGAAGACAAAAATCGTCAGTCATATTCCGGGCACCAAAAACATCCCTGCCTTTAACCCCCACATAACATTTTTATCACCACATAAGGCTTTCCTCCATGTGACTTTGTTGGCGATTTCATTGGGGCCAGATGGGGGAATTTTTTCATACGAAAAAGGAATGTTTAGAACCCTTGCAATGGTGCCAGCGTTGATAACTAGGAGTTGTCGATCCCAATCCACTGTGAGAGAGGGTGGATCATCTGTGACTTTGACCACTCGAGATAAAAGATGATAGACAGTAGTAGGATATACTGGCCCACCAAAGTCCAACAATGCATGCCACTTGATGTTGGTCAGGCGCTCATAGACAAGGTACCCAACAATGTAATCATGCTCAACCTTTCGTTCACCGACAATAGGGCAGCAGGACAGATAGGACAGAGATCTAAGAGGGGCTAAGGGACCCTCAGCCTGAGAAGGAGTCCCATGTTCAAAGGAACTAGAGGAGGAGGGCTCACGAACGCGGGTTGATGCATGGTGAGTTTTGGAAGCCCGTTTGGGAGCAAGTTGCTTGCTCCGAGTACCCCTTGAGGAACCCTCAGCGGCGGGACGCTTTAGTTTCTTATCACCAGTCATGAGCAATATTCAGCACCCAAATGATGAGAATGAAAAGAAAACTTACCTAGAACCCAAATCGGGAAGGAAGGCAAGAGGTGATACCAAAAAGAACCTTCCTTTGGTTGAAATATGAGACTCTTTAGAGGAAATTTCTCATTGGGAGGCCGGAGGAAGACCTAGGGCACAAGAAAGAATAGCCTTTTGCTGGAATATAGTAAAAATAGAGTGCCCTTTGCTGTTTAGACAAGTCCTTAAAAATAGTGGGCCGCGCATCGGTGGGCGCCCGGTCAGTTTCGGGTCGGGCACCCGATGGACCTTATGTTATAGGCAAAATAAGGGAGATCAACTCAGCTGTTAAGATTGTACACGGATGCCCGTCCGACTCTCGAGATCATCTGATCACAAGTCGCAGATCGGGTAAGTGCAGGATGCCCGTCCGACTCTCGAGATCATCTAATCACAAGTCGCAGATCGGGTAAGTGCAGGATGCCCATCCGACTCTCGAGATCATATGCTCCAGAGTCGTAGGATGGATAAATACGGAGCACCTACTCGCAAGGCGTCGAGCTCCCATAGCCGATGGTCAGATAAAGCAAAGCAAAGATTCCCTTCTTAAACCGCGAGCAGACCTTCTCACAAGTCGTTGAAAGGTGTTACGTCAAAATGAGCTAGCACTTGGACTCGCGACCATGTTCCAACATGCGAACAGCTTTTCTGCGGCGACATCTCTTAGCCTTCAGTACCAACACCCGATTCCCGTCGAGCAGCTTGTCCAATCCCTCTGCGATGCCAGGCAGGTCTACACCCAGTTCGGTGGTTTCTGTCTTGTCGGCTGTCTCCTTCCTTTTCGCTGGCTATGACTCCAACTACGGTTTCCAGCTCTACATGAGCAATCAGCTCTATTACTACGCCTACCGGCAGTCCGTATAAGTCAGTTTTGGGCTTATCTTCTCTGGTGGTTCTGGATCTCAAGGGATTGCCATCAAGGAACGTGATTGTCGAAATAAGTCATTGGGTTGGATCTCGTCTCTAAGGATGAGGATCTTATCCCACGAAATCAGCAAGATCTCAGTATCATACACGAGATCAGCGGGATCTCGATATCTTACGTAACAGATTGAACCGCTTCAGATCTATATAAAGGGATGACTCCATTAAGAGAAAGGTACACACTATTCGATCTCTGTCCTGTTTTGCCTGGCTACTCTTCTTCTTGCTTTGGCCTGACTTAAGCATCAGAGGGCCAACGGCTGGACCCCAGCCACCCTTAGTTGCTGTCTGTCTTCTTTCAGGATTGGTGAAGGAAATCTCCGTTGGAGAGAAGGTGAACGTCTGGAGGATCCTGTTACAAAATCTAACATTAACAGTTCGGCACCGTCTGTGGGAATCGACTTGATCGTCAAATCAATCGTTCTAACCACCAATAAAGATCTTTCGGCGATGCCTCCTAAAAAGGCTGTTCATCCTTCGACTTCGAGGCAGGCACCACCTCCGCCCGATGAGACGAAATCCGTACCTACCCTTCCACCTACCTCGACGAACATCCCTCAAGGAGCCCCAACTATGCAGTCAGCAAACCCATTATTGGAAGCTTCTGGAAATCAAGACGATGTCCTACGTTTCCTCGGAAACACTCTCCTAACTCTAAACTGCTGGAGTTCAGGCGCTGTCAAATCGGCTTGATCAGCATTTCCCGAACCGCAGAGACAAGCCTCCGAAGGGTTACCACCGCAACCTATACCAGTGGCATCTAGACATTCTATGGACGAACCACATGTCCCACCACTTGGTAGCCATCTCCCTATACCGTCTCCACATTCTATACATTCTAGTTCGTCTCGACAACCTTAACCACAGGGCTCCACCATCGAAACATCAAGCTATACCCTACCATGGGAAGGAGACCTCAAAAGAATCCATGATCGTTTTGATGTCATGGAACAGCGATACCAGGCAAATCGGCCATCTGCCGTCATGGCGGCGATACATCAATCCGAGTCCCCCTTTACCAGCGAGTTTATGGAAGCCCCGTTACCCAGAAAGTATCGAACGCCTATTAACACCCCATACACAGGTATTGGCGACCCTCTTGAACACCTGGAAACATACAGGTCCCTCATGGAGTTGGAGGGACATGGTTCAGAAATCATGTGTAGGGCTTTTTCCCTAACATTGAAAGAGGCAGCTCGTACGTGGTTCCCGAGGATTAAAGCCTCGTTCCATCAGCTCCTTTTCTCAGTTATCGGAGATATTCCTTTCTCAATTCATGGGAAGCATCCGCATCAAGAAGCCAGCTTCCCATCTAATGAATCTAAAGCAGCAGCATGGGGAAACGATAAAGGAGTTCACTAGTACGGTTCACCGCTGAAGCCGTTCAAACTGAAGGTTATACTGAAGAAAAAGGCCTCGCAGCCCTCATAGCCGGAATAACGAGCGAGAAATTCAGGTTTGCTTTAGACAAGAGCCCTCCAAAAACTATGGCAGAGTTCCAAGCCAAAGCTCAGAAATATATCAATGCAGAAGAAGTCGCATTGACATGCCATGGAGTACAGGGTAAGAAACGCAAGCCAGAAGGAGCCTCTTCTACAGATAAAAAATATCGTCGTGATCAACGCGAGCGTTCTCCCAAGAAGCCTTATTCCGGTAAATATCATAACTACACTCCTCTTAATCGGTCTCATGAAAAGGTTCTAATGGAGATTAAACACAAGCCATATGTGAAGTGGCCTGCAAAGATCAAATCCGATCCCGAGAAGAGAGACAAGAGCAAGTTCTGTTACTTCCACAAAGATCATGGGCATAGAACCCAGGACTGCATCTCTCTATGAGACCATATCGAAGCTCTCATTCGAAAAGGCCATCTCCAGGATTATGTTGCTCGTAAAAATCGATCACCAGAAAGGGCGAACACCTCGTCTCGCCAAAAGGAACAACCTCATCATCAAACTGACCAAGAGGACGCTGAGCCTACGGGGGAAATCCGCACCATCATCGGAGGACCAGCTTGCGGGAGCGATTCTCAAGCTTCAAGAAAAGCATACGCTCGAAAGGCGTCCAAAGAACCCCAGCAAATCTACTGGCTGGAACAGACGTCTGGCTCGTCGAAGACCAGCCATCCTCCGATTTCCTTCACTCTCGAAGATGCAAAGGGAATTCATTTCATACTTGGAGGTATCACATTGAAGGGAATTCACTTCACTCTCCGATTTCCTTCACTCCATCGTAGTCACATTGAAGGTATCAAATTACCTGACACATCGAATTATGGTGGATACAGGTAGCTCAGCCGATATTCTATACTTGGAGGCTTTCAACAAAATGGCACTTGCCAGAAACCTTCTGTTGAACCTCCAATTTATACATTGCATTGCCCATTACACAACAAGGTTTGCATGATTTTCATGGTTTAAAGGCCCACCTAACACATGTTTTTATGATTATAGGGATGAGAGCGGACTTCATTCAAATACGAGACTAAAGAATGCATTTGAATCTATTGCATGAAGTCCTAAGATGACCGAAGAAAGAAGAAGAAAGAGAACCAAAGAAAGAAGAAAGAAGAACAATTTGAAGAGGGCTGACCGGTCACGACCGGTCAGCCATGGTTGCTGATCAAAGAGGAGAACAGGCCGACAGGTCTTGACCGGTCAGCCACGCATACTGGAAGGTGGACAGAGGAGCCCAACCGGTCATGACCGGTCGGCTGTATACACTGGAATAAGATGGGAAAATTGGTCCGACCGGTCATGACCGGTCGGCCACAGTTGCTGGAACAATGGACAGCCAGTCCGACCGGTCATGACCGGTCGGCTGTGCTCCCTGGAGTTCTTAAAAAAATCAGTCCGACCGGTCACGACCGGTCGGCTCTGCGTAACATGATTCCTTTCTAAATCAGGACTCTGAAAATTGCTGCGCAATGCGTAATCTTTCGCAGAATCCGACGCAAGGGAGGTTGTTTGCTATAAAAGGACACCTAGGGGTTCTTCCTAGGGTATCAGAGAAGCTAAGGAACGTGAGTTTGGAGAGTGAAGGCGATTGTGGAGCGACTGCAACTCTTCTATTCGGGTTTTTCTATTTTTATGCTTTATTTCAGAGTTTTTAGTTGTAGCATGACTATGCTCGGCTAAAACCTCTCAGCTAAGGCTGAGAGGTGAAGCTTGTAGCTAATTCTATGTTGGTTTCAGTTTAATTCAAGTAATTTACATTCAAATTTGGATTTTTACATGATTTAGTTCCAAAAAGTGGTAGTTTGAGATGTCTTATCTGAGTTTATGTGCTCCGGACATGAATTCCTTTTAATTCTCTGAGATTATCATGTTTGTTTATCTAAATTCGGATTATAGTAATCCTTGAGCAGGCCATAGTCCAGAGGCATGGCTGTTACTCCGCAGGCTATGGTTTGAGTTTAGTATTGATTTTATTGGACTAGAACTTGGAAGTTCAGCTTAAATGTGATGGAATGTGTGTGAATGCTTTATTCTCCAACTAGATGAGAGATAGGACTTCAAATCTAGTTGTGTTATCTACTTGGATTGACTGAATTGACATAGGATTGCTACAAGTGGATCCTTGAAAGCCTTAGTACTTTATATCTCTGATTTTTCATTAAATTCCTGAATTAAGTAATTACTTAATTAAATCTGATTTCTTTTAAAAAAAACTGAGTTGCTGGAGTGATTTGGGGGTTGTTACTATTTCCCTGTGGATCGACCTCGGTCTTGCCGAGTTTTATTACTACATCGCAGCCTTACACTTGAGGTGAGCGAACAAGTTTTTGGCGCCGCTGCCGGGGAATTAGATAACGGTTTGCAAATAATTTCAATGGCTGTAGAAGTAGCAGTAGATAGTTTTTCTGATTTTCTTAGAACTAACAAGTTTTTCTGTTTTGTAGGAATCTTTCCCTAGTTCAAGCGCATCAGGTGATACTCTTCTAACTTAGCTTCTGCAGAATTTTCTTTCAGAATAGTTTCAGATTTTAGTTTTCTAGGATAGGATTAGTTTCAGTTTCTAGTTGAGTGGTTTATGTCCCGTTGGGAACGTAATCACTCGAATCGTCTCCAATCTGAAGGTGGTTTAGTTGGACCATTGTCAGTCCATAGACGAGTCCGGAATTATCAAGAGCATTGTGAAAGTTTGGGGAGTATGGATCAAACACCTTTAAGGAATCCTCCCCCCCCCCCCCCCCCCCCCCCCCCCCCCCCCTACTCCAACAACAAATGCAAATCAGGAAGGAGTAGGAGAGAATGAGGTACATAATGTTCCTCCAATGAGATCACTACGGGATTACCTACAACCTGCTCGTACAATTACACCTTCTTGCATAGTTCTACCAGCTAACGGTGGGACCCTTGACATAAAACCGGGTGTAATCCAACTTTTACCTAAATTCCATGGGCTAGACTCTGACTGCCCATACTTACACTTGCAAGAATTCGAAGAAGTGTTGGCCACCTTGTATTATCCCAATGTTTCTGAGGATACAATCAGACTTAAACTTTTTCCCTTCACTTTGAAAGAAAGAGCCAAAGATTGGCTTCACTCTCTTAGACCACGCTCGATTGGGTCATGGGTTGAGATGAACCGGGAATTCTTGAAAAAGTTCTTCCCGGCTCATAAAACGAACACCCTTCGAAGAGCCATAATGAATTTTTCGGCTAAAGAAGGTGAATCTTTCTTTCAGTGTTGGGAAAGATTTAAGGAACTCCTGCTTGCTTGCCCACATCATGGCTATGAGAGTTGGCGAGTTATAAATTTTTTCAATGATGGATTGAGTTCCAATATGAGCCAATTTGTGGAAATGATGTGCAATGGCGAGTTTATGAGTAAAAATCCAGATGATGCTTGGAGTTACTTGGACATGT
This sequence comes from Liriodendron chinense, assembly GCA_003013855.2. Lineage (NCBI taxonomy): Eukaryota > Viridiplantae > Streptophyta > Magnoliopsida > Magnoliales > Magnoliaceae > Liriodendron > Liriodendron chinense. Next base: position 2,577,665 of record ML058466.1, on the reverse strand, counting down.
TGGCTGAAAACGCCCAATCTTGGGATACCTCGGATAAACCCAAGAACCCCAAGCCCACTCAAGAGAAAGGAGGGATCTATGTCCTTAAAGAGGAAGACGACGTGAATGCAAGGATAGCCAACCTCACAAGGAAGGTTGAAGCCATGGAACTTAGCAAAAGTGGAGTTCCCAATCCAAGGAAGCCGTTGAAACTACATGTGGGATTTGCCTCACCGACTTACACGCTACGCAAGATTGTCCCACAATTCCTGCATTTAAGGAAGTGCTACAAGAGACAGCCAATGCCACATATGGTTATCAACGGCCCTTCAATGGACCGGTAGGTAATACGTACAATGAGAGTTGGAAGAACCACCCAAATTTCAGTTGGAAGAATGCTCCTACGGGCAATCCTACCAACTCCCAAAGAGGGCCACCCATGCAAAATATGGCCCCACCTCAATTCTCATTGGAGGATACCTTGAAAATGTTTATGCAAGGGCAAGAGCAAATAAATGAATCGAATCAGCAAATGTTCCAAGAGCTGAAAGTCTCGGTTGATGAGATTAAGGGACGTTTGAATGCTAGGGAAGGGACCTTTCTGGCCCAACCTCAGCCCAATCCAAAGCAAGTACATGAAGTGAGCATCCCTAATCCTTCCAACCAAAACATGGAGCAAGCTAAATCCATTACCACCCTTAGAAGTGGTAAACGAATTGACAAGACTATTCCGGTGAAGGCCGATGAGCCTAATGATCCGGTAAATTCTGAGGATGAAAATGGATCTAACTTAGCTCCACAACAACCGGAACGCATTTACAAGCACGTAGCACCATTCCCTTCGAGATTGGTTGCCCCAAAATCTCTCCCAAACTCTCAAGATATTCTAGAGATTTTCAGACAAGTCAAGATCAATATCCCTTTGCTTGACGCCATCAAACAAATCCCCTCTTATGCCAAGTTTCTAAAAGACCTATGCACAACAAAACGCAAATATAATGTGCAGCAAAAGGCCTTCTTAACTGAGCAAGTGAGTGCTATCCTCACTCAAAAGACCCCCCCAAAATTCAAAGATCCCGGTAGTCCCACCGTCTCATGTATCATTGGAGACTACCGGATTGAACGTGCTTTGTTAGACTTGGGGGCAAGTGTGAACTTGATCCCATACTCGGTATATGAGCAATTGGGTCTTGGTGAATTAAAACCCACCAAAACCACGTTGCAACTCGCTGATAGATCTATTCGTGTACCGAGGGGGATAGTTGAGGATGTTCTAGTCCAAGTTGACAAATTCTACTACCCAGTAGATTTTATAGTCTTGGACACACAACCGGTTTTGGATGCTAGCACCCAAATACCGGTAATATTAGGCCGCCCATTCCTTGCCACATCAAACACAATCATCAATTGTCGGAATGGGGTGATGCAACTATCTTTTGGAAACATGACACTAGAGGTGAATGTGTTTCACTTAGGCAAAAGACACAGGGATGTTGATGATGATGAGTTCTTCGAGATAAACATGCTTGAAACCTTTGAAGAAGAAGAACTCCTCCAACTTGAACCACTAGAAAGCTTGGAGACATGCTTAGCACATTTCATGGATTCTGAAGATCCCATCATTAGTGAGATTGTGCAGGCATTAAATATAGAAAGACCGGTGGTAGATATTAGCCGGTGGAGGCCCCACTTTGAAAAATTGCCACCAACCACATCAAGGCCTCTACCGTCTAACATCAAACCACCGAAGCTTGACCTTAAACCATTACCATCCGAGCTTAAATACGTATATTTGGGTCAAGAGGAAACGTTCCCAGTTGTCATTACCTCCCACCTAGAGAAAGACCAAGAGCTTAAGTTGATTGAGTTACTCAAAGAACATAGGGAAGCCATAGGTTGGACAATAGCGGATCTCAAAGGGATAGATCCTTCGGTTTGCACTCACCGAATACACCTTGAAGAAAATGCAAAAACGACTAGACAACCTCAAAGACGGCTAAACCCAAACATGATGGAGGTTGTCAAAGCCGAGGTGTTAAAGCTATTGGATGTGGATATCATCTACCCCATCTCAGATAGCCAATGGGTGAGTCCTACCCAAGTTGTCCCCAAGAAATCCGGTATTACCATCATTGAAAACGCCAACAACGAGCTTATACCGACTAGGGTGACCACTGGTTGGCGTATGTGCATTGATTATAGGAAGCTCAACACGATCACTAGAAAAGATCACTTCCCTCTCCCATTTATGGATCAAATTTTGGAGAGGTTGGCAGGCCATCCCTATTATTGCTTCCTAGATGGCTATTCCGGATACAACCAAATTGAGATAGCTCCGGAAGACCAAGAGAAAACCACATTTACATGCCCGTTTGGTACCTTCGCTTACCGAAGGATGCCATTCGGGTTATGCAATGCACCCGCCACATTCCAACGATGCATGTTGAGTATTTTCTCGGACATGGTGGGTGAGTTTCTTGAGGTGTTCATGGATGACTTTTCTGTTTTTGGTTGTACATTTGATGAGTGTCTCGAGCACTTGAAGTTGGTCTTGATGAGGTGTGAGGAAAAGCAACTTGTATTAAACTGGGAAAAGTGCCATTTCATGGTACAAAGAGGAATAGTCCTTGGACATATCATCTCGTCCAATAGAATAGAGGTAGACCGGGCGAAAATTGACATAATTTCTAATCTACCACCACCCAAAAGCATACGCGATGTGCGGTCCTTCCTTGGACACGTCGGTTTCTATCGAAGGTTTATAAAGGATTTTAGTCACATCTCAAGGCCTTTATGTAACCTTCTACAAAAGGAGAACCAATTTGAGTGGAGTGCCGAATGTCAATTAGCTTTTTCAAAGCTAAAAGACATGTTGACTACCGCTCCTATCATGCAACCACCAGATTGGTCCATGCCTTTTGAGTTGATGTGCGATGCGAGCGATTTTGCTATTAGGGCGGTGTTAGGCCAAAAGAAAGATAAAAAGCCCCATGTCATCTACTACACCAATAGGACCTTGAATCCTGCCCAAGTTAATTATTCGACTACGGAGAAAGAGCTCCTAGCTGTCATTTTTGTCTTGGACAAATTCAGGCCATACTTAATAGGATCCAAAGTTATTGTGTACACGGATCATGCGGCACTGAAATACCTTCTTTCTAAGAAGGATGCTAAGCCCCGCTTGCTTAGATGGATCCTACTCCTTCAAGAATTCGACTTGGAGATCAAAGATAAGAAGAGGGTAGAAAATGTGGTGGCGGATCATCTATCCCGCCTAATCCTACCAAATTCCATTGACGAGTCACCTATTAAGGACTCATTCCCTGATGAGCAACTCTTTGTTGCTATGCATCCACCATGGTACGCTGATATAGCTAATTATCTTTCCACAGGTGCGATGCCGACTCATTGGACTGCGCAAGACAAACGTAAATTTCTAAGGAAAGTGCGCAGATTTTTCTGGGATGAACCTCTATTGTTTAAATATTGCCCAGACCAAATTATAAGGAGATGCGTCCCCGATGATGAACACAATTCAGTCATCTCCTTTTGTCATGATCAAGCATGTGGGGATCAAACTGCGAAAATTCTGCAATGTGGTTTTTATTGGCCCACATTATTTAAGGATACCCACGAGTTTTGCAAAACGTGCGAGCGCTGCCAGAAGCTAGGAGGATTATCTCGTCGAAATATGATGCCTCTCACCCCAATTCAACATCTTGAAGTCTTTGACTGTTGGGGCATCGATTTCATGGGACCATTCCCCTCATCTTTTAGGCATGCCTATATTCTGCTTGCCGTAGACTATGTGTCTAAATGGATAGAGGTTATCCCATGTAGAACCAATGATCATCGTACGGTTCTCAAGTTCCTCAAGGAAAACATACTCTCTAGATTTGGGATGCCTCGAGCCATTATTAGTGATGGTGGTTCTCACTTTTGCAATAGACCTTTTGAAACTTTGATGAAGAAATATGGTATTAGGCACAAAGTGAGTACCCCATACCACCCACAAACAAGTGGGCAAGCTGAAATCTCCAATAGGGAAATCAAACAGATTTTGGAAAAGACGGTGAGACCGGATCGCAAGGATTGGTCCATAAGATTAGATGATGCACTTTGGGCTCACCGTACTGCCTACAAGACACCTATTGGAATGTCCCCTTATAAACTTGTCTATGGGAAAGCTTGCCACTTGCCTGTGGAAATAGAACACAAAGCCTATTGGGCAATTCAGGCTTTAAATTTTGACATTGACAAGGCTATCGCTTCGTAAACTTCAATTAAATGAGCTTGATGAGATCCGAAACGATGCATATGAGAATTCGAGAATTTACAAGAGCAAGATGAAGGCCTTTCATGACAAGCACATCTTCAGGAAATCTTTCCATGAAGGACAGAAAGTGCTCTTGTATAATGCCCGACTTCATCTTTTTCCGAGAAAATTACGATCTCGATGGACTGGCCCATATATTGTCAAAGAAGTTTTTCCTCATGGGGCTGTTAAGATTGAGAATGCAGCGAATGGTGACTGTTTCAAAGTTAATGGACAACGCCTTAAACCATTTGTTGAGAAATTTGATTCAGAGGACATGTCCATCTCCCTGAATGATCCTGTCTATCCGGATGATTGATCTCCTAGTCTGATGGAGGTATAGCATAGGTAGGTTTAGTTGTTTTACTGTTTTAATAGGTTTTAGTTGTTGGGTTGGAGAATTCCATGATCGCTCCTTCAGGTACTATTGTTCTCCCTCTCTCATTGTTTATCATTGCTCTCATGTTCATGCTAATTGACTATTTTTTTACATTGAGGACAATGCAAGATTTGGTTGGGGGGTGAGATGAGATTCTTCATCTAGCATATTGCAACATTTCGAGCTTCATATGCACAAAATTTTTTCGAATTTTCTAACATCTCAAAACTCTTTTAGAAAATCTTGTTTCTATACATTTGAGATGCTATGAGTATAAGAAGAGGAGAAACGAAGTGTGTGATGTTGTAGTCTTGAATTTCTCCCACCATAATGGTGTTATATGATAGTTCCCCTATTGTTGTGATTGATAGAAAAATTTGAACACTTTTTACACCTAGTTCACATTACACGATTTTCATGAGTGACAGGTTTATGTGATTTGTGGATTACCTAGACTTTGATTTAAAGGTGTTGAGCAGCCAAGCCGGGGTATTTTGTCCATCCTTGTCCATGGAAAAATAACAGAAGATATGGATTTCTAAAAATCCTATCTAATTTAAAAGAAAAAGGAAAGAAAGGATGAAATCGGGTAGGAAAGAAAAATGGTGGAAAATTCCGAAAAGGGCTACCTATTACCAACCGGGGGATGGTCGAACCGTAACCAAAGCCGGAAATGGAACGTAGTGTGAAAGCCATCGGAAGGACGGTAAGGCAAATTCCTGTCATAGGCTTGTTGTTGCTCTGTGCACCTTAAAATCATTGGTTTACCTAATCTATGAAGAAGATGATCCAGGAACTCATGAGATGAATTTTCACTATACACACTAGGTTGAATTTGTTCGAGTTCTTCTATTTATCAATCAATCAGCGGAAATTTCATGTAGACACTTCTTATGTTTTGAGAACCCAAGGTTTCAGCTTCTATCACCAAATTTTTCCAAATTCTATACTCATATGTCTTGGAATGGATAGAAACATGGTTTCTGGAAGAGAGTTGGATTTGGAGGTTTGAACTTATTCACGCATGTTTTGCTCGGGACTAGCAAAAAGCTGGTTGGGGGGTGTGTTGAACCTCCAATTTATACATTGCATTGCCCATTACACAGCAAGGTTTGCATGATTTTCATGGTTTAAAGGCCCACCTAACACATGTTTTTGTGATTATAGGGATGAGAACGGACTTCATTCAAATACGAGACTAAAGAATGCATTTGAAGCTATTGCATGAAGTCCTAAGATGACCGAAGAAAGAAGAAGAAAGAGAACCAAAGAAAGAAGAAAGAAGAGAAAAAAAAGAAAGAAAGAAGAACAATTTGAAGAGGGCTGACCGGTCACGACCGGTCAGCCATGGTTGCTGATCAAAGAGGAGAACAGGCCGACCGGTCTTGACCGGTCAGCCACGCATACTGGAAGGTGGACAGAGGAGCCCGACCGGTCATGACCGGTCGGCTGTATACACTGGAATAAGATGGGAAAATTGGTCCGACCAGTCATGACCGGTCGGCCACAGTTGCTGGAACAATGGACAGCCAGTCCGACCGGTCATGACCAGTTGGCTGTGCTCCCTGGAGTGCTTAAAAAAATCAGTCCGACCGGTCACGACCGGTCGGCTCTGCGTAACATGATTCCTTTCTAAATCAGGACTCCGGAAATTGCTGCGCAATGCGTAATCTTTCGCAGAATCCGACGCAAGGGAGGTTGTTTGCTATAAAAGGACACCTAGGGGTTCTTCCTAGGGTATCAGAGAAGCTAAGGAACGTGAGTTTGGAGAGTGAAGGCGATTGTGGAGCGGCTGCAACTCTTCTATTCGGGTTTTTCTATTTTTATGCTTTATTTCAGAGTTTTTAGTTGTAGCATGACTATGCTCGGCTAAAACCTCTCAGCTAAGGCTGAGAGGTGAAGCTTGTAGCTAATTCTATGTTGGTTTCAGTTTAATTCAAGTAATTTACATTCAAGTTTGGATTTTTACATGATTTAGTTCCAAAAAGTGGTAGTTTGAGATGTCTTATCTGAGTTTATGTGTTCCGGACATGAATTCCTTTTAATTCTCTGAGATTATCATGTTTGTTTATCTAAATTCGGATTATAGTAATCCTTGAGCAGGCCATAGTCCAGAGGCATGGCTGTTACTCCGCAGGCTATGGTTTGAGTTTAGTATTGATTTTATTGGACTAGAACTTGGAAGTTCAGCTTGAATGTGATGGAATGTGTGTGAATGCTTTATTCTCCAACTAGATGAGAGATAGGACTTCAAATCTAGTTGTGTTATCTACTTGGATTGACTGAATTTTGAAAGCCTTAGTACTTTATATCTTTGATTTTTCATTAAATTCCTGAATTAAGTAATCACTTAATTAAATCTGATTTCTTTTAAAAAACTGAGTTGCTGGAGTGATTTGGGGGTTGTTACTATTTCCCTGTGGATCGACCTCGGTCTTGCCGAGTTTTATTACTACATCGCAGCCTTACACTTGAGGCGAGCGAACACCTTCTCAAGCCAGTTTCGACCCCCCTCGTCGGCTTCGGAGGTGAGGTAGTACCGCCTGAAGGAAGCATCGATCTCCCAGTTACTTTCGGAGAAAGTCCAGCGAAGACGACCGTCTTCATAAACTTCCTCGTGGTGGATCGAAAATCAGCGTATAACGCCATTTTGGGGCGGCCGTCTCTTACTAAGGTCGGGGCAGCCTTGCATCCTTCATATCTGTGTGTCAAATTTCCTACCCCAAATGGTATCGGGGTCGTGCGAGGAAGTCAACAGGAGGCACGGTCTTGCTACCAGATAGCCCTCCAAGATCGAAAGAAGGCTCAAGCGACTCCCGTTATGGAGATAGCACAAGGTTCACCCAACTTTCCCTCCAACACCTCGTTGGATCTGAGAGAAAATGCTCTTAAGTCAGGAACTCCTGGGGAGGAAACAGTGGCGATTCACCTGACCGAAGACAACCCATCTAAGATCGTGTACATTGGATCTTCTTTAACCAGTGTCCACCGCGGAGATTTGATCCGTTTTCTCACTGAATACCAGGACGTGTTTGCTTGGTCTCATAAAGATATGCCAGGCATCGACCCCAGTGTCATCGTACATCGTCTCAATATCGATCCAAAGCATAAACCCGTACACCAGCGTCGACGAGCTTTCACTGCAGAAAGGCAAATGGCGATCAAAGCTGAAGTCGAGAAGTTACTCACAGTCAGTTTCATAAAAGAAGTAGACTACCTAAAGTGGGTCGCGAACGTGGTCCTTGTCCGGAAAGCTAACGGCAAATGGAGAATGTGCGTCGACTATTCAGATTTAAACAAAGCTTGCCCCAAAGATAGCTTCCCTACCCCGCGGATTGACCAGTTGGTCGATTCAACAGCTGGACACGCTCTGCTCAGTTTTATGGATGCTTATTCTGGTTACAACCAGATCATGATGCATCCACCTGATAGCCAGCATACCGCCTTCATCACATATCGGGATTATATTGCTACCAAGTAATGCCGTTCGGTCTTAAAAATGCAGGGGCCACTTATCAACGTCTCGTCAACAAAATATTCGCTGCTCAAATCGGTAGGAATATGGAAGTTTATGTTGACGACATGCTCGTGAAAAGCACCGTAGAAGATGATCATATTTCTGATCTTCGAGAAGCCTTCGACCTATTGAGGAGGTATCAAATGAAATTGAACCCAGAAAAATGTGCGTTCGGTGTGTCTGCAGGGAAATTTCTCGGGTTCATGGTTGGCCAACGCAGAATTGAGGCAAATCCTGAGAAGATAAAAGCATTGATAGAGATGAAATCCCCCGCCACTCTGAAGGACGTCCAGCGTCTGGCTGGTCGCATCGCATCTTTAAACAGGTTCATCTCGCTAGCATCTGACAAGTGTTTACCATTCTTCAAACTCCTTCGTGCAACGGCCAAGTCTGATTGGAAATGGACGCCACAATGTGAGGAAGCCTTTCAACAATTGAAGCTATACATGAGCACACCCCCCATTTTATCTAAACCTGTAGCACATAAGCAACTCATTCTTTATCTCTCTGTGTCCACTACGGCCGTTAGCGCCGCTTTAATAAGAGAAGATTCCGGGGTACAGAGGCCCGTTTATTATATCAGTCGAGCAATGGTTGATGCAGAAACTAGGTATTCTGATATGGAGAAACTGGCCCTAGCCTTGGTCACGGCAGCTCGAAAACTGCGACCATACTTTCAAGCCCACGCTATTTTAGTACCGACGAATCATCCGCTACGACAAGTCCTTCAAAAACCTGAGGCTTCCGGACGGTTAACTAAATGGGCAGTCGAGATCAGCGAGCACGATATCTCATTCTGCCCTAGGACCGCGGTAAAGGGCCAGGCCGTGGCTGATTTCATCGCCGAATTCACGTACTCTCCTGATGATAATACCATGACCAGCGACCAGCCTCCTTGATCACTCTTCGTGGACGGGTCGTCGCGGGCCACTGGTAGCGGAGCGGGCCTGATTTTAGTAGCTCCCGACGGGTCACATTTTCAATATGCTCTACATTTCGAATCTCGCGTCTCAAATAATGAAGCAGAATATGAGGCCCTGATCGTTGGCCTCGAACTAGCCATAGTCCTTGCAGTTCAGAATTTGTTAATTCATAGCGATTCCCAGCTCATTGTTAACCAAGTCCTTGGTGAATTTGAAACCAAAGAAGAAAGGATGGCTTTATACAAGTCCCGTGTCCTCATCCTGCTCGCAAAACTGAAGACTTATGAAATAATTCATATTCCTCGCGAGAAGAACCAACTTGTTGATTCCTTGGCAAAGCTCGCTTCTGCACCATAATCTGAGTTATCACATTCGATCCCCATCGAGCATCGTCAGAACCTGAGTATCGACCAAGCGACTCTCGAGCATGTAATATCGGTACAATCATCTCCATGCTGGATGGATCCTATCATCCTTTATCTCAGAGACGGACACCTACCTAGAGGACAAGAAAGCTGCAAGGCAAATTCATCTTCGGGCTGCCAGGTATACTTTGCAAGACGGAATATTATTGCGTAAAAGCTTTTCCTTGCCTTATTTAAGGTGTCTTCATCCAGAAGAAGCACTTCATGTTCTAGACGAAGTACACCAAGGGGCATGTGGTAACCATCCCAGGGGGTGATCCCTAGCATATAAAGCGATGAGACAAGGATATTATTGGCCCACTATGAAAGCAGATGCAATTGAATTTTCTAAAAAATGTGACAAGTGTCAACGATATTTACCTATACCTCATGCACCGTCCGAGCGGATGACCCCAGTTGATAGCCCTTGGCCTTTTGCTCAGTGGGGGGTCGATATCATCGGGCCCTTACCCATGGGAAAGGGACAAAATAAGTTCGCGATTGTGGCGGTTGATTACTTCACCAAATGAGCCGAGGCAGAACCATTAGCCAAGATTACTGAGAAACAAACTACCAAGTTTATATGGAGAAATATTATATGTCGTTATGGACTCCCCCACACTATAATCACCGACAATGGAACGCAGTTCGACAACGCAGCCTTTGATGAATTTTGTGAAAAATGGAAGATACGTAATCTCCGCACTTCTCCATATCATCCTCAGGCGAATGGACAGGTCGAGGCAGTGAATAAGATCATCAAGCACCATTTAAAGACCAAGCTAGGTGAATGTAAAGGGGTGTGGCCAGAACTCCTACCAGAAGTATTATGGGCATATAGAACCACGGCTTGTACATCAACAGGTGAAACCCCTTTCTCCTTAGCATTTGGTGTCGACGCACTGGTACCAGTGGAAATTCAAGTGCCCTCGTATCGGATCGAGCAGTATGACCCCGCGAGTAATCAGGAAAACCTCCGACTTCATCTCGATCTCTTGGAAGAGCGAAGAAATGCTTCCCAAGTACGAGTGGTAGCATATCAACAACGTATTGCTCGTTATCGAAATGATAGGGTTCGGCCTAGATCCTTCCAGCCCGGAGATTTGGTACTAAGGCAAAATCTCGGAGTTCCCGCTCGTTCACTGGATCCAAATTGGGAAGGCCCGTATCGGGTTATTAGGATTGTGCGACCCGGTACTTATTACCTTGAAGACATGCAGGGAAAGCCCGTATGTCGCCCTTGGCACGTGGAGCATTTGCTACGATACTACCCCTAGATTTGATGTAGTTCATATACAACTTTTTATGAATAAAGTGAGAGATATCTTTTGGTCGCTACTCCATTACCTTGGACCAGAATAGCCTCGAAGAGGATGCATACAATCCCTTGGCCAATCGCCTACCTTTGGTAGGGTTAAATTCACCTAGGATGGTCGTATTTCCATTTTATGAATGACCTTCATACCCTTGGTAAACTTGGAGGCAAATTTGGAGTCTCAATCGATAGATCAGTCTATCTCCACGAGGGTTTGGCCTGCTACGACCCCCCGGATTGAGCACATTCTCTCAATCGATAGATCAGTCTATCTCCACGAGGGTTTGGTCGCTACGACCCCCCGGATTGAGCACATTATCTCTCAATCGATAGATCAGTCTATCTCCACGAGGGCATGGTCGCTACGACCCCCCGGGTTGAGCATAACTCATTGCAACAGGAGGGCATTTAGTGCACGAAAAGAAAGTAAACAAGAATAACACTTCCAAAAAAAAAATATCTTTTCATTGATGAAACATTTACAATATATGCTCGCGAGTACAAGAGAGGAAAACAGAAAGAAGATCAATCTCTTGGAGGAGCTGTGCTCTCGACTTCAGGGCCCATTTCTGGAGCCCCTCCAGCTTGCGTGGCTTCAGTCACCTCGTTCTCAGCAGCAGCTTGCTCTTCTGCAGCTATGATAGTCGCGACTCGACCAAATTCCCCCATATCAAAGGATGGGATCATTCGTTGCACTACTCTTAGCGCAAAGTCGCGACCAGCATCATACGACTCGTATCTTCCATCGTCATATAGCTGCGAAGTCCCGAACTCGGAAATTGCCCGAGGACCTTCCTCCGAGAGCATTTTTACAAGGGCGACTTTCTCCTCGTCCCAGTGGATCGAGTCGTCCTTAAGCTGTGCAAGAGCGGAGCGCTCCTTGTCCAGGTTGTCGTTGGCCTCCTTGAGCTGCGACCTGGCCGCCGCAAACTGCTCCTCCAACGAGATCTTGTCTTGGCGGAAGATCTCCCTCTCTCTCTCAGCCTTCTCCTTCAAACCCGTGAGCTTCACGAAGTCTGAGTCTAAGGCCTGATACCTGTCGGTCAGGACTTGGATTTTCTCGATGGGGACCTTCTTCTCCTCATCTCTCTTCGCGATCACCGCCTCACGAACCTTGAGCAGCTGATCTCTTCCTTGAACTACCTTCTCCAAGGCAGTCCTCTTCCCCTCAGCTTCATCTATCACGTGACGGGCAGGCAACGATATCACGCCTCGTTCGCAGGATAAGATCTAAGCCCTGCAAAAGTAATGAAAAATGTGAGAAAATATTCTGGAACGTAATAACAGATTAAAGCAGGTCTTGGCAGAGTCTCACCTAAACCATCCTCACCCCCGCTTCGAGGAAAAGGTTCTCAGGGCTTGGCTCGGGAAGAGATTCGAAGGCTTGGGGGGGAACGTTCTCAAATAAAAATTTACATACTGGATGGAGGTGGCGGGGAATAGAATATGTCCCGCTCCCTGACGGTTGGGCAACGACCAACCCGGCTGTCTCGCGAGGTGGAGGCATCGACTCGCGAGCAGGTCCCTGCTCGGCAGCAGGGATCAGTTCGCGAGCAGGAACCGGCTCTTGAGGCTCTATCTGCTCTCGAGCCTCTTCAGCTGGGGGGCAGCTGGACCCCGCCCCATCCGGGGAATTGTCAGCAATGTTAATCACTGGCGGTCCAGGTGCGACCACCAGTGAGGGAATAGTGGGCCCAGCCGGGGCCCCCGCCATGCTCGCGGGAGAGGCAGGCTGATCGCTACCCGTGTGGATGGATGATTGAGATGGTTCGGCAGGTGTTCTCTTCTGCCTCTTGGAGCTTGTGCCCTTCAGTCGGGGCAGCAGACCCCTCTTCTCTCCAGCCTTCGTCATCTCAACCTCTCTTCTGGATATTAGGCCCGCTGCTGCAAGTCCGCGAAGGAGACAAGTAAGCCTCGATGTGCCTATCACCAACAAGCACCTTGTACACCTTTACTATTTTCTCGTTGATTCCCCCCTTTAGATTTGGTTTTCTCAAGGCCGGGATACCTGCGAGCACAAACAGGGGTCAAAAAATGAATAAAACCCTAGAAACCATGACTGGAGAAAATTGCACAATGCGAGACTGTGCCTACCTTCACAGAAAAAACGGGTCACTCCTGGACCCCTGGAGGAGGCAGACTCCCAGTTCCCGGAAGCATAGAACCACCGCTTCCTCCAGCCGGGATAATTCGAGGAGGGCTTCCCCAGCACGAAGTTATCCCGGTGCCAGTAGCACAGGTAATACCAGCCTTCGCTGGATGGTGCTTTCTTTAGACGGAACATGCGGAGGAATTCCTCCGCTGTGAGCTCCCCGTTGCCGGCCTGAGCCCAGAGGGCAAAGGAACCCAGGACTACCCTCCACCTGTTCACAATGAGTTGCCCGGGGGCAATCTTGTAATACCAGAGTACGTCGCGTATGAAGGGATGGAGGGGGAGGCGTACCCCCAGGATGAGCTGGTACTCATAAAAAGCTATGCATCCTGGGGGAGGGGAGTCTGGTGTCTCTCCATCTCCGGGCAATCGAAGAGTGACTGAGTCGGGGATCAGGTATCTCTCCCGTAACTCAGCCAGTCGGTCCTCCGATAAAACAGAAGGATATCCGGCTGCTGTGTATCTCCCCGCCGGAACCCTCGCACTGCTAGAAGCAGAGGATTCCGGGGTAGCATCACCTAGTGGGACGGTGGTCTCGTCAAAGTTCCCAGCCATGAGAAGATAAAAAGAAAGGAAAAAGGAAATATACCCAAGTAAACAGAAAGAAAGAGGAAGAAACACCGAAGGGAGAAGATGAAAATGGAGATGACGCGAGAATTCTTTTTCTTCAAAAAAACTTCTGTAGAAAAATAAAGGAATGGCGGACTCCGTATATTTATAGGCAATCATTCCGCCGCATCTGGTGATACGTGGCAGTCCCTCCTTCGGCGCAGCACTCGAGCAGGCACGCCCATTAACTCCTCAAACACGTGGCGAGCGCCCCTTCATTTTCTGTCTGCGGAAAGGCTGCGGAAAGCTGGCGCTCATTAATTCCAGCCCATCATGTGAGGCTCCGTTCTCGATAAAGGCAGCGGGCGGTTACGTGTGGTAGTGAGCTAAGTCCTTCCCTTCAAAATTCTTGGCGGCAAGGACTGGGGGGCATCTGTTATAGGAAAAATAAGGGAGATCAACTCAGCTGTTAAGATTGTACACGGATGCCCATCCGACTCTCGAGATCATCTGATCACAAGTCGCAGATCGGGTAAGTGCAGGATGCCCGTCCGACTGTCGAGATCATCTGATCACAAGTCGCAGATCGGGTAAGTGCAGGATGCCCGTCCGACTCTCGAGATCATATGCTCCAGAGTCGTAGGATGGATAAATACGGAGCACCTACTCGCAAGGCGTCAAGCTCCCATAGCCGATGGTCAGATAAAGCAAAGCAAAGATTCCCTTCTTGAACCGCGAGCAGACCTTCTCACAAGTCGTTGAAAGGTGTTACGTCAAAATGAGCGAGCACTTGGACTCGCGACCATGTTCCAACATGCGAACAGCTTTTCTGCGGCGACATCTCTTAGCCTTCAGTACCAGCACCCAATTCCCGTCGAGCAGCTTGTCCAATCCCTTTGCGATGCCAGGCAGGTCTACACCCAGTTTGGTGGTTTTTGTCTTGTCGGCGTCTCCTTCATTTTCGCTAGCTATGACTCCAACTACGGTTTCCAGCTCTAAATGATCGATCAGCGCTATTACTACGCCTACCGGCAGTCCGTATAAGTCGGTTTTGGGCTTATCTTCTCTGGTGGTTCCGGATCTCAAGGGATTGCCATCAAGGAACGTGATTGCCGAAATAAGTCATTGGGTTGGATCTCGTCTCTAAGGATGAGGATCTTATCCCACGAAATCAGCAAGATCTCAGTATCGTACACGAGATCAGCGGGATCTCGATATCTTACGTAACAGATTGAACCGCTTCAGATCTATATAAAGGGATGAATCCATTAAGAGAAAGGTACACACTATTCGATCTCTGTCCCGTTTTGCCTGGCTACTCTTCTTCTTGCTTTGGCCTGACTTAAGCATCGGAGGGCCAACGGCTGGACCCCAGCCACCCTTAGTTGCTGTCTGTCTTCTTTCAGGATTGGTGAAGGAAATCTCCGTTGGAGAGAAGGTGAACATCTGGAGGATCCTGTTACAAAATCTGACATTAACACCTTGGTTAGCAACATTTTCAGGATGTGTTGCTATGAGGTTATGGGTTTAAAGATGATCCTAATGGGTGGTGTTTTCCTTCAAATCCCATCTTAAATGCCTCGGACAGTGATGAGCAAACCCAACCCCCTTTTATCCTACCAAACCTATATGCTATGGACCTAGGAGATCCAAGTGGACAACAATCAATAGGATACATAGATCCTTTGAACATACTTACTTGTTAGAGCGGCCCAATCTTCCATTGAGTTTTCTAAAGAGCACTATGATATGAGGCTACATCCTCTGATGTTCCTATAAGCACAAATACTCTTCTAACCAACTAGGTTGAGCATACACCGATAGATTTCCTGAGGTGTTCAAACTTATTGGAATCTAATGGTTTTGTAAGAATGTCGGCCAATTGTTGCTCGGTTTGTACATATTCAAGTATGACTACCTTTTTTTCAATAAGTTCTCTTATGAAATGGTGCCGAATGTCGATATGCTTAGTTCGAGAATGCTGAACGGGATTTTTTGAGATATTTATAGCGCTGGTGTTGTCACAAAAGAACGTCATTTCTTCTTGACTGATTCCGTAATACTTCAGCATTTGTTTCATCCAAAGTAGTTGAGCGCAACAACTACAAGCAGCAATATATTCTGCTTCAGTGGTGGATAATGAGATGGAATTTTACTTTTTGCTATGCCAAGCTACTAAGCAGTTCCCTATGTAAAAGCAACCACCACTAGTGGATTTTCGATCATCCATATTTCTAGCCCAATCGGCGTTGGAGTATCCCGTAATGATGGATGTTGTGTCAAAAGGGTACCACATGCCAAACTCAGTTGTACAAGCTACATATCTTATAACTCTTTTTACAGCAGTGAGATGAGATTCTTTAGGATCAGCTTGAAATCTAGCACAAGCACCTACACTAAATGCAATGTCCGATCTACTAGCTGTAAGGTAGAGGAGACTCCAAATCATACTTCTATACAGATGTTGATCAGTCGCTTTTACTTGACAAATCTTTGGAGATTTTAATGGTTGTGGCCATGGGTGTAGTGTGTGATCGACCCAAGTCTAACCCAAACCATTTTACTAGATCTTTTGCATATTTAGTTTGGTTGATGAAAATTCCATTTTTCAATTGTTTAACTTGCAATCCTAGGAAAAAGTTCAATTCACCTACTAAACGCATTTGAAATTCAGATTTCATTAACTCGAAAAATAGACCAGAAAATTCTTCACATGTGGAACCAAATACAATGTCATCAACATAAATCTGAGCAATGAGAATCGAATCATTCGTCCTTTTAACAAACAAGGTTTTATCAACACTCCCCCTAACGAATTCGTGATCAATTAAGAATTGAGTTAGCCATTCATACCATGCTTGGGGGGACTTGTTTCAACCCATAGAGAGCCTTTTTTCAATCGATAGATTCTTTGAGGATATTTAGGGTCCAAAAACCCTTTAGGTTGTTCAACATAAACTTCCTCATCAAGTATACCATTCAGAAAGGAACTTTTCACGTCCATTTGAAATAACTTAAATTTGAGCACACATGCTATGGACATGAGAATTCGAATGGATTCTAATCTAGCAATTGAGGCGAAGGTTTCATCAAAATCAATTCCCTCAATTTGAGAGTACCCCTGGGCAACTAGACGGGCTTTGTTTTGAATAACATTGCCAAATTCATCTGTTTTGTTTTTTAAAATCCATTTAATTCTAATAACATTTTTCTCATAAGGTTTTTCTACTAGAAAGCAAACATCATTTCTAGTAAACTGTTGAAGTTCTTCTTACATAGCAAGTATCCAAATTTCATTATTGAGGGCTTCCTCTATATTTTTTTGTTCAATTTTTTAGGTGAAGCACACATGACTATTGATGGCCTGAAGCTGTCTCCTACTCTTGACCCTAGTATCAGGATCTCCAATGATTTGATTGAGGGGATGATCATTGACAAATGGCATATTTCCAAGAGTTGTTGAAGCATTGGGAGAGTGAGATTTTTCAACAGGTTTGCCTATTTTGGCATGGTTCTCCCTCTTCATCATCATCAAGTCTCATGACTTCTTTAGATTAGTCATTAATGATAACATTTATGGATTCTTGAGTTGTATTAGTCATTGTATTATAAACTTTATAAGTACGACTATTGGAAGCATATCCTAAGAATATTCCCTCATCGCTTTTTGAATTAAATTTTCCTAGGTTTTCTCTATCTCGAAGGATGTGGCATTTACTACTAAAGACTCTAAAATACTTGACATTCGGAACCTTTCCATTCCATAGTTCATATGGCATTTTATCTAGGCCAGCTCTCAAACATACTCGATTTATTATGTGACACGTTGTATTTACTGCTTCAGCCCATAAATTTTTTACAAGAGTTATGTTGTTCATCATGACTGTGGTCATATCGAGTAGGACTCTGTTTTTTCTTTCAGCTACTCCATTCTGTTGAGGAGTCTTTGGGGCTGAGAACTCATGCTTGATGCCTAAATTTTCATAAAATTGTTCCAATCCACCATCCTCAAATTCTCCACCATGATCACTCCTAATTCTTTTCACGGTACATTCTTTTTCATTGTGAAGTCGTTTCATGAGTTTTTCAAATTCATCAAATGTGTCAAATTTTTCCCTCAAAAATACGACCCAAGTGTAGCGGGAGTAATCATCAACAATAAAAGAAATATTTTTTACCACCTTGACTCAAAACTTTAGTGGGACCTACAAGATCCATGTGAATTAGGTCAAGGGGTTTTGATGTGGCAATGGTGGATATCTTCTTATGTGCAACTTTAATTTGTTTACCTTTTAGGCACTCTGCACATACTTCTTTTGGTTTCTTTCCTATTTTAGGCAACCATCTAACTAATTTCTTCCTACTTAGCTTAGATAGGTTCCTATAATGGACATGACCAAGCCGTTGATGCCATAACTCAGTTTCATCATTAATTGCCATGTGGCATACGGCAGATGATCCATCATCACCTTTGTTTTCAATAACGTAACAGTTGTCTCATGTGCGGAGTCCTTTTAGAATTAATTTTTCAGTTGGGTCCAGAATTTCACACAAATCTTTGGAGAATTTTACAAAATGTTGTTCATCACATATTTAGAAAATGCTCAATAAATTATGTTTCAAACCATCAACACATAGCACATCCTCAATTTTGGGCAATCATGGCCTGATGATGGTTCCTTTTCCAACAATTTTACCCATCCTCCCATCTCCAAATGTAACAGACCCACCATCGAAATCAACATAGTCACAAAACTAGGTTCTATCACCCGTCATGTGTCTAGAGCATCCACCATCTAGATACCACCTAGTGTTTCTTTCAGCTCTAACGGCTGTATGGATGACTATGCATTTGTTTTTTACTACCCATTTAGATACTACCCTTTTTGGAGTAACATGCTTCTGAGGTGATTCTCTAGGTGTCCTTATTTCAGCATAAGGTCTTGATTTTTCTCTATTGTTTGGTTGCTTTTGCACCAGCTCCATGGTTCTTTTGTTTAGCTGTTTTACCATTTCAAGGAGCTCTTCCATTCTTTTGTCTTTCTTAGGTGGAGTAGGATAATTTCTCCTCATGTTCTCATTTCTCCATGGTGCTTGTTTTGGAGGACTCCACATGTGATTTATCATCTTGCTGGTAGGTACAAATTTACCGTTCAAGTTCCGAACCGAATTCTTAAAGGCCAAGCATTCAAATTTCAAATGTCCAACATCTCCACATGCATGGCATATTGGTGAATTCTTCTTATTGCTTCCTGATGCATTCCTATTCTTTTCAGGTTCTGGGTAACTAACCTTAGTTTGCCCACCATAGCCTAGCCCTCTTATGTTCCTACAAGGCTTACCTGCTTTTAGGATATCATCTAGCTTTTCTCTACTTTGGGCAAATCTCTCATTAAGTTGAAGTTCTTGATTAAGTTGCATGGTTAAACATTGATTTGTAGAGTTTGCCTTTTTAAGCTCATCTTCTAAAGTATTGATTTTATCTTGAGCTTCTTTATTTTTCCTGTTTAAGTCACAAATCTGAAAATGAAATCTGTTGTTTTCTCCTTATACTTCTTTCATTTCATCAGCCAATTTGTTGTTTTCAATATTAGCTTAGCTCAACTTCTTAGTAAGAAGGATGCTTTGACGAAATAATTCGTCATAGGAAACTTACAATCCCTCATTGTCTTCCTCTTCATCCTTGTCATCATCAGAGGATGTCACATTGGTTTCTGATGACTCGTGATCATCCTTGTCTCTTATGCTCTGTATTTTTGGGACAATCTCCGTGATAGAGGTCATCAAGATTTTAACTGATCCTCTTCCCCCATCACTTTGAGATTCATCTAATTCCGAATCTGAATCATCGGAGTCATCCCATGTAGCTGTTATTGCTTTCTTTCTGAATTTTTCTTTGGCAGGAGCTTGGCAGTCAAAGGCAATATGACCATAGCGTCCACAGTTGTAGCACTTAGGATCTTTTGGCTTGTTAAAACATTTTCTAGTGTGGCGCTTTTTGTCAAAAGATTTGCTATGTTTGTCATACTTCTTCCCTTTATTTTTGAAGAATTTTCTACATTTCTTGGCCATAAGCGTCATTTCATTCATATCCAGTTCTTCATCACTATCAACTAAGGATTCTTGTTTGGTGTGTGAAGTTTTCAGAACTGTGTTTTTACCTTTCGGGGATTTCTTGAAATGAAGTTCATAGGTCTGTAGAGATCCTAGTAAGTCTTCTACTTTCATAATATCAATATCTCTACATTCCTCTATTGTTATGACTTTAGAGGAGAATCGTTCGGGTAAGGATCTCAGTATTTTCCTACAAATGTGTGGATTCGATATTCTCCCATAATCCCCACAACATTGGTGACATCACTCAGTCGGGTGAAAAAGTCCATGAATGTCTCATGCTCTTCCATTTTCATATTTTCAAATTGAGTAGTTAAGAGTTGGACTTTTGACCTCTTGACTATACCAGTCCCTTCATGGGTAGTTTCAAAGATGTCTCAAGCTTCCTTAGCAGTTTTGCAGTTACATATTCTTTTGAATTCATCAGCTGAAACGGCACAAAAAATAACATTGAGTACCTTTGCATTGCTTATGTACTTTAGTTGCTCAAGGTCAGTCCATAAATCATCTGGTTTGATTGTAGTGGTGGTGACTCCATCTATGACTGTGCTCTAGAGGGGTATTTCATGTTTTATTTCCACAGACCTCCATGTTGCATGATCCAATGATTGCAAGAAGTTCCAATATGCATACTTTGATCCATCAAAATATGGAGGTCTGGAAACCATACTAGAATCCCATTTTGACATGATTTCAAGCTTCCAGAGACGGATCACACTCCAGGCTGTTACACCTTTAAGGAGAAACCCGCTCTGATACCAATTGAAATTGCGGTATAGGTTTGAATACCGCACTTGTGGAAGCAAGAAACTAGATTCTTTGTCCTAGAGGGGGGGGGGGGGGGGGGGGGGGGGGGGGTGGTGAATAGGACACTTTTTAAATTATGCAATTTAAACACTCATAAACATGTAAATGTTATTTGAAGGCATATGTGAGAATATGAATTGCATTTCAGAAACATTTCCATAAACACTTTATATGCAGAATACTATTTTCGTGACTTACTGCTTAACAATAATAGAACATGTTATAACCAGTTTATCTCAATCAGTGAAGAAGTAAAGCAGTTGCAAACGTTCATCACACAACAAGAGATTTTATAGTGGTTCGATTATGTACCTACTCCACTCCCGGCTAATCCACTCACTCCTTGAGTGGTCGGATTTCACTATCACAATGGTTTTAAATGAGGTTAACCATAAACCTTAACAGCCTACAAAATGACTTAGACTTCAACACATGGATTCATCCTTCCTCATGACTAATCAATCAAAAACTTTGTCCTACACAAGGGCTTGTCCTACCCAAGGACTTGTCCTACGTAAGGACTCAATTGAGTTTGGGTCTTCAAAATATGAAACCCAAATCTCAACTTTTGAGAAGGTTTCTTGGACTCTAGAAACTAAAGTATACTTAGCTGATTGAGCCCCTTGATAATGCCTTTGGTTGAAGAAGCTTCGGCTTGCACGAACGGTATCTTCTTCAGGTCCCTCGATCAGCAGCCTTGCTATGAATGCCTTCTTGTAGGTTCCAAGGTGAGAGATTAGGGTTTGGTTAAAACTTCCCTAAGGGATACGGCTTAAATGATAGAGAAGGGTTTCACCAAGATCTTCATTAATGGCAATAATGACAAGAGAATATAGCAACTAGAGATTAGGTCAAGTGTCATTATTGAGGGCTTAAGTTCATGTTTTAATCCGAGCTTTGAATGCTCATTAATGGTTTGTAACAACTAGGATTGAACAATGAACTCAAGGATTAGGACTTTGAGAAGGGAGGTTTTTGGCTATGGAAACACACACACTCAAAGGATGACTCTCTTTTTCGTAGTTAGGTTTTTGCGCAAGTAAATGCTTAAATAGAGGTGGAAAAAATGGGCAAGAAGCGACAAGTTTGGGTGCCCAGATACTAGCTTCGAGCGCCCGGACATATAGTCCAAAAATAGATCCAGCGGCAGTCTGGCGCCCGGTGAACACTGGGTCGAGTGCCCGAAATTCAGTCCAGCCATATGATCAAGCTTATTGGTCCAGTCTGCACCTGGTCAGGCGCCTGGACATAGTTGCAGTCGGGCGCCTAAAATCCTTCTTGAATTTCATACTGGTCTCACTGGATGTATTTTATCCTAGTCGGGCGCCCGGTGGAGTTGTGGTCGGGCGCCCGGAATCCTTATGGAATTTTCAATAAAACTCACTAGACTCATTTTACTATGGTCGGGCGCCCGGACAAAGTTGCAGTCGGGCACTAGATATTCATGATATATTACATGTAAAACATGCTGGACTAATTTTTCACTGGTCGGGCACCAAGTCATAGTTGCAGTCGGGCGCCTAAAATTCAAAATGAATTTCAGAATTTGGTTACTAGATAAGTTTTCCTTAGGTCGAGCACCCGGACAAGTTTGGGTCCAGCGCCTGAAATTCACTTTGAATTTCTGGTTTATCCTGCTGGACAACATATCAAGTGGTCGAGCGCCCAGTGCTCATTCTACAGGATTTGTAATAAGAGTGATTTTTTGGTTTCTTTCCTGCAGAAGGACTATGGGCCAACATAAGCAAAGTCAAAGCTGATCTTTTGAACTATCCTCTATGGCATGGGAATAAGGGAAATATCTATTAAGTGACGGGCCATCTAGAGGTCAAAGGTTTTGAGAAATACATGAATCTAGGGTTAAGGAAGTTGGTTTTGAATCAAGGTATCTTCGTAGATCTTCTGAGTCGAACAGCCGGAGATCTTCAAGGCTTCATTCTTCAGTATCTTCTAGGCTCATCAGAATTGATGACTCAAACAACAAGCTAATTGACAAATATATGTACTTACATAATGGTGCCCATTGTTAAGGATACGCTGAATTGGTGTAACAGGTGATAGAGGGGTGTAACGGGCAATACACCCCTATAACAATCGGAAAAAAAAAATTGTTCCAAAAAATTCAAAAAGTTATTTGGAAAATCCAAAAAATTATAAATATTTCAAATATGCATTCATTTATAATTTTGAACATGTTTATGGTAGTATAACGGTCCAATCTTTGGTGAGAGTGTTGTGTTAGGCTATTTAATGAATTTATGAACTTGATGACCTAAAATTAATTGTAAATCTTTTATATTTAATTATTTAATTATATAATATCAATATAAATTTATCCAAATAAATGTAATACCAAAACATCTCATAATTGTAGGTTTTATTATTATTAATAGTAGGAGCTAAAAAAGCTCCTTGAGTGAAGAGATGGCGAGAAAAGAAGAGGCGAGATGGCGAGAGAAGAAGAGGAGATGGCGTGAGAAGAAAGGTTCATCAGAGGTGGGGGATGAAACTGGTCCGAGATCTGCAGGAAGCAATGCTGGGATCATGAGTGAAGGGACACAAGAGCCTCAAGATAATGAAGAAAATGGCTCGTGGACAGTCGTCAAGGGAAAGGAAGATCGACGGAGGTATCTGTCTCGGAGGACATTGAAGGTCTTAGATCTCCCTACCCTGTACGTGGAGGGATTTCCAGAAGGGTGACTCCCAGTGAACTTCGAGCGAGTTTTTAGGAGGGCGGGGGCTGTTATGGAAGTGGTTATTCCTAGGAACAAAGGCTCTGGCAGCATTAGAGGCTTTGTTTTTGTGCAAATGAGCTTTGAAGAGGAGTTAGCCAAGGCGGTCACCCTGCTCCACAGAGAAAGTTTTAGGGGGTAGAAGACTGCGAGTGCAGTGAGCATGGTTTGGCCCTTCTCCAATCTGTGAAAGCAGAGAAGTGGCAGGTACGGTTCACATCGAACAGAGTTCGTCACTCAAACAACAGGTGATTCGCTAAAAAGGGGGAAAGTAAGAATCGATGCCTGTACGAGTTTAGTTAAAGGGGGGAGCTCGTTCAAAGATGCGGTACATGGTAGGGTATCAACGAAGGAGAAGACGATGCCTGCACACTTGGCGCAGCTGGTTTGTTCGAAGGACTCAAATTCAAGGTTGCTTGAGGATAACACATGAGAAAAAATGTATTTCTGGGTAGACCAGTCAGGAAGGGAGAAGATGGTTCGAGTAGATAAAGAAGTCGTAGATGGCTCATGGGAGTGGCTACATAGATCTGTTGTCCTCTCAGCGACAATAGGAGAAACACTTACCGTAATTAAAATATGGCCTACGGACTGTTGCAGTCTCCCACTGGAGATGTACTCACACAAACCGATTGGTCACAACGAGGTGTGGCTTTGGCTAGTGCCAGAGGTTGAGTGCGAGGATTTTATCTCGAGGGGGGTCATAGTCGACGGAGGACCCATTGTCAAAATCTAGAAATGGTAAGAGTACTCTATGTTTGGGGTGAAAGATGCTTGGTACCTCATCTGGGGAGTCCCAATGGAGCTATGGTCTTCAGATCTTTTTCCTTTGATTGCTTCTTGTTTAGAAGATGTGCAACAAATTGATTCAGCAACGGAAGCGGGGTAAGAGTTGGGAGTGATCAAAGGTTGGGTGAGCCGGAAGAAGGGGGATCCGGAGCCGACAATAGTCTCAGTGCTAATTGGAGAGAGGGTCCTCTCACTTTGGGTATAGAAGGAGTGGCCTAGAGTTATTGCTCCACTTTGGGGAACCATTTGGCGATCACGAGAGGAATCCCCAACTAACGGAAGCCATGAAAGCTGGTAAGCAGGAGCGCATGAGAAGATGGTTGCTGGACTACCGGACAACAATTTCGACGGGTGTCGTTTGCAGAACGGCAAAGATACCTGCAAGTCGACGAGATCAGCAGGAGAGCCGTCTACTCCTGTTTTCGCTTCCGCGAGAACACGAGAGGAATATAATCCCGCTCCGAACCGCATTTCGAAATCAGGCTCGGGAACAGTCCGTAGGGTTACAGACGCTACGTACTCCGAAGCAGACATGTATCATGGAGTGGATGACTCGCTCTCTTGTCCCTCGAAGACTACGTCCTTGTCAGACATGTGTGTAATGCCCCCAAAATTCGACACTCGAGTATATAAACTCAAATCCCAAAATCAAAGGTGTTATGTAAATAATGAATGAATCTTTCACAATTATAACTGATATTTTTCTTTTCCATTAACATGGTACCAAATATATAGAATCAAAATAAACCAAACTTTGAAAATTAAACTCAACCGATCCAACCTGTGTTCGCACGCAGCCTATCCGACCGACCTGGGGAGTTTATTTAAACTCCTCTAGTGCCTTTTTAGATCCAGCAACTCAGAGAGATAGAGAGGGAGACGTTGGAGAGAAAGAAGGGAGAGAGAGAGAGAGAGAGAGAGAGAGAGAGAGAGAGAGAGAGAGAGAGAGGTCAAGGGAGGGTGGTTCGGCTGTTGTTGCTGTTGCTATTGCTGTGCTGCTGTCTTGCTGGACCCTGCTCCAGATCAGAAGAAAGAGAAGAAGAAGGAAAGAAGAAGGAAAGAAAGAGAAAGAGAAAAAGAAAAAAAAGAAAAGAAAGAAGAAGTAAAGAAAGAAAAAAAAAGGAATAAGTGAGTTTCTTTCTCATATATTTTTCACTGTGTGTTTCGAGTTTTGAATTCTTTTTGTTTATATTTTAAATTTCCTGGTTTAAAGGTTTGAATTGTTTTATATGGGTTGATTTATGAATTATATCGATGCTATGTAGAATTCTCTACAAATTGTGTTTTCATATGAATTTAATACCTAGTTAGGGTTGTACGTGTGTGAGCTAATTTTGAATCATCCTAGAAAAATGTTTAGAATATTGATTTGATTCATGCATAGCACGATTCGAGAACTCCAGTTATTACCGTAGGGTGAGCACCCTGGTGTGTGCAATAGACCCATTGATGATTGTTTGGGTGAGCGCCCAAGTGTGTGCAACAATCCCTGGTTGAGAGCCCTGTGTGTGTAATATACCCTTCTGATAGTCCATCGATTGTGGATGGGTTGGTTGAGCTCCCTGGTGTGTGCAAGATACCATACTAGCATACCCGGTGGATATCAAATGATTTTGGCAGGTTGGGTGAGTTCCCTAGTGTGTACAAGAGACCAACTCTGCAGTTGTGAAACAGTGTAGGCCCGACTATAAACTGGCCCTAGATGTTCTACTGATAATAGTACTGAGATTGTTGAGACATACTTGCATACCATGCATCACGTGCATGTTTAAGAGATTTTGGTTTGATGAAATTACCATTGGATTTGTAGTGATTTGTAATTTAATGATCAAGTGATTTTCTATATCGAATTACGTATGCTAAACTATATGAGAATGCTCACAGGCTTTTATAGCTTCCGCAGTGTTATGCGATTAACCGTAGTGACAAGTGATGATTTAGAAGACTTCGAGGAAGCGATTCCAGATGAAGAAATACTCTAGAAGATTTTTTAGAATTGATTTATTTTTATTTTAGTTTGAAAGTATTGATGTAATAAGGCCCATTAGATGGCCATTAGTTTAGACAGTTTGGAACAATTTAGTGAACCCATTGATTTATAGTTTAATTTTCAAAGTTTGGTTTATTTTGATTCTATATATTTGGTACCATGTGAATGGAAAAGAAAAATATTAGTTGTGATTACGAATGATTCCTTCATTATTTATATAACACCCTTGGTTTTGGGATTTGAGTTAATATACTCGAGTGTCGAATTTTGGGGGCGTTACAAGGTGTCAATCTCTCGAGACAGCGTTAGTACTCGATTTTAAAGAAGAGTTAACTCCTGGCGGTTCCCGTGCAGTGTCGGTTTTCGAGGGTGACACATGCCTCGATCATATCGTAGGCCATGTGGGAAACTTTTCTTCTCCGTTAGATGGCGAACTATTTTCTAACCATCCACGTGTATGATGGATTATGATCCTGCGAACCCATCTGGTAATCCTTATCGTTCCACACGTCAACACTCCATCAACATGTGCGATGAAGTCGAACGAAACCAAGACATACACAAACGTCTCTGGGATGCGACCAGGTTGGCTTCGACAGGTAAGAAGAATGGAGCTACTCTGGAGGTTGTCTTAGCCACGACAGAAGGGGAAGCGAAAGATATAATCTCTTTTTTACATCCAAATAACCTTCCTTTAGAAATAATCGGGGAAGAGGAGGCAAATATGAGGATGAGCAGTTTGAGGAGAATAGAAGAGTCGGTCATGATAGATGTACCAGTGGAAGAAGACTATCTGAAAAATGCCTTATCGGTCACACCTCTAAGATCGGATAAGTCGATGCAGACAACCACAGAAGCAAATCAGGAGGTCTTATTTGAGGACTTTTCTACCCCCGGAAATAGAAGGTGGGCAGGCTCGATCTTAGCGGATCAATTCTTATGGGTGAAAGACGCCTTATTTAGAGTGGTGTTGAACCTCCAATTTATACATTGCATTGCCCATTACACTACATAATTTGCATGATTTTCATGGTTAAAAGGCCCACCTAACATGTGTTTTGTGATTGTAGAGATAAGAGGGGATTTCATCAAATTGGAGTCAAAAGATTACATTTGAAGACATTGGATGAAGTCCTAAGATGGACCAAGGAAAGAAGGAGAAAGAGAGAGAAAAGAGAATGAAGAAAAGAAGAAAAAGATGAGGGAATACAAGGCTGACCGGTCGTCCGACCGGTCAGCCACATCACATGAACAAGAAGAAGAGAGGCCGACCGGTCATGACCGGTCGACCATGCACGCTGGATGAGAGGGAGATCAGCCCGACCGGTCATGACCGGTCGGGCATGTGCGCTGGATGAATGGAAATCAGCCCGACCGGTCATGACCGGTCGGCTGTACTCACTGGAATGCTTGGAAATCAGCCCGACCGGTCGTGACCGGTCGGCTCTGCGTAAGGATGAGTCCTTTCTAAATTGGGACTCCGAATTTCACTGCGCAATGCGAAGTCTTTCGCAGGATCCGACGCAAGGGGGGTTTGTTGCTATAAAAGGACACCTAGGGGCTCTTCCTAAGGTATCAGAGAGGAGAAGGAACGTGAGTTTGGAGGCTGAAGGCGACTGTGGGGCGTCTGCAACATCTATCTTCGGGTTTTTCTAGTTTTATGCTTTATTTTTGAGTTTTTAGTTGTAGCATGACTATGCTCGGCTAAAACCTCTCAGCTAAGGCTGAGAGGTGAAGCTTGTAGCTAGTTCTATGTTAATTTCAGTTTGATTCAAGTACTTTTAATTCAAAGTTGGATTTTTCTTATGTTTCAGTCCAATAGGTGGTAGTTTGAGATGTCTTATCTGAGTTCATGTGCTCCGGACATGAATTCCTTTTAATTCTCTGAGATTATCACAGGTTGCTTGTTTAGATTCGAATTATAGTAATCCTTGAGCAGGCCATAGTCCATAGGCATGGCTGTTACTCCGCAGGCTATGAATTTGAATTCTACATTGATTGAATGGACTTGAACTTGGAAGTTCAACTTGAATTGGATGAATGTGTGTGAATGCTTTATTTTCCAACTAGATGAGAGATAGGACTTCAAATCTAGTTGTGTTCTCTACTTGGATTAACTGAATTGACATAGAATTGCTACAAGTGGATCCTTGAAAGCCTTAGTACATTATATCTCTGATTTTTCATTAAGTTACTGTTTTAATTAAACATCCTATTGAAATTGAATTTGCTCTATTAAACTGAGTTGCTGAATTAATTAGGAAGCTGTTACTTTTTTCCCTGTGGATCGACCTCGGTCTTACCGAGATTTATTACTACATCGCAGCCTTACACTTGAGGCGAGCGAACAAGTTTTTGGCGCCGTTGCCGGGGAAATTAGATAATAGTTTTCAAATAGTTTCAGTGGCTGTAGAAGTAGATAGTTTTGTTTTTTATTTTTCTTAGAACTAACAACGTTTTCTGTTTTGTAGGAATTCTTCTTTCAGTTCAAGCGAATCAGGTGATACCTTTCTAACTTAGTTTTTTTTAGAATTTTTTAGATTGCAGTTTTCTAGGTTAGGATTAGTCTTGATTGAGTGGTTTATGTCCCGTTGGGAACGTAACCATTCAAATCGTCTCCAATCTGAAGGTGGTTTAGTTGGACCATTGTCAGTTCATAGATGAGTCCGGAATTATCAAGAGCATTGTGAAAGTTTGGGGAGTATGGAGCAGACACCCTTAAGGAATCCTCCACCCCCTACTCCAACCACAAACGCAAATCAGGAAGGAGTAGGAGAGAATGAGGTACATAATGTTCCTCCAATGAGATCACTACGGGATTACCTACAACCTGGTCGTACAATTACACCTTCTTGCATAGTTCTACCAGCTAACGGTGGGACCCTTGACATAAAACCAGGAGTAATCCAACTTTTACCTAAATTCCATGGGCTAGACTCTGACCGCCCATACTTACACTTGCAAGAATTCGAAGAAGTGTTGGCCACCTTGCATTATCCCAATGTTTCTGGGGATACAATCAGACTTAAACTTTTTCCATTCACCTTGAAAGAAAGAGCCAAAGATTGGCTTCACTCTCTTAGACCATATTCGATTGGGTCATGGGTTGAGATGAACCGGGAATTCTTGAAAAAGTTATTCCCCGCTCATAAGACAAACACTCTTCGAAGGGCCATAATGAATTTCTCAGCAAAAGAGGGTGAATCATTCTTTCAATGTTGGGAAAGATTTAAGGAACTCCTGCTTGCTTGCCCACATCATGGCTATGAGAGTTGGCGAATTATAAATTTTTTCAATGATGGATTAAGTCCTAATATGCGCCAATTTGTGGAAATGATGTGCAATGGCGAGTTTATGAGTAAAAATCCAGATGATGCTTGGAGTTACTTGGACATGTTGGCTGAAAATGCCCAATCTTGGGACACCTCGGATAAACCCAAGAACCCCAAGCCTACTCAAGAGAAAGGAGGGATATATGTCCTTAAAGAGGAAGACGATGTAAATGCAAGGATAGCCAACCTCACAAGGAAGGTTGAGGCCATGGAACTTAGCAAAAATGGAGTTTCCAAGTCCAAGGAAGCTGTTGAAACCACATGTGGGATTTGTCTCACCGACTTACACGCTACGCAAGATTGTTCCACAATTCCTGCATTTAAGGAAGTGTTGCAAGAGACAGCCAATGCCACATATGGTTATCAACGGCCCTTCAATGGACCAGTAGGTAATACATACAATGAGAGTTGGAAGAACCACCAGAATTTCAGTTGGAAGAATGCCCCAACGGGCAATCCTACCAACTCCCAAAGAGGGCCACCCATGCAAAATATGGCCCCACCTCAAGTCTCATTGGAGGATACTTTGAGAGCGTTTATGCAAGGGCAAGCGCAAGTAAATGAATCAAATCAGCAATTGTTCCAAGAGCTGAAAGTCTCGGTTGATGAGATTAAGGGACGCTTGAATGCTAGGGAAGGGACCTTTCCGGCCCAACCTCAGCCCAATCCTAAGCAAGTACATGAAGTAAGCATCCTTAATCCTTCCAACCAAAACATGGAGCAAGCTAAATCCATTACCACCCTTAGAAGTGGTAAACAAATTGACAAAACTATTCCGGTGAAGGCCGATGAGCCTAATGATCCGGTAAATTCTGAGGATGAAAATGGATCTAACCTAGCCCCACAACAACCGGAACGCATTTACAAGCCCATAGCACCATTCCCATCGAGATTGGTTGCCCCAAAATCTCTCCCAAATTCTCAAGATATTCTAGAGATTTTCAGACAAGTCAAGATCAATATCCCTTTGCTTGATGCCATCAAACAAATTCCCTCTTATGCCAAGTTTCTAAAAGACCTATGCACAACAAAACGCAAATATAATGTGCAGCAAAAGGCCTTCCTAACTGAGCAAGTTAGTGCCATCCTCACTCAAAAGACTCCCCCAAAATTCAAAGATCCCGGTAGTCCCACCGTCTCATGTATCATTGGAGACTACCGGATTGAACGTGCCTTGTTAGACTTGGGGGCAAGTGTGAACTTGATCCCATACTCGGTATATGAACAATTGGGTCTTGGTGAATTAAAACCCACCAAAACCACATTGCAACTCGCTGATAGATCTATCCGTGTACCGAGGGGGATAGTTGAGGATGTTCTAGTCCAAGTTGACAAATTCTACTACCCGGTAGATTTTATAGTCTTGGATACACAACCGGTTTTGGATGCTAGCACCCAAATACCGGTGATATTAGGCCGCCCATTCCTTGCCACATCAAACGCAATCATCAATTGCCGGAATGGGGTGATGCAATTATCTTTTGGAAACATGACGCTAGAGGTGAATGTATTTCACCTGGGCAAAAGACATAGGGATGTCGATGATGATGAGTTCTTCGATGTAAACATGCTTGAAACCTTTGAAGAAGAAGAACTCCTCCAACTTGAACCACTAGAAAGTTTGGAGACATGCTTAGCACACTTCATGGATTCTAAAGACCCTATCATTAGTGAGATTGTGCATGCATTAAATATAGAAAGACCGGTAGTTGATACTAGCCGGTCGAGGCCCCATTTCGAAAAATTGCCACCAACCACATCAAGGCCTCTACCGTCTAGCATCAAACCACCGAAGCTTGACCTCAAACCATTGCCATCCGAGCTTAAATATGTATATCTGGGTCAAGAGGAAACTTTCCCAGTTGTCATTGCCTCCCACCTAGAAAAAGACCAAGAGCTCAAGTTGATTGAGTTACTCAAAAAACACCGGGAAGCCATAGGTTGGACAATAGCGGATCTCAAAGGAATAGATCCTTCGGTTTGCACTCACCGTATACACCTTGAAGAAAACGCAAAAAACGACTAGACAACCTCAAAGACGGCTAAATCCAAACATGATGGAGGTTGTCAAAGCCGAAGTGTTAAAGCTATTGGATGTGGGTATCATCTACCCCATCTCAGATAGCCAATGGGTGAGTCCTACCCAAGTTGTCCCCAAGAAATCCGGTATTACCATCATTGAAAACGCCAACAACGAGCTTATACCCACTAGGGTGACCACCGTTGGCGTATGTGCATTGATTATAGGAAGCTCAATACGGTCACTAGGAAAGACCACTTCCCTCTCCCATTTATGGACCAAATTTTGGAGAGGTTGGCAGGCCATCCCTACTATTGCTTCCTAGATGGCTATTCCGGATACAACCAAATTGAGATAGCTCCGGAAGACCAAGAGAAAACCACATTTACATGCCCGTTTGGTACCTTCGCCTACCGAAGGATGCCATTCGGGTTATGCAATGCACCCGCCACATTCCAACGATGCATGTTGAGTATTTTCTCAGACATGGTGGGTGAGTTTCTTGAGGTGTTCATGGATGACTTCTCTGTTTTTGGTTGTACATTTGATGAGTGCCTCGAGCACTTGAAGTTGGTCTTAATGAGGTGTGAGGAAAAGCAACTTGTATTAAACTGGGAAAAGTGCCACTTTATGGTACAAAGAGGAACAGTCCTTGGACACATCATCTCGTCCAATGGAATAGAGGTAGACCGGGCAAAAATTGACATAATCTCCAATCTACCACCACCCAAAAGCATACGCGATGTGCGGTCCTTCCTGGGACACGCCGGTTTCTATCGAAGGTTTATAAAGGACTTTAGTCACATCTCAAGGCCTTTATGCAACCTTCTACAAAAGGAGAACCAATTTGAGTGGAGTACCGAATGTCAATTAGCTTTTTCAAAGCTAAAAGACATGTTGACAACCGCTCCTATCATGCAACCACCAGATTGGTCCATTCCTTTTGAGTTGATGTGCGATGCGAGCGATTTTGCTATTGGGGCGGTGTTAGGCCAAAAGAAGGATAAAAAGCCCCATGTCATCTACTACGCGAGTAGGACCTTGAATCCTGCCCAAGTTAATTATTCAACTACGGAGAAAGAGCTCCTAGCTGTCATCTTTGCCTTGGACAAATTCAGGCCATACTTAATAGGATCCAAAGTTATTGTTTATACGGATCATGCGGCGTTGAAATACCTTCTTTCTAAGAAGGATGCTAAGCCCCGTTTGCTAAGATGGATCCTACTCCTTCAAGAATTCGATTTGGAGATCAAAGATAAGAAGGGGGTAGAAAATGTGGTGGCGGATCATCTATCCCGCCTAGTCCTACCAAATTCCATTGACGAGTCACCTATTGAGGACTCATTCCCTGATGAGCAACTCTTTGTTGCTATGCATCCACCATGGTACGCTGATATAGCTAACTATCTTTCCACAGGTGCGATGCCGACTCATTGGACTGCGCAAGACAAACGTAAATTTCTAAGGGAAGTGCGCAGATTTTTCTGGGATGAACCTTTATTGTTTAAATATTGCCCAGACCAAATTATAAGGAGATGCGTCCCCGATGATGAACACAATTCAGTCATCTCCTTTTGTCATGATCAAGCATGTGGGGGTCATTTTTCAGCCAAGAAAACAACTGCAAAAATTCTGCAGTGTGGTTTTTATTGGCCCACATTATTTAAAGATACCCACGAGTTTTGCAAAGCTTGCGAGCGCTGCCAGAAGTTAGGAGGATTATCCCGTCGAAATATGATGCCCCTCACCCCAATTCAACATCTTAAAGTCTTTGACTGTTGGGGCATCGATTTCATGGGACCATTCCCCTCATCTTTTGGACATGTCTATATTCTATTAGCCGTAGACTATGTGTCTAAATGGATAGAGGCTATCCCATGTAGAACCAACGATCATCGTACGGTTCTCAAGTTTCTCAAAGAAAATATACTTTCTAGATTTAGGACACCTCGAGCCATTATTAGTGATGGTGGTTCTCACTTTTGCAATAGACCTTTTGAAACTTTGATGAA
Organism: Liriodendron chinense; assembly: GCA_003013855.2. Classification (NCBI taxonomy): domain Eukaryota; kingdom Viridiplantae; phylum Streptophyta; class Magnoliopsida; order Magnoliales; family Magnoliaceae; genus Liriodendron; species Liriodendron chinense. The sequence continues at coordinate 2,544,336 of ML058466.1, read as the reverse complement.
GAAATATGGTATTAGGCACAAAGTGAGTACCCCATACCACCCACAAACAAGTGGACAAGCTGAAATCTCCAACAGGGAAATCAAGCAGATTTTAGAAAAAACGGTGAGACCGGATCGCAAGGATTGGTCCTTACGATTAGATGATGCACTTTGGGCTCACCGTACTGCCTACAAGACACCCATTGGAATGTCCCCTTATAGACTTGTCTATGGGAAAGCTTGTCACCTGCCTGTGGAGATAGAACACAAAGCCTATTGGGCAATTCGGGCCCTAAATTTTGACATAGACAAGGCTAGCTCGCTTCGCAAACTTCAATTAAATGAGCTTGATGAGATCCGGAACGATGCATATGAGAATTCGAGGATTTACAAGAGCAAGATGAAGGCCTTTCATAACAAACACATCTTGAGGAAATCCTTCCATGAAGGACAGAAAGTGCTCTTGTATAATGCCCGACTTCATCTTTTTCCGGGAAAACTACGATCTCGATGGACCGGCCCATATATTGTTAAAGAAGTTTTTCCCCATGGGGCTGTTAAGATTGAGAATGCAGCGAATGGTGACTATTTCAAAGTTAATGGACAACGCCTTAAACCATTTGTTGAGAAATTTGATTCAGAGGACATGTCCATCTCCCTGAATGATCCTGTCTATCAGGATGATTGATCTCCTAGTCTGATGGAGGTATAGCATAGGTAGGGTTAGTTTTTTTTACTGTTTTAGTAGGATTTAGTTATTGGAATTGCAGACCTCCATGATCATTCTCTCAGGTACTATTGATTCTCATTCTCTCATATTTTACCATTGTTCTCGTGTTCATGCTAACTAATTATCTTTTTACATTGAGGACAATGCAAGATTTGGTTGGGGGGTGAGATGAGATTCCTCACCTAGCATGTTGCAAAATTTCGAGCCTCACATGCGCAAATTTTTTCGAATTTTCTAAAATTTCAAAATTCTTTTAGAAAACCGTATTTCCATGCATTCGAGATGATATTAGTATAAGAAGAGGAGATATGAAGTGTGTGATGTTGTAAGTCTTGAATTCTCCCAACATAATGGCTTTATATGTTAATTCCCCTATTGTTGTGATTGATAGAGAATTTGAACACCTTTACACCAAGTTCACATTACACGATTTTCATGAGTGACAGGTTTATGTGATTTGTGGATTAGCTAGACTTGGGTTTAGAGGTGTTGAGCAGCCAAGCCGGGGTATTTTGTCCATCCTTGTCCATGGAAAAATAATGAAAGATATGGATTTCTAAAAATCCTATCTAAGTTAAAAGAAAAAGGAAAGAAAGGATGAAATCGGGAAGGAATGAAAAATGGTGGAAAATTCCGAAGAGGGCTACCTATTACCAACCGGGGGATGGTCGAACCGTAACCAAAGCCGGAAATGGGACGTAGTGTGAAAGCCGTCGGAAGGACAGTAAGGCAAATTCCTGTCATAGGCTTGCTGTTGCTCTGTGCACCTTGAAATCCCTGGTCTACTTAATCTATAAAGAAGATGGTTCCAGGAACTCATGAGATGAACTTTCACTATGCACACTAGGTTGAATTTGTTCGAATTCTTCTATTTATCAATCAGTCAGCGGGGATTTCATGTAAACACTTCTTATGTTTTGAGAGTCCAAGGTTCAGCTTCCAACACCTAATTTTTCCAAATTTTACACTTATACATCTGGGAATGGATAGAAACATGGTTTCTGGAAGAGGGTTGGATTTGGAGGTTTGAAACTGTTTCACGCATGTTTTGCTCGGGACTAGCAAAAATCTGGTTGGGGGGTGTGTTGAACCTCCAATTTATACATTGCATTGCCCATTACACTACATAATTTGCATGATTTTCATGGTTAAAAGGCCCACCTAACATGTGTTTTGTGATTGTAGAGATAAGAGGGGATTTCATCAAATTGGAGTCAAAAGATTACATTTGAAGACATTGGATGAAGTCCTAAGATGGACCAAGGAAAGAAGGAGAAAGAGAGAGAAAAGAGAATGAAGAAAAGAAGAAAAAGATGAGGGAATACAAGGCTGACCGGTCGTCCGACCGGTCAGCCACATCACATGAACAAGAAGAAGAGAGGCCGACCGGTCATGACCGGTCGACCATGCACGCTGGATGAGAGGGAGATCAGCCCGACCGGTCATGACCGGTCGGGCATGTGCGCTGGATGAATGGAAATCAGCCCGACCGGTCATGACCGGTCGGCTGTACTCACTGGAATGCTTGGAAATCAGCCCGACCGGTCGTGACCGGTCGGCTCTGCGTAAGGATGAGTCCTTTCTAAATTGGGACTCCGAATTTCACTGCGCAATGCGAAGTCTTTCGCAGGATCCGACGCAAGGGGGGTTTGTTGCTATAAAAGGACACCTAGGGGCTCTTCCTAAGGTATCAGAGAGGAGAAGGAACGTGAGTTTGGAGGCTGAAGGCGACTGTGGGGCGTCTGCAACATCTATCTTCGGGTTTTTCTAGTTTTATGCTTTATTTTTGAGTTTTTAGTTGTAGCATGACTATGCTCGGCTAAAACCTCTCAGCTAAGGCTGAGAGGTGAAGCTTGTAGCTAGTTCTATGTTAATTTCAGTTTGATTCAAGTACTTTTAATTCAAAGTTGGATTTTTCTTATGTTTCAGTCCAATAGGTGGTAGTTTGAGATGTCTTATCTGAGTTCATGTGCTCCGGACATGAATTCCTTTTAATTCTCTGAGATTATCACAGGTTGCTTGTTTAGATTCGAATTATAGTAATCCTTGAGCAGGCCATAGTCCATAGGCATGGCTGTTACTCCGCAGGCTATGAATTTGAATTCTACATTGATTGAATGGACTTGAACTTGGAAGTTCAACTTGAATTGGATGAATGTGTGTGAATGCTTTATTTTCCAACTAGATGAGAGATAGGACTTCAAATCTAGTTGTGTTCTCTACTTGGATTAACTGAATTGACATAGAATTGCTACAAGTGGATCCTTGAAAGCCTTAGTACATTATATCTCTGATTTTTCATTAAGTTACTGTTTTAATTAAACATCCTATTGAAATTGAATTTGCTCTATTAAACTGAGTTGCTGAAGTAATTAGGAAGCTGTTACTTTTTTCCCTGTGGATCGACCTCGGTCTTACCGAGATTTATTACTACATCGCAGCCTTACACTTGAGGCGAGCGAACAAGTGGGCAGATTGGCAGGTCTGTCTTTTGGATCAAGGGATGAAGACGTCTATGAATTCATGCAGTTTACAAAGAACAGAGCAGTGCAAAGACAACAGACAAAATACGAGGAGAAATCTAAGAAGACCCACAGAGGCCTTCAGGAGCTGTTGAGACTTCAATGTTCTATCAATTATGAGAATTCAGAAAGGTTGAGGACAAGCAAGAGGGTGAGATTAGGAAAGGCAGTTATCCAATGCTGATCCTGTCGTGAAATGTTCAAGGCCTGGGCAATAGGGTGAAGAGGGCTCAGGTGAAGAAGTTTTGCATCAAGATAAAGGAAGATATTATTGCGATCCAGGAAACTAAGCTTCGTGTTATTCATTCAGATCTAATGTCGGCTATATGGGAGGCTAAGCATTTCAAGTGGGTTGTAGCTGAAGCATTAGGAGCCGCGGGAGGTATTCTAGTGGCGTGGAATAAGGGCATCTGTAATAAGGTTGATAGCTGGTGTGGTTCTTTCTTTGCTTTTGTTCTTCTTCAAGACCAGTCTTCAGGTTTTTAGTGGGTTTTCACGGCTGTTTATGGTCCTTGCTGTGCTTCTCTCCACAACGCTTTTTGGGAAGAGCTGAATGTTGTTAGAGACGGATGGAAAGTGCCTTGGTGTGTGGGGGAAGAAGATATTAATGTGGTTTGCTTCTCCTTTGAAAAATCTAAGGGGGGTAAAGTTTGCAGAAGCATGGCCTGCTTTTCTGATTGGGTGAACTATCATAAGATGGTAGATTCGCCGCTGATAGGGCTATCAACGGACCGGATTTTGGTTCGGATCCAATCCGATTTTACCGAATTCAGATCAACAATCCGGATCATCGAGTCAGATTCGGATCTTGTTAATCTAATCCATCAAAATTTTAGGTCGGATCTGGATCACCTTGGATCTGATCCGATTAAGATCCGATCTGAATTTAAAATGAATTAAATAATATTATAAACATATATATGAATTAAGATCCGAATACATTAATTAAATATATATATATATATATATATTATATATAAATACATATAAAAAACCACATATATTTTATCTCAAGTGGACCACAGTATTTGCCATCCAACCTATTGAATAGTATCCACATGTATTCGGATCGGGTCGGATCGGAGTCAGATAGGCTAAATTTCAATGGGGTCGGGTTTCGGATCAAATGTTTAAAGATCCATCGAATTTCAGGTCAGAGTCGGATCATCCGGATCACAAATCAGGTCGAATTCGGATCAGCCTTGATCCGCTTTAAATCTGATCCGTTGATAGCCCTACCACTGAGTGGGGCTAAATTTACATGGTCGAATGGTCAGGTGAATATTGCGTTGTCTCACCTCGATCGTTTCCTTATGTCAAGCGGTTGGTTACAGAATTTCCCACTAGTGTTACAACGAGGTTGGCCAAGATTGGTGTCTGATCACAAACCGATTACTTTGGAAATTAGCGAGTATGATTGGGGTCCGAAACCTTTTAGGTTCGAAGCGGCATGGCTGCAAGAGGAAGGTTTAGATCAGAAAGTGGAGGAGTGGTGATGCAGGATAGCTTAATTATGATGCATGTGTATGAACATATATAATCCAGTGGAAATAAAAGACAATAATAATCTAAATTAAACATCAACCATCATAAACTAAGAAAACCATAAAGAGACATACAATGGAGCGGGCCATCATCACAACCATGAAGTAAGAAATTCAAATATTGTATAAGTTGGATCCGGCGAGGGATGAAACCTCCCGATCTTGCACGGTCATACCCAAATATCCATTGTGAATCACTAGTATAAGAGATCAAGGATTTTCTCGGATTAGAGATTTGAAAACCTGAGAAATTTGGATTTTGATTCGATTCTCAAATTTAGGATTCAAGGATTAGGGATAATGAAGATAGAGAGAGAAGGAAGAAGAACTTACCTTAAAGGAATGTTGGAGGGGCATAAGAAGCAAGGAGAAGAAGAGGATTGGAGAAGAAGATGAAGTTCCAAGAAAGAGAGAGGAGGAGGAATAGGAGTCACCAAGCTTTTCTTAATCAATAATCAATAACTAATGAAAAAGGTTTAGGGCAACACCCATATAAAATTCAAAATTAACATAATTACCAAAATACCCCTACTAACAAAATTTTAAAAAAAAGACATTCACACAAAAAAACGTGCACACACTGACCCAAAACTCAAATAAGTAAAAATGCATATAATAAACGCAAATTTAAGATGCCCTATGGCCTCCGATGATGGCACGAAAGTGGGCCATGACGAACTAACAGTCCGATCACATCATCATCGTGATTCCAACGGTCCAATCATTTCCTCTAAGCAACTTACACATGTCCTCCCAATGTGGGGTCTTCTCAAATGTCTCGAGCCATATGTAAGGTCTTCGATGCTCCTCAAGTCGTCACGAACAATCCAAGCCCATCATCATCGAGCCATAAAGATATAGGTGTCACTTGCCTCCTACGCTGATAAACCCTAAAGGGCTTGATGTCCGCATCATTCTCCTTATCTGAAAAGAGCTCTACTCCGGCGAGATAAAGCTCTGGTGCATCTCCAACAAATCTGGACCAAGTCTTTACAATTCTGTTTCTGTCAACCATGTAGAATCGGGTAGTGGCTTGTTCTTCCATTTTACAAGATATCTTTGGAAACATCCATCTCTCGTGGAAACTATCTCTTCATCCACGAGCCCTTCAATTTCTTCCTTTCGAATAATAGGTGGGGAAGGGGTGGAGTAGGTTGTAAAGCAAACTTAGAGTGTAGCCATGAAAGAGAAGAAAGATCAATGGTAGGATTAGGGGAAAGGACTAGATCTTCCACATTAAATGTTGGATTAATGCCCATTTCAGGTGGAAGGTCTATCCGATCCGCGTTGGACCCAATTCTTTGCAATACACTGAATGGTCCAGCACTACGCGCTTGGAATCTCTTAGCGGTACCCTGTGAGAACTACTCTGGCCTTATCCTCACCATTACAATCTCCTTCCTGAAACTCTTGCAATCTACAATATGAGTCAGCTAAAAGCATATAACTACCATTGCTTCTATTAATCCGTTGTCTAATATATGTATGCAATTCATGAATGTGTCGTGCAAATGCATTGGCTGACTTTGAAGACCTTCAGGTGACATACATGGGTGAAACCAAAGGACTCTCTGAAAAAGCAACGGACTCGAAATAAATAATCTTATGACCTAGAACTTGAAAAACTGAAACAAAAGGACACTTCTCATGGGTGACACATAATTTCTCATTATAAGTATTATAAACAATGATGATTTTCAGGTATCCCAACACTTGAGAACACACACTATTAATACCAAGTCTTAAGAAAATCTTGGCATTAGCCATTATGTCCAAAATGTCATCAAGATGCAGGATAGGAAATCTGGCCATCATAGCCACCATGAAGTGAATACTTCGCAAGGTGGCATGACACTTGACTAAAGCTTTGTAGATGGCAAGGATATGCCCACATGTGCGCCATATGCCATTGTTTTTTAATGTGACAGGCATGGCATACAAAACAAAACTCCAACTCAAACTTTCCTCATTGAATTCTTTTCTGAGAAGTTTATCAAATTGACGCTGCATTTTTGTATTTACTATGGGGTTCACCTGGTATGGAGGAAAGCTTGATAGGATCAACCCTAGATCAATTGTGTGTTGAATGTCCCATTTGGTTGAAAATTCATCCCATAAATCATCTGGTGGGATATCACAAGTCATGTGGGTGTTTACCATCATATCCTCACTAGTTTCTTATTTAATTCCATTTGTGTTCACCACAATAAGAGACGTAAATTGGGAGACTGCATCAATCAAATCACACATGACACCTGGAAGTGATGCAAGTCTCAAACTCTTTGACATTTTCATCACTAGCACACACTTCTGCATCATCATCAAAGATGATGAGTGATGCCTCAATTTCTTCCATTTCCTCACTACTAACGTTAGGCACGTGCTTTTTCACTTCATAAACAACCTGATTGAACTCTTCCAACTGGCCATTCACCAAGGTATTATCTCACTTCTAAGGAAATATAATTGGTGTTAAACACTCAAATTGTTCATAAGTCGATATTTTCTTAATGATGGGTTGGACCACTTTACAAGGAGGGGACCAAATTGGTTCTGTGTTTGGACGGGAAGGTAGGGCAACTCTCTTCTGAGCCAAGGGCTTTTGACGATAAGAGATGTAAAAATATTTTTCTTTCAAACGCTCCTTCATCTCGTCCCATTATGAGATCGGGGCTCTCCCAACTCTATCAATTCGTCGCTGCAAATCTATCCAAAATGACTTGGCTTAGCCCTCCAATTTCCACTTGGCAAACCTCACTCGACTGTAATTCGACATATCATACCAATAAAAAAAAAGTCCAAGTCTTCAAGCCAATCAAGGAATGTTTGTGAGTCTATGTGACCATTAAAGTAGGCTAACTCATCGGAGTTCGGCTTTCCATTGGGTCTCGAAGGCCACACGACAATACTTAATGGCCCTAATGATCTCAAACGCCTATACTCCATTCATTACGGGGAGACTCTACGGATTGGGTGACTCACAATATGAATGCGATGTATTTAAACTACAATGAACTTACACTAATTAATTCTAGATGATGCAACTCAAATCTGAAAACTTTTCAAATTAGGAAACTTTCTAAAATTGAAAAGTTTCTAAAATTAAAAACTTCTTAAATCTGAAAATTTTCCAAATTAGGAAACTTTCTAAAATTGGAAACTTTCTAAATCTGAAAATTTTCCAAATTAAGAAAGTTTCTAAAATTGGAAAGTTTCTAAATCTGAAAATTTCCTAAAACAGACCTAAAAAATCAAAACCCTAATTTGGTAACTCGATCTAAACATAACCATGCAAAACCTATTCTCTGATACCAAATTTGATGCAGGACGGCCTAATTATGATGCATATGTATGAACATATATAATCCAGCGAAAATAAAAGACAATAATAATCTAAAAATTCAACATCAACCATCATAAACTAAGAGAACAATAAAGAGACATATAATGGAGCGGGCCATCATCACAATCACGAAGTAAGAAATTCAAATATTGCATAAGTTGGATCCGGCGAGGGATGGAACCTCCCAATCTTACATGGTCATACCCAAATATCCAATGTGAATCACTAGTCCGAAAGATTAAGGATTTTTTCGGATTAGGGATTTAAAAATCTGAGAAATTGAGATTTTGATTCGATTCTCAAATTTAGGATTCAAGGATTGGGGATAATTGAAGGAAGAAGAACTTACCTTAAAGAAATGTTAGAGGGGCATAAGAAGCAAGGAGAAGAAGAGGATTGGAGAAGAAGATGAAGTTCCAAGAGAGAGAGAGAGAGGAGGAAGAGGAGCCACCAAGCTTTTCTTAATCAATAATCAATAACTAATGAAAAATGTTTAGGGCAACACCCTTAAAAAATTTTAAATTAGCATAATTACCAAAATACCCTACTAACAAAATTTTAAAAAAAGACATTCACACGAAAAAATATGCACACATTGACCCAAAACTCAAATAAGTAAAAATGCACATAATAAATACAAATTTAAGATGCCCAATGGCCTCCGATGATGGCACGATGAAAGTGGGCCACGATGAACCAACGGTCCGATCACATCATCATCACAATCCAACAATCCAATCATCTCCTTCAAGCAACTTACAAATGTCCTCCTAATGTGGGGTCTTCTCAAATGTCTCGAACCACATATGTAAGGTCTTCAATGCTCCTCAAGTTGTCACAAACAATCCAAGCCCATCATCATCGAGCCATAAAGATATAGGTGTCACTCGCCTCCTACGTTGATAAACCCTAAAGGGCTTGATGTCCACATCAAGTGGTGGACCTCTTTTCAGGTAGACAGGTTTGCTGGCTTTAGACTTTTCAAAAAATTCAAGTTGCTTAAGGAAAATCTAAAGAGCTGGAACAGCCAAATGAAGATCCGGAAGGAAGCCGATGCCGAGAAGATAACAGCAAATCTAAAGGCTCTAGACCAAATGGAAGAAGAATTAGGGCTAAATGCAGATGAAAGGAATAGAAGGGAATGCTTATATCAAAGCCTGCAGTATCAGGCCAAAGAAGAGGAGATCAAATGGTGTCAGAAATCAAGGCAGGTTTAGTTGAAAGAGGGAGACAAAAATACTAGGTATTTCATAGCATTGCGAGTGCGAGAGCTCAAGCTAACAGAATTTCATGCCTAGAGGTTGATGGGAAGAAGATCTTGGACAAGGATTGTATTTGCATCGAGATCACAGAGTACTATAAGGGGCTGCTCTCTGCGGATAACCGCAAGAAACCAAGGCTAGATCACCTTCAATTTTCAACTTTTTCACCCGTTAAAGCTTAAGAGTTGGAGAGGCCAATCTCGGAAGATGAAGTGATGGGTGCTCTTAAGTCTATGTGCGAGGATAAGGCTCCGGGGCTGAACGGATTCCCCATTATATTCTTCCAGAGATTTTGGCATGTCATCAAGGAAGACGTGATGCAATTCACACAGGAATTCTTAGAAAGCAGTAGGTTACCAAAGGAGATGGGAGCCTCCTTTATCGCTACTATTTCGAAAATTGAAGGGGCTATCAAACTTAAAGACTTCAGACCAATTAGCCTCATTGGAGGGCCCTACAAGATTCTTGCAAAGGTGCTAGCAGGCAAATTTAGTAAGATTTTGTCCAAGGTTATTTCAGAAAATCAATCTGCATTTGTTGGTGGTTGGCAAATTCTGGATAGTGCTCTGATGGCTCATGAATGCATCCATTTCAGGCATAGGGAGAAGAATGGGGGTGTTGTCTACAAGTTAGACTTCAAAAAGGCTTACTGATCACGTGGATTGGGACTTCCTGGATTATATACTTGACAGATTGGGTTGTGGCAAAAAATGGAGGGGGTGGATCAAATCATGTGTTCAGTCGCCCTATTTCTCGGTGCTGATTAATGGTTCCCCAAAAGGTTACTTTAACGCTTCCCTGGGGCTGAGACAAGGAGACCCCTTGTCCCCTTACTTCTTCATGGTTGTTGGAGAGGCTCTAAGCAGGATGCTAAGCAAGGGGGAGGCAAATGGGTTATTCACTGGCTTCAAAGTCGCTAAGGATGGTCCACAGATTAGCCATCTCCAGTACGCAGATGACACATTACTATTTTGCGAAGCGAATAAGAAGGCGCTGGATAACCTTCGAAAGTTGTCAGTCTGTTTCGAAGCTGTTTCGGGTCTAAAGATAAACTTAGCAAAATCAAGGCTCCTGGGAATTAATGTTACGAAAAACAATCTTCGCAAGCTAGCTAGTATGTTTGGTTGCAAAGCTGGAGTGTTCCCCACTACATACTTGGGGCTTCCATTGTGCATTGGAAAACCTTCTAAGCATATGTGGTACAGGGTTATTGAGAGAATTGAGAGAAAGTTGTCATTGTGGAAGAGTCGTTATCTATCCTTGGGGGGGACGTCTCACGCTTATTAAAGCGGTTTTGGCGAATATGTCGTTTTGTTTCTTCTCCCTTTTAAATGCCCTAAATCAGTGGTGTTCAGGATTGAGTTTCATCTGCTTAGATGGGAAGAGGTTTGCAAACCGTATAAGGAGGGAGGTGTAGGCATCAAACAGTTGGGGGTTATGAACGAGGCCTTACTAGGCAAATGGGTTTGTAGGTTCGGGAAAGAGAAAGGCAGGTTGTGGAGGGAGATGATGGCTCTCAAGTATGTGTGTAATGAGGGGGAATGGTTCACGAAACATTCCTCCCTTTATAGAGCTTCGACCATTTAGAAAGCAGTCGCAACTACGAAAACTAATGCTAAATGGGGGATGGCTTTTAAGGTGGCTAATGGTCAACAAGTGAGATTCTGGGTTGATGTGCGGTGCGGAGATTACTCCCTTGAAGATCAATTCCCCAGTATTACTCGTATCGCTTCCGATCATTTCATTAGGGTGGCAGATTGATTTTCCATAAATGAAGGCTCGATGATTTGGACACCCCCGTGTCGTAGAAATTTATCATGATGAGAGGGATTATATGAAGCTTCTGAATACTCCTGCTTTACTCTCCTTGACAGATGGTGAGGAGGACATGTTGATCTGGAACAAGAGCTCCAAGGGTGACTTCTTTGTTAAGTCGCTAGTGGCCTTGCTTGGGAATTACAATCATAGTGTCATGGCACCCTCATACCACCAATGGTCCTACAAGGCTCCCCCGCGAGTTTTAGCTTTTGTTTGGCTGGTTGCTAGGAAACGCATCCTTACTATCGATAACTTGCAAAGGAGAGCCATGATGAAGGATAGGGAGTCTATAGATCATCTTTTTATTCATTGCCCCTTTGCTAATGTGGTGTGGTCTCACTTCCTATTATTGTTTAGCATAGACTGGGTAATGCCGAAGAGTGTTGAGGAGTTGTGTATGGCCTGGCATGGACGCAGAGTCGGGAATTCGGGTAAGTCAAAGTGGAGGCTTAGTCTTATGGCGGTGCTGTGGACAATATGGGGAGCTAGAAACTAGCGATGCTTTGAGAACCATGACGTTGAGCCTAAGGATGTTATTTCTAGGGCTAATATGTTGGTCGATAATTGGGTGTTGATTGTTAAGCCAGCTTAGGAGGTTCTGTGGCCTTGTGCGCTTTTCTTTTTCTTTTGTTTTCTTTCCTCACCTTCGTGAGTTTTTAATAAAATTCATCATCTTTCAACAAAATTATTATTAATAGTATTGGTGTATTACATACCCCGTGACTCTCGTACATTTCATTTCAACATACATAGGTTAAAGACTTTTGTGTCGTATTATATAATTTATATACCTAACAATTTGATATCATTTTTCCCAATAGATCTTAAGAAAAAATTGAAATTAGATTCAGGTGATTAGTGTTGTCAATTTGGTGTTGATTTGGCGGACCATTTGATGTCCCAAATCAGCCTCAAATTCATGCAATCTATTGGTCGTTTGGTACTTATCCTGCTAATGAATTGGTGGACATTTATTAGACAATAAAGAATGAAAAAAATATCAAATGGCCTTATTTCAAAAACATGTGCCTACAAGTGAATGGTGAAAATCGTTCAAATAATTTAATTTTTGGATTGTGACTTAGCAACAACAGTCCATAATTTAATTAATTAATTTTGAGTTAATATGTGCCTCATCTACAATTTTTAATATGCAAGAAAACAATGCATGTGTGTGTGCACTAAGCGGTGTACGCCGTAGAGTATTAAAAAAGAGTAAGTGCGTGGTTGTGAAACAACCACGCCATCCATTCGTTTAAGCAGCTCAAAGCTGTGGACCTCTCTTTAACCGAATGAGAGCCTCGACAAGATAATCTAGGCTAGTTTTTGTTTCAAAGATGGGTCAGTCATCTCCATCTACTGATGGAACAAGTGGTCTTTTTTATGGGAGGATGTATGGTACAAGATTTAGGAGCTCCCGCATTGGGGTCCTATATCGGCGAGGTGATTGCCATTGATTCCATTACGAAGGGATGCAAGGAGCTTTGGACAACTAGTGTTTGTGTCAAGAAGAAGAAGAAGATGCAAGCCCCAAAAAGGATCTCTATAGTGATGGGAGAGGAGAAAGTGTTGGTGCAGGTGGTGAGGGAAGAGAGGAGGAGAGCAACTACAGGCAGAGGTAGGTAGGCAAGTTGAGGATGCCCTAAAAGAGGTGGTCACAAGCAGAGAAGTGATGGTAGAGGATGAAAGAGCACAACTTTGATGCTCCTATGTTCCACCTAAAGGCGCATTGGTTATGTGTTGATCGGAGAAGAAGGCGCAAGGGGTAACTGGCGGTGTGTCTAAAGGCTCGTCGCCACTCTATCAGCCTCCCAAATGGGCTAAGAGAGGAGAGATGGCTCTCCAAGTGTCCAACGCTCTGAAAGTCGAAGTGACTATTGAGCCTTGAATTGTGCATATTTATCCCAAATTCCACATTAATTTTACATGGATTCTATTGTTAAAATAAACTAATTATGTGTGTTTCCATGTTTGAAAGTAACTAAGAGAGAATTGAAGAAATCAAGCTAAATAGGATAAATTAGATTGCTTAGGAGAATAAGCCTTAACAAGCAAAGAAGATGAAGAATCAAGTTACCAAAGACCGGAAGCAAAAAGTTCAAAGTGCAGAAAAATAGTGAAAATCGATAGGTCGAACAGGATTTTGACATGTCGACGGAAGATTTCGACATGTCGATAACACAAGTCAACGGGTCAGAAATTGACGGAATTAATTGAAAGGAGGCTGAAATTTTCTGGACTTAAATTGCCCATTTCAACATGTCAACAGGTATGGTCGACACGATGCACAGATTCTCAAAAGTTCTTTGTTATCGGTTATTTCAAGATTTCAACTGGTCGATGCTCAACATGTCAATAGGCATTGGTAGTGCGTAAAATCTTACGCAATTGTGAGGCGGTGCTCAATTTTTCCTATATAAGGAGGCGCCTTCCACACAACTTGGGCATCCAAGAGAGAGAGAGAGAGAGAGAGAGAGAGAGAGAGAGAGAGAGAGAGGTTCAAAAGTGGAGAAGCTTTGGCTTCATTTTCTTATAGTTTTTCTTCTTTTCAGTTTTCCTTAGCTATGTCTAGCTAATCTCTTAGCTAAAGCTAAGAGGTGAACCTTCTAGTTTGTTTATGATGTTTTAGTTCTTTGACTTGAAGTTATGGTTTGAATGATAAACAATTGATTGATTAGTTTGAATAAACTTGATAGTTTTAGATAATTCTGAGATCTCCTGTGATTAAGGTTACATGGGATGCTTTCGAGTTTTTAAGATTGATCTAAGTGGTTCTATAGGTTTTGATTGATAGAAACCCTAAATTCATTGTGATTTCCAAATACGATGTATTCTTTGAGTTCTCTATAAGTTGAAATTTCAGATTTTGAATTAAAACTAATCAATTGAAGTTCATATCTGTTTTGGATTGTTTAACTCTGATTTCACTACTCTATCATCCAGCTGGATAGGACAGGAATTCAATTCCAGTTGTGTTATTTGATTGAATCGAGTGAATTAGAGATTGTAAAAAAAGTTTATCCTTGGAAACCCTAATGTTTATTTTTATTAATTTTCCCTTTACAATTGAATCTATCTATCATTAATTCAGTTTTAGTTTAGCCTAGATAGTTTAGTTTTAGACCCTAGATAACCTTTGAGTGTTTGAACCAAATATCCTTCCCGTAGATCGACCTCGGTCTCACTGACTTATTATTACATCGCGCTCTTATACTTGGGGCTGGAGAACATTGACCTCTAGGAGGAGAGGGTGACAGATGTTATGCTAGCTAGCAGGCTTAGAGTAGGGTACTTATTCAATAGATCCTCCCATAATGATCGGAAAAGGCTCAGTCTATAGGGTCTATAGAGAGGCAATTTGGAGGCTGGTGCTGAAGTGGTGGGGTCAAGCCAGACACAAGTCCAACTTGGAGAGTAGGAGAGCGAGACGTGAGCCACATGTGTGATGGGAATCGTAGTAGTGGGGGTAGGTGACATACCTAACCAAGAGATGCAACCACGTGTCTTAAAGGAAGAGGCTTCTAATGCTCTCACACGTGTCCCCTCTTCCACATGCGTGGAGAGTTTAAATCAAGGCCAACGAGCAGTACTTTCATCTTGTGTGGATGAGATCTGCCGAGGGGCGCATGTGCCCAACTACTTGAATTGTTGTGCGTGCGAGGCCCCTCTTTTATTCCTGATGCTATCATGTTCCTTCTTCTCATTTAAGGCAATAGGGGCAGAGAAGAGGTATGGGGGGGCCTAGGGGAGATCAGCTGCAGAGCATGGTGACTGAGGGGAGCAGAATGGTGGTTAAAAGGGGAACAGAGCAGGCTACAATGACGGAGCATCCTCTCTTCCTCTTTCTCAGGAGGCTATCAGAAACTCGGGAAGGTGTCAAGGGGGAATGACAATAATAAAGTTCAGTATGAAGCTAATTCGGCAGAAAAGGCCTTGGTCCGGGTCATCCAAGATGGGGAGAAATATTTTCAGGGGAAGCGGTGAGAAACTCTACCCTTAAGAAGGAGATAGTTAACAAAGGGTTGATGACAGAGGCTTTGGATGTTATGCCGATTCAGGCAACCTTTGACACGTGAAGAGAATGGGGAAGGTGGAGGGAGTACCGAACTTGGGAACTGTACATCAATTAGGAAGGTAAGGGACCACATGATTATGGTCTGTGGCATGAGGTGGATAAAGGAGGCAATTGGACATGTCAGAAAGTTAGTGTGTCCTTCGATGATTGCAAGGAGGATTTATTTGCATTCTTCCCGTTTGTGGAAGAGAGGCCCAATAATCTCAAGCTACTAGACAGAGAAAGGTGTGAAGATCTCCAAAAGGGCGTAGAGATTCGACAAGGCTAGAGCCTTCTATAAATTGAGAAACAGAAGCAGTTGCCAAAAGCGAGAAATGAGGGAAGGAGGCAAGAATGGTGCATCAATGCAAGTAAGCAGCTAGAACATCTAAGGTCTGGGATGTAGTCTGAATAGCTATCAAATTAAGGTATTTTGCAAAAGGTACAAGGCTCATCTAATCAACTTTCAAGATAACAAGCTCTAGTCGATCCATGGTTCTACTGTTAACTCCTTTGTGTGCGTGTGTGTGGGTGGGTGGGTGGGTGGGTGGGTTGGTGTGGAGGGGTAGTTATAAGGATTTGGTAGCTCTTAACATTGTGGTAGCAACGAGTGGTAGCGTCATCTGGGACACATAGGTGTGGGTAAAGGAGGAATGGTGGAGAGGTCAATTTTCAGTCTTCATGCTCCTAAGAACAACTTCGAATTTTAAGTGGGTATTCACATCTATTTATGGTTTGAATCAAACCGTCAGCGAGCACTCTTTTGCACGGAATTAGACTCGATTAGGAGAGGGTGGCAAGCTCCTTGATGCGTGGGAAAGATTTCCATGTGTTAAGATTCATATATGAGAAGTTGAACTAGAACCGTATGACACATAGTACGAGGGACTTCTCATATTAGGTTGGTAGAAATTATCTCGTGGACATTCTAATAGAAGATGTTAAGTTCACCTGGACAAACGGGTAAGAGAGGGTGGCAAAATCCAAGTTAGACAGGTAGATTAGATGGAGAAGTTCCCTCTTGTTCGCAAAGGGAACTCCCAAGGTCGTTGTCCGACCATCATCGGATTGTCATGGGAGTGGAGAGAACGATTGAGGTCCAAGGCCATTTTGGTTCAAGCTACTATGGCTAGAAGTGGAGGGATTTTCTTTGTCAGTGAAGCAGTGGTGGAATACCATCAAGGTGGAAGGTCGAGTAAGATTCAGGCTATTTGAAAAACTTGAAATTCTAAAAGGAATGATTAAGAGTTGGAGAAAAGAGCGTTGGGCAAGCGGGAGGAAGAGTTGGGAAATATTCTTCGAGACATTCAAATGCTTTATTTGTGGGGTGTAAAGGAGTTTTCAAAGGAGGAAGAGGATTTGAGGTTCAAGTTGTCGTTAGAATATGAAAATTGGCAAAAAGAAGAAGAAATTAAGTGGAGACAACAGTCCACAGCGCTGTGGCTCAAGAAGGGAGACGAGTACAAAATTCTTCCACAGCATTGCTAGTGTTCGGTCAAAGGTCTAATAGAATTTCCAGTGTCATGGTGGATGGAAGGAAAGTTGAAGAAAAATCTCAGGTGTGTAATGTTATAGGGTAGTTCTATAAGAATCTTCCAACTAGGGAGAGGTGAGTTTGACAAAGGCTCAATACTCTACCTTTTAATAACCTGTTTGAGGAGGAAGCTGAGTCTTTAGAAAAGCCAACCACCAAGGAGGTTAAAAAGGCAATCACCAAGGTCTAATAGAATTTCAAGTGTGACGATGGATGGGAGGAGAGTTGAAGAAAAACCTCCAATGTGTGATGTTATAGTGCAGTTCTATAAAAATCCTCCGACTAGGAAAAGGTGGGTTCAATCAAGGCTCGATAATTTACCTTTTAATAATTTGTCTGAGGAAGCCTGGTCTTTAGAAAAATTAATGGCTCAAGGAGGTCAAAAAGGTAGTAGAAGAATCGGGCAAGGACAAGGCTCCAAAGATGGACGGTTTTTACTTGGCTCTTTCAGGTTTTCTTGGAGGTCATGAAGGGAGATTGATGTAGAATGGGTCGCTGATTATTTCATGGCCCAGATGGACCAAAAGAAGACCGATCGGGGTTGAAAGTGATCCGGATCGTCAAGACCATAAACTGGTCGTATCTCGCAATCCAGAATGAGTTTCAGGACATATAATATATCGTTTTGGGGTAGCTCAAGCTACTTCAGCCAACCAACCCCGCTACGCTGGGTTGCCCATGCCGGAATCGCGAGATTCGACCGTATCGACGGTCGTTAAACTAGTTTATTTGTTTATTTTCAGTTTTACTATTTATAATAACTTTTAATTCGATCATAACTTTGGATCTGCAGGGTTTTAGAGTTCGTGCCCAACATGGAAAGGGCCCATTTGATAACTTTCTATTTTTGGCCGCAAAACCAAGAGTTCTAGTAGGATTGAACGACTTATATAAATAGTACGTTTACTATTTATAGTAAGTTACGTTTTCTAGGAGTTTGAGTTTGAGTTGGAGTCTAATACTCTACCTAGGGTTTAGTTTCCTATTTATATGCATTGTAATTCCGTTTCTATTCATTCAATTATCAAAAAAATAATTATTCGAAATTAATTTCCTCTTTTTATCTTTTATTTCTTCTCGTGGATTCAAGAAACAATCGGTTAGGGAGACAGTGATCGACCTACCACGTCCTCCTGCATCATTGGTATAGAGAGAGGTTTCTTACTCAAGACGATGACCTCTAATGAAGAGTTGAATCCTCATCCTAAGGACGATGCTCCAAGGGACTATCTAACGGCGACAGCTTTCGAAGCAGCGCAACGGGAGAACCGGTTGATCCTGCAAGGTATACAGGCGACCCTCGACCAGATTGCAGCATCACTAGCTCCGCTCCAAGCCCAAGGCGACCAACAACCACCAACAGTTGCTATACGGGACAATCTTGTAGTCTGTATAGCACCCCAGGTGGATAATCGTAGTGCTACACCAGATGAATCAAAACCAAGCGATGACGAGGTCAAAGACATCTTGGTACGACGACCTGCGCTAGGGAATGAACGTGTGGAATGAGCAGAACAAGACTATCGGGGCAAAGCTGATCTTCCCAGCTTTAATGGCCTACTTCGAATAGAGGAATTCCTCGACTGGCTAGCAGAGGTCGAACGATACTTCAACTATATGGAAGTGCCGGACGACAAGAAGGTAAACTAATTGTGTATAAATTTAAATCTGATGCTTTAGCATGGTGGGAAAACCTACAGGTTTCTCGCACCCGTCAAAATAAGACACCCATCCGAACATGGCCTCGGATGAGATAGCTTCTTAGAGCTCGATTTCTCCCTAGCGATTATGAACAAATTTTGTTCCAACAATATCAAAATTGTCGTCAGGAAAATCGAACTGTAGCCGAATATCTTGAAGAATTCCAGTGATTGGCTACACGGAATAATTTATCGGAATCAGAGGCACAACAAGTATCACGATTCATTGGGGTGTTGCGATTTGCAATCCAGGATCGGGTCCAGATGCATCCAGTCTAGACGTTGAGTGAGGCCAACCAATTGGCCACCAGAGTAGAAACACAGTTGTCGCGGCCCCCTGCTCGACCCTATCCGGCAACACGGAATCCCATCACCAGACCCACTCAAGATACAACGTTGGCCAAAGGAAAGGAACCTATAGGAGGGCGTCTTCAACCTCCTACGTTCATGAACCGGGACTAAGGAAGCGGTCCCTCAAGACCTCAATGTACAACTCCCACTACAACGGGTCCTAGCAGGATCCCCAACCCATATGGTCGGCCAAGGCCAAACCATTGTCTCCGCTGTGGCCAACCAGGTCACTGGTCGAACACTTGCCCTCAACGTCCTGCAGCCCACTTAACTACGAATGAGGTGGCACGAAAGGTGAAGTAACGGAAGACAATCCTAAATTGGAACATGCTGAAAAGGGGGAAACAGAAGATGTAGGTTGGCTGACTGAAGATCGTAGGGAATCGCTAGTAGTGAGACAACTACTTTACGCTCCTAGGAAGGAAGTGCACCCACAACGACACAATATCTTCTGCACAAAGTGCACCGTGTAGGGCAAAATCTGTGATGTAATCATAGACAGTGGGAGTAGAGAAAATATTGTCTCGAAAGTTATGGTGGATAAGTTACATCTGCCTATGACGAAGCACCCTACCCCTTACTCGATCGGTTGGATTAAGAAGGTGAAGGAGACAAAGGTAACTCATCAATGCATTATCTCATTTTCCATTGGTAAAAGCTATAAGGACGAGGTCCTCTGTGATGTGGTTGACATGGAAGCCTGCCACATGTTACTCGGGCGGTCATGGCAATCGGATCGAGATGTGACACACAGCGAACGGGAAAACATATATATGTTCACCAAGGATGGTCGAAAAATTGTTTTGTCCCCTATGACACCAGAGAAACACCCTGAAGCTTCTAAAGTGGAGGGGAACTATCTCCTTACCATTCACGAGTTTGTTAAAGAATCAAAGGAAACGAGCGAAATATATGCCGTTATGGTAAAAGGCGAGGAGTCAGGCTCCTCTAATATTCCTCAACGCCTTAGACCGTTGCTAGACGAATTCCGAAGTACTTGGCCTAGAGATTTACCTGATGAGTTGCCTCCCATGGGAGACATACAACATCACATCGACCTTATCCAAGGGTCCAATTTGCCCAACCGACCGCACTATCTGATGAGTCCGAAAGAGTGTGAAATTCTATAGGGACAAGTGGAGGAATTAATCCGTAAGGGTCTCATTAAAGAGAGCATGAGCCCGTGTGTCATTTCGGCACTCCTTACCCCAAAGAAAGATGGAACTTGACGCATGTGTATCGATAGTCGCGCGATCAATAAAATAACAGTTAAATATCGATTTCCAATACTGCGGTTGGATGACATGCTTGACATGCTCGAGGGCTCCAAGGTGTTTTCAAAACTGGACTTACGGAGTGGATACCATCAAATCCGTATTAGGCCAGGTGACGAGTGGAAAATGGCCTTCAAGACCAAGGGCTATATGAGTGGCTGGTTATGACCTTCGGTCTGACCAACGCACCAAGCATCTTCATGCGTTTAATGAACCAAGTGTTGGAGACGTTCATTGGCCGTTTCGTTGTCGTTTACTTTAACGACATCCCAATATACAGTCATAATAAAATAGAGCACATGACCCACATTAGAAAATTGTTACAAGTGTTGGCCAACAACAAACTATACTTAAATCTGAAAAAGTGTAGCTTCTAAACTGATCGATTATTGTTTCTGGGGTTCATTGTGTCGTCCATGGGTATCCGAGTGGACGAAGAGAAAGTTCGAGCAATTCGGGATTGGCCAACTCCGACGAACATTCATGAGGTACGAAGTTTCCATGGGTTGGCGACCTTCTATCGTCGGTTTGTGCGAAATTCAACAGTATCGTCGCGCCGATTACCGACTCTATGAAGAAGGGTCCGTTTCAATGAACCGAAGGGGCAGAGAAGAGTTTTGCAGAAATCAAACATCGGTTGTCCACTACCCCGGTCCTGGTACTCCCTAATTTCGATAAGTTATTTGAGGTAGAATGTGACGCATCTATTGTCGGCATTGGGGGAGTCCTTTCTTAGGAGGGCAGGCCAGTTGCCTTTTACAATGAGAAACTCAGCGATGCACGACAGAACTGGTCGACCTATGAGCTTGAATTATATGCAGTGGTTCAGGCACTACGTCATTGACGCCATTATCTTATTCAAAGGGAATTTATATTGTACACTGATCATTAGGCCTTAAAATTTGTCAATATTCAGACTACTGTGAATCGTATGCATGCTAGATAAATTTCATTTTTATAGGAATTCACGTTTGTTCTGAAACACAACTTAGGGCAGCAGAACAAGGTAGCAGATGCACTTAACAGACATGCATCCCTTCTTATTACCGTGAGCAGTGAGGTGGTCGGATTCGACTATCTCAAGGAACTTTATGCTGACTACGAGGATTTTGCAGATGCATGGGAAAAGTACTAAGAGGGTCACCCGAGTGACATTCTAATTCAAGATGGTTTCCTCTTCAAAGGAAATCGACTTTGCATTTCGCAAAATTCGTTACGGGACAAAATTATTATCGAGCTACATGGCGGTGGCCTCGGCAGTCATCTACGACGAGATAAGACTCTAATGGTGGAAGAGCGGTATTACTGGCCGCAACTTGCTCGTGATGTTGGTAGAGCGGTACAACGATGTCATATTTGTCAGACCGCTAAGGGACAATCTCAAAATACAGGTCTTTACACGCCATTACCCGTGCCAAATGCCCCTTGGAAGGATTTATCTATGGATTTTGTATTAGGCCTCCCACGAACACAACGCGGCATGGACTCAGTGTTCGTGGTGGTAGACCGATTCTCCAAGATAGCACACTTCATTTCGTGCAAGAAGACCTTTGATGCGGTACACATTGCGAACCTTTTCTTTAGAGAGGTTATGCGACTACATGCGATTCCTAAGACGATTACTTCAGACCGGGACACAAAGTTCGTTAGCCATTTTTTACGAGCCTTGTGGAATCAGTTCGGTACGCGACTTCAATTCAGCAGTGCTTATCATCCGCAAACAGATGGGCAAACTGAGGTTGTAAACCGCACATTGGGGAATCTCATCCGTTGCCTTTCAGGTGATAAATCGAAGCAGTGGGACATGGCCCTAGCTCAAGCAGAGTTTGCGTTCAACAACATGGTAAACCGATCGACAGGAAAGTCCCCGTTCCAAATTGTTTATGGGTGCGTGCCTCGTCACACACTCGATTTGGTTCCTCTGCACAAGCTTCCGGGCATGAGCATTACAGCTGAACATATGGTGGACCGAATCATGGACATACATACAGATGTGCGCAACAAATTACAGGCTTCGAATGAGAAATACAAAGAAGTGGCCGACAAGCATCGGCGTGCCAAAGTGATCGAAATAGGTGATCAAGTGATGGTCTATCTACGTAAAGAGCGATTTCCTACCGGGACCTACAACAAGTTGAAACATAAGAAGATTGGACCGGTACCGATCATTCGCAAGATCTATGACAATGCCTACGTTGTTGATCTTCCAGATGACATGGAGATTTCAAGGACTTTCAACGTGACAGATCTGTATGAATATCATGAACCAAAGCTAAACGAGAACTCGGGGTCGAGTTCTTTTGAAGTGGAGGACACTGATGTAAAATGGGTCGCTGATTATTTCATGGCCCAAATGGACCAAAAGAAGACCGGTCGGGGTCGAAAGTGATCCAGATCGTCAGGACCGTAAACCGACCGTATCTCGCAATCCGGAATGAGTTTCGGGACATATAATATATCATTTTGGGGTAGCTCGAGCCACTTTAGCCAACCAACCTACTACGCTGGGTTGCCCATGCTAGAATCGCGAGATTCGACCGTATTGACGGTCATTAGGCTAGTTTATTTGTTTATTTTCAGTTTTACTATTTATAGTAAGATCTAATTCAATCATAACTTTGGACCTGTAGGGTTTTAGAGTTCGTGCCCAACATGGAAATGGCTTAGAATATTTAGTAGAACAACATGGTTGGGGCCGTTTGATAACTTTCTATTTTTGGCCGAAAACTAAGAGTTCTAGTAGGATTGAACGACTTCTATAAATAGTAAGTTTATTATTTATAGTAAGTTGCGTTTTCTAGGAGTTTGAGTTTGAGTTGGAGTCTGATACTTTAGCAGGGTTTAGTTTCCTTTTTATATGCATTGTAATTCCGTTTCTATTCATTCAATTATCAAAAAAACAATTATTCGAAATTAACTTCCTCTTTTTATCTTTTATTTCTTCTCGTGGATTCGAGAAACAATCGGTTAAGGAGACGGTGATCGACCTACCACGTCATCCCTGCGTCAGAGATCCGATGAGCTTTATCACTGATTTCTTCAAAAGGGGTCATCTATAATTGGAATTGGGTGCATCTTTCATAGCTATCATTCCCAAGAAAATAGGGTGCCAATAAGCCTTGTCGAGAGGCCATATAAAACATGGTGTGCGATAAAGGCTGTTATGTATAGTTAACAGTGGCAACCATTACACATTACGAGATCACAATGGTTGTAATTGCCGTTATGGAAAAAATGACCTATAACCATCATTAACGCCTCGTTACACCCCCTGTAAAGGCTGTAATAACTCCGTCATTGTATGTTATGGGGCAAATATAGGTTTTTAGAATATTTTTTTCAACGTTACGGAGCAAATACATGTTTTTTGGATTTTTTTATTCGATAAAAAGAAGAGATCGTAACGGCCATTACGAGGGGCTGTAACAGTCATTACAACCCATATCATAAAGGTAACGGTGGTGGTCGTTATGGCCAGTGTTGCCTTTATAGAATACCTTAAAAATCTTAGCCAAAACTTTGGCATCCAGGTTCCGAGTGGTTCTAGAGAGGATTATTTCTAAAGTGCAAGGAGCTTTTGTGGCAAGTAGACAAATCTTGGATGGTGCTCTCATCGCTCACCAATGTATTAATTCACAACACAGAAAAGGTAGGAAGGGAGTCACTTGTAGACTAGATATTGAGAAAGCATATAACCATATAGATTGAGACTTACCTCAACTATACGTTAGGTTGTCTGGGTTGTGGGAAGAAATGGAGAAATTGGATTCAAGAGTGTGTTTGGTTGGTGAAATTTTCAATTCTTGTCAACAATTTTCTAAAAGGATTTTTTAAGGTGTCGAGAGGGCTTAAGTAGGGTGATCCTCTTTCTTTCTTCTTATTTGTGGTGGTTACGTAGGCTCTAAGTAAGAAGCTGGATAAAAGTTCATTAGTGGGTCTCATTAGCAGATTCAACTTTGAGAATGCAAAGTTTCACCAATTCGTCATGATACCATTTCTTTATGCCATGAATGTCGGCAAGGTAGATAATCTCAAGAAAAGTATTAGGAGCTTTAAGGTGATGTTGATGCAGGGACATACGATGACCTAACCCTAGATGCATGTATATTCAGTTGGAAGATATTCAAATAATAAAATTACGAAACTAACTACTTTCAATCAAAGGAAACTAACAAATCTCAACATAGAGATGAGATCCGTATGTCCGGATCATGCCCCTTACCATAAAACTACGTAAAACCATAAAACAGGGATGATCTAGGGATGTGAGGATATCCCAGATCTAGCATAGACCAGTCCACAGTCAAGTTTAGATCCGGTTCTTATGGCTAGACGTCCATCTTTTCGATCGTACCAAAGAGGGAGGGGGGATTCAGAAAAGGACAAAGGATGTCGAAAAACAATGAGTTGTCATAAAGCACGAATTATGAACAAAAAAGAATCTTACCTTTCCTCGCACCTTGAAGAAATAGAGAAGAGAAAACGAAAACTCCGAGGTGAAATCCTCAACACCCGATGGTCAATCTTGAAACCCTAATCTCTCAAATAAAGATGAAGAAACACACGAATCTTCTATTCATTCAATGATTTTGAAATAAGGTTTCTCGTAATATATATAAGCTATAAAAATAAAAAGTGCATTAAAGTGCCTGAAAATAAGAAAAAATAACATAAAATGCCTAAACTAAATAACGACACTAAAACGCCTACAAACAAGGAAATAAACAGAAAAATGCATAAATGTAAATCTGCTTCATGGTCCAGCAGTCATGATGCTTTTGCGCGTCTTGCAGCTCGCGTACTCGTAACGTGTCAGAAAATGGGCCCAATGGGCCCGGCGTCCTTCAACATCAGCTTGTCTACTCCAACACTCGATCTGCGACGTCGCCTCCTCTAGTACACTCTAAAGGATGCACCACTGATGTTCGCATCAATTCTCCCCAGGTGGGAAGAATTCGCCACTGCCGAAAGTGAACTCCTATACCTCTCAAGCATGTTTGGATCTATATGTTATAGTTCTGTCTCGGTAATTCAGGAGTTGTCTGTAATAGGCCTGTTTCTCCACTTGACTAGAAATTTCTGATAACCCCCTGAGCGAGTAGAAACCAACTCGGAGTCCAAAATTTTCTTTATCTTGTCTCTTCTCGGTGCAGATAGAAGAGATGGTAAGATGAGTATAGGGAAGTCAACCTATGGCCAGGGTCCATATATAGGGGAGTCCTGGGAAGAAACAGGAGAACCAGTGGATAGAGGTAATGGCTCGTGATAGGGAACTAGATCTTCCACATCCAACAACATAAGCATTAGACCCCAACCTTTTCACAATTTTATGTGGGCCTATGCTACAGGTATAAAACTTCTTCACGGATCTAGGTTGAAACCAATCAGACCTAATACGAACCATGACGTCATCTCCAAGTTCAAATTCCCTAAATCTCCTATGATTGTCAACAGAAAGTTTATAATGTTCATTACTTAAATTAATCTTTCTTCTGATCTCACTATGCAATACATGTATATGATGGGCAAATGACTCTCCTAACTTTAAAGGACGCTGTGGGGTAGCCATGGGGATCAAATCTATGGGGGCTCAGGGTCTAAGACCTGAAACAATTTCAAATGGACTCATTCTTATGGACCTGTTCACTAAAGAATTATAAGTGAACTCTGCTATGGGAAGAACAATGTCCCAGGTCCTGTGGTGGTCTCCAACCAGACATCTCAACAAATTCCCTAGGCTACAATTCACTGCCTCTATTTGATCATCCAACTGAGGATGATATGTTGAAGAAAATTGAAGCCTCATATCCAAAAGATACCAGAGAGTCTTCCAAAAATAACTAGTGAACCTAGTATCCCTGTCACACACGATAAATCTAAGTACGCCATGAAGTCGCACAACCTCCTTAAAGAATAATTTGGCAACGTGGGAGGCATCTGCGGTCTTATAACAGGGCAGGAAATGGGCCATCTTAAAAAACCGATTAATGACCACGAGTATGGAATCATGCTTACGAATAGTCTTGGGAAGCCCAAGCACGAAATCCATACTGACATCTTGTCACGGGGCATGTGGAATTGGCAAAGGAGTGTATAAGCCTATATTTTGTTTCCTCTGCTTCGCCAGTTGACATGTCTGACACTGCCCTAAATCTTGGCCACATCTCGCTAGAGATTAGGCCAATGGAAACGATCAGATATAAGGGCAACTGTTTTATCTCTACCAAAGTGACCTACCATCCCTCCAGCATGAAGCTCCCACACTAGAAAATCACGGAGGGATGTGCGTGGGATGCAGAGTGTCCCCTCTAAAAAGATATCCGTCTATAAGGACAAACTCAGAATTCTTCGAGGGCGGGTCACTAGACAACGACGCATAGATGGTTCCAAAGTCGGGACAAGTTGAGTACTCATCCTTGAGTTGCTCAAAACTTATAACTTCAATGCTCATAGACCGCAGTGTCATGACACGATGGCTAAGCGCGTCAACAACCTTATTCTCTTTCCTAGCATAATGCTTAAGCTCAAACGTGTACTCTTGAAGAAATTGTACCCACTTAGTATGCTTAGGACTCAACTTCTTTTGAAAGCTCAAATATTTCAAGGCCTCATGATCAGAGAATAAGACGAATTCTTGCGGTAATAAATAATGCTGCCAATGGTGCAATGATTGGAAAACCACATAAAACTCTTTGTAATAGGTGGAGTAGAGTTGTTTAGGCTCATTCTGTTTCTTACTGAAAAAGACCACAGGATGTCCCTCTTGGCTTAACATCCCTATGGCAAGTCTTGATGCATCACACGCCACCTCAAAGACTTTAAAGAAGTCGGGTAGACGCATGACAGGTGCTTCCGCCATCTCCTTCTTGATTTCAGAGAAAGCTCCTGTCGCGGCTTTATTCCATTGGAACTCCCCTTTTTTTATACAATCTGTAATGGGAGCCATAATAGAGCTAAATCCATGGATGAACCACCAATAGAATGTAGTTAGGCCGTGAAAGCTTCGCACGTCGTGTATATTACGCGGCTCAGGCCAATTGACAATGGCCTTGACTTTCTCAAGGTCTGCAGACATACCCTCTGACGAGACAACGAACCCCAGGAAGATAACTTTGGAGGTTAAGAAAGAACACTTCTTGAGGTTTGCATAAAACTTTTCTGCTCACAAGGCATTGCAGACCTGCCTCAAGTGTTCAAGGTGCTGGCTAGGGGACGTACTATAGATAATGATATCATCGAAGTACACAACTAAGAACTTACCCATAAAGGGTCGCAGCGCCTGGGTCATCACCCTCATAAATGTACTTGGAGCATTGGTTAACTCGAAAGGGCATAACCAACCACTCGTACAGTCCGTCCTTCGTCTTGAAGGCATTCTTCCACTCATCTCGTGGGTGAACACGAATTTGGTGATAACCACTCTTGAGGTCAATTTTTTAAAAGATAGTAGAGGTGGCCATCATGTCAAGTATGTCATTAAGCCTCAGGATGAGAAATCGATACTTGACAGTAATCTTATTTATGGTTCTACTATCGACACACATGCGTCACGTGTCATCTTTCTTTGGTGTAAGAAGCGCGGGCATGACGCACCGGCTCATACTCTCACGAATAAACCCCTTTTTAAGCAATTCATCCACTTGCCTCTTCAACTCGGCATGTTCGATGGGATTCATTCTGTAGTGAGGGAGGTTTGGTAGGGTCACCCCTAGGACAAGATCTATCGCATGCTAAATGTCCCGCATAGGTGGGAACTCGTCTGGAAGGTCCTCCAGGAAGACATCCTGAAACTCCTCTAGAACTGAACAAACCTCTTGGGGTAACCCTATAGCAACCTTGAGTATACTCTCTTTAGCCAGTAGAGCATACACCATAGTCCCAGCTTTGGCCTCTCTCTCAAACTCCTTAGCATCTATAATGTGGAGATATTTGGTACCCTTTAACTCTTGGAACTATCTGGAGACACGACATCTTTCGCTCCTGTGGACGATTTGGGAGGGAGTGGGCTCAAGACAAGCTTCTTTCCGTCATGCTTAAACACATAATTATTCGTATGCCCGAATATTGTGACATCTTTGTCAAAGAGCCGCGACCTTCCCAAGATGATATGGCCAACGTCTATCGTGACCACATCACACCACAACTTGTCCTTATAGGGTCCGAACTCAATTGGAACAAGGCATCGCTGAGTCACAGGAAAGGATGTCGCATCAACCCAAGAAACCCGATATGAGTTGGGGTGAGGGATTGGCTTCAACCCCAGGTGACTCAAAGTACTTAGAGAAACTACATTCTCACAGCTCTCGCTGTCTATGATTACTTTGTAGCTCTTATCTCCACACGTGGCGTAAGTGTGGAAGATGGTGGTTCTACGTCAATCCTCACTTTCCTTCACCTAGGCTAAGGCGCATCTCACCACTGCAAGTGGGGTAGTCTCCACAGTATCATCCTTGACATCACTAGCCGACTCAAGGGATTTAATGATAATTTCCTCATAATTCTAGTCACCATCAACTTCATATGCCACTTCTTTTGTAGAATGTTCAGAAACAAAGGCAATGCACACACCCTTATTTGAGCACTTTACGGCAATGTGACCCATGCCACCACAGTGGTAACACTGCCTTGGCATCGCGGTCTTAGTACTTGGTCTAGCCATATTGTTAACTCGATTTTTATTGACTGGTTGGGTACCAGGTTGAGCTCTAGGTTGATTTCTGAACTGAGGTCTTGCTCCCTGCGGAGCTACTCTAAGCACAGTAGATCGAATCTCAAACCCTCTAGTAGGAGATTGGCGGACATAGTGCTCCAGTTCCTGCACTATCTAGTAAGCGTGCTCTAAGCCGGTGACCATATGAGGCATGAGCTCACACTGGAGGTCAAGCCTAAGACCCATATGGAAACGGGAGAGAACCACAGCAGGGTCCTCATCTACATCGCACCTCATCATGTATTTATCGAACTTGGCGATGTATTCTGTTACCGTTATGGATCATTGGCGCAAAGTGTGCCATCGATCCAACAGCCTCTACTTATAAGAAAGGGGAGCATACGTCTTTCGTAACAGCTCTTTCATTTCAATCCAAAAGAGAATTGGCCCCTCTCTAGATCGCTTGCGATGACGCTCCACATTTCCCTAATGTAGTTTTGCCTGACCCACCAACTTCATTTTGGCGAATCTGACCTGCTGTGGGTCTGGTAGACTGTGCCACTAAAAGAAGTGATCCATGTCTGCTAGCCAATCGAAAAAAAACTTTGGGGTCCAGTCTCCCATCAAAATTGAGAGCGTCAACCTTAATGCCCTTCATGACTCTAGTAACAGGGTCCTGCTCATGGTATCTTTGAGGTTGCGGATATCGCACCCCACTATGGCCCTCCTGCTGGGTAGGGAAAATGGGATCACGAATCTATGGGGGTGGTTGATGATGCACCTCATTGTGTCCATTGCCAGGCCCACGGGCTTGGCCTGCGCCTAAACCATCCCTATAGGAATCAGGGCCCACAACTTGAGACTAATCGACTACCCTAGTGTCGGGGGTCGCCTAGGGACCATCTAAAGTGGTGGTGTGGATGCCATCCTCTAAGCGCGTGACCCTCTCGTCTAAACATGTGATCCTATCATCCTGATGTGCAATAGTTTCAGACCTTGAGAGGTGAGATTGCGCAGCAGTTTGCACATCAGGAGACTAAACCCATGATATAATGGAGACCAAACCCATGACCAGTGCGCGTGGGCATACACCAGGAGTAATATGTGAAAGGCCCTAGATTTAGGTGCACAAAGGTGTAAAAAGGTAAAAAATCTAGATGCAGTTTTAACTCTCCTAGTTCAATACAATGCAAGCTATCCTATATAGCCTAGATCTATATGAGGACTTAACAAAATCTAGAAAAAAGGCTAAGTAGACTCAACAAACTATGACCCTTACACAGAGTTGAAACGCGGGTTGAGCTAAGATATCCAGTTCCTTTGAAAAAAATTCACCGAAAAGGAAAATTTTGGGTAAACTAATCTACGCTAGGACCTTGCTCTCTGATACTAAAATTGATGCAGTGACATGCGATGACCTAACCCTAGATGCATGTATATTCAGCTGGAAGATATTCAAATAATAAAATTATGAAACTAACTACTTTCAATCAAAGGAAACTAACAAATCTCAACACAGAAATGAGATCCGTCTATCCGGATCATGCCCCTTAGCATAAAACCAAGTAAAACCATAAAACAGGGAGGATCTAGGGATATGAGGATATCTCATATTTAGCATAGACCAGTCCACAGTCAAGTTTGGATCCAGTTCTTATGACTAGACATTCCTCTTTTCGATCGTACCGGGGGGGGGGGGGGGGGGGGGGGGGGTCGAAAACCAATGGGTTGTCATGAAGCATGAATTATGAACAAAAAAGAATCTTACCTTTCTTCATACCTTGAAGAAATAGAGAAAAGAAAACGGAAACTCCGATGTGGAATCCTTAACACCCGAGGGCCAATCCTGAAACCCTAATCTCTTAGCGCGTAATGTGTTGCCTCAATTATTCCATAGGATGTGGTATACTCTTGAGCCACTGACAAGTAAAATAACATAACTTGATAATTTGGGGACGTGTTTTCATCCCAGAATCCATATGAAAGGGCTAACTCCTTATTTCTATCAGCGTGGCAATAAGCGACTCGAGATGAGCAGTAGTCCACAAGATCCCAATCTACGCGAAGCAAATCCACAAAGGGAATATTGACATAATTTAGAGAAAACACAAGTTTATGACATAGTTTCTAAGATCTCCCTAAGAAGAAAATGATTTGGTTCAGATCTCCTTTTAAAAATCCTAAAGCTTCATTCAACCCATAAGTTACAAATGAGGGAAGCAAAAAACGACCTTGCCACGTTTTGTTCTGAAAGATCCGATTCTTAAATGGGTCCTGTTTAGGGCATCCTAAAATGGACCCAACCTAGACCCGATGATGAGGACATCAGACCCTTCAAGGTGTATCAACGAAGGAAGCGAGCACCTCAGGCATCATCCTTGTGGCTAAACAACTGATGAAGAGCATTGAAGGCCCTACACATGTGATTTGGCATATAAAAGACCCCACAATGGGAAGACATATGTGTAAGAAGAAAGATAACCCGACTGGATGTCGGTAGGCGCCCGAAATTCGCCCGATTAGAAGACTTTCTCACTGGACAGTTTTCACTGTCTTCAAGCACTCAACCATTGGTCATCGGGTGCCCGACCACTAGTCACTAAGCGCCCGATTAAAAGACTTTCTCACTGGACAGTTTTCACTGTCTTCGAGCGCCCGACCACTAATCATCGGGCGCCCCACCACTGGTCACCAGGCACCCAAAATTCATCTGATTTGTTAGTTTTGTTACTGGACTATTTAAGCTACCATCAGGCACCCGACCAATGGTCACCGAGCGCCTGACAACCGCGCAAGTTTTTTTTTTAGTTCGTTTTTACTCAAGTATAAGAGGTAGTTTGGACTTTTCCTTTCTTAGTTAGTGTTTATTTAAGGGGTTAAACCCTAAATACAAATTTTAGTTGATTATTGAATAAACAAAGTCTTTTGGTTGCCTCCTCTCTTCTCTTTATGGATTCCTCTCTTCTTC
The DNA here is from genome assembly GCA_003013855.2 of Liriodendron chinense. Lineage (NCBI taxonomy): Eukaryota > Viridiplantae > Streptophyta > Magnoliopsida > Magnoliales > Magnoliaceae > Liriodendron > Liriodendron chinense. The sequence continues at coordinate 2,512,607 of ML058466.1, read as the reverse complement.
CCTTCATCTCTTCTCTCTTCTTCTTTCTTCTTTCCTCCAAATTTCTTCTTCTAAGGTAATTATGTTCTTCCCTCTTCTTCTAAACCCATTTTCTCACATTCTCTACAACCCAAATCTGATATTTGATTCAAAACCTTACTTTCTCAGCTTTCAATTCCCTAATCTGAGAAATCATTTGATCTCCTGGACTAGTGAATCCCATTGCACGATTATATCAAAACCATGCAAGATTAGAGGTTTCATCCTTCGCCAGATCCATTCTATGTAATACTTGAAATCCACACTACATGGTTGTGATGATGGCCCACACTATTGCATGTGTTCCTTCTGATTTCCTTAACTATGATGGTGAATGTTGAATGTTTAATCATTATTGCTTATGTTATTCCGCTGGATTATCTATGATCACATGCATGCATCATAATTGGATCATCCTGCATCACCCAGACCCAACCCCTAACACAAGATAAGTAGTTAATTTAAATATGGGGAAGTCTAAATATTTGGTTAACTAATACCTCCTAGGGAAAGTGAAAGATTAGGAATCCTTGGAAGAGATCCAACATCGAACACCATAGCCATCCTAAGCTAGAAATTCAAATAGGTGTTTTGGGTTTTGAAGGAAATTACTTTTGAACATTATTTGTGTGAAAACCCACTTGTAATTTTTATACCCAACCTAGACCCGATGCAAACCGAAACCAAACCCAACCCATTAGATAAGTGGGTCAGGTCCAGGTCTACATCCTCCCTCCCTCTCTTTCTTCCTTTTTTTTTTTTTTTTTTTTTTTTTTTTATTATTTTGAAATTCTGGGCCTGTACATGACACAGAACCAACCCAGATTTTGATGGCTCGGTCTCCAACTGGCTCAATTATTAAGCAGGTTGGATCCAGGACCCCCTCGACCTGGCCTGACCTGACCAGACTCATTTGCATCCATACTTTAAGGAAAGTCAACCAGTCTTAGGATAGGAATTTACAACAATTTTCATCAAGATTTCTTAATGCATCTGGACCACAAAACACGATAAGACAGGTGCCTTGTGATCTCTTCATCTGATCAAGGATTAGCACGTCAGATTGCATATCAGGCCATGATCAAAACCAGAAAATGATCTTGATCAAAATCTATCAAGTCAGATCGTCCAGACTGAAGATATGAACCATCTCACCATCCAGATTGATGATCTGGACCCAATCAATGGAGCAGATTGGTCTAATTGAGTCCTAGGATTAGTTCCATATCAATGGCCCGATTTGATTGTAAGGTCCACATATCCAATCAAATGGCCCTGGTTAAAGAACAGATGTACTGTGGGTCCTACAAATCCCGACGGTCGGAAGAAAGTCCTATAAGACATCCTGTGCGTGATTATTTTTAATCCCAAAATAGCAAGTTAGCAACCATATAATCTTCTTGTTGTACAGCCATATGCTTTCTCTACATGTGATCTCCTTATGGTCCGCTTCAGATCTGATACAAACTGATTGCACATCACTTGTATCAGTTTTTGGTATCAACCCAGAAAGGCTGCTATGACACGTTCCAGACCCAGAGATTCCAGTTTTCTGCTACAGCACATTTCAGACTCAGACATTCCAATTTTCTGTTTACTGCCTACATACCTGATGAAGAATTAGATCCAAATCTGAACCCGAAAAAGGTCCAGCTACAGTTCTTGCAGTTCTGGCATCAGTTTAGTTCTGAATAAAACAACATGCATCATCATAATAAAATGATTTCATGTTCCTTTCCGTCTTTATGATACTAATCTCATTGCAATGCAACCATGTTTATTTATTTAAGATCATTTCATAAGAACAATTAATTTTTCAGGAGAAAAAACATTTTAAAATTTTTCTTATAAAATTTGAAATCTTCAACCCAAAAACTACTCGTCATTAATTTTTTAAATTTGAATGGGTTGCTTTGAAATTTTTGTAAGCAAAGGTGTGCATCTAGTTCTATGTTGCTGGTAAAACCTTAAGTCATCTAATTGTTCCACTTACATGCCAGAACGAAATTCATGAGCCTTAATTATATAGCTGTCACCATGCTTCTTTTCTTTTGGTAGGCTCTGTACTAGCCTAGCCAATGGCATGAGTTTATACAGTAGAAGCATAAGAACATATGATCTAAAGGTGCAAATGAGGCCATATGGATCTTCACGACAGAAATAATTGGTACATTCTTGAACTATTCTCAAATGACTTACGTGCTCCCATTCTTGATTAGGATTTCATGAACCCAGGCTGGAGGCAAAGACATATCATTCTGGACCTTCCATACTTCAAAATAAAAATACATTCTTAGGTTTCAAAGTGATTAGTGGAAGTTTAGAAGACAGACAAATGCGAGAAGAATGGACTTCTGTCATAAATCAAATTCGTTCAAACGTGAGATTGATGTACTTGATTTTTTATTTTATTTTTTTGGAAGATAAATTTTTAAAAACAGGCAAAATACAAGTCATGCTAGAAACCGAAGAATCAAGAGGCCATTTCCAAATCGGGTAACTTCCTAATTCATAAAGGACTAGCAACTTCAGGAGTTTAAAATTTACATTCTTCATGGATTGCTCTAAAGCACATGAAATTTCTGATAAAGTGGAAAAAGGAGGGGGGGAAAAGCAGCCCACAGGTACCTCTCTGATGAAATACAAAACAGAAGGAGAGAAAACTCGTCAGTTGATTAGATGATCCTACCGATCTGCTTACCTTCTTCAGTAGTCACCCATTCATTTGATCAATCTAGGCAGCTAATTTCAAAATTTCACGATGTATCCGTTGCTAAACTTCAACCCCCAACTGAGCTAAAATAGAAAACAAGATATGGATAAACAAAGCAGTTCAATGAAATAAAGGAAGCATTTCTTCAATGAATTTAGAGTCAGGTGCAGAAATGGGGAAAAAAATTACCTGGGACCTCACAGAGTGCCATCGTTTCCAAGCAGTGGAGTCATTAAGTTGTTGCCAGTGTGAATTTAGCATTTTTCCGTCCGTGTTGTGGCATGGTGAGAAGCTTTGGGTGTTGAAGGCAAATACCTGAGCCGGTAACTAACGAGGGCCGGTCCAAAAATGCTGAATTTACCAGCACTGCTGAAAGCTGCTTCTGCATCAGCACGCCTTTTAAAGACTACCCTTGCACGACGTGTCTTTCTCACTACTTCTGTTTCTGATTCTTTTAGACGCCCAAATCGGTTGAATATCTTGCTTAGATCCATTCCAGAAGGAAGAGAATCAGCTTCAGTAAAATTCAAAATCAGTGCCGTAGGGGAGCAATCCTCCTCACAATTGTCATCCAAGTTGCCCCCTTGGTTTTTTGCTGCATATTCATGATTCGCATTGGGATTTGCATCATCAACCAGCAGTTTCTGTTCGGATTCCAACTTTGGGTTCAGTTCAAGAGATTTTGATGGTTCACTTGCAGGCCTTTTCTTCTTTGTTGGGCTCTGCAGCTGGGATTCTCCCTTTCTCTTGTGGCTTTTGCATAGTGGTGATTCTCGAGGACTGCTAAGTACAGTAATGTCCGTCCAATATGTATCCTTCATATCATCGGATTTAAAGGTTCCAGGCTCAGAGTTGAATGAATTTCCTTCATCAATTTTGCTACCATTATCATTTGTATCCTTCACATTATTGGATTTAAAGGTTCTGGGCTTAGAGTTGGATGATTTTCCTTTACCGGTGTTGCTACCATTATTTTTCTCGAGAGGTTTCTTGTGCTTTTCAGAACTGGAAAGATTCCAATAGAGCAGATTACGGAAATCGGTGAAGAACCTAACTATCGTCGACATGAAACTGTAACCTTTGATAGGATCCTGTGCCATCAAGGAGAGTTGTGATAGCATCTCATCAGGAGAGGCATACTCCTTGTCAGTTCGAATCTGCCTGTGTCGGGTCTCTTCAGGAGAGCGGTGACAAACACTGACATGAACAGCTTTACATCCACTTTGTTCTACCTTAATTGCATTCTTCCATAACCTTTCTCCACTGTGCTTAAGGATTTGAGGGGGCCCACTCGGCTTGCTTGCAATTCTATGATTGCGGTCTCCAACCTTTAATGATCTTTTCAGAGGCAGGGAGTCAGTACCAGCAGCACTTAGTGAGGAAGCCCTTTTTTCCCTAGTTACCAGCAAGTCATCAGAAAATGAATCGATGGCCTTATATTTCTTAGCAGAAGATGGTGAAGCCAACTTACCACCAACTTTTCCACCAGCACTACCTCTGTCACCATCTACAAGATTACTAGCCTTCTTCCCAAACATCAATTCAGCCAAGCTTCTCTTTTTTCTGTTGTGATTAAAACCATCCTCCCAAATGTATTTCCATTTATGAGACAAACCATCCTGGCTTTTCAAATTTCCCTGTCCAGAATCTAAATCCAACACCTGCCCTTCATTTACTAAAACTGGTATTCCACACTTGACTGTGCCTTTGAGAGGTTTTCCATCAGCAGGTGAAAAGTCTGCACCATTCTCTAGTAACCCTCCATATACATGGAATACAGGCAGCTTTGAAAAGCCCTTTGAACGATAAAAGGCTGTCAATTGAGCCTTGGCTATCACGAGCTCAAGTCTGTCGCCTCCTGATGGGAACAAAGCTAATTCCTTGATATACTCAATAAGCCTATCAGGTTCAAACAGATAAATGTCAGCACCACCTGCATTGTTTGCGTCTTCCCGAATCCCAGTGTTCTCGGTCATCTGGCACTTGAGGTTGACATATTGTTCCTCATCCATGCATGAGCATGCAAGCCCCAGCTCTACACGCCTAGAAACTTCATCCAAGGCACAATCAACAGCATTAACGAAAGCCTTCAAATTGCTCTGCTTTACCATTTGTGGGAAGTGCATCTTGAAAGGCTTTAACTGGGATGCTTCACACCAAGAAAACGTTTGATCCCCAAAATATGCCACCAAAAAGTTGTCCTTCTTCTTATGTTTCATTGCCTGTTTCGATGAATCGGAGGGATAAAAAATCTGTCCAGGCCACCAAGGATGGCTCCTCACTTTACCCCAGACCAAATCGTAAACGGAAAACTTGTCTTTTTCCTCGAGAACGTAGTAACTGGCACAGTACTCTTTTTGAACAGTATCAGTTCCATGACTTGCAGCTGCATGTTTCACAGTTTGCTTCTCTGCTGTTTTCCGAGCTAATGGCGAATTATCAGTACACACCTTCATAACATCACCCTCATGCTCTTCTAATAGGGAAGATTTCACGTCAGATCCCACCCCTTTAAACTCATTTCCAGCAATCCTGTTTTCGACTGTGCCATGAGAAGCACCCAAGTCTACAATTAGGCTACCCACCATATGATTCTCACAAAGCAAAGAAGGGCCAACTTTACAACCATGGGTTCCGACAGTATTCTCTCCATCAATGCTTCGATAATGACCCAAATCTACCACCAGACTACACATCATATGCTTTTCGCTAATCAGAGAAACTCCTGCATCAGGAACAGGTGTTCCCACAACGTTCTCCTCATCAGCCCCAAGATCTACAATCAAATTATCCATCATCTGATTCTCATCACGGAGTGCCTCCACTTCAGCAACGTCATTGCCCACTATTTTCTTTTCACCCATGCCTGCAATGTGCTTTTCATCTGCATTAAGATAAGTACCCATATCTGCAATTAGGCTGCCCACTGTCTCGTTCTCATTAAGCAAAGGAAACCCAACTTCCACAACATGGGTTTCTGTGATTTCCTTCTCATCTGCACAAAAAGAAGTGCCCAAATCTACAACAGGACTGTCCGACACCTGATTCCCAACATGAAGTGAAACCCCTGGTTCAGAAACATTGGACCCCACAATTTGGTTCCTAGAGCTGTCAAGAGAAATATCCAAATATACAACCAAACAGCTTGTTATCTCATTCTCAGTAAGCAGAGAAACCCCAACTTCTGGAGCACAGGTCTCTTCAGCTTCCTTTCCATCCACCACAACAGAAACAGGAGAACCTCTTTCTGTCTCATCAGGACTCTTTTCCTTTTTATCTGTTCGAATTTGAGCTCCAGTCATCTGATTCTCCTCCTCATGAGTACAATAACCAACGTCAGAAACATCAGCATCCGTGTTCCGTTCTTCGCATAGAAGAGAAACCTGAGCTTCCACTGCAGGAACTTCAATCGCCATATCATTATGTAAATAGTTTCGTACTGTAGCTTCCAAGACCCTCCCATCTGCCTCTACAGACACAAAAGCACCTCCTTCCGTAACACATCCACCCAATATCCAATTCTCATCAGGCGACCAACTCTTTTCCTTTCGATCCATTTGAAGGCAAGCAGCCATTGTCTGATTCTCCTCTTCATTCACACAATCACCCAACTCAGAAACATCAGCACCCATGTTCGGTTCTTCACATAGCAGAGAAACCTGAACTTCCACAGAAGGAACTTCAATCGCCATATCATCATGTAAATCGTTTCGTACCGTAGCTTCCAAGACCTTCCCCTCCGCCTCTACAGGCACAAAAGAAGCAGCTCCTTCCGTAACACATCCACCCAATATCCGATTCTCATCAGGCGAACAACTCTCTTCCGTTCGATCCATTTGAAGGCGAGCACCCATCGTCTGATTATCCTCTTCATTCACACAATCACCCAACTCAGAAACATCAGCACCCATGTTCTGTTCTTCACATAGAAGAGAAACCTGAGCTTCGACTGCAGGAACTTCAATCACCATATCATCATGTAAATCATTCTGTACCATAGTTTCCAAGACCTTCCCATCTGCCTCTACAGGCACAAAAGCACCTCCTCCCATAACACATCTACCCAATATCCGATTCTCGTCAGGCGAACAACTCTCTTCCTTTCGATCTGTTTGAAGGCGAGCACCCATTGTCTGATTCTCCTCTTCATTCACACAATCACCCAACTCACAAACATCAGCACCCATGTTCTGTTCTTCACATAGCAGAGAAACCTGAGCTTCCACTGAACGAACTTCAATCGCCATATCATCATGCAAATCGTTTCGTACCGTAGCTTCCAAGACCTTCCCCTCCGCCTCTACAGGCACAGAAGAAGCAGCTACTTCCGTAACACATCCACCCAATATCCGATTCTCATCAGGCGAACAACTCTCTTCCGTTCGATCCATTTGAAGGCGAGCACCCATCATCTGATTATCCTCTTCATTCACACAATCACCCAACTCAGAAACATCAGCACCCATGTTCTGTTCTTCACATAGAAGAGAAACCTGAGCTTCGACTGCAGGAACTTCAATCACCATATCATCATGTAAATCATTCTGTACCGTAGTTTCCAAGACCTTCCCATCTGCCTCTACAGGCACAAAAGCACCTCCTCCCATAACACATCTACCCAATATCCGATTCTCGTCAGGCGAACAACTCTCTTCCTTTCGATCTGTTTGAAGGCAAGCACCCATTGTCTGATTCTCCTCTTCATTCACACAATCACCCAACTCACAAACATCAGCACCCATGTTCTGTTCTTCACATAGCAGAGAAACCTGAGCTTCCACTGAACGAACTTCAATCGCCATATCATCATGCAAATCGTTTCGTACCAAAGCTTCCAGGACCTTCCCATCTGCCTCTACAGGCACAGAAGCAGCTCCTTCCGTAACACATCCACCCAATATCCGATTCTCATCAGGCGAAGAACTCTCTTCCTTTCGATCCATTTGAAGGCGAGCACCCATCGTCTGATTATCCTCTTCATTCACACAATCACCCAACTCAGAAACATCAGCACCCATGTTCTGTTCTTCACATAGAAGAGAAACCTGAGCTTCGACTGCAGGAACTTCAATCGCCATATCATCATGTAAATCTTTCCGTACCGTAGTTTCCAAGACTTTCCCATCTGCCTCTACAGGCACAAAAGCACCTCCTCCCATAACACATCCATCCAATATCCGATTCTCATCAGGCGAACAACTCTCTTCCTTCCGATCCATTTGAAGGCGAGCACCCATCGTCTGATTCTCCTCTTTATTCACAAAATCACCCAACTCAGAAACATCAGCACCCATGTTCTGTTCTTCACATAGCAGAGAAACCTGAGCTTCCACTGAAGGAACTTCAATCGCCATATCATCATGTAAATCGTTTTGTACCATAGCTTCCAAGACATTCCCATCCGCCTCTACAGGCACAGAAGAAGCAGCTCCTTCCGTAACACATCCACCCAATATCCGATTCTCATCAGGCGAACAACTCTCTTCCTTTCGATCCATTTGAAGGTGAGCACCCATCGTCTGATTATCTTCTTCATTCACACAATCACCCAACTCAGAAACATCAGCACCCATGTTCTGTTCTTCACATAGAAGAGAAACCTGAGCTTCGACTGCAGGAACTTCAATCACCATATCATCATGTAAATCATTCCGTACCGTAGTTTCCAAGACCTTCCCATCTGCCTCTACAGGCGCAGAAGCACCTCCTCCCATAACACATCCACCCAATATCCGATTCTCGTCAGGCGAACAACTCTCTTCCTTTTGATCCATTTGAAGGCAAGCACCCATCGTCTGATTCACCTCCTCATTCACACAATCACCCAACTCAGAAACATCAGCATCCATGTTGTGTTCTTCGCGTAGCAGAGAAACCTGAGCTTCCACTGTGGGAACTTCAATTGCCATATCGTCATGTAAATCATTTCGTACCGTAGCTTCCAAGACCTTCCCATCTGCCTCTACAGGCACAGAAGCACCTACTTCCACAACACATCCACCCAATATCCAATTCTCATCAGGCAAACAATTCTCTTCCTTTCGATCCACTTGAAGACAAGCACCCATCACTTGATTCTCCTCTTCATTCAAACAATCACCCAACTTTGAAACTTCACCGTCCACATTCTGTTCTTCAAATTGTTGAGAAGTCTGAGCTTCTTCCACCACAAGAACTTCAGCAGACATGGCATCATCTCCACTGTTGGGTACCGCAACTTCCAAGATCGAAGAATTTGGCTCAAGAATCTGATTCTCCCCACCAACAGGGGTACCCAATTTAGAACCATCCGTATCCTTCAGTTGGTTCTCATCCAAACCATTAGATAACTTAACAAAATCATCATCGGTCAGACTCTCGTCAACAGATGGAGGCAGAGAAGAATGCACTCCATTGGTGATCACATTCACAGTTATGGGGTCCTCTGTCATTTGACACTTGTTGGGGCAAGACGAGCCATCTGTATGTCCGTCGACGGTATTGGCAACACTGCTCTGATTTTGGTCCAGAAGAGAAGCGTCGTCAATCCGTTGATCTCCATCAGGTTTCGGAGAAATAGCAATGTCTTGGAATGTGGGATCGTTTGGGTGGTCGAGGCGAATGTGGGTGTCGTGAAGTGAGGGTTTTGTTAGGGTTTGGAATGAGGCGCTGTCGGGATTGAGAACGTCGGAGGGATTTTGAGACGTCATGAGAGAGAGAGAGAGAGAGAGAGAGAGAGAGAGACTGGGAATAAAATGTTAGGGTTAGGGTTTGAAGGAATGGGCGTACCTGAGAAAGGATGCGCACGAATTCTGACAGAGACGTATGGAGTTCAGGCCGGGAAAGAGAAGGAATGTTTTGGGCCTTCGTTTCTCGTCTCTCTTCTCAGAGAGGGAGAGTGGTGGGAAATGCACACTTCTTCTGCATCCGTCAAATACAAGTATACAGGTGCGGGGCGATTTGCGCGAGGAGAAACTAAAAAGGCGTATTTCCAGGTGAGACCCCGGACCCAACGAAGACGATGCGACCCTTGTTGTGGGGCTCACCTTGATCTATGTATTCTGTATCCTCACCGTCCATCCGTTTTACCAAATCATTTTAAGTCATTATACAAAAAAACATTGAAACAGATCCAATTATCAGGTGGTTCATGCCGTAGGAAACAGTGTCGATTGAGCATTAATGGGCCGCAAAATATTTTGATCAAGCTGATTGTTTTCCCTTCATCCACGTTTATGTGACCTTATCAACAGATTGGATTGAAAGTAAACACTACGGAAAAATTAAGTTGCGTCCTAAGAAGTTTTTAATGGTAGGGTTTTCAGTCACCACTATTTCTTATGACAAGGTTCACTTGATAATTGGATCTACTTCAGTTTTTGGATAATATCTTGAAATTATCTGTAGAAACGGATGGACGGAGTGGATCCAAAAGACATACATCAAGGTCGATCCCACGATATGGGCTGCACCGTCTTCGGTAAGGCAGGGGTCTTACCTTATCGGCTCCCGTATTTCCAACATTGTGTACGGGTCGGAAAAGGGCGGAATCCTCTGCAACACCTGTTTTACGCCCGAAAAACACCCAAGTACCGAGGGGCCTACTAGGTTGTGTTTGAAAGATCCGTGCCGTCCATCAGTTTTAACCCTCGATTCTAGGATCTGATAAAAGATACCAAGCCAGATACACAACTGATGCAGGCCACACCAATCTTCCCCGTGATCCCTGGGGTACACAGCGATTTCAATGGACCAGATCGGGTGACGATTGTGAGCTGCGATCTGAGTGGGCAACTTCCGCCACTAATAACGGAGCCAACGGGCCTCACTTCAATGCGGGTTCTCCTACGTGATCAATCCGTCCCATTCAAAAATTACTGTAGTGGGCCGCATCCAAGTGGGCCCGGGTACTCGTTTCAGTCCCAGAGATCCGCCCACCAGGCTGTGCGGTGTACCAGTGGCCTGTAAATCATCACTATAGACCGTAGTTGAATCGTCGCGAGTTTAGGAGAAAAGGCACTATGCCATAAAATAAGGCTTAACTAAGAGGGACTTAGGTGCCATTTGGTAAACTGAAAAATAAGTCTGAAAATTAATTTTAATAATGAAAACTATAGTGTTGAATTTTAGTACTTATAATACTGAAAAATCTGTTTGGTAATTTGACTGAAAAATGTCTTAGTATTTGAAATTAAGTGTTTTTTTTTACAAAAATTTACTTAGTAAATACAAACCATAAATATCTGAAAATTGACAATTTATCATATTTGCCCCTATCACCTTAATTTCTATCTTCTATAGACTATGAGATAAAATATGTTACTGTCATGCCGCCAAATTTGACACATGATATGCCCAATTTACATATATCTCTCAAATATAATATTTGGGATGATGGACCATGTACTATATTCTTTTTAATAGAACAATAATAACCCTTCCATTACTATCCTTAAATTAACTGGATAATTAAACATCTCATTTTTAATTGATAAAGGCTGATTTGAAGGTTAGGATCATCATCATCATCATCTTCTTCTTCTTCTTCTTCTTCTTCCTTTTTTTTTTTTCATGATCTATGATTATATATATTTATGAAACCCGTGGGCTCACTTGTTAACAGCATTGTTGTTTATGAAACTGGTGGGCTCACCTATAAACTCGGGATATGAACCATACTTAGGTGGAGTATCATATATATAACTCTCATTGTCGACAGATGACTTAAAACGTATGATGACATGGCACACTAGCAAATAGTGAGTCATTCATCTTTGGGTCTCACCTACAACATGTTTTTGGTTCGATGACCTTGAAAAGAAAAACATACCTTGGTTTGAAAAAAAATCTTATCATGAAGAATAAATGAGCCACACACATAAATTTTTATTTGTTAAGTGTGTCACACCACCAAATTTTTATCATTCACCGTTTAACAATGGTTAGGTTAGGTAATCACAACCATCCTATTGATGGCATTCGATCATTGCTTTTCCAGTATTATGGTTCACCTAAGATTTGGATTGGTCTCCTTTTTTTTCAATCTCATATCCTAAAGTAAGCCAACAAAATGGATGGACACGGTAGATAAAACACATACAATGATACTATTATGTACAATCCATGCAACTTATCCCTTGCCCATTAAAAAAATGAGATGGCCCACCTTAATGTGTGTTGAACTTCCAATTTATACATGATATGGCCCATTACATCACATTATATGCATGGTTTGCATGTTTAAAAGGCCCATCTAATGCAGGTTTTGTGATTGTAAGAATGAGAGCAGACTTCATCTAATTGGAGACCAAGAAGAGATATTTAGGAGCCTTGGATGAAGACCTGAGGTGGGCCAAAGAAAGAAGAAAGCAAAGAGAGAGGGAGGAGAGAAGAAAAGAAAGAAGAAAAAATGCAGAAACTGGGTCCGACCGGTCTAGACCGGTCGGCTGCACTCCCTGGACACCTGCAAGACAGGCTAGACCGGTCAAGACCGGTCGGCCAGCCTGTCCGACCGGTCTTAACCGGTCGGCCATGCAATTTCAGGTTTGCAGATTTCAAGCAGCAGGCTATTTCCGTTTCTGGTTTTTCGGACCCGTTTTCTAGGCCCATCTTGATGATATTTGAAAATCTAATAATCCATGTCGAAGAGGAGCTCGACGCCGAAATAACCCAAGTGGTTTCGTGTCGATGGGAGCTACGGATTGACCGTGGTGGCCAAAACAATACGAACTGTCTAGAAAGTTCTAGATTCCGCCTACTCCACTCTGGGCCGGTCCAGGTGACCCATCATTGATGATATAAAGAATCTACTTTGACCATCTTTTAGACCACATCCATATATGAATAACCACAAATTTTCAGATCAAAAGGATGTGTGGTTTGATCGTACCGGTTGAAGAAAGATGGACCATCCAGAAATATCCAACTGCGCAGACTTTATAAAAGGCCTGAGTGTTTTAATTTTCGCACCTAATTCTGAAATTGTTTTGGACAATCTAATCCGTCTATCATGTAGAGGAGGAAGTTTTCTACCAATGTTCAAAATTTGAGATCAATCCGACCTCTGTACACACTGGGGCGTTGAAAGCAAGATGACTGGTTCTGAAGGTACCAGAATTGCGTGATTTTGAGAGGCGGTCGCTGATCTGATTGGTGGGCCCATTTAGAAGATAATATTGAAAATCTAAATCATCTATGAGGAATATCATATTATAAGGAAGCTACAAATCAAATTTGAAGGCAATCCGACCATTGGTTAAGCCGTACGAAGCGAAACAAAATCTGTTATGTTGCGGTACTCTTGCTGTATTATAAAAGGAGGTGCTCTCTTCTATTCCAAATCAAGCAAGGACGTGGGAAGCAAGGAGTTCAAGTCCTAGGAGGCTACCTAGCCTCCTACAACTAGTTTTTCTTCCTTTTCTTAATTCTAGTTATAGTTTTAATATGCTTTTTCTTAGCTAACATCTTAGCTAAAGCTAGAGGTTTAATTTATAGTTGGTTTCAATGCTTTAATTCTTTTATTTCAAGTACCCATTTCTTAATTTTGGATTTTGAACTTCTAATTTGAATAAAGTTTAGTTTTTTAGAAGTTTTGTGAGAGTTTGTGTGCTCCGGACGTGAGTTCCTTACAATTCTCTGAGATTATCATAATTTAGTTGTTTGAATTCGAATTGTAGTAACCCTTGAGCATGCCATAGTCCATAGGCATGACTGTTACTCTGAAGACTATAAGTTCAAGTTCTATGTGCTTCATTAGAACTAGAAATCTGATTTCCAGATTTAAGTGGGATTGTTTGTGCTTGAATGTTATATTTTCCAATTAGATGAGAGATAGGACTTTGATTCTAATTGTGTTATACTTGGATGAATGGATTGGCATTGGACTACTACAAGTGGATCCTTGATGCTCTAGTTCTTCTTAATTTCAGATTTTTCTATTTGATGTGAAAAACCATTTTCCTAAACTTCTTAGATTCTAGTTATTAAAATAGTTGGAATTGTTTACTTCTTTCCCTGTGGATCGACCTCGGTCTTACCGAGATTTATTACTACATTGTAGCCTTACACTTGAGGCGAGCGAACAAGTTTTTGGCACCGTTGCCGGGGAAAAAGGTTAAACGGTTCTAATTGTTCTAGTAGCTAATTTTTAGGATTTTTAGTTTTTATAAAAGTAGATTTTCTGATATTTTTCTTCTAGATTACTAACAATTTTTTGTTTGATTTTGTAGGACATTGTTGCTGACATAGATCTCACTCAATTGAGTAACATCTCCCCATCTCCCTTCTTTTTGTTCTTTTTTCTAGATTAGGATAGTTTTCAATTCCTTAAAATTTCATCATGTATGATTGGACGAATGGTCCATACAAGTACCTTTTGGAGGATAAGATGTCGGATTGGGGGACCCTAACTCATTGTGATCGGGATCCCTCCAAGCATGAGTGTTTTTCTGAGATTCAAAGAACCTCCACTATCCCCCCACGTAAGACGATGCGTGATTACATTAATGAAAGCAATACACATGTTGAGACACGACGTAAGACGATGGGGGAATACCGGAACGAAGCAAAATTGAATAATGATCATCCGGAGAAACCATTACGTGATTACTGAATTGAAAATAACATGAGTGTTCCACCGGTTATGGTAGGAGGTGTGCAACAACAAAAGGAACGGGTGAATAGTAGCCAACCGGTTAAGACAATGCGTGATCACTTGTATGGATATGCCTATCAACCATCATATAACTATTCATCCTACAATGCGTACGGTCTTAATTGGGGAAACCTGATGTTTATGTTTTCCCTTCATCCTTATTTGTGTAACCTACTCAATGCAAGAAGTTTTTTAATGGTGCATTCAATCACCATTGTTCCTATGGTGCGTAGTTCGCTTGAGATTTGGATTTGTTTCATTTTTACGACATGCCTTAGAATGATCTGAAAAAAACTAATGTATGGCCTAGATATACAATAGATGTATCAAGGTGGGTCCCATTGTCAAGGCAACACCTACTAACCTGTTACTCAGTAGCATCTTTTCCGCCCCCTTTTCGTTGTAATACATGACCCCTAGAGTGTACCTTGTTTACCTATGAGCCCCACCATAAAGTACTTGTTATATCCACACTGTTCATCCATTTCGTCAAATCATTTTATGGCATGAACCCAAAAATGAGGTAGATCTAAATCTCAAGTGGACCACACCACAAGAAACAGTAGTGATTGAACGCCCACCATTAAAACTTCTTAGGTCCCTCTCTAATGTTTATTTATCACCCAACCTGTTGATTAGGTCACACAGACCTGAGTGAAGGGTAAACAAAAATATTAGCTTGATCCAAAACTTCATGGCCCTTAAGAAGTTTTTAATGGTGAGATTTCAATTACCACTATTTCCTATGGTGTGGTCCACCTGAGATTTGGATCTTCTTCATTTTTTTGGGACCATGCCTTAGAATGATCAGAAAAATTGATGGACGGCTTTGATATACCTTACATACATTAAGGTGGGCCGACGGTCAACACAACACTCACTAACATCAGTTACCTTAAACAACCCCTTTTACCTAGATTGCATGCCGCATAATAGGCATTGCCATATTGATGTGGCAAAGTTCCATGGCCCCACCGTGATGTATGTGTTAGATCCACATCGTCCATTCATTTTTCTAGATCAGTTTAGGTCACGAGCTAAGACATGAGGCATATCCAAACCTCAAGTTGACCACACCGTAAAAAAACAATGGGGATTTAATATCTACCACTAAAAACTTTTTGGGTGCCACAAAGGTTTCAGATCAAACTTATATTTGTGTTTTCCCTGCATCTAGGTCTGTGTAACCTTATGAACAGATTTAATGTCAAATAAATAACATAGTGGACCTTAGGAAGTTTTCAATGGTGAGCATCATTATCCCCACTACTATATGTAGTGTGGTCCACTTGAGCTTTAAGTTAACCTCATTTTTTTGTCCATGCCCTAAAATTTTATGAAAAAATAGATGAATGGTGTGGATATAACACATCCATCATAATAAGTTAATAAGTTAAAGAACTTTTATGTCATTTAGGCTTCTACCATGCTCTGTCAAAGGTGGCGCACGTTAAAAGAAGAGGGTAGAGTTGTCGCTTTGAAATTTTTTTAACTTAGAAATCACTTACGCTTTTAGCTTTAATCATTAAGCCAAAGGGAGGAAGCTTAAAAAAAAAACCCATTTTTCAGTGAAAATCTAGATTAAGCGCTTAATATTTTAGATTTACCAAACGATCTAAATTAGGAAAAATGACTAAAAACGACCATTTTCAGTGATAAGTGGTAAAAATAAGTTTTACCAAACAGGGCCTTAGCCGCTCACTATGGTGTTGGGGTTGTGTTGCATGCCAAAGGCCAGTAAATGAATTGGGAGCAAATGTCTTTGCAAAATTATGTTTGGAAGTAAATGAAATGCATTTGGAATCAAAATATTATGTTTAGAGGGGGAGTAAATGGGAGGAATTGGAATGCATTTGAATTTTTCAATATATTTACAATAATGTATGTGATATCTTAAATCAACCTTAATATTCTAAATTTGTGTGCATATGCTATATTTAATAAAATGATTATAATAAGCTCATTGAAATATATACTTTAGTTAAAAACAAGGAAGTTTCAAGCCTTGGGTAGGCCGCAAACGTAAGATCACATACAAGCAACTTACCAACGCTTTTTAACCATCCATTTAGATGGCCATCTTTTAGATGGCTTGGATAATTTTTTTGGTATGATTTTAGTGTAGCCAATATTTGGATTGTTGGGAAATATCATTGGTGTGACCCATGTATGGTGGACATGTTCATGGCATCACCTATGTTTACATGTGTGACTCTCTAAGGGAGCTCAAAAAGGCATTTCACCCCCATTTACTTCCAAATCCTCTTCCATGGAGAGGATTTCATTTACATGCACATTTACTCCCATTTCATTTCATTTACATACATTTACTTCCATCCAAACACACTTAAACTAACATTTACCTCCATTTACTCCTAATTCCACCCATTTACCTCCATTTACTCCCATCCAAACGGCCCCTTATAGGTGGTTGCTGAGAAAGGCATTGCACCATAAAATAAGGATTAATTGTGAGATACGGAGTTGCTCACCACAATGCCTAACTATAAGGGGCTAAGCCAATCTCCATGAATGCAGATTGCGTCCTTCCTCAGTATAGATATAAAGTGTCCATGATGAGCTATGTAGGGGCCCACCGTGATGTATATGTTTATCCACGTCGTCCATCCCTTTTTTAAAATCATTTTAAGGCATGAGACCAAGAAATGATTTCCATGCATTTTCAAGGTAATCGGAGCAACTAAAAGAAAAATAAATGTTGAATCAATTTCATTAATAAAAGTTTCACTAAGTCATCATTTAATCTTTATTGTATAGAAATTAAAATCAAACTAACATAATGTTATGGGTTAATCTGAGCTGACCCCAAAATGCATAACTAAAGGCAGAACATGATCGAAGGACTAGCATCCTTAATCTTTACACCACACCCGATCGCCAACGCTCGGCCGGCAAGCTTTATCAACCCTGAGCATTACATCAAGTCATTCGGGCCCCAAGGAGTGCTCGGTTATTTGTTACGGTCGAGCGCTATTTTCTCGCATATGCGCTCGGTTCACATCAATACCCGAACGATCATTAGTGATCGATGACTACCCCCGCTCAAGACATTGTCAAACGCTTGTCATGGCACCATGCTCAGTTATACCGAATGCCTTCTCCTGAACACTTGATACTCGGGAAACGTCATCCACAAGTTATAAGATCTGATTTCCAGAAGCTACCAGGCAAGATATCCACCGTGCGTATAGAATCTCGTTTACCACCCTGAAGGCAATCACATATCTAACCACAATTATGGCTTATCTTATGAGAGAGATCGTATCCCTGTGAAATTAGGATCTTAGTCCAGTACAACAAGGATTTATATTACAAAAGGCCCCCTGCCATACAAAGGAAGGTACGCATTACAAAATATAATCATATACTTAGCTTCCATAAGCCTTCCTACCATCACTGACTTAAGCATAGGAGACCACCCGCCAGCACCCCCGATGGCCATCCTGACCGTTATCAGTGTTGCAGGTTTCATCGATCTAGCCCATTCATCTTTGGTCCTCGATTAGACGATTGAGATTCAAGGTGGTCCCTGATCAACATCTGGTGACGAGATTCAATGTCAACAGATTGGCGCCCACCGTGGGGCCGACTTGAAGAATCATCTCTGTTGTCAACGTCAAGATTTCTTCGAGAAAATCTAGCAATTTCACCGAAGAAGAACCACGAATCCAAAATCGTCGCTCTGGCAACGTCTACTCAGAGAAAGGGAAACGCCAGCTTTGTGCAATCTCAAGCTTTGACAACACACACCTGTTCACAGACAATACAGGGAGAATAGATGCGAAGGGAGGAAGCAATTGTCCTTCCACCTCCACCACCACATCCATCGGCAGAGGATCCCCTATGGAAAACAATCGCCAAGGCCGACATCCAGTACATGCGGACAAAGATGATGCGTTTCGTTGATATCGTGGATCGACTAGAACGCCATCTGCCATCCATGCATGCCCCCCCAGCGTGGAGAAACATCCCACCATGTTCAACAGAACAGTCGTGCTCCATCCATCGGCCGAGCCCAACCACTCGTAGATCCAGTTCCTCCGCCAATGGCCCATACCCACCTGTGGAGCAACCAAATAGCAAGCAGGCTCCTCGTCGGAGATTTGCGTCATTCGCTAGATGCCTGACGCCGGAACCACACGTATAACAAAAAGCCAGGTGATGACGATCATGCACTGCTAGAAGAAAATGAAATCTCCAGTACCAGCCATGCTCCTAACTAGGAGGAGTTTGACAATTTGAAGAAGAAGTTTACCACGATGGAATAACAATGTCTCCGGCGTGCCAACATCACTACAAGCTATGCTGGATCAAACCGAACCCCCCTTTATCAACAAAATCATGTAGGCTCATCGGCCTAAGAATTTTTTAATGCCCAGTAACATCCCATCCTACAATGGATCTAGAGACTCCATTGAGCACCTCGAAATCTTCAAATTGTACATGCGGTTGGAAGGGGTCGGTTAGGAAATCATGTGCAGAGCATTCTCCCTCACCTTGAAGGATGCGACTTTGACCTGGTACCGCACCCTGAACCAAGATCCATCAGATCCTTCTCACAGCTATGTACTTTGTTCTGATCACAATTCGTAGGGAGCCGCAAGATGAAGAAAACCACGACCCATCTAGCAACAGGTCTCCCAGCACTTCTCAACAAAGTCCGAAACAAGGAGTTTCGATGGGCCGTAAATAAGATGACTCCAAAAATGATGGCGGAATTTCAAGAGAAAGCCTAAAAATATATCAATGTAGAAGAGCTAGTGAAGGCGAGGCGAGAATCCGAGGTCAGGCCGGGTGAGAAAAAGAAAAGGCATGATGAAAGAAAGAAGAGGAACGATTAGAGAGACCAGTCCCCTAAAAGAGGTCCTCCCGAAGGACGCTATTCAGAGTACACCCCACTCAATGTCATAATAAAAAAAGGTCTTACTACATATCAAAGACAAAAAAATATACCACTTGGCCCCCCAAGTTGAAGGCAGATCCCAATACGCGAGATAAGCTGAAGTATTGCGATTTCCATCGCGACCATGGTCACAACACCAGAGATTGCATTGCACTCAAGGATGAGATTGAGTCTCTCATCCACCGAGGACACCTCAAAGCATATGTAGATCGGAGCAATCGGTCTCCCAGGCAAGCAGATCGTCGACAACAGGACTCGACACGACCGCATCAGGGTCGTCAAGAAGGCAGAACATAGCCAGAGCCTTTCAAACCTGTGGGAGAAATCCACACGATCTTTGGTGGGCCTGGAGGAGGAGGAGACTCCAATAATGCTAGGAAAGCTCATACAAAGAAAGCTCATGAAGCACTCCACACCGAAAAGACGACGAAGCAGTATGGATGGAAACGACAGCCGATCACATTTTCAGAAGAAAACGACAAAGGGATTCACTTCCCCTATGACGATGCAGTTGTCGTCACGCTGCGGATCACCAACTACAAAACTCACAGAATAATGCTGGACATAGGAAGTTTGGCAAATGTCTTGTACACCTCAGCCTTCAATGCAATGAATATTCCCAGGAACCATTTGAAACCAGTCCAGACAGCGCTAGTAGGGCTTAGTGGTGTGACTGTCTAGCCAGAAGGATGCATCGACCTCCCGGTCATCTTCGGAGAGGCCCCTAACGGGATTAATATGATGATCAACTTTTTTATCATGTCGGCCCTCAACTTACAACGTCATATTAGGCCGACCGTCCATGGCAGATCTCGGAGCTTCCATCTCCCCGCTCTACCTATGCAAAAAAAATTCCCTACCCCGGAAGGCGTCGGGGTAGTTAGAGGCAGTCAGGTGGTCACACACACGTGTTACGAGACAATGCTTCAAAAAGAAAAGGGGAAGTCAGTTAGTCTCATCGTAATGATGACGTCTTAAGTCAAAAAACCCTCAAGTCGGAAAATACTGACTCTGGACCCTCGGGAGAAGGACTCCAAGGGCAGCTCACCAGTAAAAAACTTGATCTCGGTATCATTGTCAACCGAAGACTCTTTGAAGCAAGTTTTGATCGGGTCGACACTTGACGTCAGCACCCAAGCTCATTTTTTTCAATTCTTAAATGAACATCATGAGGTTTTTGCCTGGTCAGATGAAGGTTGTTGGGGTCCCAAAATGTAGGGGCCCCCAAAACAAACAAAGTGGCCACGCACCTCCAAAAGAATCCACAAAACACCCTCTAAACGCATGCAAAACGGAGATTTACAAAAATCCCCTTAGCCAATTTTGGCTGAAATCTCCAACGGGCCCTGCGCATTACTGTGATCAGAACCGTCCAATATCAAACCAATAGCTTCATTATGAATTATGACAAACAATGCATGTACTTTCATCATCAAGTGAGCCCCACAAACCCATCGAAATTCAAAACCCAATTTGGAGCATTCAAAAGTCCGTCAACGCACCCATAAATTCGAACTCCCACGCATTCACAAATTCGGGTACCCAAGCACCCGAAAAATTAGCAAAATCAGAAACTCATTTCTGGGTGCACGGACCCCCACGCACCTATAAATTCGGGTACCAACGCACCCGAAAATTCACCAAAGATAAAAAAAATTGATTTAAAGGGTGTATTGCATTCCACGCACCCAAAAATGGGTCCACGCACCCATGAATTCAGCACATTTTAAAAATATCATTTCAGGCTACATGGAGTCTCACTCACCCTTAAAATCAGAGTCCCACGCACCCATAAATTCAGCAAGTTTCAAAATAGCTTTTTGGGTGCGTTGGAGCTCCATGCATTAATTTTTAGGTGCGTTGGAGGTATTTTTGGGGTGCGTGGCAGTGGCAACCGCTCATTGGTCAACTTTTGATATTTTTTAGTACAAATACCCTATCCAACTATTCATTTATATGTTCTGTTTTAGTACAAATACCCTATCCGACTATTCATTTATATGTTCTGAGAGAGAGAGAGCTATTATCCTCTGGGTATTTGAGATTCCCGTCGGAAAACTCTCACCGGGATCCCTTTCCGATCACCCAAATCCCTTCCTGGTCGCTGAAATTCCTTTCCGATCATAAACGTCTTCCATCAAAAGATTACTCTGACCAAGATTACCGCAGGTCTGAATTCTAAAAATCACAAGTGTGGGCACGCATCCATAAATTCAGTCCCACACACCCGAAAAATGGCCCACGTGCCCATAAATTCGGATTCCCATGCGTCCATAAATTCGACGTGATTCGGACAAGTGTATTGGTGTGCCATGCACCCCAAAAATGACTCACATGTCCATAATTTCGAGTCATACGCGTCCATAAATTCGACGTGATTTGGATAAGTGTATTAATGTCCCACGCACCCAAAAAATGCCCCATGCATCCATAAATTCATAAAAAAAATAAGATCATTAATTTAAAGGTGCGTTGGAGCCCACGCACCCATAAATCAAGTTCCACGCACCAAAAAAATCAGCCGATTTCAGAAAATATTTATAGGTGCACCAGACTCAATTTTAATTGTTTTTAGACCCTGTTTGAGCCTATTTTGGGTATTTCGGGCGTTCTAGACGCAACAGAACAGTCAAACGGACATTTCGGGATCTTTAAATGAGCAAAATTGCATACCTTTAAGGTTTTATCCGATTCACCACGATGAATAAAATAACTTCTCAGAAAGAAGCCGCCAGCACCTAGAACTGTACAAATGCATCATTATTCACATGTACTGTAAGATATGACCCGATTAGGGTTGAAAGTTAGACAAACAAGATTATGGTTATCATAATAAACCATATCAAAGAGTTTCAATTCTCTACAAAGCAATTGTTATGAACTGCCACAACACAACAGTTGATGCCCTACCCATTCAAACGGCATCCGTTGATTGGGCTACTCAGGTACACAAAATTGCAAATTGGACTTCCCAAGGTCACCTGTCCAAACATGACAGGCACGGGCCTAGAGTCGTCCCTCTCAGTTAGAAACCCTGATAGTCTCAGCTCAGATCTCTATTCAAAACATTAAACATAGGCATCTGACTAATACAAAGATGGTTTAGTACATGATAAAATAAATACAGGTCTCTATGACCACAAACTCTAAGTCCATAGTCCCTTCTAACTAGTCTTCTGCCTTTTAATTAAGGGTCATCGATCATTCAATGTAATTAAGGGCTCGTGCCAGATCACGGCTTGGAATGTACAAGATCTCAGATTCTCTGGAATAAAATTCGCATTGCGATATCTCTTCTTGTGTACCTTTTGTGAATTCTTGTGATTGTCTACGAATGTCCATTACTCAGAACCCGAGAACAACAATACCCAGAAAATGTCCTTGCTGCATTTTCAGTTCTAACAAACTGGCGACTCAGGTGGGGATTTTTACTAAATCTCTGGCTAACTCTGAGTATAAAAACACTCTAAGATTAATTATTTGCAAACAAGAATGTGTACATAAGAGATTTATCGCCAGGCATAATGTTTCGGTGCCCTCGGGTGCCAAACTGACGACTCTCAACGGGAACGTTCTTCCCTTCATCTTTAAGGCAATAGACACTAAATTGAAGGTTTTCGAAGCCACGGACTTTCACAATTACACGTATTTGTCTTCTTCTTGCTTATTTCTGTTAGTTTATGCAACGCGATCGATGGGTTCACACTCCCGGCTGGATTTATAAACTGTTCTAATGATTTTCTGACACCACAGAATTAGCAAGATGCCACTGCAGATAAATGATATGACATACTCAATGGCAAGTCTATGCATCTTCATCACCACCAGAGGTTTTAACTTCCCCCGTTTCACCACAACCACAACAGTTGGCTCCAACTCAGAATATTGGCAATTGGTTGAGGCTCGACAACAAAAGAAAGAGCAGAAGAAAGCGGCCATCGTAGCTGCATATAGGGCAAATGCTACGAAACCCCACTCTATGATCAATAAACAGTGCAGCTGAAGCAAGAGTAAAAATTCACGGTCAACAGTCAGATCGTATCAGCCAAGTCTACAGTGCCTGCGATGACAGCCAAGCAGTTTCCGCCGTTGTCCAAGACCACTCACACCTCGCAGAAACTGACCAAGCCCACCCACATGAAGAATTCCAAGCCTGCTGTAGTTATCGAATTAAGACATAGGCCGGATCAAAAGATCCTGTCAGCGCAAGTGGTGATGGTCCAAGTGGCTGAAGAAGAAGAGGAGGACCGTATGAAGCAGAAGAACTACCTCCATTTCAAGATCAGATTGACAGATTAATTGAGGCTAATCACGAAACAAGTGATCGAATGAGGGCTATGCAGGAAGCCCTGACCACTCTAATAGCCCAGAATGCCACCAGAAGTATTGCGCCGCCCACTCGCCAGTCAGCAGAAAATCCCAAGGGGCAGAAGAAGGTCCGGTTGAACCTGAACCACCCGTCCAACTCAGGGTTGCGCCAATAAAATGCACACCACTTTCTACATCGCGCATGTCAAGAGAAGAGTTATCCCAGACGATAGTCGACACGATGCAACAAGAGAAAGAGAAAGAGAAAGAGAGGAGAGGCAGTTATAAATATTGGGTCCCGTACCCTCTAGAGGTAGAAGAGGTACCATTCCCGACAAATTTCAGATGCCCAGACTTTGAAAAGTTCGACGGCAGAGGATCACTAGAAGAACATATCACCCATTTCTTGACTACATTAGGCAATTGGTCTGCAATCTCGCAGAATGCATGCAGTTATTCGGATCAACCCTGATAGGTAAAGCCTTCCAGTGGTACATGTCATTACCAGCCAGCTTTATAAGGACATGGGAGCAAATGCAGGACACCTTTATCTCAAAATTCTTTACGACAGAGAGGGAGATCTCATTAACAAACCTAGCATTGGTCAGGCAGAGAAACAATGAACCAGTTGAGAAGTTCATCGACCGATGGGGAACCACAACAGCTCAATGTCGTGAATTACCTAGTGAAGGCGAGCACATGAAGATGTGCCTGAGGGCTCTCGACCCGATGATCTCATACAGATTGTCAGGCAATACCTTCAACTCTTTCGCGAGCTGGCGACGAAAGCGCATCTGGTAGAGGAAGCAGCATCCCGAGTAAACTTCAGACCCGAAAGACAAGAGAGAGATGGGAGGAGTAGTAGAAACCCATCAAGTCAACAAAAGCAAGGATCAGAAAGACTGAAAATGTCCCGTCATAAGCCAGAAATAAAGACAACAGTGGTATAAGACAAGGGTAAAAGGCCCTATGCACCCAGACACATATCGATAGCCGAGAGAGAAAGGGCAAATGGCCCATACACATTTGATAGGGCCGATCTAGTTCTGATCATGGAACTATTGATTGAAGAAGGCTTAATGCATTTGCCAGAGCCTGTCTGTCCCCAAGAAGTTGGACGAATAAACGATCCCAAATATTGTAAATATCATCAATGTGTAGCTATAAAACAGAAGATTGCTTCTCCCTGAAAGGAAGGATACATGGGTTGATCAATCAAGGGGTTATTAGCATTAAAGTACCCGAGACAGCAAAGGAAACAACCAGAACAATTTCAGCAATCCCGATAGGAAATGACACCAACCAACCGACTTCATTCCCTGAGCCAAAGGAACCATGGACTCTAGTTATTAACAAGAAAAAACTCGAGAACAGACGGAGACTCGTTAACTGAAGAAAGAACAGAGGAAGAGGAAGGAGAGAAATAGCACAGGGGTAGATACGAACCACGATGAATATGGCACATTGCGAAATGGTGTCATTCGTCGAATAAGCACCGTCTGAAGAAACGCCGCAAGCAACTGAGGGAGAAGTTGACGCAGTTATCTTACGATCAGGAAAGCAAATGCCTGACCGTACCCCTCCAAGATTAGACGACCCAATGGAAGAAGACGGTATCCCTGACAGGCTGCAAGATAGACCCCGCACGCAGAAACTAAAAGAGAAGGTCGTCGAGGCCACCACTAGTCAGCTAAGCCTGAGACCAGTAGCATATGATGTTGTATCACACTTGCGGAAGGTCCCTGCTCACTTAAGTATATACAATGCTTTATGTCTCTCAAAAGTGTATAGAGAAATGTTAATCAATGCCTTACTTGACAGCGAGGTCAAGGAGGTTATGATGATAGAAATAGAAGAAGAAATGAATAATACAGATAAATATTGGGAAGGGTATATACCGATGTCACAAGTCATGCATGTTGACCATCCTTCGGTAATCACTTTCTCAGAAGAAGACAGTACGATCGAATTAACAGACCACAACAGTCTGTTGATGGTCACAAGAATGATCAGGGACACAGAAGTCAAGAGATGTATGTTGGACGATGGGTCTGCCATAAATATCATGCCATTGAAGACATTACAAAAGTTGGGTTATAGGAAATCGGCGTTACGCCCGAGTCTCATGATGGTTCAAGGGTTCAACCAAGATAGTCAACGTACACTTGGATCAATCACGGTGATGTTAGAGATCGAAGAACTGACGATGAAAGTAACATGTCAGGTGATTGATGCAGTGACAACATATAATCTCCTCTTAGGAAGGCCTTGGCTCCATCAGAATCGCGTGATCCCTTCAACATATCATCAGTGCTTTAAATATAATAAGGACGGGGTCCAATACAGGGTAGCAGCAGATCCGAAGCCATATACAATAACTGAGTCATTTTTAGCCGATGCAAAATATTACAACCTGATCGACAACAGTAAAACCGAAAAGAAGCCCGATGTAATGAAGAAATGGCAAGGGGCAAGACCTCGAATTGAAAAGTTTGAGCAGAAAAGTAAACCCTAACCTCTCGCTCGGGGAAGATCCCATTATCATTTGGAAAATCAAAGTCAGCCGATCACGAAGAAGTTATATGTTGTACCACAACATTTGCGTCAGTCAGGATAGTCTGCGTTAAAACTGATCTTAGATCAACACATGAGTGTGCTCAAATCCAGCTTCAACATGCCGGTACCTAAGATAGGAAGAATCAAGCCATTCCCAAAAGCTCCCAGCCAATTCATCGTACCATCAAGAGATATCACTCAGAAAGATATCAAGTTCCACTTAGGGCCAAGTCAGCCAGCATTATTAGAAAAAAGAGAAGAGGGAAGAGAATCTGCCCAACCTCGACCGATAGAAGAGAAGAGATACAGCAGAGCCAGCGAGAAGATTATGAGAAATATGGGATTCTCCGGCCAAGATTCAAACACAAAGAAGAGATTGCTAGCTCCATTTGAAGAATATAAGCAAGTATATAGAAATAGAGAGGGTCTAGGAGCTAAGGCAAGCGTGAATATGGTAAATAAAGCTGCAAGACGCTGCTGACATTATATAGCCAAGTGTTACACCCGTGCAACTGGAAGATGGTGGACAACCAACAATTGATGACATTGAAGAAGTAAATTTAGGCACTCTTGAAGAACCTAGGAACACATATCTGAGCAGAAACGTTTCGGAAGATGAAAGAGAGAAATATATACAATTATTAAGGGAGAATAAGGACGTCTTCGCCTGGACATACTCAGAAATTCTAGGGCTCAGTCCGACAATCGCCATGCATAAGCTGAGCATCATGAAGGAGAAAAAGCCAATAAAGCAACCTTAACAACGGTTTCACCCTGACATCGTGCCCAAAATTGAGGAAGAAATTAAGAACCTGATCCAAGCCGGGTTCATTCGAGAGGTGAAGTACCCCCGATGGATTTCGAACATCATGCCAGTCAAGAAGAAGAGTGGATAGATCTGGGTCTGTGTTGACTTCCGAAATCTTAATGAAGCCTGCTCTAAAGATGATTTCCCTTTGTCGATTCCAAAGTTGTTGATTGATAGCACGACAGGATACGCAGTGATGTCCTTTATAGACGGTTATTCGAGATACAATCAAATCCGTATGGCTCCAGAAGATGAAGAAGCTACAGCCTTCTGCATGACGCTCGGCATCCACTGTTACCGCGTGATGCCATTTGGGTTGAAGAATGCAGGGGCAACGTATCATCGCACGATGCATGTTATATTTCAAGATATGATGCACAAACACGTTGAATGCTATGTAGATGATTTGGTTGTGAGGTCGGTCGATCATGAATAGCACAGAGAACATCTGAAGTAGGTGTTTTAGCGGTTGCGTAAGAAGAGTCTCTGTATGAATCCGTTAAAATGCGCATTTGGGGTCGCATCTAGCAAATTCTTGGACTTCGTTGTCAGACACAGGGCATAGAGATCGACCCTGCAAGATTAAGGCCATCAGAGAAATGCCACAACCGAAGAATTTAAAGCAATTGAAGAGTTTTCAAGGCCACATGGCATATTTGAGAAGATTCATTTCAAACTTGGCTGGTCGTTGTCAGCCGATCTCCTACCTCAACAAGAAAGACGTTAAGTTCGAATGGGATGATGCTTGTCAGAAAGCTTTCCATTCGCTAAAAGAAATGCTCAGGAATTCTCCAATCCTTGCTGCCCCAATCAAAGGAAAACCACTAATTTTATATATCACCGTGGGCGATAATTCACTAGGGGCACTCCTAGCACAGAAGAACGAAGAAGAGAAGGAGAATGCGCTATATTATTTGAGCTGCACGCTGGTGGGAGCTGAATTCAACTATTCAACAATCGAGAAGATATGTCTCGCTCTCATTTTCGCCGTGAAGAAACTTAGGCATTGTTACCTCTCGCATCAAATAACGTTGATATTTAAAGGCGGACCCAATCAAATTCCCCATGAATTGGCCTATGCCGTCTGGGCGACTAGCTAAGTGGGCCCTTCTCCTCTCAGAATTCGACATCACATATGTCCCAGCCTGAGCTATTAAAGGACAAGCGATCGCAGATTTTCTCACTGCGCACCCAGTCCCGAACAATGAAGAAATAGAATGTGATCTCCCAGATGACCAGGTTATGATGGTTGGAGAACCGCGACTCTGGCAGATGTACTTTGATGGAGCCTCCAGGTCGACGGGGGTAGGAGCAGGAGTTATATTCATCAGTCCGTAGGGAGATTTGTTGCCTTACTCATTTACGATTGTGCCAGCTTGCACTAATAATGAAGTAAAATATCAAGCCCTCATCATCGGAATATAGCTCGCCCTAGAGATGCGAATCAAAGTGATACAGATCTATGGTGACTCCAGGCTAGTCATTGGACCTGAGTTATCACCTTTCTGCCACCAAGCGCAATCATTGTTTGATCAATTCTATAACAGCAACATTTCACATATACCAAGGCAGGAGAACGTACAGGCTGATGTGCTTGCCAGTTTGGCCGCTGCTCTGGCTAATCCCAGGGGCAACCCACTCCAAGTAACAACTGAAGAAAGAAGAATTCTAATGACAGTTGCATTGCATAGTAGTGAATCAAGTGCAAACCCCATCTGTTATTTTGAGATTACAGAGGAGAGTGACTGGAAAAGGCCATTCATCGACTATTTGAAATACAATTTTTTACCAGAAGACCCCAAGTTGCACACGTAAGTCAGAAGACTCGCTGGTTCATTTATAATGCAGAACAACGTTCTTTACAAACGCTTATATGAGGGAGTGTTGCTGTGTTGCTTGAACCAAGATGAAGTATATGCCACATTAAAAGAAGCTCACGGGGGAGAGTGTGGTGCTCACCAAGGAGGCAAGAACTTACATCATCATGTTCGACACATGGGATATTATTGGCCCACGATGACAAAAGATGTGATAGAATATATAAAGAAATGCCATCAGTGTTAGATTCACGCAGATATCATACACTCGCCACCGGAAGAGTTGCACCAATCAGTGATGTCCTAACCTTTCGCAGCCTGGGGCATGGACATGATTGGACCGATCAACCCACCCTCTTCCTAGGGGCATCAGTACATCCTGGCCACAATAGATTAC
The DNA here is from genome assembly GCA_003013855.2 of Liriodendron chinense. Lineage (NCBI taxonomy): Eukaryota > Viridiplantae > Streptophyta > Magnoliopsida > Magnoliales > Magnoliaceae > Liriodendron > Liriodendron chinense. Next base: position 2,483,434 of record ML058466.1, on the reverse strand, counting down.
TTTTCCAAATGAGCCGAAGCAGTGGCACTTAGGAATGTGAAGGCCAAACATGTCGAAGGTTTCATTCATCACACCATATTATACAGGCATGGTATCCCCGAGAAGATCACCACCGACAATGAAACACCCTTCAAGAATGCCATAATCGACAAGTTGTGTATGAAATTCAAGATCAAGCACTGCTATTTGACACCTTACTATCCCCCTGCGAATGGATTGGCCGAAGCCCTTAACAAGACTATCGTGAAAATTTCTAAAGAAAACGGTAGCAAAAAATAAGAGAGATTGGGATAAGCATTTGCCCAAAGCATTATGGGCATATCGGACCACATATCACACTACCACTAAAGATATGTGAGTGCAAACACGCATTTGATCACTTTAAAGAATACATGGGCAGTACGCCCATACTATCAAAGCCCATCCATGCTGAAGCGTTAATCCTATACCTTGTTGTCTCATCAACAACTGTCAGTTCCACACTTGTCCGAGAAGATAATCGAATCCAGAAGATGGTCTACTATATCAGTAGAGCATTAATGGTCGATGTAGAAACTCGTTATCCAACCATTGAGAAACTGGCGACTCAGGCCCTATTTTCAAGCTCAAACGATCGTGGTCTCTACTGATTAACCATTGAGACGGGTTTTGCAAAATTTGGGGGCGTCGGGCAGACTAGCTAAGTAGGCCATTGAGCTGAGCGAGCATGACGTGCAATTCTGTCCACAAACCTCAATTAAAGGCCAGGCAACTACTGATTTTATTGCCAAATTCACCTACTCAGATACCTTTGAAATCACAGAACATGTCACCCAGCCGACGCCCACTCCCGATCTGCCACTGTGGACCCTTTACATTGATGGGTCGGCATCCGCCCATAGGAGCGGGGCGGGGATAATTCTAAATCCCTCGAAGGCTTCAAGCTAGAATATGCTCTTCGCTTTGGTTTCACCACATCCAACAACGAAGTAGAGTATGAAGCACTTCTCGCTGGACTACAAATGGTTAAGTCAGTAGGAGCTCTCAATCTCAAAATCCACAATGATTCTTAGCTTGTGGTAAACCAAGTGTCTGACAAATACGAAGCAAGGGACGAAAAGATGATGTCATACAGGAGGAAGGTCCACGACCTTTTAAAAGAATTCGAAAGGTATGAATTGCTACAAATCCCAAGGGAGCATAACCGAATGGTAGACAAACTTGCCCGATTGGGGTCGGCCTCGAAAAACAATATCAGCCGCACCATCTTGGTAGAACATCTTCCCGAGCCGAGCATCAATCGAAAAGATGCTTCCGATACATTCCTGATCGATCAATCTTCTTGTTGGATGGACCCAATCATCTGATACCTCAAAGACGGACAACTCCCAGAGGATATACGAGAAGCAAGGAAGTTGAAGTTTTACACCCCAAAGTATTTCCTAGAGTACGACGTACTCTACCGACGAGGGGATTCACTCCCACATTTACGGTGCATTCGGTTAGAAGAAGCCAACTACACCCTGAAAGAGATTTATGAGGGAATGTGCAGGAATCATCTCGTTGGCCGATTGATGGCATACAAAGCAATTCGCCAGGGATATTTCTTGCCGATGATGACTGCTGACACTGAAAAGTATTCCAAAACTTATGATAAATGTCATCGATTTGCCAAAATTCCATAAAAGCCTCAGAAGACATGACGCCGAAGATGGGTCCGTGGCCATTTGCATAGTGGGGAATTAACGTCATCGGCCCTCTACCAAGGGGAAAAGGCCAGCTCAGGTTTGTTGTTGTGGCAGTAGACTATTTCACAAAGTGGGATGAGACTAAGCCCCTGGCCTCCATCACCGAACAACAGATCAAGAAGTTTATTCTGAAATCCATTATCTGCAGGTTCGAGATCCCCCACACCATAATAACAGACAACGGGCGACAGTTCGACAGAAAGAGAATCAAGGAGCTTTGTGAGGAACTATAGATTTGATACATATTAATTGCCCCTTATCATCCCCAGGAAAATGGTCGAGGCCATCAATAAGATCATCAAGCACCACTTGAAGACAAAGCTGGAGGAACAGAAAGGTGATTGGCCAGAATATCTGTCGAAAGTGTTGTGGGCATACAGAACCACTGTTCGGACGTCGATTGGAGAAACCCCGTTCTTGCTGACCTTCGGAGCTAAAGCAGTAGTCCCCATGGAGATTGCTATGCCGTCATACTGAGCGACGCATTACGATTCGAAGATAAACAAAAAGGCCATGAATCTTTAACTGGATGTACTTGAAGAATGAAGGAACGACGCATAACTCCGTCTCATAAAGTATCAGCATAAGGTCTCTCGGCATTACAGTTCGGGTGTCCAGCATAGGCCTCTCCATGTGGGAGACCTCGTCCTAAGAAGGAGAATATTGAACAAAGCTCGGGACCCACGCTCCCAAGTGTTCAGCCCCAATTGGGAAGGGCCTTACAAGATCATGCGGATGATCAAGCCAGAACTTACAATCTGGAGAATATGGAAGGAAATGCGCTCCGTCGACTATGGAACACCATCAATCTACGTAAGTAATATCAATAGGAGACCCGAACAAAAAATTATGTAATAAACCTTCTTGAAGCTAAGAATAAAAAATACCATTTCCTTTTGCCTATGCGACTATACTTATACTTTTTCAGTTGGTGGCCTATCTGCCCAAGCAAGGGACAATGCCGACCAGTGCGTCCCCTAACTGAACATCATCAATCACGATAAATCACCACAAACCCAATTTTGATAAACATCATAGTGTTCATTACTCTAAAAAAGTTTACAAATTTGTCAAAAGAAAAAAAATACAATTATTTGACCTCACAGAGTGTGGTAACAATGATAGGATCGACATTAGGAACCGGGGCAGTGGGCATCTGGGTGGTCGGTTTTGGAGCACTAGGAATAGGACCCTCGTTGGATACTTCAAGTTCCCCCTCACGTTCCTCGTTAGCAGCTTCGATAATGGTCGGGGCCTCATCTTCTTAAGTGACCTCCATCTCCACATCCTTGAACTTTGATAAGTCAAGGTCAGGATAAAGACGCTCCAACAATTTTAGCACCCGACCCTTATCGTTCTTATAGTCCTGGAAGCGTTCCATGAGATATTCACAAGAAGATTGAAAAGCCTCCATGGCCTGAGCCTTTGCTTTCTAAACCATTGGCTCAAGGGCAGCCCTCTCTGCTTCCAATGTCAAGGCCACCTCAGCCAACAAACCCTCTGTCGTTGCCTTTTCTTCTCTCCTCTCTGCTCTCTCCTTCTCCAACTCTCCCTCTAGCCCCTTTGCCCAAGACTCAACTTGAAGGAACCTTGTCTCTAGCGCCTCTTGAAGGAACCTTGTCTCTAGCGCCTCATGTCGTGCTTGGTAATCTTGAGTAGATTTGATGGTGGTGTTAAGATCTTTCTCCAAGTCTCAGATCTGCACCTCCCGAATCTTCTCAGGACCTCCCTCTCCCTCAGGCTGACCTCTGCAGCCCCCAACTTCTTCTCGACCTCCACCAGTTGATTGGACTTAAGGGTAAGAATCTCTCGGGCCTCATAAATATCGTGACGGGTCTTCAACACCCCGTCTAATCCCTAGACTATTCTCGTTAGCGAATGCTCCACAGTATCCTCGGGAGACGATCGGTTAACAAGGTCTAACGCGCTAGACCTAATTTTCTAAAAAAAGATAAGAACAGATCCAGAATAAATAATCCGGAACAACATAAGGCTTCGTACTGCCAAGGGTAGGAGCAATAGTGAGCGGGCCTTGCCGTGCGGACTCACCACTCAAGCGAGGAGTTGGTATTCTAGCAGATGAGACAAGCGCACTCGGTGTGGCCATGGCCGAGGCTACAGGAGGTCGTTCGACATCAGTTTGCATAGAAGGAGGCCGGTCAGACACAACCGAAGGAGGGGAAGTCACATTTCCTGAGGTACTTGCCCTCTAGGTACCTACGACTGCCTGGGGGGCATCCCTCAGGATTGAGAGGACATGGTAGAAGAGGACGGTCAAGATTAAGTGACGGTGGATGAGGATTCGCCCCTCTTTCGTTTCCTTTGGGATCCTCCTTTCCGACTCAGAAGGGCCCTCACTTGGGCCAAATCCGTGGGGTCCATACCTATAAAGATAAAAGAAATATCAACAACACTCAAACAAATTGAGGGGTGACTACAATTACAAACGACAAACATATGGCAATTACCAGGGGGCAAGGGTAAGTCCCACTCTAAAGAGCGACGAAGGATGGAGTAGATATTTCACATCTCGAACTCTGTCAGATGCCTTCCTCGCCGCCATGATTCTTTCGTCAAGGTCACCCCTCATATGAGACCTTCCCGGTGCTTTCCCTATGCTAAAGGTCCTGGAGACATGAAGCCCAAATTGGACCCAGGGGAAAGCCAGTTCCTGGAAATGAAAAACCATCTATCTCGATGGTCCCTATTTGATGATGGACTTCCAAGAATGAAATTGTCCCCATGGAGAAATGTTATAGAGTACCACCCTAAGGATTCGTCCCTTCTTCTCAAAGTGTATGGTCTTTGGAACTCCACGATGGCCATCTCTCCATTCCTTACTACCTTCCAGATGACGTATTCCCCAAAGAGCACTTGTTCGCTTCCCTAAGTGTAGGGTTGCGATGAGTAATAATCTCGGTAAGACCGAGCTCAATCGACAAGGACTTGTGTAGGACTTCACAAAACACTTCCAATGGTCTCTAATTGACAACTAACTAAACTGAATTTTAGAGTTGAATGTAGATAGCTATTTTAAACTAAAGGTGAATGTAATCAATATAGAAGAGCACTAGGGGTCCAAGGATCCACTTGTAGTAATCCTTGATGCTTAATTCACTATGATTTCCCAATTACACAACTAGAATCGAAATAAAATCCTATCTAGTCGGATGATAGAGCGGTTATAACAAATAATCTGTCATATGTATGATTCATAAACATGATTCCCTCAGTTCAAGTTAGGACTTGAGCATGCTCAATTGCATAGGTCAATCCTAGTTCCAATAGATTAAGATCACCATCATAATCATCATTAAACTCTATCACCAAGCATAACTAGATCATGATTTGAACTTCATCCAAACCACATACATAATCATCCGTAATTTAGAAATTCAAAAAAGTGGAACTTTGGTTAGAAGTTCCCACATGAGAATCTAAGGTCTAGAGCGTATTAAATTCGATTCCTCGGAGCGTACAGGTCTAGATCCATTCAAAATAATTAAGAATTAAAGTAACTCTTCCAAACATCCATGAACAATCAGAAGATTAAGAAAAATACTTAGAAACTTTATTCAAACTTCAAACCATTGTTCTTCAATGAAAATTCCAACTTAAAACCAATGCAAATGAATTAAAACATCTTAGATTCACTACAAGCTTCACCTCTTAGCCCTAGCTAAGAGGTTTAGTCGTTCATGATCCAAGGAAACATGAAAGCAACTAAGGGAAACATAAAAAACTAGAAGAACAAACTAGGAGGAGTTATAGAACTCCGGATCCGACTTCTTCCGCCACCCACCATGGTAATTCTCTTCTAGGATACCTTAGGAAAGAGGTAGAGGTGCCCTTTTATAGTTTTTGGGCCCTTGGTGTGAAGAAACTTTGAGAAATCCCGCAAAAATTGTGTTTTGTGCACAGAATTCGGAGCTTGTAGAAGAAACTCTGTTATGCAGACGATGGGTTGAACAACTGGTCTGAGCTCATGGACGACCGGTCGTAAAAGGTAAAAAACATTCCAGAGAGTTTTTTGAAAATTCGAACCCCATTACAAATTCAACGATGGTTTAACGACCGGTCTGAGTAGTGAACGACCTGTCGGACGACTGGTAGTGATTAGTCTAGCAAGGTTTGGTAGCAAGGTCCTCCTATTGAGTGTTCGGACCGGTCGGACAACCGGTCTTCAGTGCAATTTTTCGCACTTCTTTCTTCTCTCCTTCTCTTTCTCCCTTGTTTCTTCCTTCCACCCTTTAGCGCTTGGTCTTTTGATCTTTAATGTGTACAGAGTGACCTTTTTAAGCATTGAATTGGTGAAGTCCCCTTCTCGTTCCTACAATCACAAAACATGCTTTAGAATAGTTTTAAACATGAAAACCATGCATAGTTAGTGATGAAATGGGGTTAGAATATACACATTTAAGGATCCCAACTAGCATTTTTGCTAGTCCCGAGCAAAACATGCATGAAATAAATTTCATTATTCAAAACTCTACTCTTCTTTGGGAAATATGCTTCTATACACTCAATAATATGCAACTGCAGAAATCAGGAGGACTCAGTGATGGAAGTTGAAACCTTAAACTTTCCAAAACATACCAAGTACCCATATGAAATTCTCGCTAATTGTTGATAAATAGAAGAATCCAAATAAACTCAACCTAGTGTGCATAGTGAATGGTCATCTCATGAATTTTTGGGATTATCTTCTTCATAGATTAACTAAGCTATGGATCCAAACGTGTACAGATCAACAACAAGCCTATGACAGGAATTTTCCTTACTGTCCTTCCGACGGCTTTCATACTACGTCCTATTTTCGGCTTTGGTTACGGGTAGACCATCCCCTGGTTGGTAATAGGTAGCCCTTTTCAGAATTTTCTACCATATTTCCCATCATTCCCATATTTTCATCCTTCGTTTCCTTTTTATACATATTAGATAGGATTTTTAGAAATCCATATCTTTCGTTATTTTCCCATGGATAAGGATGGACAAAGTACCCTAGCTTGGTTCCTCAACACCTCAAATCCCAGCCTAGCCAATCCACAATTCTACATAATCCTTTCAAAGCATGAGAATCGTGTAATGTGAACTAGGTGTAAAAGTATTTAGAATTTCTATCAATCATAAAAATAGGGGAATTCACATACAAAACTAGTATCTTAAAGATTGTTCAAGGTATTGAACATCACTCACTTTACATCCCTTTTTCTTGTACTTACACCATCTTGAATGCATAGAAACAAAGTTTTCCAACGGAGTTTTGAATTTTCAGAAAAAAATCGAAAAACTTCATACAAAAATTGCTTGAAATTTGCGAAGCACTAGATTCAACCTAGTGATCCCACACCCCCTAACCAAAACTTGCATTGTCCTCAATGTAAAAGATATGCACTGAGCAAAACATGAGAGCAATGATAAAATAAAGGGAGTGAGGAATGAGAGTACCTGAGAGAACAAAAAAATCTAGAATTCTACCTCCTTCTAAGAAACTAATGAAAAAATAAACAAAAAACAAGTAAATCATAATCCTAAACTATTCTATACTTCCATCAGACTAGGAGATCAAATATCCTGATACACAGGATCAGTCAGAGGTATGGACATGTCTTCTAAAGGAAAATTCTCAAAGAATGGTTTTAATCGCTGACCATTCGCTTTAAAAATGTTACCGTTCCTTGGATTCAACAACTCGACAGTTCCATATGGATAAATAGTTTTCACAATGAAGGGACCAGTCCATCGAGACCTCAATTTTTTCAAAAATAAATGTAACCAAGAATTGTACATAAGGACCTTTTGATTTTTAAAACTCTTACAAAGGATGCTCTTATCATGGAACACCTTTGTCTTGTCTTTGTAAATTCTCGCGTTCTCATATGCTTCGTTCCGAAGTTCTACAAGTTCATTCAATTGAAGCTTGTATAACGAGCTTGCTTTGTCAGAATCGAAATTCATCTTCTTTGTTACCTAATATACCCTATGTTCCAACTCCATAGGTAAGTGACAAGCTTTCCCATAGACAAGTCTATAAGGAGACATTCCAATGGGGGTCTTGAAAGCCGTACAGTAAGCCCAAAGCGCATCGGTAAGTTGAAGCGACCAATCTTTGCGATCGGGGTTCACTATTTTCTCCAAAATATGTTTAATCTCCCTGTTAGATATCTCAGCTTGTCCACTTGTTTGTGGGTGATAGGGGGTGCTCACTTTGTGATTGACGCCATATGTCTTCATTAAAGCTTCAAATGGGCGGTTACAAAAGTAAGTCCCTCCATCACTTATAATGACTCGAGGCGTTCCAAACCGGGAAATGATGTTTTCTTTAAGAAACAAATGACTGTTTTATGGTCATTGTTCCGGCATGAAATTGCCTCGACCCATTTTGAAACATATTCAACAACAAGCAAAATATATAAGTTTCTAAAAGAAGATGGGAATGACCCTATGAAATCAATGCCCCAACAATAAAAAATTTAAATTGGTAAGATGGGATTGAGTGGTATCATATTCCTACGAGATATTCCTCCTAGTTTCTGACAAGGCTCGCACGTTTCGCAAAACTCATGGGTATCCTTGAACATGGTAAGCCAATAAAACCCACATTGCAGAATTTTGGTTGTGGTCTTCTTAGCCGAAAAGTGACCACCACAAGCCTGTGAATGATAAAAGGAGATGATACTGTGTTGTTCATCATCCAGCACACATCTTCTTATAATTTGATTGGGACAATACTTGAATAAGTACGGGTCGTCCCACAAGAATTTCCTCACCTCGTTGAAGAACTTATCCTTATCTTGCTTGTTTGAGTGTGTTGGAATTATACCTGTAGTAAGATAGTTAGCAATGTCTGCATACCATGGCAATTGGGAGACTTTATATAGTTGTTCATCAGGGAACATGTTATTGATCGCGGCATATCAAGGGAATCAGTGAGAACAAATCTAGAGAGATGGTTAGCCACGACATTTTCCACTCCTTTCTTATTACGTATTTCTATGTCAAATTCTAGGAGTAGGAGAATCCATCTTAACAAGCGCGGCTTAGCATCCTTTTTAGAGAGAATGTACTTAAGCATGGCATGGTCAGTGAATATGATGATCTTAGATCTGATTAAGTAGGACCTAAACTTGTCTAAAGCAAAAACTATGGCTAAAAGTTCTCTTTCTGTAGTAGTATAGTTTGCTTGAGCTAAGTTTAAGGTTTTACTTACATAGTAGATGACGCATGGCTTCTTCTCTTTTCTCTGGCCTAACAATGCCCCAATAACGTAATCACTCGCATCACACATAATATCAAAAGGAAGGCTCTAATCAGGTGGTTGCATTATGGGAGCACATGTCAACATACCTTTAAGTTTTACAAAGGCATTTTGACAATCCTCATTCCACTCGAACGAGTTTTCCTTTTGAAGGAGGTTACATAAAGGATGAGAGAGTATACTAAAGTCCTTTATGAACCTGTCTATAGAATCCGACGTGTCCTAAAAAGGACCGCACATCTCATACGCTCTTGGGTGGTGAAAGGTTAGAAATAAGATCGATTTTAGCCTTATCCACCTCGATTCCATTTTGTGATATGATGTGACCAAGAACGATTTCCTTTTGAACCATGAAGTGACATTTCTCCCAATTCAATACGAGGTTATTTTCTTTGTATCTTTTCAAAATAGTTTTTAAGTGCATAAGACGCTCATCAAAGTTACAACCAAATACTGAGAAATCGTCCATGAAGACTTTGAGAATCGTCCCCACCATATTAGAAAAATACTCAACATACAACGCTGAAAAGTGGCAGGGGCATTGCATAGTCCAAACGACATCATTTGATAGGTAAAAGTGCCGAATGGACATGTGAATGTTGTCTTCTCTTGGTCCTCTAGGGCGATCTCTATTTGGTTATACCCTGAATACCCATCAAGGAAGCAAAAATGGGAATGACCCTGCTAACATTTCAAAAATTTAATCAACAAATAGTAAGGGGAAGTAGTCTTTCCTCGTGACTGTGTTTAGCTTCCTGTAGTCAATGCACATTCTCCAACCGATAGTGACTCTGGTTGGTACTGAGTTCATTGTTAGCATTAGCTACGATGGTTATTTCAGGATTTCTTAGGCACCACTTGAGTTGGCACTCACCTATTGCCTATCAGATATTGGGTAGATGATACCCACATCCAATAGTTTCACCACCTCGGCCCTAACCACCTCCTTTATGTTTGGATTGAGGCGTCTTTGTGGTTGCCTAGATGTCTTGGCATTTTCCTCAAGATGTATGCAATGAGTACAAATCAGTGGGTCTATGCCTTTTGAGATCTGCAATTGACCATTTGATGATTCTCTTATGCTCTATTAGAGTGGCTATTGGCCTACCCTCTTGTTCCTCATCCAAGTGGGAAGACATCACCACCGGATGTCTCATCTCAACCTAAATATAAATATTTCAAATCATTTGGTAATGGTTTTAGGTCAAGCTTCGGTGCCTTGATATTAGATGGAAGAGGCTTGTTCTCGCTTAAGGGAAAATGTTCAAATGGTGCCTTCCATCTTTTATTATCAAGTACCGGCATAACATTCAAAATGTCATCCATCTCTCGTATCATGTCATTATCAATCTCATGAGAGTGGGCCAAACATGACTCCAAAGGATTGAAATAGAATGTCAAGGGGTATGTATCCTCCACAAATGATTCAATTAGATTTATTTCGTGGACCTCGTCATCAACTTCCCGTGGTTGTTTGGATAAATTAAATATATTCAGCTGAAGTATCATATTTCCAAAGGACATTTGTATAAGCCCGTTTATACAATTGCTAATCGCATTTGAAGTAGCTAGAAACGGCGGCTAAGTATGACAGGGAATTTGAACATTGGTACCTATCACGGGATGTGTATCTAAGACAATAAAATCCACTGGATAGTAGAATTTATCGACTTGGACTAAGACATCCTCAATCATCCCTCTCGGTATACGAATAGATCTATCAGCAAGTTGTAGCGTGGTTTTGGTGGGTTCTAATTGTTCACTCGCCTCAAGTGCAAGGCTGCGATGTAGTAATAAATCTCGGTAAGACCGAGGTCGATCCACAGGGAATTAGACAACTAATTCTAAATTACTCCAGCAACTATAATTGAAACAATTTTAGAGAATCAGTTAAGAAAACCAACTCAAACATTAATTTAGGAAAATAAAAAATTAAAGGAACTAAGGCTTTCAAGGATTCACTTGTAGCAATCTCATGTCAATCCAATCAATCCAAGCATAAAACACAACTAGATTCGAAGTTCTATCTCTCATCTAATTAGAAGATAAAGCATTGAAACACATTCAATCCCACTTCAACTCCAAGTACTAGTCCTATTCAATCACATAGCATTCGAAATCATAGCCTTCGGAGTAACAGCCATGCCTATGGACTATGGCATGCTCAAGGGTTACCATAATTCGAATATAATCAAGCAAAACATGATAATCTCAGAGAATTGCAAGGAATCCATGTTCAGAGCACATGAACTCTCATAAAACTTCTAAAAATATCAACTTATATGAACTAGAACATTCAAAATTCAAACTTAAAGTGAAAGTATTTGAATCAAACTGAATTAAACATGAAATTAGCTACAAGCTTCACCTCTCAGCCCTAGCTGAGAGATTCTAGCCAAGCATTGTCATACTACAACCGGAACTCAAATAAGAAAACATAAAAACTATAAAAATCGGAATCGACGGAGTTGTAGACACTCCACATTGCTCTCCTTCACTTCCCATGACCTCCAATCTCTTATAGGATACCTTTAGGCAAAGCCCTAGGTCCCCTTTTATAGAATAGTGTGGAAGATTCCAGATTGTGCAAGAAATCATAGAGTTGCGCAGAGAAAATCGGAGCTTGTAGGACAAGCTCAGTTACGTAGCCTGACCGGTCTAAGCTCCTGGACGACCGGTCGTAAAACGACAAAAATAGTCTAGTAAGTTTTTGGACTTTTGACCCCTCTCTGTTGAGTGTACGACCGGTAGGTCTAAGTGTTGGACAACCGGTCTGAAGACCGGTCTAGCTTGGTCCAGTAACATGTACAGCAAAGGGGAATCGCTGTTGAATTATAGACCGGTCGGACAACCGGTCTTGTGCCTTGGCAAACCGATCAAACGACTGGTCTTCAGTGCTTTGTACTCTGCACTTTTTCTTCATTCTTTCTCTTTCTCCCTTGCTTCTTTCTTCCATCTTTGGCACTTAGTTCTTTGATCTTCAATTCATCCAAAGTGACTCTTTTAACCATGAATTGGTGAAATCCCTGTCTCGCTCCTATAATCACAAATCACGCATTAGATGGGCCTTTTAAGCATGCAAACCGTGCATATAATGTGATGTAATGGGCTCGTGAATGTATAAATTGGAGGCTTAACATTAATTCACCTAACCCAAGTTGTTCATAGACCGAGTATGGGATGAGGTTAACACTTGCCCCCAAGTCAAGTAAGGCTTGCTTATCCGGTAGTCACCTATGATGCATGAGATGGTAGGACTACCTAGATCCTTATATTTTTTGGGTACCTCTTGTTTAATAATGGCGCTCAAATTTTTAGTCAAAAGTATTTTTTTATGTACACTGTGTTTCCTTTTGACCGTACACAATTCCTTCAGAAATTTGGCATAAGATGGTATTTGTTTTATGGCATCCAACAACGGGATGTTGATCTTCACCTGCTTAAAAACTTTAAGGATTTTCATATTTTTATCTAACGGTGTGGGTGAAATCAACCTTTGAGGGAATGGAGCAACTGACTTGAATTGCCTTTCCGGTTCTTTCTCTTGTAGAGTGTTGTTAGAGCTATCATCATCTTTGGCCTTTTGCGGATTATTAGGCTTTGGGGTCTTCATCGGCTTAGATTTATTGATTATCTTACCACTCCTTAAGGTGGTGATAGCTTGAACATGCTCCGAATGTTTGGAGGAAGGGCTGGAATCTTGTATCTCATATCAGGTTCTCGGATTAGGGAGAGGTTGGGCAGGAAGTGTGCCTTTCTCCCTAGCACTCAGGTGTGTTTCAACTCTAGCCATAGATGTTTTTAAGTCATTGATGGCTTGAGATGAATTCTGGTTGATTTTAATTTGTTCTTGCATAAACCCATCTATTTTTAGAGAATTAGTTTTATTATATTCATCTTGGGTCGAGACAAATGTACACAACATTTCCTCAAGCGAAGCTTTTGGGTTCTTGTTTGCAATTCTCAGATAGGCCCATTCCTCCAACTGAAGTTGAGATGGTTCTTCCAACTTGAATTATATGTGTTTAAATTGGGAGCACTAAATGGTCAGTTGATAATTGTTTATGGCATTTTATTGTTCTTGTAAGATTTCTTGAAACACAGAAATTGTAGGACAATCCTGTGTTGCATGTTGATTTAAGGCACAAGTTCCACAAATAATTTCAACTTCTTTCAAGTTAACCTTCTCTCCTTTCTTCAATTCTATGGCCTCGATTTTTCTTGTGAGTCTAGCTATTTGTGCACTTATGTCATCTTCTTCGGATATGACATAGATTCCTCCCTTTTCTTTTTGTTGACTTGTCTTGGGATTTGATGGTTTAGATGTATCCCAAGATTGTGCATTCTCGACCAAAACATCAAATAGTCCCATGCTTCCTCGGCCTCCTTGTTCATGAATTCTTCATTGCACATCATCTTTATGAATTTGCGTATGGGTGAAGTCAATCCTTCATAAAAAAAAACTTATTACCCGCCAACTTTCATAGCCATGATGTGGGCATGCATTTAGTAAGTCTTTGAACCTCTCCCAACATTGGAAGAAGGTCTCATCCTCTTTTTGAGCAAAATTCACGATTAGGCGCCTCAGTGTATTATTTTATGAGTAGGAAAGAACTTTTTAATGAACTCCCTAGCCATCTCAGTCCATGTGTCTATTAATCTTGGCCTTAATGCATGAAGCCAAGCTTTAGCCTTCTCTTTAAGTGAAAAAGGGAACAACTTAAGTCATATCACATCATCAGATATGTTTGCAAAGTGCAACGTTGCTATTAACTCATCGAACTCTTTAAGGTGTTGGTACATGCTTTCGCTATCTAACCCATGAAATCTAAGAAGGAGATGGATTACTCCTGGTTTAAGATCGATATTCCCTACATTGAATGGAAAGATTATGCATGAGGGAGTACTCGCTCTTGCTGGTTGTAAGTAGTCATGTAAAGTTCTAGGTTGGGGAACATTCTCAACCTCATTCTCTCTTGTTTTAGTTTGATTAGGACCTAGATTTTGATTGGCCATAGGGTTGGGTTGATTTTCAGCCATACTTTCAGACAAAATTGGAGAATCTAAACGTTTCTGAGCACATAGTTCCTTATCAATTCCTTCAACAATTTCTCCTTCACTGATTAAATGATTATTCGAATCTCGGACCCAATGGGGCATGCAAATCTCAGAAAAGTAAAAGATTAAAAAGAGTTAGAAAAACCTGATTGAAGTGTTTACTTCAACTCCTAGAATCCCTGCAAAAATAAAACAAAGCAAACAAACTAAGTTAATAAAGGACTCTTAAAAATCTCAATAAGAAACTATTTTCAGAAAATTTGTAAAAACCATAAAAACCCCCCAGCAGCGGTGCCAAAAACTTGTTCGCTTCCCAAAGTATAGGGTTGCGATGTAGTAATAATCTCGGTAAGACCGAGGTCGATCCACAGGGACTTGTGAAGGACTTCACAAAACACTTTCCAATGGTCTATAATTGAGAGCTGACTAAACTGAATTTTAGAGTTGAATGTAGATAGCTATTTTAAACTAAAGGTGAATGTTATCAATATAAAAGAGCATTAGGGGTTCAAGGATCCACTTGTAGCAATCCTTAATGCTTAATTCGCTGTGGTTTCCCAATTACACAACTAGAATCGAAATCAAATCCTATCTAGTCGGATGATACAACGGTTATAACAAATAATCTGTCATATGTATGATTCATATACATGATTCCCTCAATTCAAGTTAGGACTTAAGCACACTCAATTGCATAGGTCAATCCTAGTTACCAATAGATTAAGATCACCATCATAATCATCATTAAACTCTGTCACCAAGCATAACTAGATCATAATTTGAACTTCATTCAAATCACATACATAATCATCCATAATTCAGAAATTCAAAAAAGTAGAACTTTGGTTAGAAGTTCCCACATGAGAATCCAATGTTTAGAGCGTATTGAATCCGATTCCTCGGAGCATACAGGTCTAGATCCATTCAAAACAATTAAGAATTAAAGTAACTCTTCCAAACATCTATGAACCATCATAAGATTAAGAAAAATACTTAAAAACTTTATTCAAACTTCAAACCATTATTCTTCAATGAAAATTCCAACTTGAAACCAATGCAAACGAATTAAAACATCTTATATTCACTACAAGCTTCACCTCTTAGCCCTAGCTAAGAGGTTTAGCTGTTTATGATCCAAGGAAACATGAAAGCAACTAAGGAAAACATAAAAAACTAGAAGAACAAACTATGAGGAGTTGTAAAACTCCGGATCCGACTTCCGCTGCCTCCTACCATGGTAATTCTCTTTTAGGATACCTTAGGAACAAGGTAGAGCTGCCCTTTTATAGGTTTTGGGCCCTTGGTGCGAAGAAACTTCGAGAAATTCCGCAAAAACTGCGTTTTACGCTGCAAAATTCTGAGCTTGTAGAAGAAGCTCTGTTATGCAGACGACCGATCTGAGCTCATAGACGACCGGTAGCACGACCGGTCGTAAAAGGCCAAAAACAGTCCAGAGAGTTTTCTGAAAATTCGAACCCCATTTTTAATTTTAGACCGGTCTAAGTAGTGGACGACCGGTCATCAGTGCAATTTTCTACACTTCTTTCTTCTCTCCATATTCTCTTTCTCCATTGCTTCTTCTTTCCACCCTTTGGCGCTTGGTCTTTTGTTCTTCAATGTGTACAGCGTGACCTTTTTAAGCATTGAATTGGTGAAGTCCCCTTCTCGTTCCTACAATCACAAAACATGCTTTAGAATAATCTTTAAACATGAAAACCATGCATAGTTAGTGATGAAATGGGGTTAGAATATACACATTTAAGAGCTCAACAGCACTAGCCACCCATTTGATATGAGCTGACCCGGGGCAATGTTATACTATCCAACACCTTAGCCACATACAGGAGTAATGACAGACGGAACCCAAGGGGAACAAGAAATCATAAACTGCCACCTCGCCCATTTGGGGGTTGTCACCTGTTTCCTTCAGTCCTGGGAGCCTGAAAAATGACATCCTCTGGGACACTATAATCCCGTAGGATGCTATCCAACTCTGCCATTGTGAGAGTGGAAGGATAATCCTTGGGCGTTAGTCTGGAAGAGGAAGAAGAAGAGGCTTGCCCCCGTCTCCTTCTTTGGTGAAGGCCATTCGAGGAAGAGGATTCAGGAGGAGGATCCTCCCCAATGGGTCTAGGGCAGAACTTGATGAAGATGACATGGCAAGAAAGGAAAGGAAAAAAGGGAAAAGGACTTACAACAAAGAAAGAAGACGAAGAAGGAAAAAGCAATGGACTCAGCGATTAGGGTTTCATAAGAAAACTTAGTAAGGAAGAAACCCAAAAATTGGAATATATATATATATATATATATATATATATATATATATATATATATATATATATATATATATTCAATCATTTCACCTCCTCGCGCATCTAACACATGTTGTTTTCCCGTTCGATTTCAGAAACGAAAAGGCAAACCACATTAATGGAGGACATGCGTCGGCTTCACATTCACCTAAGAATGGCAAACAACTTGTCGCATTCATAATCTGACGCTTCGTATGAGGAGAGACGTACGTTGCTTGTCTTTTTCCCTCTCTTTTTGTACGACGGTAACTTTTTTATTCCCGCGCCCGACGATTAAACATTTATTTGAGCCTTGCAATCAACTTCTCTAATCATGCAACATAGGAAAGGTCATTGATCAGAAATCCTACATGATTTATCTAAGACATCGCTCGGGACAAGGATCGGTCTAGAAAGTTTTATGACCTATCTAACCAATCGTTCAGGGCATGATCATCGATCTGTATTACTATCCCAACAAAGTATTTAAGAATGTTCGGTTTGTAACTAACCCATAACACTTGGTTTCAACAAAGTCAACACCAAGGCTCGTAATCACAAAAAAGAAACATATTATTTCATTATCAAAATGGCATTATAGAAAACCCAATAGGGTAAGTTACATTGAAGAAAATACAATGGGTAGGTTACATTCCAAAGATTCATGATTCAGTAAAAATTATCACGAGGCACTGAAGACTAAAAGAGGAAAAAAGAAGATCAAAGGAGGGAAAAAGAAGATCAAGCCAAACCATGTCTTCATCTTCAATCTTCTTCCCAAACACCTCTTTCAACGTCGCTTTTCTTCCCACTCGATCGAACTTGGACCACTTGGTAGCGAAGATAGGAAGAGACAAAGATGCCCATGATACAAGAGTTCTCACACCAGAGGTAGATAGCAGCCAACTGTGGATGCTACATTATTTAATAACTTTCATCCCTCCAGCACTATCTTCCCCATTAAGGGCAAATTGCTGCAAAGCATGGAGTTTACATCATTCATTGAGGATTTTCATCCATTAGGCCATGGTCCATGTTTGCTAACTACGACTAAAACATTGACCTAAATACAAATTTCTCCAAGGGTTAAGGAATCATATCTGTTACGGAACTCAGAAGGGCAGATGGTTATACAAAGAGCAACCATGGTTATCTACCCATTCGGATTGAACCAAGAAGAAAGCCACGCGTTAGCACCTGGTTGACCACCATGCTCCATCTTCTGAGCGTAATAAATGAGGACAGAAAACAAGGACATCCTTTAAATTCATCTCAAAGAAACCCTTGTCGCATGGTGAACCGTTACTTGCTGAAACGACACAAAGATCGAGAGTTAGCTCTTTTCCTGAGGACATGCTCTTTTGCTCTCTTGCTCTTTAATCAATTAAAATTGGACTTGAGAGCAGGTGGGCTAACTGTTATGGGTTAATCCGAGCTAACCTCAAAATGCATAACTAAAGGTAGAACGTGATCGAAGGACTGACATCCTTGATTTATACACTGTGCCCGATTGCCAATGCTCGGTCGACAAACTTTTTCAACCCAGAGACATTACATCGAGTCATTCGGGCCCGAAGGAGCGCTCGGATACTTGTTATGGTCGAGCGCTATTTTCCTGCATATGTGCTCGGTTCACATCAATACCCGAACGATCATTAGCGAATGGTGACTACCCCCCCTCCCCCGCTCAAGACAGCCGAACGCTTATCATGGTACCTTGCTCGGTTATACCGAATGCCTTCTCCCGAATGCTTGATACTCGGGTAATGTCCTCCGCAAGTTACGAAATCTGATTTCCAAAAGCTACCAGGCGAGATATCCGCCGTGTGCAGAGAATCTCGTTTACCACCTTGAAGGCAATCACGTATCTGCCCACAATTATGGCTTATCCTACGAAAGAGATCGTATCCCTGTGTAATTAGAATCCTAGTCCTGTACGGCAAGGATTTACATTATAAAAGGCCCCTTGCCCTGCGAAGGAAGGTACGCATTACAAACTACAATCATATACTTAACGTTCGTAAGCCTTCCTACCATCACTGACTTAAGCATCAGAGGGCCACCAACTGGCACCCTCGACGGCCATCCTGACCGTTATTAGTGGTTGCAGGTTTCATCGATCTAGCTTATTCATCTTTAGTCCTCGATTAGACGATTGAGATTCAAGTTGGTCCTTGATCAACATCTGGTGACGAGCTTCAACGTTAACACATAATAACAAAATACATTCAAATTTAAACAAATTCTAAAATAAACAAAAAGGGAAAAAAGTTTAATGATGTCCATCTTGCACTTCAAACTCAATCCTTGTAAAACAATCTAAGGGGGTGTGAGCAAAACGGCTCGTAGGGTCACATCATTCCCACACTTAGAAATTCTGTGTAATGCTAAAACAACCTTAGAATAGGTCATATAATAAAACATGTACAAAATGTAACATTCTAAATAATCGGTCATTCTGAAAACATATATGAACATTATGATCTAAAATGGCTCTTCCTAGAATAATAAAAGTAGAATTTGGGTGGAACACCTGTGTGTGCTGATCCTTTTAGGGAATGACCCATGACAAAGCATCGATATCACTCCTTTCAGGGAATGACCCTCGGCAGAGCACCGATGAATATCTTTTTGGGAAAGAATCTCAAGGCAGAGCACTAGTGTTTGCATATCTTTTAGGGAATTACCCAGGGTAGAGCACTCGTGCCAATCCTTTCGGGAATGTCCTCGGGCAGAGCACTCGAATCATGCCAATCCTTTTGGGAATGACCTCAGGCAGAACACCAGTAACAAAAGTAACAAAATGATCCTTTCTAGGGCAGAACACCTGTAATAGAAACTCATTCTACAACACGTAACAACAATAAAATAGATTAATCTTGCAACATATAACAATAATAAAATGGAGTAAATCTATAACACATAACAAATAATCAACGTAACAATTTTCAAATAAATCAACCTATCATTCCAGACAATAATAAAATAAAATTTATCTATAATAGTCAAATCAACTTAATCTATAATGAGTAACAAATAACCGATGAAATCAATCTTCATTTAACATGGGGTTTTCAACTGGGGGATCACCTACTTGATATGGATAATAATCTGATGTATATACGAATTCTACTTGGCTCGGTTCCAACATGACTTGACTTATTTATATCAATGTACTCTAAGTACTTCTATGGCTTCTCCTGCACGATCTGAGGTCGCATTGTTAAAGTTCGTGAATAGCGACATTATAAGTCTTAACCAGGATTTATAATTCTCTAAAGCTTAGATTAGATCTAACTCACTCCACTGAGTTAACTTGGTGAATTATCTACTGTAACTGAATCGATATTCTATTACAATCAAAGGATTGGAGTAAGTACTTGTTTAGCGGTGTATCTGAGGTCTGAATGTTGGCCAAATCCATCGATTCTTGGTTGGTTGATCTCGACAGGATCTCAGCAGACTCGATGGATAATCCGGGTTGACTGAGTGGGGCAACGCCTGAGTGCGCACTCTCTCTTTCTCCTCCTCGTTCTCTCCTCTTCTTTTGTATCTTTTCTATTTTCTTCCTACTATTTCTTCTTCGATCTCCTTCCTTCCCAACATCTCGAAATGGATGCTGAAACTCACAACTCTGGTGGCAGACGGGTCAGCAAGGCGCTGGCTAAAATCCATTTTTTATCGATCTCTCAATCTGATCTCTCTTTACTTTCTCTTAGTTTCCTTTCTGTAGAGAAATTGTAAAGTTTTATTTTTAGAAATAACATGAGCAAAGTTTATAAAACGGAAACCAGAAAACTTGCGACTCAATCTCGAAGTTGGAGTTGCACAAGAAGACTTATGAATGGTCGAAAGGAAGTATCGTAAGTGGTGATATCACTGCTTGGTTAACTATGAAGTCCAATCTTGGCCGTATATGAGTAACGAGACATAATGCATGGTCTCTAAGAGGATGGTACAAATGGTGGGTACTTGAAAGGTTTGGGGAGGATGATAATGATGAATCTTGCTCTGATGTTTATTTCTCAAACCTGATTGTTGTGGATGGTGCAAATGGATCTCAAGGAGCTTATAGAAGCATAATGCTAAGATTTTAATCGTTTTTACCTAATGGGTTCCGAGATAGAAGGTTTTGGCTGTCGCATGTTGAAGAGAATACAACAAGGGGGAAAACATGAGCACACGAAGGCCTTAATTGGTTGAGGATTGCTGGATGCATTGGGAAGTTATGTAATATCCGTAAATTTTAAATGTTATTTTAAATGAATTAAAAACCTGGACATGAAATTTTTGTTATAAATAATAAAACCCTAAAATGTGAAGCATGTAAAACTTGCTTGATGAAATTACCACTTGAATAATTAAAAAAAATCTAAGTCATCATACGATTATAAGCCTTAGTAATTCGTTGAATTAGTTATAAATCAAATCTGAACCATATAATGATAAATTCTGAAGTATAAAACATAATGGTGTAGTTTGATAGACCTAAAACCAACAATAATCATTCAATCGTAGCCATCTAATCATCATTTGATCACCATGGCCCTCTAGTAGAACTAAATCTACTTCTAAGCCACTAATACTAAAGTTTAACCATAAATGAATCATTTTGACCATTGAAGTTCCAATCAGAATTTGATCAGACCGTTAAACTAAATTTTAATAAACTAATAACGGTGACGGTGATGGAAAATCCTTGTGATTTATCTTAAATTGTACATGTTTGGATCACGAAACTTTTCATATCTTTTTAATATAGTATTTTGACCGTTCATGTGAAATATTACCTTTAGACTAGTTTCCAGAATTATTAAATCGAATAATGATAATTTAGGGCATTTTGAACCACCGATCAAAGTGAAACAGTTTATGGACACCTAAGATAGTATACTTGAACTTTGTACTGGACTAAATTCCATCGTAGGGTCCTGGATTGACTCATATCAATTGAGATGTTCCAAACCTTAGTGAGATACGACGTACCGATTTATATATGGTTAGTTACGCTAGGATAAAATGAAAGAGATTCTTATAATGATTTTGAACTGTCCATCTTTTTGACCGATTATCAGAATGTATCTGAACTTAGAGACCTTAACGTATGTATGAGAACCCACAACCCTATGATCTTGGGATTCTAAAATTTCGTATTTCTTACGCCCATCATGTATTTTGATCTATTATCCCAATCTGGTTAGAAATTTAGAAAATTAACAGTTCATTAAGTAATCCACATTAGCCCCAATCAGATCAACTGATCAATGGTTACGATGTAATCGCGACCCTAAAATGGATATTTTAGCCTTTTTAGAATCCTTTGGTGATTTGAATGCATGACAAGTTAGAGTGTGGAGTTCACTATCATTTAGAGTATCTTTGATCGTATTAAATATATTGAGTGGACTCTTCTCAATTTCATCAAAACACTTGTGCCCTTATGTCTTTGTAATGTCATCCTAAAGATAGGTTCTGACCATAGGATCCAAGCCTAAAAAGTGATATATGACCAAGGTAACCTGTACAGTCCATTCTAGTGATCAGCGTGTAGTTAACTATATGTGCATAATCCTTAGCCGTTCAACTTGAAAATCATGGCCAAAGTTGTTATTGATGTCCTTAGTATGTTAGACGTCCCTGATCATTGGAGAGATCCCTATCATGGTCATGGTGGAATGAAATTGGCCTATGATATAAAGTTGCGTGTATATATAAGCTTGGATGGTTGTATAATCAATCTCTAGAGAAAACCTTTCTCATTCCTCTTTAAGAGAGAGCTTAAAGAGGCCATGACACCCCTTTCCAGAAAAAAACGGGGTATAATCAATGGCCATATCATACCAGAAAAACGCCCTAACCCTAATCGGCCGTGACACCCTTTCCATTCATCAGTTAGGTCCCGAAAATCATAGCCATTGGTAGAAGAAGAGTTCGTTGATCCTGACCGTAGAAGTGAAGGCGAGGGTGATCGTGTGGCCATATTGAGCAGTTGTGCTCGTGAGATCACAATCGGAGGCAGGCGTTCTCGTTCTAATTATAAGAAGCTAGATTCATCGCCGATCCGGTGAGTTGGGATACTAACCCCATTCTCACTCATGTTTTAGCCAGTTATTTTTGTAGATTCATGATTAGATAAAATTGTAGATCTTTAATTAGATATGTATGTAAATCTATGGTTAGATATGTGAATCCGAATGTATAAGAATGTCTTTGATGATATAGACCTCTATTTGATTGATCTATGCTAATTTGACTATCACATGCTTAACACAAGAACACGTGCTAATCAGGAACTTGTTTGATGGTTGAGATTACTTTTGTAAGTATTTGTTCTCATGTAAGCCATGCATGTATGTTAATACCATTGATCATCATGTATATAGTGCATAGAGAGTGCCTGTTTATGGTGAGGTGTCCTTACGAGATTGAGTTCGGGTAGGAGCATATGAGATAATCATTGCTTAGGGGGTTATTTTTGGAATTATTGTACTTAGTTTGTGTATGCACTTATTTACAGAGCTAGGGAACCCAGGCCCCTGCCTCTGTACCTATGTGTGGGACACTTGGAAAATTTTGAGAGCACAGTATGGTTGAGTTACTGGATGTTTCCCCGTTCGTCCAACTTATAGGCTGTGTGGCTATACATATCTATAGGGAGTGGGTTAGCATATCCTGTATGGTTAAATTACGAGGATGGGAACCCAGGTGTCTGATTTATGGGATAGTGGGTCTACATATAATTGTAGAGAGGAGGTCTGGGAGCATGCTACATGCCGAATTACGTGTGATGTGGGTTTGAATCTCTAATTCATATGTAGAACTTGAGAGATGTTGTTGTGCTTGTTGTATGTGAGTATGAACTTTGAGTTATGATGGTCAGTGTGTCTTGGATGTGTACTTACCCTGTGACGGTCCTTGTGTCAGCATCATGGTTTGTTGGAGAACGTGTGAGGATTGAGTGCTTGAACATCTATATGTTATTTCATGTGAATTTATCCGCTTTATTTGTGTTATTCTATACTGTTCATTTAATTACTATACCATGAACTGTGATGGACTTGTATCCTTTCACTGGGCATAGTTTTGCTCACCCTTCCTAGGTAACTGTAGGTGTTGAAGGTGATGACCAAATGGTCGGAAAATGACTACTAGTGACAGAAATGACGATGTTGTAGGAAGAGGACGTTAGTGCAATTGAGTAAAAAGAATTCATTTCTTTTGATTTATTCTAGATAGGGTAGTTAGTAGATAGTATTATTCAGTTTGAATTATTATGAGTTGGACTGACAAATTTTATTATGTGGACACTTGTGATTGATTTGATTTATAGATCTTTGATGATCATAATGATGTTATTTTTTAGCATTGATTATATTTCTGGTATATTATCACACTAGGAATCTATCCTCGGGTTATTGTTGAACCTCCAATTTATACATTGCATAGCCCACTACATCACATTATATGCATGGTTTTCATGATTAAAAGGCCCATCTAATGCATGTTTTGTGATTGTAGGGATGAGAGCGGACTTCACTCAATTGGAGACCAAAAAGGGTCCATTTAGAACCTGTGAATGAAGGTTCAAGGTGGACCAAATAAGTAAGAAGAAAGAGGGAGAAAAGAGAATAAAGAAAAGAAGAAAAAGAAGAAGAATAGTTAGTCCGACCGGTCGTCCGACCGGTCGGTCACACCCTTGGAAACCACTGGAAGAAGGACCAATTGGTCCGACCGGTCTTGACTGGTCGGCCAACCGGTCGGTGCCCTCTACTGAGCTCGCTGGAACAAGACCAGTTTGGTCCGACCGGTCTTAACCGGTCGGCCAACCGGTCGGTGCCCTCTGCTGAGCTAGCTGGAACAAGACCAGTTTGGTCCGACCGGTCTTGACCGGTCGGCCAATAGGTCGTCCACCCCTGTTTGCTTGCTAGACTGATTGCAGGGTAGGTCCGACCGGTCGTGACCGGTCGGCTAGGCCAGTTCGACCGGTCGTCCGACCGGTCAGCCACATAGAAAATCAGGCAATTTCTATTTCTGGTTCCGAAAATTGCTATGCACTGCGTAACCTTACGCGGTTTCTGGAAGATTTCGACGCAACCGAGCGTCCTCACTATAAAATGACACCTAGGGGTTCTTCCTAGGGGAGCATAGAAGCCAAGGGACGTCGTGGGAGAGGAAGGAAGCCGTCATGGAGCGTTTGTAACCATCCAAACTCCAGTTTTTCTAGTTTTTATGTTTTCTTTCATGAGTTTTAGTTGTAGTATGACAATGCTCGGCTAGAATCTCTCAGCTAAGGCTGAGAGGTGAAGCTTGTAGCTAATTTCATGATTTGATTCAGTTAATTCAAGTACTTTAAATTCAAGTTTGGATTTTTATCTATTTTAGTTCTTCAAGTTGATAATTTGAGATGTTTTATGAGAGTTCATGTGCTCTAGACATGGATTCCTTGCAATTCTCTGAGATTATCATATGGTGCTTGTTTAGATTTGAATTATAGTAATCCTTGAGCAGGCCATAGTCCATAGGCGTGGCTGTTACTCCGAAGGCTATGATTTTGAATTCTACATTGATTGAATGGGACTAGAACTTGGAAGTTCAACTTGAATGGGATTGAATGTGTTTAATGCTTTATTTTCCAACTAGATGAGAGATAGGACTTCAAATCTAGTTGTGTATCTTGCTTGGATTGATTGGATTGACATGGGATTGCTACAAGTGGATCCTTGAATGCCTTAGTACCTTAAACTACTGATTTTCATTAAGTTACTGTTTTAGCATAATTATTCCAATTGAATATCTTATTTATTGCAAACTGAGTTGCTGGAATAGTTTGGAATCTGTTTTTCAATTCCCTGTGGATCGACCTCGGTCTTACCGAGTTTTATTACTACATCGCAGCCTTACACTTGAGGCGAGCGAAAAGTTATTTATTTGGACGTCAGATTTCAGGTCGTGACAAGTTAGGAGTCGTTGGATAAAGAGTTTCAGGATTGATTTCAACGGATGGGATTGATGAGTGGAGTGTTTACGCGGATCACCAAGCTGGAGGAGACACATGTGTAGCTCTGCCACGAAAATGTTGTAACAACATGCGTAAATAGGAGTGTGGAAGCTAGGTGGGGTCCACTATAATGCACGAGAAAGAAATCAAAGCCGTTCTAAGCCTCAGCAGGCCGAGTTACAATGGGAGCTCAAAAATGACTTTGATTTGGAGTTTGAGTGGGCCGCGGTTATGGGCACAGATAGTTAGGGTTGAATGTTTCTACGAGTTCCGAATGTAGTGGATGGTTCAGATTAATAAGGCGGGTTTGCTAAACACAAAATGTTGTGAGATCGGTCAACTAGACCATGTGACCACTCACCAGCCTTGGTGAGACCCGTTGTAACTGGACAAAATCAAGATAGCACACAGAACCCAGTCCCAGGCTTAATTAGATCGATCAACGCATCTATGTGACCAGTCGACGTCCTCGTGTGATTGGTCACTCTTGAGCATCGACCACTTTTATCCGTTGGCGCTTTATCTAGAGGCAGAGCCCAGTTTTTTGGGTTCATAGATAGATTTGAGAGCATTAGAAGCCACTCTCATTGCCCACATTATTAGGTTCTAATCCTATCATACCCAAGTCATCTTCTTTGTGATTCATCACAAGATGGAGCATTGAAAGCTTATATGAAGATAAAATTGCTTTCTCTTGATCTATAAATGTTTTAGACACCTACACCATAGGTATATTCTTAATATTAACCTCTCATGAGATCCAATTAGGTGGAATTCCTCTAGGCAACCAAATCTTACAATTGTAGAGAATTCACCACCACCTTCTAGCATTTTGGGGATCTCTTTGGAGCATCACATGCAAGATATCAGATCATTGGAGTTGAGGCATTGGTAACGCATCAGCAATAAGATCGAGGGAGCAAAGGGGAGCTAATTGAAGCACGAGAGAGCAGAGATCAAGCAACCCGAGTGACGCTGAACAAGGGGCTCAATCTGATAAGTAAGTTGTCATTGTAAGAGTCCAGTTGCACTCTTTCATTGTGGAGGATTGAGTGTGAGAGTTTGGAATCAAATTCGACCAAGTCTCTAAGGGGATCCTCCAACGGGAGTGTACGCTAGGTTCTTAGATTAGATCCGAATGGCTAAGAGAAACCTTGTTAAACTCCTGAGTTTGATGAAACTCGTAAACATCTTGGTTGAGAGATGAACCAATAAAATCTCCGTCATAAGTTGGGAGGAACCTTGTTAAACTCCCTGGTATGGTGGAATCAATTTAAAACACCTAAGTTGGGATGAAATTGATTTAAACTCCATAATGAAATTTAATGTGCTCAATGGTTGATTACGGTAAGTAGGAGTGCAGTAGGGAAACCGAACCCATATACATGGTTGTGTTTGAGATTGTCATTTGAGCACATTATTATTCTTGCATTGTCTTTAATTGTTGATTATATGAATGCTTGAATGAAATGTATGCTATGCATGATAGGTAAATTCTCATACACATGATGTAGTTTTACTTCTAGACTAATGCTTGATTAGTATATTTTTGTTATCTAGACATTACATATATATTAGTTGCTTGATAGTTATATCTTTTATAATCTATGTGCTTAGGCTAGTTTATTTAAATTGCGTATCTTTTGTAGCATTTGTGATTGGACCCACTTAAGCTTGGAAGCTAAGTGTTCTTGCTTTAATTAGTTTATGAATACTAATTAGTTTAATTAGTTAAGAGTTTTTAAAGGATTTAAAAAGGTCCTAATCACCCCCCTTTAGAACTTAGCCGTAGTTCTAACCTCTGCTCTAATAGCTTCCGCACACTTAGCCAAAACCCTTGAACCAAAACCAAAACAAAACCTCTAGATGACTTGACCTTATAAGCAAATCTAAGGATTTTAGCCTCATGTTGTGCTTATGGGAAAATGAGAGGATTCAAGCCTCATTAGCCCACTTTGATATTTTGCCTATACTTTTATTTGAAAATTTTAGTTGTTAAACTATCATCTTGCTTAAATTAGCATAATCTTGCTGAATTATATACTTAATTGTTTGATAATCTTTGCATTGGTCATTATGCTCTCATGCTTATCTTAATACGACCAATTATGCATGATCACAAGTGCTTAAATATGAATATTTTCTTATTGATCATGTTCCATGCATGCTCCATGTTTTAATGTTCATGCACCCTTATACTCTCCTAGTTAGTATGCTTTTATAATTAAATCTGAAACACTTTAATTTCTACCTCCCTTTCCTTAATTGATGTATCATTAAGGGGAATAGATTAGTTTGTCAATTATTGACAAAAAAGGGGGAGAAAGATCAAGTCTCATCAAAACAGTTTGTTATGTTTTATGTTGTAGGGATTGACAAATTATGGGGGAGCAACTGAAGAGGAGCTTTGCTTAGTTAGCACATGTCAAGACTCTATATTTCATTTGAAATTCAATGTAATCTTGTTCATGTATTTTGTTTTAGTAGGTTATGTTTTTGTTGCGTAATTGACAAAGGGTGAGATTATTAGTGAACTTTTCTATGGTATACTAGTGCAACTTATTTGTCAATTACATAGGTCAATGTGTCTAGGTGTTGGTTGAGCCCAAAGAAGATGAAGACCAAAGATACAAGTGGATAATTGCATCAAGGAAGAAGAAACAGGTAAATCAGAGATACCTTAGTGAGCCAAAACTTTTAAACTTAAACAAAAACCAAATATCTATAAGGCTTGACTGTATAGGTAAACTTTTAGTCATCTTAGAATGACCTTAGGTGTCCCAAAAGACCACAAAAAAGAGGCCTTAGAGATTGCATAAGCTGCTGTAAACAAACCAGACAAACAATAGAACTCATGTGTCTAGAGACCAGTTGCTAGAGACAAAAAATGGGTTAGCAAAGCATGCTGAAACCCAGGCCTATTTTGATCGATTGATAGTTTATTGAGACCGGTCAACTGGACCGTTCGACCGATTGCCAGCCTTGGTGAGACCGGTCGCAACTGGCAAAAATCGGGACAATAAGCAGAACCCAGTCCTAGGCCTAATTAGACCGGTCGACGCATCTATGCGACTGATCAATGTCCTCGTGAGACTGGTCACTGTTGAGCGTCGACCGGTCACCAGATGACCATCGACATCCATTTTGTATCTGTTGGAGCTTTATTTATATAAAGGTGGAGCCCGGTTTTTAGGTTAATAGAGAGATTTGAGAGCACTAGAAGCCACTTTCATTGCACACATTATTAGGCTCTAATCCTACCATCCCAAGTCATCTTCCTTGTGATTCATTAGAAAATGGAGCATTCGAAGCTCATATGAAGATGAACTTGCTCTTTCTTGATATCTAGATGTTTTAGACACCTACACCATATGTATATCCTTAGTCTTAACCTCTTTAGAGATCCAATTAGGTGGAATTCTTCTAAGCAACTAAATCTTACTAGTTGTAGAGAATTCACCACCACCTCCTAGCACCTTAGGCATCTCTTTAGAGAATCACATGCAAAGTAGTTGATCATTAGAGCTGAAGCATTGGTAACACATCAACAATAAGATCGAGGGAGGAAAAGGGAGCTGATTGAAGCACGAGAGCGAAGATCAAACAACTTGAGCGACGCTGAATAAGGGACTTAATCTGACAAGTAAGTTGTCATTGTAAGAGTCTAGTTGCACTCTTTCCTTGTGAAGGATTGAGTATGAGAGTTTGGAATCAAACTCAACCAAGTCTCCAAGGGGAGCCTCCGGTGGAAGTGTACACTAGGTTCTTAGATTGGAACCATAAGGTTGGGAGAAACCTTGTTAAACTTCTGGGTTGGATAGAACCCGTAAACATCTTGGTTGAGAAATGAACCAATAATGTTACGCCCCGAAATTCGAGACTCGAGTACAACAACCCAAAGTCCGAGTTCCAAGGTGTGAATTTAAAATTCAAGCATAGATTCCTTGAGATTCCATTCCACACATCGCATAACTAAAATAAATCTCAACTATAAAGTTTCTTTTCCACAAATGTCTTATTACATTGAATTTTATAAAATAAATCGACTACGGTTGGCGCTTAAGTAACACGTGACCATTTGAATACTCTGCTCTGTCTAAGTCTTTTTCTTCTTGAAGACCTACAAGAACTATGGTGATTTTGGTGATCTAAAAGCCCAGTGAGGTCATTTCCATCATAGGTAATATTCCAATTAATAAGAGATAGGATTCGAATCATCAACGGATAGAATTGTATGAAATATATGAGGATGAGGTGATGATTAATACATTTTATGATTTATTATAAATGGAGCATGATTATCAGATGTCATGTATGTTATGATACATGTGAGAGCTTTAAACGTCTAGGAACTCGCTACCGCTGAACATTAGGAACCTGTCGTAAATCAACTATGCTCACCTAACCGGTACAGCGAAGCGGCAAATCAAACATGCATGCCAGTGGGCAAATCAATCATGCACCATTGATCCAACTGAGCAAATCAACCATGCTCAATAAGTGAAATGACCAGAACTCACTGCCACTGAACATTAGGAACTTGTCGCAAATCAACCATGCTCACCTAACTGGTACAACGAGGTAGCAAATCAACCATGCACCCAGGAGTTAAATTAACCATGCTCCTGTTTTGTCATAGTGTACAAATGTATATGCAGAACATGAGTTATGGAAGCACTATTCAAGCATACAATGCATATCATAATTCAAACCCAATCATACCATGCATGTGTCATCTTCTTTTAAGTAATTCTTCATCTAATTATCTATCGTAAATCAAGAGAGTTGTTAAGGGCCTACATCACGTAAGGTCACTTAAGGTTTTGTACTAACGCCAAGGTATTGTTGTCACGCCCCAAATTCGGTTCTCGACGTCCATTCGCTGTAACCCGAATTCAGAGGTGGCAGCCTTCGTAATACCCCGATCTCGGATCCTAGCCCTACACGTCAGGTTCCGATCCTGGGATACCACAAGGAGGATTTTAGGGTCTGAATTTTTTTTTTTAAACATGAGCATCACCATATGAGTACCATCAAAGACAAACACAATATTTCCACTAAATCATATCGTTTATATACAGTACTGCAAAATTAAATACACAATGCGTAAATATAAAAACTGTGCACAATCCGGCACCTCCTGCTACTGCACTCCCATCTCCAACTCAACGTTGCTGATACACTCTGATATAACCTGCAGCGTAACAAACGCGCATAAGCTTCGAACGAAGCTTTGTGAGTGCGTGTGTGCGTGCACAATGCGTATGATAAGCATGATAAATATCAGAGTACACAGTAAAGCATGATGAGAAATCTAAACCAAAACTTAGCCTAATTAGGCTACACGATCATATGATATGAATAACCAGCCTACAACGGCTATGCAAGCATGCAATACAGATAACTAGCCTGCCATGGCTATGCAAGCATGCAATACAGGTAACCAGCCTACCAAGGCTATATACTCATACTATGCAATGGCCTACAGGGCCTAATGTCGCATATAATGATCCAATGCATGTATGCAAATCACCACCTCTAAGTACAGTGGTCCAGATACGAACAGTCATAACGCAATCACGTAAGCAATGCAGGACTCAGAACTGGTAGCTCGCCCAGTGTGGTAGCTCGCCCAGGCTTACAGCCCCGCCCACATCACACCCGCCCACATCAGGACCGTCCAACACCATACAGTGATACCAATACCATCTTTGAAACAGAACATCACCGGGGTCTCACAGACCTCACTACTCACCAGTAGAATGACAAAGCCTATCTGGTGCAAAAGCGGACCTACTCACAGCTGGTCAAACTCAACCCACTTTGCCAACACTCTTCCGGCAGGTTAGGTCAGACCTCCTTCCAAACTGACCACGTGCAGTGGAAAACACCGCCATTTGGTATTCGGCATACTGGTGTATGATTAAACCACCCGGTCCTTGAATGGAGCACCCACCTTGGTACCAACGGGATTAGGGACTTTCACCCAGGGACATCTTTGGCATCCAGTTTAAAGATCACATATTTTCGGTGTTCTGCAAACCACGATGGAGCTGTGGTTGCAACGTAGTAACCATGCTATATGCGGCACAAGCAGACCGTGCGAAATGCAACCATGCATACAAACGTGGGACGACATGCCCGTGCAAGTCTCCAAAGAGCACCATAAAACTATAAGGTCTCAAACACAATGTCACCGTCAGCTGATAATGAACTGCATGACAATCACGACCGATATGGCCGGTTGATACAAGACAATCAGATGAGCCAAGCATTCATGATGCATGAGTCAAGTATACAGTATGAGTGCCAACAAGTAGTCTATCTACCACGATGGCTATAAATCAATCTAGTCCAACTTATTTGAGATATGATTAAGATGAGGGGACACATATGAATGATCGAGTCATAGTGCGGGATGTCGCTAGCCAGGGAATCTCGCACCAAGGGCTACAAGGTAAGTTATGCCTACCATACAGTGTAAGTCAGGATGATAGATTCATGTCCTCGAATAGTCCCATACCTATTGGAGAGTTTGCGATAGAGAGCACGTGAATTACATTTGCGCGACTACATCTCGAATGCTTTATGAATGCGTTTATGCCCTAGTGGTCCCCAACTAACAATGGTGATTCGAGATGCATACTCGTTACACATGCATAGTGGTCGTCAAAGTATATACTATATAGATCGCATAAGAGTATTCCAAATAACACTACGTGTGGCAACAGACATACTAAAAATAGCATAAAAAGATAATTCACTTATAATACAAACAAACATAAAGAGATAAGACTCTAAATGGATGGTATACAACAATACAGACGGTCCAATAACTGAACGGTGTGGATTAACCTTCAATATTCCGATAACCCAAATGGAAAGAAAATGATTGAAAACACTACCGACACATCAAAGGTAGAACCTACTTGAGCGGCAAGAGTGGA
The DNA here is from genome assembly GCA_003013855.2 of Liriodendron chinense. Lineage (NCBI taxonomy): Eukaryota > Viridiplantae > Streptophyta > Magnoliopsida > Magnoliales > Magnoliaceae > Liriodendron > Liriodendron chinense. The sequence goes on along the minus strand of ML058466.1, from coordinate 2,451,155 downwards.
ATACTCAAAATCATGCTGAGACCCATAATCCTGTAGTACAGTGGAGATGAACACAATAATGGTCCGTAAAAGGAATCTCATAGAAGGGGGTTGCAAGATAAACATGTCATGACAGAGGATTATAAATGGTAGGGTAATTTGTGATAGATGGTCAATACAATGAGGTCCAAAAAGGGACAACAGGTCTAACCTTGTACTACAAGATAGGCTCCATGTAATGGATGGCCTAGATGACATACTAACATCAAGGATGAGCCCCATACTCGTCCTATAGGTAAATGGACGGTGTGGATGGGATATACATGATATGGTGGTCTTTAATAGTTGGGTACAAGGGTAGGAGGGGTGACTCATATGAGTACACAACAAGCTGAGTTACCAGGATCAATCAACATGGTGAGTCAACATGGTGAGTCAACAAGGTGAGTCAATAAGGTAGGTTGACAAGGCGAGTCAACATGGTGAGTTAACAAGGTGAATTGACAAGACGGTTCAACAGGGTGAGTTTAAGAAAGTAGCCCTGTGACTTTGGATTGAGCAAACTCTAAGGATGACCTTTCAATAAGGGTTTACACAACTAATCATCAAGGTGGATCCACGAGATGGACAAAGCGGTCATTCGAACATGCACACTAAGGTGGTCCCAAGGGCCATCCTGTACATAACATGCTAGGGTCCAGTCATTCGGATGGTTTGGCTCAAGTACAAATTTAAGGCAGTCCTAATCGATGGGCAACATACATATCGCACCATAGTGGCCAATGGCTGACATGGATAGAACACATGCATAACAAGGTGGACCCGTGGTTGGGTATAACCGTACCAAGGAGTGGGGGAGTCACATACATCAATGGGCCCCAACAGTTTGGGATCAACCCGATATTTGTGCTTTCCCACTAATCAAGTGAGATGGCAACCAAACACCATGGTGGGGCCCGCACACCACACGTGTGGAACCCCACCCATGGTTGGGTGACTTATGAGCAGGAAGAATGGCAAATAAACATAACAGACGGGTCCTGTAAAGTCTCCAATGGTAGGCATTCAATCACCCTTATTTACTATGTGTAGCCCACTCAAAACTGGGCCCACACCTCTGCCAAGAAGAACGACAAAGTATACCCAACATTCATCAAGGTGGGACCCAAAGTTGGGCCCCATCACCTTTGGTTAGATGGATAAATAAACATTACAATGGCCCCAAGGAAGGTTTCAAAGGTGGGCATCAATGACCACTGTTTCCTACAATGTGGTCCACTTGAGGTTTGGATTGCCTCATCTTTTCTTAGAGGGCCTATGGACTAAAATAATATGGAAAAACATATGGGCGGCATAGATAAAACAGATACATCGTGGTGGGACCCTGCTACAATCCGAAGCTTGCACACCCAAGTGCAGGTAGCAAAGTAGTAAAATACTCGGTAAGACCGAGGTCGATCCACAGGGATTGGGGTTAAGAACACTTAGAGGAATTAGTTTGAGTGAGATGAAATCTGGTTTATCCACGAGAGTGGAGCAAGTTGTGTGTGGTGAAAGACAAAAATAGAAAAGGGGCTAAGGCATTAGGGATCCACCTTTGATTCATTCTGCAGGATTTGATTCATTGGTCCAACTATAACTCAACTGGAATTGAATAAAGATTCATTCCAATCGGAAGATGAAACAGTTAAACCATTTGCATATTTCATAAAAGATAGTGATCTGGACCGATTGATTTGACCATGAAGCACTCGTTAGTTGATCGCAGGGAATTCCAAGCATCCACTGTGCCCGAAGTCAACAATGGATCAAGGAATTGTACAGATCAACAACTTTGCCAACAAGTCAACCGATAAGATCACAATTCATACGATCAAATGCATACTTACAAGATAGGAGGCTTTGATTGATCGATCCAACCGTTAAGATCTCGTCTATCAATCGCAGGGAATCCAAAGCATCCAATGTGCCCGGAGTCTACAATGGATCAAGGGATTTTACAGATCGATGACTTTACCTGCACTAGCTCGATGACCGTAGGGAATCCAAAGCATCCAACGTGCCCGGAGTCGACGATGGATCAAGGGACTTTATCGATCATGAACTAGCTAATTGGTGTGCAAGGGATCCCAAGCATCCAACGTGCCCGGAGTCGACGATGGATCAAGGGGCTTGCACAACAATAGCGTCCGCCGAGGTGGATAACCAAACCAATCAACCAAAGAGAACTCCAACAATTACACCACACAATGTTGAACCAAAAGAACCAAAGCTTGCAAATTTCTTCAAAGGCTTCACCCCTAGCCTTAGCTAGAGGTTTAGCCAACCATGCTACAATGGAAGACTAAATTCTCTACAAAAGAGAAAACTACTCTACACTACAAAAGAAAGAAAGAAAGAAAACTAAGGAGAAGAGAGGAGTTGTAGAGAATGGGATTATGAGGGATTTGAGGGATGATGAGAATGAGAGGGAGAGGAGCTTCTTTTATAGCCTTATGAGGAGCTCCCAAGCCTAGGTGGCACACCAAAAGTTTCTTTAGGTTTGGGAATGGAGTTAGGCTTGGAGTGCCCAAAGCAAACTTTGCTTTTAGGTTTGGGCTTGGAGTTAGGCTTGGATGGACATGTGGCAAGAAAAGTACTCCAATCCTAGGTGTCACTCCAAGCCTAAAGCAACTTTTCTTTTAGGTTTGGGCTTGGAGTGAGGCTTGGATGATGAGGTGGCACTCCATGCCTTACACATGTGTTGGAAGAGAGAGAGAGAGAGAGAGAGAGAGAGAGAGAGAGAGAGAGCTCCTCTCTTGCTGCCATGGTGGAGATGATGAGAAGGATCAAGGGGTCCACTGGATGGTGGAGAGCTGGCCGCTGGTGTGGCAGATGGTTGGATGGCTGGAAGGAGCTGGAGAGCATCTGGATGAATGGACGTCCAGACCTTTTGCACGTTTGGTCCAGCTGAACTTTGGATGGTGGATGATGGAGATGATGAGTGTCCCAGTTATTGGAGAATGGACAGACGTCCATTGCTGGACATTGGTGTGTTACTGCTCCTTGGATGAACGGATGGAGTTTGCTATGATGGATGGAGTGGATTGACGGTTGTTGGACAACCCACACTTGCTAGACGTGATCATGTGAACTGGAGGGATGGACGGTTGAAGCATGTTGTATGTGCCAACAGAGGGGTCCACTAGTTGCACGCTGGAGGCCTTCTGACGTTGAACTGGTTAGACGGTGGAGAGATTGATGGTGGGGTTGCACATGACTCCAGCTTGATGGACGGTCCAGATGATGTGGACGATTAGGTGATGAAGCAGCTTTGCATCTGCAGCTTTGATGGACCGTTGCAGCTGCTGGATGGACGGCTGGTGTGAGAATTTGAAACTCCCTTGATGATCACGTGCTGGAGGAAGAAGTCAAACAGCTGTCTGCAGGCTGGAGACGATTTGAAGAGCTGCCAGTGGCTACTCTTCCTCAAACGTGAGGAGGGTCTCCATGCTTGGCTGCTGGATGGACGGTGGAGAGATCATCTCCATCGCTGCTGTTGGAGACGTCCTCTGCAGGATGAGTTGGCACGTGTTGGAGCTGGCATGGAAGGACTGTTGCTGGCCGTCAAATGGTGGGACGTGCTGAGATCAGTTGTCCATTGCTGATTGCTGCTGGACGGTCTGGCCTTGATGATGGACGGCTGCTAATCTTGAAACAGCTGGACGATGCTGGTGATGGAGGTGTCCAGCAGGTGGAGCTGATGGTGAGGCAGATGAGGGCAGCAATGATGGACGGCTGGAGATCAGGGTGATGGTCCACCTTAATGAATGGATGGACGGCTAGAGATGGACGGTCCACTGTTGTTGACCGTTGGAGCTTCTTCAATGGACGAGTCCACCATGGATGGGCGGTAATGGACGGTGAAAGTCCTGAGGCATCTTGGCTTGGTGGTCCACCTACTGTGATGGACACTGCCTCTGCTGGGTGCACGTGTGGGCTGGAAGACGTCCATCTTTGTTGAACGGTGGAGATCATGCTGGAATCTGAGATGGCCGTTGAATGCTTGTTGGCTCCACACATGTACAAGATGAGAGGGTGGATTGAAGATGGGTTGAAATGGGGTCCACTTGCAGCGGCTTGTGCTGATGACGTCCACCTTACTGGCCTGGATGGAAACTCCTTTGGAGTAGCTGGACGGCTAGGATCTAATCTCCAGCTGCTGGATGATTATGATGGGCTGAACCTCAGCAGCTTGATGCCGCTGTTGATCTTGCTGCAGTGGCCCCGCTGACGAGTTGAATGGATGGTTGGTGGTGCAGCTTGGAGATTGAAGGACGGCCTAACGTTCCAAACTGTTGAATTGGATGGACGGCTGATGGATGATGATCAGCTGGGGTCCACCACATCTGGATGTGAAATGGACGGTTGAGCTGAAATGGATGAGGAGATGGGGTGTTGCTGGAGGTGGATTCTGGATGGACGGTTGAAGATCATGGTGATGGTCCACCTGCTTTGGACGGCTGGAGAATCATCTTGATAGATGATCTGATGCTGGGGTCCACGTTGATGAATGGATGGACGGTAGATGCATGCATAGAATATGATCCATCCTTTGATCTTTACTGCCTGATTTTCTTTAGGATTACCACCCACTTGACATTGATCACTTTTAGGCCTCAAAACGTCCAGATTGGCCCAGTTCTTGCCCAACCTCTCCTGATCACCTGAACATTGAAAAATCGCCTAATGAGGGATAATTAACCGGAAAAACAATGATAATGCCCATAACAACCAGGGTTAATTATACAATATTAGGTACTTATCAGACCCACAGAGCGTGGCACCCAAATGGGCCCCAAGAGTTTTGAATCAAACTAACATTTTTATTTTCCCATTCATCCATATACATGTGATCTTATGAACAGGTTGAATGACAAATAAACATCACTGAAGGGCTGGGAAGATTTCAACGGTGGAGATCATTATTCCCACTGTTTCCGTGGCATGGTCCACTTGAGGTTTGGATATGCTTAAATTTTGGCTCAGCCACTAAAATGAGCTGGAAAAACATATGGACGGAATAGATAAAGCGCATACATTCTAGGTGGGTCCCATGAGTGGGCCACCTGCTGGGTAGCCCACCCAACACACGTGTATGAGCTTATGACTAGGTTGGATCTCAAATAAACATCATGGTAGGCCGTAGGAAGGTTTCAACGGTAGGGTCACTGTCCCTACTGTTTTCTGTAGTGAGGCCCACCCCAGATCTGAATCTTCTTGACATTTGGGCCTTGGCCCTGAATTGATATGGGAGAACAGATGGACGGCTCAGATAGAGCAAATACATCATGGTGGGTCCCACGTGATGGGACATAGATTGGGCGGCCGGGCAGCCCAGCGTCCGTGGACGCTGGTACTCCCAGCGCCTTCCCTTCTTATCTCCTTTTCCTTTTTCTTTTTCTTTTTTTTTTAGTTTTTCAATGGTTTAGATCGAGTGGGGCCCACATAAGGGCAATCCACTCCGCTCGTCATATTCCCCAGCTCATGGGGGACCCGTAGAGCCATATTGGGTGGTTTAATTGGTCCACAAGCATCAAAGTGGTCCGAGGAAGTTTCGACAGTGAACATCGTTTACCCCACTGTTTCATGTGGTGCGGCCCACTTAAGAATTGAATCTGCTTCATATTTGGGCCTTAGCCCCAAAATGATATGGGAAAACAGATAGACGGTGTGGATACAACAAAACATCAAGGTGGGTCCCACGAGTAGGGACCCCATTCCAACCGTCCTGACGCTGGACGGTTCCAGCGTCTCAGACGCTGTGAACGTCCAGCGTCTGGACGTTAATTTTTTTTCTTTCTTTTTTTTTCTCTCTTAGCTTATTTCAGGTGGGGCCCACTTAGGAAAAATCCAATCCATTCATCAGGTTCCCCAACTCATGGGGAGCCGATAGAGTCCAATATTGGACCAGTGATCTCGTCTACAAACATCACGGTGGGCCACGGAAGTTTCGACAGTGGGCACCTTTGCCTCCACTGTTTTTCTATGGTGTGGTCCACCTGAGATCTGGATTTACTTCATTTTTTGTGTCTAGCCCTAAAATGGGCTGGAGAAACAAATGGACGGCGTGGATCAATACATACAGCAAAGGTGGGTCCCACGAGTGGGCCCCAATGTCAACGCCCAATAGGGGCTAGGCACTGCTGGGCAGCAGCGTCCTCTGGACGCTGACTGTCCAGCGGCCGGGCTTCCCCTCCCTTTTCTTTTCTTTCTCCTTTTTTTATAATATTAATTATTATTATTATTATTATTGTTATTATTATCATTATTATTATTATTATGTGGGGCCCATTCATGGACAATCCAGCCCATCCATCGCTTTGCCCATCACAAGGTGGGCCCAAGGAAATAAAATGAAAGGTAAACGAGAAAAAGGGGGAAGATTGCACTCACTATGATGGTTGGATGGTTGGATTGCCGATCGGACGGTCCGGATGATGATCGGGGTCCTCCAAGCTTGATCTCCTCCTTTAATCTCTCTAACTCTCTCTTTCTCTCTCTTGATCTCCCTCTAAATCTCTCTACTTCTCTCTCTTCTTTCTCTTCTCTCTCTCTCAAATCTCTTTCTCTCTCCTTGCAAACATGAAAAATGAGAAGGCCACCCCCCCTACGTATGGCTCTTGTATGGGAAGAGGGGGGTGCATGATGTAATGATGATGATGATGGGAGAGGACATGGGAGGAATGGGTTGGAGTTGACTTTGGTGAGAGAGGAATGGGATATGTATGGTGTGTGTAGGCTAGGGTAATGATAGGGGTATGGGTGAGGGTGATGGTGATTGATTTGACATGTTGTTGGGATTTGTGCAAGTGGGGCCCACGCCACACGCACATTGCGCAGCCCACCTCGGATTGCACAAAAGTACGCATCTTTCACACCGGGTATCGCAATGAGGCGTGCCGCGCGGCGTTGGAATCACAGCGCCTACGCGGTCGCCGGGGTATAGGTCTTGGGTCGTTGCAGTACTAAATCAGGGTCGCGATCAAGGCTCGCTAATCTGGTCCGTCCGGGACGTACCGGTACCGAAAACTAAACGTACGGAGGGCAATTCAGGGTACGGGTCTTACAATTGTGCATCTACGTTTTGTTGGTCTAGGGCTTTTAGATTTGTACTTTAGGAGAGCAAATTCGAGAAAAAAGCATTCAACCTATATTTAACCTCTATGTAGGATTAAGTGGAAAAATAGTTAAAAGTCTACAAGAATAGTAAGTAATGTAGACATGGAATTTGAGAATACAAACATAAGGTGGATTCCTTACCTAGGATCAATTTAAAGACTTGAGATAGCTTGAAATTGAAAGAAACTCAAACCCTAATTCGAAGAACAACTATAAGGAAAAATTTGAAGAAAATTAACGGAAACCACCACATGAAGAATCACTCACATGATATGAAGTTTCCCAGGCAATTTAGATATAAGTTGGGTCAGTAAATCATCTCAGCGAGTTAGCTTGTTGAGTTAACTCAGATTGAAGCATTTCCTTCTTCTCTTTCTTCTTTCTTCTTCTTTCTTCTTTCTTTCTCTTTCTTCTTTTCTTCTTCTTCCTTCTTTCTTCTTCTTCTTCTTCTTTCTTCTTTCTTTCTTCTTTCTTTCTCTTTCTTCTTTCTTCTTCTTCCTGCTTTATTTCTTCTTCTTCTCTCTTTCTTTCTTTATTTCTTCTTCCTTTTTCTACTTATTTCTTTCCTCTTCCTTCTTCTTTCTCTCTCTTTCTTTCTTTATTTCCTCTTCCTTTCTCTTTCTACTTCTCTTCTTTTCCTTCCTTTTCTTCTTCTTCTCCTTCTTTGAAAGAAGCAGCAACAATAACAACAACAGCAGAAGATTCTCCTCTCTCTTTCTCTCTCAACCCATGATCTCTCTTTCTCTCCCCCTCTCTTAGCCCATGATCTCTCTCTTTCTCTCAACCCACGATCTCTCCCTCTCTCTGGCGTTATCCGAAGAAGAGGAGCAGACGGACGAATCTTTTTATATAGCCTCAAGGTCGGTGGTTATTCCATGATTTAGAAGGAGACCAAGCAGAATCCACAACCAGGGATCTTCGCTACCTGGGGACCATCCAACTGTCAGGTGGGGTCCACACGAAAGTCCCGGATGAGCCCATGATCATCCATGCAAAACGGATCTTTGGATCTTACGCGATCTCAATCTGTCGGTCTTGGAAGGATGAGTTGGAGTGGGCCATGCATACGTCAGGAGGCTACAAAATTTAACCGGACCGACTGCGAGTGGGGTGCTAACCTGTGGGCGTTTTGAATCAGTTAATGGAGCTTAAACGGTGGATGGCATGGGCCCCACGGTCGTCAGTCGGCGGACACTGTTACAACGTCCGCGCAAAGAAGAACTCTCTCTCTCTCTCTCTCTCTCTCTCTCTCTCTCTCTCTCTCTTTTATTTTGCTGTTAACGTCCGTCCGACGTATGGACTCATGCACTTGGGGTTGGTTTCAATCAGTGGGGTCCACCATGATGGATAAGGACCATCTGCTCCGGTCAGTAGGTAGGCAACGTGATATTAGCCGCTAACGTAAAATTTGTACAAGTATGAGCTGAAACGGGCCATTTATTGGCCATTTTCTAATTGGGACATTTGTAGGATGATCGGAGGGCGGAAACTCGATGTGTTCGGTTTAATTGTGTCTTAGAACTCATATATAATGTTTTGCATGAAAGTGATCGTCAGAAACCACAATAATTAAAAATTGTGGTCTAACTTAAGTTTAACTAATGAAATTTTCGTAATTATTATAAATTTGTGAGTTTTGTGAAATCTAATACTTCTATGCTGTTCTAGGGCTTATTCTAAGAAACTTTAATAAAGGGAACATGCCCTAAATTCCTATGGATTATTTATTATTAATTTATCAATATTAAAAGTTATTTAAGTTATTAAATAATTAATTAAATTATGATTTAAATGATTCCAAGAACTTGGGATGTTATAACATGTCTAAACAGGTTCATAGAGTTGGAGAATAAATGATCTAAGCATATGCCTGGTGATAGATAATGTGTATGGATTAGATTTATGGACAGACATGTGTACAAGACTATGTGGAGACCGTACGGTGGATTTACGTTGATTGCGTAGTTCGAAATCGAAGTGGCCGATTAGATATTCCAATCTAGCAATGACAGATCATTATAACGGTCAGTCTATTAACTTAACTAAGTATACTAAGTTTTCAGAGGTCTTAAAAGTTGTCGAAATACACACAAGAGTGTACACGTACGTGTGTGTATGAGTGTGAAGAACACGGCCTAGTATTTAATTTCTTACGTGTGAACACGAACTTGTGTACTTACTCGTGTGTCCAAAATTTTTTGGGGTATTACATTCTGCCACCCTTACACAGAATTTTATCCTCGAAATTCAATCCACCTACTTGTGTACTAAATTTTTGAGGTGTTACATTCTACCACCCTTACACAGGATTTTATCCTCGAAATTCAATCAAGCCTACTAGACTAACAGATAAAGATACTACTCTTCTATATATCTGAGCGTCTGTTACATTCGACTAGTCCTAGGTTTACATATACACAAGTGTATGACTACCTATATGAATTCAGGTTCTTACAATCTACCTCCCTTTCGAGAATCTCGTCCTCAAGATTCAACCATACCCGCAACTAAGCTTTCGTTATACACTCCGATGTGCCTAAGCGTACGTTATAAAAAAAAAGAGTCAACAATAACATCCCAACAGAAGCAACATCACAAACAAGACAATCAATCACAGTACAAACAATGAAGCAAAAAAATGAAAAGTCCAATCAAAAGAAACATCACAAACAAAACCAATAGATACCCTAACCTCAACATTACAGACGTGACACTACAAGCGACGTCGCTAGCAAAAAAAAGCTCATAATATAACAACACCCTTATGTAGAACCAAGCAATTTGACAACCTTACAACTAAAACAAACATCATGTACAATAGCGACAAAATCATACATAGCGCACCCATTCCTATGTGTCGACAAGCTATTCTATTATCCAGTTCTCTACAACACCTACCTATGTTCATCTATAGACCCTACTTGAATCTCACTAGGTGCTAGCCCTAACCCTAGGTACTTTGAAATTGTCAAAATTTCTCTCTGATACAAAACTGTCACGCCTCGAAATTCGAGACCCGAGTACAACAACCCAAAGTTTGAGTTCTAGGGAGTGAATTTAAATTCGAGCATAGATTCCCTGAGATTCCATTCCACACATCGCATAACTAAAATAAATACCAAATATAAAGTTTCTTTTCCACTAATGTCTTATTACATTAAATTTTACAAAATAAATCGACTACGGTTGGCGCTTGAGTAACACGTGACCATCTGAATACTCTACTCTGTCTATATCTTTTTCTTCCTAAAGACCTGCAAGAACTGTAGTGATTTTGGTGAGCTAAAAGCCCAGTGAGGTCATCTCCATCACAAGTAATATTCTAGTTAATAAGAGATAGGATTCGAAAAATCAACGGATAAAATTGTATAAAATATACGAGGATGAGGTGATGATTAATACATTTTATGATTTATTATAAATGGAGCATGATTATCATGATGTCATATATGTTATGATACGTGTGATAGCTTTAAACGTTTAGGAATTCGCTGCCACTGAACATTAGGAACCTGTCGTAAATCAACTATGCTCACCTAACCGGTACAACGAGGTGGCAAATCAACCATGCACGCCAGTGGGCAAATTAATCATGCACCACTAATCCAACTGAGCAAATCAACCATGCTCAATAAGTGAAACGACCAGAATTCGTTGCCACTAAACATTAAGAATCTGTCGCAAATCAACCATGCTTACCTAACCGGTACAGCGAGGACGGCAAATCAACCATACACGCCAGGAGTCAAATCAACCATGTTCTGTCGTAGTATACAAATGTATATGCATATCATGAGTTATGGAAGCACTATTCAAGCATACAATGCATATCATAATTCAAACACAATCATACCATGCATATGTCATCTTGATTTAAGTAATTCTTTATCTAATTATCTATCGTAAATCAAGAGAGTTGTTAAGGGCGTACGTCACGTAAGGTCACTTAAGGTTCTGTACTAAGGCCAAGGTATTGTGCATTTACGTTATGTTGGTCTAGGGTTTTTAGATTTGTAATTTAGGAGAGCAAATTCGAGAAAAAATCATTCAACCTATATTTAACCTCTGCGTAGGATTAAGTGGAAAAATAGAGAAAAGTCTACAAGAACAGTAAGTAATGTAGACATGGAATTTGAGAATACTAACATAAGGTGAATCCCTTACCTAGGATCAATTTAAAGACTTGCGAGTAGCTTGAAATTGAAAGAAACTCAAACCTTAATTCGAAGAACAACTATAAGGAAAATTTTGAGGAAAATTAACAGAAACCACCACATGAAGAATCACTCACAGGATATGAAGTTTCCCAGGCAGATCAGATATACGTTGGGTCAGCAAATCATCTTAGCGAGTTAGCCTGCTGAGTTAACTTAGATTGAAGCATTTCCTTCTTCTCTTTCTTCTTCCTTCTTCTTTCTTCTTCTTCTTTCTTCTTTCTTCTCTTTCTTCTTCTCTTTCTTCTTTCTTTCTCTTTCTTCTTTTCTTTTTCCTCCTTCTTTCTTTCTTCTTCTTCTCTCTTTCTTTCTTTATTTCTTCTTCCTTGTTCTTCTTCTTTCTTTCCTCTTCCTTCTTCTTCTTCTCTCTTCTTTCTTTCTTTATTTCCTCTTCCTTTCTCTTTCTTCTTTTCTTCTTTTCCTTCCTTTTCTTCTTCTTCTCCTTCTCTGAAAGAAGCAGCAACAACAATAGCAACAGTAGGAGATTTTCCTCTCTCTCTCTCTCTCTCTCTCTCTCTCTCTCTCTCAGCTCACGATGTCTCTTTCTCTCTCCCTCTCTCAGCCCTTGATCTCTCTTTCTCTCAGCACACGATCTCTCTCTCTCTCTCTCTCTCTCTCTCTCTCTCTCTCTCTATCTTTATCCACGATCTCTCCCTCTCTGGCGTTATCTGAAGAAGCGGAGCAGACAAACAATTCTTTTTTTATAACCTCAATGTCGAAGGTTATTCCCAGATTTAGAAGGAGACCGAGCGGAATCTACAACCAGGGATCTTCGCTACCTGGGGACCGTCCAACTGTCAGGTGGGGTCCATACGAAAGTCTCGGACGAGCTCATGATCGTCCATGCAAAATGGATCTTCGAATCTTACGTGATCTCAATCTGTCGGTCTTGGAAGGTTGGGTTGGAGTGGGCCATGCATATGTCGGGAGGCTATAAAATTTAAATGGACCGACTGCGAGTGGGGTGCTAACCTGATGGGCATCTTGGATTAGTTAATGGAGCCCAAACAGTGGATGGCTTTTTTTTTGCTGTTAACGTCCCGCTCGACGTACGGACTCACGCAGTTGGGGCTGGTTCAATTAGTGGGGTCCACCATGATGGATAAGGACCATATGCTGTGGTTTGTAGGTAGGCAGCATGATATTAGCAGCTAACATAAAATTCGGTACAAGTCTAAATTGAAACGGGCCATTTATTGGCCATTTTCTAATTGGGACATTTGTAGGATGATCGAAGGGCGGAAACTCGATGTGTTCGGTTTAATTGTGTCTTAGAACTCATATATAATGTTTTGCATGAAAGTGATCGTCAGAAACCACAATAATTAAAAATGGTGGTCTGACTTAACTTTAATTAATGAAATTTTCGTAATTATTATAAATTTGTGAGTTTTGTGAAATCTAATGCTGTTCTAGGGCTTATTCTAAGAAGCTTTAATAAAGGGAACATGCCCTAAATTCCTATGGATTATTTATTATTAATTTATCAATATTAAAAGTTATTTAAGTTATTAAATAATTAATCAAATTACGATTTAAATGATTCCAACAACTTGGGGCTGTTATAAACATGTTTGAACAGGTTCATAGAGTTGGAGAATAAATGATCTAAGCATATGCTTGGTGATGGACAAGGTGTATGAATTAGATTTATGGACAGACATTGTACAGGACGATGTGGAGACTATACAGCAGATTTATGTTGATCGCGTAATTCGAAATCGAAGTGGCTGGTTAGATATTCCATTCTAGCAACAACAGATCATTCTAACGGTCAATCTATTAACTTAATGAAGTATACTAAGTTTTCAGAGGTCTTAAAAGTTTTCAGAATACAGACAAGAGTGTACACGTGTGTGTATGCGTATAAACAACACGGCCTAGTATTTAATTTCTTACGTGTGAACACGAACTCATGTACTTACTCATGCGTCCAAATGTTTTTTGGGGTATTACATTCTACCACCCTTACAGAGAATTTCATCCTCGAAATTCAATCCACCTACTCGTGTACTAAATTTCTAAGGTGTTACAAATAAAATCTCCGTCATAGGTTGGGAGGAACCTGATTTAAACTCTCTAGTGAAATATGGTGTGCTCAAGGGGTGAGTACGATAATTGAGAGTGGAGTAGGAAAATTGAACCACTATACATGGTTGTATTTGAGATTGTCATTTGAGGACATTGTTATTCTTGCATTGCCTTTAATGGTTAATTATATGAATGCTTGAATAAAATATATGCTATGCATGATAGGTAAATTCTCATACAGATGTTATAGTTTAACTTTTAGACTAGATGCTTGATTATTATATCTTTGTTGTTTAGACAGTACATATAGATTAGTTGCTTGATAGTCATATCTTTTATAATCTATGTGCTTATGCTAGTTTGTTTAAATTGCATATCTTTTATAACCTTTGTGATTGGACCCACTTAAGCTTAGAAGTTAAATGTTCTTGTTTTAATTAGTTTAATTAAGCAAGAGTTTTTAAAGGATTGAAAAATGTCCTAATCACCTCCTCTTTAGGAGATAGTCGTAGTTTAAGCTCCGCTCTAATAGCTTCCACACGCTTAGCCAAAGCCTTTGAACCTAAACTAAAATCAAACCTCTAGATGGCTTGACCCTATAGGTAAATCTAAGGATTTTGGCCTCATTTTGTGCATATGGAAAAATCAGAGGATTCAAGCCTCATTAGCCCATTTTGATAGTTTAGCCTATGCTTTCATTTGGTACATTTAGTTGCTAAATTGTCATCTTACTTAGATTAGCATAAACTTGCTGAATTATGTGCTTAATTGTAATATTTTCCTTGGTCATTATGCTTTTATGCTTATCTTAATATGACCAATTATGCACGATCACCTATGCTTAGATAAGAATATTTTCTTGTTGATCATGTTCCAGTGCATGCTACATGTTTTATTGTTCATGCACCCTTATACTCTCTTAATTAATATGCTTTTATAGTTAAATTTGAGACACTCTAATCTCTACCTCCCTTTTCTTAATTGATGTATCATTAAAGGGGAGAGATTAGTTTTTCAATTGCTGACATAAAAGGGGGAGATAGATCGAGTCCCATAAAAATAGTTTGTTATGTTTTGTGTTGTAGGGATTAGGTAATTATGGGAGAGTAACTGAAGAGGAGCTTTGCTTAGTTAGTACATGTCAAGAGTTTGTATTTCATTTGAAAATTAATGTAATCTTTTTCATGCCTTTTATTTTGAGAGGTTATGTTTTTGTTGGGTAATTAACAAAGGGAGAAATTGTTAGGGCACTTTTCTATGGCCTACTAGTGCACCTTATTTGTCAATTATGTAGGTCAAGTGTGTCTAGGTGTTGGTTAAGCTCAAAATAAATGAAAACTGAAGACACAAGTGGACAGCTGCATCAAGGAAGAAGAAATAGGTAAATCAGAGATGCCTTGATAATATGCCTTGATAGTATACTCTTCTATGGTTAATATTCTTTACTTTTAAATTTACAGTCTTAAATACACTTATTGGTTAAACATTCACTTATGAGTCGATATTGCTCGAATTATGCTTCTAATTACACTTCCGTAAAATATAGCACCCCGAAAAAATCAGGAGTTGCAGACTACCCAATACTCATATTTTGGGGCATGACAAATCCTGCTTATGGGTCGCCACTTTTCAAAACTTTATGTATGGGTGATGGGGACCTAAGTCGGGGTACTACGGAGGCTATCGACACCAAATTCAGTGGTTGAAAATTTTGGGAGCCCGGATGCTAGATTCAAAGCACGACAGTTAGATTGTGAAAAAATGTGTTCCTTTACTAAACTATCCAAGTAGGAGGAACAAGACTCCGATTGAGCTACCACTTGGCCTTACCATCGAGGATGGGTGGATCGTGCATAGGTCCACTGGCCAGTCTAGGTAGGATGCGCTACCATTGAGGACGGGTGAAGGTAAATGAGATGAACGCAACGACAAGTCCGAGTGGATGTTCCTACTGCCAAGAACGTGTGGTGTTTCCTAGGGTTAATTCACTTACGATATTTTTGGAGGTGGAGTATATGGAGATGGGTTCATTGCATTCAATTCCACATTGAATACATGTTCATCTTATCTACTGCATCATTTGATGTTTGTATTTACATGATGTATATGATGACATCCTTGGAGTTATATTCATTGCATTCATTTCTACACTATATACAAGTTCATCTTATCTACAAAATTATTTGATATTTGTATTTGCATGATGTATATTATGCTGTCCTTGGAATTATTATGGTATAGAGAGGTGCAACTATTGGGCTTAAGCTCATGTCAGCTGTTTATACTTTTTAGGAAACCTTAGTGAGTTGCGTTAGGCGAGCAAGTGACGAGAGCTCCTCACTACATAGCTTAGGTTCCCTTTTTTTAACTGGAAAGATGTAAATCAAGAATATAATTTAAGAAGAAGATGTATTTTAGATGTTATATACATATTGCCATATCTTAGGTTTGACTATGATACCTTATAGGACTTTATGATGTACTTGAAATGAAAAGGGGGACACTACCATGTAGCCATATACAAAAAATAAAAAATAAAAATTCACCCCCTTGTCTCGCTTCAAGAGCGGAGTCAGGGGTTCGAGCACCATTTTTAGGGCTTGACACCTGTGGGCACTCTATTATGAGATTTACGATCATCCGATTTGAGGGATCTAACTTGGGTTAGGATAGATGATCTCACCATTAAGGAGCTGACTTGGTGTCGGTGTGCGTTCGCCATTAACCCATATAGGAGTGTGAGTATGCTATGGATAAAGATCTAAGTTAGGAGCTTTGAACATTTATACTACTAGGATCGAGATTAAGTCATTGGTCTAAAGGCCCATTAGCATGGACCAGGTGATCATGATGATCAGGAGTTGATATTGCATTAAAAGTGATTACTCCTTGGACTTGAGGATGTGTAAGGATCACATTCTTGATTGGTCGGCTTTGGCTCTTCCTATGAGGCTACCACGTGGACATTAAGAGTGGACGTGATTGGGTACTTCCATCAGAAGCCATTGATGCTTGTACGAGCCAATAAGGGATCCACCCAATTTTACTTAGAGATTTTATATAACTAGATTTGTTTAGATTGGAGACTCATCAAATGATTTTTCACTGACCCCAGCATTTAAGAGGTTTTAATTGACTTTTTAAGGGGTTTTCAATTGTAGAAGTTTTTTAATCGTTAAAATTACTTTAATTGCACTTGATAATGATCTGATGACCCAAATATGATGGTCCACTATTTGATTAACATCAAGAATAGATCTATAGTGGATGACCCTAACAGTCAAAGGATTGGATTATGAGTGTATTATGGATGAGGCGGATCGACAAACTTCCCTCATAATAAGTTATAAAAAAAAAGTTCATAGGGTAGCGGGGCATCATATTAGATGAACCCGTAAAACCTTAACTCCTCTATAAATATGAACATATCATAAAGGAAAGATATGATAGAAAGAGCCTTAGATGTTCCCACCCTTGTGACATGTGAAAGAGAGAAAAAGAGAGATAAAGAGAACGTGTAATTAAAGAGAGAAAAAAGAGATTCCACCTTGATTTTCTTCCTTCTTCATTTTGGACAATTAGGATCACACGTGGTCCACCTTAGTGGACAATCTATGTCGACCTTGATATCTACTATAGGTAAAAAGAGGATGATCCCGACTCTCCACATTGGGATAGATTGGGGAGGGACCTCTAGATTGAAGGAATGACATCGAATTAAAGTTTTTTAGACCGCATGATTTTGGCTTTAGCATAATCCAAACTATTCTTCTTAAAATTTGATTGAAAATCTTATAAGATCATTTATGAGAGGTATTAGATGGACAATTTTAGGTTTTAGATTGGAAAGAAAAGTTTCAATTTGTTGTACACTTTATAGAGTGCCCATCAAGTGTAAACACCACATATGTTGATGTGATATATGCATTAAAGATTCATGCGATTCATAGGCTGATGCCATTTTGAATGAATTAATTATTGTTGAGTGCTTAAATGTGTATATTCTAACCCCATTTCATCACTAACTACGCATGGTTTTCAAGCTTTAAGACTATTCTAATGCGTGATTTTATGATTGTAGGAATGAGAGGGACTCCGCCCAATTAATGATTAAAAAGCTCTATTTAGGAGCCTTGGATGAAGACCTAAGGTGGGCCAAAGAAAAAAGAAGGCAAGGAGAGAGAAGAGAGAAGGAAAGAAAGAAGAAGAAAATGGAAAAAATGTAGTCCGACTGGTCTTGACCGGTCGGCCAAGGGGCTACAACCGGTCAAGACCAGTCGGCCACCCCCTGTTTCCTCTCTGGACTAAAATGCAACAGGACCGACCGGTCAAGACCGGTTGTCCAGAGCTTTCTCCACTCATTTAAGCATGCTGGACAGTCCACACACCAGTCCGACCGGTCGTGACCGGTCGGCCAGCCCAGTCTGACCGGTCGTGACCGGTTGGCCAGTGCAATTTCAGCAATACTCCAGCATCTTCCTCTTGAAGCTTCGATTTTCTAGCGCAGTGTGTAAGTGTTACGCAAATCTGGAAGATTTTGAGGAGGTGGAGCCTCTCCACTATAAAAGGGGACCTAGGGATTGTAGCTAGGGTATCCAAGAAGAAATCTACGAAGGTGGGAAGCGGCGGAAGTCGGATTCAGAGTTCCACAACTCCTCCTAGTTTGTGTTTTCTGGCTTTATAGTTTTAGTTATTTTCATGCTTCCTTGGATCATGAACGGCTAAACCTCTGAGCTAGGGCTAAGAGGTGAAGCTTGTAGTGAATCTGAGATGCTTTAATTCGTTTTATGTTGGTTTCAAGTTGGATTTATTAAAGAACAATGGTTTATGAAAGTTTGAATAAAGTTCTTAGTAGTTTTTCTTAATCTTATGATGACTCATGGATGCTTGGGAGAATTACTTTAGTTCTTAACTGTTTTATATAGTTCTAGACCTGTACACCCTGAGGAATCGGATTCAATACGCTCTAGACTTGGATTTCCATGTGGGAACTTCAGCCAAAGTTCTACCTTTATACTAGTTTCTGAATTATGTGCTGGTGTTATATGTGATTTGAATGTAGTTCAAATCATGATCTAATTATGCTTAGTGACAGAGTTTAATGATGATTATGAGTGTGATCTCAATCTATTAGAACTAGGATTGACCTATGCAATTGAGTGTGCTCAAATCCTAACTTGAATTGAGGGAATCATGTATAAAACCACACATATGACGGGTTGTGAAATACAACTGCTCTATCATCCGACTAGATAGGATTTAATTTCGATTCTAGTTGTGTAATTGGGAAATCACAGTGAATTATGCATTGAGGATTGCTACAAGTGGATCCTTGGATCCCTAGTACCTTTTTATATTGATTACATTCATCTTTAGTTTAAGAATTCTCTCTACATTCAATTCTAAAAATCTGTTTAGTTAAGCTCTCAAGTAGAGAATATTAGAAGTAATTTTGTAAATTCCTAACAAGTCCCTAAGAATGATCTCGGTCTCTACTAAATTATTACTACATCGCAACCCTACACTTGGGGAAGCGAACAAGTTTTTGGCACCGTTGCCGGGGATTTTTTACGGTTTTTATAAAATTTCTAAAAATACTGTCTATTTGAGATTTTTAGGAGTCCTACTAACTTACTTTGTTTTGTTTTGTTTTGTTTTTGCAGGGATTCTAGGAGTCAAAGAAGTCTTCAATTAGGTTTTTCTAATCCTTTTAAATTTTTCTTCCATTTTTTAGATTTGCATGCCACATCGGGTTCGGGATTCTAACAACCGACTCATTAGTGAAGGGGGAATTGTTGAAGGGATTGATAAAGAGCCACGTGCTAAGAGGCGTTTAGAATCCCCAATTTTGTCTAATAGTATGGCTGAGAATCGACCCAACCCTATGGCCAATCAAAACTTGGGCCAAACTGAAACGGGTGAAAATGAGGTTGAGAATGCTCTTCGACCTAGAACTTTATGTGATCACTTGCAACCTGCAAGAGCGAGTACTCTCTCATGCATAATTTTTCCAACCAATGTAGGAAATATTGATCTAAAACCGGGAGTAATCCAACTCCTTCCCAAGTTCTTTGGCTTAGACAGTGAAAGTGCATATCAACATCTTAAGGAATTTGATGAGGTGATAGCCACGTTGCACTTTGCAAACGTATCTGATGATGTTGTGAGACTTAGGTTGTTTCCTTTTTCTCTTAAAGAGAGGACTGAGATGACTAAGGCTTGGCTTTATGCATTAAGGCCAAGATCAATTGGCACATGGACTGAGATGACTAGGGAGTTCATTAAAAAGTTCTTCCCTACTTATAAAACAAACATGTTGAGGTGCTTAATCATGAATTTTGCTCAAAAAGAGGATGAGACCTTCTTCCAATGTTGGGAGAGGTTTAAAGACCTATTAAATGCATGCCCACATCATGGTTATGAAATTTGGCGGGTAATAAGCTTTTTCTATGAAGGACTGACTTCGCCCATGCGCCAATTCGTAGAGATGATGTGCAATAGGGAATTCATGAATAAGGAAGCCGATGAAGCATGGGATTATTTTGATATCTTAGCCGAGAATGCACAATCTTGGGATACAACTAAACCAGCAAATCCCAAAACAAGCCAATAAAGAGAAAAAAGAGGAATCTATGTCCTCTCTAAAGAAGACAACATAAGTGCACGTGTGGCTAGCCTCACAAGAAAAGTTGAGGCCATGGAATTAGGGAAGGGAGAAAAGACTAAGGAAGTTGAGAGTATTTGTAGAATTTGTTCCGGTAACCAACATGCAACACAGGATTTTCCTACAATCTCTGTGTTCCAGGAGGTTTTACAAGAACAATCAAATACCATAAATAACTATCAACGTCCATTCAGCAATCAAAACTCGAACACGTATAATTCTAGATGGAGGAACCATCCCAATTTCAATTGGAGGGATGGGCCATCAGAGAATGCAAACAACAAGCCAAAGGCTACACTTGAGGAATTAGTGGGTACATTTGTCTTAGCCCAAGTTGAGTATAACAAGAACAATTCTCACAAAATAGATGGGTTCATACAAGAACAACAAAAATTCAATCAGAATTCAATTCAAGCCATCAATGATTTGAAAACTTCAATGGCTAGAGTTGAATCTCATCTTAGTGTTAGGGAGAAAGGCACACTTCCTGCCCAACCTCTCCCTAACCCAAGAACCCAATTTGAGATACAAGACCTCAACCCGTCCTCCCAAAATACGGAGCATGTTCAAGCTATCACCACTTTGAGGAGTGGCAAAACAATTGATAAATCTAATCCTGGTGAAGGCCTCAAAGCCTAATGATCCGGAAATTGCCAATAAGGATGATATCTTGAACAACGCTCCCCATGAGAAAGAACTGGAAAGGCAATACAAGCCGGTTGCCCTGTTTCCACAAAGGTTGATTTCACCCAAACCTTTAGACAAAAACCTGGAAATTTTAGAGGTTTTTAAGCAAGTGAAGATCAACATTCCGTTGTTGGATGCTATAAAACAAATACCATCCTATGCAAAATTTCTAAAGGAATTGTGTACAGTCAAAAGGAAACACACTGTTCACAACAAAGTACTTCTGACTGAGAATTTGAGCGCCATTATTAAATAAAAGGTGCCCCAAAAATACAAAGATCCAGGTAGTCCTACTATAACATGCATCATAGGTGACTACCGGATAAAACAAGCTTTACTTGATCTTAGGGCAAGTGTTAACCTCATCCCATACTTGGTCTATGAACAACTTGGGTTAGGTGAATTAAAACCCACCAAAACCACACTCCAACTCGCTGATAGATCTATTCGTATCCCAAGAGGGATGATTGAAGATGTCCTCATCCAAGTTGATAAATTCTACTATCAAGTAGATTTGATTGTCTTGGATACACATCCTGTAATGGGAACCGGTGCTCAAATTCCTGTCATACTTGGCCGCCCTTTCTTAGTTACTTCAAATTTAATTATCAATTGTAGAAACGGGCTTGTACAAATGTCCTTTGGAAATATGACACTCGAGCTGAATATTTTTTATTTATGCAAACAACCACTGGATGTTAATAACGAGATCCACGAAATAAATCTGATTGAATCATTTGTGGAAGACAAATCCCTCCTTACATTCTTTTTCGATCCCTTGGAGGCATGCTTGGCCCATTCTCATGAAATTGATGATGACATGATAAGAAAGATGGATGCCATTTTAGATTCTATGCCGGTACTTGATAATAAAAGATGGAAGGCATCATTTGAGCCTTTGCCCTTAAGCAAGAACAAGCCACTTCCATCTAATGTCAAGGCACTGAAGCTCGACCTAAAACCATTACCCACTGATTTGAAATATGTTTATTTAGGTCGAGATGAAACATATCAAGTGGTGATTTCTTCCCACTTGGATGAGGAACAAGAGAGTAGGCTAATAACCACTCTAAGAGAGCACAAAAGTGCCATTGGATGGTCAATTACGGATCTCAAAGGCATAGACCCCCTGATTTGTACTCATCGCATACACCTTGAGGAGAATGCGAAGACATCTAGGCAACCACAAAGACGCCTCAATCCAAACATAAAAGAGGTGGTTAAGGCCGAGGTGTTGAAACTATTGGATGTGGGTATCATTTACCCAATATCCGATAGTCAATGGGTGAGTCCAACTCAAGTAGTGCCTAAGAAATCCGGAATAACCATCATAGCCAATGCCAATAATGAAGTCGTGCCAACCAGAGTCACTACCGGTTGGAGAATGTGCATTGACTACAGGAAGCTAAACACCGTTACAAGGAAAGACCACTTCCCCTTAGCATTTGTTGATCAAATTTTAAAAAGGTTGGTGGGTCATTCCCACTTTTGCTTCCTTGATGGGTATTCAGGGTATAACTAAATAGAGATCGCCCTAGAAGACCAAGAGAAGACAACATTCACATGTCCATTTGGCACTTTTGCCTATCGAAGGAAGCCGTTTGGACTATGTAATGCCCCTGCCACTTTTCAGCGTTGTATGTTGAGTATTTTTTCTGATATGGTGGGGACGATTCTTTAAGTCTTCATGGACGATTTCTAGGGCTCTCAATGGGTCAGATCTGGATCGGATCCAGTTGGATCCGGCTCCAAGTCCGTATATTTGTAGACGGATTTCGATCGGATTCGGATCCAAAAGGTGATATCCATATCCGATCCATTTATAAATTGTTAGATCCATTTTCGATCCAAAATCCATATAACCATCGGATTCGAGTCGGATCTAGGTCCGAATCCACCCCATTACAAATCTATAAATACATATAATATAAAATATATAATATAATATATTTAATTTAGTAGAAAAATGATGCAAATCCCACTATTTACTATGGTATGGTGGACCTAAGAGTGGCATGTCTCAATTTTGAGACATGGCCTAAAATAATCTGTAAAACAGATGGGCAGCATGAATATAACATATACAGTAACAATGAGTCGGATCTTAATCGGATTCAGATCAAACTCGGATATGTTCCTGTGAATCCAAATCCGGTCCATTTAAGTAATCGGACCTATTTCAAGATCCAAATCCGGTCCATTTAACTAATCAGACCTATTTTAAGATCCAAGTCCGCATTATACGGATTCGGAGTGAATCGGATCTCGGATCTGACCCGCTCCATTGAGAGCCCTAACGATTTCTCTGTATTTTGATGTAACTTTGATGAGTGCCTTGGGCACTTAAAAACCATTTTAAAAAGATGTGAAGACAAGAACCTTGTGTTGAATTGGGAGAAATGTCATTTTATGGTTCAAAAGAAAATTGTCCTTGGTCACATCATCTCACAAAAAGGAATCGAGGTGGACAAGGCTAAAATCGATCTTATCTCTAACCTTCCACCCCCCCAAAAGCGTACGAGATGTGCGGTCCTTTTTAGGACATGCTGGATTCTATAGACGGTTCATAAAGGACTTTAGTTCACTTTCTCGTCCTTTATGTAACCTCCTTCAAAAGGAAAACTCATTCAAGTGGAATAAGCATTGTCAAAATGCCTTTGACAAATTTAAAGGCATGTTGACATGTGCTCCAATAATGCAACCACCTGATTGGAGCCTTCCTTTTGAAATCATGTGTGATGCAAGTGACTACGCTATTGGGGCTGTGTTAGGCCAACGAAAAGAGAAGAAGCCTTGCGTCATCTACTACGCAGGTAGAACCTTAAACTCGGCTCAAGCAAACTACACTACTACAGAAAAAGAACTTTTGGCCGTAGTTTTTACTTTGGACAAATTTCAGTCCTACTTGATTGAATCCATGATCACCATATTCACCGACCATGCAGCACTTAAGTACCTTCTTTCTAAGAAGGATGTTAGGCCTCGCTTGTTAAGATTGATCCTCCTACTCCAAGAATTTGACATAGAAATATGTGATAAGAAAGGAGTAGAAAACGTAGATGCTGACCATCTTTCTAGACTTGTTTTCACCGATTCCCTCGAGATGACCGCGATCAATGACATGTTCCCTGATGAACAAATTTTTAAAGTCTCCCAATTACCATGGTATGCAGGACATTGCTAACTATCTTGCTACAGGTACAATTTCGAACACTGAAAAAGCAAGATAAGGACAAGTTCTTCAACGAGGTGAGAAAATTCATATGGGACGACCCATACTTATTCAAGTATTGTCCCTATCAAATCACAAGGAGATGTGTGCCGGATGATGAACAACAAAGTATCATCTCCTTTTGTCATTCTTAGGCGTGTGGTGGCCACTTTTTGGCTAAGAAGACCACAGCCAAAATTCTGCAATGTGGGTTTTATTGGCCCACCATGTTCAAAGATACTCATGAGTTTTGTAAAACATGTGAGCCTTGTCAGAAATTAGGATGAATCTCCCGTAGAAATATGATGCCACTCAATCCCATCTTACCAATCGAAATTTTTTTATTGTTGGGGCATCGATTTCATGGGCCCATTCCCATCTTCTTTTGAAAATTTAATATATCTTGCTTGCCGTCAACTATGTTTCAAAATGGGTCGAGGCGATTCCATGCCAGAACAATGATCATAAAACAGTCATTCGTTTCTTAAAAGAAAATATCCTTTCCCGGTTTGGAACACCTCGAGTCATTATAAGTGATGGTGGATGCCATTTTTATAATCGCCCGTTTGAAGCTTTAATGAAAAAATATGGCGTCAATCACAAGGTGAGCACTCCCTATCACCCACAAATAAGTGGACAAGCTGAGATATCCAACAGGAAAATTAAACATATTTTGGAGAAAACGGTGAACCCTGATCGCAAAGATTGGTCGCTTCGACTTATCGATGCACTCTGGGCTTACTGTACCGCTTTCAAGACCCCCATTGGAATGTTTCCCTATAGAATTGTCTATGGGAAAGCTTGTCACTTGCCCGTGGAGTTGGAACATAGGGCATATTGGGCACTAAAGAAGATGAATTTTGACTCTGACAAGGTAAGCTTGTTACGCAAACTTCAATTGAATGAACACTTGGAACTCCGGAACGAGGCTTATGAAAATGCGAGAATTTACAAGGATAAGACGAAGGTGTTCCATGATAGGAACATCCTTCGCAAGACCTTCATGATCAATAAAAAGGTCCTTATATATAATTCTCGGCTAAATTTATTTTCGGGAAAATTGAAGTCTCGATGGATTGGTCCTTTCATTGTGAAAACTGTTTATCCATATGGGACCGTCGAGTTGTTGAATCCAAGGAACGGTAATATCTTTAAAGCAAATGTTCAATGCCTGAAGCCGTTCTTTGAGAATTTTCCGTCAGACGGTATGTTCATACCTCTGACTGATCCTGTGTATCAGGACATTTGATCTCCTAGTCTGATGGAGGTATAGAGTAGTTAGGATTAGGATTTTGTTGCTTTTGGTTACTTTTTCATAGGTTTCTTAGAAGGAGGTAGAATTCCTGTTTTGATTCTCTCAGGTACTCTCATTCCTCACTCCCTTTATTTTATCATTGCTCTCATGTTTTGTCTATTACATATCTTTTACATTGAGGACAATGCAAGATTTGGTTGGGGGGTGTAGGATCACTAGGATGTATCTAGTGTTTTGTAACATCTTGAGCAATACGACGAAGACTTTTCAGATTTTTCTCTACAAATTTAAAACTCCATTGGAAAACTTTGTTTCTATGCTTGCAAGATGATGTAAGAATAAAGAAAGGAGAGGCGAAGTGAGTGATGTTGAATACTTTGAACATTCTTTAAGGTACCAGTCTTGTATGTGAATTCCCCTATTTTTGAACTTTTGAACACTTTTACACCTAGTTCACTTCACACGATTCTTATGTTTTGACAGGATTATTAGATTTATGGATTAACTAAGTTTGGATTTGAGGTGTAGAATACTTTGAAGCCGGGGGTACTTTGTCCATCCTTGTCCATGGGAAAATAACGAAAGATATGGATTTCTAAAAATCCTATCTAATGCAAAAGAAAACGGAAAGGAAGGATGAAAATATGGGAATGATGGATAATATGGTGGAAAATTCCAAAAAGGGCTACCTATTACCAATCGGGGGATGGTCTACCCATAACCAAAGCCGGAATTGGAAACTAGTGTGAAAGCCGTCGGAAGGACGGTAAGGCAAATTCCTGTCAAAGGCATGTGTTGATCTGTACACCTTGAATTCCATACCTTAGCTAATTTATGAAGAAGATAAGCCCTGAATTTTTATGAGATGAACATTCACTGAGCCCACTAGGTTAAATTGTTCAAATACTTCTATTTATCAGTCAATCAGTGGGAAGTCCATGTGAGTACTTGTTATGTTCTTGAAAGTTTAAGATTTCAACCTCTATTACTTAGTTTTTCCAATTTTTGCACTTGGATGTCTTAGAGTGTATAGAAGCATAGTTTCTGAAGGAGAGTTGATTTTTAGAAGAATGAATGGTTTATGCATGTTTTGCTCGGGACTAGCAAAATGCTGGTTGGGGGGTGTGTTGAATGCTTAAATGTGTATATTCTAACCCCATTTCATCACTAACTACGCATGGTTTTCAAGCTTTAAGACTATTCTAATGCGTGATTTTATGATTGTAGGAATGAGAGGGACTCCGCTCAATTAATGATTAAAAAGCTCTATTTAGGAGCCTTGGATGAAGACCCAAGGTGGGCTTAAGAAAGAAGAAAGCAAGGAGAGAGAAGAGAGAAGGAAAGAAAGAAGAAAAAAATGAAAAAAATGCAGTCTGACCGGTCTTGACCGGTCTGCCAAGGGGCTCCGACTGGTCAAGACCGGTCGGCCACCCCCTGTTTCCTCTCTGGACTAAAAATACAACAGGGCTGACCGGTCAAGACTGGTCAGCCAGATCTTTCTCCACTCATTCAAGCACACTGGACAGTCCACATACCAGTCCGATCGGTCGTGACTGGTCGGCCAGCCCAGTCCGACCGGTCTTGACTGATCGGCTAGTGCAATTTCAGCAATACTCCAGCGACTTCCTCTTGAAGCTCCGATTTTCTAGCGCAGTGCGTTAGTGTTACACAAATCTGGAAGATTCAAAGGTGGTGGAGCCTCTCCACTATAAAAGGGAACCTAGGGATTGTAGCTAGGGTATCCGAGAAGAGATCTACGAAGGTGGGAAGCGGTCGAAGTCAGATTTGGAGTTCCACAACTCCTCCTAGTTTGTGTTTTCTGGCTTTATGTTTTTAGTTGTTTTCATGCTTCCTTGGATCATGAACGGCTAAACCTCTTAGCTAGAGATAAGAGGTGAAGCTTGTAGTGAATCTAAGATGCTTTAATTCGTTTTATGTTGGTTTCAAGTTGGATTTATTGAAGAACAATGGTTTATGAAAGTTTGAATAAAGTTCTTAGTAGTTTTTCTTAATCTTATGATGGCTCATGGATGCTTGGGAGAATTACTTTAGTTCTTAACTGTTTTGTATAGTTCTAGACCTGTACGCTCTGAGGAATTGGATTCAATACGCTCTAGACTTGGATTTCCATGTGGGAACTTCAGCCAAAGTTCTACCTTTTATACTAGTTTCTGAATTATGTGCTGGTGTTATATGTGATTTGAATGAAGTTCAAATCATGATCTCATTATGCTTAGTGACAGAGTTTAATGATGATTATGAGTGTGATCTCAATTTATTGGAACTAGGATTGACCTATGCAATTGAGTGTGCTCAAGTCCTAACTTGAATTGAGGGAATCATGTATAAAACCACACATATGACAGGTTGTGAAATACAACTGCTCTATCATCTGACTAGATAGGATTTGATTTCGATTCTAGTTATGTAATTGGGAAATCACAGCGAATTATGCATTGAGGATTGCTACAAGTGGATCCTTGGTCCCTAGTGCCTTTTTATATTGATTACATTCATCTTTAGTTTAAGAATTCTCTCTACATTCAATTCTAAAAATCTGTTTAGTTAAGCTCTCAAGTAGAGAATATTAGAAGTAATTTTGTGAATTCCTGACAAGTCCCTGAGAACGATCTCGGTCTCTACCGAATTATTACTACAATCACAACCCTACATTTGGGGAAGTGAACAATTATAATGTCAATAGTATCAGATAATACAAGAGGTTGCATAAATCCCTAACATGAAAAAATTTGAAATTTATAAGACTTTGGGATATTGTATGAATTTTTAAAAAAATATTGCAATATATCATCAAAATATTGATACATTGCGATATTTTCAAAATATTATGGTATAAAATTTTAAGTATTAATGACATAGTCAATACGCATTGTCGACACATTTTAACATCAACCCCTTTCAAAAAATTGTAAAGAAATGTCAAAATTCTTCTAAAATTGTAACTACAATGCACAATTATTTGACCATGGGTAGGAGTACATTTTTGCAGTACGAGCATGGATATCTCGGGTATTGTTGGGATTATATCTAGGCATGATCTAAACTATTTTTTTTCTAAAATTGATTAGAAATATGATATGATCATGTAAGAGAGGTCTTGGATGGACGGTTTTGGATTTTAGATTGTGTAGAAAAGTTTCAATATGTTGTGCACTTTATAGAAGACTCATCAGCTACAAACGCCATATACATCGATGTGGTACATGCTTTCAAGATTCATGTGATTCATGAGAAGATATTATTTTGAATAATTGGTTACAATATCGATAACACTAGCCAATACTAACAGTAGCAGTAGATCCCCGATATGAAATAGTCCAGCAGTTATAAGACTTCAGGATATCATGCGATATTTTGTAAAATATTACAATATATGATTGAAATATTGATACAATCAATTTTTCAAAATATTATGGATATAAAATTCCAAGTGTTGATGCTATAGTTGGCCCATATTGTTGATATATTCTCGCACTAACCCCTTTCAAAAATTTGTAAAGAAACATAAAAACTCCTTAAAAATCACAATTATAGTACACAATTATTTGATTATGGGTAGGAATATGCTTTCGAGTATGGGTTCGAGATATCTAAGGTATGTCAGGATTATATTTAGGAATGATCTAAAAAATTCATTCTTAGATTTGATTAGAAATCTAGTATGACCATCTATGGGAGGTCTTGGGTTGACAGTTTTGTCTTTCAAATTGCGGAGAAAAGTTTCAATCCACCGCACACTTTGTAAAGGACCCATTGGGTGAAAAAGGCATATATGTTGACGTGGTACATGCATTCAAGATTCATGTGATTCATGAGAAGATGTCATTTTAAATGAATTGATTACAATAGTGATAAATGGCCAACATTAGTATAGCATAGAACCCTTGATAAAAAATAGTCCAAAAGTTATAGGACTTCGGGATATCGTGCGAAATTTCATAAAATATCTCAATATTTCATCAAAATATTGATACATTGCGATATTTTTGAAATATTACAGTTTATAAAATTCCAAGTATCATGATATAATCAATACACATTATCGATATCCAACATCAACATTAGCCCTTTTTAAAAATTTGTAAAGAAACATCAAAATTCTTTTGAAATCAGCAATTACAATACATAATTATTTGACTACTTATAGAAGTATGCTTTCTCATACAAGAAAGGATATCCAAGGTATGGCTATTGGAAAATGTATTCATGAGTGTTAGAACTGAAAATGCTATAGGGGACATTTTCTATAGATTGGAAACATTGATAGACAATCACAAGAATTCACAAAAGTACACTAAGAAAAAGCTATCATAAGGCGAACTTTATTCCAGAGATTCTAAGATCTTGTACATTTCAGGCCGTAATCTGGCACGAGCCCTCAATTACATCGAATGATCGATGACCCTTAATTAAAAGGTGAAAGACTAAGTCAGCGGAGACCATAGTCTTTAAGTTTGAGGTCGTAGAGACCGTTGTGTTTTGTTATGTACTGATCCATCTTTGTACAAGTCAGATGTTTATGTCCCATGTTTTTACTAGAGATTTAGGTTGAGATTGTTAGGATTTTTAACTAAGGGGTACGACTCTGGGCCGGCACCCGTCATTTTAGACGAGTGACCTCAGAAAGACCGATCTGCAGTTGTATGTACCTGAGCAACCCAACCGACGAATACCGTTTGGATGGGTAGAGCATCAACCGTTTTTTAGGTGTCAATCTTTAACGAGCATTGTGTAGTAGTTTGGAACTCATTTGGTCTAGTTTATCGTATTAACCATGGTCCTGTTTGCTTAGTTTGAACCTTAATTTAGGCCATATAATAATAGGTACATGTAATGACGATACATTTGTGTAGTTCTGGATGCTAGCGGCCTCTTTCTAGAAACTTGTTGCATTCATCGCGGTGGATCAGAGTGACCTCTAGAAATATGCTTATTCTGCTTATTGGTTGTCCTAGAAGGACTATTTGATTGTTTCGTTGCGTATGAAGTGCTCGAAATGCCAAAAGATTAGTTAAAATGGGGTCCAACACACCTTGAAATGAAGTTCAAAAAATGCTAAATTTTAGGGTGTGTGTGCTGGCTGGTAGGGTGCTTGAAATTCACTTATTCTGGTTGTTGAATAAAAGGGTGCGTTGGCTAGGTAGAGCACCTTGAAAGTCACTTATCTCAGTTGCTGAATAAAAGGGTGTGCTGGCTGGTAGAGTGCCCTGAAATTCATTTATTTTGGTTGTTAAATAAAAGGGTGCGCTACTTGGTAGAGCACCCTGAAATTCACTTATTTCGGTTGCTGAATAAAAGGGTGTGCTGGCTGGTAGAGCACCTTAACATTCACTTATTTTAGTTGTTGAATAAAATGATGTGCTAGCTGGTTAAACGCCCTGAAATTCACTTGACTCTGAATTGCTGATTTTAGGGGTGCGCTGACTACAGTGCACCCTGAAATTACTTCTATTTGGTTCGTCTGAATAAATGGGTGTGCTCCCATACTTATGCGATTTGAAAAATCTCCGGTCTAGTTGTTTTTATATCAGACTTGCGGTGGTCGACGATGGGTTTTTGGTGGTCGAAAAAGGGTTCCGGTCAGTGGTTAGAAAAGGATTCCTGCGAGGGTTTTTGGTAAGAATTTCGAATACCCAAAGGATTATAACACTCTCTCTCGAAATGCATACAAATGAATAGTAGAAAGGGGTATTTATACCGAAAAATACCGGAGGTTGGACAATAAGGAGGTGCCACAGTGTAGCGCACCTTGAAATTGGCCGAAAATAGGTCCAGTGCATCGAGAAATTACCTGAAAATAGGTCTAGTGGCCCTGAAATTCACTTTAGTCGATTTGCTGATCTTAAGGGTGCGCTGGACTGTAGTGCACCTTGAAATTGTTTCTATCATGATTGTTGAATAAAAGGGTATGCTTGGCCCTCAATGCACCCTGAAATTCACTTCAGTTCGGATTGCTGAATAAAAGGGTACGGTGGCCTTCAGTGCACCCTGAAATTAGTTTTGGAAGTCATTGAATTTCAGGGTGCACTGACCCTGATTTTTAGGGTACGCTGTGGACTCCTCTTTTGTCCATTCTGGATAGATCCTTTAAATAATGGATTTGTGAGGCCCATTTGGTGATGAGTGCCTATGCACTGGCTATATTTATTCATGTTGATGGCAATGACCTGATTTTAGAACTTCTAATCATGATGAGTTGTGGGGCCCACCTAGGGTCTTTGTTAAAATGGCTAAGTAAAACAGATTTACTTTAATTTTCGTGGCTCGTTTGACTTCTTCAGGGGTGTGCTGATGGTTCTTCCTATGTGATCTTTATTTTGATAACCCCAACATTTTGGGACCCAATAATGAGTTTTATATTTACACATACAACTATAGATCCATATTAGTCATAGACAATAACGATTATGCAGGACCCATAGATGGACATACTAATCCAGTTTAGGAAGAATAAATACCAACAATATATAAGAGATATCTTTATTGTTATCATTCTATAATGATCTGGCACAATATTGCCCAGCAATACTATGGCCAATCCGATGTAAATGGAAATGACGACTTCAAGCCATCGCGTACTTTATGGGTCTACGACATAGCCGTATAGGTACGTTGAAGGTACAACACAAGCATATTTTCACTTCTATTTTAGCTTTAAAATGTATTGGTTATGTTTTCATACATGTCTTCTATGATCTAGAAATTATATGAACTGAATTTTAATATAGTTGCATAACTTCTGTCCAACAACGCCTAGTTTAAGACCCTATGCAAAGAAAACTTATCATGCGCGCTTTTTATTATTATTATTATTATTATTTTAATCTTTTGGTGGTTCTAAGTATGTAATAGTGTCTTTTCTAATATGTCCCGAAGTTCTGTTGAAAAAATTAATTAATTTTTTAATATTTTCCAAAAGCAACGATATATTACGCGATACATGGGATATTTCCCATGTGACCCGATGTGTTTCCATATCCCAAGGGTGTGTGAGATATTCGTCGATACTATCAACATTGGTTGAATGTGATTTTTCCAAAAGTACAGCTAGTTGAGTTATCAGGTGGGTTACATGTGGATGAAATATTGGACGGTTTGGAAAGTATCACCAATAGCCATCTTTCAATATACATATGCCTCAGCAGATAGGTGGATCAAATTTTTTTTTTTTAATGGCATATTATCATGGGGTCCACCTAATGACAAGGGTTGCACTATTATACAGTAGAGATAGCTTGTATATTTCTTTCGGGCATTCTACAGAGAACAAGTACAATTTCACAATGGAAATTACAACATACACCCTCTCTCATTTCATGCGTTCACATAAAGCACGCGAGGAATGATAACTGCACGGGACTACTTACACGCCTTTATTGTACACTGGCTCCCATGGGACACGCGGCAGTCTATACAAGATCCGGGCAATTCGTTCATTGGGTCCCTCTATGATGCACCGTGTCTGAAAAAGAGTTTTTGGATAATTATTTCTTCCAAATCAAGTGGTAGCTATTTTTGGAAACATGACCTATC
This sequence comes from Liriodendron chinense, assembly GCA_003013855.2. Taxonomy (NCBI): domain Eukaryota; kingdom Viridiplantae; phylum Streptophyta; class Magnoliopsida; order Magnoliales; family Magnoliaceae; genus Liriodendron; species Liriodendron chinense. The sequence goes on along the minus strand of ML058466.1, from coordinate 2,418,399 downwards.
CATGGCGGGGCCCACTGAATTAGCGATCCAGATCTCTTAAACATCTGCCACTTATCACGAAAGGAGCTCGTGCGTAATAACGTTTGTAACAAGCTGTGTGCAATTACCATTCCTCACGTAGAAAACCCGATAAATTGCACGTACGGACCAGTGAAATAGCTTTCTGCAACCGCTGGTATCTATGAAACAGTTATTTCTGCAAGCAAAACAAACAAACAATTTCAAAAGAAAAGATAAAACGAAGAGAAACAACAAACAGATGATCATGTGGCATTGGATCTTACATTTCCCACTCCATTACGAGTTGTTGGAGCCTTAGTTTGAGCATCTGCGACCACATTTTCATGTTAAAAAAAAAAGAAAAAAAGAAAAGAAAAGGGGGGCTTGTTTGGGTGCCACAAAAAAAATGTGGTCCCCTCATTCCAACCTTAATGACCCACATATCGAAAGTAACCACAAAAATCTTGTTGTTAAAACAGCAATTTTCCACCTCTCACACAGGCAAATGTGTGCCACGTGTGCAAGATCCAAACTAACACAAGACCCACCAAAAAGTGCGTCTGCGAAAGGCAGATGGGCCAATTTTCAACAGGCCTTGGCACCACTTACAGAATCTTGTTGGTGAAAAATTCATTAAAATCATTTTTGTGTGACACCCAAATGTGTCCTAGATCTAAACTATCATGTAGAAAGTTGCTATTCTCACACAAGTGGAGCACCTCACGTAGGCTGTTCTAGTATGGAACATGTGTGCAAGATCTGGACTTCTCATTCCCTGTTTACAAGAATTTTGATCTGCCTACCTCAAAAACCCGGCAGGCTGTTTTACTCCTAAAGTGAGAAATAATCCAAGGAATGGAAGGTCAAAACCATTTTCCAAGCCATCTGTTTCTTTTATGTGCCGCAACCCAACTTGACGAGTGAAATAGCCTGGTTTTCAGGCCAGAAGATCAAAAGTACTGTGCCCACCTGATGGGAATCTCCAAACTCACACACATGATACTGATCAAAGTAGGAAAAGCACGTACCGCTTTGCTGCTGAGTTGCGTCCATGCCCGGTGGAGGCAAGTAGGAGTGCGTCTCGGGGCCTCTATAGTCGATCTCGTAAACAATCTCCTTGCTTGAATCTGCAATATTACAAGAAACCATTCTACAAAATGTCTTTGCAGACACAAAGATAAAAGGCAATAAAGGGAGCATTTGGTTGCACCAAATATCATGAAATTTCATTATTTTTAGTGCTTCCAGACGCAAAAAAAGGAAAAGATTAAAAAAAATCTAGAGTTTCAAACCATGAAATGATGATGAATTTGGTAAGGCTACGAGGAGAAGAACAAGCACAACAACGATGATGCCGGATCTGAGCTTCATTTCTCACACCTCAGTCCTTCCGGTGAAGGCGAACGGATTATTTTATTTCATGGGGTTGTGGGTTATCAGCTTTTGGACTTTAAAAAGGGTCGCCATCTGAACAGCAAGAGGTCACAAGCACAAAACACCTAACCCATCCAATGGAATTTAAATTTCCAGCGGCACAGACAGCCCCATGTGTTTGTTATTATTGAGAACATGGAGATGATAGAATGGACACCTCCCTACTTGGCTGCTCACAGCTACCAATCGAGAAGTGATGCGTTTCTCTCCCATCATGTGGGACACACCGTTTATGGTGTCTGGGCAATATATCATTCAAAGCCGGTGGGCCAAACTGGTGCAATATTTGTCAATGTCTTTTAAGAGTCGAGTTCTCTATATAGCTAGCACTTGTAGGGCCCACGGAATGGGTATACCAGCCTGATTTATGGACGTCAATGAATCTACACAGTGAGAGAAGCTTGATGAGTGACTGGTGGTCGTTTACCACCATTATAGATCTCAGCGATCCATTAGCACCAAGTCCATGGCAAGTTTGGCTACAGGATGAGAATTCCAACCGTGCAAGCGGCTCCAACACAGAAGAATTTCATTTCATTTCATTTCTGTCAAGAGTTGTTTATACTAAAGTCGTAAAACTAGAAAATTTAGACCATCGAATCAACATATGTTGCTTCTATTGTCAACCACACATTCATTAAAACAAATAAAAAGGAAATTACTGAACTATCCTTTGACTTTTTTTTTTCTTTTTTTTTTTCTGAAGATAAAGTTGGACCGGTGCCAGCACAGGGAATATTGGATCATAGCTAGCTTGATATACTTGCAAGAGAGATAGGGCTGTCAATGGGCTAGCCTGGCCCGGTCCGCCTTTGTTCGGGCTTGGGCTGGACTATCCAGCCCTAAGGCTAGGTTTGGGCTTAAAATTCACACCCGTATTTCAATCGGGCTAAATTTTGGATCATGTTGTTGTACCTTATTTCTGGGCAAGCTCAAAAAGACAAATGAGGAGAAGACATGTGGCATTGCAACGGAAGTCGTAGAACATGCATGTAGTTTGCAGAGGCACAGGGAGCAGATTTTTCGAGTTGACAATTGACACTAGTTGATTGGAACAAGTCATCCGGGAGGTGAGGTGTGTTAGTGCACTTTTCTGTGGCATATTAGTGTACCTTGTTTGTCAATTACGTAAGTTGGTGAGTTTAGTGTTAGTTGAGCTTAAAGAAGATGAAAACTGAAGACTCAAGTGGACCTACTGCATTAAGGAATAAGAAACATGTAAAAGAGATGCCTTGGTGAAGCATGCAACAAAAGTTGCACAGCATGCATGCAATTCGTAGAGGCACATTGTAATACCTCGTATCTGGCGTGCACTTTGAAGTCATTTGGAAGTCAACTAATTATAGTAGAAAAATTTTCTTATTAATTAACAATTTAATTTGAATTTTTTTAGGAAAATACTCAAATTCACACAAGATGAACCACTAACCAACTAAAAACACTTAATCATTAAATTAATATTTTACACATGTGAATCCTCTTGGTATACAATAATGATTTGGAGAGGACCCTACTAATTGTAACAAATTAAAATTTTAATAAGTAAATGAAATAATTGTAATCATAACAATTATAATAATTATTGTATTATATTAATATTTAGCTCAATAAATAAAAATTATACATATATACCTAATGTTACACGTGAGTAATAGACTACTCTACTTCTGGGGGTTTGTTTACCATCTGAAATGAAACTAGGATATTTCCACCATTGGTGTGTGTATTAGTACTACTATAGCAGTTTAATCAACATGTGAGGCCCACTTGGGTGATGAACAGACCAAGAATGGACCAGATACCTCCATTACGTTAGTAAATTTGAGTGATCGTAGTGGATGTCATAAATAGGTTTTGTAGGGCCCACTGTATTGATGCATGTGTACATTATTATCTGTGCACCTACTGTGCACTAGTCAAAGGAGAGTTGGCCAGACCGACTTTCAGAAACGTAAAAGAGAATTTTCCTCTTTCGAGAATGAATTCCCACTGTTACGGGCAGACAGACCACTATCTCGTTTTGAGTGTACAAGTGGCCCACCTTTGGGTATCCGTTGGGCCAATCCAAACCGTTCAAATGGTTCTTCAGTAGCGGTTTGAGAAAACCTTGGTAAGGATGGCTGTTGCTGTTCATCGAGTGGTGCACAGAAAGCTACAGAATTAAGGTTGTCCAATTTTGAGTTGTGTTTTCAGCATCATTTTTACCAACAGATCCTGTTCATTAGGTCCCTCTTTTGGTTGATCCAAACGATCCATTCTGGAGGTAGGAAGGCCCTCTACCTAACTGTGAAGGCTTTCCTTGGTCAGACCAGTATGTGCAAGTAGAGGACTCATCAAAGTCTGTCCGTAAAACTATTTCTTCCAAAAATACCATTGCCAGCTTGGCAATCCGCATCCGATGCTCTAAAATGCATCTTGGCCGTCCATAACAATCTGTTAGGAATAGTTTTAGTGCAATCCTAGTCGTCCATACCCCTTGCACACAGATTGGAGGCTAGCTATAAAACAAAATAGGAAATTCATTTTCTTCTTTTGTCTAGGAAGAGAACTATCCCAAAGCCCTAGATCTAGAATTACAAGCCTTTTCTTCATCACCTCAATCATACCAAGGAGGCCAAAGGGGTCTGTTTCTGCCATCAGATTAAGCTACACTCTCATCTCAGGTGGCGGCAAGAGCAAGTTGGGCCATCTCATTACAAGCTTCACATCATGTGTCAGATCGGCATCAACCTGGAGTTTTTCCCTGCTTCAAGTTCAGAAGCTGTAATCAGATTTGCTCAGAAGATTCAAATTGAAGAAAACATCACTAGGAAAACTCCCGGCCATCGTTGAACGTACTTCCTTCATCAAATACTTTCAGTTCGTAACTTTGGTATGGTTTGTTTTGGAGTCCATTTTTACGATGTGTATTAGCTTCTGATTCTCATGTAACCCCCCATCAATTGATTTAGATCCGTCCATTTTACAGTATTTGAATCAGGAAGTGAATCTTTGCCTAGTAAAGAAAACTGCTTCAATGTTACACCTGGTTCATGTCTTAGAATAATCTTCTCTTCTGTGATAGATCTGGTAAGCCCATTTCTGACCACATCAAGTTATTTCAAGTCGAGTGGTAGTAATAGGGGGGTTTGGATTTCTGGCAGAATCTCCTATTTGAATGGAGTTTAACTCAGTTCTATAAATGATTTCAGTATTGTGGAAATCCCTAAATTGTGACATTCCAGAGGTGACTTCCCATCAAAGAATAGTCTTGTCTTCTCCTTTTCTGATCAGGTAGACCAACCAAAACAATTCCTGTGTAGTTTTAATATGACAGTAATTTCATTTAAGTTCAGTTTTTGATTCACGGAGTGTATGGTATTTGAGATAGCTTGCTTGATCATTTATGGTGTTCACCTGGTAATACCTGGGATTGAATCAAGCCAACGTCATAAGGCACATGGTATAAATTTGAGTTTCTGGATTAGCAATCTGAAGATCTTGCTTCTCTTTATTTAGTTACAGAAACTCCATTTTAGTAAGTTGGATTGGAATGTAATTTTGTATTACTATTGGGTAGGAGGAGTGGGGGCGAGTTTGTGTTTGGAGAGTCTATTTTATGTAGTCACGTAAATAATTAATTCACTCATTCAAGTTGGAATGATTCTTAGTTCAACCTTATTCCTTTTATTATTATTATCTGTGTAGATTATTCAACTTGGTGGTTTATACCATCTTGAGCTAGTTGGATTTTAGACACTTCGGTGGGGACTTCCTTCCTTCTCCTCTCCCTTAAGCAGACGGAACCCTACTTGAGGTGAGGTTCTTCACCCTTCAATCTTCCCTCATTTTTATTCGTGATTGATTATTACATTTTTAGTACTAACTGTTAAATTGTAAGAGATTATTTGATTGATAGTTACAATTGGAATGTCTAATTAACTTGAAGAAAGAATAATGGTGTTCACATGTTTATTTCAAAAGCTTACTTGAATAAAAATAAAGTTCGATAATGGGTTATATTGAATCTTTAATTCCTTACATGTGTGTTGATTTATTTTTGAAGTGAATGTTACTGAATTATGTGATTTATATTGAACATGAGAGTAAACGAATATTTGGATGGAAATGTATTGGAATAATAGAAGAAGTTGGTATTATGATAAACAATGATGTTGTATGGTACTTTATATTGGAATTAAGTTGTGGCATTTTATTTATAAAGGAATCGGAGTTAAGACCATGATCATGCCCCTCGTGGGCTGGGGATGGTGTTCTGGGATGTTATGCCCAAGCCGCCGGCCTATGCTGTGACCGGGAGTATATTTTATTGCATTACCAAATGGACTAATGACGGCTGGGTAATCATCCATTACATGGCATTTACGGATAGTGTTTACGATGAGTCACACTATTCTTGGTTTGATAAGCATTTGCATTACAGGTAACTTTGGTGATTAACCAAGTTACTATTAATTCGACCCTCACCAGCTGGATACATCCTCAGGCTAAAGAACATGTGCATGCATTCATGCATTAACAAGAATTGAAAATAACATAATTGTTATGAGACGGGTTGGATATTTATGTACATGCTTTTATATTACTTCTTAACTTATGTTATTTGTATATATTCCTTATATGATATTCTCATGCTATGAAAATAGAATCTTAGAGGGTGTTACCTTACTATGACAACGAGTGACGTTGTCAAAATATATCAGATGGTGCAGATGATGGACAGGTTGCCCCTATTCTAACTGTGGATGAGCCTAAGGTGGACATTCAAGACACTTGGCCTTATTTGTCCCAGGAGGAACTGGATCATATGGTGGTCAATGACAAATAGACTTACTTTTCCATTTTTGTTCTTTACTTTTGGAACCTTGGATTTGTATAAGCCCTATGGGCATTACCTATTTCCGCTTGATATGATAATTTGTTGATTTCTTAGATCTATCTCTCAAATGTTTGGAATGGGGTATTGATACCAAATAATGTTTAGCAATTTATACATCCAGGTTTTACAAAGCATGGGCTCATCACACGTGTATTGAAAAGCTGGGGCGTTACACACGTGGAGCGGATTTTTCGAGTTAACAATTGACACTAATTGATAAGAATACGTCATCCAGGAGGTGAGGTGAATAGTTGAAGCAAGTGCTAAGTGCTGGAGATTGCAAAATGTCTCAAAGAAGAGGAAGAATCTCAAGGAATTTCTACAGTCATAACAACTGAATAAAGATAAGATCTAGAAGATTCTCTTTAGCGGTAGGAAGTCTATAAATAAGAGTTGAAATTGATAGAGCAAAAGATCTCACACCAAGCAAACAAACCCAATTTATCTTTTTCTTAGCTTATCTTAGCATAATTCATAATCTAGAAGTAGCTGTAATCTTAGTCCACGCCTGCTGGATGATCTTAGTTGTAATCACAAGTCCACGTCCGCTAGACGAGTCGATCTCAATACAATCAATTCTCTTTCCTGCAAAATTGTTTGTCCGACAATCGATCTCTCTGATCGTCTGTCACTGTTATCAATTTTGTATCCGAAAAGTCATTTCTTATGGAAGGCAAGGTGCAACCCATTTTCGGAGGACGAACCCTACCCTCCAACAATCGCCTAATCATTCTGAACTCATTTGTGAGTGGCTGAATAGGCGACCGACCTCTCCAAGCTTCATTCATATACGACTGAGCACGATGTATCTACCTACCTTGGCGCTTGGGGTCGAAGTTGAATCGGTTGGAATCGAGCTGCACAGTCGATTCTGGGATGCTCGCGCAATACACCACACATGCCAGAAGCATTACTCTCGAGTGTCGAAAACCCAAGGAAATAATTTTGGCACGCCTGGTGGGACACGAAATCCAGGTATACATACCGATCGAGTCCCAACAACTACCATTTGAAATATGAATCGTAGAGGCAGTCGAGCTTCTACAACTAATGAGCCTGCAACACCTGCTATGGTTTCTCCATAGGAGGAGGTACCTATGCTAACAACACCTGTGCCTCTGAACTTTGTCCCAGAAATAGCTAATGATCTACAAACATGGCATCTACTTCTCGAAATGACCCTATTGAGGCCATCTCGGCCAGATTGCACGATTTGCATATGGGGATCCAACATATCATGGAACAAGGACACATGCTAAAATGGCATGTCTTTAGGCCGAGCAATCTCGGGCCTAGACTGAAAGTTTCAACAGGTGGATGATCACCCAAACCGAGCATATGAATCGGCTAAAGGTCATCAATGAAAGGGCACTAACAATGCTTAAACCAAATGTTGAGGTTAGCTCGGTCGAAAATTTAGCATCAGCCCGACCAATGTCGATACCACCACATAATATTCCTCCAACTCTGGTCCAGGAAGCACAGAATGTTTCAACACCTGTTGACTTTAGGAGAATTGATCGAGAAGCTAGGAATATCATCCATGAGGCGAGAAACCAGGGCATACCTGGAGGGCATCCTTTCCCTGGAAATCAACCAATTAATGTTGGGCACAATCAAATCGACTCGGAATTGCCACCCATGGCTGAACCACGACAATACTTGGATCGCGACTGAATTATACAAATGGTCCAAGAACTGGCATGCTAAGTTCTTGGTCAAACCACTCCTCCAGTCTACCATAGGCCATATTTGGAATGGATTGACTAATAGAACCCATTGCCTAGGAATTATCGACCAGATTTTACCTTATTCACAGGTGATACTGGTTAGATAGGTCGATTTACCATGCAATGCGAAGAATTGGCTAATAATGATTATAAAAAATTGTAATTATTCAACCATTCTTTGACTGCCATAGAATTTACTTGGTATTTGAATCTGCAAGCAAATTCCATCCAGACCTGGCAAGAAATGGAGGAAAAGTTTCATTCACATTTCTTTTACAAGGATAGGGAAATTTTCATGGCAAACCTTACTCGGTTACGTCAATTGCCAGAATCATGTGAGAGATACATCGCACTCTTCAAAAGAGCAAAAAAGTCAATGTAAAGTGGTCATGGCTGAAGCCGAGTTCATGCAACTAGCTCAGGATGGTTTGGAATACAAGCTCCGAAAGATATTCATTGGCACAGAGTTTGCTGATTTATATGACTTGACCAAAAAAGTGTCACGATATGAGGCTCTTCTCCTAGAAGAAGAAAATAGAAATACTCATTAGTTGGAAATATTATTATGATCCCAACTATGATATTGTTGTGGCCGAAGTCATAGCAAAAAAACCATTTGTATGTTCGGCCTTGATCAAAGTCGAACCTACTGGGACAACAACACGAAAAACACGTAGACTATTTTCCTTTGACATTATTAAGGCTAATGAAATTTTTAACCTAATGTTAGTTGGGAAATTCATCAAAATGCCTAGTAATCATAAGATAACAGCTAATGAAAAAATGAAGAAGAAAGAATATCATAAATGGCACAAGACCCATGCTCATGCTACTAATAATTGTGTGGCTTTTAAGAATATTATTCAGGACAATAATGACAAGGATTTGCTCAAATTCCTTGAAGGTGAGAATAAGGCGATGTTGATCGATACCGATCCATTTTCACCCAACATAGAGGTCAACATGGCAACTGTTAACTTACAAAAGTTGTCTCGATCGCGACAGATAGTTCACCGAATTAGCTACCTAACCTAAGGCGGCGTATCTCTCAGCCAGCAACCAACAATGTTGGACAATGGCTACCAAGGAGGATGGGATGACGTAATAATCCTCAGTTATGCAGCCGATGTACAAGACCAGTCCAATCAACCACATCGGCATGGCAGCATGGGGCTTTTTGGTCCAGACCGTCACAAGCAATTGAGGACATAAGTATTTAGCCTCGGTCACATGAAAATACGGTAGGCCAGGCCTGACGCTAAGGCGGAGGATGGTCAAACCACGCCCAAATCAAAAAAATGTTTAGAAGAGGTTAAGTCATCCTAAGTTCTCGATCATGCCTGAGGGGATAACTTGCACCCAGAAATGGCGTTGGTAACAACAGCAATCTAAAATAAGGAAACATGCTTATATGACTAACTAGCTTAGAAGCAACAGACGTTATAGGTTATTCGGAAGAATGGAGGACAACTAACAGTGAATGCGATCGAATTGAGGCCTAAACCATTGTTAAACAAACCAACCAGGATAATACACTCAAACCTTAGTTGTGCTGAGGGTCAAGATCAAGTGGTTGCCGAGAAAACAGAAGACATGACTAAATATATTAGTGATGAATGCTTCTTAGCTGATGATTTATTAATCGAAGAATTGCTTGTTAAACTGGATTCACTGGAAATGTGACCCCCAAACTTGAAAAGGCCTCCAACTTTTAAGCTCTGAATTGTGCATATTTTAACCCTAATTCATCACACATTATACATGATTTTCATAGTTTAAAGACTAATCTAATGCATAGTTTTGTGGTAGTAGGAATGAGAGAGAGACTTCATCATTATGATGTTTAAAGGCCCTTCTTATATGCCTTGAAGATCAAAGAAATAAAGGATAAGAGATGGAGGAAAGATTCAATGCAATGGAGGAAGAAAAACTAGAAAAATCACATTTTTCATGCCCACCGGTCGGCCGGTCACAGCCACCGACCGGCCGGCCACAGCCACCGACCGGCCGGCCAAACCCTCCAGAAATAGCAAAATCTCTAGACTAATTTTATGAAGGTCGACCTATGGTCCGATTGGCCGGCTGGCTGGCCAGATGATAGGTCGGCCATTCACTTTCAGAAGTCAGATTTCAAACAGAGGCAGTCCCGTTTTTTATTTTTCGGCCCAGTTTTTGGGGGCCATCTTAATGATATTTGGAAATCCAACATGTCCACGTTAAAGAGAAATCTTGACACCATGTCGAAGAGGAGCTCGACGCCGAAATAACCCAAGTGGTTTCGTGTCGATCGGAGCTACGGATTGACCATGGTGGCCAAAATAATACGAACTGTCCAGAAAGTTTTCAGATTTCGCCTACTCAACTTTGGGCGGGTCCAAGTAGCCCATCATTGATGATATGAATAATCTACTTTAACCATATTCTAGACCACATCTATATATGAATAACCACAAAGTTCAGGTCAAAAGGATGTGTGGTTTGATCGTACCGGTTGAAGAAAGATGGACCATCCTGAGAGATTCCAACTGTGCAGATTTTATAAAAATCCTTAAGTGTTCTAATTTTCGGACCACATTCTAGAATTGTTTTGGACAATCCAATCCATCTATCATGTAGAGGAGAAAGTTTTCTACCAATTTTTAAATTTGAGATCAATCCGACCTCTATACACTGGGTAGCATTGAAAGCAAGATGACTGGTTCTGAAGGTACCCGAATTGCGCGATTTTGAGAGTCGGTCGCTAATCTGATTGTGGGCCCATTCAGAAGATAATCTTGAAATTCTAAATCATCTATGAGGAAGATCATATTACAAGGAAGCTACAAATCAAATTTGAAAGCAATTCGATCATTGGTTAAGCCGCACCAAGCGAAACAAAATCTGCTATGTTGCTGTACTATTGCTGCATTATAAAAGGAGGTACTTTCTTCTATTCCAAATCAAGGAAGGACGTGGGGGTAAGGAGTTCAAGTCATAAGAGGCTTCCTTGCCTCCTCCAGCTAGTTTTTCTTCCTTTTCTTAGTTCTTAGTTCTATTTTTAATTTTTTAATATGCTTTTCATTAGCTAATCTCTTAGCTAGAGCTAAGAGGTGAACCTTATAGTTTTCTTAGATTGTTTAATTCATTTTTAATGGTTTCAAGTTTAAATTTAATGTTGAATAATACTTTTGCTTAAGTTTGAATAAAGTTCTAAGTAGTTTTTCTTAATCTTATGATAACTCATGGATGTTTGGAAGAATTACATTAGTTTCTTACTTGTTTTTCAAATATCTAGACCTGTACACTCCGAGGAATCGAATTCAAGACGCTCTAGAGCTTGGATCTTCATGTGGGAACTTCAAACCAAAGTTTTATCTTTTCTAGAAATTCTTAAACATGTATTGTTTGTTTATGTGATTTAAATGAAATTCAAATCATGGTATAGTTATGCTTTGTGACAGAGTTTAATGATTATCATGGTTGTGATCTTAACCTATTGGAACTAGGATTGATGACCTATGCAATTGAGTGTGCTCAAGTCCTAACCTGAATTGAGGGAATCATGTATATGAATCATACATAAGACAGATTGTTTATTATAACCGCTCTATCTTCCGGCTAGATAGGATTTAATTTCAATTTTAATTGTGTAATTGAGAAACCTATGCGAATTATACATCCAAGGAGAACTATAAGTGAATCCTTGATGCTCTAGTTACCCTTTCATTATCAGATTTTCCTGTTTCATGTTTAAAAACCGATTTCACAAACCTCTTAGATTCTAGTTGTTAGAGTAGTTAGAATTGTTTACTTCCTTCCCTGTGGATCGACACCAAGATTATTACTACATCGCAGCCTTGCACTTGAGGCGAGCGAACACCAACTTGAGCCGCTCAAAGGAACCGAAGGTTTCTGAAACACTAGGGGGGTAATGTCCTAAAGCAGAGATTTTATTTCGGACATTGCCACCAATCACTGTTGACTGCAATATTGTTCTTACTCATCGTAAAAGTTTCTAGGCTATAGGAGAGATCATGTTTGGGAGACGTGGAGGAGTCTGGATCACCGATAATTGCCTAACATAATTTTTTCTATCCTGAGAAGGAAACTAGGGGTGCCTTGATCATCATGCTCGAACCGGGCCCATTTGCTGAGAAAGTGTGAGAGGCAGCCAGTCTTTAAGATGAATCAACATCTGAAACCGTTGTACATCTCTTCTCATTTAGAGGGATGTCTGATCACTAGAATACTGGTCGATAATGGAGTGGCTGTTAATATCCTTCCCGCTCGAATGATGAAGAAATTAAGGAAAACTATCGATGATCTTATCTGCTCTGAAGTCACAGTTAGTAATTTCACGAGAGGAATTACTCGAACACAGGGAGGGTTGCCGATCGAATTGATGGTAGGGACAAAAAAAGATGTTGGCTACATTCTTTATGGTTGATACCTTATCTAGCTACAATGCTTTACTTGGTCGAGATTGGATTCACTCTTTCTCCTGTATCCATCTTCTTTACACCAATTTGTTATTTTTTGAAAAAGGATAAGGTTAAAATAGTATTAGCCGATAATAAACCATTTTTTCCACATCTATGCGGTTGAGGCTTATCTATACGAAGATGAGGTCGGGCCTGTTAGGTTCACTAGACGAAATAAATATGGGCGACCAACAGGGGTTTCTATATCACTCAGTCTTGAGAATATAGTACAGGACTTAGCAATCATGCAACAGTTAGATGAGGATCTATTGAAGAATATAGTGCCTTATCGGGCAATTCAAGGGTGCCCTATAGAAGAAGTCCCATGATTAGTATCCCATTTGCAGGCAGGGATATGACCAAATTCATGACCATAAGGTTAAAATAGTATTGGCCGATAATAAACCATTTTTTCCACATCTAATACGGTTGAGGCTTATCTATACGAAGATGAGGTCGGGCCTGTTAGGTTCACTAGACGAAATAAATATGGGCGACCAATAGGGGTTTCTGTATCACTCAGTCTTGAGAATATAGTACAGGACTTAGCGATCGTGCAACAGTTAGATGAGGATCTATTGAAGTATATAGTGCCTTATCGGGCAATTCAAGGGTGCCCTATAGAAGAAGTCCCATGATTAGTATCCCATTTGCAGGCAAGGATATGACCAAATTCATGACCATAATAAAAGAGCTTGAGGAAAGTTTGGCTGAGCATAGTGATGATTACTTTATTGACTTGGCCTAATTAACAGTACTAGCCGATAAGATAGCCGAGATGGCATAAACATGGAAGATTTAAAGAAAGCACCTAATAAACTGGATGATACTCCTGGTCAAGTTCAAGATCCTCTAATCGAGGTGAATCTAGGGACTAAGTAGGATCATAGATCAACCTTTATCAACAGTCTTTGGAACCACAACCTAGGCTAAGCTTAATAAGTTGCTTAAAGAATTCTCAGACTGTTTTGCATGGAATTACTATGAGTTACTTGGATTAGAACAAAATCTGGTTGAACATAGGATACCTATCAAAGAGGATTATCGATTGCATAAATAACTATTCAGATGGATGACAATAGAGATGACTCAAAAGATTAAAGAAGAAATAGAACGACTATTGGAAGCAGGATTCATCGAGCCGATCAAATATGCTAAATGGCTCTCCAATGTGGTACCAGTTATTAAGAAAAATGATAAGCTTCAGGGTATGTATTAGTTTCAAAATTTTAAATCAACCCATACCCAAAGATGAGTACATAATGCATATGGCTGATCAACTGGTTGATCGAGTTATGGGTCATTAAATGATTTCCTTTATGGATGGTCATTCGGGGTATAATCAAATAATTATAGCAGTCAATGATGTACCTAAAATAACATTTCGGCACCCTGGCTCGCTAGGAACCTATTTTTGGGTTGTGATGGCATTTGGTCTTAAAAATGCTAGAGCTACTTATCAAAGAGCCATGAATGCTATCTTTCATAACATGATCAACCATTTTATGGAAATCTATATTAATGATGTCGTAGTCAAATTGGTTGATTTTGCAGATCATCTTATACATCTCTATATTAATGATGGCGTAGTCAAATTGGTTAATTTTGTAGATCATCTTACACATCTGTGTAAAGCATTTGAACGGATGAGGTTGCATAAATTGAAAATGAACCCCTTGAAATGCGCATTTGGGATTTTAGCCAGCTTTTTTTTGGGTTTCTTAGTTCATCAATGGGGAATTGGGATCAATTGGAATGAAGTCCAAGCTATCATCGATACTCAACCGCCTAGAAATAAAACAGAGTTGTAAAGATTCCTCAGCCAATTAAATTTTATATGCCGATTCATTTATAATTGTGCAGGAAAAGCTATTGTGTTTTCTCCGCTAATCAAACTTAAGTAGGGAGATGAATTCAGGTGGAAAACAAAAAATCAGCCTGCTTTAATAGATTAAAAGAATATTTGACGAAGCCACCAATCCTAATGTTGCCTGTCAAGGGTCGATCGCTCAAGTTGTATGTCGCAGCTTCGGCAAAGTCAATTGGAGCTTTACTGGCATAAGATGATGAAAGTAGAAAAGAAATGGATGTGTACTATCTTAACCAAGTCTTACTTCCGAACGAGAAGCGATATTCTGTGATCGAAAGCTTTGTTTGTCATTGTATTTTGCGATCACTAAATTACAACACTATTTACTAACTGAGATAATGAATGTAGTAGCGGCTATTGATTTAGTAAAATATATATTAAATCAACTAATTCTAAAAGGCCGAATTGGTAAATGGATACTCACATTAGCAGAATTTGATCTAAAATATGTGCCTCTGCGAGCTGTTAAAGGGCAGGCCATTGTGAATTTTCTGGTCGACCATCCTTCTGTTATCAAAAGCAAAACTCCTCTAGAATTGTTGGATATAAATTAAATCTCATTACACCATGGAAATTAATTTTTGAAGGCTCAAGAACCAATCAATCATCAGGGGCTAAGATTATTTTGATTTCCCTAGATGTCAAACGATAAGAATTTGCATTCCAACTAGAGTTCTAATGTACTAATAATCAAGTCAAATTGAAGCTTTGATTATTAGGCTTGAAATGTTAATGGAATTAGGGATAAAGAATGTAATTATGACAGGTGATTCATAATTGGTGATAAACCAGATGGAAGGTGTAGACACCCCACCTTCGGCTACAAGGCTAGGTTGAGATAGCTGAATGAATGGAGGTCCATGTCCCAAAACCCTATATCCAAAACCAGCTAAACTCACCCTAGCAAGCCCCAATCCATAGCCCAACTCAAGCCTTAACCCAATCAACTCACTCCTAAACATCAGCCCGAAAAACTCCCCATAAGAAAAATCAGTCCAAAGATTCTAAAAAAGTCAAACTTGGTGAGTCGACCCGTTGAGTCAAATCACCGAGTCAACTCACCGGGTTAGTCCTGCCCTTGCACCCAGTCAACCTACCTTGTTAGTTCATCTTTCAAACCCAGTCAACTCACCTAGTTCCGAGCCACAACTTTGAAGCAACTCCGAACCTCGAACCTATAGCTTTTTTGCTTCAGGTTTGGAGGCAGTACGCTCCGAAGTTGGAGCCTCATACGGGAGGCCCCCTGGAGAGCCCGAGTGAGAAGAGTTTAGCTCAGAAATTTTGAATCCATCTCCATCCATTTATCCCATTCCTCCACCAAGGAGAACCCGAGTGAGAAGAGTCTAGCCCTAGTCCAGCCCAGCTTGACCATGGTTCAAGCCTCTCAAGCCACCTAAGTCCCGATCTTAGCCGCTCGAAGCTAATCCTTATGATACCTTCGTCCATCCTAGCTATTCTTATATCAGCATCATCTCATTCACATCTAGCATAAGTGCAACATTTATTATTCTTCCAACCCCCCTGCTTGTCACTCCACTACGAGCACTTGATCAGGTCATAGCGTATGCTCTGAGGCTTGCCGATTCATCCAAAATTTACTGATAGAAACTTTAACCGATCGAACACACATCATGCATATCGCATAAAACACCTGTCAGTTCGAGCGTATGCTCTGAGCTTGCCTATTTGATCGGAACATGCCCATTAAAACTCTTATTGTTCAGATCTATATTCATGTATCATATCATTCATAAGAATGTATGAGGAATAATTCAAACTTTCAAGTATTAATTGGATTCTGTGAAGTAAAGACCGTACTTCGGTACTGGCAGAGTGGGTGCCTAACACCTTCCCACCCTGTAACCTGTGATCCCTTACTTCGAATCTCTGACCGCAGATAAAAAAGAGTCATCTTAAAGGAAGAAATCTCTGGATTCTCTTCTCTAACGTTTCTACAAGGTCTAGCCGACTGTAGAATCGAAGTAACTAGCTAGTGGTGACTCTGGTATTATACGAACTCATCCAAATATATCCAGTTTAACCCAACAATAACATGACAAGAAAAAGCTCTTGAGAAAGAGGCGAGCCAGTGGCAAACGGCGATTCGCGCAACCCCTTTTCGAAAATGAGGGTTGAAAGCGCGGAAAGGTGAGCGTCCACAGAAGGCTTGTTTAAATGCACTAGTCCTTCGTTATTGTCTTATTATTGAAATTGCGTCCAAACTTGATTACACTTGTGGACACGTATACGTGCGGAAGCTTAGATAGCAACTAGAATTATGGTTAAATCCTAGAGGAGGGAGTGATTAAGACCTTTTAAAATTCTTTTCACCTACTTAACAATTTTATCAAATTAAACTAAGCAAGAACACTTCGGCTTCCAAGCCTAAGTGGGTCCAATCATTAGACTAGCATATGATTAAAGCAATTAACAACATAGTCTAAACATGTATAGATAAACATTTGATTAAACTAATCAAGCACTTAATCTATGCAACCTAAGTAAACTATATGATAATGGATTAAATAAGCTCTAGTCTACTCAAGAAGTGAAAGTACATCTTGTGTATGTGGATGTGCATATCAAGTTCCTAGCATACATTCTAATTAAGGATCCATAATTAAACAATTAAACACAATGCATAATAAGAAATGTGCTTAAATACAATCACAAACACAACAATGGATAATGTTTCAACTTTGGGTCTACTCCACTTCCAGTTTAAGTACTCAACCCCTTTGAGCATACCGGCATTCATTAGGGAGTTTAAATCTGATTCCTCCCAACTAAGGTGTTTTAATTCAGATTCACCCAACTGAAAAGTTTATAGGTTCCTCCCATCCTACATGTTCACACCTGTGTTAGCGGCTCCCCTTGGGGACTTGTTTAGGCTTACTCAAGCTAAGGTCCTACAAACGAACCTCAATTTAGACTCGACTCATGAGTCAAGGTCCTATAATCGAACCTCAATAGTTTTAAGCTCTACAATTGAGCCAAGGTCCTACAATCGAACCTAGCGTTTACTCCCGTCGAAGACTCCCCACTTGGAAACTCAATTCGACCCTACAACCAGGTCTAGGTCCTACAACCGAACCTATCAAATTTGAAGACAAACTCTACACTCAATTCCCCATGGGAAGAGAGTCAATGAAATCTAACAAATGACAACCTTACTTGTCGGATTTGAGCCCAGTTGTACGCCTGCTTCGGGTTGCTTCTTCTTGCTCTCACGTGATTGAATCAACTCCCCTTATACTCTCCCAATATTGGATGTCGTTGCGTCGATAATGCTCTAGCTCCAAGATCAGTCACCCTGCATATGATGCTCCGACGGAGATGGCCAAGGTGTTAAGAGGCGGTGAATCCTTTACAAATGATAGGAAATGGGTTTCCTAAAGGGTTACACCTATTTGGATTCCTAGGTGGTGTTTAGATTAAGGATATATCAATGATCAAGGTATCTAAACTCCTAGGAATAAAAGGGAATAAGTCTATTCTCATTTTAACATTGAATGCCCCATGCTTGTGATGAATTACAAGGAGAATGACTTGCAATGGGTTAGGAATAGAGTCTCTAATGGTTTTTAACAATGGTAGCTTCTATCTTCTCAAAATCTCCCTCTTTTAGCCTAAAAATGAATATCCTTGCCTTTATAGATTTTCTTCCAATAGTAAAAAATGGCAGATTCGCGTATCTCCGATTGATTGGAAAAAGGTCTAATTGATCGGAGGTCACATCCGATTGATTGAAGACCTGTCCGATTGATTGAAAATTTGTCTAGTGAGTTTTTCAAACTCTCTGAAAGAAATTTTGATTGATCGAAATCATGGTCTGGTTGATCGGAAGACCCCCATCCAATTGATCGAAAATCTGTCCAGTGAGTTTTCAAACTTTTTGAAACTAATTCTAATTGATCGGAACATCTGTCCTGATTGATCGAAGTCCCATTGTCCGATTGATTAGACATCCATCGGAAACTGCTGTTTGGGCTGATTTGTTTACAGCAACTTCCACCCCTTTTATTAACCTAATTTATCATGTTTTTCTATATGATCTAAGGCTAATAAGGATGACTAAGGGTATTCCTAGTTGGTCCAAGTCATCTAAGAGGTTTTGGGTATTTCAGTCCAAAAGGTTAGGGTCACCAAGGCATCTTATTTACCTGTTCTTCTTCCTTGACTGCTTGTCCACTTCAATCTTCAGTCTTCAGCTTGCCAAGGCTCAACCAACATTATAACACATGGACTCACGTGATCGACAAATAAGGTGCACTAGTATGCCACAGACAAGTGCACTAACAATCTCCCCCTTAATCAATTACGTGACAAAAACCTAACCTAGTCCATGTCATGGTCCATACCAATGACACTACCAAAACACAAATACATTCCATGTCAAATGGAAATAAATATCACAACTCAAAACATAAAGACATGTAAACTAGCAAGCTCCTCTTGATTGCTCCCCCATAACCTGTCAATCATGTAACACAAAACGAAAAAATTATTTTGGTGGGACTTTATCTTTCTCCTCCTTTTTGTCAGCAATTAACAAACCAATCCCTCCCCCTTAATGATATATCAATTAAGGTTAAGGTAAGAGGGGTTAGTATGTCGCAGTTATAAGTATAAAAACATGCTAACTAGGAGAGTATAGGGTGCATGATCATTAAAATATGGGCATGCATGGGAACATGATTAACAAAAAAATGTACTTATCTAAGCATAGTTAATCATGCATAATTGGTCACTTTTAAGACATACATTAAGCAATAATTATCAAAGCTCAAGGGCTTGCCCAATCAACCAACCTCCCCAATAATTATGTACATCATGATTAAAGCAAAGATTAACATACAAGCATAAAAATTAGCAAGATTAGCTAATCTAAGCAGGGTAATAGTCTAGCAACAAATATATCATTTAAAAGCAAGGCTAAACTACCATTAGAGGGCCAATGGGGCTAGAATCCTCTAATATGCCCCTAAATACAAAATGAGGCTAAAATCCTCATATTTTCCTATAGGTTCCATTTTTAGCTACCCTTACTAACTATGTTTAGTTTGATTAGCCTAAGGGTAACTAATTTCCACAACACCCTCATAATAAAATATAGCATGAGGTGAGGGGTTAGGAACTCCTACTCCTAGAAGGGAAAATGGTCAAGATCCTCTCTTGGATTAGTGGGAAGAGAGGTAGTGGTGGTAGCCATGAGAATTCTAACTAGTTTTTTACTCCTATCACTAGTGAAGTCATCAGATTCAGATTTGGACTTCTCTGTGTCATCCCATGTTGCTGTTATAGCCTTTTTACCTTTTCTTTTAGGCTTCTCTTGGCAATCGGTGGTAACATGACCATACTTATTATAGTTGTAACATTAGACTTTCTTTTTGGTGGATTTTCCTTTATATTTATCTACTTTCTTGTCCTTCTTGTCACAATTTGTTCTTCTTTCAAATTTGAGGAATCTCTTAAACTTGTTATGTAATTCATCATCGTTATCTTCGAAAGACTCACTCTTAATTTTTCTATGGGAGTGTTTGTGAGAAATCTTTAAGGCGATGACCTTCATCTTAAAGGAGACCCTAAAGTGTAGTTCATGAGTTTGTAGGGAACCTATGAGTTCTTCTACTTTCATATTATCGATGTCTCTACACTCTTCTAAGGCAAACTACCTTGGTACCGAATCTTTCCGGAAGAGACCTAAGTATTTTTCTACAAATCCTTCATTTTGGAACCCTTTTACCTAAGGAAAACATGAAGTTACAAATATCAAAAAGTTTGGTGTAAAACTCCATGAAAGTTTCAATCTCTTCCATCCTAATATTTTAAAGTTTGGTGATTAAGTGCTAAAGCTTCGAACGTCTTACTGTGCTAGTTCCCTCATGGGTAACCTCAAGTATATCCCATGCTTCTTTTGCAGTTGCGCATATGAGAATACGCTAAAATTCTTCTGGAAAAACCGCATAGCAATCGCATTGAGAGCTTTGGCATTAGCCACATATTAAGCTCTCTCAATGTCATTCCATTTCTCATCATCTTTAGGAATGACAATGATCTTACCATCAACCATCACTTGTTCCATAGGCATGGAATATTCATGTTTTGTACTTACCCACACAATCGGTCCATGGAATTATAAGAAAATCATCATCCTAGCCTTCCAATAGGCGTAGTTAGACCTGTCAAAGAATAGTGGATGGTTGATAGTACTCACATCTTGGTTAGACATGATGCTAGTTCTCCGGTATCAGATCTCACTCTAGATAGTTAAGTCCTTAAAGAGCAACCCGCTTCTGATGCCAATTAAAATTACATCCAAACTTGATTACACTTGTGGATGCGTATGCGTGCGGAAGCTTAAAGAGCAACTAGAATTATGGCTAAGTCCTGGGGGGGTGGGGGGTGATTAGGAACACGGATTGCGTCTAACACATGGTCGGACCTTTAAGCGTCCGACCAGATCTGTATGGGAGCCCACTATGATGTATCTGTTTATCCACACCGTCCATCCCTCTTGTCAGATTATATTAAGATACTGGGTCCCAAAATGAGGCATATCTAATGGTTTAGTGGACCATGTCAGAGATGACTCTTGCATTTAATAAAACTTGTAATTATGCTTTGTGCATTTAATCCGCTTTTATTGCAACCCAATCTTACTATCTGGTGTGGTCCACTAGACCCTTGGATCTGCATCATTTTTAGGTCCATGCCTTAACATGATCTTACAAGAGGGATGGACAGCGTGGATAAACAGATATATCAAGGTTGGCTCCCACACAGATCTTGTTAGACACTTAAAGGACCAACCAGGGGTCAGACGCAATCCGCGTCTGGTGATTAAGACCTTTTGAAATTATTTTCGTCCTACGTAACAGTTTTATCAAATTAAACTAAGTAAGCAAGAACACTTTAGCTCCCAGGCCTAAGTGGATCCAATCACTAGACTAGCATATGATTAAAGCAATTAACAACCTAGTCTAAACATGCATAAATAAACATATGATTAAACTAATAAAGCACATAATCTATGCAACCTAAGTAGACTATATGAGAATGGATTAAATAAGCTCCAGTCTACTCAAGAAATGAAAGTACATCTTGTGTGTACGGATGTGCCTATTAAGTGCCTAACATACATTATAATTAAGGATTCATAATTAAACAATTAAACACAATGCATAATAAGAAATGTGCTCAAACACAATCATAAACACAACGATGTATAATGATTCGAATTTAGGTCTACACCACTCCCATTCAAGTACTCAACCCCTTTAAGCACATCGGCATTCACTAGAGAGTTTAAATCTGGTTCCTCCCAACCAAGGTGTTTTAATTCGGATCCACCCAACCGGGGAGTTTACAGGTTCCTCCCAACCTACACATTCATGCTTGTGTTGGTGGCTCCCCTTGGAGACTTGTTTAAGCTTACTCAAGCCAAGGTCCTACAACTGAACCTCAATTTAGACTCTACTCATAAGTCAAGGTCTCACAGCCAAACCTCAATGGTTTTAGGCTCTACAATCGAGCCAAGGTCCTACAACCGAACCTAGTGTTTACTTCCATCGGAGGCTCCCCACTTGGATACTCAATTCAACCCAACAACTGGGTCTAGGTCCTACAACCGAACCTATCGAGTTTGAAGATAAACTCTACACTCAATTCCCCACGGGAAGAGAGTGGCTGAAATCTCACAAATGACAACCTTCTTTGTCGGATTTGATCCCCATTGTGCGCCGCTTCGGGTTACTTCTTCTTCCTCTCCTGTGCTTGAATCAACTCCCCTTGTGCTCCCCCGATCTTTGATTTCGTTGCATCGTCAATGCTCTAGCTTCAAGATCAGTCACCTTGCATATGATGCTCCGACGGAGATGCCCAAAGTGTTAGGAGGTGAACGGTCGAAGGTATGTGGAGTGGATTTTCTGAGTTGATAGTTGACACTAGTTGATTAAAATACGTCATTTGAGAGGTGAACGGTTGAAGCAAGTATTGGAGATTGCCAAACATCTCAAAGGGGAGGAAGAGTCTCAAGGAATCTTTACCAGTCGTAACAACTGAATAAAGAGAAGATCTACAAGATTCTCCTTAATAGTAGGAAGTCTATAAATAGGAGATGAAATCGATAGAGCAAAGGGTCTAACACCAAACAAATAAACTCAATTTATCTTTTCCTTAGCTTATCTTAACATAATCCGTAATCTAGGAGTAACTGTAATATCACTCCACGCCCGCTAAATGATCTTAGCATTAATCACAAGTCCACACCCATTGGACGAGACTATCTCAATACAATTAGTTCTCTTTCCTACAGAATTGTTTGTCCGACAGTCAATCTCTCTGACCGTCTGTCACTATTATCGGTTTTGTATCTGAAAAGTCTTTTTTGGTGAAAGGCAAGGCGCAACCCATTTTCGGAGGATGAACCCTACCCTCTGACAATCGCCTAATCATTCTGAACTCATTTGCGAGTGGCTGAATAGGTGACCGGCCTCTCCAGGCTTTAGTCATATATGATCGAGCACAACGTGTCTACATATCTTAGCGCTTGTGGTTGAAGTTGAATCGGTTGGAATCGAGCCGCACAGTCAGTTCTGGCACGCTCGTGCAATACACCATACATGCCGAAAGTGTTACTCGAGTGCCGAAAACCGAGGAAACACATGTACAATAGCCCATCAACCAGGCCCATTAGGATTTGCAAAGGCAATTTTATAATATACGAAACATATAAATATCCTTATTAACTTTGTGTGCCATTCATTTATGTTTTATAGCCTGTGATCCACCTAAACACTGCAGTTTGGGGTCAGGCTTGGCCCAACACAAACATTTTGGGTCGGACTTGGGCTAGACTTTTGGATTGTCATATGCCGGGCCGAGGTTGGGCCTGTGTTGAACAATGCAGGATGGGCTTGCACAAAGCTTGGCCCGGCCACAAATTAGCCTGTTTACACCCTCAAGGAGTGGATGTTTACCTGTCCCTTGAAGCTCTTACTCTCTGCAGCGAAACATTTCCTTATTGTACAAAGTGTGCCGTTAATGGACTTGGCTTCGGTGGTGACCCTCCACCACCGAGATCTTGGTATTGGTCGGTGCTGTGGGCCTACCAATATGTAAATGTTTTATCCATGCTGTCCGTTCAGTTTTTAACTCATTCTAGGGCATGAGCCCAAAAATGAGGTAGGTCCATATCTCAAAAATGACTGCACCCAGGAAACCGTGGTAATTGAACTCACATGCCTCATAGAGCCCACTGTAATATATTTATTTTCCATCCAACCTGTTGATAAGGTCACATATACCTGGGTGAAGGGAAAACAAAAACAAATACAGCTTGATTCGAAACTTTTGTGGCTCCTTAGGAAGTTTTTCTTGGTGGTCGTTCAATTACTCTAGCTGGCATTTTAGGGCGTGGTCCACTTAGTAAAATGAATGAATGGCATGGATAAAACACAAACATCATTGTGGGGCCCAACCAGTGCATATCAATGTCAATAGGGAATTTCCGTCTACCCTCCCTTAGGATATCTCTCGCCACCCCGTTACTTTTTTTTTTTTTGGTTAGTTCACACAGCCCATTATTGTTAGTTCACCCACCCACTCCTGCTAGTCACATTATGAGAATTGATACCATGACCTCAGTGTTGAAACGAGGCTATCTTCACTCAGTCTGCCACTTGAGCTATGGACCTGGGTGTGCCACCTCGTTATTTTGTTTATATACTTGGAGCACCATTGCATTAAAATCCAGGGTAGTGGGAGTGGATTAGGTGAGACCCGGCCTCACCCAAGACGTTGCTGTGGGGTTACAGTGGGGCCCACGTTGATGTATGCATTATATATCCACGCTGTACATCCGTTTTTCTAGATCATATTAAGGCATTATCCAAAAAATAAAGTAGATCCAATTTTCAGGTGAACCATACCAAAAGAAACAGTGGTGATTGACGTCCTATTATTAAAAACTTCTTATGGTGCACCTTAATGTTTCTTCAGTGTTTATTTACCATCCAATCTGCTGATAAGGTCACATAAGCTTGGATGAAGGAATAAAAAAATAAATATCAGATTGATCCAAAACTTTTCTGGCCCATTAATGGTCAATTAACACTGTTTCCCAAGTATGGTCCACCTGAAAATTGGATCTGTTTCATTTTTTTGGATAATGTCATAAAATGATATGGAAAACCAGAATGGGCAGCATTGATACATAATATATACATCGAGGTGGGCCCCACGGTAACCCACACTAAGGGCCACACCATCTTGGGTGAGGCTGGGGTCCCACCTAATCCGCTCTTCAGGTAGTTACCTGAATGTCTCACCACCATTCCAAGTCATCCACTGAGCCTAAAGCTGGAGCAAATGCTATACGCAACAACTGGGGAGTCACTCTCCAGCCTAATGCCACTAATAACCAAAGTCTCTTCCCATCTATGTGCTTCTCTAAAGAGTGTAAACCAAACCCACAGGGTTGGGTTTGGGCTTAAAAGTCAGGCCGGTTTCTCAATCGGGCTAGGTTTGGATCATGTACAATAGCCCATCAACTTAGGCTCATTAGGATTTGCAAAGGCAATTTGTAATATATGGAATATTTAAAAATCCTCAATTACTTCTTAAGTTTTTTTTTTTTTTTTTTAAGGCAAGACACATGATGAAACATAAGGTGAATGTTAGACTCTAGTGGAAGATCAAGCTGATATGCCACTGGTCCAATCCTCTGTATGATCTTATAAGGGCCAAAATACTTGGCCAATAACTTAAGGGAACGTCTCACAGCCACGGATATTTGCTAATAAGGCTGCAACCGTAGATACAGTACCTAGTCTCCAACGTCAAATTCTCTCTCAGTCCTATGATAATTAATAAACTTCTCCATTCTCTCTTGAGCAGCTTCTAAATTTTCGTTTAATATCTTCAAAATCATATCTTGATCCTTCAGCTCCTCTTCTAAGGCCTGAACCTTACTTGTACTGGCCGGTACATAAGTCTTTAACCTAGGCAGGGATATCCCATAAACAACTTCAAAAGGCACCATCTTTGTAGAGGAGTGATAGCTGGTAACCACTATTCAGCCCACGACAACGACTTTACCCATTCTTTAGGTCAGGTACTGGTAAAACAATAAAGATAGTTTTCTAAACACCTGTTCAACACCTGATCACTTTGACCATCAGTTTGAGGATGATATGAAAAGCTCATCTTGAGTTGAGTTCCCTGTAAGCAAAAGAGTTCTTGCCAAAACATACATGTAAATATTGGATCTTTATCACTAATGATAGAGGTTGGCATCCCACGAAGCTTGAAAACATGATCCACAAGAAGTTCAGCAAGCCATAGCAAATGAAATGACCAAATTTTGACAATCGATCTACGACTACTAGGATGACTTTTTGCCTTGTGAGTTAGGTAGTCCTTCCACAAAATTCATTGCAATCTCAGACCATATATAATTTGGGATATCAAGAGGGTGTAGAAGTCTTGGTGTTGCTACACTTTCTGCTTATGCCTTTGACAAACATGACACTCTTGTACAAATGCCAATACATCTTTTCTCGATCCTTACCAATAAAAACTGTCTCGAACTCTCTTCAAGGTCTTTTAAAATCCTGAATGACCAAAGAGTCTCATGCAACTCAGAGAATAAGGCTTTGAGTGGGTGAGGTGGGCCCAAAACTATCCGTCCTTTTCTCATAACTAGACCTTGTATAAAGAATACCTTAACGGATCGAGAGTTCCATCTTCAAACTCCTTAATTCGTTGTTGCAGATAAAAATTTGTAGTTGTCTTGGACTTGATTTTCTCGATCCAGGTGTGTAATGCCCCGAATTTACGTCGCTTGAGTGCCATGCCTAACCAGCAGAAAATCGAGTGTTACCTTGGAAGAATCGCACATGGGGAAGGTTCCCACATGACCACGAGGTCGGTTTCACATTTATTTCTCTCAATCTCTTGTCGTATCTGTAATGCCTCGAAACCCAACACCTAAGCACATGAACTCGGGTCCCGTGCTAATTAACGATTAACAGGGAAACACACTACGCCAAAACAGCAGAACAAACGACACAAAAACGCTTGGTTTAACGACGGATTCGGTCTGTTGCAAAACAGGGCAAGTTAAACGACGGACATTTAACAACGGACTAAAACCGTTTTAAATAGAACAAAAGTTCGTCGCTAACTAGAACAAGCCCCTTGGAGGATTTAAAAGGACGGAATTTTACGACGGACTAAACACCGTCGGTAATATTAACGACGGATCCGCTATTCGTCGTACATTTGCACATACCGACGGACTCGGGTTCGTCGTAAAATTCTGCGTACGACCGACAGGGCAGTTAATTAACGACGGACTTTCATAGATTTAGCAACGGATACTGTTCGTCGCAAATTCTAAATTTTACTAAACTTTCTAGCATTTTTAGTAGAATTTCAATTGAAAAGAAATAGTTTTACGAAAACGAAAATTAAAAAGTTTTAAAAGATTCCATTTTGAGAAAAAAAAAATTTGAGAAGTTTAATAAAAATTAACAATGTTTGAGAAAATTTGAGATTTTGGAAATAATCATAATTTAAAAAAGAACTAAAATTTTGAAACAAATTGACATTCTTAAAAAATGGCATTTTGAAAAAAAAAATGACTAGTTTAAATAAAAGTCATAACTCTGAAAAAAATAGATTTTGAAACAAAATTGTGATTTTTAAAAAGAAATTGAGATTTTGTATTTTCAAAATAAAAATAGATTTTGAAACAAAATTGTGATTTTTAAAAAGAAATTGAGATTTTGTATTTTCAAAAAAAAATTAGAAATTGAATAAAAAATGAGAATTAAAAAAAATGATATCTTCAAAACAAAATTTAAGAAGTTTAAAAAAAAATGTTATTTAGATAAAACCAAGATTTTGACAATAATCAAACTTCTAAAAAGGACAAAAAAGTTAAAAGAAATCGCCATTCTTAAAAAATGGCATTTTGAAAAAAATGACACGTTTTAATAAACTTTTTAAGTTTGATAAAAATAGATTTTGAAAAAAATTTGTGACTTTCAAAAAGTAATCGAGATATTTTATTTTGAAAAAAAAAATTGAGAAATTTGATGTAAAAATAAAGATTTTGAAACAAATTGACATTTTGAAAACGAAAATTGAGAATTTAAAAAAAAATATATGATTTTTATATAATAAAAAAAATAATAAGTTTTTAAAATGAAATATTAAAAAAAAGATTTAGAAAAAAAAACTTTGTTTTTGACAAAAAATTGACATTTTGAAAAAGAAAATTAAGAAATTTTAAAAAATGTGATTTAAAAAAAAAAGTTCAAAAGTTTGAAAAAAGAAATTGACAATATTTAAGAAAAAAATCAGATTTTGAAAAAAAAATTGACATTTAAAACAAAAATTAGCATTTTCAAAAAAAATGAGAAGTTTAAATAAATTGATGAGTTTGAAATAAAATTGAGATTTTGTATTTTGAAAAAAAAAATAAATGAGTTTGATAAAAAAAAAAAAATTGAAAAAACAATTGAAAAGTTTAAAAAAATCGACATTTTGAAAAAAGAAACGGAGAAGTTCGCAAAAAAAAATTATAATTTTGAAAAAAAATTGTCATTTTGAAAAGAAAAATGAGATTGGTTTACATACACACAAGTTAACTAGTATAAAAAATGATGGCCCAAGTATAATGAAGTGTAATCGCATGAATAACTTATAATGATAAGATTGATCAAATTCTATGGTCATATGATACTAAAGTTGATCTGAATGGTCAGATATGTTCGGAACGTGCTAATTAGGACTGAGAACAAAATTCAGTCCAATCTAACCCTAAACGAATCAAATTCGTTTAAAACACTCTTTAAATGGGCACAGTCAATTTGTCTAGATCTAGAAAAAAATTTGGACAATTTGATCGATCTAGATTGAAGAGCAAATGACTTCAGATGTTTAGATTAAATTTCACTTAAATCTAACAGTTGGATTGTAAGATATAGCCAATCATATTGGTGATCAATTTTGTCCGCCCAATATCTTTCTCAACCGAAGTCCGATCAGGTCGAGTGACTAGTCAAATCGAAGCCCTTGATGAGTAGAATAGAGTAACTAAATCATATGTCCAAATTGGGCTAAATTTCAGGTCAAAATTGCGCTACAACTTGTTGACCTTATAAAAATCCAAGAAATGTGCAGTCATTGGACCCCAAACTCTAATTTAGCCAATGAGTTTTGGATCTTCTTAAGGTTAGGAATTGCGTCCTAAAATGATATTAAAAAACAAATGGACAAGGCTCGAGCAAGTTTGGGAAATATTCGAACCACTACTCTCCTATCATAACACCTAATAAGGACATGGACAGGTTGCAAAATATGAAATGCAAGGTTTGGGAACCTTGTTCCACATATTCTCAGAGTTTTCCCTTTTCCAAATGCCAGGTAAACCCTAAAAATCTCTTTTTTTTTTGCAAGAATTGCAATTTTTGTTATAGTTCAGTGTTTGACAGTTGAATTTTTATTGAGATTTGTTGAAATTCAAGTGGTTTGATGCCTAAGTTCGATGAAACACCAATCACTCTCCATTTTGGTTTAGGCTTTGGGATTTATGTGATTGCTCTCTATGATTTGATATGTGAATGGTTGTTTGTGCTGAAAATTTGATTAATCAGTTTATTGATCAGTAGTGTTGGGATTTCCTTGTGGGTTTTTCAAGAAAGAAAAAGAAAAAAGAAAAAACCAAATGAAGTTTATTTTTTAACCTTAGCAATTTTACTTATTAGCAAGTTTTTTGGGATTTATGTGATTGTTCTCTATGATTTGATATGTGAATGGTTGTTTGTCCTCAAAATTGATTAATTGGTTTATTGATCAGTAGAGTTGGGATTTCCTTGTGGGTTTTTCACACCAAAAAAAAAAAAAAAAGAAATGAAGTTTATTTTATTTTTTAACCTTAGAAATTTTACTTATTATTAGCAATTTTATGTTGCTTGAAAATTTTTTTTTTTCAATGATTAGGTGAAAGAAACACAATTATTTCAATTTTTTATGTAAGAAATTTTCCAATGGTTCTATGTTGTCTTTATTTTATCTCTAATTAATGGATTACTGACGGATCTAGATTGTTTGGAAGCGAATTTAATGCACTTCGACAATGGTTACAGACAATTGATTGTCGTCTGGGAGTGAGTTGAATGCACTTCAACGACGGCTAGAGCATCGATTTTTGAGATGGTCCATTACCATCTTTTATTAACAACAGTGATGCACCGTCGTATAAGTTTTACGACACAGCAAAATAAGACAGTTCCTGCGACGGTCCAAAACCGTCTGGAATTTAAAGACGGCTTTTGGCCGTCGATTATTTTATTAAACTCTTTACGGTTTAAGACGGCTTTTGGCCGTCGATTATTTTGGCGTTGTGACGTGAGGATACTACCCATGCACCTACATAATTCAATTGTCACATGTTTCTTGAGAATAATCAGAGTAACACATAATGAGCAATGGATTTAAAGTTATGCGAAGATAACTAAAACTTGTAAGCCTAAATCCAAACATAATCCAAAATAGGTCCCACATGTTCCCTAACATCCACCACAAACCAAATATATAAAGTATGGAAACAAAAAAGGGAGGAATAAAATAAATTTGATGAGCTCCCCCAGCTCGGCTACACCTCAAAGGCTCCATGCCTGCAAGACTTCATCATACATCCAACCCTAAAATGTCCACGGGCTCGCTCTCCACTCGGCCTACCCTTGCACTACCTGTATGGTTGTCAATATTGACTTATGAGTGGCCAACTCAGTGATAAATCCCCCAAGATTTCATGCACAATATATCAACCAAGTATAATCTGAAGTAAGCATATGCACAATCACATATTATAATGCACGAATGCATGCACATGTTCACCAACTGGGGATGCACATCCAATCAGACCAATGCAAGAGACTGTCTTTTTGTGTGTTGAACTTTAACAGTAGGGCAGTCAAGCAAACAGTCAACCCAACTCACAATAAATGGGGCGTTCGAACAATGCACTTACCTTTAACAGTAGGGCCGGCACTCAATAATGTTCATGGATGTATGATTGTTCCACCTTTATTAAGTAGATTTGCAAACAACCGATTTAAACAAACTCCTGCCAATAACCAACCTTTGACATTGCAGGTAGTCCTTACCATCGCAAGCCACAGTTCATAGTAAAGTCATTTAAAATACAACGAAACCATTAAAGGTACGATTATAAGCCCTTGAAGGCATCTTAACACCATTAAAGGCCCAAGCAAAACCATTGAAGGCATAGCAATGCCGATGCAATGGCAAGTTTATGATTAAATTCCATTCGCCGGATGTGAGGAGGCTGTCGGCGCAAAGTATTACCTCATATGTGTGTTCAACCATAGTAATCACAATTCCCACAATTGGGGAGGTCCGAACCCACGGGTTTCATCCACAAATCGTATGGTTGATAATTTTACGAGTTTCATAAATCCCATGAATTCCACAATATCCAACGGTTCCATAAATTTCCAAAGGTTCCGATTTCCACATCTAGGGGTTTAACCCTTTAACATACAATGCAGGAAAATCATCTAAGGAGCCCGTTATCTCTGTACACAGGTAACCCTATGAACTACGGGACATGTTCGAGAGTGCGTGTGTGTAGATTAAGCTACACATGGTACTAAACATATTAGGTGTGCTCATAGCCTAAATTCTACATATATTAGGGAGTGCGCATGTGTGAACCAACCTATATTAAGATACTGGGCATGTTAAGTGTTTTGCGAACCAACCTTTATGCATGAAGATTAGCATACCCAAGCAGTTAACACACGATGATTTGCACGCTCAAGCAAGTGAACATAATGCCACACCAAACTCATGCCAAAAAATTATGTGGCCACCCAAGCTTAGCAGCTAGTGACAAATGGCATGTTTATGTAATGGCTTGCATTCAGTGTACAAATGTGGTCCACCAGATGAGTTGCTCATCCAAGATTTATCAATATGCTTCCTCATGATGAGCCCTGCCGGGTTTGCAAAGACACTACATAATAACGTGCGATGATTGATACACACAAACTGTGTTGTGGGATCGACCTTGACTGGTATAATGCATCCAATTCATCAATCATGTGTGGGTTCCATTGAGATTGGTGTAGGACATCAGATGGGATTAGTGCATCAGATGGGCCACTAGTATAATGCATCCCTTGATTCTCTCCTATAGCCAAAAAATAATAATAATAATAAGAAGTGGATTAGTGCATCAGATGGGCCACGTGACAGGGTACAATTGGAATGAGATGCCCAGTACCATTACGGATCTTCTAGATTATGTGTGGGTTCCATTGAGATTGGTGTAGGACATCCAATCCATCCATCATGTGCCTCTCTTGATATTCTCCTTATGGCCTAAAAGTCCAGCCCTTTTTATGCTATTTGAATCATTTGGTAGGAATTCATTGCTCCAAGACCCACTTTCTACGTGGTAAACATTTTACGAATTAGCCAAATATAAGAAAAAGTGTGTGTGTGTGCCTATATATATATATATATATATATATATATATATATATATATATATATATATATATATATATATATATATATATATATTCAACCACTTATCAAATAAAGCCAAACATAACAGAAAGTAGACTGTTTCTATATGAAACTCTTTACAGGTGTAAGGGTGGCAATGGGCTAGGCAGGCTCACTAAAACCAGACTTGGACCAATTAGCTTAGCCTGTACACATTCGGCTCAAGTCATTTTAGCTTGACCTAGCCTTGCTTTCATTTGTATGTCTTATACCCTATGTGCATCACTTTAGTCCCTGATCAGGTAACCCACGTCTTCAATGCAGATAATTGATTTTGTTCCTTTAAGTGTGGCCTACTTGATCAACAGATAGATTAGGAACATTTAAGTGATCAGAAACATGAATTTTATCAATTTCTGCGTGTCAGTTTGAGGGTCGACCAAAATTTTTGGGCTTGGACTTGCGCCTGCTGTGTTAGACCCATGCTGGGCTTGGCCAAGGCTCAGGCGATGGTCAGGTGGGCCTGACCCTAACGTGGCCGAGCCAAATCTGGCCCATTTCCATCCCTACATGACAGGCCCACAAAAGTGTGGCAGGGCTGGACCAAGCTGCTTTCCCGGTGTGACGCCCAATAATATCTTTCAAAGAACTTTCGAATTCATTGCACAGTAAACATGTCTAGGTGTGAAAATGTGGTAGTTCATTGCCACTCTACAGTTGCATTAGGTTGTACGGTCTGCAAATACATACCCTCCAACTGGTGGACCATACGTGCGGTTGATGGAACATAGCACAAAAGCCATTCAGATAGAAAATTTTCAGTGTCTTATCTTTCTTGAATCCAGATTATTTTAAGCTTTCCTTCTTCAACCCAATTTCCACAGCCACAAGTCAATAATTAAGATTGCTTTTTGTCTATTTGCTTTTCTACCAAAGGTTCTGTATATATACTTGGGGCCCACAGGATGAGAGGTCAAGGATCACCAAGCTACAACCATGTGTACTGGACCTGTTGGTTGGGTGGCAATGAACCATGAGAGGTTTTGCAGCACGATAGATCGAGGTTGGCCTCTTCACTTGACGTCAACCAAATAGGCCTTGTTGTAGACTCCATTCTCTACAACTATTGGAAAAGGCAGACCCAGTTCTGCATTATGTCCGAGCCACCTCGTCAACGATGGGCCGGTGCTACTATGGTTGTGCAAATGCAGCCAACAAGCTAAACACCTGAACCTAAGCCTATGTTGGTGATGTAGAACGGGTCACGGATTTGTTCATGGAAAGGATGGACCAAAGGAAGGAGCCTAAGTCCAAGAAGAATCGACAATGGACAGCATAGTTCAACCGGTCGAACAACAGGGTCGACCGGCCGAACACCTGCCAGAAAATCCAGAAAATCTAGTTAAACTCTCTGAACAGATTTTGGCATTTTCGACCTGTTGACAGTTTTGGTCGACCGATTGAAAATGTCCCAAATATTACAGGAAAAGGGCGTAACTCTCTGAATGATTTTGTAGCTGTTTCGACCAATCGACCGATCGGGTCAACCGATCAACACTCATGATCAACTAGTTGAATCAACGTGTCAAGTTCGGTCGACGGGTGTCACAAAATGACTCATTTTCTCATTTTCTTTCCTATTTTGTTTAGGATTCTCTTTGATTCATTTCTAGAGTTTGTTTAGAGTATTTATTATTGCTTAAATATGTTTTAGGGTTTAGAACTTTAATATTATTCAATCAAATTACTATTTTTATCAAATTTTATCTCATGGATTAGAGATTTCTCTTGTGGATTCAAGAGAGCCTCGTGGATTCAAGATAGTTATCCCTTTGAGGAAGGCGGTGATCGACCTCTTCATGTCCTTCCCCACGTCAAGTGGTATTAGAGCGAATACTTCCCTCAAATCGATGGCTTCTAACGACAGGCTGGGAGACCAATCTCTTGGACGTTGCTCCAAGGATCAACCATCTAATGAAAACGCTCGACGCTTTCCAGTGGGATAATCGGCAAGCCATGCAAGGGCTACAGGTTTCCCTCGACCATATAGCGGAGGCCTTAGGGCCCGTCTGTATTCATGGCGATGATCCGTCTCCGGTGAGCGCTAGAGATCACAATCATGCTGGTCACGAAGCGTTGTCGACGGTGAATAGTAGGACCACACTAGAAGAACTGAGATCTAGTGATGAAGAAATTGACACGTGATCTTTCAACATTGACGATCGGGTGGATCATATGGATCGGGACTTCTGAATGAAATTCGACTTTTCGAGTATCAACGACCAACTCCACAACGAGGATTTCCTTGATTGGTTACTGGAAGTCAAACATTTCTTCGACTACACAGAGGTTCCAGAAGAGAATTTATCCAGCTGAGGCTACACCTTATCATAGGCATTGCAGTCAACACCACATCACACACATAGGTTTACATACATAACTTTATTGCATTGCATACATAGCATTCAACACCCAATCTCTTCAAACATATGCTCTAAGTCTTGTGGACATAGTTTGGATCATGCCCATCAGAAATTTGGGCTAATCGGTTATCGCTTCAACAAATGGGAGAGTCAAGGTAGATTTATCCAGCCTAAGGTACAACTTGTCCCAAGCGCTGCATTTAACACAGCATTACCACACACTGTAGCATCATATTAGTTCACAAGAACTAATCCTAATCCTCAATAGTTAATCAAATCCTGTGAAGTGGAGACTATAAATTGTACGGGCAGAGTGGGTGCCCAACACCTTCCCTCTCTGTAACTATGGTCCCTTGCCCGAAATCTTCAGTCGCAGATCGAGGAATCATTTTTGGATTGAAATTTTTAGAAGTCTCACTCTTAACATTTCTACATGTTTAGCCAACAAGTGGAACTGAATAATTGACTAGTGGCGACTCTAATCGAAATGTAACACCCTTTCATATATAACAAAAATCTAACATGTGAGTGCGATCCGCCTGCAACCCAATGTCCATAAGCCCTAGAAGTTTTTAGTGGTAGGCATTCAATCTCTATTGTTTGCTATGGTGTGGTCCACTTGAGCTTTGGATCTACCTCATTTTTAGGCTAATGCCCTTAAATGATGTAGAAAAATAGATGAATGGCATAGATATAATAGATGCATCATGGTGGGTCCCACGAAAGTGACAAGCTTAAGGCCAAGCCCAGCACAAAGATGGTTGAGGTAGACCTACCTACACCCTTAACCAATGATTAGGTCGAGAAAACCTTCAATCCCACAAATCATTCTAGTCCACCCATCAAATGGGAACACGTGCCAGAAAAATGGCCATTTCGAAAGAGAAACACAAATGACCTCAACTCAACATACAACGGGGTCCACGTGATAATCCTAATATTTCCACAATCTAATGATCTAGCCATTCAACAAAAAAGGAACAATTGTTAGTAATTGTCCACATTTAACAGGAACGGTTAGATCATCCAATGGAGCAGCTTTTAAGGACATCCCGCATCCACCATCGTATGAATGATTTGGAACACAAGAGAAAGGCCGAGAAAATGCTCAATCAAACATTATAACCTTTCTTATTCTCTTTACTCTAGTAAAAATACTGTACCACAATTTCATAGCAACACAAGCACAAATTAAAATAAACCAACTTGAAACATAAAGCCTCATCCTAATTAACAAATACATCTCAAATATTATTGAGATTAGAAAATTCCTTATTAATCCTGCAGCCTCATAAGGAAATCTTCACACGCACATGGTTGAATTTGTATTTGTCGGCACTCACCTAGTTTACTTGGACATGTATATAAGTTGGGACATATGACATTACAATGTTTGCATGAATACATACTCAAACTGTCGACACCGTCCATCCATTTTACTGTATCATTTTAGGGCATGACCCAAAATATCATGTTCATCCAATACTTCTGTAGGCTGTAAGAGCTTTATAATGGCAGGCGTTCAATCCCAATTACTTCTGTGGTATAGTTAATTTTCATTTTGGATGTGGCTTTTTTTTTATATTTCATAAAATGCTCTCATAAAATGAATGGACGGTGTGGATATAACACATACATCATGGTGGGACCCACGAAATTATGCCACGTCAAGGCACCTCCACCCACTTCATTTATATGGATTTCTATGATTTGACAGCTTAGTATATCCAATGGTGACAATGAGTAATAATGAAATTTTTGAAATTGCGTTGGTGGATACCCTACATTACGTGCGGAAGCTTGCGGAGTGGAGTTTAGAACTACGACCAAGTCCTGGGAGGGGGGTGATTAAGACCTTTTTAAATTATTTTAAAAACTCTTGCCTAATTAAACTAGTTAGCAATTATAAAGTAATTAAGCAAATAACACTTAACTTCCAAGCTTAAGTGGATCCAATCTCATAAGCTATTAAGTAATTGAGCAAACCAGCCAAGCACATAGATTATAAACAACATGACTATTAAGCAACTAATCTACATGTAATGTCTAGACTACAATTGATATTACTAATCAAGCACCTAGTCTAGAGAGTGAAACTACAACATGTATATGAGAATCAATCATACATAGTATATATTCCATTCAAGGATTCAAATAATTAACAATTAAAGACAACGCAAGAATAACAATGTGCTCAAATGACAATCTCAAACACAAGCATGTATAGTGGTTTGGTTTCCCTACTCCACTCTTGGTTACAGTACTCATCCCTTGAGCACACCAGATTCCACTGGAGAGTTTAAATCAGGTTCCTCCCAACCTAGGTGTTTTAAATCGATTCCACCCTACCAAAGACTTTAACATGGTTCCTCCCAACTTATGACAGAGATTTTATTAGTTCATCTCTCAACCAAGATGTTTACGATTCCCTCCAACTTAAGAGTTTGACAAGGTTCCTCCCAACTTTCGATTTCAATCCTAGAACATAGTGTATACTCCCATCGGAGGCTCTCCTTGAAGACTTGGTCGAGTTTGATTACAAACTCTCACATTCAATCATCCACAAGAAAAAAAGTATAACTGGACTCTTATAATGACAACCTACTTGTTAGATTGAGCCCATTGTTCAGCACCGCTTGGGTTATTTGATCTCCGCTCTCCCGTGTTTCAATTAGCTCCCATTTGCTCCCCCGATCTTGTTGTTGATGCATCACTAATACCTCAACTCTAATGATTGATTATCCTGTATGTGATGCTCCAAAGAGATGCCTAAGATGCTAGGAGGTGGTGGTGAATTCTCTACAACTAGAGGATTTGGTTGCCCAGAGGAATTCCACCTAATTGAATCCCTAGAGAGATTTAGACTAAGGATATACCTATGATATAGGTGTCTAAAACATCTAGAGATCAAGAGAGAGCAAGTTCATCTTCATATGAGCTTTGAATGTTCCATCTTATGATAAATCATAAGGTAGATGACTTGAGTATAGTAGGATTAAAGCCTAGTGATGTGGGCAATGAGGGTGGCTTACAATGCTCTCAAATCTTTCTCTTAACCCCTTAAGAACCAAGCTCCATTTATATAGAAAAACTTCAAACGGTTAGAAAACGACAGCCAACAGCTCACTGGCGACCGGTCGCACCTCAACTGCGACTAGTCGCACGGGGTCATCGACCAATCGCAAAAGAATGTCGATCGGTCTAATTTAGGCCTAGGATTGGGTTCACTTGTTATCCCAAATAAGGCCCTTTACAACCAATCTCACCAAGGCCGACAATCGGTCACACTGACCAGTCAACCGGTCTAATTTGTCTTAGGTCTGATGTTTGTTTGCTGACCCATTTTGGCCTCTGGTCGACCAGTCGCGCCTAGCTTGCGACTGGTCACTAACTGTTATTTGTGCAAGTTTATTTACAGTAACTAGTACCTCTTTTATTAGCTTAACTTATCATGTATTCCTAAGAGTTCTAAGACTAATGGAGATGAATACAGATTTTCTTATGTGGTCAAGTCATCTAGAGGTTTGGTATTGGTTTAGGTTCAAGGGTTTTGGCTCACCAAGGCATTTCTAATTTACCTGTTTCTTCTTCCTTAATGCAGCTTTCTACTATCTTCAGTCTTCAATCTTCATCTTCTTTAGGCTCAACCAACACCTAGACACTAGGTCCTACGTAATTGATAAATAAGCTGCACTAGTATGCCACAGAAAAGTGCACTAACAATTTCTACAACGCATTACGATGAAACTCGATCATCCAAACAGGCCTAAAAATGTTTCAGTCATTAACATCTTAGTGCGTGTTTGGATTTGCAGAATCCACCATAATGTGGTGTGGTCCACTATAAACAAGTAGTGATTACGACTACCGCAGGAGTCCAAAGTCAAGCCGAATGTGATACCAATACCAATCTAAGGCTTTAATTTTTTTTTTTTATATATGTTTATAATGTACTCTTGTGAATAGACACATGTGGATATAACTTGCCTAATATGTGTTATATCCACACCGTCCATCCATTTTACAATATCATTTTAGGGCATG
This sequence comes from Liriodendron chinense, assembly GCA_003013855.2. Lineage (NCBI taxonomy): Eukaryota > Viridiplantae > Streptophyta > Magnoliopsida > Magnoliales > Magnoliaceae > Liriodendron > Liriodendron chinense. The sequence goes on along the minus strand of ML058466.1, from coordinate 2,380,009 downwards.
ACCCTAAATATTAGCATTATCCAACACTTTTGTGGGCCATATGAGATTTTTAATGGCAGACATTCAATCCCAACTAGGTTATGTGGTGTGTTAATTTTCATTTTGGATATAACTCATGTTTTCAATTTCCATAAAATGCTTTTGCAAAATGAATGGACAGTGTGGATATAACACATTCATCATGGTGGGGCCCACAAAACTATGCCACATCAAGGGACCTCCGCGCATTGCATTTGAATAGATTCCTATGATTTGATAGCTTGGTGTATCCAAATGGTAACAATGACTAATAATGAATTTTTTATGATGCATTACTTTGAATTCCGTGAATCCAAACACACCCTTAGCAACCCAATAATCATCTTATTACAATAAGATGATATCTTTATCCTATCACATTCATGATACAATCTCGCTTTGCCTATCAAAGGACTAAACAGAGAAAATGACGTGTATTTATAGAGAAGTCGTCCATTGATGACTTGGGTAGTCTAGATATAAAAAATCATGACATGATTTTGTAGCTCTGAGTTTTCCTTTTGTTTTTCTTTTATTTCTTTCGAAAAATGATCCAACCACAATCATTAAGGATCCAACCACCCGTATTATTGAAAGGGCGGCATATGAGTGGACCCTATGTGAGCATGTGTACGGCTGCTCCACCTGATCATCAACCCGTTGAATAGGATTTTTCTTACTGCACCGCAGATGCTGGCTGGACTTTTGTATCCGAGTCTCCCAGTCTTCATCCAATGTGAAAAGAAGTTAAAAAGTCTTTTGGAAAAGGAACTCCCTCTGTTTCACACACTGTTTCTCGCTCGAAGTTGATTGTTTGGCTGGAGTTCTGTTTGCTAGTTTCCGGTCTTTTTCCAACGTGGAAGAAAAGAAGAAAAAGACGCAGATTGCAGGCACCGTGAGGAAACCACCTTGTCTATCCATTTTCCCATATCATGTCCTGAGGCAGATCTAAAATTCAAGTCAGCCACACCAGAGGAACAAGGTGAGTACGGAAATGTCTAACGCTGAGACCTCCCTGGGTCCAGGGATGTTTATATGTCATTCATACCATTCATAAGGTCGTTCCTATTTAGATAAACTGTAAATATAAAAGTATTAGCTAGATCCAAAACTTCTATGGCATTACCATATTTCAATAGTCAACATTCAATCCTCTTTGTTATTGTTTCCTATTGCTCAGCCCACTTAGTCATGGATTTGACTCATTTATGGGCCCATGTCCTAACATAATCTAGCAAAATGGATGAACAAGGTGGATTTGTCACAAACATTATGGTGGCCCCACGTATCTTCCTGGTATAAGCTGACAACACTTGGCTGAGTCTCAAGACGCCCTGTTGTAGGAAGTTCCTGCACACAAGCTAGGTGGGGCCACCATGATGTTTGTGAGAAATACACCTCATCCATCCACTTTGCCAGATCATGTTACGACAAAAGCCCTAAAATGAGGTAGATCTAAAACTCAAGTGAGCAGCACAACAGGAAATTGTGAGGATTGATCATCCACGGTTGAAACATTGGTGGTGCCATGGAAATTTTAGATCAAGATAATATTTTTGTGTTTTCAGCTCATCCTAGTAGGAATGACCTTAGGAACAGTTTATGGCATATAAACATTACAATGGACCCCAAGCAGGTTTCAACAGTAGGCATTTCCCTACCTACTTTTTTCTCCCACTTGAATTTTGGATCTGCCTCATATTTATGTCCTAACAAGTGCTCCAGCAAAATGGATGAACTGGGTGGATTTCTCACAAACATGAACATTACAATAGGCCACAACTAGCTTAAGCTTATGAGCACAGGAGGTTCTTGGAAGTTCTTGGTAAGGCTGTAGTAGGCAGGAGGGGATTGTTCCATGCCCCGAGCTGTTTGAGGTCCACATAGATGTCTGTGACAAATCCGCTATGCCAATCTGTTTTGAAAGACCACAACACGACAGGATTCTAAAAATCAGGCAGATCCAAAACTCAGGTGGGCCACACCAATAAAACACTGGGAACATCAACATCCACTACTGTTGAAACTTTCCTGGAGTTGACCATAATGTTTATATGCCATCCAAACTGTTCATAGAATTATTACCACTAAACTGTAAGGAACAAATATCATCCTGATACAAAAATTCTTTCATTGCCAGGCGTTCAATCTTCAATCCCCACTGTTTCGTGTGGTATGGTACACATGAGTTTTGGATATGCTTGAATTTTAAATTCAAGTCCTATTGTGGTCTTTCAAAACAGATGGATGGAGTAGATTTGTCAAAGACATCTCTATGAGCCCCACATGGCCCAGGCACAAAGATATTTATGTGCCCTCTGTGCCGAGGGTGACAGGGCAATCTGCTACCGCAGCAGGCAATCCACCCTGACTCACCAGTAGAGTTGTACACTAAGCTGAACTGAATTGGCAAGCTCAGCTTGGCTCAATTGAGCTTTCAAGCCAAGTTCGAGCTCTAGCTTTTCAAGCTGAATTCAAGCTGAGGGTCGAACTTGGAAAAAAATTTACTGTTTTCACAATATCAAGCCAAACTAAGCTTGGGTTAGTTCAAGCTCAGCTCGAAAATCCTTTCGAGCTTGGAAAAACGGCTCAACTTGGTCCGAACCCAACCTTCAAACCAAGCCGAATCGAGCTGGTTCTAGCTGAGTCGAGTGAGCTAACCGAGCTAGATAGGCTCGTGTTCAGCTCTACTAACCGGTCCTCATCCAATTTGGGGGACAAAAAAGGCTGGAAGCGAGTTGCCTGCACCCCACCCACAAAGGTTCCTGTTGGGAAAAGCTATATGAAGCCCACTGTGATGTTTGTGAAAAATCCAACCGGTACATCCGTTTTGCTTGAGGATATAAAGAACTTAATACCGAAGCAGATCCAAAACTCAAGTAGGCCACTTGATAGGAAATAATGGGGATCCAACGCCTGCCAGAAACATTCTCAGGGCCAGAGAAGATTAGGCTAATATTTTTGTGTTTTCAATTCATCCAAGTGGTATTGTTCTTATGAACGGTTTGCATGGCATATAAACATTACAGTGGACTTAGGAAGGTTTCAAAGGTAAGCATTTTCTTCCCCACTGTTTCCTGTGTGGCCCACTTGAGTTTTGGATCTCTCACTTTTAGGCACTGTCCTAACATGATTTGGAGAAATGGATGTATAGGGTTGATTTCTCAAAAATATAATGGTATGCCGTGTAGTTTTGGCCCACAGGAAATTCCCACCTACCAAGGCCACACGCAACTCAAGTACAAAAACGCGATGCCTTGTCTCCTCACAGCAAAATGAATCTGGATCCTCTGTTGGCTGCCAAACAGGAAAATCCTGTTTGTAGCCTTTTTATTGGTCCACGTCATCCACATCATCACATAGGTATGCAACCATCTCACATCCTCAGTGCAACCTGACCACACTGACATCATGCAGTGTGATGTGGACCAATGAAAATGCTCCAAATAGGGTTTTCGTATTTGGCAGCTAACAGAAGATCCTGACTGATAAAATGGGTGGACGTGGCCTAGCCTTTTTTTTTGGGGGGGGGGGGGGGGGGGGGGGGTACACACATCCCACTGTGAGTACGGGGGTTAGTTCAGAAGCATATCAAGTGAGAGCCCGGACACCCACACCTTTGGGACAGTGGTAGACTGAGTGAAGATAACCTCATCTCAATACTAAGGTCAAGGTATCGAATCCCAACGTGGGGGTGGCTAACATTGGAGGGTGACTAACAGCGTGGGTGTGTGTACTAACGGTGAGATGTGTACTAACTCAAAAAATTAAAAAAAAAAAAAAAAAAAAAGTGAGACCCCGGATCCACCCAGGTAGGTGGGACCCCCTCTATGATACTCATAATGATGTATGTGCCTTAAATCCACACCATACAACCATTTTGACAGCTCATTTTATGGCATGATCTAAAAAAATGAAGCTGACTCAAATCTTAGGTGGACCACACCACAGGAAAAAGTTGTGATTGAATCCCCACCATTAAAAACTTCTTGGATTGCACCAACATGTTTATTTGCCATCCAACATGTTGGTAAGGTCACAAACAGCTAGATGAAGAGAAAACACACAGATATAATCTTGATCCAAAGCTTTTGTTGCCCACAAGAAGTTTTTAATGGTCATTCACCACTGTTTCCTGTACTATGGTCCATCTCGGATCAGCTTTGGGAATCACCTCTGCTAATGTTAGCCACCCCACGTTGGAATCGATACCAGGGCCTCAGTGTTGAAAATGGTTATCTTCACTGAGTCTACCACTGTTCCAAAGCTGTGGACGTGGCCTAGCTCGTAGTGATGTTTGTTTGCCATCCAACCTGTTCACAAGATCACACACACATTGATGAGGGGAAGAAACAAATATCAGCTTGATACAAAACTTCCACGGCCCCCAAGAATATTTCAACGGTGCGATTTCAATTCACATTATTTCCTGTGGTGTGGTCCACTTAATCTTTTTATATGATTCATTTTTTGTCTCAAGTCATAAAATTATCTGAGAAAATGGATGAACGGAGTCAATGAAATACATAAATCACAGTATACCCTGCAGACTACTGAGTTACTCAGTACGACAATCCGCTTCCAATTTGTTGTGGGTGAAAGTCAATGTTTTTGTTACTTCCGCTCCATTCATCAGTTTTAACATTTCATACATAGAAACAGAGGGAATAGAACGAAACCATTGAAACCTCATTGGGGACCAAATTTTTTTGTATCAGACTACTATTTGTGATATTAAGTTCATCCCATCGGGAGTAACCTTATGAACAGTTTGGATGGCATATAAACAACATGGTTGGCCCAGTGGGCGTTTCCATCCATCCTCACTGTTTCCTGTTTTGTGGCCCACTTGACTTTTGGATTCATCTTATTTTTCTACCTCTGTTCTTAACTTGAGCCGGCAAAACTGATGGACGGAATGGATTTCTCACCTTCTGCCAGAAGTCAACCGTGAAATGTTATGCTCTTTCTCTGAAAAGTTGGTGATGCCGTCTCCTCTCTGAAAGTGAAATGTTTCGTTGTCAACCGAATTTAATGGTGGCCCAGCGGATTGCGTCCTGCCCGTTCAGGCAGGGGACCCTGTCGGGCGCACCATGATATATGTATTTTATCCACGCTGTCCATCCATTTTAAAATATCATTTTAGTGCATGATCCCAAAAAGGAGGCAGATCCATGGCTCAAGTGGACCACACAGTGGGGATCGAAAGCCCACCATTAAAAACTTCTTGGGAACCACAGAAGTTTTGATCAAGCTGATATTTGCGCTTTCCTTCATCTAGGTCTCTATGACCTTATGAACAAGTTGGATTGGCAAATAAACATGATGGTGTGCCCTAGGATTTTAATGGTGATTGGTGAGTGTTCAAGTACCATTGTTTTCCTGTTGTGTAGTCCACCTGTGATTTAGATCTATCTCATTTTTGTGACCATGCCTCAAAATGATCCGGCAAAACAGATGGACAGCATGGATATACAACACATACATCAAGGTAGGTCCTGATGTGAGGCCTTTTTCTATTGGATGATCTAACGATGGCTGTCAAATGTGGATGGCAACTTGCAATTGTTCAATTTTTGTTGGATGGCTATGATCATTTGATTGGGGGAAATATTAGGAATGTGGACCACATGTGCACACTGAGGTCCTCTTTGTTCTTTTTCTAAACAACTATTTTTCTGGTACGTGTTCCCCATTTGATGAGTGGACTAGCATGATTTGTGGGGTTGAAGGTCCACCTAATCATTTTTTTTTTTTTTAAGAGGAGAAGGTGGGCCTACCCTATGTTGAAAAATTCTTCAGTATATTTAGTATACGGCTAAGTCAGATCTATCAGATTCAAGGCTTGACTTGAATAGTCAATTTCTCAAGACAGATTTGTTGCCCTTTTTCTGGTAATTCCAGCAAGTGCAAATGAAGGAAATCCGCAAATTATCTTCAGGATACAATGAACTCTCAATCCGAATTTTAAAACAAAAAATTGCACATTTAAGTGTTAAACAGATATCTAGTTATAACACCAATATGCCTTCAAAAACGTCCAAAATAAAAACACAGCAAAAGGTTAGATCTAAGAGTACTTAACAGAATATTGCTTGGTCAGGGAAATGGATAGAATCATTGATCCTTCTAGATTATGATATTCAGGATATATAGCAATTGAAGGGTCATGGTGTCTTTTCTGGAGAGACTCATGTGCCTCTTCAAGACATCCACACTCTTTCATATGCAAGAGATATTCTGCCATGAAAGGACATGACCATTTCTCTTATGGGGCTGTTGTCATGTGGGATCCAGATCATAGTCAGTATAACTGCCACCACATGTATGACATGTGGCACAAATACGATATGTACAGAATGTCTTTAATCAGCATTCTGGTTAAATATTAAGTGTCAGTGGATGAGACCTCTGACCTAACCCAGGTTCACTCCTAATTGCACATAGTGCCAAAATTCAGCTCCTTGCGACGATGCGTACGTGCAAAGTGCAAAATGCGCCTAATAAAGAGCCAAAAAGCGCCCAAACAGCCCTACAGCCTATGCCACGCGCACGTGCGCTGACGGTTCGCACCAGTCCTTGTGGAGATTCAAACCTTGGTTCCAGTAGTAAAACCCCCTCCTCTTACCAACTGGCTATATAAACTTTCATGGAAAGTTTTATTACCAAATATAATTATTTACCTATTAAAAATAAACTTTTATTTTTAAAATTAATTTATTTTTTTATTATTATAGAAAACACAACAATCCCCAAGAATTTCAAAAATAAATTAAAGGCTAGGACGTTGGCATATCAGTATAAACAGAAGCATAAGTAATGGTATCTTGTAGATTTGAACCATCACTTTAGTACATATGTATCAAAGTTTTGTCAGGTACTTAATAATTCATTAGTCTTGAACTAAAGACCTTATATGACTCACCGGACATATAGCACACATTTATTTATATGTAACTGAAGATCTAAAAGTTTGCACATTTTTTTCCTTACGTGTATCCTATTTCATGAATATTCTAGAAATGATTACAATCTCTCCAAAAGCGGCCTCACTTCTTTACTCATATAGGTAGATCTATTAAAGATGATTCTACTTCATCTCAACAAAGTCTGCTTATAGACCTATTAAGAGTTAGTACCCAACCTCCTATAAAATGCAGAAATTAAGCACTAGACTTTTCAAAATGAGACTTAAAATTTTCTAATGTTATGTTTTAGTCACTTATTTGACTTCTTTGTCCCTTTGAACCTAGCCTATATTTCAAAACTTAGGTAGGGTTACCATCAAGGATGAAAGTTATATCTTTATGGATCTGAGTCTCATTCCTTTAGTGGTTTTTCTTATTTGATCTCTAGATAAACGTTTTGTTAAGGGATCTGCTAAGTTCATGATGGATTTAACATATTCCACTGTGATTACTTCATCTCTAAGCAATCATTTAACAAAGTTATACCTTAAACCTACATTTCTAAACTTGTCATCATAAGTTTTACTCATAGCACGGCAAAGAGTAGCCTAACTATCACAAAAGATAGATATAACAAAAGTAGGTCTTAGCCAATATGGGAGTTCCATCAGTAGGTATCTTAGCCATTCTCCTTCTTTACAAGCAGCTTCAAGTGCTATAAACTCACTTTCCATAGTAGAGTGAGATATGCACGTTTGTTTCTTAGATGCCCATGATATTGCTCCTCCTCTAAGAGTGAATATCCAACCACTTGTAGATTTTGATTCTATACTATCTGCATTCCAGCTTGCATCACCGTACCCTTCAAGTACAACAAGATATGACTTATAATACAATCCATAATCTATAGTTCCTTTTAGATACCTCATAACCCTGGAAATCGCATTTCAGTATTCTTGTCCTGGATTACTGGTATAGCTGCTTAACATTCCTACTATAAATGCTATATTGGGTCCAATACAATTCATTGCATACATTAAGCTCCCAATAATACTAGCATATTCTTGTTGTGCTTTACATCTACCAGTATTTTTAACCAACTTAATACTTTGGTCAAATAAGGTTAAAACTGATTTATAATCATAACGATTAAACTTCTTTAACACTTTCTCTAAGTAATGAGATTATGTCAAGGCTATTCCATCATTAAGTTTATAAATCTTAATACCTAGTATTACATCGGCTTTACCCATATCCTCCATGTCGAAGCTGGTACTTAGAAACTTTTTAGTTTCTTTAACACAATTCAAATTTGGTCCAAATATTAACATATCATCTACATATAAGCAGATAATGATTTGACCTTTGATATATATGCACTTATCTGCTTGGTTTACTATAAAATCATTAGATTGTACTACTTGGTCAAACTTCTCGTGCCACTGCTTAGGAGCTTGCTTGAGCTCATAGAGAGATTTGACCAGTTTACACACTTTCTTCTCTTGCCCAGGTTGAACAAATCCATCAGGTTGTTCCATATAGACTTCCTCATCTAGATCACCATTTAAGAATGCCGTTTTAACATCCATTTGATGGATTACTAAGCGGTGAATTGCTGCAAGAGCAATTAAAGTCATAATGGTAGATATACAAGCAACATGAGCATATGTATCGAATAAATCGATACATTCTTTTTGTTGAAAGCCTTTGACCACTAATCGAGCTTTAAACTTATTTATGGTTCCATCAAGATTCAACTTTCTCTTAAAAATCCACTTACATCCGATAGGCTTTGAACCAGGTGGAAGATCGACCAAACACCAAGTGTTATTTGAGACTATGGAATTATAACGCCCCCAAAATTCGACACTTGAGTATATAACCCAAATCTCGAAATCAAGGGTGTTATGAATGAATCCTTCACAATCACAACTGAAACTTTCATCCTTTCCATTCACAAGGTACCAAATATATGGAATAAAAATAAACCAACTTTGAAAATTAAACTATAATCAACGTATCTATGAAATTGTTCCAAACTGTCTAAACTAATGGCCATCTAACGGGCCTTATTACATCAATGCTTTCAAACCAAAAATCAAATAACTAATTCAAAAAAAATCTTCTAGAGTATTTCCTCATCTGGAACCGCTTCCTCGAAGTCCTCTAAATCATCACCTGTCACTACGGTTAATCGCATAACACTGCGTTAGCTACAAAAGCCGGTGAGCATTCTCATATAATGTAACACATGTAATTCGATGTAGAATACCCACTTGACCATTAAAGTACAAAACACTACAATTTCAATAGTAACTTCATCCAATCAAAATCCCTTAAACATGCACGTGATGCATGGTATGCGAGTATGCTTCAACAACCTCAGTACGGTTATTAGTAGAACATCCAGGGCCAGTTTATAGTCGAGCCTACACTGTCTCACAACTGCATAGTTGGTCTCTTGTACACACCAGGGAACTCACCCAACCTGCCAAAATCATCTGATATCCACCGGGTACGCTAGTATGGTATCTTGCACACACCAGGGAGCTCAACCAACCCGTCCACAATCGATGGACTATCAGAAGGATATATTGCACACATAGGGCGCTCAACCAGGGACTGTTGCACACGCTTGGGCGCTCACCCAAACAATCATCAATGGGCCTATTGCACACACCAGGGTGCTCACCCTACGGTAACAACTGGAGTTCACAATCGTGCTATGCATGAATCAAATCAATTTTCCAAGCATCTTTCTAGAATAATTCAAAATAGGCTCACGCATGTATAATTCAAACCAAATATTAAAGTCATATGAAAACACAATTTGTAGAGAATACAACACGGAAACCGATATAATTCTTAAATCTACCCATACAAAACAATTTGAACCTCCAAACAAAGAAATTTAAAAGATAAATAAAAGAATTTAAATTCTAAACCGAGTGAAAAATTATATGAGAAGAACACTCACCGTTTCAATCTTTCTTTCTTCTTTCCTTCTTCTTTCTTCTTCTTCTTCTTTTTCTTTCTTCTTCTTCTCTCCTTGCTGCTGGGATATTGCCCCAGAAATCTCTCTCTCTCTTGCTACAAAGCCTCCTCTCTCTACTCGTACTCTCTCTCTCTCTAACGCCTCTCTCTCTCTCTCTCTCTCACTCTCTACGTTTTTCTGGGGAGGGGAGGGACGAATACATGTCCTTTTATCCCACAGGTACGCTGTAGGTGACGTATTGCGGACGGCAGCTTCGGACCGACGAAATTGAGTTTGAGTGGGAGAAGGAAAGATCAATATTTCGGATCTCCCTCTACATCAACACTTAACATCATATAAACCGTTGAAACCATAGGTGGGGTCCACGAAAACAATCCCTTAAAATTTCAGGGACCCATGCGTAGGATCGGTCCCGATCTTGAGCGTTTTACTTCGTTTAGTTCTAGGTTCTAACAGATTTTGCGGCCCACTCTAATCATTGATCACAAAGTTGAATCCATCCCTTAGTAGACCCAAGCGAGAGTTACACAATGGACGGAATGGATTTTCTGACGGGGGTCCACCGTGATGGACAGAGTGGACCGGTCAGCAACAGCGGACGCTGCTGCAGCAGCGTCGAGTGAAGGAAGACGCAGCGTCCCGCTGCGCACACGGTCAACGCGTGTTGACCGCGTCTATAACGTGCACGCGGTGCACGTGGGTTCCACAGTGATGTATGTAAAAAATCTGCTCCGACCATCATGTAGGCCACATGATTCTAGGATATGACACAAAAATTGGTGCAGTTCCGAGTTTAAATGGCCCACTTATGGCCCTAATTTCTTATTAGGGTACTTGTAGGATGATCGGAGGGCTGAAAATTTGACGTGTATGGTTAGATTAGGTCTCTAAACTATTATATGAAGTTTTACATGAAACGGATCATCAGAAACAGGTACACTTAAAATCATCTATTTAGATTAAGTTAAATCAATGGTATTTTTCGTGTTTATGGTGAGTTATGATAAACCTACCACTTCTACACTGATCTAGGGTTTGTGTTAAGCAAATTTAATAAAGGATCCTACATGAATTCTCTACAATTTATTAATTTATAATAATCCACATAATTTATTAATTAATTAACTGATTTATTACTTTAATTATTTTCGAAAACTTAGGGGTATTACATTCTTCCCTCCTTAAGGAAATTTCGTCCCGAAATTTATTTTAAGGTAAGTTAAAGTGTTTCACAATATGATGAAATGTATAATCGAATGTATATATGGAATGTAAATATGAAGTGTTTCGCACTATAATGAAAAAGAATTTCTTCTCGAATTTACCTTATTGGTCGAATAGCTGTGGGTATTTTTCTTTAATTTCGTCTTCTCGTTCCCACGAGGCTCGTCTTCTCCATGATTGCTCCACTAAACCTTGATCAGGGAAATCGTTTTGGTTCGGAGTATTTGGTCCTTTCGGTCCAAAATTCGTATTGGTTGCTTTATATAGGTAACGTCTTCCCGTATTTCTAATGGTTGCCAATTAATCACATGGGATGTGTCTCGTTCATATCTTCGCAACATACTCACATGAAATACATTATGCACGCTCGATAATTGTGGCAGTAGAGCTAGTCGGTACGCCACTTTTCCCACCTTTTCCAATATTTCAAAAGGTCCAATGTATCGGGGTGCAAGTTTTCCTTTCTTCCCAAATAGCATTACCCCTTTCATAGGAGAGACCTTTAAAAATACATGCTGTCCTTCGAAAAATTCCAATTATTTTCTGCGATTGTCGGCGTAACTCTTCTGTCGACTCTGTGCTGTGCGGATTCGGTCTCTTATGATGTGTACTTTTTTCGAGGTTTCTTGTACTAATTCTGGCCCGAGTAGACATTTTTCTCCGACCTCTGCCCAACAGCTCGGTGATCGGCAGGGTCTTCCATAAAGAGCTTCGTATGGCGCCATTTCGATGCTGGCCTAATAACTGTTATTATATGCGAATTCAATTAAGGGTAAGTGATCATCCCAACTTCCTTTGAAATCTAGGGCGCATAACTGAAGCATATCCTCGAGTATCTGGTTTACCCGCTCTGTCTGAGGGTGAAAGGCCGTACTATAATCGAGTGTAGTTCCCATTGCTTTTTGAAAAGTTTTCCAGAATCTAGATGTGAATCTTGAATCACGGTCGGAAACAATCGATACAGGGATTCCATGCAGTCGTACTATTTCCTTGATATAAAGTTTACACAATTTATCCATCGAGTATGACATACAGATCGGTATAAAATGTGCAGATTTGGTTAGTCTATCGACAATTACCCATATCGCATCGTGGTTTCCCTGGGTTTTCGAAAATCCCGTTACGAAATCCATCGTAATATGCTCCCATTTCCACTGAGCGATAGGTAATGGTTGTAACAACCCTGACGGTTTCTGATGCTCAGTCTTCACTCGTTGACATGTGAGGCATTTAGATACGAATTCTGCTACGTCTCTTTTCAGGTTATTCCACCAGTATTGTCTTCGTACGTCGCGGTACATTTTTGTGCTTCCCGGATGGATGGTAAATTTTGATCGGTGTGCCTTACTCAATATTTCCTCCTTTAATTCTGTGATGTCTGGGACGCATAATCTTCCTTGGTTTCTAATTCCTCCGTCTGTTCCGATATTCTAGTTGAGTGTATCTCCTTTTGATGCTTCCATGATTTTAGCTTGTAACCATGTGTCATGTTTCTGAGCTTCTATAACTTTGTTCACCAGTGTAGGTCGGACTGCCAAGCTGCTAAGATAGGAATTTTCTCCTCCCGACTTTAGTTTAAAATCATAATTCTTTATAGCATCGATCATCCTCCATTCCTTTATGGTCATACAAGCTGCAAGTCGATGATTCTTCCTACTTAATGCGTCGGCTACCACATTTGCCTTGCCTGGGTGATAACAAATATCAAAATAGAAATCCTTTAAATACTCTACCCATCGCCTCTGACGCATGTTGAGTTCTTTCTGGTCGAACAGATACTTCAAGCTCTTGTGATCTGTATAGAGTTCAAACTGCTCTCCGTATAGATAATGCCTCCATATCTTTAGGGCAAACACCACTGCTGCTAATTCTAAATCATGAGTCGGGTAGTTTCTTTCGTGATTCTTCAGTTGTCTCGATGCATAAGCGATAACCTTACCTCCTTGCATAAGGACGCATCCTAATCCTTGGTAGGACGCATCGGTATATACCACAAACTTCTCTCCTTCAATTGGTATCGTGAGCACTGGAGCAATCGTCAGTTTTTCTTTTAATTCACGAAAGGCTCTCTCTTGCTCTTCTTCCAGCAGAATGGTATCCACTTTCCAATTAAGTGAGTCAATGGTTTTGCGATCTTTGAAAACCCCTCAATGAACCTTCTGTAATATCCTACTAGTCCCAGGAAGCTGCGAACTTCTGACACATTCGTGGGCTGCTCCCATTTCACCACTGCCTCAACTTTAGAAGGGTCAACCAATATTCCTTTTTTTCCGACACTACGTGGCCCAGGAATTTCACTTCCCTTTGCCAGAAATCGCACTTCTCAAATTTAGCATATAATTTATGATCCTTAAGGGTTTGCAGACAAATTCGCAGATGTTCCTCATGTTCTTCTCGCGACTTCGAGTAAATCAAGATGTCATCTATAAACACTATGACGAAATGATCCAAGTAGGGTTTGAAAACTCGATTCATTAGGTCCATAAATACTGCGGGGGCATTCGTTAGCCCGAACGGCATCACTAGAAATTCATAATGTCCGTAACGTGTCCTAAAAGCGGTCTTAGGTATATCTTCCTCTTTGATACGAAGTTGGTGGTACCCTGATCGTAAGTCAATCTTGGAAAAGTACTGGGCTCCCCTCAATTGGTCGAATAGGTCGTCAATTCTGGACAGAGGGTATTTATTCTTGATGGTGGCTTTGTTTATCTTCCTATAATCAATACAGAGTCGTAGGCTACCGTCCTTTTTCTTCACGAACAGCACAGGCGCTCCCCGTGGTGAGACACTGTGTCGGATGAAGCCTTGCCCTAGTAGTTGTTCGAGTTGATCTTTTAATTCTTTTAACTCAACAGGTGCCATTCGGTATGGTGGAATCGATATAGGCGTAGTTCCCGGCAGCAGGTCGATGTAAAAGTCTATTTCCCGACGAGGCGGTAATTTCAGCACTTCGTGAAATACTTCGTGAAATTCGTTCACAATAGGGATGTGATCCATGCCGCCCTTTTGGGTTTCATCATCTGTAAGGACTGCTAAGTTTCCTAATTCATTCCATTCTTTAGTTCCATGGAATTGTACGCTCGGTTGTCCGAGGACTGAGAACGTTACTGTTTTCTTGAAACAATCGATTTTGGCATGAAACGCAGCAAGGAAGTCCATGCCCAAAATCATTTCGAACCCTTGCATTTCCATTACAACTAAATCGGCCAATAGTTTCCATTCCCCAATGGTGATGGGACAAGATTTACATACTTGACTTAAAACTACTGATTTCCCTACGGGTGTAGCCACCACAAGTTTTTCTATTAACAGTGCAGTAGGTAAGCCTAATAATTTGACGATAGATGTGGAGATAAATGAATGAGAGGCGCCGGAATCAAATAAAGTTTTCACCGGAGAGGCATAAATGAGTTAAGTACCTTCCACCATATTCCTGTCTGCGCCTACATCGGCATTAAGATTTTCTTCTGGTTCGTCTTCTGGAGGAGCTACAGCAAAGGCCCGTCCTTGTGTTGCCTGACGTACCACTTGACCGTTCTGCCTTGTTTGTTGTTGTGGTTGCGGCCTTACTTGAGTCTGGGGGTAGGGTGGCTTTGGCTGCGAGGTTTTGGGTGTCAAATCAAATGGTTGCATCCTTGCATGAGTTTGTTGTCCAGGTTTCTGATCTTGTGGTTGACGACGGGGTTGGGGACAAGTACGTGATATGTGCCCTTCTATTCCGCAGTTATAGCATGTGACTGAAAAGTTTTGTCGTTGTTGCAAGTGTGCTGAAGGTACTGCAGGCGTAGTCCTTTGTCTTTTCTCCTGATTTGAAGGAGATTCTGATATTAGTTTTTGTTTAGTGCCCACCCCTCTTTTTGGTTCGCGATTTTTTATAATGTCTTCAAAATCTTGTTCGATGACCAGTGCTTTGTTTACCACCTTGGAATATTTTTGAAGCTCGAAAGGGACTACTCTGGTACGGAGGGGAGTCTTCAATCCTTGAACGAACTTTTTTGCTTTCTGTTTATCATCAGGAATGAGATGGGGTGCAAAACGCGATAATTCAGTGAACTTAGCTTCGTATTGGCCGACAGTAAGGTTCCCCTGTTCTAAATTCATAAATTCGGCCACCTTTCTGTCCTTTACACTTTCGGGAAAATATTTTTGGTCGAATTGCTCACAAAATTTCTCCCATGTCCATACTGTGTTTGCAGAGGCTGCTCTTTTGGTTGCCTTCCACCAGTGATCTGCTTCTCCTTTTAACATGTATACTGCTAAGACCACTCTGTCTTCATCGGTACACCTCATTCCGTCAAAGAGTTTTTCCATTTGATTCTTCCAATTGTCTGCCTCCAGATAATCAGCTTGCCCTTTAAAGACGGGTGGTCGAAGTCTTCTGAATCTCTCTAACACATCCCCCCCCCATGCCTTGTGGAGTCGATATTTGGCGCTGATTTATAATGTTATTCGTGGTGTTGACGGAGGAGAGATGCTATGTCTCCTAAAATGTTGTATAGTCCCTCTATTGATTGCCCGTCACCTGTTACGTTCGGCGTAGGTGGAGTGGCTTGACTTTTCCTTTTAGGTGGCATGATCTACATTTAGTGGAAAGCAACTTTAGTACTCCTTAAAGTATTACTCGTCTAAGTATACACGTATGAAGTGTTCCAGTATTAATAGCTATGTTATTCATCCTTTGGTCTAGATAGGTTATGTCACTCCATATTTTTGTTTGATAGAGGTTTTGCAAGAAAATCGGATGGCTGGACAGGTAGTTACTCTACAATTTATTTCTACGAAACCGTATATCCAATCAACTTGAAATTTGGAACAGATGTTATTGACTTCAAGATGTATCACCCGAAAAATTTTCAGCTTAAAATATCTACAAATTCTTAGGTTTTCTCCCCGATGAAGGTAGTAATATGTTTCTGTCCAACAATAAATTTCGCGTTTCCCAGTCTACTTCTAGAATATTTAGAATTTTTCTACAATTCCGTTTGTTCTGAAATTTTGCAGGGATATTAATAGGTATGTTGCTGACCTTCAAAAAAATAAAAAAAATTTAGACTTGTATTATGTCATGTGTGATCATAGGTATGAATATGGTCCATAATTTCAGTCCTACAAGTGAAAATTAAGGAAAAATTTAAAAATATCGATTTCTGGTCACTCCACTTGTTGTGATTTCGTGGGAATGTCCTTATAACCCTAAGAAAGATCACAGAGGTTTAAACTTTTTAATTTTGATTACTTATGATTTAATAAAATGCTCACTAAAGTGGGAATTCACTTCTCTTGGTACTTAGGTACATGTGTCTAAGTTCAATGGCTATCCTAAAAGTATTTGGGAGCTATGTTTAGAGTTTCTACATTCATGAAGCTACCCAATATCCTAAAACTTTGGTGGAATTTTTCCCAAGGCACAGTTTATCTCATTCCTATTCTCTGATACCAACTGTAACGCCCCCAAAATTCGACACTTGAGTATATAACTCAAATCTCGAAATCAAGGGTGTTATGAATGAATCCTTCACAATCACAACTGAAACTTTTATTCTTTCCATTCACAAGGTACCAAATATATGGAATAAAAATAAACCAACTTTGAAAATTAAACTATAATCAACGTGTCTATGAAATTGTTCCAAACTGTCTAAACTAATGGCCATCTAATGGGCCTTATTACATCAATGCTTTCAAACCAAAAATCAAATAACTAATTAAAAAAAAATCTTCTAGAGTATTTCCTCATTTGGAACCGCTTCCTCGAAGTCCTCTAAATCATCACCTGTCACTACGGTTAATCGCATAACACTGCGTCAGCTATAAAAGCCGGTGAGCATTCTCATATAATTTAACACATGTAATTCGATGTAGAATACCCACTTGACCAATAAAGTACAAAACACTACAATTTCAATAGTAACTTCATCCAATCAAAATCCCTTAAACATGCACGTGATGCATGGTATGCGAGTATGCTTCAACAACCTCAGTACGGTTATCAGTAGAACATCCAGGGCCAGTTTATAGTCGAGCCTACACTGTCTCACAACTGCAGAGTTGGTCTCTTGTACACACCAGGGAACTCACCCAACCTGCCAAAATCATCTGATATCCACCGGGTACGCTAGTATGGTATCTTGCACACACCAGGGAGCTCAACCAACCCGTCCACAATCGATGGACTATCAGAAGGGTATATTGCACACACAGGGCGCTCAACCAGGGACTGTTGCACACGCTTGGGCGCTCACCCAAACAATCATCAATGGGCCTATTGCACACACCAGGGTGCTCACCCTACTATAATAACTGGAGTTCACAATCGTGCTATGCATGAATCAAATCAATTTTCCAAGCATCTTTCTAGAATAATTCAAAATAGGCTCACGCATGTATAATTCAAACCAAATATTAAAGTCATATGAAAACACAATTTGTAGAGAATACAACACGAAAACCGATATAATTCTTAAATCTACTCATACAAAACAATTTGAACCTCCAAACAAAGAAATTTAAAAGATAAATAAAAGAATTTAAAATTCTAAACCGAGTGAAAAATTATATGAGAAGAACACTCACCGTTTCAATCTTTCTTTCTTCTTTCCTTCTTCTTTCTTCTTCTTCTTCTTTTTCTTTCTTCTTCTTCTCTCCTTGCTGCTGGGATATTGCCCCAGAAATCTCTCTCTCTCTTGCTACAAAGCCTCCTTCTCTCTCTACTCGTACTCTCTCTCTCTCTCTCTCTCTCTCTCTCTCTCTCTCTCTCTCTAACGTCTCTCTCTCTCACTCTCTACGTTTTTCTGGGGAGGGGAGGGACGACTACATGTCCTTTTATCCCACAGGTACGCTGTAGGTGACGTATTGCGGACGGCAGCTTCGGACCGACGAAATTGAGTTTGAGTGGGAGAAGGAAAGATCAATATTTCGGATCTCCCTCTACATCAACACTTAACATCATATAAACCGTTGAAACCATAGGTGGGGTCCACGAAAACAATCCCTTAAAATTTCAGGGACCCATGCGTAGGATCGGTCCCGATCTTGAGCGTTTTACTTCGTTTAGTTCTAGGTTCTAACAGATTTTGCGGCTCACTCTAATCACTGATCACGAAGTTGAATCCATCCCTTAGTAGACCCAAGCGAGAGTTACACAATGGACGAAATGGATTTTCTGATGGGGGTCCACCGTGATGGACAGAGTGGATCGGTCAGCAACAGGGGACGCTGCTGCCGCAGCGTCGAGTGAAGGAAGACGCAGCGTCCCGCTGCGCATACGGTCAACGCGTGTTGACCTCATTTATAACGTGCACGCGGTGCACGTGGGTTCCACAGTGATGTATGTGAAAAATCTGCTCCGACCATCATGTAGGCCACATGATTCTAGGATATGACACAAAAATTGGTGCAGTTCCGAGTTTAAATGGCCCACTTATGGCCCAATTTCTGATTAGGGTACTTGTAGGATGATCGGAGGGCTGAAATTTGACGTGTATGGTTAGATTAGGTCTCTAAACTATTATATGAAGTTTTACATGAAACGGATCGTCAGAAACTGATACACTTAAAATCATCTATATAGATTAAGTTAAATCAATGGTATTTTTCGTGTTTATGGTGAGTTTTGATAAACCTACCACTTCTACACTGATCTAGGGTTTGTGTTAAGTAAATTTAATAAAGGATCCTACATGAATTCCCTACAATTTATTAATTTATAATAATCCACATAATTTATTAATTAATTAACTGATTTGTTACTTTAATTATTTTCGAAAACTTGGGGTATTACAGGAATCCATTTCATCGTCAATGGTTTCCCTCCAAAACTGTGTATCAGGAGATGAGAGAGTTTCACTAAGTGTTAAAGGATCACTTTCAATATTTAATGGTATAGTGATTTCTTTCTGATTTCATTTTTATCCCCTTCTATAAAAAACAGATAAAAATCTGAGCCAAAAGATGTTTCTTTTCTTGCCCTTTTTTATCTTCTTGGTTCATTTCTTTCTGGACGAACTTTAGATTTATCAAGAATGCTATTAGATTTTTCAATCATTGGTTTTACTTCATTTTCATTCACCCGACTTTTCGTATGATCATTTATATAGTCTTTATATACTATATTTCCAAAAAATATGGCATCTCTAAATTCTATAATCATATTTTTGTCAGCAAAATTGAATTGTTCTAGAACCAGAAATCTATATACGGGACTATGAGTCCCATAACCCACAAAAGCACACTTGATTCCTCTAGGACCTAACTTGAGTCTTTTAGAATTAATTATTCTGACTTCTGCTACACTTCCACATACTTTAAAGTAATGAAGACTTGGTATTTTCTTTTTCCACAATTCATATGGGGAGAAATCTAATTTTTGTGTGGGATAGCATTTAGGATACGGTTTGCTGTTAACAACGCTTCCCCCACAAATTTAATGGTAATCCAGAATTTGATATCATACAGTTTATCATTTCAACTAATGTCATATTTTTGTGTTCTGCTAGGCCATTTTGTTGAGGTGTTTAAGGAGCCGTAAATTCATGGATTATACCATTTGATTCACAGAAACCATTGAATTCATTAGAGGAGTACTCACCTCCTTTATCGCTTTTAAGGGCTTTAATCTTAAGATTCAACTGATTTTCTACTTCGACCTTATATAGTTTAAACATTTCAAAGGCTTGATCTTTAGATTTTATCAAGTACACGTAGGAAAATTTAGTGAAATCATCGATAAATGTGATAAAATACGTTTTTCCACCACGAGTTAATGTATTATTTAAATCACATATATCAAAATGAATTAACTCTAAGGTTTATGATTTTCTAATGCCACTTGTAAATGATTTTCTAGTTATTTTAGAATAGACACATACATCACATTTTCCTTCTAGTTTTATTTCATGCTTTGATATAAGTCCTAAAATCATCATTATTTTCATTGAATGATAATTAACATGACTTAACCTAGCATGCCATGAAGATACTGAATCCACTATATAAACAGAAGCATCATCATTATTATTATTGATATTTAGTTTAATCATATCACTACATGAGTATCCTTTGCCTACAAACATACCATTCTTGGTGATAACCAACTTATCAGACTCATATGCTATCTTAAATCCTCCCTTATTGAGAAGATCCCTTGATACTAGATTTTTAGACATATTAGGTATATGTAATACATTTGTTAGCATCAATCTTTTACCTAATGTAAACTGAAGCTCCACAATTCCTTTTCCAATAACATTCGCTCAAACATTGTTACCCATCTTCACCTCTTGCCCATTGGATGTGCCTTCGTAGGTCTTAAAGATGTTTCGGTCCTTCGATATGTGAATGGTTGCGCCAGTGTCTAGCCACCATCCACCATCAGATATTACTGTGTTGACTTCAGTAACCATTGCTACAAGTTGGTCTTCTACTATGTTAGCCTGAGCTTTCAACTGTTTCTTCTTGTGTCGACATTCCTTTATGTAGTGTCCTAGCTTATTATAGAAGTGACACTTGTCTTTCTTCTTTCCCTTCTTCTTAAAATTTGTATCATTCTTTGGAAGAATGGATTTAGAGTTCTGAGATTTTGGCTTGTCCTCTTCTACTATATTTACTTTGGAATGATTTTCTGAAGCATCTTCTCTCTTGTCTCAATTTTTTTACTCTTCTTCTATACGAAGATGTCATTGAAGCCCTTCAAGAGTGTACTTCTTCTCGTCATATTTCAGTTTCCTTTTATAATCAAACCATGATGAGGGTAATTTTACAATTACTACACCGACTATGAATTCTTCAGGAAGATCTATACCACCAATCTTCAATTCATCAACCAAGTTTTGTAGTTCAATTGCTTGGGAAAGAATTGGCGGATCATTTTTAAACTTAAAATGGATATAGTTATCGATCAGAAATTTCTGTGTATTGACTTCTTTAGTTTTATATTTTTATCTAACTTTGTCCACAATTCTTTGGTAGAGGATATTTTACGGTACGAGTTATATATGGAATTAGAGAGGGCGTTTAGGACATGACCTTTGCACAGAAAATCGTCCTCCTTCATTTTCTTCCGTTCTGCCTTTACTTGTTCTGAGTTGTCGTCTTTTGACTCAGGCAGAAAATGCAAATCATCATCTAAGATGTAGGACAACTTAAGAGTTTTCAGAAAGAAAAGCATCTTCTGCTGCCATCTAGAGAAGAATTGACTGTCGGAACGATCCAGTCGAACAAAGTCTTAATTCATAACTTGAATGGAATGAATTGCCTCCATTGTGACTAAATGAAAGGAGGAAATCTGTCTTGAATGTTGAAAAATTCTTCAGTATATTTAGTACATGGCTAAGTCAGATCTATCGGGTTTAAGGCTTGACTTGAATAGTCAATTTCTCAAGACAAATTTGCTGCCCTTTTTCTGGTAATTCCAGCAGGTGCAAACGAAGGAAATCAGCAAATTGTCTTAAGGATACAATGAACTCTCAATCCGAATTTTAACACAAAAATTGCACATTTAAGTGTTAAATAGATCTCTAGTTATAACACCAATATGCCTTCAAAAACATCCAGAATAAAAACATAGCAAGAGGTCAGATATGAGAGTACTGAACAGAAGATGGCTTGATCAGGGAAATGGATAGAATAGTTGATCCTTCTGGATTATAATATCCAGAATATATAGTAATTGAAGGGTCATGGTGTTTTTCCTGGAGAGACTCATGTGCCTCTTCAAGACATCAACACCCTTTCATATGCAAGAGACATTCTGCCATGAAAGGACATGACTATTTCTCTTATCGCAATTATTTCTGTATCCTTTCAGACGAAAACGGTTATGCAACAGCCCAAAACTGTTGTCATGTGGGATCCAGATCATAGTCAGCATAACTACCGCCACATGTATGACACGTGGCACAAATGCCATATGTAAAGAATGTCTTTAATCAGCATTCTGGTTAAATATTAAGTGTCAGTGGATGAGACCTCTGACCTAACCCAGGTTCACTCCTTATTGCACCTAGTGCCAAAAATGTTAGCTCCTCGTACGTACAAAGTGCAAAGTGCGCCTAATAAAGCGCCAAAAAGAGCCCAAGCAGCCCTACAACCCACGCCACGCGCGCATGCTCAGAAGGTGCTTCGCACCATCCTTGTGGAGATTCGAACCTTGGTTCCAATAGCAAAACCCCCTCCTCTTACCAACTAGTTATATAAACTTTTATGGAAAGTTTTATTAATAAGTATATTTATTTACTTATTAAAAATAAACTTTTATTTTTTTATTATTATAAAAAAACACAACACCCTATCCATCTTTGGACTAGGCTTGAGCTTAAGCTTGTGACTGAGGCCTGAACACAAGATCTAGAGAATGCGGGTTTTGATATGAATAACGTCAATGTAAATAAACCAGATCTAGATAATGGAAATGGGCTGGTAGGGAAGCATGGACCTAAATGGTTAGAGCATGAGCCCTACAATCATGGCCCTAAATGGTTAGTAGGCCCAACAAGAATGTTTTAAAGCATTGGCCTAGATGGTTAGCCAGAGGCATGTTGGTCCGAGTTAACAAAGCCTACATGTTGCTTACACAAAAAAAATATATATAGCTCAACGGTCCATATCTAAATGTGACTTAACACATTTGGTTTATTTGCCCTAGAACGTGAGCCCAAAATTTAGACAGATCCAAAACTCAAATGGGCCACACTGCAGGAAACAGGGGATGGGACACGTACTTTTAAAATCTTACTATGCCCACTGAAGTCTTGGATCAAGTTGATATTTGGTTTTTCTCTTCATGCTAGATGTACTTTACCTTACCAACGGTTGGACATCATTAAATATCATGGTAGGTGCCTCCATTTTCATTGTTCCTTAAGGTGTGGGTCGCACTTTAATTTTTTATGTCCTGATATGAGCTAGATGGATAGAGTGGATTGATCAGAGAAAGCTGGCTTTATAAAACCCAACTGATCTTTGTGGCAATCTATACTTGGTTCTTTCATTTGCAGATTTCCATTGCAGTTGTATGCACTTTTGAATTGAATTCAAATAGAATGAAAATGAGCAAATTTCAATCACCTTCATTCCAAATGTAGCCTTTAGAATGCCAAGTAGAAATATAAGCTTGTTATGTTCTAGCGAGTTTAAGGCCTAGAAAAACTGTCATGAAGGGAACTGAATGACGCAGTGGTTAAGTGATCTCTCCCATGACTGAGATTGAGGGTTTGATTCTCCCACCGTAGATGTTTACTTATATTTAACACTTTGGCTCCCCAAGTGAGTCAGTTTGAGTCACTGCTGTTGGAATTGGGTGACTCAAATCTATGTTGAACATGGCGGCTGGGCGATCGACCATCTCGGATTTGGCACAAAAACTCTCTAGATGATTTTGAGTGTTTTGGGCGACTGAACCACAGTGTCGAGCGACCGGCAATGGGCTCAGGCACTCGACCAGGCGACTAATCATGGCGGTTGTTGTTATATAGTTTGAGAGATTTTGTCCGGTTTTGCATAAGATATTTCTAATTCCAGTTCTATTGTTATATAAGTAAGTGTAAATGGAAATTAGGGTATCCTATATGCGTCAGGAGGGATTAAGAGGGTTCTAGGATGAGAGAGAGCTTGGAGAGCTTGGGTTTCTCTTGTGGGGCTTAGATCCGGGTTTTGTTTCTTCATTCTCGTGTAACTTCTGAGTCATAGTGGATTCGCTTTGTATCGTAATTTTTTATCCATGAGGGGTTTTTCCACGTTAAAATAAAATTGCCTTCTTGTGTGCATTGATTTGATTGATCATTGTGATTATCTCGTTTAATCTCTCGCTTCTTTTGCTGCAAGATAGTTTTCCCTACAAGTAGTATTAGAGATAACGTTGGGAGGTAGATCGAAATCTGATACGAGGTTTCAATAGGGTCTAGCATGAGATTTGACATACAAAAGTATTTCAAAAAAATAACTTTGAACTGTGGAAAGTGAATATGGAAAGCCTTCTAATTCAGTAAGGAGCTAAAAAAGCGCTCCTTGAGAAGCGACCGAAGACTCTAAAAGAAAAGGAGTGGAAGAAGATGGATCAAAAGGCCAAGGTCTCAATCCAGTTGTGCCTAACAGATAAGGTCTTGTACAACGTCATGAGAAAGAAGACTGCAGCTGATACGTGGGCGAAATTGGAGAATATCTATGCAAAGAAATCTGTAGAGAATCATTTATATCTGATGATGCAGTTGTTCAATCTGAAGATGGCAGAGAGGACTGATATTGAGAGCCACATTAGCACGTTTAATAAGCTTGTTTGTAAGTTGTTGGATCTAGATGAACCGATCAAAGATGAATATCAGGCATATATCTTATTAAATTCGCTTCCTGAATCATATGAGTCGTTCAAGGACTCTTTGTGTGTGGGCAATGAGACTAATAGCATTAAAATTGTTATCTCACCCCTCCAGGTGAAGGTAATAAAAAGGAAGAGCAGTAACATGAGGTCATCCTCCAACTAGACACTAGTTGTGAGGGGTAGAATTCTAAATGCGGTGGGGGATCTTCGTCATCGAGATCTAAATCCAAGGGCAAAGGGAAGAGTAAGGTGAGGTGTTGGAATTGTGGGAAGAATGGCACATGAAAAGGGATTGTCAGAATCTCAAACCAAGGCAAGAGAAGTCTGGAGATTCTTCCAAAGAGGCTAATAGCGCGAAATCCACAGAGGATGAATGTGATGTTTGCGATGTATTGACTGTATCAGTAAGGGTATCTCAATGGAGAGTGACTCTTGGATTCAGGTGCATCATATCAAGTATGTCCTGACCGGAGTTCATTCATGACATAAAGTGTGTATGATGGTGGATCGCTGTTTGTGGGTGATGGCTACGCCCACAAGGTGGTGGGTATTGGTTCGATGCGCATTAGGATGTTCGATGGGATCGAATGAGTCCTAAAAGATGTGAGGCATGTCCCTAGGCTAAAGAAGAATTTGATCTCTCTTAATGCACTCGAGGTTATAGAGTGTAAGTTCATTGAATGTGATCGGTATTGTAAAGTGACAAATGGGGCACTCGTTATGACGAAAGCACGAAGGTGTGGCAATCTTTACAAGTTGATTGGGAGCACTTCTTATGGTGGAGCTACAGGATGGACAATAGAATCCACGGTTGCTCGTATGTGACAAGTGATTAAGGGCCACATGAGAAGAACGATAGAGGATGTGAAGGTACAGGAATAGAGTTGGTGGAGGCATGAGAAGCAATGGAGTTATGATGG
The DNA here is from genome assembly GCA_003013855.2 of Liriodendron chinense. Lineage (NCBI taxonomy): Eukaryota > Viridiplantae > Streptophyta > Magnoliopsida > Magnoliales > Magnoliaceae > Liriodendron > Liriodendron chinense. Next base: position 2,354,632 of record ML058466.1, on the reverse strand, counting down.
AGTCGAAGTAAAGATGAAGGATGCATGATCGAGTACTATAGCGAGGTACAGTATGAAGATTATCGTTACGATAGAGATTTTTAGAATTGGGTGACTCAAATCTATGTTTGACAAGGCCGTTGGGCAACTCACCATCCCGAATTTGGCACAGTGAACTCTTTGGACGATTTTGAGTGGTTTCAGGTGACCGAACAATGGGCGTTGGGCAACTGACAGTGGGCTCGGGTGCCCGACCGGGCAACCGACGATGGGCTCGGGCGCCTAACTGTGGCAGTTGTTGTTATACAGTTTGCGCGATCTTCCACATTCTTGTGTAAGATGCTTCTAATTTTGGTTCTATTACTATATTAGAAGGTGTAAACGGGAATTAGGGTATCCTAGATGTGTAAGAAGGGATTGAGAGGGTTTTAGGGCGAGAGAAAGAGCTTGGAGAGCTTAGGTTTCTCTTTTGGGGCTTAGATCTGGGTTTTGTTTCTTCATTCTCTTGTAACTTCTAATTCATAGTGGATTCGCTTTGTGCCGTATTTTTTTACCCATAAGGGGTTTTTCCACATTAAAATCGGATTGCCTTCTTGTGTGTGTTGATTTGCTTAATCATTGTGATTATTGTTGGGTGCGTTTCAAAAAACCTTAGGATCTTGCCCCCTAAACTACTAGAATTATGGGTTATGATAAAGCACTAAATTAAATCAAATCAACAACCAAACGACGCGAGAGATTTTTACGTGGAAAACCCTCAAAGAGGTAAAAACCAAGGGACCTCGTTCAGATCAACAATTCACTATGAAGTAGAACCGTTACAACCTCGATCACAAGCACACACCGGTTGAATCAAACCTTCTTCACCCATGCAAGGATGGATAACAATAAAAGGACTAGAAACTGACTGAGCTCACCCGAGCACGAGGACGTTGAAGAGCCGAAATGTCGTTACACCGTGAATCACCTTCGCAAGCAAAGCCTTCTCTACCAATAAGCTTCCTCTCCCTCTTTGTCTTCCTCTCTTCCTCTTCTTCTCTTTCTCTTTTTCTCTCTCTCTCACCTTGGACATGTAATACACTTAATGGGATACCTAAATCCTGAATTAGAGCCCTTCTTATAGAGTTTAGCAATAGTCTTAACCCAATTTGGAAACTAAAGTAGCAGTTCGCGCACACCTTCGGCCTGCCTGCCGAATGCACCAAAAAAGTCCAGAGAGTTTTATGTATAAATACACATAGCATCCGACCTTTCTGCTGACTGGTCGGCCAGGACCACCAGCCGATCGGATGACCGATCGGCCTTCACAAAATCTTTCTAGAGATTTTGGACTTTGTGGACACTTTGACAGCAAACTATCCTCTCTCTCCTCTGCACATGTGAGGAGGAAAACTCCAACAAATCTCCCCCTTTCCGACTTAGGAAGAGTTCACCATCTTCAAGCCAGCCCAGCTTCTACAAGCCTCAAATTTGCTCTTGAGCAAAGCCTTAGTCATCATGTCTGACCCGTTATCGTTCCTGTGGACCTTCTCAAGCTGTAACACTTTCTGTTCTAAAGTGTCCCTGATCAGTGATACCGAATCTCTATGTGTTCGACTTGGAATGCTGACTTTGATTCTTACTCAAGTGTGTCACACTCTGACTATTACAATAGACCATGTGCTTCTCCTACTTTAGGCTAAGTTCTTGTAGGAACATCTTCATCCAAAGCATCTCATTGCATGCTTATGTGATTGCAATGTACTCGGCCTCTGTCGTCAACAATGCTACGACCTTTTGTAGCTTGCTCTGCCAAGAGACCACTCCCCCAGCAAACGTGAACATGAACACCGATGTAAACTTTCTAGAGTCTATGTCACCTGTCATATCTGTATTTGTGTAACTCTCTAACATAGGTTTCCCGTCACCATAGCATAGGCTCAACCTGGATGAGCCTCTCAGATACCGTAGTATCCACTTCGTCGCTGCCCAATGTTCCTTTCCATGATTGGCAAGATACCGACTGACAACACCAACCGCATATGCTATGTCTGAGCGCGTACACACCATAGCATACATCAAACTTCTTACTACCGAGGTGTAGGGTATCTTCTGCATCTCTTCCACCTCCGCCTTTGTCTTGGGACACTGCCTGTCACTCAATTTGAAGTAACCATCCAGTGGAGTACTGACCGGCTTCGCTATATTCATAGTGAACCACTCTAAGACTTTCTCAATATACCTCTCCTATGACAACCAAAGCCTTATGCTGCTTCTGTCATGGGTTATCTCCATTCCGAGGATCTGTCTGGATGGGCCCAAGTCTTTCATCATAAGCTGTTCACTCCCCAAGTGTAGGCTTGCGAAGTAGTAATAATTCGGAAAGACCGAGTATCGTTCCCACAGAGATTTATGTATGGGTATCTTAAGAATTTGTCTAAAACAACTAGTAAATTAAGATCCTATTAAGAGCTAAAACTGAAAAATAATGATTTGGGTTTAACAGTGGATGGTTAAGGTAATTTCAATCTAAAAAGGCACTAGAGCGCCAAGGATCCACTTTTGATAAGTTTCAATGCATCAACACAACTAGGTCTCTCATGACTCAATCGGAATCAAATTCCTTTCTCTAGCCGATTGGAATATAGAACGGTTAAACCAACAATCATCTGGAACAAGTGCTTATTCATTGATTTGATTCCCACAACCATGCTCAGGCCTTGGGCACACTCAATTGTATAGGCCAAGCCTCTTTCCAATCTAGTTGAGATTCATAACCATAGCTTTCACCAAGTCCTGTCACTAAACCTGATTACAACTCATGATTTGAACTCTAATCAAATCAAAATCAATCAATAAACAACTTATTCCAGATTACTACAAAAGATAAAAACTTTAGTTGCATGAGTTCCCACATGAAAATCAGGCTATTGCACACAAGGCAATCAAAGCGTCTACCATGCCCGGAGTCGATGGTAGATCAATGCATTACACAAGCATAAACAATACTCAAAAGCTAAGATACGAAGTTAGAATCACTAAGAATCACATGAGCCCGGAGTCATCAAGAGATCAAAGTAAAAACCAACATAGTACTTGATTCAAACTCATATAGAACTAAAATTCATCAATTAAAACACAAAAGGAAACCTAGGTTGCATCAATCGATCAAAAACGAATCAAAAGCTTCACTTCTTAGCCCTAGCTAAGAGGTTTTAGTTCATCTCTAACATCCTTGAACTAGAAGCCTCTAAAAACATGAAAAACTACTAAAACAGGAAGAAAACTAGAATTCCGAAGTCGAATCCGTCTCCTTAGCAATCCCCACGTTCTAGCCTCCTTGATATGAAGGAAAGAGGTCCTTTTATAGCTTGGAGGAGTCCAATACGCAAGAACGTTCCAGAAATTGCGTAAACTTTTGCAATTGCGCAGGAATTTTCGGACTCCCAAAATAGAAAGTAGCTTGTTTACGCTGGCCGACCGGTCATGACCGGTCGGACTGGCTTGGCCCTTATCCAGCAGCAATGGCCGACCGGTCTTGACTGGTCGGACCTTCTCCCTGTTCAATCCAGCATCTGTGGCCGACTGGTCTTGACCAGTCGGCGTGGGCAGTCCATCAATCCAGTAGCTATGCCCGACCGGTCATGACCGGTCGGGCCTCCTTTCTGTTTAGTCCAACAATTCTCTTGGCATGTAGTTGAGTGGCCGACCGGTCTTGACCGGTCGGGCTTGCTTGGCCGACCGGTCAGCCGACCGGTCTGGCCCTTTTTCTGCTTTATTTCTTCCTGTCTTTCTTCTTTTCTTTCTTTCTTTGCTTGTCTTTCTTTGGTCTTCCTTCATGCTTGATCTAATGGTCTTTAACACTTGTAAGGAGCCTCATTTAGCCTTCAAATGGTGAACTCTCCATCTTGTTCCTACAATCACAAATCATGTATTAAGTTGGTCCTTTAAACATGTATATCATGCATAATGAGTGATGAATTGGGGTTAGAATATGCACAATTATGAGCTCAACATAAACGACTTACCCAACTCTTGTTTCAGCCTGTCAATCTTCTTGATGTCTTTTCCCATGATGAGCATGTTATCAATATATAATAGAAGAACTAAGAAATCACCATTTGAGAATCTATGAGTGAACACACAGTGGTCCGACTCCATTCTATCATACCCATGTGTCAACATGAATGAGTCAAACTTCTTATATCATTGCCTAGGAGCTTGTTTCAGCCCATATAAGCTCTTCCTAAGCCTACACACCATATGCTCTTTGCCCTTGACTTCGAACCCTTCTGATTGGCGTATATAGATCTCTTCTTCCAGGTCACCTTGGAAGAAAGCAGTTTTAACATCTAACTGCTCTATCTCCAGATCCATGCTAGCCGCCAACCCAAGCAACATCCGTATGGATGTCATCTTCACCACTAGTGAGAATATCTCATCGAATTCTATACCTTTCCTCTGACCAAAACCTTTCACCACAAGTCTGGCCTTGAACCTTCTCTATGAATTGTTCTGCTCGATTTTCTTTCTGAACACCCACTTATTGCTTAGAGCTTTCTTACCCTTAGGCAATTTCACATATCATAGGTGTGGTTCTTATGCAAGGATTCCATCTCCTCTTGCATAGCTTTCAAGCACTCCCCCCTATGCTCGTCGGCTAAGGCCTCAGAATAATCTTCTGGTTCTCCCCCATCAGTAAGCATAATGTACTCATGCGGAGAGTACTTCTTGGATGGGTGCCTGTCCCTAGATGTCCTCCTCACCTGTGGCTCAACAGGTGGATCAAGTGGGGGCTGCTCCCCCGGTCCATCTTCTGTAGGAACTCCCTCATCCTCTGCACCTTGTTGTACTCCCCTGTCATCAGGTACCACGGGAGGAGTAATAGGATCCAAATCTTACAACTCACCTAAACTGGGCTGGGTCTTCTCTGGCTTTCCAATGTCTTCTATATACTGATCTTCAAAGAAAACCACATCTCTACTCCTGACGAGCTTCTTCTTGGTCAAATCCCACAACCAGAAGCCAAATTTCTCATCACCGAACCCTAAGAACACACACTGCCTGATCTTCGTATCGAGCTTAGACCTCTCGTCCTTTGGTACGTGAATGGATGCCCTGCATCTAAATACCCTGAGATGACTGTACAAAGGATCACGTCCAGTCCACACCTTCTCAGGTACTTCTCCATTCAAAGGGGCTGATGGAGACCTGTTTATCAAATACACTATCGTGTGCATTGTTTCTCCCCAGAACATCTCGGGCAACTTCGCATGGGATAACATGCATCTGATTCTCTCTACAATGGTGTGATTCATACGCTCAGATACACTATTGTGCTGAGAGGTCTTAGGTACCGTCTGGTCATGCCGTATACCTAGGGACTTATAATACTCATGGAAGTCACCAATGTATTCACCTCCATTGTCAGTGCAGATGCACTTCAATGATCTATCTGTCTCTCTCTCGACCATGGCATGAAAAACACATCAAAGACCTCGTCCTTGGATTTTAAAGCATAAACCTAAACCCTTTTAAATGCATCACTATAAATGTGACAAAATACAATGCCTCACCCAAGGATTTTATCCTCATAGTGTCACTCCCCAAACTCAAGGGACCGGGCTCACTAAATTCCCGACCGCCGAATCCGGTGCCGACAGCCTCCGTAGTACCCCATTATCAGCTCCTAGCTTCCATACGCTAAGTTCCGATCCTGGGATCCCACAGGAGGATTTTCGAGGTAAACTTTTTTTCTTTATAGATGAGCACAACCACAAGTGTACCAAACCAAAAAGCATCACATCACATATCCAATAAGATAATCTTTTGAGTACAGTGCTGCAAAAAGGGAAATATAATGCATAACTAAAAAGATGAAAGATCAAATGCGCGCCCCTATCTCACTGTTGTCGTGCTATAGCATGTCCTGCACGTAAACAACATGCATAAGCTTACTACGAAGCTTAGAGAGTGCATGGTGTGTGCACAATGCATATGATGGGTATACAAGTATCAGAGTAAGTGAAAATGATTGAGGGCTACACTACCAAGTCTATGAATGCTATCAATCATCCCGAGGCTATGCAATGCAAGGGCCTATATGGTCGAGTATCATATGCTAAATATGTAATGTGCGCATGTCAATCCTCAACTGCCATATATCAGACGGTTTACATCTGGGACATCACCAGGGTCTAGTACTCCTGACATTAGCTGCCACCCATCGCGTGCATAACCAGTGAGTGGAAGAGACTTCACTATCCACCTTATCAATGGCATACAAAAAACCACCCAACTCGTCGATAGCAAACCCATTCATGAGCTAGTTAGATTCAACCTAGCATATAGCCCTCCGCACTCGGGCAGGTAAGGTCACACCCCCTTCAAACCGACCCTGACACAGTGGGAGATGCGGCCTACTGGTATTTGGCCCTTGTGCGCTCATAAATCTACTCAGTCTAAACATTAGAGCATCCTACTAGTACCACAGGGTTTAAGGACTTTCACCCAAGGACATCTTTGGCACCCAAGTGTTAGAATAAATTTTCGGTGTCCATTTCTACCATCCACGATGTAACCGTGGTAGCCACAACCCCGATGCCGCTAGGGTGTGAAGGTGATCGTGACATACATAATGCGATATGCATGAGTCATACTATCAAAGTCATACACCAAACCTGTGCATACCGTGCAATCATGTGGGGCGACCCTATCTCGTACAGGTCCCCTAAGTATCTCAAGCCATAAGGCGTATGCTATGATCAACATCATTCATAGTCAGGCATACATATGATGCGTATGTACAAATGAATGGGCATGATATTCATTACACTAAGCATATTATCAGTGTGACCTACCAGGCTAAGTATACTAGCATGTTTTAAATGTATAATGTGATAATCGGCCTCAAATGGTCAAATATACAAGGAGTGGGATCTGAATAGAGGATCCTACTAATAATAGAAAAGTCTATGTAGCATGGCCCACTTTAGACTTGAATTGGACCATCATATGGCTCGTATACTAGGAAGATCTAGCAAATAGACACGGATACGCATCAAGGCGGCGATCTGTGACGGTCCTCGTAAGTATCCAAAACGAGGTCCATAGTGGGCCTTATGTTGAGCTCTTAAATGTGCATATTCTAACCCCATTTCATTACTAACTATGCTTCAAATATGTGATTAAAGACCCAACTAATGCATGGTTTTGTGGTTGTAGGAATGAGAGAGAGAATTCATCAATTGAGGGCTTAAAGATGCTGTTTACACACCTTGAAGATCAAAGGAATAAAGGACCAAAGGTGGAGCAAAAGTGCATTGAAGATGAAGGAGGAAAAGCTGAGAATTTAGCCAATTTCATGTCCATCGGCCGGCCGGCCAAACCCTCCAGAAATAGGAAAGTCACTGGACACATTTTAGGAGGACAAACCCCTTAACCGACCGGCCGGACAGACTGACCGACCGGTCGGCTGATCGGTCGGCTGAAGGGTAGGTTTATACATTTCAACGTTCAGCGAAATCAACAGTTTAAAGCAGTTCCACCGGCCGACCTGTCATCTGATGGGTCGGACTATATAAAAAAGACTCCAGTGAAAATTGCATTTGCAGGCACTTTGTCTGACCGGTCAACACTCAGAAACATCTGGAGCGTCGAAAATCACTACACAAAACATTAATATTGCGGGATTTCTCAAAGTTTCTTTAGCACCTAGGGCCCCAAAGCTATAAAAGGACTCCTCTAGCTCGTTCCTAGGATATTGTAGAAGAGATTTACCATGGTGGGAGGTAGCGGAAGTCAGATCCGGAGTTCTACAACTCTTCCTAGTTTGTTCTTCTAGTTTTTATGTTTTCTTAGTTGTTTTCATATTTCCTTGGATCATGAACGGCTAAACCTCTTAGCTAGGGCTAAGAGGTGAAGCTTGTAGTGAATCTAAGATGTTTCAATTCGTTTGATTTGGTTTCAAGTTGGATTATTAGTGAAGAACAATGGTTGAAGTTTAAATAAAGTTCTAAGTAGTTTTTCTTAATCTTATGATGGCTCATGGATATTTAGAAGAATTGCCTGAGTTCTTAATTGTTTTGAATTATTCTAGACCTGTACGCTCCGAGGAATTGAATTCAATACGCTCTACACCTTTGATCCTCATGTGGGAACTTCATACCAAAAGTTCCACTTTTTTGGAATTTTTACTTATATGTGATTATTTATATGATTTGAATTAAGTTTAAATCATGATCTAGTTATACTTTGTGACAGAATTTAATGATGATTATGATTGTGATCTTAACCTATTGGAACTAAGATTGACTTATGCAATTGAGTGTGCTCAAGTCCTAACTTGAATTGAGAGAATCATGTACTTGACTCACACATATGGTAGACTATTTGTTTTAACTGCTCTATCATCCGACTAGATAGGATTTAATTTCGATTCTAGTTGAGAAAGTGAGAAGCCACAGCGAATTAAGCATCAAGGATTGTTACAAGTGGATCCTTAAACCCCTAGTGCTTTTTATTATTGATTACATTCAATTTAGTTCAAAATATATATCTACACCAAATTCATAAATCTTGTTTAGTTAGTTCTTAATTAGAAACCATTGGAAGTGTTTTGTGAATTCCTACACAAGTCCCTGTGGATCGACCTTGGTCTTACCGAGATTATTACTACATCGCAACCCTACAGTTGGGGAAGTGAACAAGTTTTTGGCGCCGTTACCCGGGACTTTGACGATTTTTTTTACAAAATTTCTGAAAATAGTTTCTATTTGAGATTTTTAGGACTCCTTTCCTAACTTAGTTTTTTTACTTTATTTCATTTTTCCAGGAATTCTAGGAGTCGAAGTAGTCACTTCAAATCAGGTTTTTCTAACTCTTTTTCTATTTATTTTTCTGAGATTTGCATGCCACATTGGGTTCAGGATTCTACTAACCGACTCATTAGTGAAGGGGGAATTGTTGAAGGGATTGATAAGAAGCCACGTGCTAAGAAATGTTTAGATTCTCCAATTTTGTCTGAAAGTATGGCTGGAAATCAACCCAACCCTATGGCCAATCAAAATCTGGGCCAAAACCAAACCGAAACGGGAGAGAATGTGGTTGAGAATATTTCCCTGACCTAGAATATTACGTGATTACTTGCAACCTGCAAGAGTGAGCACTCCCTCATGCATAGTTTTTCCACTAAATGCAAGGAACATATATTTGAAACCGAGAGTAATCCAACTCATTCCAAAATTCCATGGACTAGACAGTGAAAGTGCCTATCAACATCTTAAGGAATTTGATGAGGTGATAGCCGCAATGCACTTTGCAAATGTAACCGATGATGTGGTGAGACTCAAATTATTTCTTCTTTTCCTTAAAAGAGAAATCTAAGGCTTGACTTCATGCATTAAGGCCAAGATCAATTGGCACATGGACTAAGATGACTATGAAGTTCATTAAAAAGCTCTTCCCTACTCACAAAACGATCATGTTGAGGCGCCTTATCATGAATTTTGCTCAAAAAGAGGATGAGACCTTCTTCCAATGTTGGGAGAGGTTCAAGGACTTGTTAAATGCATGCTCACATCATGGCTACAAAATTTGGCGGGTAATAAGCTTTTTATATGAAGGACTGACTTCACCCATGCGCCAATTCATAGAGATGATGTGCAATGGAAAATTCATGAATAAGGAAGCCGAGGAAGTATGGGACTATTTTGATGAATTGGTCGAGAATGCACAATCTTAGGATACATCTAGACCAACAAATTCTAAGACAAGCCAATAAAAGGAAAAAGGAGGAATTTATGTCCACTCACAAGAAGATAACATAAGTGCACGTGTGGCTAGCCTCACAAGAAAAGTCGAGGCCATGGAATTGAAGAAAGGAGAGACGATCAACTCAAAAGACGTTGAAACTATTTGCGGAATTTGTGCCAGAAATCAACATGCAACACAGGATTGTCCCACAATTTCTGCATTCCAAGATATCTTACAAGAACAATCAAATACCATAAACAGTTATCAACGGCCATTTAGTGCTCCAAACTCAAACACGTATAATTCTAGTTGGAAGAACCATCCCAACTTCAGTTGGAGAAATGGACCTACTGCGAATGTAAACAATACCCCTTAAGCTTAACCATTACTAGGTCCATCCCTAGTAATTACACCAAAAGTTACACTAGAGGAGATGTTAGGTGCATTCGTATTGGTTCAAGCTAAACATAACAAGACTAATTCTCTGAAAATTGATGGGTTCGTGCAAAAGCAACTGAAATTCAATCAAAATCCATCTCAAGCCATTAATGACTTGAAAACCTCAATGGCTAGAGTTGAATCTCATCTCAGTGTTAGGGAGAAAGGCACACTTCCTGCCCAACATCTTCCTAACCCAAGGACCCAATTTGAGATACAAGACGCAAGCTCATCCTCCCGACATACGGAGCATGTTCAAGCTATCACCACTTTGAGAAGTGAAAAAATAATCGATAAATCTAATCCAGTGAAGGCCCCAAAGCCTAATGATTCGAAAATTTTCAAAGAGGATGATAGCTCGTACAACACTCCACATGAGAAAGAACCGGAAAGGCAATACAAGCCGATTGCCCCGTTTCCCCAAAGGTTGATTTCACCTAAACCTTTAGACAAAAACCTGAAAATTTCAGAGGTTTTTAAGCAAGTGAAGATCAACATTCCATTGTTGGATGCTATAAAACAACTACCATCCTATGCCAAATTTCTAAAGGAATTGTATACAGTCAAAAGGAAACACAGTGTTCACAACAAAGTACTTTTGACTGAGAATTTGAGCACTATTATTAGACAAAAGGTGCCCCAAAAATACAAGGATCCGGGTAGTCCAACCATCTCATGCATCATAGGTGACTACTGGATCAAACAAGCTGTTGGGTCCCAAAAGTCAATACCCTCCGGAACGAATCAACTGGGCGCGTATCTCGAGGAAATTTCACAAAATACCACCCAATGCACCCAGATAGTAAGATTTGCAAAAGATCCAGTACTTAGCCATTTTCTCCGGTTAGCCCCACGAATCACCGTGATCAAAACCGTCCAAAATCAAGCAGACACCTTCTTTATGAATTATAATAAGCAGTGCATGACGATTGGCCAAAAGGCGGGCCCCGCGAACCCTTCATTTTGCAAAACCCAATTTTGCAAACCTAAAGTACGTCAAGCGCACCCATTTATTCAACCCAACGCACCCTTAAATTCATGAAAATTCAAGAAGTATTTACGGATGTATTTCACCTCTGACGCATCCGAAAAATAGCTTGACGCATCTGAAAAATACCTTCGACGCATCTATAAATTTGGAAAATCCGGAACAACATTTTCAAGGTGCGTTGGACCTTGACGCATCCAAAAATGCCTGACGTGTCCAAAAATTAGCTCGACGTACCCATCAAATCACCAAGAACCAGCATAATATTTTTTTGATGCATTGGACCCCCACGCACCCAAAAAATAGCTTGACGCACCCATAAAATCAGCACATTTCATAATATCATTTTGAGGGTGCATCGGAGCTCCCACGCGCCTATTTGAGGATGCGTCGAAGGCTTTTGGGGGTGCGTCATATGTGGCAGCTCCTCATTGGTCGCTGTCAGGTATTTTTAGGTATAAATACCCCCTTTCACTGTTCATTTGTACAGATTACGAGAGAGAGAGAGAGCCATTATCCCCTGAGTATTTGGGATTTGTCGCTGGAAACCCTCACCGGAATCCTTTTCCGACCGTCGAAAAACTTTTTCGGTCACCGAAATCCCTTTCCGATCATCGGTATCACTCACCGGAAGATCACTCTGACCAATATCACCACAAGTCTGGGTTATAAAAATCATAAGTGTGGACTCCCACACACCTGAAAATAGTCCCACGCACCCGAAAATTCAACATAATTCGAACATAATTCGAAAAATGCTCCACACACCCCTAAATTCTACAAAAATTAGGCATTTAATTTAAAGGTGCGTTGAAGCCCACGCACCCATAAATTAAGTCCCACGCACCCAAAAAACCAGCCAATTACAGAACATGTTCACGGGTGTACCGGACTCAATTTAAAGTTTTTTCAAGTTCTGCTTGAGCCTATCTTGGGTATTTTGAGTGTTCCGGACGCAATGGAACGGTCAAATGAACGTTCCGGGATCTCTAAATGAGTAAAATTGCGCATCTTCGAGGTTCGACCCGATTTGACACGTTGAACGAAATGACTTCTCGAAAAGAAGCCGCTAGCATCTAGAACTATGCAAATATGTCATCATTTATATCTACTGTAAAGATGTGATCCGATTTGGGTCGAAAGCTAGACAAACGAAATTATGGTTATCACAATAAACCACATCAAAAGAGTTTCAATTCGCTACAAAGCAATTGTTATGAACTGCCATAACACAACAGTTGATGCCCTACCCATTCAAACGGCATTCGTCGGTTGGGCTACGCAAGTATACGCAACTGTAGAATGGACTTCCCGAGGTCACCTGTCCATACATGACAGGCACGGGCCCAGAGTCGTCCTTCTCAATCATAAACCCTGATAGTCTCAGCCCGGATCTCCGATCGAAACATGGGACATAGACATCTGGCTAATACAAAGATAGTTCAGTCCATAACAAAACAAATACAGGTCTCTACGACTATAAACTCTAAGACCATAGTCCCTGCTGACTAGTCTTCTGCCTTTTAATCAAGGGTCATCGATCATTCAATGTAATTAAGGGCTCGTGCCAGATCACGGCCTGGAATGTACAAGATCTCAGGATCTCTGGAATAAAATTTGCCCTACAATATCTCTTCTTGTGTACGTTTGTGAATGCTTGTGATTGTCTATGAATGTTTCTATTACTCAGAACCCCAGAGCAACAATACCATACATTTCAGAAAATGTAATCGCATCCATTTTTTAGTTCTAACAAGCTGGCGACTCTGCTGGGGAACGAACCATACCAGAATCTTTGGTTAGCTCTGAGTATAGAAATGCTCTAAGATTAATCCGTTGCAAACACGAACGTGTACATAGGAGATCTATCGAGAGGCATAATGTTTCGGCGCCCTCGGGCGTCAAGCTGGCAACTCTCAACGAGAACGTTCTTCCCTTCATCTTTAAGGCAATAGATGGTAAATTAAAGGTTTTCAAACGCACGAACTCCCATAACTACATGTATTAGTCTTCTTCTTGCTTATTTCTATTAGTTTATGCACCGCAATCGATGAGTTCACGCTCCCGACCGCATTTATGAACTGTTCTAATGATTTTCTGACACCGCAGAATTAGCAAGATACTAGAACAAACAGAAGAAATGGCAGCCTCGATGACCAATTCGTGCACCTTCCTTGCCACCGGAGGTTTCAGCTTCCCCCATTTCACCGCAACCGCAAATCCAAGCTAAGAGTGGCAGTTGATTGAGACCCAAAGGCAGAAGAAGGAACAGAAGAAAGCTGCCATCGTAGCAGCATATAGGAAGGCGAATGTTGCAAGACCTCTTCCCGTAATCAGGAAACAGTGGCAGCCAAAGCAGGGCCAGAAGATCCCCATCAACGGCCAGGTCATATCACCCAAGCTCGCAATGCCTGCAATGACAGCCGAGCAGTTCCCGCCGTTGTCCAAGGCCGCTCGCGCTTCGCAGAAACCTACCAGACCCATACATGTAAAGAAATCCAAGCCCATGACGACCCTTGAACCGAAGCGGAGGCTGGCTCAGAAAATCCAGTTGGCGCAAGTGGTAATGGTCTAAGTGGCCGAAGAGGAAGAAGAAGTACCGTATGAAGCAGAAGAATTACCTCCATTCCAAGATCAGATCGATAGATTGGTCAAGGCTAATTGTGAGACAAATGATCGGATGAGGGCTATTCAAGAAGCCTTGACCACTCTGATAGCGCAGAATGCCACCAGAAGTATCGTGCCTCTCACCCGTCAGTCAGCAGAGGAATCCCAAGGGGCAGCAGAAGGTCCGGCTGAGCCAGAACCGCCCGTCCAACTCAAGGTCGCACCAGCAGAACGTGCACTGCTTTCCGTATCTCACGTATCACGAGAAGAGTTATCCCAGACGATAGCCCACATGATGCAGCAAGAAAAAGAGAAAGATTGGAGAGGTAGCTATAAATATCGGGTCCCATACCCACCAGAGGTGGAAGAGGTACCGTTCCCGGCCAATTTCAGATGCCCAGACTTTAGAAAGTTTCATGGCAGGGGATCGACGGAAGAACACATCACCCATTTCTTGACTACATTAGGAAATTGGTGTCGTTCGTCGAACAAGCACCATCTGAGGAAACCCGACAAGCAGCTGAGGGAGAGGTTGACGCAGTCATCTTACGATCAGGAAAGCAAATGCCTGACCGTACCCCTCCAAGACCAGACGACCCAATGCAAGAAGACGATATCCCTGACAGGCCGCAAGAGAGACCTCTCATGCAAAAGTTGAAAGAGAAGGTCGGTGAAGCCACGACTAGTCAGCCAAGCTCGAGACCAGTGGCGTATGACGTTGTGTCACACTTACAAAAGGTCCCCGCTCGTCTAAGTATATACGATGCTTTATGTCTCTCGAAAGTGTACAGAGAAATGTTAATCAATGCCTTACTTGACAGTGAAGTCAGGGAGGTCATGATGATAGAGATAGAAGAAGAAATGAATAATACAGACAAATTTTGGGAGGGGTATATGCCAGTGTCACAAGTCATGCATGTCAACCATCCTTCGACAATGACTTTCTCAAAAGAAGACCGCACAATCGAATTAATGGACCACAATCGCCCGTTGATGGTCACATGAACAATTAGGGACACCGAGGTTAAAAGGTGCATGTTAGATGATGGATCTGCCGTAAATATTATGCCATTGAAGACATTATAGAAGCTGGGTTATAGGCAATCGGCACTATGCCCGAGTCTCATGATGATTCAAGGGTTCAACCAAGACAATCAACGCACACTTAGATCAATCACGGTAATGTTAGAGATCGAAGAACTGACGACAAAAGTAACATGTCATGTAATCGATGCAGTGACGACATACAATCTCCTCTTAGGAAGACCCTGGCTCCATCAGAATCGCATAATCCCTTCGACGTATCACCGATGGGGTCCAATACTAGGATCGCGGCATATCCGAAGCTATACACGATAGCTGAGTCATTTTTAGCCGATGTAAAATATTACAACCCGTCCGATAGCGATAAAACCAACAAAAAGCCTGAGGAAATGAACAAAGGGCAAAGGGCAAAACCTCGAGTTAAGAAGTTCGTGCAGAAAAATAAACCTCGGCCTATCACTCAGGGAAGACCCCAATATCAGCTAGAAAGTCAACCTCAGCCGATCACGAAGAAATTCTATGTGATACCACAACATCTGTGTCAGCCGGGGCAGTCTGTGTTGAAACTGATCTCAGATCAACACATGAGTGTACTCAAGTCCAGCTTCAATATGCTGATACCCAAGATAGGAAGAACCAGGCCATTTCTGAAAGCTCCAAGCCAATTCATCGTGCCGTCAAGAGATATCATCCAGAAAGATATCAAGTTTAGTTTAGGGCCAAGTCAGCCAATACCATCAGAAGTGAGAGAAGAGGGAAGAGCATCTGCCCAACCTCAACCGATAGAAGAGAAGAGATATAGCAGAGCCAGCCCAAAGATTATGAGGAATATGGGATTCCTCAGTCAAGGTGCAGACACAAAGAAAAGATTGCTAGCTCCATTTGAAGAACATAAGCAAGTATACAGAAACGGAGAAGGTCTAGGAACCAAGGCAAGCGTAAACATGGTGACCATTAGCCCGATAGAAGAAATTCAGTTAAAAGATTCTACCGAAATTATCCAGCCAAGTGTCGCACCCGTGCAACTAGAAGACGGTGGGCAACCGACGGTTGATGAACTCGAAGAGGTGAATCTGAGCACCCTCGAAGAACCTAGGAACACATATTTGAGCAGAAATGTTTTGGAAAATGAAAGGGGGAGATACATACAGTTGTTGAAGGAGAATAAGGACATCTTCGCCTGGACATATTCAGAAATGTCCTACACTCAGTCCAACAATCGCCATGGACAAGCTAAGCATCATGAAGGAAAAGAAGCCAGTGAAGCAGCCTCAACGACGATTTCATCCTAATATTATACCTAAGATTGAAGAAGAAATCAAGAAACTGATTCAGGTCGGGTTCGTTCGAGAGGTGAAGTACCCTCAATGGATTTCAAACATCGTGCCAGTCAAGAAGAAGAGTGGACAGATCCAAGTTTGCGTTGACTTCCGGAATCTTAATGAAGCATGCCCTAAAGATGATTTTCCTTTGCCGATTCCAGAATTGTTGATTGACAGCACAACAGGATACGCAGTGATGTCCTTCATGGACGGGTATTCGAAATATAATCAAATTCGCATGGCCCCGAAAGATGAAGAAGCTACGACCTTCCGCACAACTCTCGGCTCTACTGTTACCACGTGATGCCCTTCGGATTGAAAAACGCAGGGGCAACGTATCAGCGCGCAATGCATGTTATATTTCAGGATATGATGCATAAGCATGTCGAGTGCTATGATTTGGTTGTGAGGTCAGCTGATCATGAGCAACACAGGGAACATCTGAGATAAGTATTCCAGTGACTGCGTAAGAAGAGTCTCCGTATGAATCCGCTAAAGTGCGCGTTTGGGGTCACGTCCAGCAAATTCTTGGGTTTTGTTGTCAGGCACAGGGGCATAGAGATCAACCCCGCCAAGATTAAGGCCATCAGAGAAATGCCACCACTAAAAAATCTAAAACAATTGAAGAGTTTTCAGGGCCGCGTGGCATATCTAAGAAGATTCATTTCAAACTTGGCTGGTCGTTATCAGCCGTTCTCCCTCCTCAACAAAAAAGATGTTAAGTTTGAATGGGATGACGCTTGTCAGAAAGCTTTCGATTCACTAAAAGAAATGCTCGGGAATTCTCCAGTCCTCGCCGCCCCAATTAAGGGAAAGCCACTGATTCTATACATTGCAGTGGGTGATAACTCACTAGGGGCACTCCTGGCATAGAAGAATGAAGAAGGGAAGGAGAACGCACTATATTACTTGAGCCGCACTCTGGTGGGGGCTGAATTCAACTACTCGGTAATCGAGAAGATATGTCTGGCTCTCATTTTCACCGCGAAGAAACTTAGGCATTACTGCCTCTCGCACCAAATAACATTGATATCCAAGGCAGACCCGATCAAATTCCTCATGAACCGGCCTATGCTGTCTGGGCTCTTAGCTAAGTGGGTCCTTCTCCTCTCTGAATTCGACATCACATACGTCCCGGCCCAAGCTATTAAAGGACAGGTAATCGCAGATTTTCTCGCTGCACATCAGGTCCCGAGCAGCGAAGAAATGGAATGTGATCTCCCAGATGATCAGGTTACGATGGTTGGAGAACCACGACTCTGGCAGATGTACTTTGACGAAGCCTCCAAGTCGACAGGAGCAGGAGCAGGGGTTATATTTATCAGCCCGCAGGGAGATTTATTGCCCTACTCATTTACGATTGTGCCCGCTTGCACTAACAATGAAGCAGAATATCAAGCCCTTATCATCGGACTACAGCTTACCTTAGAAATGCGAATCAAAGCAATACAAATCTATGGTGACTCCAGGCTAGTCATCGGACAGTTGACGACAGAATATGAGGTCCGCAAACCCGAGTTGTCGCCTTTTTTCCACCAAGCCCAGTCTCTATTTGGCCAGTTCCGTAACAGCAACATTTTGCATATACCGAGGTAGGATAATGTACAGGCCGATGCGTTGGCTAGTCTGGCCGCTACTCTAGTTAATCCTGGGGTAACCCACTTCAAGTAACAATCGAAGAAAGAAGGATCCTACCGACAGTCGTACTGCGTGGTGGTGAATCAGGTGTGAACCCCATCTGCTGCTTCAAAATCACAGAAGAAAATGACTGGAAAAGGCCATTCATCGACTACCTGAAATATGGATTCTTATCAGAAGAGCCCAAGATGCGCACGCAGGTCAAGAGACGCGCTGGTTCGTTTATAATATAGAATGACGTCCTTTACAAGCGCTCGTATAAGGGAGTGTTGTTACGCTGCTTAGACCAGGATGAAGCGTATGCTACATTGAAGGAAGCTCACGGAGGAGAGTGCGGTGCCCACCAAGGAGACAAGAATCTACATCACCGTGTCCGACACATGGGGTATTATTGGCCCACGATGACAAAAGATGCAATAGAATTCATCAAAAAATGCCATCAGTGCCAGATCCATACAGATATTATACACTCGCCACCAGAAGAGTTGCATCAATCGGTGATGTCCTGGCCTTTTGCAGCCTGGGGCATGGATGTGATTGGATCAATCAACCCACCCTCTTCCCAGGGGCACCAATACATCTTGGCTGCGACGGATTACTTTTCCAAGTGGGCCGAGGCAGTGACGCTTAGGAGCGTGAAGGCCAGACACGTTGAAGGTTTCATCCGTCATACCATATTATACCGACATGGTATTCCCAAGAAAATTACCACCGACAACGGAACACCCTTCAAGAACGCTACCATCAACAAGTTGTGCACGAAGTTCAAGATCAAGCACTGCTATTTGACACCTTACTATCCTCCTGCAAATGGGTTGGCCAAAGCGTTTAATAAGACTATCATGAAGATTCTAAAAAAGACAGTGGCAGAGAATAAGAAAGATTGGGACAAGCGTCTGCCTGAAGCATTATGGGCGTATCGGACCACATACCGCACAGCCACTAGAGCTACACCCTACTCGTTGGTGTATGGAACAGAGGCGGTGGTCCCGATAGAAATACAGGTTGAGTCATTACCGATCGCACTTCGACACTCCCTGACAACCGAGCGCAATGCCGAGATCAGAATGACCGAGCTAGATGATCTAGATGAAAAGAGACTGGCCGCTCAGCAAAGGCTCGAAATGTATCAGAAACAAATCTCAGCCTCATACAATAAACGAGTCCGCGGTAGGTCGTTCAAAAGAGGCGACCTGGTGCTAATGATGAAACTCAAGGTCCAAAAAGTAAATTCGACCCGAAATGGGATCCAGTGTGCATCGTCGATGAAGTATATTTCAATGGAGCTTATCGAGTGATCGATTGCAAGGGGCAAGGCATCAGCTCGTTGGTGAACGGCCGATTTTTGAAAAGATATTATACTTGACATAGAATACCATTGTGATTTGTAAACACCCCGCTAGAGGGAAAGTGTAATAGACAAACAGCAAAAGAAATGATACCATACAATGATCAATGCTTACAATTACAGATACTAATCATTTTATTCCATGTGTTTACACAGGCATCAGGAAAGTCATTAAAACCCGAGACGTATCAGACATTGCCACCCCGCCCGATCCAAGGTTGTCAATAATCGGAAAGGAAAGATGAACCTTAAGATCAAGGCTCAGTCACACCCATTCCGCATAAATATAGGTTTGAGTCCTGACAGGGGGACATTCCTTTCAAAATAATCTACATTATATTCAAATCCAAACTCAAACGAAAGAAGTATCAAGTAGATAAAACACATAGCACAATCACGTAAATAGTATACATATCATTACAAAATTACTGTCACAACGTGTCTCCACAAATTACAGAATGAAACAATCACAAAGCATAACCGTTCAAATTTCTTAAACATTGTTCTAGCACATGAATTGCAGACTCCTAGGTTGCCTTCTATGCTGCCTCCGCCGCAGCTAAGACCTGTGCAGGAGCATGAACGCTTTGAAGGAACTCCCTCAATTTCGTGACCTGATTCCGTATAGTGTTACGTTCGGCCTCGCGCTTCTCGACAGATGATTGCAAACGAGCCTTCTGATTGCCAAATTTTGAGAGATTGAGGTGAACAACGGAGCATTCTGCTTGCAGCCACGCTATCTCATTGTCTATCTCTACCAGTCGATCCGTGGCTCCCTGATGCCCGATAGTAGCAGCTTGCCAATCCTGCCTCATCGCAATTATGTCCGCCTCACACAATTCAAGCTTTGGCAGGAGGGACTACAAATAACCATGTCTCTCCTCAACAGAAGGATCAACTCTAAAGCGTCTCGCCTCGTTGAGCTGTGTTATGCCTTCCCTAAACAAGACCACATGGTTGACCATCGGGGAGACGTCAATCCCGAGCCATGCAACGTTGTATTCGAGCGCTTGCAGCCCTTCATCCAAAATAGACCATTCA
Source organism: Liriodendron chinense (assembly GCA_003013855.2). Classification (NCBI taxonomy): domain Eukaryota; kingdom Viridiplantae; phylum Streptophyta; class Magnoliopsida; order Magnoliales; family Magnoliaceae; genus Liriodendron; species Liriodendron chinense. The sequence continues at coordinate 2,334,495 of ML058466.1, read as the reverse complement.
TCCATATTCTTCCAAGAGGCGGCAATGTTTGTCAGAAGACTCTTCAAAAGGTCCACCTTCACCCTCGACAGTCCTCGGAGAGAAGAAATGAATGCCTCGGGCAAGGCGACAGGGGCTGAAGCATGGACGGGAGCAGTTGCTGACAAAAGAAACGACGAAATCAATATAAAAAGATCTCAGTAAAGAAAAAGATAGTCGAAATGATGAAGACAGGTAATATACCGGTGGCTTCGGGAATGTTAAAAACAGGCACGCTAGTTGAGGTAAAAGGCGGAGGCAGTACTGTGGCAGGTTCAGCAACCCCCTCGATCGATGGCTCAGGTAGTTTTGGACAAGACAGCACTACGACCTCAGGAATGTTGGTGTCAGATGTTGGCATGGCGATAGGAACACGTTCCACAATGGGCTCAACCGACGATGGTACAACAGTAAGAGGAGCTTTCGCGGCAGGTTCCGATGCGCTCGTTCCTATACCAGAAACTTCAACCCCATGGGAAGCCTCCCCGATAGGTTTAGCTAATGACGGTCCAACAATGAGAATAGCTTCCACAATGGGCTCAGCTGATAATGGTCCGACTAGTCGGAGGTGCTTCCAAGGTAAGTTCAGGTACACTCGATTCAGTGACAGAAGCCGAGGCGCCCCAAGAAGCTAGATCAGCATCCCCGACCCCAATATCTTCAACACGGGAAAGGGTCGGGGGAAGTGCAACCTCCGCCACAGCAGTGATCGTCGTTTCGTGAACAGGACCCTGGTCATCTGCAGCTTCAACCATGGGCTTATCGGAGATAAGAACAGTGTCAGTGGGCACCTCATCATCCAAGTCCATAAAAATAGCTTCTACATCCGCCTCAGGGACGAGCTTGTCATATATCGGTTCATCATCATTGCCTTCTCCAGTATGACGATCTCCGCTCAAATTCTCCTGAAGGCTCAGCTCACCCTCTTCCTTGACTACACTCGCATCACTAGTTAAAATGCCACCGACAGTCTCAGAAAGCCATTTCTGTAATCTCTCTTCATCATATCTCTTATGCATCTCGGCAATATTCTTTCCTCCATCAACTACTGAAGTACGAGGAGCAGTCTTCACCCGAGGACCAGTTCACTCAGGTGTCATCTCATCATCACCACCATCACCGTCATCACCGTCGTCTCCACCATCATCACCATCATCACCACCATCACCACCCTCGCCACCATCTCCCTCACCATCATCACCACCCTCACTACCATCATTATCATCACCATCCCCATCATTTTGATTATGGTTACCCCTGGGAGCATCACCTCCCTGATGTGCCTCATTAATAGGCCCGAGAGACGGGAACTCCGGCCCATCCTACACCATATTCCTCTCCTCATAAGCAATCCAACCTTCCAGGGTATGCTCAGGTTTCTCATGATCAATTATCACATTCATCGAAGTCATTAGCCTTTGAGTACCCGATACAACGGGCTGATGAAGATGCTCTGCCACATACCGTAGACCATCGGCAGGAGCCGGACTAACAATCGGAGGCGTAACAAAGACGGGATCAGTAACATGATGACCATTCCGGATCAACTTATACTGATGAGCCCACCATCTCATCCACCTGAAAGAGGCACTAGTGACACTCTTCATCCCAGGAATGGCAAAAGAGCAACCGGTCCCAGTCAGTAGAAGCTGCCGCCAAATCCATTTCCAATGAATAGAACCGATACCATATACCCGCTGCTCACGAGTTACCGGCTCCAATGTTGCAGGTACTCCTTGATCATATCCAAACTGACGAGCGAAATGGTTAGGGTAGTACGGCTCTCTCCAGAACTCTAACCCTTCACGTAAAGGAAGTGAGGATGGGCGGATGGCTATCAGAAATGAGCGTTCATTGTGGTCTATGCTGTCATCGTCTGTGCACAATATAGAATCTTTGCTCCGGGTACCCAAAAAGTGGAAAAGTGGACGTCGTCGTATTTAGCAATTCTCTCCTTGACGGTGCTCAAGTTTTGCCCGACCATCTTCCGCTTTTGAAAAAAGTATAACAGGACCACTCCTCTCTGAATATAATCCCTGGATTCGATGCCATATACCCAAGGGAAATACACTCCGAGCCATCCGGACAGGAAATGCCATCCGCAGTAGGCAGAATTCATACCAAAAGCAGCACGATCCTTATTACTGATAACGTAACCAAAGGCCCGATAAAGAAAACACAACACAGCAGGAGCTATTGCATAACGATGACCATTAGCCAAGGCCCCTGCGATGGCAAAGCAAGATACCCTCACGCTGTCGGCCTGTTTAGAGCTCGGCAAGACCACACAACTCAACCAATACACCAAAAAGCTGGCCAGCTCACAGGTCGGGGATAGCTTGTTGGGGCAGGGGAAGTTTTCCTTCAGTCAATTCTCTAAAAAGGCCTTATCCCCACGGTCTTCATCATAAGCCGCATAGTCCAAACTGAAATGAAGAAAACAAAGCATTAATAGAAGAGAGAGAGAGACGGAACAAAGAAATGACGTGTAGCTCGCGGTTAAGTACTTACTCCAAGCCATGGCTGAAACACACCAACCAGTCTTCAAAAGGAAGTTTATCCTTGAAAGCCCAGAATTGCAGAAGCTCCGTAAATAGCTCGTAACAAGCCAGAGAGAAGAAGCTTTCGTTCACTCCTTTCTTCTTCCGAGACAGTTCCTTGTCGCTCGAAACCCATTCGTCATATATCATCCCGCGAATCGGGAGACCGGCAATACGATTCAAATCCCATAGTGAGATACTCATCTCTCCATACGGTAAATGGAAGGTATTGGTGATAGAACACCAGTGATTCAGAAACCCCTTGTAGACCCACGGTTCACGGCAAAAGTAGCTCGAGGTTGCCGCAATAGCCTTAAAGAGGCCTACCGCTTTCAAGGCCTCTCTATGACGTTCTAGAATTCGGTTCGCCCACACTTCATATCCAGGGATGGGAGATCAGATGACCCCAGGTCCGGAATGCACCCGACAGCCAGATTTTAGTGTCTCCCAAGTGATGAAACCTTTGTCGAAGGGTCTCGAAGTAGTGCATTGGGAAGGGCCAATGGGGGTCCTGGTTCGGCTCTAAAAATATCATAATCTTCGGGTCCAAAACGGCCTGACGTCTGCCATTCTCAGACAGAGAACAGTTGAGGAATGACGCGGGAGTAGACGTCCATGTTTCCACACTAAAAAAGGAATTTGCGCGACATACATCTGAAGGCTCAATGCTGGGAAGAGAGCAGTGTCGTTGAAAACTTCTGGTGGACCTGATGTACCCTCGTGTATAAGGGTTCCTAATGGCTCAAGCAATATAGTGCGTTCTCCGTCTCTTCTTCATTTTTCTATGCTAGGAATGCCCCTAGTGAGTTATCACCCACTACAATGTATAGAATCAGTGGCTTTCCCTTGATTGGGGCGGCGAGGACTGGAGAATTCCCGAGCATTTCTTTTAGTGAATCGAAAGCTTTCTGACAAGCGTCATCCCATTCAAACCTAACATCTTTTTTGTTGAGGCGGGGGAACGGCTGACAACGACTAGCCAAGTTCGAAATGAATCTTCTTAGATATGCCACGCGGCCCTGAAAACTATTCAACTGTTTTAGATTTTTCGGTGGTGGCATTTCTCTGATGGCCTTAATCTTGGCGGGGTCGATCTCTATGCCCCTGTGCCTGACAACAATACCCAAGAATTTGGCCGACGCGACCCCAAACGCGCACTTTAGCGGATTCATACAGAGACTCTTCTTGCGCAGTCGCTGGAATACTTGTCTCAGATGTTCCCTGTGTTGTTCATGATCAGCTGACCTCATAACCAAATCAACTACAAAGAACTCGACGTGCTTCTGCATCATATCCTGAAATATAACATGCATTGCACGCTGATACGTTGCCCCTGCATTCTTCAATCCGAAGGGCATCACGCTGTAACAGTAAATGCCGAGAGTTGTGCGAAAGGCCGTAGCTTCTTCATCTTCAAGGGCCGTACGAATTTGATTATATCCCGAATACCCATCCATAAAGGACATCACTGCGTATCCTGTTTTGCTGTTAATCAACAATTCTGGAATCGACAAAGGAAAATCATCTTTAGGGCAGGCGTCATTAAGATTTCAGAAGTCAACGCAAACTCGGATCTGTCCACTCTTCTTCTTGACCGACACGATGTTTGAAATCCATCAAGGGTACTTCACCTCTCGAACGAACCTGACCTGAATCAGTTTCTTGATTTCGTCCTCAATCTTAGGTATAATATCAGGATGAAATCGTCGTTGAGGCTGCTTCACTAGCTTATTTTCCTTCATGATGCTTAGCTTGTGCATGGCGATTGTCGGACTAAGTCTGGGCATTTCTAAATATGTCCAGGTGAAAATGTCCTTATTCTCCTTCAACAACTGTATATATCTCCCCCTTTCATTTTTTAAAACATTTCTGCTCAAATATGTGTTCCTGGGTTCTTCGAGGGTGCCCAGATTCACCTCTTTGAGTTCATCAACCGTCGGTTGCCCACCATCTTCTAGTTGCACGGGTGCGACACTTGGCTGGATAATATAGGTAGAATCTTGCAACTGAATTTCTTTTACTGGGCCAATGGTCACCATGTTTAAGCTTGCCTTGGCTCCTAGACCTTCTCCATTTCTGTATACTTGCTTATGTTCTTCAAATGGAGCTAGCAATCTTTTCTTTGTGTCTGCACCTTGACCGAGGAATCCCATATTCCTCATAATCTTTCGGCTGGCTCTGCTATATCTCTTCTCTTCTATCGGTCGAGGTTAGGTAGATCCTCTTCCCTCTTCTCTCTCTTTTGATGGTACTGGCTGACTTGGCCCTGAATGAAACTTGATATCTTTCTGGGTGATATCTCTTGACGGCATGATGAATTGGCATAGAGCTTTCGAAAATGGCCTGGTTCTTCCTATCTTGGGTATCGGCATATTGAAGCTGGACTTGAGTACACTCATGTGTTGATCTGAGATCAGTTTTAACACAGACTGCCCCGGCTGACGCAGATGTTATGGTATCACATAGAATTTCTTCGTGATCGGCTGAGGTTGACTTTCCAGCTGATATTGGGGTCTTCCCTGAGTGATAGGCCGAGGTTTATTTTTCTGCACAAACTTCTCAACTCGAGGTTTTGCCATTTACCCTTTCTTCATTTCCTCGGACTTTTTGCTGGTTTTACCGCTATCGGACGGGTTGTAATATTTTCCATCAGCCAAAAATGACTCAGCTATCGTGTATGGCTTCGGATATGCCGCTATCATGTATTGGACCCCATCGATGATACGTCGAAGGGATTATGCGATTCTGATGGAGCCAGGGTCTTCCTAAGAGGAGATTGTATGTCGTCACTGCATCGATTACCTGACATGTTACTTTCGTAGTCAGTTCTTAGATCTCTAACATTACCGTGATTGATCTAAGTGTGCGTTGTTTGTCTTGGTTGAACCCTTGAATCATCATGAGACTCGGGCATAGTGCCAATTGCCTATAACCCAGCTTCTGTAATGTCTTCAATGGCATAATATTTACGGTAAATCCATCATCTAACATGCGCCTTTTAACCTCGGTGTCCCTGATTGTTCCTGTGACCATCAACGAGCAATTGTGGTCCATTAATTCGATCATGCGGTCTTCTTCTGAGAAAGTGATTGTCGAAGGATGGTTGACATGCATGACTTGTGACACTGGCATATATCCCTCCCAAAATTTGTCTATATTATTCATTTCTCCTTCTATCTCTATCATCATGACCTCCCTAACTTCACTGTCAAGTAAGGCATTGATTAACATTTCTCTGTACACTTTCGAGAGACATAAAGCATCGTATATACTTAGACGATCGGGGACCTTTCGTAAGTGTGACACAACGTCATACGTCACTGGTCTCGAGCTTGGCTGACTAGTCGTGGCTTCACCGACCTTCTCTTTCAACTTTTGCATGCGAGGTCTCTCTTGCGGCCTGTCAGGGATATCGTCTTCTTGCATTGGGTCGTCTGGTCTTGGAGGGGTACGGTCAGGCATTTGCTTTCCTGATCGTAAAATGACCGCGTCAACCTCTCCCTCAACTGCTTGTCGGGTTTCCTCGTACGGTGCTTGTTCGACGAACGACACCATTCCGCAATATGCCATTTTCGTCGCGGGTCGTATCTGCCCCTGTAATATCTCTCTCCTTCCTCTCCCCCTGTTCTTTCCTCGGTTAACGAGCCTCCGTCTGTTCTTGAGTCTTTTCTTGCTACTAACTAGAGTCCATGGTTCCTTCGGCTCAGGGAATGAAGTCGGTCGGTTGGTGTCGCTATTTATTAGGGTTGCTGAAATTACCCCGGTTGTCTCCCTTGCTGTCTCAGGTACATTCATGCTGATGATCCCTTGATTGATCAACCCCTGTATTCTTCCTTTCAGGGAAAAGTAATCTTCTGTCTTGTGGCTGACACATTGATGATATTTGAAATATTTGGGATCGTTTACCTGTCCAACTTCATGGGGACAGACGGGCTCTAGTAGACACATTAAGCCTTCCTCGATCAATTGTTCCATGAGCAGAACTAGATCGGCCATATCGAATGTGTATGGGCCATTCACCCTTTCTCTTTCAGCTATTGATACGTGTTTGGGTGCATAGGGCCTCTTACCTTGTCTTGGAGAACCATTGCTTTTATCTCTGGCTTATGATCGATAGCGGGCCGTTTTCGATCTTTCTGGTCCCTGCTCTTATCGACTTGATGGGTCTCTAATACTCTTCCCATCTCTCTCTTCTGTCTCTCGGGTCTGAAGTTTACCCAGGATACTGCCTCCTCCACCAGATGTGCTTTCGTCGCTAGCTCGCTAAAGGAGTTGAAGGTGTTACCGGACAGTCCGTATGAGATCATCGGGTCTAAAGCCCTTAGACACATGCTTCATTTGCTCACCTTCAATGGGTAATTCATGACATTAAGCCACTGTGGTTCCCCATCAGTCGATGAATTTCTCAACTAGTTCACCATTTCTCTCTCTGACCAATGCTAGGTCTGTTAATGAGATTTCCCTCTCCGTTGCAAAGAACTTTGAGATGAAGGTGTCCTGCATTTGCTCCCATGTCCTTATAGAGCCGGCTGGTAACAACATGTACCATTGAAAGGCTTTCCCCATCAGAGTAGATCCCAATAGCCGCATGTAATACTACGGGATTGCAGACCAACTTCTTAATGTAGTCAAGAAATGGGTAATGTGTTCTTCCGGCGATCCTCTACTGTTAAACTTTCCGAAGTCTGGGCATCTGAAATTGGCCAGGAACGGTACCTCTTCCAACTCTGGTGGGTACGGGACTCGATATTTATAGCTGCCTCTCCTCTCTTTCTCTTTTCCTTGCTGCATCATGTGGGCTATCGTCTGGGATAACTCTTCTTGTGATACGTGAGATGCGGAAAGCAGTGTACATTCTGCTGGTGCGACCCTGAGTTGGACAGGAGATTCAGGCTCAGCCGGACCTTCTGCTGCCCCTTAGGTTTCCTCTGCTAACTGAAGGGTGAGAGGCGAGATACTTCTGGTGGCATTCTGTACTATCAGAGTGGTCAAGGCTTCTTGAATAACCCTCATCCGATCATTTGTCTCACAATTAGCCTCGATCAATCTATCGATCTGATCTTGGAATGGAGGTAATTCTTCTGTTTCATACGTTACTTCTTCTTCTTCTTCTTCGACCACTTGGACCATTACCACTTACGCCAACGGGATTTTCTGAGCCAGCCTCCACTTCGGTTCAAAGGTCGTCATGGGCTTGGATTTCTTTACATGTACGGGTCTGGTAGGTTTCTACGAAGCGCGAGCGGCCTTGGACAACGGCGGGAACTGCTCAGCGGTCATTGTAGGCACTGCGAGCTTGGGTGATATGACCTGGCCGTTGATGGGGATCTTCTGGCCCTGCTTCGGCTGCCACTGTTTCCTGATTACGGGGCGAGGTCTTGCAACGTTCGCCTTCCTATATGCTGCTACGATGGCAGCTTTCTTCTGTTCCTTCTTCTGCCTTTGGGTCTTAACCAACTGCCACTCTGAGCTTGCGGTTGCGGTTGCGGTGAAACGGGGGAAGCTGAAACTTCCGGTGGCAAGGAAGGTGCACGAATTAGTCATCAAGCCTGCCATTTCTTCTGTCTATTCTAGTATCTTACTAATTCTGCAGTGTCAGAAAATCATTAGAACAGTTCATAAATGCGGCCGGGAGCGTGAACCCATCGATCGTGGTGCATAAACTAATAGAAATAAGCAAGAAGAAGACTAATACGTGTAGTTGTGGGAGTTCGTGGGTTTGAAAACCTTTGATTTACCGTCTATTGCCTTAAAGATGAAGGGAAGAACGTTCTCGTTGAGAGTTGCCAGCTTGGAGCTCGAGGGTGCCGAAACATTATGCCTCGCGATAGATCTCCTATGTACACGTTCATGTCTGCAACTGATTAATCTTAGAGCATTTCTATACTCAGAGCTAACCAAAGATTCTGGTATGGTTCGTTCCCCAGCAGAGTCGCCAGCTTGTTAGAACGAGAAAATGGATGCGATTACATTTTCTGAAATGTATGGTATTATTGCTCTGGGGTTCTGAGTAATAAAAACATTCATAGACAATCACAAGCATTCACAAACGTACACAAGAAGAGATATGGCAAAGCGAATTTTATTCTAGAGATCCTGAGATCTTGTAGATTCCAGGCCGTGATCTGGCACGAACCCTTAATTACATCGAATGATCGATGACCATTGATTAAAAGGCAAAAGACTAGTCAGCAGGGATTATGGTCTTAGAGTTTGTGGTCATAGAGACCTGTATTTGTTTTGTTATGGACTGAACCATCTTTGTATTAGCTAGATGTCTATGTCCCATGTTTCGACTGGAGATCCGGGCTAAGACTATCAGGGTTTATGATTGAGAAGGACGACTCTGGGTCCGTGCCTGTCATGTATGGACAGGTGACCTCAGGAAGTCCATTCTAGAGTTGTGTGTACCTGCGTAACCCAACCGACGGATGCCGTTTGAATGGGTAGGGCATCGACTGTTGTGTTATGGCAGTTCATAACAATTGCTTTGTAGCGAATTGAAACTCTTTTGATGTGGTTTATTGTGATAACCATAATCCCGTTTGTCTAGCTTTTGACCCAAATCGGATCACATCTTTACAGTAGATATAAATGATGACATATTTGCATAGTTCTGGATGCTGGCGGCTTCTTTTCGAGAAGTCATGTCGTTCAACGTGTCGAATCGGGTCGAACCTTGAAGATGCTGCAATTTTGCTCATTTAGAGATCCCGGAACGTTCATTTGACCGTTCCATTGCGTCCGGAACACTCGAAATATCCAAGATAGGCTCAAGCGGAACTTGAAAACACTTAAAATTGAGTCCGATACACCCGTGAACATGTTCTGTAATTGGCTGATTTTTTAGGTGCGTGGGACTTAATTTATGGGTGCGTGGGCTCCAACGCACCTTTAAATTAAATGCCTGATTTTTGTTAAATCTAGGGGTGCGTGGAGTATTTTTCGGGTGCGTGGGAGTCCAATGCACCTTGAAAATACTTGTTCGAATTATGTTGAATTTTCGGGTGCGTGGGACTATTTTCAGGTGCATGGGAGTCCACACTTATGATTTTTATAACCTAGACCTACGGTGCTATTGGTCGGAGTGATCTTCCGGTGAGTGATACCGGTGATCGGAAAGGGATTCCGATGACCGAAAAAGTTTTTCGACGGTCGGAAAAGGATTCCGGCGAGGGTTTCCGGCGACAAATCCTAAATACTCAGGGGATAATGGCTCTCTCTCTCTCGTAATCTGTACAAATGAACAGTGGAAGGGGGTATTTATACCCAAAAATACCGAACAGCAACCAATGAGGAGCTGCCACATATGACGCACCCCCAAAAGCCTTCGACGCATCCTCAAATAGGCGCGTGGGAGCTCCGACGCACCCCCAAAATGATATTCTGAAATGTACTGATTTTATGGGTGCGTGGAGCTATTTTTTGGGTGCATGGGAGTCCAATGCATCAAAAAAATATTATGCTGGTACTTGGTGATTTGATGAGTACGTCGAGCTAATTTTTGGATACGTCAGGCATTTTTGGATGCGTCAAGGTCCAACGCACCTTGAAGATGCTGTTCCGAATTTTTCAAATTTATGGACACATCGAAGGTATTTTTCGGATGCATCAAGCTATTTTTCAGATGCGTCAGAGGTGAAATACATCCTGAAATACTTCTTGAATTTTCATGAATTTAAGGGTGCGTTGGGCTGAATAAATGGGTGCGCTTGACGTACTCGTGGTTTGCAAAATTGGGTTTTGCAAAATGAAGGGTTCGCGGGGCCCGCCTTTTGACCAATCGTCATGCACTGCTTATTATAATTCATAAAGAAGGTGTCTGCTTGATTTTGGGCGGTTTTAATCACGGCGATTCGTGGGGCCCACCGGAGAAAATGGCTAAGTACTGGATCTTTTGCAAATCTTACATCTGGGTGCGTTGGGTGGTATTTTGTGGAATTTCCTCGAGATACGCGCCCAGTTGATTCGTTCCGGAAGGTACTGACTTTTGGAACCCCAACACAAGCCTTACTCGATTTAGGGGCAAGTGTTAACCTCATCCTATACTCAGTCTATGAACAACTTGGGTTAGGTGAATTGAAACCCACCAAAACCACACTCCAACTTGCTGATAAATCTATTCGTATACCGAGAGGAGTGATTAAGGATGTCTTGGTCCAAGTTGATCAATTCTACTACCTAATGGACTTTATTGTCTTGGATACAGATCCCGTGATAGGTACCGGTGCTTAAATTCCCGTCATACTTGGCCGCCCTTTTCTAGCTACTTCAAATGCGATTATCAATTGTAGAAAGGAGCTTGTACAAATGTCCTTTGGAAATATGACACTCGAGCTAAATATATTTAATTTATGCAAGCAACCACGGGAAGTTGATGACGAGATCCACGAGATAAATTTGATTGAATCATTCGTGGAGGATACATTCCCCTTGACATTCTATTCCGACCCTTTGAAGGCATGTTTGGCCCACTCTCATGAGATGAATGATGACACCGTACGAGAGATGGATGCCATTTTGGATGTTATGCAGGTACTTGATAACAAAATATGGAGGACACTATTTGAACCTTTACCCTTAAGCGAGAACAAGCCTCTTCCATCCAATATCAAGGCACCAAAGCTCGACCTAAAACCATTACCAAGTGATTTGAAATATATATATTTAGGTCAAGATGGACATATCCGGTGGTGATTTTTTCCCACTTGAATGAGGAACAAGAGAGTAGGCTAATAGCCACTCCAATAGAGCATAAGAGCGCCATTGAATGGTCGATTGCAGATCTCAAAGGCACAAACCCACTGATTTGTACTCATCGCATACACCTTGAGGAAAATACCAAGACATCTAGGCAACCGTAAAGACGTCTTAATCCAAACATGAAGGAGGTGGTTAAGGCCAAAGTGGTGAAACTATTCAATGTGGGTATCATTTACCCAATATCCGATAGTCAATGGGTGAGTCCAACTCAAGTGGTGCCTAAGAAATTCAGAATAACCATCGTAGCCAATGCCAATAATGAACTCATACCAACCAGAGTCACTACCAGGTTGGAGAATGTGCATTGACTACAGGAAGCTAAACACAGTCACAAGGAAAGATCACTTCCCTCTACCATTTGTTGATCAAATTTTAGAAAAGTTGGCGGGTCATTCCCATTTTTGCTTCCTTGATGGGTATTCAGGGTATAACCAAATAGAGATCACCCTAGAGGACCAAGAGAAGACAACATTCACATGTCCATTCGGCACTTTCGCCTATCGAAGGATGTCGTTTGGACTATGCAATGCTCCTGCCACTTTTCATTGTTGTATGTTGAGTATTTTTTTTTTTTGATATGGTGGGAACGACTCTCAAAGTCTTCATGGACGATTTCTCTGTATTTGGTTGTAACTTTGATGAGTGCCTTATGCACTTAAAAACTGTGTTGAAAAGATGTGAAGAAAAGAACCTCGTGTTAAATTAGGAGAAATGTTACTTCATGGTTTAAAAGGGAATAGTACTTGGTCACATCATCTCACAAAATGGAATCAAGGTGGACAAAGCTAAAATCGATCTTATCTCTCACCTTCCACCACCCAAGACCGTACGGGATGTGCGGTCCTTTTTGGGACATGCCGAATTTTATAGACGGTTCATAAAGGACTTTACTTCACTCTCTCATCCTTTATGTAACCTCCTTCAAAAGAAAAACTCATTCGAGTGGACTGAAGATTGTCAAAATGCCTCTAACAAACTAAAAGGTATGTTGACATGTGCTCTCATAATGCAACCACCTGATTGGAGGCTTCCTTCTAAAATTATGTGCGATGCGAGTGACTACACTATTGGGGCTGTGTTAGGCCAGAGAAAAGAGAAAAAGTCATGCGTCATCTACTATTCAAGTGGAACTTTAAACTCGGCTCAAGAAAACTACACTACTACAGAAAAAGAACTTTTAACCGTAGTTTTTGCTTTAGACAAGTTCAGGTCCTACTTGATTGGATCCAAGATCATCATATTCACTGACCATGTTATACTTAAGTACCTTCTCTCTAAGAAAGATGCTAAGCCACACTTGTTAAGATGGATCCTCTTACTCCAAGAATTTGACATAGAAATACGTGATAAGAAAGGAATAAAAAACGTCGTGGCTGACCATCTCTCTAGACTTATTCTCACCAATTCCCCTGAGACGACCGCGATCAATGACATGTTCCCTGATGAACAACTTTTTAAAGTCTCCCAATTGCCATGGTATGCAGACATTGCTCACTATCTTGCTACAGGTACAATTCCGACACAGTGGAAAAAACAAGATAAGGATAAGTTCTTCAACGAGGTGAGAAAATTCCCATGGGACGACCCATACTTATTCAAGTATTTTCTCGATCAAATCATAAGGAAATGTGTACCGGATGATGAACAACACAGTATCATCTCCTTTTGTCATTCTTATGAGTGTGGTGGCCACTTTTCAGCTAAGAAGACCACAGCCAAGATTCTATAATGTGGGTTTTATTAGCCCACCATGTTCAAAGATACCCATGAGTTTTGTAAAACGTGTGAGCCTTGTCAGAAATTGGGAGGATTAATATCCCGTAGAAATATGATGCCACTCAATCCCATCTTACCAATCGAAATTTTTTATTATTGGGGCATTGATTTCATGGGTTCATTCCTATCTTCTTTCGGAAATTTATATATATTGCTAGCCGTCGATTATGTTTCAAAATGGGTCGAGGCGATTCCATGCTGGAACAATGACCATAAAATCGTCATTCGTTTCTTAAAAGAAAATATCCTTTCCCGGTTTGGAACACCTCGAGTCATTATAAGTGATGGAGGATCTTACTTTTGTAACCGCCCGTTTGAAGCTTTAATGAAGAAATATGGCGTAAATCACAAAGTGAGTACTCCTTATCACCCATAAACAAGTGGACAAGCTGAGATATCCAACAGAGAGATTAAACATATTTTGGAGAAAACAGTGAACCCCGATCACAAGGATTGGTCGCTTCGACTAATCGATGCACTCTGGGCTTATCGTACTGCTTTCAAGACCCCCATTGGTATGTCTCCCTATAGACTTGTCTATGGGAAAGCTTGTCACTTGCCTATGGAGTTGGAACATAGGGCATATTGGGCGATAAAGAAGATGAATTTTGATTCTGAAAAAGTAAGCTCGTTGCTCAAACTTCAATTGAATGAACTTGCGGAACTCCGGAATGAGGCATATGAAAATGCGAGGATTTACAAGGACAAGACGAAAGTGTTCCATAATAAGAACATTCTTCATAAGAGCTTCACGATTAATCAAAAGGTTCTTATGTATAATTCTCGACTACATTTATTTTTCGAAAAAATTAAAATCTCGATGGACCAGTCCTTACATTGTAAAAACTATTTATCCATATGGGACCATCGAGTTGTTGAATCCAAGGAACGGTAATATCTTTAAAGCAAATGGTCAGCGATTAAAGCGGCTCTTTGAGAATTTTCCTTCAGAAGGTATGTCCACACCTCTGACTGATCCTGTGTATCAGGATATTTGATCTCCTAGTCTGATGGAGGTATAGAGTAGTTAGGATTAGGATTTCGTTGCTTTTGGTTTATTATTTTTTTAGGTCTATTAGAAGGAGGTAGAATTCCAGTTTTTTATCTCTCAGGTACTCTTATTCCTCACCCCCTTTATTTTATAATTGCTCTCATGTTTTTCTCATTGCATATCTTTTACATTGAGGACAATGTAAGATTTGGTTGGGGGTGTGGGATCACTAGGATGAATCTAATGTTTTGTAACATTTCGAGCAATCATGTAGGAATTTTTCTATTTTTCTACAAATTCAAAACTCCATTGGAAAACTTTGCTTCTATGCATTTGGGATGGTGTGAGTATAAGAAAAAGGAGAGGCAAAGTGACTGAAGTTGAAAATCTTAAACAATCTCTACAATACTAGTTTTATATGCGAATCCCTCTATTTTTATGATTGATAGAATTTTTAAACACTTTTACACCTAGTTCACATTACACGATTCTCACAGCTTTGAAAGGATTATGTAGAATTGTGGATTGGTTAAGTTTGGATTTGAAGTGTTAAGAAACCAAGCCGGGGTACTTTGTCCATCCTTGTCCATGGGAAGATAATGAAAGATATGAATTTTTAAAAATCCTATCTAATGAAAAAGAAAACGGGAAAGGAAGGATGAAAATATGGGAATGATGGAGAATATGGTGGAAAATTCCGAAAAGGGCTACCTATTATCAACCGAGGGATGGTCTACCCATAACCAAAGCCGAAAATGGGACGTAGTGTGAAAGCCGTCAGAAGGACAGTAAGGCAAATTCCTGTCATAGGCTTGTTGTTGATCTATACACCGTTGAATCCATACCTTAGTTAATTCATGAAGAAGGTAACCCCGAAAATCCATGAGATAAGCATTCACTGAGCACACTAGGCTAAATTGTTTGGATTCTTCTATTTATCAATCAATCAGTGGGAATTTCATATGAGTACTTGGTATATTTTGGAAATTTCAAGGTTTCAACTTCTATCACTGGGCATTTCAGAATTCTTTACACTTGCATATCATTGAGTATATAGAAACATGGTTTCTAAAGGAGAGTTGGGTTTTGAAGAATGAAATTTGTTTCAGGCATGTTTTGCTCGGGACTAGCAAAATGCTGGTTGGGGGGTGTGTTGAGCTCTTAAATGTGCATATTCTAACCCCATTTCATTACTAACTATACTCGAAATAAGTAATTAAAGACCCAACTAATGCATGCTTTTGTGGTTGTAGGAATGAGAGAGAGAATTCATCAATTGAGGGCTTAGAGATGCTGTTTACACACATTGAAGATCAAAGGAATAAAGGACCAAAGGTGGAGCAAAAGTGCATTGAAGATGAAGGAGAAAAAGCTGAGAATTTAGCCAATTTCATGTCCACCGGCCGGCTAGCCAAACCCTCTAGAAATAGGAAAGCCACTGGACACATTTTAAGAGGACCGACCCCTTGATCGACCAGCCGGACAGACTGACCGACCAATCGGCCGACCGGCCGGCTAAAGGGTCAGTACTATACATTTCAACGTCCAGCGAAATCAGCAGTTTGAAGCATTTCCACTGGCCGGCCGGTCGGCTGATGGCTCAGACTGTGTAAAAAAGACTCTAGTGAAAATTGCATTTGCCGGCATTTTGTCCTACCGGCCGAACGGGGAGTCCGACCGGCCGGTCAACACTCAGAAACATCTGAAGCGCTGAAAATCTCTACGCAAAACGCTAATCTTGGGGAATTTCTTGAAGTTTCTTCACACCTAGGGCCCCAAAGCTATAAAAGGACTCCTCTAGCTCGTTCCTAGGGCATCCTAGAAGATATTTACCACAGTGGGAGGCAGCGGAAGTCAGATCCAGAGTTCTACAACTCCTCCTAGTTTGTTCTTCTAGTTTTTATATTTTTCTTAGTTGTTTTCATGTTTCCTTGAATCATGAACGGCTAAACCTCTTAGCTAGGGCTAAGAGGTGAAGCTTGTAGTGAATCTAAGATGCTTCAATTCGTTTGATTTGGTTTCAAGTTGGATTATTAGTGAAGAACAATGGTTGAAGTTTGAATAAAGTTCTAAGTAGTTTTTCTTAATCTTATGATGGCTCATAGATATTTAGAAGAATTGCCTGAGTTCTTAATTGTTTTGAATTATTCTAGACCTGTACGCTCCAAGGAATCGGATTTAATTCGCTCTAGACCTTTGATCCTCATGTGGGAACTTCATACCAAAAGTTCCACTTTTCTGGAATTTTTGCTTATGTGTGATTGTGTATATGATTTAAATTAAGTTCAAATCATGATCTAGTTATACTTTGTGACAGAATTTAATGATGATTATGATTGTGATCTTAACCTATTGGAACCAAGATTGACTTATGCAATTGAGTGTGCTCAAGTCCTAACTTGAATTGAGAGAATCATGTACTTGAATCACACATATGGTAGACTGTTTGTTTTAACTGCTCTATCATCCAGCTAGATAGGATTTAATTTCGATTCTAGTTAAGAAAGTGAGAAGCCACAACGAATTAAGCATCAAGGATTGCTACAAGTGGATCCTTAAACCCCTAGTGTTTTTTATTATTGATTACATTCAATTTAGTTCAAAATATCTATCTACACCAAATTCCTAAATCATATTTAGTTAGTTCTTAATTACAAACCATTGGAAGTATTTTGTGAATTCCTACACAAGTCCCTGTGGATTGACCTCAGTCCTACCGAGATTATTACTACATCGCAACCCTACACTTGGGGGAGCGAACACCTTACAGATAAGTTGGATGGCTAGTAAACATTACAATAGGCAAATGGTGAGCATTTAGTTGCCACTATTTTCCTAAATGTGGCCCATCCAACATCGGGCCTCACACACCTCATGGGATGTTAAGATGGTTAAGCAGTGTGGTTAGAATAAATACCCCATGCACGGTGGGCCCATGACCCCTAGCTAGATGTGAAAATAAAAATTATAGTGGTCCCAAGAAAATTTCAATGGTGGGCATTCATGACCATTGTTTCCCACGGTGTGGCCCACCTGAGGCTTAGATCTATCTATTTTTTGGGTCCACGTCCAAAAATGACATGGAAAAACAGATGGGCAGTGTGGATAAGACAGATACATCACGATGGGACCCACAGGGTGGGCCACCTGCTGGACAGCGTGCGCACGCACGCTGCCTGTAGCGAGGACCCACATGGGTCATAAAAGCTTTAAATAAAGCTGATATTTTTGTTCTCACTTCACCCAGACCTGTACCACAGGTTTGGGTGGCATATAAACATCATGTGGCCTTAAGAAGGTTTCAACGGTGGACATCATTATCTCCACCGTTCCAGATGGTGTGGCCCACATGAGACTTATATCTGGTTCATTTTTGGGCCCATGCCCTGAAATGATATAGGAAAATGGATGAATGGCTGGGCATGGCAGGTCCCACGAGGTGGGCCACTGCTGGGCAACGTGTCCAACACGCTGCCTTCAACGTGGACCACGCCCGTGGCCCCAGGAAGTTTTGGACCGAGTTGATATTTGTGTTTTCTTTACATCCAGGTATGCATGACCTTAACAACAAGTTAGCTGGTAAATAAACCACACGGTGGGGCCCCACACTTGCAACAGCGGGCCTGTTGAGCTCTTAATTGTGCATATTCTAACCCAATTCATCACTCATTATGCAAGGTTTTCATGATTTATAGACTAAACTAATGCATGGATTTGTGATTGTAGGGATGAGAGAGAGGAATCATCAATTGAAGACTTAAAGATTCCATTTAGAAGCAAAGAAGATCAAAGGACCAAGTGTGAAAGGGTGGAAGAAAGAAGCAAAGAAGAGAAGAAAAGAAGGAAGATGAAGACACCCAAGACCGGTCGTCCGACTGGTCGTCCAAGGTCCAGGACCGGGCGTCCGACCGGTCCGATCACTCAACAGAAGTACCCCTGCGGCCACATTTCACTGGACTATCCACGACCGGTCATCCACTGCTCAGACCGGTCGTGCGACCGGTCCTTGAATTAAAATTTCGGGTTTTGAATTTCTGAAAACTCACTCGATCTTTTTTGCACTTTTACGACCGGTCGTGCGACCGGTCGTCCAGGAGCTCAGACCGGTCGTGCGACCGGTCGTCTGCGTAATGATGCGTGTTCTACAAGTGCCGAATTTCTCTACACACTGCGTACTCTTACGCAATTTCTGGAAGATTCTGATGCTGCGGAGCCTCCCCACTATAAAAGGACACCCAGGGATCGTTCCTAGGTATCTTAGAAGGGTTTGAGCACAATGGGAGGCGGCAGAAGTGGATTTTGGAGTTCCATAACTCCTCCTAGTTTGCTTTCTCATTTTATGTTTTCTTTAGTTTGTTTCATATTTCCTTGGATCATGAACGGCTAAACTTCTTAGCTAGGGCTAAGAGGTGAAGCTTGTAGTGAATCTAAGATGTTTCAATTCGTTTAAGTTGGTTTTTAGATTGGATTTCATGTTTATGAACGATGGTTTGAAGTTTAAATCAAGTTCTAAGTAGTTTTTCTTAGTCTTATGATGACTCATGGATGTTTGGAAGAAGTACTTGAGTTCTTAATTGTTTTGTGTTAGTCTAGACCTGTATGATCTGAGGAATTGGAGTACGCTCTAGTACTATGATCTTCATGTGGGAACATTCCTACCAAAGTTCTACCTTTATGGAATTCTGTAATATATGGGACTGTGTATATGATTTGAATAAGTTCAAATCATAATCTAGTTTTGTCTTGTGATAGGATTTAATGATGTTTATGATTTGATTTTAGCCTATTGGAATTGGGACTGACCTATGCAATTGAGTATGCTCGTCCTAGCTTGCATTGAGTGAATCATACACATGGATCTTATATATGGCAGATTGTTGGTTTAACTGCTTAACATCCGACTAGATAGATCTTAATTTCAATTCTAGTTGAGAAAGTGAGAAACCACAGCGGATTGAGCATCAAGGATTGCTACAAGTGGATCCTTGAACCCCTAGTGCTTTTTATTAATTGATTACTTCAGTTTAAGTTCAACATTGCTATTCACATCAATCTCATTAAAAACTTATTTGTTAGCTTCTCAGTAGAAACTATTGGAAGTGTTTTGTGAATTCCTACATAAGTCCCTGTGGATCGAGCTCGGTCTTACAGAGATTATTACTACATCGTAACCCTACACTTGGGGAAGCGAACAGGGCCCCAATCGCTTTCAACAGTGGCCATTCATCCCCACCGCTTCCCATGGTGTGGTCCACTAGAGTGTTGGATCCAGTTGATATTTGTATTTTCTCTCCTCCCATGCCCCCACGTAGCCCTATGAATAGGTTAGGTAGAAGATAAACATCATGGTGGGCCTTGGATAGGTTTCAATAGTGGACGTTGCTGCCTCCACTATTTCCTACATTGTAGCCCACCTGAGATCTGGACCGACCTCAAATTTGGGCCCTGGCCATGAAATGGCATGGCAAACTGGCTAGACGATGTGGATGAAACACATACATCGAGATGGGACCCATGAATGGAACCCCTGGTTAACGCCCAATTGGGTTAGTGCCAGCACTGGACGTTAGACAACAGCAAATACTGTCTGATCCAGTCGTCCCTGTTCATTTTTTTATTATTTCTTTCTCCTTTCCTTTCTAACATGTATGGCCCACATATGGGTGATCCACTCCATCCATCAATTCAAACAGGTCGTAGTAAGCCCCACGAGCTTTGGATCAAGATGATCCTAGTATTTTCCCCATACAAATCTGTATGATCTTATGATCACGTTAAGTGGAAAATAAACATCATGGTGGGCCACATAGGTGGTCTACACTACAAAAACATGCGGGGCACGATGTCCAACAATGTGGCCCACTTGTGAGCCCCACCACAATCCACAAATTATACAAAGAAGGGAAGGGGGAAAAAGAAAAGGGAAGGGAACACCCGGTCATCGGAGGGGCCCCCACCACTATGGGACCCTCCATACAACCAAACTACATCAAGATGGGTCCCACTCTTATGGCCCACAAAATAATAAAAACAATGGAGATTATGTCCTCCCTAATTACACTCACCACGAAGATAGACGGTTGGATCGGGTCAGATAGTCGATAGGACAGCTTGATAGGGTGGATCTCCTCCTCTAATCACCTAAGCTCACAAATATTCTCTCTTGTCTTTCCAATCTCACTCTTTTCTCACTAATCTCTTTCTTTAATTTCTTCTTTTCTTTTCTTTTCTTAATCTTCTCTCTCTCTCTCTCTCTCTCTCTCTAAAAAATGGAAATGGGGGAGGCCATACGTATGCCCCTTTATGGTAGGGGATTTGGGGACATGGAGGGGATTTTGAAAGAGAATGAGGGTAGAAAGGAAAGGGAAGCATTTATGAGGGGGAGTGGCTTAGGTATAGGTTAGTTGACTTGTGAGGAGAGAGAGGGATGTAATTGATGGGACATTTGATTGATTGATATGATACTTGATTGATTGATTGATAGGACAACCTTGGGATTTGTGCAAGTGGGGCCCACGCCATGCATATGTAGCGTGGCCCTCCTTGATTTGCACACATGTATGCATCTTTCAATCTGGGTATCGAAACCGAGCGTGCCGCACAGCGTTGGAGTCATGGCGTCCGCGCGATCGCCAAGGTACAAGTCTCGGTCGTTGCGGTACTAAAATAGGGTGCCTGATCAGAACTCTCTGATTTGGACTGTTTCGAGTATGCCGAGTTTGAAAATGGGGTGTACAGAGGGCTAATTAGGGTACGGGTGTTACACATAGAATCACAAACATCAGAATAAACAAAATATAATGGATGCACTTTCTTAATATGAGAAGCATTTTTTACAAATGAAACTCTATGCTATTTTCCTAATAAAGAATCAATATAGGTATTAAGAGGTGTACCTGCTAACTCTGAAAGGAAATGCTTCTTCGCTAGTAGTTGAAGCCTTTTCTCGCTCATGTGCTCAGCCGTATGTGCCACATGTCTCTCACTGAATCTTCTGCTGCGTTCAACCCACCTTTGCATATACTAACACATGTCTTGTATAGGGTGCAACACATCTTCCCTCTTGCTGCGATCATCGAACCCTTGATGAGCTTCCAGTGCCCACCAACAAACCGACTCTCATAGCCGGCTACATCCAACCTTCCCGTCGACATCAAGTTGAGGTAAAGGTCTGGAATATGTCTCACATCTTTTAAAATCAATGTACAACCTACATCGGTCCTTACACAAAATATCACCAACTCCCATAATCTGAGATACTACAGAGTTCCTCATCTTCACTATACCATAGCTTCATTGCTTATAGCTTGTGAAGAAATCCCTTCGTGGAGTTGCATGAAATGACGCTTTCAAATCAATCACCCATTCGGTGTCCTGATTCGCAGCCGTGAAACAAACATTATGATCCGCTAAGAGAATGACCACAACGTCGCAATCTGAGGTGACCATAGTATAATCTGATTCATCATCTTTTTTCTGATCTTTTTTCTTATGACATTTACTTTTGTAATAGCCCTTCTTGTCACAATTCCAATATTCAACATCTCTCCTGATATTAGACTTGCCCCTGAATTTATCTCGAGTTTTTCAGCCCTTTTTATTCTTTCCTCTCCCCCGATCCTGTGTCACAAGGGCCTCTTGCTGAGTAGACCCTTAAGACTTCCTCCTTGTCTCCTCATTAAAGAGACAACTCGTTACCTGTTCCATGGACATCTTTCCTCCTGGCGCGGAGTTACCTAGAGACACCACCAATGTCCCCCAACTATCAGGCAATGAGCTAAGTAATAACAAAGCATGTAGTTCATCGTTCAGGACCATCTTCATAACGGAGAGCTGGTTCACAATATTGCTGATTTCATTCATATGTTCAGCCATAAAACCATTATCCTTGAACTTGAGATTTACAAGTCTTCTAATCAGGAATATCTTGTTGCCGGCCGTCTTCCTCTCATACAGCCTTTATAATTTCTGTCATAGGCTAGTGGTTGAGGTCTCTGTAGACACATGGTGGAACACCGAATCATCCAACCATTGTCTAATGAACCCCACTGCCTTCCGGTCTAAATTTTTCCAATCATCATCTAGCATATCTTTTATTTTTGCTGATATACCTAAGATTAGAGCATACAAGTCCTTGCAATAAAGCAAGTCCTCCATCTTAGCCTTCCATATGGTCCAGTTGGATCCATTAAGACTAATCATCCTTGATGAGCCACCTTCCATAATTCAAAACTGATCCCACTTCTTGTTCAATCAACTTGGACTCTCTGATACTACTTTTGTTGGGTGCGTTTCACAAAACCTTAGGATCTCAACCCCCAAACTACTAGAATTATGAGTTATGATAAAGCACTAAATTAAATCAAATCAACAAAATTATGACGCAAGAGATTTTTACGTGGAAAACTCTCAAAGAGGTAAAAACCACAGGACCTCATCCAGATCAACAATTCACTATGAAGTAAAACCATTACAACCTCGATCACAAGCACACACCACTTGAATCAAACCTTTTTCACCCACGCAGGGATGGATAACAATAAAATGACTAGAAACTGAGCGATCTCACCCGAGCACGAGGACGTTGAAGAGCCGAGACGTCGTTGCACCATGAATCACCTTCGCGAGCAAAGCCTCTTCTACCAACAAGCTTCCTTCCCCTCTTTCTCTTCCTCTCTTCTCTTTTTCTCTCTCTCTCACCTTGGACGTGTAATACACTTAATGGGATACCTAAATCCCATATTAGAGCCCTTCTTATAGAGTTTAGTAAGAGTCCTAACCCAATTTGGAAACTACAGTAGCAGTCCGTGCACACCTCCGGCCGGCCAGGCCGAATGCACCAAAAAACGTCCAGAGAGTTTTGTGTATAAATACACATAGCATCCGACCTATTTGCTGACCGGTTGGCCACGACCACCGGTGACTGGTCGGCCTTCACAAAATCTATCCAGAGATTTTGGACTTTGTGGACACTTTGTCCAGCCGGCCGGCTAGGGGGCACTGGCCGGTTGGACAGCAAACTGTCCTCTCTCTCCTCTGCACGTGTGAGGAGGAAAACTCTAACAATTATGTCGTTTGATCTCTCACTTCTTCTGCTGCGGGCCGATTTTCCCAATAACTACAACTCATGTTTATTCAACCCAGTGGTCGGATCAACTTGGTAAGTCTTTCCAGCTCACAATTGAGTCAGACCCAGTTCCAGTTGCTAGGCTCGAAATCTTTCTGAGCCAAGTCGATTCGGCAGAGTTTTGTACTGACTCAGCAAGTTTTAGAACTATGATTCCTACTGCTGAGATATAGTAGAACAGATATTTTATCTGATGAATTGTAATGTGTTGGCATCAGTTTCGGTAGTTTCGGTAGAATATGCTCAAAAGGACAACTTTCTGTTGCATATAGACAGTTCAACAAATGAAGGCAGGAAGCATGTTCAAATCCTTGTTCAACAACATCTATGGCGGTAGTTCTTTCGAAAATGGGAAAATGCCTAACTGTATCTTCAACTGTCATTACTGGGAATATTCTGATTTGGGTGAGATATCCTTGAGCTATTAAATGTCAGTAATGGTTATCCAATAACTTTCCAAATGATCTGGATGGAAAACAAGATTGCCACTTTAAAAGCAAGGAGTAAGCACATTGGTGCTTTCTTGAAATACATGTTTGGATTCTGGTAACTCAGTAAGCTGCGTGTTTATGGAGAATTTTATGATCTCTTATGGAAGGATATTGGCAATATGCTGGAGGCTTTTGGTTTGTTGGAGTGGGGCCCATCGTTCAGAAATCCAGAATGTTCACCTGTTGGTCCCCACTGTGCACACTTTGACTATGTCCTTGATAGAACATCTGTAATATTTCAGTTCGTGGCCTGCAAATTGATGGTTACAAAGGGAAATGCAGCAATGATCCATATTCCACACCAAAAGGGAAGTGCCCTAGATTGGTGACTTGGATCTACCAATTTGGGAGATTTTTCCATCATCGTCCATTGGACATATAATCACTTTAGAACACAGTTTTGGGTTACAATAACAAGTGTTCCAATTGTACAAAGTAAAGAGTGAAAGCCCAAAAACAGGCCAGTGCAATCACTGGCTGCGTGATATATATCTGTTGGAAAAAGAACAATGGTTCAAATTCAATGCTCGGTTGAGTAACATGATTTTCTCAGCTAGTGTATTTTCATGGCCGGACCCAGCCAATGAATGGCCCATAAACTGAACAAGTGTTCCACATCAGCAGGTGTGCTGCAAATCACCACTTCAATCTCCCCTCATGTGGGCTGCCTCTTGATGTGAATGATTGTGACAGCTCTCCAAATCCTTCGATGTTTGATTAGATATGTCATTGAAACAAAGTGATTCCGTTTCTCTGTTTTCTTTTTTAGTGAGGAGCCGGACAAGGAGGCCTCTTACTTAGATAAAAATGTCTCAGACGCTACTATCCCGACAAGAACAACATCATTCTATTTTGATTTTTTGGACGGGTACGGTCAGGAGGGACAAAAGAGATATGCTTTCAATCATTTTTTGTGCTGAAGTTGGATTACTTCATTCAAATCGATGCTAGTATTAGTGGGACAGATGGAACGACATCTTTCCTACAGTAAACATCATTCTATTTTGATGGAACAACATCATTCTATTTTGATTTTTTGGACGGGTAGAGGGATAAAAGAGATATGCTTTCAATCATTTTTTGTGCTGAAGTTGGATTACTTCATTCAAATCGATGCTAGTATTAGTGGGACTGCACCTTTATGTATAGAGGTTATGATGCAGCATACTTTCTAACTAATGTACATTGAGGCCATTTGTGTTTCTCTTTGTCCAGAGGCCTCTTTTTTTTTTTCTTTTTTTTTTGTTTGGGGGGGGGGGGGGGGGGGGGGGGGTACAGTTATTCCCCATCTAAATGCCCTTTCTAAAGGCCATTTACAAGGTCTGATCCACCTAACCAACGGGTAGGGGTGAAGGTTGGCCTACCCCAGTGATGCTGATCCAACACACACACACACAAATAATAATAATAATAGACACAACGAAGAAGTAGAGAAGAAGAAAAAAAGATTAATTGCTTTAATTGAAAATGGAGGTGATAATACATTATGACTAGAGGACTAAGCCTGGAGGGGGTGCTAAGTAGGACGATGCCCCCTATAAGACGAGCGGTGTGAACTCCAACATGGAGTTTATGGCACAGATGGACTAAGTTGGATGGGCATGAGACCTTTCATAGACAAGATTAACGGTAGGGATGCCCAATGTGTTGGAGCTCGCTTGATGCTATGACAGAAGATTATGAAATATGTTGTTAGCAGCTATGTTTGGGGTCGCAATCGGAAATTTTCTTTGGTCGATCAAAATTTGGACAGCAGTTTTAATGTAAAACAACGGTTCGTCGTGTGTCCCTTGGACTGATGGAATGCACAATACTCGTTTTCATTATAGTTTGGCAGTAGTGGGTTCGGTAGGGGCCTAAGTTGTAATGGGGCAAGAAGTTGCCTCTGAACCAGCATAGCTAGTACGTCACTATAAGATTGAGTCAATGGAGTGAAATGCCTAGGTTCCTAAACCGTACCCATTTGTTGATTTTGATTGGAGTATTGCAAGTTCCATCTCTATTGTTGTTGTTGCTATCATTTTGTCCCTGTTGAGGGAGAAATGGCACACCTTGGGCAAAGGCGCCAAGATTGTTATCTTTTGTTGGACAAGGGATGGGGACATTGTCATCATTGCTCTCATTTCAATAGGCTCATATTCGAAAAGCTCTTCATCCAATTGATCCCACCTTTTCGGGGCATCCTGATATGGCCAGGGGAAAATTGTCCCAACCCTTATTTTGATTTTGACTTCTTCCAGCCCAGATCATTTGGATGAAGTTAGCAAATGGATACGAGATGAGGTATCCAAATATACTCGGATCTTCCGAGTGGACAATCATGGAGATATGGTCTTCCTCATCAATGGATGTTCTCATTTTAGCAGTCATGGCCCACCATCGTCTAGCGTAAGCTAACAAAGACTCATCATTCCTTTGTCTTAAAGCAACAAGATCTACCCTTTTAGGCGCTGCATTTAGATTGCACACAAAACGGTCTACAAATGTTTGGTTAAGCTGTTCCCAAGTCTTGATCCTATAATAATCAAACGATGTGTACCATTCCAATGCATCACCCTTTAGGGACTTTTAAAATAAATGGATTAATGCTTCGTCATTCTCTACCACAGCATCAAGTTCCCCACAAAATGCTTTGAGGTGGGCTACGGGGCATCCTGTGTTGTCATATCATTTAAATATTGATAACTCAAAGTTTTGAGGCACCCTAGCGTCTAGGAAAGGGCAAAGATCCGTGAATTTGGTGGACAGGAGATCCACCCTATGTCATTTGCAGAGTTCACTTTTCATGGCTCTGAGTTGCTCCTCAAAATGTTCCCAGAGCCAATCAATTTCAAAGGGGCCTGATTAGAAAGGGTTTACCTCTGACAATGTGTGCATTGCTTCTTCCTCCCTTGGAGGAGGGACCTGGTTGTTGCTCCCATTAGGGGGAGTGTGTTGAACTAGAACTATGAGTGGAGAATATAAATGAAAAAGTAATCCCGAAGGCAGGATGATGCTGACTATTAGAGTGTATATGTTGTGGTTGACTGGAATGAGGCTAGCTCCTGTTAGGGGAAGAATGCTAGAATTGATTGGCCATATGCAAAGTTGGGATTTGAATCGACAGACTGATTGGAACAATTGACAATTGTGACAGCATGCTTTGGCTTGACGGGGTGGCTCCTCTTTGAAGGAAGCAAGTCATGAGGTTTTCTAGCTTATTCGTGCTAAGGGCTAGGTCGGTTATTAAAGAAGCGGCCATGGTTTAAGGGGTTTGCCACCTGGGAGACTCTAGAAGAGATCTTAGTCTGTCTCCTTGGACTAACATGGTTGTCAGTGCGCAAGTTCAGATATAGTTCTGGTACACATACGTTGTCTTTGAGGGGCGACGGACCTGTAAGTGATTTTTTTGCACAATGGTTGTGGTACGATATACTTCCCTTGGACATTGGATGAATGGATCACTGAGCCCTCTCTTTTCTTTTCTTTTCTTTTTTTACGGAAAGCAAGTGTACAAAATGTAAAAGCAAGAATACAAAGACAAGAAGCAGATGTGCAAAAAGTAAATGACAGGAATCTAAAAGGAACAATACAGGACTGGAATGTTATATAATTGCAAGAAAGTAAACTAAACTAGTAAATATTGAAAGTTGAAAGAATCCCTTGGAAACGTACAACCCGGCATTTTGAGTCGGGCCTTGGCTAATGGTTAGCACTCCCCAGTGGAGTCTCCATTCTGTGAATGTTAGGAAAAGATAGGCGGTCGAGGGCGTTCACATACCCCTATCAGATCGGTTGTAATTGCATGTGCTAAGCGTAGGCATGTATGATTGAATAATAAGTATAGGGCCAAGTACACACGGATTTCTGATGTGGCAAGATCCAGGATTCCGATAAGTCACAGAGCATATGTCAATGAATGTCTAGCATGTAATACGTGATGAACTAGATTACCATTAGCTTTGGATAAGACAGTATCCGAGATTCTGGCAAGTCATAGAGCTTGAATTAGTGGAGGATCTAGAATGCAATGCATGAATTAGGCTACCATGAGTCGTTTGATAAGATAAGATCGGGGATTCCGACAAGTAACAGAGCTTAAACCCGATGGATAACTAGTGAGAGGGGTTGAGGAGGGAAGTAATGATGTCATGAAAGTCGCTCTCACATCATATGCATCCCACTCATTTCTTTTGGCACAGAAACCTAAGGGTTTGAAAGATTCACTTGATTTGTTTTCCTTGATTGTGCAATACCTTTCCCAAGGTTAACATAATTGCTCGTTTGAGCACTTAAGACGTCGCCACTAGTTGAAAAAAGGTTCAAGAATCTACGGTCGGCTAGGATCCGTAGAATCACCTAGAGAATGAGGAATATGAAGAATCATCACCTCAAGTGACTCCTAGATCGATCTACATCATAGATTTTGGACAAAGGCCTCGGTTACGAAAAAGGAAGGGGTTAGGCACCTTTTTCCGTCTATGTAGAGCACAGTCTCTAATTTGCCAGGCTGTATGCTTTCAAAGGGAATTCAAAGAACTTCTAATAAATAAATTAAAATTAAAATGTATTATATTAGCCTATAAGGCCTACATAAACGAAGAAAGAAACTAAAGCAAAGTAAAGGCATGAATTGTAAGAAAATAAACTAAAACACAACACTAAACTTTCGATTGTCTCTTTAAACCACTCTTTCTGACATAGAAGATCCCCCAAGGGGGCAAATGTAGAGCATACTCAAAGTGGCATTAGGATAAAACCTACTAGTGAGTGTGTGCGTAAGTGAAAATGAAAGAAAAATAAGACTTAAATATGTCCAAGGACTTTAGATTTGTTAGGGATATGCGGAATGGAATAGGGGTTAGCTTTCGTTTAGGATTGACTTTTGACTTTTCTATATAAGAAAGAGAGAGAAATGAAAAGGGTGGGGAGCTTGGGAAGGCTTTGAAGAAGAAGCTTGTAGAGGATTCTGCAAGGCTTCCTTCCTCTGGCTCTCCGGTTGTTCCTTCCTATTTTCTCTCTATCTTTGAAAACTCTCTAGAGCTCTCGCCCTCCTTTTTTCTCTTCTCCTTTCTCTCTGCTTCCTCCTTTTTTCCTCTCTCCTCTCCCTCTCTTTGCCTCTTCCCTTTTTGTGAGTGTGGGGTCTCCTTAAATATGCATTTTAGAAAGGGACACATAAGAGTATGCTTACAAGTTTGGCCTTACCGAACCAAGCATCTAGTGTTGTTGGTTTGAGACATAGTTTAGGCTTGGAAAAACCGAACCAAAGGAGTAAGGCGATGAGACTATTATTGGTCTAGCGCAACAAAAAACTGCACCTGAGGTGGCCGGTTCTGACCAAAACCGGCCACTCAGTGGCTGTGAGATCAAATGTAGCTACCTAAAGGTAGGTTTTGAGTAATCTGATGTGTGTGGGCCAATCTGACCTATCAATTGTATTCCTGGCATGTTTTTATCCTTGTAAACACACTAACAAGGGGCCACTTGAAGTTAATAGATGATAACTAACTGTTGTTTGATAGTGGGGTGTCTACAAATTATAAAAGTCCAATTCCAATGGCCACATGCATCATTGATTGTTTGAAGTTTTCTACGATGTACATATTTATACCTAACACTAATCTTCAAAAAACTTATTTGTGAAAGGATAATCACTATGAAAATTTAACCAATGCCTAATAAACCTATTGGAATCGCACATTGCCAGTTTTGGATTCCAACTCACAAGATCTACCATCCATCAAAATTCTCGTTATATTCATTGGATAGCTCACTCAAAAATCAGATAGAGACTATCATCTCGATCCCCCATGAATCTATCGGTTTATATTTTTCATCGAAACATGTATGGACCTATTTCTAGAGTCCCTAGACCATCTAGAGGAAGCCCACACATCCTATAGTTTCTAAAAAATGAAAAGACTCAGTAGTCGCATGTACATCCTAAACTGTGCACCCTTGCTCGATAACACACAATCAAACCATTGATTTGGAAGATAAACCAAATATCTACACCTAGACACCCTAAAGTAAGCTTAAGGATACTTAACCTGTCATATTAATACCATCCAACTGTTGAATTTCAAGTTTAACCCTTTATAGTCATATGATCAAGAACCACCAAATTTAAGTTGGTTTTCGACAATCCAAAATACATCATTGGTGGGCCTATAAGGACCGAGATCTATGAAGAATTGACTAGCCATCTTTGGCCAGTCCACATGTGCAAATTCAAGCTAAAATGCACCACATGTGTTCGTGCATGTGAAACTAGAGTTGCGAGGTTCCCTCCAACGCTGGAAATTAACGTTTAAATCAGAGTTTTCTTAATATCTTTGTTTTGAAAAAACTCAACCCTTGTACGGTCCCTTTCCAACATATTTTGACTAAACACAACCATCTATTTCCAAGACGTCTTGTGCAACGAATTGTGAAGAATTTGAAATTACGCCTATTGCTCATACTTGAGGCGCTTAAACGTGCGGAAGCTTGGGGGGGGGGGGGGGGGGGGGGTGGTTGATTAGGACATTTTTAAATCCTTTAAAAACTCTTGTTTAACTTAAACTAATTAGCAATTAAACTAGATAATTAGCAAGAACACTTAGCTTCCCAACTTAAGTCATCCAATCACAAAAGGCTAAAAAATATATGCAATTAAGCAAACTAGCCTAAGCACATAGATTATAAATAACATGACTATCAAGTAACTAATCTATGAGCAATGTTTAGAGTACAAATGATCGAGTATCTAGTCTAGAAAGTGAAAATACAAGTTGTGCATGAGAATCTTCCTATCAAGTACATAGTATACATTCTATTCCAGCATCCATATACGTAATAATTAAAAGACTATACAAGAATAACAATGTGTTCAAATGACAATTCCAAACAAAAGCATGTATAGTGGTTCGGTTTCCCTACTCCACTCCCAGTTGTTGTACTCACTCCTTGAGTACAATGGATTTTACTAGGGAATTTAAATCAGGTTCCTCCCAATTTAAGTGTTTTAAATCAGTTTCACCCTATAAGGGAATTTGACAAGGTTCCTCCCAACCTATGATGGAGATTTTACAAGTTCATCTCTCAACCTAAATGTTATGGGTTCATCCAACCTGGGAGTTTACAGGTTCCTCCTAATCCTTCGTTTCTTCTTAAGAACCTAGCATACACTCCCACTGGAGGCTCTCTTTGGAGACTTGGTCGAGTTTGATTCCAAAATCTCACACTTAATCCTCTACAAGGAAAAAATGCAACTGGATAAGAATGCAACTGAACTCTCAACAATGACACTTGTCGAATTAAGCCCTTTGTTCAGCGCCGCTTTTGTTAATTGATCTCTGCTTTTCTATGCTTCAATCAGCTCCCCTTCTCTCCCCCATTCTTGTTGCCGATGCTTTTCCAAGGACTCAGCTCTAACGATCAGCTACCTTTCATTCGATGCTTCAAGCGATGCCCAAGGTGTTAAGAGGTGGTGATGAATTCTCTACCACTAGTAGGATTTGGTTGCTAGAGAAATGTCACCTAATTGGATCTCTAGAGAGGTTTCGACTAATGATATACTTATGGTGTAGGTGTCTAAAACATCTAAAGATCATGTAAGTGTCTAAGACATCTAAAGATCAAGGGAGAACAAGTTCATCTTTGTATGAGTTCTTGAATATTCCAACTTGTGATGAAACACACGAAAGATGACTTGGAATGGATATGATTAGAGCCTAATCATACGAGCAATGTGTATGACTTCTAATGCACTCAAATATCTCTCTCAAGCCCTCAAATCATGCCCCATTTTTATATAGAAAAAATCTCCAATGGTTGAAAAACAATAGCCTAACAGCTAACTGTCGACCAGTTGTAAGCTTTTAACAACCTGGTCATTGAGGGTCAGCGACAGGTCGCATTTGAGCTGCGACTGGTCGAATTAGGCTAGGGACAAGTGAAATGTTGCTATCCCATTTTGGCCAGTTGCAATTGGACGACTAGGTGCTTATGACCGGTCTCTGACTAGTTGACAGACACTTGAATTCTATTGTTTTACATGTATTTTTACAACAACTCAAGTGCCTCTTAGGCCTTCCTCCTTTGGGTGGTCTTTTGAGACACCTAAGGCCATTATAGGATGACTAAAAATATATATATTGGGTCAAGTCATCTAGAAGTTTGGTTTTGATTTAGGTTCAACGGTTTTGGTTCACCAAGGCATCTCTAATTTACCTATTTCTTCTTCCTTGATGTAGTTATCCTCTTGGGTCTTTGGTCTTCATCTTCTTTGGGCTCAACTAACATCTAGACACTAGGACATATGTAATAGACAAATAAGGTGCACTAGTATGCCACAAAAAAGTGCACTAACAGAATTGTGTCAACTGTGTTTCTGGCAAAAAAAATCTCGATAGCAAATGGCGATGGTGCAAAATCATTTAAAACCACCTTCTCGTTGTTCATATTATAACACCAAATTAACCCAGGCCGTCCATTCTCATGTCTTCCCACATAAGGTATCGAAACAGAGTGCATCATCGTGTTTAGTATCGGATTTCTCAGTTACGTGCGGCTGTAAAAGCCAAATCTTTCTTCCACGTGAACCACTAGTTAAAATTCTTTGGAGGTTTGAAACTTCGCATCCATAAGCTACGTATGGGTGATCTGGACCATTTAGAAGGGTCTTGGTAAAAAAGAAGTCACCGATGAAGATCCTCCATTAATGGTAGGTCATCTCCTTCGTCAAGAACTCGCCTGTCACGCGTCGAAATTTGGGTACTCGAATAGAGCAAGTCGAGACCCAAATCCTAGACCCATGAACTCTCTCTCTCTCTCTCTCTCTCTCTCTCTCTCTCTCTATATATATATATATATATATATATATATATATATATATATATATATATATAGATGCAATCACCATAAATAAAAAGAAAATTTAATTATAGTAAAATGTTCACGATTTACAACATTAACTGGAAATCAATTATTCATTGTACTTAATGATTATAAATTTTTTTATGATATAATGAAAACTTAAAATCGACTAAGCTTAATTTTGACTTTGCCCTACTTCTCGACTAAATCATGCTTCTTGCAAAACTGTATTAGTGGGGTTGAGCAAAGCAACTCGTGGGGTCACATTGCATCTATAATTTGGAAGTTCCAAGTTTACATGATATCAAATTATATAATCACATCATATAGGATTTATAAATGGAATTCAAGCAATTATGAAGAGGCATGAAATCACAATAACATTACTATATAAACAACAAATAATAAATAGCAGTGGATCATTTCAGAACGTACTTAGGTAGAGCACTCGTATACTGTTTTAGGGAATAACTTAGGGCAGTGTAGTTATGTAATGTTTTAGGGAATAACACAAGGCAGTGCATCTGTGTACCATTTTAGGGAATAACCTAGGGCAGTGCACCCATGCCAAATCATTTCGGATCTCCTGAGACAGGGCACCATGCATCCAACATTTTAGGGAATCTGGGTAGAGCACTCATGTACCATTTTAGGGAATATATTAGGGCAGAGCACTCATGCGATCTTTTAGAGAGGACCCAGGGCAAAGCACCCATGCGATCTTTTAGGGAGAATCTAGGGCAGAGTACTCGTGCAATATTTTAGGAAGAACCTAGGGCAGAGCACTCATAATTCCAACCACATATTCACTTCTAAATATAATAAGCAAATAATATAAATACAATTGTACAACCATATAGTCTATTATCAGTTCCACATAAGTAAGGCATGTAAATAAAGCAAGATCATCTCTAATTCCAATTCAAAAATTTAAAATTTCTAAAAAGTAGGGTAACTCAAGATTTAGTTAAAGGAATCAACATACTATGGTATAGACCAAAATCAAATCAACCTTAACATATGAAAAAATTTGAAACTAACACAATATATTAGAATAAACTTGGAATTTACAAAGCATGGGGAGATCAACCACCTGGATCGGTGTGCAATGGTCAAATTTATAGCTGAAAATCACGTGCATTCAATTAAGGTTCGGTTCCATTTACATGCAGTTATACTTGGCGCGACTTGGTGCGTTTTCGATAGGGTTTTCAAATCGAAAATAGTGACGTCTACACTAGTAATTGCACTAGCTAATCACACATCTAACATGCTAGAGTTTGTGGTACTCTGGACTCAAAACTCAACCAAAATGCCCACTGACTCACTAAGTCGATTAAAATCCAAAACTATAATTATGGGTTATTTTTTAGTCAATTAAAATCCTAAACTATAACAATGGGCTATTTTTTAAAATTAAACACTGGGGAAAGACTCACTTGTAAAATAATGTGGATAGAATCTGATTCGGCCCTAAAATCAATTTTGTTCAGCAAATCACTTGGTGAGTCAACACAGCAATAGTTCTTTCTCACCAGATGTCTCGCTTTCTCTCGCAATCTCCATTCTTCTTCTTCTTCTTCTTCTTCTTCTTTGCTAGACATAATTGTGGATTGAAAAGTTTAACTGGTTGTATTATATGTGAAGTGTAGATTTAATGTTGTATTTGATAAAGTTATATTTGCAAACTATTTTTGACTATTTTAGTGGTTTGGTAAATCATGGGGGGTATTCCTCATTGCGATAGCCATTGATGTCATTAAATTGTATCAGTTGATGCAGGTATATATATTAGAGTAGTGCAATGGTAGCGTCGGGGAGTCTTTTTGTTTGGACCAATGGATTGCAAGTTCTTTCCTTTTGATAGGTTATATCATGTACATTTGGTTTACCTGTGGTTTGTATAGTCCTTAGGAGCACCTTTTGGACCTGTATATTTCAGATATTAGCCCTGATATTTTTTGATGTGGTTATCCTTACTTATCTTTTGATACCACCATGTAAATGAATGATACTCTAATTAATGATTATGGGATGAATGTTAATTTGATTATGTGGACACGTGGGAAATACACTCACGTGTGATTTTTCCTTAGTGCGACACTTAGGTTTCCATTAGAGAATATTGTATTCGAGTGACAAAAATCAAGGTGTTACAGAGTTGGTATCAAAGCATTTACTCATTACTTAGTTAACACTCTCGAATTCAAGATTTGAGTCCGTACTCGGGTGTTGGGTTTTGGAGTGTTACACGATTGTCAATCTTAAAGCACGGCCAGGGCATCTGCTAAGTGATTTTGCCTGTAAAAATGATGACGAAGGAGAAGACCACAAGGGTCATTGAGCTTTTGAGCTTTTGAGCCAAGTTTGAGTTTGAGATTCGAGCTGAGTCGAGTCGAGCTTGGGCCAGCTCGAGATTAACTAGAAATTATTTTGAACTAAAAAAAATAGCTTGGCTTGCCCTAAACCTAGCTTTCAATCCGAGTTGATTTGAGTGAGTTAATTGAACTAGCTCGGTTTGTGTCCAGCTTTTTCCCCACGGGCACTCTTCACACAGTCTACCTGTCATTGTGCGACGGGCTCCACCCTGAAGATTCATGCAACATGCAAATAAACTCAGCAGCGAATTCGGTGGGCCATCCTTGCAGGAAAATTGTGGAGTGAAAGAGAGGTACCAAACAATGATAGAGCCGAAAGGGTTTTACGGCATGGTTACAAGTCTGGTCCACTTTTTCATGATCCATGCAATTCTGTTAAGAAGACAACCTGAAAGTTTTTAGCCACATAATATTGGGCATTTATGTAGACGGTTAGCACTTTTTCTCCATTAACCGTCTATTAGTTGACCACTAGTGAAGGGTTAAGAATCAACGTTGGCGATCTTTCGTTCATAGTGGTCAACGTTGTTTCTTGCAGGTGGACCGATCCTCGAGAATCTCCATCATTAGAAGACCCTTAATTTCATTCTTGGACCTTAATGAATTCAATGCGGGCCATTGTGTCTTTTTTACCGTGGATTTACAGGTCGAAAGGTAAGGTAAGAACTTCCCTATAGGGAGACATTGGGAGCATATTCTGACTAGTGGCCTCACTAACAGGATGAACAACAGTCCCACTTGTATTGGGGACAGAAGTGGATCACCTACCCCACCATGATATATGTGTTTTATCCACACCGTTGAATCATTTTAACATATCATTTTATGTCTTGAGCCTAGAAATGAAGTAAATCCAACTCTCAAGTAGATCACACTATAAGAAATTGTGATTGAATGCCCACCATTAAAAGCTTCTTGGGGTCACAAAAGTTTTGGATCAAGCTAATATTTGTGTTTTCCTTTCATTCATCCAGGTCTGTATGACCTGATCAACAGATTAGATGGTAGACAAACAATACAATAGGCCTATTGAAGTTTTTCATGATGTGGTCCACTACATATTTGGATTTCCTCATTTATGGGTTCATGCTTTAAAATAATTTGAAGAAATGGACGGAACACTTAGATAAAACACAAACATTATGGTGGGGCTCACAGAGCATCGAGCAGTAGCTATCTGGCTTCTGGCAGCATCGGTGGGGGCGCATTGGGTACAGTACCAAGCTAGAGACGTGGCAAGGTATCTGTCAGGCCCACTGTGATGTATATGTTTTATCTCTGCCTTCCATCCACTTTGAAAAGTCATCTTAGGGCATGAGCCCAAAATGGAAGTATATTAAAGGCTCAAGTGGACCACACCATATGGAGCACCACAAGGGATTGAATTCCTAACGTTGAAAACTTTCTATGGCCTAACGTGAGGAAGCGGATTGCGTACTGAGTAACTCCGCATGCTAGCGTGCGGAGTAAACTCTGTGGGGCCCACAGTGATTTAAGTATTTTATCCACTCCGTCCATCCATCTTAACATAAAATTTTAGGTATGGTGCCAAAAAATAAAGCATATCAAAATCTAACGTGGACCACACCACAAGAAATGTGTGAATTGAATGTCTACCATTGAA
Source organism: Liriodendron chinense (assembly GCA_003013855.2). Lineage (NCBI taxonomy): Eukaryota > Viridiplantae > Streptophyta > Magnoliopsida > Magnoliales > Magnoliaceae > Liriodendron > Liriodendron chinense. Next base: position 2,297,949 of record ML058466.1, on the reverse strand, counting down.
AAATTCTCAGAGGACACAGAAGTTTTGGATCAAGCTGATATTTGTGTTCTCCCTTCATCCATATCCATGTGATGTTATGAACAGGTTGGATGACAAATAAACATCACTGTAGGGCCTGAGAAGGTTTTAACGGTGGAAATCATTATTCCCACTGTTTAAGTGGCATGGTCCACTTGAGATCTGGATATGCTTAAATTTTGGGCTCAACCACTAAAATGAGTTGGAAAAACATATGGACGGAATAGATAAAGCACATATATTCTAGGTGGGCCCAACTGAGTTTACTCCGCACACAATGGGATTCCCTAGCGTGATGTTTATTAGCCATCCTAACCTGTTCATGACGTCACATGGACATGCAGGAGGGACGCGGATTGTGGCCTATCCCTGCCTACTCATTACAGTTTACCTGTGGAGGGGCCTACCATGATATATCCGTCTATCCACTGTCCATCCATTTTATATGGTAATGCTAGGATATAGGCCCAAAATAGAGGCAGATCCAACGATCAAGTGGGCCATACCAAATAGTGATGGAACCTGGTGATGTCATGCGGTTCCATCACTATTTGGTAGAGGTGGGCAACGATATGGGCCAAGCCGAGTTAGCCTTAGTTTGGTTTGGTTTGTTTTCGTACCACCGCAGTTTGTGGATCGATTTGGTTTGGGTTTCAAGCAGACCCATGCGGCCCGAGTTTGGTTTGCTCCAGAAAAATCTGGTTTGAGCCAGGATCGGCTTGGTTGAAAATTTCGAACCGGCCGGGCCGGGCCAAGTTCAAAGGGACAGTGGCTCTTTTTTTCCTTATTCATTTAAATAGAAAATACTTTAAAAAGGTTAGAAAAAAAAGTACAAACATATCTTACTATATGATGTTTAACATCCTCCAAAAGAGTGCAACTTCAAAATAGACATGTAAGAGTATTTTCCAAACAAAAGTGCGCAAGCATAATTTTATAAGTGCAATGAAATAGTGTGCATTCATGTAAATGTATTGTATATTATCCATGTCATCATGTGTAAGTATTATGTATTATCCATGTCATCATGTATATGTATTATCCATGTTATCCATCTGTTTTACATATCATTTTAGGACATGATCCCAAAATGGAATCAGATCCAAATCTCAAGTGGATCACACCACAGGAAATAATGTGCTTATAATCTACGAGCCGAATCAAATCGAGCTGAATCAAATCGAGCTTCGAGCCGAGCCGGAACTACCCTCGTTTGAGTTTGGTTTGTTTTTCAAACAAGCTTGACTTGGAGGCTTGGTTTGGTTTGAGCTTCCTTTTCGAACCAATACAAGCCAAGCTTTTTCGAACCAATCCGAGCCGAGCTTTCGAGCTGGCTTGGTTTGTGCCCACCTCTACTATTTGGTGTGGCCCACTTGATCAGTTGGATGTTCCTACATTTTGGAGTCATACCTTAAAATGATCTTATAAAATGGATGGATAAAGTGGATAAATAGATACATCACGATGGGCCCCTTCCCAGGTATGCTCGGACGGTCCGGGAGAGGGCAGGACGCAATCCGTGTCCCTCGGAGGCAGATTGCGTCCTACGCCGCACGCTCCAGTTGGGAACCGACTGGAGCTCCGAGTGTCCACCATTATGTATGGGTTTTATCCACACCGTCCATCCAGTTTTCGTATCATTTCATGATAATGGCATCAGATCCAATACATAGGTGGACCTCACAATGGAGATTAAATTCTCACCGTTGAAAACTTCTTGGAGGCTACCGGAGTTTTGGATCAAGCCAATATTTGTGTTTTCCCTTCATCCGGGTCTACATAACTATATGAATAGGTTGGATGGCAAATAAATATCACGGTGGGCCCTAGGAAAGTTTCAATGGTGAGAATCATTGCCACTACTGCTTCCTGTGGTTTGGTCCACTCGAGCCTTGGATTTACCTACATCTTTGTTCTACTGCCTAAAATGGCACAGAGGAATGGATGGATGGTGTGGATAAAACCTATACATCACGGCAACCACTCAAAGCTCCTGCCCGTTCCAGCTGGAGACGGCAGGGGTAGGACCAGGGCAGGATAGGACGCAATCCGGGACGTCCATTGCACGAAGGATAAAAATTAAATACCAGCTTGATCCAAAACTTCCATACCCCTAGAAGTTTTCAACAGCGATCTTTCAATCCCCACTGCTTCATGTGGTGTGGTCCACTTTAGCAATCATTCTGCCTAATTTTCAAAATTAACCATAAAACGATCTCTAAAAAGTGATGGACGGCATGGATAAAACACCTACATCACGGTATGCCCCACATATTCCTTGACAGGACTGTCCGTCTCTACCTAGGTCCTGACCCCGGTTGGGGTATTATCCAATCCGCGGCCGTCGGTGGGAAAATCCCAAGCAAATACGGAGGAGAATCGGAATATGGTGGAGCCATCTCTTGACACCATACATTGCAGTGTAATGTTCATCCATACACTCTCAACCGGATGGATGGATTAAGTTGTAAAAATAAAATCCATTACTCAATCCTATCCACCGATTTTTTTACCTTTCATCCCACAGCTAACCTGACCGTTAACTGTTTTTTCCACCGTCACTTTAATGGGCACAGATCGAATGGACATGATTATAGTCGGTGTGCTTTTGAGACAAACTATCAACGCTTCATATGAATGGCCCTGATTGACAGTTATCCTGCCACGTGTCTTGTGGAGAGCTGAATCTACCATGTACCGTTTCTTCCCGCTCTACACCGAATCATCTCGGACCGTCGCCATGGATCCAGGATCAACGGTTTTTAAAAAAAGCTGATGGTCAACTTGAAGAAATATACACACTTCTACCGACCTGATTTTGCGTCAGGTAACCTGCGCGGTAGGTTCATCTCTCGCACAATTCACATGAGCCACACACGTGCCAGCTCTACATGTGAGTTATTAGGAGGAAAACCCTTGCGTGACCGTACATGTGGTTATACGGGGGAACGACTTCTTCTAAATGAGATCCACACCGTCCATTTGGTGGTCCACTCTGTTTTTGAACTTGGGCCCAAAAATCAGGTCGATTCAACACTCAGAAGGGCTACACCATGGGAAATAGTTAAGATCGGAATTCACGCCATTAAAATCGTTCTAAAGCGTTCGTTGTCCATGGTCATGTGTAGATACCATCTGATCCGTTAATCTGATGCGACACACTAGAGTGAATGGATTTAACAAAAAACAGAATACTCCAATATTCCTGTGAGTCATAACAGGTGGATTTAGTATTTAGGCATGAGTTTACACCTTTCACTATGGTATGGTCTACTTAAGTATTGGATTTTACTTAAATTTCTGATAGATGATCAAATTGTGACTACGCACCTAATGGACGGGGTGGATCTGATGCATGTATGTGAGATGTAGCGATCAGTAAGCCTGTCCACGCGAGCGCAATACTTACGACCAACCTCCTGGAACATGCATCTGGAGCCGTTTGTTTTTGCCACGGAAACAGCAACGAAACTCATTCCGCTATCAACCCCGCAGACAAAGTCGTTGCTTTTCCACATCTCTCTCTCTCTCCTCGTTCTCTCTCTCTCTGGACTCAGATCTCTTCCCCTTTCCAAACCCTAATTTCCCAATCTCTGAAACCCTAATACCACGAAATCTCTTCTGCTCAGATCCACAATGCCCCTAAAACCCTAACCCTAATTCTCCCAGATCTGCATTTTCAAAATCCCCCCTCCTAAAAAAAATAAATCTAGACAACCGCATTCGCACAGGAGGAGGAGAGAGAGAGCTCCAGATCGCTTCTCAATCTCCACCGTCGATCCTCCGATGAAGGGCTCGAGCCGTCTGTTCACGACCGGGCTCGTGGCATCATGGTATACGTCGAACATCGGCGTCCTCCTCCTGAACAAGTACCTTCTGAGCAACTACGGATTCAGGTACCCAATCTTCCTGACAATGTGCCACATGACCGCCTGCTCTCTCTTCAGCTACATCGCCACCGTCTGGTTCAAGATGGTCCCATTTCAGCCTATGCGATCCAAGGCCCAGTTCTTCAAGATCTCCTTCCTCAGCCTCGTCTTCTGCAGCTCCGTTGTCAGTGGCAATGTCTCCCTCCGTTACCTCCCCGTCTCTTTCAACCAGGCTATTGGCGCCACCACCCCCTTCTTCACCGCTGTCTTCGCCTGCATCATGACCGTCAAACGCGAGGCGTGGCTCACGTACCTCACTCTCGTCCCTGTCGTCGCCGGTGTCGTAATCGCCAGCGGGGTCAGTGTGTCTTCTTTCTCTGGTTTTGCAGCTGTGTGAAATTTCAAGTGCTTGAATTTTATTTCATCTTTTTTTTGTTTTGTTTTTTTTTTGTCTTTTGTTTTTGTTTTTGTTTTTTTTTTTGACTAATGAAGAAGGGATGCTTTTAATTGGGTGAAAATGATGCTGATGACTGAAGCTATTCAGCCGTACAATGATTCACCTGAGCATGCATCTGGGGCTGTAATTGAGCTGTGAATTTTGCTCTCTCTCTCTCTCTCTCTCTCTCTCTCTACCTATTGTCTCCACCACCATACATTTGACACATCCCTTGGGTTATCTTGACTGTTGATCTGGTAGACCAACATGAATCACTGTGATTTGACCATCGTAGCTCTCTGGTTGGTGCAAATTTTTCTGCTTGAAATTGGATCGGTGTTTTCTTCTGCCCATTTTTGGACAACTGATGCACTTAGAAGCTCGATTGCCATGATATTTGCTGTGGATTGTCTATGTGGTGGCCCGCTAGATTCATGGCCTGATCAAGCTTGACATTGCCATGTGTAGTGGGAGAGGGCAAAATGCTTGTTTAAGCAATGAATGATGCTAGTTTTTCTCTTTCCTGTTCAAAAGTGGTTTTTCCTTCTCCTTTTCTTTTGTATTTTGTTTGGGATTGTGAATTGCGTGTGTTTTTGGTGGTTCATTTCAACCATAATGTTGCAGTTTTGTAATAATATTCTTCTTTTATTTTTATCAATAAAGAAAATATGCACTTCATTGAATTAAAAATGATGCAGATGGCCAAAACTCGTTAGGCCAATTTGGTTTTGATTTGAATGACAAGTAGAAGGGATGTTTCCTGCCCAAATCACAAGCAGTGTCATTTTCAATCCCTGTAGTTCAGGACGCACGAGCACCACTTTTGGTTTCAAATTGAAAAATTTGTGCTAGCCGAAGGCCATACTCTAATTTAAAAAAGCACTGGATCTCCCAATTTGGGATTTGGATGTTTTTTCTCTATTTCTTTTGAAAGGTGGGATTTGGGTGTATATCCAAATGAGACCATTATCCATCTCCGCATGTACCCAAATTGACAAATTGGTTGTTTTAATCAAGTGGCTTATCTTAATCAGTGAATGGAAAATATCGTCAATCAAACTAAAAGAAATAGATGGTCAACTTTTTTGGGTAAAATTATTATTTTATTAGCCTATGTAAGGATGCTATCAGCTTGAAGCTGCATGTATTTCCCACCAGGTTTAAGTGTCCTTTGGGGTTGTTGGATTTTATTTGGTTTTGGTGCTCATGGAATTCCAATGCGAAAGGTCTTGGTTTGTGTCTTTCGTTTGTTAATTTATCTATGGGAAGGTTGGATTGCAGAAAAAAAAAAAAGGCCATTTGCCATTTGGAAAGTTTATGAATAGGCTTGTAAACTTGAGTAGACCTTTTCATTTTTCTTTTTGCCTTTGTTTGGCTTATGGAAATTTTGTCTTCTTAATGAAGAAGGTTTTGAAAGGGCAAATGTGAATTTCGTGTCCGATGACCTAGCGACTGGCTTAAGAAAAGGAAGGAGGGGAAGATTTGTGCCCAAATGAAGATCTTAAGTCGGAATGTAAAAGGTCCAGGATGGGAGCAGCAAAGGGAAAAGATCAAAGACGTCTGCTGTAGATGGAAAGCTTAGGTGATCTTGCTCTAGGAAAATAATTTGCAGGCTATTCATAGGAAGATGATTGGTGATCTCGCTCCAAGAAACTAATTTGCAGGCCGTTCATAGGAAGATGATGGGCAGAAAATTCACTTGGACCAATGGACCAGATAATCTAGTGATGTGCAGACTCGATAGATTCTTGATTTCGATTGATTGGGTAGAGAACTTTCCAATGGCTTCCATTGAGAAGGTTATCGAAGTCGACATCTGACCGCTGTCCTATTCTACTTGACGTTTTGGTGGAGAGCTGGGGTCCCAAACCTTTCAGGTTTGAACTCGCATGACTAGAGGTGGAGGGATTCTCCAATCTTGTCAAGGAGTGTGGAGGTCCTTTGAAGTGGAAGTTTTTTTTTTTTTTTTTTTCTGGGTTTAGACTCACAGCTAGAAACTCAAGTTGTTGAAAGGCAAAATTTTGCCATGGAAAAGGGCGGTGTTGGGAATTCAAGACAACGATTTAGGGGATTCTTTGAAGACGATTCAGGCCCTCGACTTAAAAGGCGGAGGAAATGGAGCTCTCCAAGGAAGATAAATAATGCAGGGGCATTTTCACACCGGGCTCGAGTGGGGTAGCCTGTGTGAAGCGGGGACACACTTGGGGTGGGTGGCTTGTGTGGGGTGGGTGGCTTCCGTGTGAGGTGGGGGCTAGCGTGATGTGAACCCATGTGAAGTGGGGGCCCACGAAGGAGGGTTAGCTTAGGGCTTGGCCTGTGTGAACCAGGAGCTTGGGCTATGAGATAAAGGGATTGATTCGCCACTCTCTATCAGTTTGAGCTTTTAGAGCAAGTGATTAGTCGTTCTGCGTCAATAAAACCCTTAGGGTGAAGCTTTCCTAGCACTACTCGAATTGCATAAAGGATGAAGAAATTAAATGGAGGCAAAGATTGATTACTACCTAGTCAAAGGAGGGGAACAAAAATACAGATTCTTCCATAACATTGCTAGTGCGCGAGCCAGAAACAATAAGGTTGGGGGTGATGTACTGGATGACAAAAGATTTAGAGGAAAAAGAGCATGTGTGTGAGGTGGTGGTCAACTACTATAAATCTCTTCTCATTGATGATGGATGGGCAAGACCAATGCTTGATGATCTTGAGTTTTGGTGCCTGTCTCACAACGAGACGGCCTTAAGAAACCCTTCTCAGAAGTCGAAGTCAAAGTTGTAGTGGATTCTTTGGGGAGGGACAAGGCTCCGGGCCCCTAGCAGTATTCCGATGGCCTTTTTTCAAGAATTTTGGGACTTAGTAAAAGGGGGCATTATGGACTTTATAGAGGAGTATTTTTAGAGGGTCTGCCTATTGGCTGGGTTAGGAGCATCCTTAATTGGCATTATCTTGAAGGTGTTAGGGGCAGGCAACTTAAAGGACTTAAGGCTGATTAGTATGCTTGAAGGGCCATATAAGATTCTCGCAGAAATGTTGGCAACCAAATTCAAGGTGGTTTTAGCCAATGTGATCTCTAAGAACTAGGCCGCATTCATTGCAGGTAGGCAGATTTTAGGTATTGCACTAATAGCCCATGAGTATCGACTCTCTGTACAGGGAAGGTGTGGAAGGTGTTCAAGCTGGACATAGAGAAGGCATATGACCATGACAGCTGGAAGTTCTTGGACTACTTATTAGGTAGAATGGGTTGCGGGATGAAGTGGAGGGGTTTGATGTGGGAGTGTAAGATTGGCCAATTTTTCGGTTTTGGTCAACGGATCTCCCAAAGTGTTTTTTATTTTTTTTTATTTTTTATTTTTAAAAGCCGTTGGGGGGTATTCGGCAAGGTGACCCTTTTCCCCCTTTCCTGTTTGTGGTGGCAATCGAAGCTTTGAGCAAGATGCTAATTGAAAGTGATGCAGGACAGCCCTAAATATGATGCATGCTCTTGAACACAATTATTCAGCGGAAATAAATAGCAATAATAATAATAAAATCTAGCATTAATCATCATAAACTAAGAAAATCATAAAGGAAACATGCAATGGAGCGGGCCATCATCACAACCATGGAGTATGGAATTCAATTAATGCATAGGTTGGATCCGGCGAGGGATGGGACCTCCCGATCTTGCATGGTCATACCCAATCGATGAATGAGGATCACTAGTCTGAAGAATCAGGAAGTTTCTCGGATTAGGGATTTGAGAATTTGGGGTTTTAGGGTTTAGTTTGATTCCCACGGTTTGATCGAGGAAGGATTAGCAAAATAGAATACAGAAAGAGGAAAAATGATTACCTTGAAGAATTTGGAGGGGCACAAGAAGAAATTAGAAGAAGAAGATCAAGGAAGAGGAAGAATCATCACCATGAGAGAGAGAGAGAAGAGAGAGGCCACCAAAGAGGTTTGCTTTTCATTCATAATCAACTAAATTCGAGTTTAGGGCTTAGCCCTCTTAAATAAACACTAAAAACAAGTAAAAAGACTAAACTACCCTCAAATATTAAGTAAAAACGCGCAAATAACATAAGTGCGGGAAAGTTCGAGCACTCGGTCGGGCGCCTGAGGTCCCGCCCGAAGTCGTCCGAAAACCTCCAGAGAGGTTTGGGCGACCGGCAGACATATCGGGCGCCCGAAGGATCGGGCGCCCGAAATCTTCAGTTTCTTCGGCTTCTTTCTTCCTTCACATGTGTCTTCCCTGAGTGGGGTCTTCTATGTGTCTGATCACATGTGGAGGGTCTTCAGCGGGTCTTTAGTTCCTTAATAGGCGCCTATCCACAAGGAAGGTGCTTGTGGTGGGCGCTTTCTTCACCGATAGACTTTGAAGGTTAGATGTCTGCATCAGAAAGTCAGGATGCAAGCATCATTTGTGGCTTCAGGGTGGACAAGGTGAGTGCTCTAATCTCTCATTTTCATTTCCAGTTCATCGATGACACAAGTATGTTCTGCGAAGTAACTGATACTATGGTGGATAAGTTCAGAATGATAATTCTATGCTTTGAATTGGTTTCGGGCGTAAAGATAAAACTGCTAAGAGCGAGATGTTAGTGGTGCGTATGTCCAAGGAGAAAGTGGAGTGGATGACAAGGATCTTTAGATGCCTTGTGGGGGCCTTCCCCTCTAACTGTCTTGGGCTCTCCCTTTGTATTGGAAAGCTGGCGAAGCACTTGTGGGATATTGTTGTGGAAAGGTTTGAAAGAAAGCTATCAAAATGGAAAAAGTTAGTACCTGTCTCTTGGCGGCCGATTCCCCTCATTAAAGCAGCTCTATCAAATCTCCTTTTATGTTTCATGTCCCTTTTCCATTTCTCAAAGTCAATCTTAGCTAAGTTGGAAAAGTGGAGACATGACTTTTTGTGGCAGGGATCAGATGATATGAAAAGGGCTTCTGCCGAGAGGAGAAGATATTTGGCAAATTCTTTTCATAGATCATGGTCTGCCTACATGATATTGGTGGTCGTTTCTAGTTGTTGTTCCCCTTGCAAGGCAGGTAGGTGGGGCGCTAGCATAAGGGATTTGGAAAAGATGAATTTGGTTCTTTTGGAAAAAATGACTTTGGCAGTTCAAGACAAAGGAATATTCATTATGGTGTAGGGTCATTGCAGAAAAGTATGGGTGATCAAGGACTCTTCTCTCTATTGAGCATCTTGGTTATGGAAGGGGATCTCCAAGCTAAAGGCAATGTTTAGCATGGGGGTTGAATTTCCATCAGCAACAGGGAGAGAATATGATTTTGGGAGGATGTGTAGATTAGGGAAATCTCTCTCCAACTAGCGTTCCCTAGAGTTGCTTGACTCTCCACAAGAAGGAATATTGTGGTGTCAAATTGCTAGTCTTATTATAGAAATAGTGTTGTTTTGTCCCCGCCATGCCAGAGGAACATGTTGGACGAGGAAGTTGAGGAGTTTGCAAGGCTTCTCTATTACCTGCACTTATGCATGCCGGTTAGAGAATATAAAGATAACATGATATGGTTAAAGGATAAATCGGGAAGCTTTTCGCTTTGGTCCTTCTATGATTTCCTTCGCTCTTCAGACAGAGTTGGCTCTAATGTGTGCACAGCCGAAGTTTGCCATTACGGGGCTCTCCCGAAAGTTGCGGCTTTTAGATGGCTCATTGGAAGATGGAGGTTCCTTACCATCGACAACCTTCAAAGGAGGATCAATGGTGCTGCTTGATGTATGTGTGATGTGCAAGGCAAACACTGAATCTATAGACCATCTCTTTATCCGTTGTCTTTTCACTAGGCAGGTGTGGAGCTTCTTCCTCAAACTCTTCAAAATGTCTTGGGTTATGGGTTTTGCTAGCCTCTTTATGGGCAATTTCGGGGGGAAAGGAACAGGAGATGCTTCCATAACAAGCAGGAGGGGTGTTCTTCAAAGCTAAACTTCTTGATGTGGAATGGGCTTCTTCTATTACATCTTTGAAATATTGTTATTTTTCTTTCCTCCACTTGTAGATTTTGCGCCACCTTGGCACTTAATAAAATTCATCATTACTCTTTAAAAAAGAAAAATAAAAAAAAAATGTTTTGAATATACAACGGTTTCTCTGCTGGATTTTGAGTTGGCATGCGATTTGTTTACTTCATGGATTTTCTTGTGTTAGACAGATTAAATAGAACTTGTTATTTTTTTGGACTGTTACCAATTATTTTCCTTTTTAATTACCTGCAGGGAGAACCAAGCTTCCATTTGTTTGGATTTATAGTGTGTGTTGCTGCAACTGCTGCCAGAGCACTCAAGTCAGTTCTTCAAGGGATTTTGTTATCTTCTGAAGGGTAATGAACATTTTTGTTTTCTCTAGTAGTGTTCTTGACTAGATTATTTATCTTAATTCAGTTTGCCCTAGCTTGGCATATCTGATGTCAATGTCTTGGAGTCGAAGTGAATCCATTTCCTTTTTAGTCAGTTATCTCTATCATGAATGCTTAAGAGGCTTACACACACAAACACACACACTTGAATAGACGATGCCTTTTTCCCTCGTGTATATTTGAATTGATTCTGAAACTTGAAAGCTATGTTTCTTATTTCATTTAGGGAAAAGCTCAATTCTATGAATCTCCTTATGTATATGGCTCCAATAGCTGTTGTATTCCTACTTCCTGCGACGCTTTTGATGGAGGAAAATGTGGTTGGCATCACGTTAGCACTTGCAAGAGAAGATATCAGAATTGTCTGGTACCTGCTCTTCAATTCCGCCCTGGCATATTTTGTGAATTTGACCAATTTCTTGGTGACTAAACATACAAGCGCTTTGACTCTCCAGGTATGCTCCCATATTTGCATGCTAGTTTCTTTTCCCATCTGATCTACTCCAATTTTCCTAGTTTGTTAATTCCCAATTAGGATTCTGGTCTGTAATTTGTAATTTGTAAATTGTGAGTGAATCAGGTTTTCTAGGGGTAGGCTTTCATTCATAATTGAGGTTGTTGGTCACTCCAGTTCATTGATTTCACAATTGAGTACTCAGCTAACAAGAGAGAGGAATGGTAACTTAATTTACAACATCAAGTTTACCAAAGAACTGTGGTTCTATTTGTTTTGGAAAATAACAAGGGTGGTTCGAGACTAGTATTATAAAATATTTTGTTAGATTTTTCATATCCTAAAATTAATTAATTTATTCATTTGGATGGTCATATTCTACAATTCATTAATTAATGAACTTTAGAATCTTTTATTTTTAAAAGGTTGAAAAAAAAAAACTACTACAACATTTTCCTATTTTAGGAGGCAATGCACCTTATGGCATGGATCAAAGTATAAAGAGGTAGTATCAAATGCTCGAGTGAGATATTGTACGGTAATGTTCAGGTTTTCAATTTGTAGATGTGTGGTCCTTTGTACCATCGATGTTATGGGACCGCTGTGTATGGGTACTATGGTCCATGCACCAAAGTATCCTAGAGAAAAATCCTAAACCTTATTTCAGTAGGTGACCAACAATGATGAGCCTGTGAAGATGGTCAAATCTTTTATAGCCAAGATCTCCAGATCTGGAAGATTTTTGATGCATAGACCATGCACTTGGCCATTCATACCAATCATTTGTATCACTGAGCTGTGGCCTCACCTTTACAAATTGCAACCCGATATTGCACAAGCTCTAGACCCCAGCCTTTTTTTTCCTTTTTTTGGTTAATTTGCTGGGTTACTGGATCATTCTGAACCAAACTGCAAACTGGTTTTGAATGTACCACTTAGAGATCAGCAAATTTAGCAACTGTGTGCCTCAACTGATAATAATGGATCTTCACCTAGATCTATTATTTATCTTAAAGAGAAAAAATGGTCTTTGGTCACCAACTAGATCAATTTTATTTATATTGGCCAGAATGCTGAATGTTACAACACTCAACCCTATTCCGCCATATGGCATAGACTCACTTGTTTTCTCTCCGTTAAGTCCTTGCATCGACTGTTCTCTCTGTATCGCTGTAGTACATCTTCCTCCACCTAGGGGTGGCAATGGCCAGGTATCCCACCCGACCTGACTTTGGGTGGGGCTTGGACCTAGTAGATTGACCGATGGGCTGGGTTTGGGCCTTGCATGCCTGGCCTGGTTAATTTTCAGGTAGGTCTTCAGCTCAAGACATTTAGCCTGTCCCGGCCCTGCACAGCCCAACCCAATCCGACCTTATATGTGCATGTGTTATGGGCCGCAAATATGCTATTCTAATCCTTGGTTAGGCAATCCATCCGTCTTGAATGCAGACCATTGGTTGCATTCTCTGAAGTGTCTATTTCTTTATGCATGTGCGGCCCACTTGATCAATGGATAGATTAGGAGAACATTCAAGTAGGAACTAGGGGCCCGGCCCAACCAATTGGCTCCGGCTTGGTTCTGCTGTGCTAGGCCCATGCTAGCCTTGGGCTGGCCTTGGGCATCGGCTCTTGGGTCTAAAATTGTCGGGCTAGGTCCAGTCCCAGCCCAAACCCGGCCCATTGCCACCCCTACCTCCAGCTCATCCATCCATATGATACGATCTTGTTTTCCTTTTTCTTCTTCTTGACTTCTGATCTAAAAATGGAAACTGTTGTTCCAATAGGGTAAAAACATGTTGGATATATAGATTGACAAGACTATATTGCAGTTGGGGCTGTCGAGTAATAAAAAAGTGCGAGTCTTGCTTAGAATTGAGACTTATGTCAATGAGAATGTAGACACGTACCATCAATGGTCCCCACCCATTGTTCTGTAGCCTTTTTAAACTAATGCTTCTAGGTGCCAGAAGCACAATGACCATATGTTAATAATCATTGGTTATGTATTACCGATTAGATTTTGAAATCGTCATTGAAAATCATTGGCTTACATACTTTTTATTCTTTGGTGCATACTGTGAGTCACTAAAATATTCAAAAGAGTGAGGACATACTCTTTGAATCATAAGGTGTAAAATGTGAACAAAAAATAATCAGATGAAAAAGTACCTATGACCTGTTTTTTTTTTTGGTTTCTTCAAGGAGAATGGTCAATTTAAACGGAGTGTCAGTTCTTTCAGGCAGAACTGAAGACCATCAACAAATCTAAAACTTGCTCCTCTTGGTTTTTCTGACATATCTTTGTTTGTGAATCCAACTGTTAAATGGCTCTTGGGGCTTGGTCATATTATTGTAGCAGAATTTACTTGTAAAGGAAAGACTATTTACAGATCTTTGTATTGAGCCCCACCTGATGCTAAAGAGGGAAGAGGAAGTTCTAGCCCCATCTAGGCTAAAGGCTCTTAATCCTGAAGACTGGGGAAGTGCACTTGTGGTACACGTACATTTAGTACACCGAGACTTCTTACCATGTAGTGACATTAGATTGTACCCTGATCTGGGAATACTCTTGCCTACAAAATAATAGTATGCAACATCCTGTAGTTGGATAATTTCTTTATTTAAAAAAATTAATGTCGTCAATAGAGTATCTAAAGTGGGATTCTTTCCCACTTGTTCCACCACCAATTTTTGAGTGGAGAAAACAGTAGGTTATTACGACAACTGCACTGACCTACAACCGCATCCATTCAGTATCCTGCCAGATCCCATATTTGGGGTGTCAATAGGCCAGGTATAGGGGTACCCATACCCACCATTGGGTAATGGGTATTGCACCCATGCCCATATCTGTATCCTTGTTGGGCCTGATATTGGCACCCATACTCATACCCTCTATGGTGTTGGTGTACCTATTAGGGTATCGGGTACCCATTTATGATTTTAGATTTAAACACACACACACCATTAACCGAAAAGATTAAATTTTATCATAGAAATAAGAAAACTATATATACATAAATATGCAACGATACGATGTTATAAAGACGTACGGTCACCTATGTTTTGGGCCAATTTAAAAAAAACAACCCGCTTTTAAACTTTTTCCAAAAGCAGGCTCATCCTTTCCACCGTTAGTCATTTGGCTTCAATCTGCCTACTACAGTTATGCACAATACATTGTATTTTAAAAAAGACCAAATTGCCATCAACCACTTCTCGGACACAAAACCCATTCTTTTCATCTCTGCCAAGCGTAAAACCCTCTCCTCTTCGCAAAACCCTCACACCTCACCCCAAACCCTCGCATCTCGTCCGAAACCTGCCCTCTCTCCCTCTCTCTCTCTCTCTCTCTCTCGTCTGCAAGGTGTCTCGGCCAATGTATCTTGCCTGAAACCCTCTCTCGACCTAGATGTAATTTTTGAAAGCCATTTCAGCCATCAGTTTTTGGAACCCGCCAAGATCTAATTTCTGAAATTCATTTCGACCATTAGTTTCACAGCTCTGACTCTTTGGAGCCCACCATGATGTATGTCTTATGATTGGGGTATATTGTTCCATGAGTCAGCTGATTAGTGGTTTGGATCCTTAATATGATCCACACTCCAACATATGTTACCCATGTTGAATTGTGGGGCCCACCTTGATGTATCAATGATGTCCATACATGACGTGTCGGCAGCTCCCTTGGGCCGAAACATGAAGTAGATACAAATCTTGGGTGGACCACATGATAGGAAATAGTGGTGATTGAACGGACACCATTAAAAACTTCCAAGGGGCAATCGTAATGTTTATTTTTCCATCCAACCTGTTGATAAGGTCACACAGACCTGGATGAAGGGAAAAAAACAAATATGATCTTGATAAAAAACTTGTGGCCCACAAGAAGTTTTCAATGGTCAATCACCACTGTTTCTTGTGGTGTGGTCCACCTGAGGTTTGGATATGCTTCATTTTTGGGCTCATGGCCTAAAGTGATATGGAAAAACGGATGGATGACGTGGATATACAATACATACATCAAGGTGGGCCCCATAGTCAGGTCCACACTTAATCCGCTCCCTGATGAACTAACATTTAAACCTTTTTAAAAAAAAAAAAAAACCCGGAATGGAAAGAATTGGAAAGGCGTAGAGGAGGCCACACCTTGATGTCCATGTGAAATCCATCCCGACCATCAGGTGCACCATCCCAAATTAACTGTATGGCATAAAAATCATGGTGGTCCTTGATTCAGTGGGCCATACAAACAGGAAATAGTTGAGTTTGAGATGCCCACCGTTTAATTTGACGTAGTTCACTTGATGATTATACAAAATCTAATCCAACCATGAGGTAGCCCACTAAATTATATGCATAACGACAAAATCAGGCCCATCAGTGATTCAAATAGGCCACATGAATGGAAACCGTTTTAAGGGTGAACGTTGCCCTGTACTCGTTTCAATGGTTGGACTAGAAATTTGGGCCCTGGGCCTAATATGGGGTGACATACGTGGTGATCTAGGTGGATTTCACATGCACATCAAGGTGGGCCACCTCATTTTTTTTAGGTGGCCTAGGATGCCTATGCAATTTGTGTTAGTAACGCATGCATCCTGGGGCTATAAAAAAAATGAAATGGCCTACCTTTATGCCCATGTGAAATCCACCTAGACCACCACGTGCGTCACCCCATATTAGTCCTAGGATCCAAATTTCTGGTCCAACTGTAATTCCAGTGGACCACACAATTGAAAAGTGTACATGCAATGCTCACCTTCGAAATGGCTTCCATTCGTGTGGCCCACCCGATTCACGGTTGGGCTTGAGTTTTTAACGCTAGGCATAAATTTTAGTGGGCCACCTCATGGTTGGATTAGATTTTGTATAATCATTATGGTGGGCCATGTAAACGTAAGGGCAGGCATTCGAATGCCATTGTTTCCTGATGTGGCATCCACCTGAGATTTGGATCTTCCCCATTTTTTCGCTCATGCCCTGAAATAATGATCCATGAAAGATGGACGGCATGGATCAAACACACATCATTGTGTGTCCCTTGTCATAGACCACTGTACCAGTGGAATCTGCATCATCTGTCCAGGTATATAATGGTTGAACTAGTTTAAAAACAGGGGTAGAATCATCATTTTACAAGATAACTGCGACAATCGTTAGCAAACTGTGAGTCAAGGTCAAACAGAGCCATTTTTCGACTGTATTTTGAAAAGATGAGCCTCTTTTTTGGAAAGAGTTTAAATGCCGACTGTTTTTTGGATTGGCCCAAAACACAGGCCACTGTATGTCTTTTCCTCTTGGATTAAAAGATATAAAACGCTTCATGTTGTTTTTAAATCCCCACATGGTTAGAAGTTAAAAACTATCACAATGGAATTGCATACTTAAGAGTACAAGCAATTAATATATAAACTGTCCAAAATGTGGGCCCCATCCTATTTATTGGATTGATGACAGTTTTTTGGACGGTCAAAAGTGAAAATTTATCTGATGGTCCTATTTCAGCATACAAGTGTCTATGAGTCGGAGGTTAGGTTTGTTCAACTAATTTGATTTTGAAACTGTTAGTTAGTGACAGTGATTTCCAGAATCTACTCATTTTGATTTGAGATATTGTTTGCCACATGTACAATTTCCGAGTGCCTTCGTATCATGCGTCATACTCATACACAGCCCGAATATCTCAAGTAAAAATATCTGATGGTCCTATTTCAACAATAAGTGTCTATGAGTAGGAGGTTATGTTTGTGCAACCAATTTGATTTTGGGACTATTAATTAGTGACAGGGATTTCCACAATTTACTCGGTTTAATTTGAGATATTATTAGCCACAAGTACAATTTCTGATTGTGTGTGCATCACGAATCATACACAACCTGAGTATCAAATAACTCCCATGTTTATTACAACTCTTGATTTAGTATGTAAATATTACACGAAGACCTTTTGATTTATTAAAGTCCCTTGATATACATTGATATGCCATCCTCTAATGGCTGGAGCTTTTAGAGCAAGTGGTTATTTGACACGGTATCAGAGGGAAGGTTAAGTGTTCAAATCCCGGGAGTAGCGAATATGGCTTGTAATATATTCTCCCACAGGGGGCCGTTTATGGTGTGAGTTTGCCCCTCCACCCTTGCCTAGTATGTTCTGTGCGGAGCTCCACCCCGCACTGTGCAGGAGAGTGTTAAAGTCCATTGATATACATTGATATGCCATCCTCTAATATATATATATATATATATATATATATATATATATATATATATATATATATACCCACACCTGGCCCATTTATTAATCAGGCTAAAAATAAATAAAGTAAAATAAAATAAAACCCAAACTCATGCCCACACCTGTTTAGCTACACCCTTACCTGGCCCATCTTGGGCCAGACTCAGGTACACATTGGGTGCACACGGCTGTACACACCCTGAAATTCCATACCATTATTTGCATCGTATCCTCTGGATATGATACTTCATGTCTATGTAGGTACTGGGTGTTTATTTGTTGTACTTTCAATAAAACAACTTTATATAAATCAGCTAACTACTTTAAATGGTGGTGAACATCACCATAGTCCAGCACTATGGCAAGGGATAGTCTTTATAATGACACACAAAAGGTAAACGTATATAGGGCGTTAGGGACAAGAGTAAGAATCTGTAGATGGTTTGGAGAAAGCATAATATTGAGTAGCTTGGGAGGTGCTTACTCCTCTAAATGGCACTGAACCATCACTATAGTTTAGCACTATAGAAAGGGAATTACAGAAGAAGGTCGATGGATAGAGATAAGTTGAAGAATCTATCCATGGTTTTGGAGATGTCATAATGTAGAGTACCATAGGAGTTGATTCGATTTGATCGTTGACGATGAGGAAAGTGAATGAAACTCCCACGAGGAAATTATCGGCATCATACACAACATGCATGAATGTGCCATTGTAAGAGAGAATGTCTTGTGATTAGACTGATGATTTCCCAGCAACAGTAGGTCTGTTTTGGTGGTCAGGATTAAGCCTTACCTTTTTACAATTATCATAGATGAATTAACAGTCATTGTATGCCATTCAAAAAGTCAGTGTATAGGCTGAAGTCTCTTCGTGTATGTTGCTTGTAGATGATGTGGTATTGATCAATGAGACTAGAGATTGGCAAATGCTAAAGTGGACGCTCTAGAGTTTGGTGCTTAGAAATTTGCAGAACCAAGATAAAGCATTCACAATGAACACTGATAAAAAAAAAAAACCCATTTGGGATGAAACTTTAGTGGATGAAGTGGAGATGTGCCTTCAGGGTTTCATGTCACATAGCGCAGTGTTGGGTGGGTAGAAGGCAGCATGAACAGAGATTGTTTGTATCAGAGGTGACGATTTTCTTCTTCTTCTTCTTCTTCTTCTTTTTTTCTTTTTGATGAATGTAATAATTTGTTGATAGAAAGGGAGGGCGGGTAGATGTAAGAATGAGTTATTGCAAAGCAGTTCAGTATTAGTCCGCATAAGATGAATTATTATGGAAGGTAGATTGAGATGGAGTCCCGATAAGATGAATAATTATGGAAAGTAGATTGAGATGGCAGTCTTGTGCAATGAAGATTGGAGAGACTTCGGTAAGGACATGAACATTGATTACAGTCGAAGGGACTGAAAAGACGATGAGAGGAAAACCTAAGAGGATGTGGGTTGAGGTGTTCAAAAGGGTTATGAAGGCTAGTTTACTTATCAATGATAGTGATGCGGGGGCATCTTGGTGCAAACATCTAAGGATGCACCGTATCTCCACACTAGGGGCGGCGTGGCCCATGAAGTGAGGCTTGTGAGATACAGGATGGGCATAAGGTGGGACCCATTGTGTGACAATGCGATTTGGGGACCCGTGCGACGCGAGGGTTGCCCACGGGAAGGACTCCCTTGGGTTTTGCTTGGGAGAGCTAGAATATAGGGATATAATTAGTGCTCCCCCAACAGCTCTGGAGCTTGTAGTGCGTTGGCTGATTGTTCGCTATCAGATAGGGCCCTAGATTGGATTTATTAGCGAAACATGATTCCTAACCTCAAATAGCTAGGTCGAGGCTATGGGATTCCCCCCCCCAACATGTAAGGAGAATGTTACCAGGGAAAAATGGAAGGCACGTATTAATACAATCAGCACATTTCATCAATGTGAAGGGGGGGGGGAAGAGATTGCTTCGCAGATATGACGATTCACTTGACCTTTAAAACCCGTTGATCTGGTGGGCCTGGTATGACACAAATCATCTGACCCATTAGTAAGTTTTTCTTCATATAGCTAAGGGTATGAGGACTTGATTATATATGTAATAGTTTAAAACCAAAATATTTTATGTTAAAAAAAAATTAAATATTTCTGACATATTCATTTATGTATCATTATCATAGCCTTGTCCAGTCGTGCCATATATTTGGGGTCATGTAAGGTACTTGCCATATTAAGTGAACAAGCCTTAACATCCCTTTTCGCTACCTCAGTTTAAGTCCGTTCAGGTCTTCCTCTCATCCTCTTTTTAGGCTTTTCAACCCTCTTCAATGTTCTTCTTTGCACCGAAGCTGTCTTTGGTATTTGTCGCACATGATCGATCTATCTGGAAGTCCATGTGGAGGATTCATCCTTTGTTTCTCAATCATCATCATCATCTAAGCCTTATCTCAAATAAATTTTGTTCGAAAGAAATAATAAGTGCTTTCGAACCAAAGGAAGGCAGCTTTGGAGGTTTTCAGAAGGGTGAAGTCAGATGTTGCACATTGGAGTTCAAGTTCCATGGTCCTTGCGGAGTGTTTTTTCTCTTCTTGATTGGTCTTGTGCCATTGTTGTTTCCTTGTAGCCCTTTAAGTGTTTTTTTCTATTCTAATAAAATTTCATTACCTTTCAATTTTTTCCTCGTTGCGGACTTCTGTTTACTTTTGCATGATGTGGTATCCTTGTCTAGCCTTTCTGGCAGCCTCTCCAAGTATCTTCTAAAAAGTTTTTCTCGAGTCGATAGGTATGAAGTCAGAGATAGCCTACAAGATTTTATGCAGGAATATATAGTTTTTAATATCCATATGAACTAGTGTTGTCCAAATGTGGAAATGATTCAACTTCATCATTTTCATCTACATGCACAATGAGCTTTCTTATGCTTTGCATGTCTCACATTTGCAACCCCAAAGTTCATATGCACTAATGCTCTGCAAAGTTGGAGATTCCTCAACTTCATCTTTGTACATAAAATGCC
The DNA here is from genome assembly GCA_003013855.2 of Liriodendron chinense. Lineage (NCBI taxonomy): Eukaryota > Viridiplantae > Streptophyta > Magnoliopsida > Magnoliales > Magnoliaceae > Liriodendron > Liriodendron chinense. The sequence goes on along the minus strand of ML058466.1, from coordinate 2,277,583 downwards.
CATTCAACTACCTTTTACTCTGGAGGATTCCCATTTCCAACACAGAATAACTTTGAAGAGAAAATGGTTGAAAACTAAGAGGAAGATATTGAAGATGATGAGAGGGGGGAGAGATCTATAGAGAATGTGAGGCTTAGGATTTGAGAACCCTAAGCATCTCCTTTTATTACCCCAAAGTCGTATGTATGACGTGTGGACATAATTGGGACTTTAACAAAGGCCCAAGCCCAATAGTCCAGTACATTCGACTCCTTTTACAAACCTATTCAACTCTATTACAAGACCTATGAAACTGATCAAAATACTTAGTGTCTAACACTCCTCTCAAGTTGGAGCATAGACGTTAATCACACCTAGCTTGTTACATATAGATGCACCTGTGCATGTGGTAAGCCCTTAGTGAAAACATCGGTCAACTGGTCTGGTACATGTTCCATAAGAACCTCTTTTAATGCAACCTTCTCTTTGATAGAGTGGCAATCAACTTCAGCCTATAAGAACCTCTTTTAATGCGACCTTCTACCTGATGTGTGTGTGTGTGTGGTGGATAAAGAGGGCCAGGACTATGAGACATCCCATTAATCAAACTGAGAATCTACCTGAACTATGAGCAGACCAAATCATCGAGTCCTCATGCTACAGTGAAGGAAATATATTCTTTAGGCAATCCAATAAACCCATTAATTCCAAAATCTCTTCATCCACCATAGTCCTACGGTAAGGAGGATTCCAAATGACAGAACTGCCATGAAATAGAGTAACATCGGACTACCGGGATGGACCGATCTGGCACAAGGGAAGCCATTCTTGGAAAAAGGTCCTGAAACGCTTGATCTCCACACCAAACATCAACCCAAAACCATATACGATGCCCATTTCCAAGAGAGAAAGCCACCCCTGCTTGAACCAAGTGTTCTGTCAACGCTATTGCCTTCTAAAGACCGGAAGCTCGGTATAGAGAAGATCTCTTCACAAACCAACCTCCCTCCTGCGAGCCGTACTTGTTTACAATGATCTCCCTTCATAATTTTCCAGATTTGGAACCAAATCTTAAAAGCCATTTCCTAGGAAGCGCTAAATTCATCAACTCCAAACTTTTTAACTTGGCAGTTGTGATGTGGACATCAGTGGTGCACCCTTTAGAGTGTACCAGAGGAGGCGAATTCACAGATCGAGTGTTGGAGCAGACGAGTTGATGTGGATGGACGTCGGGCCCATTGGGCCCATTTTCCGACGCGTTACGAGTACGCGAGATGCAGGATCGGGCAGGAGCATCATAACCGCTGGACCATAGAGCGGATTTACATTTAGGCGCTTTTCTATTTATTTCCTTGTTTCTAGGCGCTTTAGTGTCGTTATTTACTTTAGGCGTTTTTTATGTTATTTCTTTGGTTTCAGGCACTTTAGTGCACTTTTTTTAATTTCGTAGCTTATATATACTGTGAGAACCCTATTTCGAAATTATTGAATGAATAGAAAATTCGTGAGTTTCTTCCTCTTTGTTTGAGAGATTAGGGTTTCAGGATTGGCCCTCGGGTGTTGAGGATTCCACCCCGGATTTTCCGTTTTCTCTTCTCTCTTTCTTCAAGGTACGAGGAAAGGTAAGCTTCTTTGATTCCTAATTCGTACTTCATGAAAACCTATCGCTTTTCGACATCCTTCGTCCTTTTCTGAACCCCCCCCCCCCCCCCCCCCCCCTTTTGGGTACGATAAAAAAGAGGGATGCCTAGCCACGATAACCGGATCCAAACTTGACTGTGGACTGGTCTATGTTAGATTTGGGATATCCCCATATTTCTAGATCCTCCCTGTTTTACGATTTTACATGGTTTTATGCAAAGGGACATGTTCCGGACGGACGGACCTCATCTTCGTGTTGAGATTTGTTAGTTTCCTCTGATTGAAAGTAGTTAGTTTCGTAATTTTATTATTTGAATATCTTCCAACTGAATATCATGCATCTAGGGTTAGGTCATCGCATGCCCCTGCATCAAGTTGGCACCCCCCGCATTAATTGGCTTGCAAACCTATCCTTTTTTGGTCTGGGCCAATACACCCCCTGACACTGATATTCGCAAACTTATTTTTGGTTTAAAAGGTTCCTCCGAGGAATTTAATAGATGAAAGTATGAGATAGAGCACCGGCAAACTGCTATTTCTATATGCGCTCATATCGTCCGATACAAGTCCAATATGTCCAATATGCTGCATTTTGTGTCAGTTTTGGGCCTGGCTGATACACCTCCTGATACCGATATTCATTACCTTGTTTTGGAGTTAAGTTTCCTGCCAGTAATTTAAATAAGGAAAGTATCAGACAGAGCACCAGTAAACTATGGTAATTTTGATTCATTGGGCTTATGAACAAGATTTTGAACCAGTTCTCTGAGGAAGACTTGCATCCATAAAAATGCAGGAAACAAAATTGTAAAGGATGGAAGTAGAATTTTTTTTTCTGAAATGACCGCTTGTTCTTCACTTCTAACGTATTTTATTATTTCGTTTAGTTGCATTTGGGTGCACAATTAATAAACTGTGTACATGTTCAATTAAGGAGTTGTTTAGATGCCTGTAAATTGCAGACTTTCAAGTGTCTACAGTATGTCCTGTTTGTCTTTAAGCTGTAGAGTTGGGCCTGTGTAATTGCATTACTTATAATCTGAAATATAGCAAAATGTCAGGATTCTAAAAGCCCCTATAACCTGTTAGTGTTTACAGCCTGTTAAGGGTTTATGGGCAATTACAACCATCCAAACAGCTCCCATATAATGTCTTTACCTGTAAACCCTTTACAATTAAAGGATTTTACAGGCATCCAAATGACCTCTAAGAGGAAAAAAACAAAACTTTAACGATGTTTCCTTGTATTTGAAGTTAGTAGCCCTCGAGTTGTGATTGTCTTCGTTTGAAGTCCAGCATGATAGTACCTTATTTGTTTGGAGCCCTATTCGCTCAATACATGAGTATAGAAGCAATTACTACTAAATTTTTGCAATTCAATTCAATACTGTGTTTGCATCCAGCGTTTGTGAAAGAAAACCTCTAATTTCTTACTGTACCCTATCATGCTCTTAAGGTTTTGATCCATTAGATATTTAATTTTCGTGAAGGCATATTTGAGGGACTTGGGACTTTGTAAGCACGAGCAGTTGATAGAGTTTGTCGATTTTATTTTTATTTTTCCAGGTGCTGGGGAATGCAAAAGGCGCTGTGGCTGTGGTTGTTTCAATTTTGATATTCAGGAATCCCGTTTCCGTAACTGGGATGCTTGGTTACTCCCTCACGGTCATTGGGGTCGTTCTTTACAGTGAGGCCAAAAAGAGAAACAAATGAGATCTCTAAAAGCCTCTAGCAGGTGCGCTTTCCCTTGGCTAGTGTGGGCTGCAACGACTTGTCGGAGCCATGGTTTGCACATGGTTGCAGCTGATGCATATGTTGCGCCCCCATTCTTTTGCTGGAAACCGTAAACGGGTTTCCGCGTGTATCAACATTTACCGGTTAGAAAGTAAGGAAAACTTGAATAAACTGATTGGCCTTGCATTTTTTTTTTTTTTTTTTTCCTGGTCATTTTTCCTTTTCCCTGCGGCATTCATGCGCCGAATGTGGTTGGTAATGGAGGAGTGCCTGCAATTCTTTGGGGAGAATTGGTTCGGCTCAATCTTTCTATATAAGTCTCTGTCATCTTTTTCTTTATATTAATTAATGGAAGATGGTTATGAGAATTCTGTTCTTGGCAACTTCTCCTACTTGCGTATCCAGCAATCAAGTTAATAAAAATTCTAGTCCTGTAGAATGTTCACTGACATATGCAGCATAAAATACATCAGTAGGTTTGTATGTGTGTGGGTGTGTGCTTTGGTGGTTTTCTTTTATGAATCAGATGTCCCCCCACATATTAGTTCCAGCTCTGTTTTCTGTCATTGTTAAACGTTCTCATCACAATCATTAGTGGGCAATCTGTTATCCATGAAAGATGATTTTAACTTTAAATATCATTAGGAGGTGCATTTCTTCAAGTTTTGAATTCAAGAGTATGGTATGTGGTGTGAGTGTGGAAAGCAAGCAAGAATCGCAGGCTGTCCCTTGAAAGTAGATGGTGAGTTTCGTGTTATATTTTTATGCCGCACGCTTGTGAGACCTGACCCAATCCCAATTCTTAAACAGTGCTAAAATGATGAAGCTGAGCCCGACCCTTTTTTAAAGGGATTCTTTTAGGCTTGTCGTGTAGTTTCTTGCTTTGTATTGGATTAGACATCACATCATCGACTTGCATGGTTTTGGGTGATGTGTTTGTTTATGCAAGCATCTGTTTGGATGGGGCCAACCTTTGGATTAATCACAGTTTGACCAAAATTTTCATGACTGCTCTTACTGTGCTGCACCCTCAAAGGCGGATGCGGAATGAGCATCTCACCCTTTCGACGCTACGCCAGGATCTGTATGGGGTTCACAGCCGTAGCTTATAAAACCACTCCGTCCATGTAAGGTGAACTATGCCACTGCTATGTGTGGGGGCCCACAGGCGTGGATCATAAAACCACTCGAACTATACCATGATTTGTGTGGGGTACACAGCTGTAGATGATGAAATCTCTCCGTCCATCTATTGTGAAATATTCCATGCTGTGTGTGGAGTCCACAGCCGTGGATGATAAAACCACTCCAACCGTCCATCTGTAAGTGGCATTCATTCAATCCCAACATTATTATTTTAGGCTTGCTACAGTTTACTTAATCCATGATTATCGCTCACCCTTCCTATTCTGGTATGAAATCCACACCGTCCCTATTCGTATGTTGAGTAAGTTGTAGTCCAAAATTAAGCGCACAGTCCAGAAAATAACAACATGACTACCGTATCTCCGTGCAAACCAGATAGGTATGAAACTATATAAAAAGGAACCCAGAAAATAAAGGAGGTGAGGACCATTTGCATCAACTGCTCCAACTCGGTTGGCATGTCCACCTGAGGCTCAAGTCGCCCACAACCGACGGTGAGGACCATTTGCATCAACTGCTCCAACTCGGTTAGCAAGTCAACCTGAGGCTCAAGTCGCCCACAACCTGCATTCGTAACTCTGCTCCAACTGCTGTATCCCGGTCAAGTGAGCAAATGGTTCCAGAATCTCTAGGCGTGGAAACACCAGATGATGATGTGGTCGTAATGTGCGCACCAGCCAGCGTGTGACAATTGTCGTTGATCCTATCAATGGTTTCGGTTTGCACTAGGCTGTTGTTCTCTAGATGGCATTGCCAATCAACCAATGCATTCACTATATTGCGTGTATTCATGTTAGCTGCTGCTCGAATAACGACCGACTTGCTGCTGCCATTCAATCCAAGAGTAAAAAAATTCCTGTTTTGCACCCCAACAGCTACAATATATTACTTACGCTCAATCTGTTAACTACACAATAATATTCAATCAAATAACCACCATAACTAATTGTCAACAAGAACAAATGTACTGTGAATATGGAGATGGGAACAAAAGAAGACATGCCATCTGTGTGTCGTGAAGATGAACCAAAATTTTACAGTTACAGGTACAATAACTGTTTTGGTAAATTAAATGTCGAAGTTTATCTGTTGAACAATCTATATCTAACAAGGAAGCAACAAAATATATATAAAAGATGTAGTCTGCATATTAGAAAGTAGAACATGAAGAACATCCACTACCAATATAATATAAACCTGTATCTCGATCTATACCGAATCTGCAAAATAATGGCCACAAGTAGAAGAGACCATATTTAAGCCACTTTAAACCATTGTAGTGTGTACACCCACACCTTTGGGATAGTGGTAGACTGAGTGAAGATAACCTCATCTCAACACTGAGGTCGAGGTATCGAATCTGAATGTGGGGGGTGGCTAACATTGCAGGGTGACTAACACACAGTCCCCACCCCCGCCCCCCCCCCCCCCCCCCCCCCCCAACGCCACAAAAGAAAAAAGAAAAAAGAAAAAAGCAGTCCAATCAATCAATCTGAACTGTTCATTATGTCCATAACATATATTTTATGCCACATGTAAAAATCACATCAATTGGACGATCCAATCCATCCTTGATTTGGCCTCATTTTCTATAGCCATCCCTTTTTACAAGCCATGGATGGGATGACTATAATTGCCTAAAAAAAGTGATCCTTTAGAATAATAAGCAATCCACTAACAAATAGATGGGCCACATTGTTGACTGGACCTAGTTTTGTGTAAATGATCCATATTAATTAAAGCCATTGATTGGATGGATGATCTTTGTCAGATTGGTGTGATTCTTGTGTGGTTACCCATGAAATGTGCATTGGGCCTAACGAAGAGTCTAAAATATACAGCAGCTCCCTTGCCGGCTATTACCCATGAAATTTGCATTGGGCCTTAATGAATAGTCTAAAATGTTCTATGTTCAGAGCAAGGGTTCGGTGAGGTGAAGAGCTAAACTTTTTAAAGCAGGGCCTGATCCATCTTTGGGTTTAAAAGATATTGCTCCAGACCACCTAGCTCCCTTTTACCATCCCAATCCACGATGAGGAGGCTGATGCTGGAGAAAAAAAAATATATCGAGTAGCTCCCTTGTCAACCATTTTGTGGGGAAAAGGCCTTACTTTCCCACGGTAAAGGCAGGCCTTAGAAAGGGCCTTAAAAATTAAGAATAGTCTTGATATAACTATATTAGAAAATGGTTTTGACTTAATTAGTAATTTTGATGAGAGCTAAGCTATCCTAGAGAAAGACCCTTAGTTTTTTGGTGGCATCCATTAATGCTAAAGAGGTAGTCTTCCACAATCTCCTTACATAAGGAGAACCTTGATTCCATCCCCTTTGATGCAGGAGTTTCCACTACTTGATGAGTAAGATGTAGGATTTGTTGGCTTGCCTATCGGAGTGATTTTGGACTCGTATTGTATTCAATTTTGGTTATGTATATATTTGAGCCCTAGCTGAGTGGGCTCCCTGATTCTGTGGATGATTGTATGTATTTACACTTTAAATTCAGTTGGTTTATACACAGTGTAACTTAAGTTTCTATTTATGAGTTGATGCCATTGGATTTATGCCATTAAACTATACTTCCGCAAAATACAGTCACCCCGAAAGAGTTGGGAGCCGTGAACTGCCCAATACCCAATTTTCAGGGCATGCGTGACATTAAGAATTAGAAACTATGAGCACACTACAAGCATACATGCAGACAAATGACTTAGAAGATTCCAATTTAGATTAGACAACATAATAAATTAAATAGAACATGTATGACAAAAAAGATGAAGCAGCTTATGTGGTCTCTTAAAGCTTGTAGATCTCACAGGGTGGTCTTGGATCTTCCAACTCCAATCGACATTTTGAATCTCTGATATCTCATGAAGAAATGGATTTGAAAGAAAATGATGGCATGTCACAGCATAACAAGGAAACAAAGCACAACATTCAACTATTTTTAAATGCCACAGAGTTCACAAATGGAAAAAGAGCCTGTGGTGGATACCATTTTCGTTCTCTTTCTGATCTCAACCAAATAAAAAAAAATAATTAAAAAAATACAAAAAAACTCACATGAACAACTAAAATGGAAAAACAAAAACACAGTTCTACAAGAAACAAAACACAGTTGGCTTAGATGCCTCACATAATTTCTGGACCTGGTCATCTACATAGTCAGTCATTCACACCTCACAGTTGGCGTAGATGTCCAGCGTTTACTTCTGTCATCCAGCGTTTACTTCTTCAATGCAAAACTACTTGTATCTAAGGAAATCGGTCATATCTCCAAAAACATGCAGAATTGGTAAAACTTAGGAGGCATTTGGCATCTACAAATAAGAGATTATTGACTTATTTCTAAAATAATTAAGCTTTTAGACCTTTTGGTAAAAGCCTAATCAAGTACTTATTTGTTTAGAAAGTAGCAAATAAGCTCCAATTTAATAAACTGGGGAGGGGTTACTTTTTAAAAGGGAGCTTATTTGGCTTAAGCAAGTAGACATTTTCGACTAATTTTTAGACAAGTTTGCCCTTAAATTTTTCAAGTAATTCCCATCTTACCCTCTTCTCTTCTCTTTATAATTTTTTTAAGAAAGGCCCACGTGATGAACGACCCATAGTGAAGGTGGGCCCCATATGATGAATGACCTATATTAAAGGTGGGCCTACATAATGCATGATCACATCAAAGGTGTGCCCCACATGATGGATGGCCTACTTCAAAGTGTGGCCCCACATGATGAACGATCCACATCGAGCAAGCCCTTCCTGATGATGGTCCACATCAAAGGTGGGACCCACACGATGGATGGTGGACATTGAATGTGGGACCACATGATGGAAGATTGACATTAAAGGTTGGCCCACATAATGAATGACCCATATTGAAGGTTGGGCCCCACATGATGGGTGGTCCATAGCAAAGGTGGGACCTACATGATGGATGGTGGACATCAAAGGTGGGTTCCACATGATGGATGGTGGACATCAAAGGTGGGTCCCACATGATGGACTATCCAGATCAAGTAGGCCCCACATGATGGATAGTCCACAACAAAGGTGGGACCCACATGATGGATGTTCCACAACAAAGGTAGGACCCATGTGATAGATGATGGATATTGAATGTGAGACCACATGATGGGATGTTGACATTAAAGGTGGGCCAACATAATGAATGACCCATATTAAAGGTTGGGTCCCACATGATGGACTATCCACATCAAGTAGGCCCCACATGATAGTAGCCCACAACAAAGGTGGGACCCAACATGATGGATGGTGGACATCAAAGATGGGCCCTCATGATGAATGACTCATATTAAAGTGGGGCCCACCTTAATGTGGGCCCACCTAATGAAAGGTTCACATCAAAGGTGGGTCCCACATAATAGATGGTCCGCATCAAAATGTGGCCCAACATGACAGAACATGCACATCAAGTGGGTCCTATTTGATGGATAGTCCACATCAAAGGTGGGATCCACATGATGGATGATGGTCATTGAAGGTGGGCCCACATGATGGTCAGTTGATATAAAAAATGTTGAACGACCCATAATGAAGGTGGGGCCCCACACAATGAATGGTCCACATCAAGGTGGACCCACATAATGGATAGAGTGGGCTTCACATGATGGATGGCCCACATAAAAGTGTGGCCCCTCATAATGGACAGTTCACATCAAGTGGGCCTCACCTAATGGATAGTCTACATCCAAGGTCTCTCATGATGGATGACCCATATCCAAAGTGGGCCGTATGATGGATGATCCACATAGAAGGTGCACCACACATGATGAATGGTAGATATCAAAAGTGGGCCCCACATGATGGACAATCCACTTCAAAGGTAGGGCCCACAGAATGGACACATCAAATGCGGAATCCACGTGATGGGTGATGGGTAGTGGACATTGAGGGCCCCATAAAGAACAGTTAGCAATGCTGTTGGGCCTCACACGATGGACGGTCCACCAAAACAACCATTCGGATTTCTCTTATTTTAAAGTTGTTGTAATCTTTAAAAATGAAGTCAACTAGCCTTAAAAAAAAGTTCTTATTTGAAAGTTTTACCAAACGTGCTTATTTTAAGTAAGAGCATTTTAAAAATTTTTTTTTTGGAGATTTTACCAAACAAGCTTATTTAAAACAAGAGGAAGAAAAAAAGGACTTATTGAAGTAGCTTTTATTGAATTAGAGTAGAGATGTCAAATGAGCCCTTAATTAATAAAAAAAACTTATTTCAAATTAAATCAAAATGGAATCAGAAACCAACATTAATCCCAACCAATTTGTGGTCATCCAATGGACCAAGAAAAAGAAATGGTCGATGGTCCACCCACAATGTCATGCACAATTTGGACGGGCTGGATTGACATCTACACTGTGTACAATCAATGAGTCACCAACATGTTGAAAATTCAATAAGAATGAAGCTCACCTGCGTACGAGATTGGGAATGAAATTGGCAAGCTTTACATTGTAGGGTCCACCTTGATGTATTTTCTATATATCTAAATCGTCCATATGTTTTCAAATCTTATTTTAGGAAGTGATCCCAAAAATTGTGTAGATCTAAATCACAAGTGGGCCATACCAATAGAAATAGTGATGAATAACCATTAAAAATAAAAAAGTAGGGTGGGCCTCAAAATTTTTGGATCAATCTGATCTTTTTAAATTCTCTTCATCTAGATCTTCTTGACATTATCAAGAGGTTGGATTACAAACAAAGATGACTAAAACCTTAGAATGGGCCATTTGGAATTTTTAATGGTGAGGCACTCAATTACCGCACATTTCTTGGATTTTCACGAGGTCAACAAGTTGCAACTCAATTTTGACTTAAAATTTTGGCCTAATTTGAAAATCTGATTGAATCAATCTATTTTACTCACCAAGATCTTTGATTTGACTTGTCACTCGTCCCGATCAGGGTTTAGATGAGAAAGATATTGGCGGACAAGAATGATCACCTATTTGATGGCCTATATCTTACTATCCAACTATCAGTAATAACATATGAAATCATTTAATCTCATTTTTTTCAAAATTTTCATTTTTTCAAACTTCTCCAATTTTTTCCTTCAAAATGTTAATTTTTTTTTCTCCAAAATCTCATTTTTTATTATTATCAAACTTCTCAATTTTTTTCCAAATATAAAATCTCATTTTCTTTTTAAAAATCTCAATTTTTTTCAAACTAATCAATTTTTTTTCAAAGTGCCAATTTTATTTTTGACGATGTTAATTTTTTTTTAAATCTCAGCTTTTTTTAAAAATCTTTTTTTTTTTTTTTCAAAATCACAATTTTTTTTTCAAAAATTTCTTGTGGGCACAAAAGTTTTGGATCAATCTAGTCTTTCTAAATTCTCTTCATCCAGATCTTCTTGACATTATTAACAGGTTGGATTGCAAATAAACTTTATTAAAACCTTAGAATTGGCCATTTGAAAATTTTAATGGTGAAAGCACTCAATTACACACATTTCTTGGATTTTCATGAGGTTAGCAAGTTGCGGCTCAATTTTGACATAAAATTTTTCCCTAATTTGGTAATCTAATCTAGTTACCCTATTCTATTCATCAAGATCTTTGATTTGAGTACTGGCCACTCATCCCAATTGGGTTTCAAATGAGAAAATATTAATCGGATAAGATTGATCACACATTTTAAGAGCCATATCTTGCTATCTAACGGTCAGATTTGGGTGAAATTTAATATGAATATCTGAAATTATTTACTCTTCAATCGTTTAATCTTAATTTTTTTTTTCAAAATTTTAAAATTTTCAAACTTCTACATTTTTTTTTCAAAATGTCATTTTTTTAAAAACTTCTCAATTTTTTTTTCCAAAATCTTATTTTTGTTTTTAAAAACATCTCATTTTTTTTCTTCAAAATACAAAATCTCAATTTCTTTTCAAGATCTCATTTTTTTAAAATCTATTTATTTTCAAAGTTATCAATTTTTTTCCAAAGTGACAATTTTATTTTTAAAAATATTATGTCAATTTTTTTAAAAAAAATTATTTTTTTTAAATCACAATTTTTTTAAACTTCTCAAATTTATTATTCAAAATGTTAATTTTTTTTAAATGTTGATTTTTTAATCTCATTTTTTTCTTTAAAAATTTAATTCCTTTTCAAAATCTCATTTTTTCTATTAAAATTCTCAATTTTTTTCAAAATCTTAAATTTTCTTAATTTATGGGCCATTTTATTTTTAAACAAAAAAATAATTGCTTTTAGGAAATGGGAAATGAAATGAATGCATGTAGAGGGAAAGAAAAGTTTGCTTGGGAGAGCACGTTAGGTGTGGCCCACTTAGGTGGGCCGCACACAAGAAAGCACAAGAACTTCCTTTGAAAGGCTTTCTTTCGAAAGAGACTGAAAGTCTCTCTCGAACGCGGATTTGGTACTACCCCCACCAGGACCTACCTGAAAGTCTCTCTCGGACTTCTGTCTCAACCAGATCTGACCTCACTTGAATGATAATCTGTCCAAGCAGGGGTCTAGTGGGGCTCATAGTGATGCATGCGTTTTATCCACATCGTCCATCCATTTTTCCAAATCATATTTGGGATGTAAAGAAAAAATGAGTCAGTTCCAAGGATCAAGTGAACCACACAGTGGGGATTAAACATCTACCGTTGAAAACTTTTTGAAGGCCATAAAAGTTTTGTACGAAGATGAAATTTGTTTTTTCCCTTCATAAGGGCTATGTGACCTTATGAATAGGTTAGATGGAAAGTGAGGGATATCTAATTTGTGTTGAGCTATGAATTGTGCACATCTAAACCCTAATTCATAGCACAATTGCATAGTTTAAGTTGTTAAAGGTAAAGACTTATATTTGTTTTTGTGTTTGTAGGTAAAAATGAGAGATGTCATAGATTTAATGCTAATTTGAAGGATTTAGAGTGATTAGAAGACTAAGCTTTGATAAGCTAAAGAAGTAGAGAAAAATGCCTTGAAGGAATCAAGTTGAGGACCTGGAATGGCCAGAAAAGTCAAATTGCAAAGCTGCAAGGCTAGACAAGTAAAATGCAGAAAGTTTAGCAGATGACCCTGCAGAACAAAAAAAATTATAATTTTAGCCTTCGGGCGCTTGACCATCACTTTTCCGCCGCCCAAAATTTACAAAAATTTATGTTTCTTGCTGGACATTTTCTGGACATGGCCAAACGCCCAACAACAACTGGTCGGGCGCCCGATAAAGAAGTTCAAGGTGCCCAAAATTTGAAGAAAAGCTACTAAACTCGCTGGACTATTTTTTGGTATGGTCGGGTGCCCGATGTAATGCCCCAAAAATCGACACTCGAGTACGGAGACTCTGATCTCGAGTTCTCAGGTGTAAACTTAATAAAATGCTCATCTAGGAATGCCACACGTAGGAAATGCTCCTACGTGTGTCCTCAATCAAATTCACATTCATTCCATTCGCAAATAATCAAAGTAACACATTTCAATTAGCGAATAATAAGCAAAGCGGAGGTAACTAAATAAAAAAATATAGGGCTAACACCCTAAAGGTACAATTAAAATACAGTGTAAGCCCATATGAGAATTATACAAATCACAATTAAAGCAATAGGAAGAAAAATTATAACTACTAATAGGGTGAAGCCAAATGACTATAAGGCACCCTAAACGCACCACCCATTGATCCTACTCGTGAGGCATCTGCATATGTTAAATAAAAGGCATCAAACACCAACATAGTGAAGAAATATCTCCAAGATTATACTCGGGATATTTAAATTATAAACATGTTCACATAAGTGTATTAATATTAAGCATGTTATCAAATCAATCAAGTTCAGGTAATGATTACACATAATTCATACATCATCCTAGGCTACTTGATTAAATACATGGATGTCATGATTTTGCACACAATGTATGTTTCGGACAAAGCCCTGGCCTAACCGACTGGTATCAAAATCCACAGTCCACCTGTCCAGCAGGTCGTAAGTTGTGACTGAGTACACAGCCTGAATGACAAAGAGAAATGACATGAAGTGCTCAAGGTAGCACTGACGCTACATCAAGTAACCAGGCCACACGAGTCCCCCTCAAATGTAATGTCATGTATGCATGATTAATTAAAGTCTTTATTAGTCTAATTCATTTAACAAATTGGTGAAGCCAGATTACCGTCGTTGTATCACAAAGTCTAACTGGGACCATCTAGCTCTCTATGGTGTGTCGTTAATCATTGCCAGTAACCCCTCGATCCAAGGTTGAGTTATTCTACCATGAAAGCCTGGTGTTGACGTCAAATTTGGTAACAAATCCCTCCCAAGTTTATGCTCTTCTCGAAGTGAGCTCCCCTCCAAACCTGAAAGCCAAAGAAGAAAACTAAGGGTGGCCGGCGCTTGGCCGTTGGCCCTCCGAAGCTTAAGTAAGAGGTGACTTGATAGTAAGATGAAGTGTGAAACGTAGGCTTAGAGATTGTGTACCTTTATCATTTATGGGGTCATCTATTTATGCAGATTCGGGCGATCCAGTCTGTTACGCAAGCCGTTAAGATCACTGCTGATTTCAGGGGATAAGGCACTTATCTTGTGAATCCTTAGATAAGGGAATAGCCTAACCACTCTAGACGTCTAGCCAATTACGTCTCTTGATGGAGATGTCCCATGGTTTGGACCTACAAACAGAAACAAGCCAAAATCAGGCCTATATAGGCTGCTGGTACTATGAGAAGAGGGACGTCCTTACCAGAGACCAGAGAGCAGAGACTAGGGCTGCTCACATGACGGGAGCTACTCATATAACAGGAGCTGCTCACATGTCGAGAGCTGCTCACATGTTCGGGAGCTGACCAAGAGCCGAGCTACTCGCATGTTGAGATGCGACCCCTTTCAATAACCACGAGCCGAGCTGCTCACATGTTCGGGAGTTGCTCACATGTTCAGGAGCTGCTCACATGTCGGGAGCTGCTAACATGTTCGGGAGCTGCTCACATGTTGAGAGCTGACCACGAGCTGAGCTGCTCGCATGTTGAGATGCGACCCCTTTTAACGACCACGAGCCGAGCTGCTCACATGTTCGGGAGCTTTCCCTGGCGGGGGTGTATAGGCAGTCGCAGGTTTGAGTGATATATAAGACTTGAGCAGGAAGGCTCACTAGTCAGATGGTTTGGTCGTGACTTTATGGAGAGACGCTCGTTGGTCACATATCTTTTATACTTCTTCGACAACCAACTTTATTCTACAACAGATGCCCCCCAAGTCCTTAGTGTTGAGGAGCTACGCGAAGGACTTGTATGTATATGTAACCGCCTATTTTTGGAGGAGAAGCCGTACATGATTGAGCATGCATTTATGAGTGCCAGCTTTCTGCATAGAGATAGGTTGGCTTATCAATTGAGTCTTTGGCCCTGCGGTGAGCAGAGGACTTAGTCAATTCATGCTAGAATGTTTTACTCAACTCATGAAAATGAGTTGGGCTCAATTAGGGAGGTCTTGGCGACCATGTCTGCATAGAGATAGGCTGGCCTATCAATTGAGTCTTTGATTTTGCCGTGAGTAGAAGACTTAGTCAAGAGAATGTTTATATTCTCTTTAAGGCTATTCAGGTCCAAAAAATGGAGTAGTGACCAAGTTATAGATTCTATAGCTGAACAACTGAAATGAAAGAGATCGTCTTTATTTAGGAATGGTCCAATATTCACATGCTTTATGAAAAATATCGGAGTAAATGTTCCACGTGCCAATGGTGACATAAGGGTCTTCCTCGCATGTCTTCTAGATAATATGTACCTAGTCGAGCAATCTCGATGACTCGATACGGGCCTTCCCAGTTAAGATCCAATGACCGAGTGGCTGTTCCGATGTTTTGCCTAAGCACCAATTTGCCGAGCTAAAAAAATCCTGAATTTGACCTTTAAATTATGATAACAGGCTATATGTTGTTGATAAGCCGCTACTCGAAGATGAATATGTCCATTTTCTCTTCTAGGAGATCGAGGTGAAGTAATCGACTGCCACGTCCTTTTCCCATAGGTAGTGGTCTGATTATATCGATTCCCCATTGAGCGAAAGGCCAAGGGCCGTCTATTGGCGTCATTTACTCAGACGGTAAATGAGGGACTGGAGAATATAGCTGACATTTGTCACATTTCTTTGAGAATTCGATAGCATCCGCCTTCATAGTGGGCTAATAGTATCATTGCCTCATTGCTTTGTATGCTAGAGACCGTCCTTTGGGATGATTACCGCATGCCCCTTAATGTATTTCATCTGGCAGCACGATATCGAATTTGTTGGGCTGATTTTTATCATCTAGGGAGTCGTCCGCTTTGGAGGTAAAGGATGATGGGGTCCATCCAACATGAAGATAAAAGTAATGTGTGACCTGCTCTGGAGCAACTTGATCGACACTCAGGGTAGATAGATGCTCGATAAGAACAGCTCACGTCAGATCGGACTCAGGTGCAGAAGATAATTTTGCCAAAGAATCTGCGAGCTTGTTCTCCTGTCGAGGAATATAACTTATTTTATATTTGTTTAATTTGAGCGAGCAAGATGAGTACCTGAGATTTGTATGAAGCCATCCGCTCCTCCTTTGCCTTGAATTCGTTGAGTACTTGATATACAACAAGCTGAGAGTCGTTGTGAATGAATAGGTTCCTTATTGCGAGTATATTTGCTAATTTGAGGCCGACAATTAAGGCTTTAGATTCCGTTTCGTTGAGGCACGAGAGCTTTAATGCTACAACAATGGAATCCTTATGAGGGAAATGGATTCCTTTAGCATCTTCGTGAGAGAGAGAGAGATTGGATGATGGCTCCAAACTTAACATGTTGGATGATTTCTCTACCCAATAAATATGCTAACGCTTCTGGCATGCCTTTCGAGTATATGCTTTTCTTGAGGCTTGGGAATCTCCTCCACAAGCCGGACCACTTACAATAGTCCAAATTTTGCCTGCAGGTTCGGCATCTTCCTGTGAAGGATGACGCTGCAGTAACTTCTTCCTTCACGCTTGATGTTCATGATGCGTTGGGGGATTAGATCATTTGGGCGAACGATCTTGCCGTGCGACAGTCTAAGAGGTATCCCTTTTGGATGAAGGCTTCAATCTGGTCTTCAAGAGATATACAATCTTGGGTGTTATGCCTATGATCTTTATGGAAGTAACAAAACTTTCTTTTGTCTCTTTTTTCAGAATTTGATTTGATCATCGGAGGCCATTTAACATACAACTTATGTTTGATCTCCATCAGTACCCTTTTCTGGTGACTGATTTAGAGGCGTATAATTGCAATATTTTCAGGATAAGACTTCTCTGGAGAGCGATCTCATCGATCACGCCGATACTTTCTGTCTGTTGGAGAAATTTCTTCAAACTTTCGCTTCTTTCCCTGAATGTCATGACAAGTCAAGGCTACTTCTTCAGCATTAATATATTTTTGAGCTTTGGCTTGGAACTCGGTCATTGTTTTAGGAGGATTTTTATCCAAGATGAATCAAAATTTTTCGCTTGTAATGCCTGCTATAAGGGCGATGAGACTCTTATCTTCAGTATAACCTTCGGTTTGAACTGCTTCTGCCGTAAATTGGACTGTGAATTCTTTAATTGTCTCTTCATGCTGCTGCTTTAAATCTGATAGATGAGATGCATGTTTTTTGGTACGGATGCTTCCCATGAACTGAGAAAGAAAAAGATCCGATAATTGAGAGAAAGACTCTATGGACCGAGGTTTCAGACCGCAAAACCTAAGTATGCGCTGCATCCTTTAGAGTTAAAGAAAATGCCCTGCACATAATTTCTGAGCTATATCCTTCTAGCTCCATAAGAGATCTGTACGTCTCCAGATGCTCAAGGGGATCACCGATACCTGTATATGGAATAACGCTGGTCGTTCGATATTTTTTAGGTAAAGGAGCCTTCATCACTTCGCGAGTAAAGGGAAGGTTCAGATCGTCGAATTGTCACTAGAGTGGATGTCGGGAGGTTAGACTGATATCGCTGTTCAATATTAGCGAAACGGTCTTCAATTTTTCTGAGATCCCTTTCCCAAGGCAGAGTATAACTGGATGTCTCGACATCAAGTTATTCTTCAGGTTGATGTTGTCGAGAAGCACTGGAGCGGATAGATTGTGGGCGTTGATTAGGAACTTGATTGCCGCGAGGAATATGATTTGAAGGAGGGTTGGCCTGAACTTGTGGTTCATCTAGAAAATGTTTAGAAGCCGCAGGCGTAGGTTGTAACAGCGGTTCTTCTGGAGGGTGCTGCGATTCGGGAAAATATTGGTTAAACCGATTAGATAAGGTTTGAAATCCAGCCTGGAGAGTAAGGAGTGTATCCCCGACGAAACGCATAATACTATCGAAGCCACCAAATATATCTTGGAACGGATTCTGTGCAGGAAGGTTCGGCTCTGCAGGAGGAATCCCTGTTGAAGCAGCCTGAGGGAGGTTGGGAGTTGGCTCAAGGATGTCTGGTGGTGGTAACGTTTGCTTTGAGGTGAAACGATGAGTTGTTTTCTTAGGAGGCATAGCACGAGGTGACAATTTGTAATGAGAACGAATTGAATACTCGTTCCCACAGACGGTGCCAATCTGTTGACGTCAGATTTTGGTAACAGATCCCTCCCAAGTTTATGCTCTTCTCGAAGTGAGCTCCCCTCCAAACCTGAAAGTCAAAGAAGAAAACTAAGGGAGGCCGGCGCTTGGTCGTTGGCCCTCCGAAGCTTAAGTCAGAGGTGACTTGATAGTAAGATGAAGTGTGAAACGTAGGCTTAGAGATTGTGTACCTTTATCATCTATGGGGTCGTCTATTTATACAGATCCGGGTGATCCAGTCTATTACGCAAGCCGTTAAGATCACTGCTAATTTCAGGGGATAAGGCACTTATCCTGTTAATCCTTAGATAAGGGGATAGCCTAACCACTTTAGACGTCTAGCTGATTACGTCTCTTGATGGAGATGTCCTATAGTTCGGAGCTACAAACAGAAACAAGCCAAAATCGGCCTATATAGGCTGCTGGTACTATGAGACGAGGGACGTCCTTGCCAGAGACCAGAAACCAAGGCTGCTCACATGACGGGAGCTGCTCATATGACGGGAGCTGCTCACATGTTCGGGAGCTGCTTACATGTCGAGAGCTACTCACATGTTCGAGAGCTGCTCACATGTTGAGAGCTAACCACGAGCCAAGCTGCTCGCATGTTGAGATGCGACCCCTTTCAACGTCTACGAGTCGAACCGCTCACATGTTCGGGAGCTTCCCCTGGCGGGGGTGTTGGAGCTAGGAAATGGGATCACGGACATTTCCTTGAAAATGTGGGTGTTTGGTTGTTCTGGGGTTCTGAGTAATAGAAACATTCATGGACAATCACAAGCATTCACAAAAAGGTACACACAAAGAGATATCGCAAGGCGAATTTTATTCCAGAGATCCAGAGATCTTGTACATTCCAGGCCGTGATCTGGCACGAGCCCTTAATTATATCGAATGATTAGTCAGCAGGATAAGATAGTCTTAGAGTTTGTGGTCGTAGAGACCTGTATTTGTTTTGTTATGCACTGATCCATCTTTGTATTAGTCAGATGTCTATGTCCCATGTTTTGGCTGGAGATCCGGTTGAGACTATCAGGGTTTATGACTGAGAAGGACAACTCTGGGGCCGCGCCTGTCAATGTAGGGACAGGTGACCTCGGGAAGTCCATTCTACAGTTGTGTGTACATGCGTAGCCCAACCGACGGATGCTGTTTGGATGGGTAGGGCATCGACCGTTGTGTTGTGGCAATTCATAGCAATTGATTCGTAGAGAATTGGAACTCTTTGACATGGTTTATCGTGATAACCAAAGCCCCGTTTGTCTATCTTTCGACCCAAATCGGGTCACATCTTACAGTAGATATGAATAATGACACATTTGCATCGTTCTGGATGCTAGCGGCTTCTTTTCGAGAAGTCATTTCATTCAACGCGTCGAATCAGGTCGAGCCTCGAGGATGCGGGATTCTGCTCATTTAGAGATCCTAAAACGTCCATTTGACTGTTCCATTGCATTCGAAACACTCGAAATACCCAAAATAGGCTCAAACAGAACTTGAAAACACTTAAAACTGAGTCCGGTGCACCTGTAGACATGTTCTGCAATTGGCTGATTTTTTGGGTGCGTGGGACTTATTTTACGGTTGCGTGGGCTCCAACGCACCTAAAAATTAAGTGTCTAATTTTTTATGAATTTAGGGGTGCGTGGGGGCATTTTTCAGGTGCGTGGGAGTCCGATGCACTTGTTTGATTTATGTTGAATTAATGGACGCGTGTGACCGAATTTATGGACCCGTGGGCCGCTTTTTGGGTGCGTGGGACCATTTTCAGGGTGCGTGGCCACACTAGGATTCAGACCTACGGTGGAGAATATCGGTGATTGGAAAGGTATTCCGGCGACCGATAAAATATTCCGGGGAGGGTTTCCGACGGGGATTTCGGATTCCCAGAGACGGCAGATCTCTCTCTCTCTCTCTGAAAAATCGTGAAAATGAATCGTCGGGAGGGGTATTTATAGCCGAAGACGCCGGCTCTTCGCCAATGAGGGGCTGCCACGTGCCATGCACCCTTAAAATACCGTCCACGCACCCCAAAATTAGCGTGCGGATGTCCGACGCACCCAGAAATGATTTTCTGAAAATATCTGATTTTTTGGGTGCGTGGGACTTAATTTACGGGTGCGTGGGACTCAACGCACATAAAAATTAAGTCCCTGATTTGTAGTCGAATTTTGGATGCGTGGGGCATTTTTTGGGTGCGAATTTAAGGGTGTGTGGACCCATTTTTGGGGTGCGTGGGGCACTGAAATACCCTTAAATGGAAATCCTGAAATCTGTTGAATTTAAGGGTGCGTGGGGCATTTTTCAGGTGCGTGGGACGCCGAAATGCCTTTACACGAATTCCTATTTTTAGTGATTTTTTGAGCGCGTGAGGCACCTGAATTTATAGGTGCGTGGACACGTAAATAGGAACTCCACTATTTGGGTTTTGAATTTTGGGGGGTTTGTGGGGCCCGTTTGATCATGAAATCACATGCACTGTTCACCATAAATGATAACGAAGTTATGGGTCCGATTCCGGACGGTTTTGATCACGGTGGTCGGCGGCGTCCGCTGGAGATTTCAGCCAAAATTGGCTAAGGGGATTTTATAAATCTCCGTTTTACGTGCACCGAAAGGTATTTTGCGTGATTCCTTCGGAGGTATATGGCTATTTTGTTTATTTTCAGGGCTCCTACCTTTTGGGACCCCAACAGATGCCCCTCCGGTGGGTCGTGACGGACGCACGATCATTTGGTGCGGCGCACCGGACCTTTTGGGTCCCTACTATAAATAGAGAAGAGCTTATTCTCGTCATTTCATCATTTCTCATTGGATTTTCCAGACTCATCCCACGCACCTTTTTATTCGCCAACGCACCCAAAAATTACCTCCAACGCACCTAAATATTACACACGCACCCGTTTATTCGAGGTAAAATGATTTTTCGGGTGCGTGGAGGCTCACGCACCCTAGGAATTCGAACTTCGAATTTTGAATCTTTTTAGGGGTGCGTGGGGTGTCACGG
The DNA here is from genome assembly GCA_003013855.2 of Liriodendron chinense. Taxonomy (NCBI): domain Eukaryota; kingdom Viridiplantae; phylum Streptophyta; class Magnoliopsida; order Magnoliales; family Magnoliaceae; genus Liriodendron; species Liriodendron chinense. Next base: position 2,256,506 of record ML058466.1, on the reverse strand, counting down.
CACCCATGAATTTTGAACTTTGGTGGAATTTTAGATTTTTGGGGTGCGTGGGCGCCTACGCACCCTTCGTCAAAACATGGAGGGTTTTGGCCCTCTACGCACCCGAAAAATGGGTCTCGAATCGGCTTTTAAGGGTGCGTGGGACCTCACACACCCTGTCTTCGGACTTCGTGAATTTTTGCCGCATTTCGGGGTGCATGGAGCCTCACGCGCCCAGTTATTCATCCTAACAGATATTGGACATTATTGGGGTGCGTGGAGCCTCACGCACCCAGAAATTGCACTTGGTGGAATTTGGGATTTTTGGGGTGCATGGGGCCTCACACACCCTGGAATTGGACAGTTTTTGAGAATTTTGGGGTGCGTGGAGCCTTATGCACCTAGTTTATAGGACTTGTGAATTTTTGAAATTTTGTGAAATCTACTCTGACGATTTACTAAGTCTTTAAAGGGTATGAGCCCCTATACCTCTGCCTCGCATTTGCGTATATGTGACAATTATTTTGAGGAGGCGTAGGGTCTCATATACTTAAAAGATTTCTAGATCTTATCAGTTTTTAAGGAGTAATCTTAATGGTTAATTTAAGTGATGTTTTGAGCGTACCTTTGCATGCCTCCTCCGTGACTGGTCTTATGTGCTTTTCCTCTTTCTCCTCTTTCTTCTCTCTCCTCTTTTTGTCGGGTTGCTATGTTTCTCAGATCGATTTGTCAGTCTCTTGTTTTCCAGCAGACCATGGTCGTAACTCGTGCTTCCTTGCACGCGGCCCAAGATTGTCTACAAGCGGCTTCTTGGCTCCCTGGATCACCCTGAGGCTTGGTCATCCCTCAACGCTCAGCATGATGAGGTGGCCGAGGCTCTGATCCGACTAGGCGCAGACTCTCGCCCCATCCTGAAGGCTGTTCGGAACGTCTCCCTCATGGCCTCCATTTTTGGCGAGCATAAGGAAGTTATCCTCGACTTCATCGGCGATTCTTCCTTTCCAGAAGAGTTGGCGATCCTTGAGGCGACGGAGCCTCCTTTGGCTGCTTCTTTCCTGGCCCTATTGAACCGGCTTCACTCCTTAAAGAGGGAGAAAAGGGAGAAGAGACTATTCCTGGCTTGGGCTGTCCCGCTGGCGGAGGCCGAGTATCCAGACCGTCGTGCTAATCTGGAGAATGGTCAGGGATGGCTGGAGGGAATACGACAGACTCGCGATCGATATCTCTATCGTGAGGAACTGGGCTAACGCCGAACACTTGAACTTCGACTTCGTGCAGTAATGCATCTCCTACTTAATGGACCGATTTCTAAGGAAGCCCGGGTCCAGGCGAAGGTGGATGAGTTGAAGGCTCAGATCCTTCCGCTGCTGCAGGATGGAGATCATTTTTTCTGACTATGGGGCGAGGGCCCCGCAATTTTGTGTCATCTCATGACAATTATTAACTTTTAACATTTAAACAATTGATACAACAATCCAAACATCTGGAATTGTCTTCATAGTTGATGAATGATAATTATATCTTTTTCTTTTCTTCTGTCCTCTCTTGTTTGTATATGTGATGATGATGTTGTGGCAGTGAATGTTGTTGCCTTATTTCCTTCTCTGCTGGTTTGGATGTGCTTTACCGAGGTCTTGATTGGTGCTTGCATTTTCTGCTTACCTGCTGCTTTGTATCTCTTTGGATTTCGCGAATGTCAATTTCTTTCTGCGTGTATTTTCTTTTCCTTGCTCTGAGCTATATTTAAGCTTCTTCCATGCCGTTGCAGATCGTAATGGCTAGTGACCCATCGCAAGCTGGCCCTTCAGACCACCACTAACTCCGTCAAAGCATAAGCGCGCGACTTCGAAGAAGGTTACCAGGCTGTCAGACCAGAATCCGCAGTGGTTCCTCCCTCCGGAGACATTCAACTTTTACGAGCGTATCCTAACGCTCTCCAAGGATATGCAACGAAGGATCCTTTGTGACCGAGTTTTGCCGTCTCCTCCAAATAGGGGCACACAGGAACAATGGGACGCTTGGTACGCTCCCTTGCGTGGCTTTCGGTCAGACGGGGCCGCAGGATCCGAGGACGGTGAAGTGAGTCCGTCAATTCCAGCGCAGACTTCTAAGCGTGGTCGTCCAAAGAGGGCTGGCAAGGGTGCCAAACAGGTGTACTTGGAGAATCAGGCCAAGTCCAAGTCTGATAAGATGAAGGTGGCCTGGTCTAATGTCAAGCTCGTCATCGCGCCGCTCATCATAAGGAACCCTATACTCGAGAATACATCCGGTATTCAAAAAGTTACCAACGGCAACGCTCCCTTCCAAGCATCGAACCGTCGACATCTGCAGGAGCAATTCCTTCTATAGCGTCGGTACTTGGACATCCGGCCAGGCACCATTTCTCAGCTGTTCCTTATCCAAGAATGGGAAGCATCAGTCCGTCCTTGGTGTGAAGGATATGATCTTCTTGGAGCTTAATCACAGTCCTCATTAGCCCTTCCCCAAGCATTATTTTAAGACCCTTCGCCAGTGGTTTCATCACCTAGGGGATATTGAAGTCTGGCTGACCGGAGCGTTCCGAACTCGCGGCCATCTAGTTCTCCATCCGGGTTACGAAGCATGGGCGAATCGTATCTTGGAGCAGCACAGGGCCACTCTACGGGCGGTGGGCTTATATAAGGCCATCGAGGCGACGTCCAACTATTTCTGCCGGGAGCCCTGGGTTTACAAGGGCTTCCTCAATCACTGGTGTTCTGTCACCAACTCTTTCCACATGCCGTGTGGTGAGATGAGCATCTCGCTTTGGGACTTAAACCGGATCATTGGCCGCCCGATTTGTGGGAGAATTTACGACGAATGGGTTCCGAGCGATGATGAGTTGTCGCGGAAGAAGAAGGGCGTCGATGAAGGCTTCTTTTTCGAGGCCTATTACGAGTTGTTCATGGAGCTTCCTCAGTTCTAGGGCTTCAAGGACAAACTTCCATTCGAGGACTGGCTGGTCTATTTCAGCCATGGCTTGAAGTAAGTGTTCCGTTATGAGTTGTACATCACTGCTTCGTTTATACTTCTCTTTCTTCTGTTAACATCCTGTTTCTTTTCCTTTAGATTGGACTACGCGGCTTATGATGAAGGGTGTGGGGACAAGGCACTCCTGGAGAAGTGAATGAAAGAGAACTTCCCTCGTCCCAATAAGCTCTCCCCCACCTGTGAGCTGGCTGGTTTCTTAGCATAGCGCTGCCGAGCACCAAGCAAGCGGATAATATCAGAGTATCATGTTTTGCCATCGCGGGAGCCCTGGCGAACGGTCATCGGTATGAGCTAGCTCCAATCGTCCTATGCTCCATCTATCGGGCATTTGGCTACATTATCAGCAATAAGGAGCGTGCCGCTTATGGGATGAATTCGGCCTACTGTGGGTGGCATTTCTTCTCGGCTGGCTCGGGGTATACTTCCCTTGGGTCTATGGTACATGGCGTGGAGATTACATCAAAGAATGAAAGGTTCCGCTGCATTTCTTTCAAAAGAAGAAGATGATTGGTCACAACTTGACCACTATTGAAGAGAGCATAGCACGGTTCGATGACGTCTATTTCTACCATTTCTTCGGTACCCGAAGCAGAGAGTCGATCCTGTGCGCAGACGACGATAGCATTGATTACTATGAGCGCTCATTCTTAACTGCGATTCGTCCATCGTCATTGCCGCTTCGTGAAGGATTGGAGTTCTGGAGGGATCCCTATTATCCCAACCGCTTCGCCCGTCAATTCGGGTATGACCAAGGGGTGCTCGAGACATTGGACCCGGTGGCGCGCCAGCATCGAGCATACGGTGTTGGGCCCATCCATTGGAAGTGGATGTGGCGGCAACTCATGTTGACGGGAACCGGTTGTTCTTTCGCCATGCTAGGGACACAGTGCTTCGTCGGGGCTTCTTTTATATGGATGAGGTGGTGGGCTCACCAGTACGCGCTGGTTCGAAATAGAATGCTTGTCACCGAGCCCGTCTTCGTCACACCTCCTGTTGTCACTCCCACTCCTGCCAACGGACTCGGTTACGTATCAGAAAATCTTCATCAGCCTGCGGTATCGGGCATGGTGAGGCTGCAGACCTCCCTGAATGTAGTGATCGACCACGAAAAATCGAAACATACTCTGGAAGGTTGGGTCGCTCATGGGGAGAGAAATGTAATACTGGAGGGGCCCGAATTCCCACCCCTTGGGCCCATAGATGAGTTGCCTGAAGAAGGTAATGTTCTGAGAGGGGGAGATGAAGGTGATGATGATGAAGAAGATGATGATGATAATGACATGGGCGAGGCTGGGGGTAATAATGCTGATGTCGCTGCTGAGGGTGATGGAGGTAGAGGCGGGGGTAACGAGGATGTTGACGGTGGTGATAGAGGAGGTGATGATATTATGGGCAGTAATAGTGGAGGTGAGGACGATATGGGTGGCAACGAAGGTGGGGGCTATGATGGTGATGACGGTGATGACGATGGTGGTGATGGTGATGAAAGGGTACCAACCGAGCGCACTGGTCCTCAGGTGAAAACTGCCCCTGGTCTTCTTGTCATCTCTAGGGGCAAGAGGATAAAGGATTTGTGGGAATTGCACAAAGCCGAGTGTTCGCGGAGACGACTCTCCGAGGAGATCGATGGCGCTCCGGCTGATAGTGCGGTAAAGGCTAGGGAGGAGGGTGAATTGAGCTCTCAGGCTAACTTAAGTGAAGGCCGCCATACTGGGGACAGCAGCGAGAGCGAGCCAGTGTATGAGAGGTTTGTCCCCGAGGAGAACATGGGAGCGATCTTTATGGACCTGGATGATGACGCACCCGCTGAATCCGTGCTTCCTCCTGACCCTCCTATGGCAGAGGCTAAAGTAGTCAGAGCACGATTCCTGAGGCGATTGTTGAAATTGCGGTTTTAACCGCTTGTAGAGATACTCGGAGATATGTCTAAGGACCTAGAGGGGTGATATGGACCTTTTTCAAATTCTTTTCGCCTACTTATGCAATTCAATAAAATAAGCTTTGTAAGCAAGAACACCTCGGCTTCCAAGCCTTGGTGGGTCCAATCAAAAGACTAGCAAGAGGATAAGCAATAAACAAACCTAGTCTAAGCATGCATAGGAAGTAAATGATACAACTAATCAAGCTCCTAACCTATGCATCTTGTGTAGACTTATGAGAGTGGATCAATGAGCTCAAGTCTACACAAGCAGTGAAGGTACATCTTGTGTGGGGATGCCTATAAAGTGCCTAGCATGCATTCCTATCAATCATTCATAATTAAGCAATTAAACTAACAATGCAAAGATAGAATGTGCTCAAGAACAATCACAAACACAAGGATGTATAGTGGTTCGACTACGTGTCTACTCCACTCCTGGTTCAAGTACTCAACCCCTTTGAGCACACCGGCATTCACTATCGGAGGTTTTAAATGAGGTTCACCTCTCAACCTTTACACGGAGGTTTTATCGGTTCACCTCTCAACCGTATCCGGAGTTTTAGACAAAGGCTAACTCTCAACCTTATCGCACGTTTACTCCCGTGTCGGAGGCTCCCCCTTGGAGACTTAGTTTAGGCCCGGCTGACGGGCCAAGGAACGGATAACGTCCCTAAGGCGAGTTGACAAACAAACTCTAAAATGGACTCTCAAATAAGACAACCTACTTGTCGGATGAGCCCCTTGTTTAGCGCCGGATTGGGTTGCTTGATCTCCGCTCTCCCGTGCTTCAATCAGCTTCCCTTTGCTCCCTCGATCGAGCCGCCGTTGCGTCGCCAATGCCTCAGCCACATTCGATCAAACACCTTGCATGCGATGCCTTGAAATGCCCAAGGTGCTAGGAGGATAGGTTTAAGAGCTCTACAACTTAGTGGGAATGGGTTGCCTAGAGTCTCTTACCTACAACGATCTCATCTTCGAGTTTAGGACATGGATTTGCCAATCAAGAAGCTTCCTAACTCTAGAGATCAAGAGGGGATGAAGGTCATCTTCTTCATGAGCTTGGAATGCTCTTAATCTTGTGTTAAAGCACAAGGAAGATGCCTTGCATAGGTTAAGGAATAAGCCTCAAAAGAACTCCTTCAATGGTGGCTTTCCTTACTCAAAAATCCCTCTACTAATCCCAAAACCGGAGCTCTTTATGTAGGCAAAGAGAGCCCCAACGGTCAAAAAACGGGCATAAAACGGTCATAAAACGACCTGTCCCGACCGGTCATGACCGGTCGGACACCCCTGCTGGAAGGTTTCAATAATGCAGGCCAAATACACTGGTCGACCGGTCATGACCGGTCGGCCACCCTCACTGGACTGCCTTAACATGCCAGGCCGACCGGTCATGACCGGTCGGCCCCTCTTGCTGGAGGGTTGAACAATGCAGGAAGCCAATAACTGGCCGACCGATCATGACCGGTCGGCCCACCTTGCTGTTTCCCTTCATTTGTGAAGACCGACCGGTCATGACCGGTCGGCTGGCCTTGTAAAGCAGCAGGGATACTGGCCGACCGGTCTTGACCGGTCGGACCAGCCTGGGTCCCCTCTACAACAAGCTGAGTTCCATTTCCTTCAGCCTGTATATGAAGTCCTAGGTTGGGATGATCAAATGTGACACCTAGGGCCTATCTATGATGCCTAAAGGGTTCTAAATGTGGTCAAGGTCATCAAGGATACAAAGGGGATAGGTTTTGGTCGAGGTTAAGGCACCAAGGCATCACTTTTACCTGAATCTTCTTCCTTGATGCAGCCGGTCCGTCTTGAGTCTTTGGTCTTCGTCTTCTTTGGGCTCAACCGACTCTAGACTCACTGACGTAAGTGATTGACAAACAAGGTGCACTAGTATGCCACGGAAAAGTGCACTAACAATTGTCACTGCCGCAGCGGAAGAGATTGCAGTCCCCACTGTCGAATCAGGTGCGCCTGAACCTGCTGTGGGAGCTCCTCCTTCTGATGAGCCATCATCAACTGAACCCCTCATGAATGTCCCTGTTGCTGTTGTACCATTGCCAGTTGAGCCGACCTCTGATGCCAATATTCCCGAGGTCGTGGTGCTATCTCCTCCAGAATTACCTGCACCATTGGCCGAGGGAGTAACGAAACCTACCCCAGTGTCATCCGTGCCCACTGCCTCATTTAGTGCTCTTGCCGTTGGCATTCCTGAAGTTGCTGGTATATTACTTGCTTCTACTGTCTTGACTGCTTCCTTTCTGATGGTGATTTCCCTGTACTGACGTTTATCATTCTCTTTGTCAGCAACCGCTCCTGCCAACGCCCCAGCATCTGCGGTCTTGCCAGAAGTATTCATTTCATCTCTTCGCGGCCTGTCAAGGACCAAGGCGAATCTTCTGAAGTACCTTCTGTCTGATATTGCCGACTCTTTAAAGAATGAGGATGAATCCCAATGCTGCCTGGCTTGGGATCGACCTATCTTCGGTAGTCAGTCACATGGCTGAATTCAAGGAAAGGGTGGCTCGAGTAAATGAGGTGAAGAATCTCTAAGCTGACCCTTCTGTCGAGGAAAAGCGCAGTCATCTGCGATCCCTCCTTCCGAAACTCGAGTTACATGAGGCAGGCATGGCTGCAGTGAGGAAAGACTGGAAGGTCATTGATGCTGGGTGTCAAGAGGCCACCGAGCGTCTGGCGGGGATAGACAATGGATGGTTCGACTGCAAGCTGAACATTCGATTGTCCATCTCAAATTTTCGAAGCTTAGCGGTCAAAAGGTTCGTCTGCAGTCCTCTCTTGATCAACATGAAGCGGAGCGCAACGTCGTTAAGGCTCAAGTTGCAGAGTTGGAGTAGTCTCTCCTGGGCATTCCTGACCCTGCCCAAGTTTTGGCCGAGGAATCTGCAACAAACTTGTTAGACCAGTATTTAAAAACTTTAAACAGTTGAGCTGTAAAGACCTTCACTCGTAATTTTAGAACATGTTGTACTAGATAATGTATCAACATGTATACTATTGCAGTTTTGGATTCACGCGGTGTTTCTAGGTTATTTGTAAATTTTGAGTTTTGAATGAAAACTGATTGAGCTATTTGGGAAAGAGCGTCCCCCTATTAGGACCCAAACCTATGCTTGTGTGGACAAGGATGTGATCGAGCCTTAGTTGAGGGCTTATCCCTTTTCTTGATGGTTTTGAAAATGGCGGGGTGCCATACTTGACATGTCTTGAGTCTTGGCGACTTTCTAATACCTGTGGAAGCACAAAAATAGACGATTAGTACTTTAATTTAACCATTATGTGGTATCATTTCTTTCGGTACCTACTTCATTACATTCTTCCTCTAATGGGGTGTTTACAAACCACAATGATAAGTTTGTGTCAAGTATAATATCTTTTCAAAAATCGACCGTTCACCAGTGAACTGACGCCCTGTCCTTTGCAATCTATTACCCGATAGGGTCCATTAGAATACACTTCATCGATGATACACACCGGATCCCATTTCGGATCGAATTTACTCTTAGGACCTTGAGCCAGTGCCGGACGTTTCATCATTAGTACCAAGTTGCCCCTTTTGAACGACCTACCGCGGACTCGTTTATCGTATGAGGCTGAGATTTGTTTCTAATATATTTTAAGCCTTTGCTGAGCGGCGAGCCTCTTTTCATCTAGATCATCCAGCTCGGCCATTCTGATCTTAGCATTGTGCTCGGTCGTCAAGGAGTGTCGAAGCACGACCCGTAGTGACTCCACCTGTATCTCCATCGGGATCACAGCTTCTGGACCGTACACCAACGAGTAGGGGTGTAGCTCGAGTGGCTGTGCGGTATGTGGTCCTGTATGCCCATAATGCTTCGGGTAACCGTCTGTCCCAGTCTTTCTTATTCTCTGCCACTGTCTTTTTCAGAATCTTCACGATAGTCTTATTGAATGCCTCGGCTAGTCCATTCGCAGGAGGATAATAAGGCGATGAATAGCAATGCTTGATCTTGAACTTTGCGCACAGCTTATCGATAGTGGCATTCTTGAAGGGTGTTCCGTTGTCGGTGGTGATTCTTTCGGGAATGTCATGTCGATATAATATGGAGTGACGAATGAAACTTTTGACGTGCCTGGCTTTCACATTTCTCAGGGCAATTGCTTCAACCCATTTGGAAAAATAATCGGTTGCAGCAAGAATGTACTGATGTCCCTAAGAGGATGGCGGACTAATTGGCCCTATCACGTCCATGCCCTAGGCGGTGAAAGGCCAAGATATTACTGATTGATGTAACTCTTCCGGTGGCGAATGTATTATATCTGCATGGATCTGGCATTGATGACACTTCTTAACATATTCTATCGCATCTTTTGTCATCGTGGGCCAATAGTACCCCATGTGTCGGACACGGTGATATAAGTTCTTGGCCCCTTGGTGAGCACCTACTCTCCTCCGTGAGCTTCCTTCAATGTGGCATACGCTTCATCTTGGTCCAAGCAACGCAACAACACTCCCTCATACGAGCGCTTGTAAAGGACATCATTCTATACTATAAATGAACCAGCGCGTCTTCTGACCTGCGTGCGTATCTTGGGCTCTTCTGGTAAAAATTCATACTTCAAGTAGTCGACGAATGGCTTTCTCCAGTCGTTTTCTTCTGTGATTTCAAAGCAACAGATGGGATTCACGCTTGATTCACCGCCACGCAATACGGTTATTGGTAGGATCCTTCTTTCTTCGATCGTTACTTGAAGTGGGCTGTCTCCGAGATTAGCCAGAGCAGCGGCCAGACTGGCCAATGCATCGGCCTGTACGTTCTCTTATCTCGTTATATGTGAAATACTGCTGTTACGAAACTGGTCGAACAGCGATTGCGCTTGGTGGCGGAAAGGCGACAATTCAGGTTTGCGAACCTCATATTCTGTCGTTAGCTGTCCGATGACTAGCCTGGAGTCACCATAGATCTGTATTGCTTTGATACGCATCTCGAGAGCGAGCTGTAGTCCGATAATGAGGGCTTGATACTTTACTTTGTTGTTGGTACAAGCTGGCAAGATTGTAAATGAGTAGGGCAACAAATCTCCTTGTGGGCTGATAAATACCACTCCTGCTCCTGCCCCTGTTGACCTAGAGGCTCCGTTGAAGTAAATCTGCCAGAGTCGTGGTTCTTCGATCATCATAACCTGGTCATCCGGGAGGTCACATTCCATTTCTTCGCTGCTCGGGACTGGGTGCGTAGCGAGAAAATCTGCAATCGCTTGTCCTTTAATAGCTCGGGCTGGGACATAGGTGATGTCGAACTCAGAGAGGAGAAGGGCCCACTTAGCTAGGCGCCCAGACAGCATAGGCCGGTTCATAAGGAATTTGATCGAGTCCTCCTTGGATATCAACGTTATTTGGTGCAAGAGGCAATAATGCCTAAGTTTCTTCACCGCGAAAATGAGAGCAAGACATATCTTCTCGATCGCTGAGTAGTTAAATTTGGCCCCCACCAATGTGCGACTTAAATAATATAACGCGTTTTCCTTTCCTTCCTCGTTCTTCTGTGCCAGGAGTGCCCCTAGCGAGTTATCACCTACCGCAAGGTACAGAATTAGTGGCTTTCCCTTGATCGGGGCGACGAGGACTGGAGAATTCCCGAGCATTTCTTTTAGTGAATTAAAAGCTTTCTGGCAGGCGTCATCCCATTCAAACTTAACGTCTTTCTTGTTGAGGCAGGAGAACGGCTGACAACGACCAGCCAGATTCGAGATAAATCTTCTTAGATATGCCACGCAGCCTTGGAAACTCTTCAACTGCTTTAAATTCTTAGGAGGCAGCATTTCTCTGATGGCCTTAATTTTGGTGGGTCGATTTTATGCCCCTGTGTCTGACAACAAAGCCCAGAAATTTACCGGACGTGACCCCAAACGCGCATTTTAGCGGATTCATACGGAGACTCTTCTTGCGCAACCGCTGGAATATTTGCCTTAAGTGTTCTCTGTGCTGTTCATGATCGGCTAACCTCACGACCAAATCATCCACATAGCATTCGACGTGTTTGTGCATCATATCTTGGAATATAATGTGCATCGCGCGTTGATACGTTGCCCCTGCATTCTTCAATCCGAAGGGCATTACGCGATAACAGTAGATGCCAAGAGTTGTGCGGAAAGCCGTAGCTTCTTCATCTTCCGGGGCCATGTGAATTTGATTATATCCCGAATACCCGTCCACGAAGGACATTACTGCATATCCTGTCGTGCTGTCAATCAATAATTCTGGGATCGGTAAAGGAAAGTCGTCCTTAGGGCAGGCTTCATTAAGATTCCAGAAGTCAACGCAAACTCGGATCTGTCCGTTCTTCTTCTTGACTGGCACGACGTTTGAGATCCATCGAGGGTACTTCACCTCTCGAACGAATCCGGCCTGAATTAGTTTCTTGACTTCTTCTTCAATCCTAGGTATAACATTAGGATGAAACCGTCGTTGTGGTTGCTTCACTGGCTTCTTTTCCTTCATGATACTTAGCTTGTGCATGGCGATTGCCGGAATGAGCCCGGGCATTTCTGAAAATGTCCAGGCAAAGACGTCCTTATTCTCCTTCAATAGCTGTATGTATCTCTCTCTTTCATCTCCCGGGACGTTTCTACTCAAATATGTATTCCTGGGTTCTTCGAGGGTGCCCAAATTCACCTCTTCAAGTTCATCAATCATCGGTTGTCCACCGTCTTCTAGTTGCACGGGTGCGACACTTGGCTGGATCATGTCGATAGAATCTTGCGACTGGACTTCCTCTACCGGGCCAATGGTCACCATGTTTACGCTTGCCTTGGCTCCTAGACCTTCTCCGTTCCTGTATACTTGCTTATATTCCTCAAATGGAGCTAGCAGTCTTTTCTTTGTGTCTGAACCTTGACCGAGGAATCCCATATTCCTCATAATCTTCCGGCTGACCCTGTTATATCTCTTCTCTTCTATCGGTCACGGTTGGGCGGACCCCCTTCCCTCCTCTCTCTCTTCTGATGGTACCGGCTGGCTTGGCCCTGAGTGAAACTTGATATCTTTCTGGGTGATATCTCTTGACGACACGAATTGGCTCGGAGCTTTCGGGAATGGTTTGGCTCTTCCTATCTTGGGTACTGGCATATTGAAGCTGGACTTGAGCACACTCATGCATTGATCTGAGATCAGTTTTAACACGAACTGTCCTGGCTGACGTAAATGTTGCGGTACCACATAGAATTTCTTCGTGATTGGCTGAGGTTGATTTTTTGGCTGATATTGGGATCTTTCCTGAGTGATGTGTCGAGGCCTACTTTTCTGCATGAACTTCTCAATTTGGAGTTTTGCCCCTTGCCCTCTCTTTACTACATCGGGCTTCTTATTGGTCTCATCGCTACCGGATAAGTTGTAATATTTTGCATCGGCAAAAAATGACTCAGCTATTGTATATGGCTTCGGATCTGCCGCTACCCTGTACTGGACCCCCTCTCTGCTATATTTGAAGCATTGATGATATGTCGAAGGGAAAATGCGATTCTGATGGAGCTAAGGCCTTCCTAAAAGAAGGTTGTATGTTGTCACTGCATCGATCACCTGACATGTTACTTTCGTTGTCAGTTCTTCGATCTCCAGCATCACTGTGATTGATCAGAGCGTACGCTAACTGTCTTGATTGAAACCTTGAATCATCATGAGACTTGGGCGTAGTGCTGATTGCCTATAACCTAGCTTTTGTAACGTCTTTAATGGCATGATATTTACGCAAACCCATCGTCCAACATGCACCTTTTCACCTCCGTGTCTCTGATTGTTCCTGTGACCATCAATGGGCAATTGTGGTCTATTGATTCCATTGTGCGGTCCTCTTCTGAGAAAGTGATTGTTGAAGGATGGTCGACATGCATGACTTGTGACGCCGGTATATACCCCTCCCAAAATTTATCTGTATTATTAATTTTTTCTTCTATTTCTATCATCATGTCTCCCTGACTTCACTGTCAAGTAAAGCGTTGACTAACATTTCTCTGTACACTTTTGAGAGACATAAAGCATCGTATATACTTAGGCGGGCGGGAACCTTCCGTAAGTGCGACACAACGTCATATGCCACTGGTCTCGGGCTCGGCTGACCGGTTGTAGCTTTGACGACCTTCTCTTTCGATTTCTGCATGCGGGGCCTCTCCTGTGGTCTGTTAGGGGTACCATCTTCCTGTATCGGGTTGTCCGGTCTTGGAGGAGTACGGTCAGGCATTTGTTTTCCTGATCTAAGATAACCACGTCACCCTCTTCCTCGACTGCTTGTGGGATCTCTTTGGTTGGTGCATGTTCGACGAACGACATCATTCCACAATATGCAAGGTTCGTCGTGGATCGCATCTGCCCCTATAACATCTCTCTCCTCCCTCTTCCCCTGTTCTTTCTCCGGTTAACGAGTCTTCGTCTGTTCTCAAGTCTTTTCTTGCTACTGACTAAAGTCCATGGTTCCTTCAACTTAAGGAATGGAGTCGATCGGTTGGTTTTATCTTTTATTGGGACTGTTGAAATTGCCCCGGCTGTCTCCTTTGCTGTTTCAGGTTCCTTCATGCTGATGACCCCTTGATTGATCAATCGTTGTATTCTTCCCTTCAAGGAGAAGCAATCTTCTGTCTGGTGGCTGATGCATCGATGATATTTGCAGTATTTGGGGTCATTTATTCGTCCGACTTCATGGGGATGAACAGGCTCTGGTAGACGTATTATGCCTTCTTCGATCAATTGTTCCATGATCGGAACCAGATCGGCCATGTCGAATGTGTATGGGCTGTTCGCCCTTTCTCTCTCGGCTATCGACACACGTTTGGGTACATAGGGCTTTTTACTCTTGTCTTGTATAACTGTTGTCTTTCTCTCTGGCCCACGATCGGCAGCGGGACGTTTGCGGTCTTTTTGGTCCCTACTTTTGTCGACCTGGTGAGTCTCTACTACTCTTCCCACCTCTCTCTTCTGTCTCTCGGGTCTGAAGTTTACCCGGGATGCTGCTTCCTCCACCAAATGCGCTTTCGTCGCCAGCTCGTAGAAGGAGTTGAAGGTATTGCCTGACAAGCCATACGAGATCATCGGGTCTAGGGCCCTTAGACACATCTTCATCTGCTCCCTTTCATTGGGTAATTCACGACATTGAGCCGCTGTGGTCCCCCATCGGTCGATGAACTTCTCGACTGGTTCACCATTTCTGTCTGACCATTGCAAGGTCTGTTAACTGGATCTCTCTCTCTCTCTGTCGCGAAGAACTTTAAGATGAAGGCATCCTGCATTTGCTCACATGTCCTTACAGAGTCGGCCAGTAGCGACATGTACCACTGAAAGGGCTTCCCTGTCAGGGTAGATCCGAACAGCCGCATGCAATACTGCAGGACTGCGGACCAGTTTCCTAACGTGGTCAAGAAGTGGGTGATGTGCTCTTCCAGTGATCCTCTACCATCGAACTTTTCGAAGTCCGGGCATCTGAAATTGGCCGGGAATGGTACCTCTTCTACCTCTGGTGGGTATGGGACACGATATTTGTAGCTGCCTCTCCTCTCTTTCTCTTTTTCTTGCTGCATCATATAGGCTATCGTTTGGGATAACTCTTCTCGTGATACGTGAGATGCGGAAAGCGGCGCACGTCCTATTGGCGCGACCCTGAGTTGGACGGGCGGTTCAGGCTCAACCGGACCTTCTGTCACCCCTTGAGACTCCTCTACTGACTGACAGGTGGGCGGCGTGATACTTCTGGTGGCATTATGCGCTATCAGAGTGGTCAAGGCTTCCTGGATAGCCTTCATTCGATCCTTTGTCTCGCGGTTAGCCTCAACCAATCTGTCAATCTGATCTTGTAATGGAGGTAATTCTTCTGCCTCATAAGGTTCTTCTTCTTCCTTTGCGGCCACTTGGACCATCACTACTTGCGCCACCGGGATTTTTCGAGCCGCCCTCTGTTTCTGTTCGGGGGTCGTCACAGGCTTGGATTTTACATGCGCGGGTTTAGTGGTTTTTTACGAGGTGCGAACGGCTTTGGATAATGGCGAGAACTACTCGACTGTCATCGCGGGCGCTGCAGGCTTGGCTGATGTGACCTGCCTATTGATAAGGATCTTCTGCCACTGTTTCTTGATCACGAGGCGGGGTCTTGCAACGTTCATCTTCCTACATGCTGCTATGATGGTATCTTTCTTCTATTCCTTCTTCTGCCTTCGGGTCTCAACCAACTGCCATTCTGAGCGTGGGTTCGTATTTGTGGTGGAACGGGGGAAGCTGAAGCCTCGGGTGGCAAGGAAGGTGCACGAACTGGTTATTAAGCATGCCATTTCTTCTGTCTATTCTAGTATCTTGCTAATTCTGCGGTGTCAGAAAATCATTAGAACAGTTCATAAACGCAGGTCGGGAGCGTGAACCCATCGATCGCGGTACATAAACTAACAGAAATAAGCAAGAAGAAGACAAGTACGTGTAGTTGTGGGAGTTCGTGGGTCTGAAAACCTTTTAATTTACCGTCTATTGCCTTAAAGATGAAGGGAAGAACGTTCCCGTTGAGAGTCGCCAGTTTGGCGCCCTAGGTCGCCGAAACATTATGCCTTGCGACAGATCTCCTACGTACGCATGCGTGTCTGCGAATGATTTATTTTAGAGTGTTTCTATACTTAGAGCTTAACCAAAGATCCTGGGTTCAATCCCCAGCAGAGTGGCTAGTTTGTTGGAGCTAGGAAATGGGATCACTGACATTTCCTTGAAAATGTGGGTGTTTGGTTGCTCTGGGGTTCTAAGTAATAGAAACATTCATGGACAATCAAAAGCATTCACAAAAAGGTACACACAAAGAGATATCGCAAGGCGAATTTTATTCCAGAGATCCTGAGATCTTCTACATTCCAGGTCGTGATCTGGCACAAGCCCTTAATTACATCGAATGATCGATGACCCTTGATTAAAAGGCAAAAGACTAGTCAGCAGGGACTATGGTCTTAGAGTTTGTGGTCGTAGAAACCTGTATTTGTTTTGTTATGTACTGAACCATCTTTGTATTAGTCAGATGTCTATGTCCCATGTTTTGGCCGGAGATCCAGGTCTGAGACTATCAGGGTTTATGACTGAGAGGGACGACTCTGGGCCTGCGCCTGTCAATGTAGGGACAGGTGACCTCGAGAAGTCCATTCTACAGTTGTGTGTACCTACGTAGCCCAACCGACGGATGCCGTTTGGATGGGTAGGGCATCGACCGTTGTGTTGTGGCAGTTCATAGCAATTGATTCATAAAGAATTGGAACTCTTTGAATGGTTTATCGTGATAACCATAGCCCCGTTTGTCTATCTTTCGACCCAAATCGGGTCACATCTTTACAGTAGATATGAATAATGACACATTTGCATCGTTCTGGATGCTGGCGGCTTCTTTTCGAGAAGTCATTTCATTTAACGCGTCGAATCAGGTCGAGCCTTGAAGATGCACGATTCTGCTCGTTTAGAGAATGCCGGAATGTCCATTTGACTATTCCATTGCGTCCGGAACGCTCGAAATACCCAAAATAGGCTAAAAAGGAACTTGAAAACACTTAAAACTGAGTCTAGTGCACCTGTAGACATGTTCTGCAATTGGCTGATTTTTTGGGTGCGTGGGACTTATTTTACGGTTGCGTGGGCTCCAACGCACCTAAAAATTAAGTGTCTAATTTTTTATGAATTTAGGGGTGCGTGGGGGCATTTTTCAGGTGCATGGGAGTCTGATGCACTTGTTTGATTTATGTTGAACTGAATAGACGCGTGGGACCGAATTTATGGACGCGTGGGCCGCTTTTTGGGTGCGCGGGACCATTTTCAGGGTGCATGGCCACACTTAGGGATTTTCAAGATTCAGACCTACGGTGGAGAATATCGGCGATCGGAAAGGTATTCCGGCGACCTGGAAGGGTTTCCGGCGATCGGAAAAATATTCCGGCGAGGGTTTCCGGCGAGGATTTCGGATTCCCAGAGACGGCAACTCTCTCTCTCTCTCTCTGAAAAATCGTGAAAATGAATCGTTGGGAGGGGTATTTATAGCCGAAGACGTCGGCTCTCCGCCAATGAGGGGCTGCCACCTACCATGCACCCTTAAAATACCGTCCACACACCCCAAAATTAGCGTGCGGATGTCCGATGCACCCAGAAATGATTTTCTGAAAATATCTTATTTTTTGGGTGTGTGGGACTTAATTTACGGGTGTGTGGGACTCAACGCACCTATAAGTCCCTGATGTTTAGTCGAATTTGTGGATGCGTGGGGCATTTTTCGGGTGCGTGGGACTCCGAAATGCCTTTAAAATGACGGATATCAAATGGGTCGAATTTAAGGGTGCGTGGACCCATTTTTGGGGTGCGTGGGGCACCGAAATACCCTGAAATGAAAATCCTAAAATCTGTTGACTTTAAGGGTGCGTGGGGCATTTTTCGGGTGCGTGGGACGCCAAAATGCCTTTAAATGAATTCCTATTTTTAGTGATTTTTTGGGCGCGTGGGGCACCTAAATTTATGGGTGCGTGGACACGTAAATAGGAACTCCACTATTTGGGTTTTGAATTTTGGGGGGTTTGTGGGGCCCGTTTGATCGTGAAATCACATGCACTGTTCACCATAAATGATAACGAAGTTATGGGTCCGATTCCGGACGGTTCTGATCACGGTGGTCGGCGGGGTCCGCTGGAGATTTCAACCAAAATTAGCTAAGGAAATTTTGTAAATCTCCGTTTTACGTGCACCGGAAGGCGTTTTACGTGATTCCTTCGGAGATATGTGGCTATTTTGCTTATTTTAAGGGCCCCTACCTTTTGGGACCCCAACAGGCGGTGTATAGGCGATCGCAGGTTTGAGTGATATACAAGACGTGAGCAGGAAGGCTCGCTAGTCAGATGGTTTGGTCGTGACTTATGGAGAGACGCTAGCTGGTCACATATCTTTAATATTTCTTCGACGACCAACTTTATTCTACAACACCTGGTTCGACCGTGACTCGTCAGCCACGCCTAAATCAAAGTGGAATGTCTCATCTTCCAAATATCAAATACGATTAATTTAATTCAGAGGTGCGGGTGTGTCACTCAGAATTAACTCAATGCACACCCGGGTCGTTCGAACGGTGCACAAGCACGCTAACATCGTCCAGGGTCACATTTGTCACAAAGGTCATTCGAACAACGATATGTCACTCCTGTCAATGCTTACTGGCATTATGGGGAGGTACCACCCCAGCTTAGGCCAACAACTCAGACACGGTGTCCCATACCACAATGCCTAGCTCATGAGACTTGGTGGATCGAGTCGTAGTATGGTTTTAAGTGGACTATTCACAATGGGAATGATGGTATTCCAGATTCCATATAGAGTGATTCAACAATGAAATACAAGAATGATTGACTCTGAATGGGGCTTATTCGGTGGACCCAGGTGGACGACAACAACCCAACAATGGCCACTGTCGATTGACCGTGTTCCGCTTAGTCGATCAAATGAGTCTGTAACTGCCAACCCAGGGGTAGGCAGTATACTAGTTAAATAGTTGTCAGAGTTTAATTCAGAGAAATACTTAATCCATTACAAAAATAATTTAGATTATCAATTACAAAATTATAAACTTACCCGAGCACCTGGCCCGACCGATCCAAAGGACCTGGATGACACAACCCGGATGACATAGGGCGTCACATATATTCACAAGCATAGATACATTACAATATTGTAAATTCTTATCATTCAGGCATTTCATCGAGCATGTTATCAACCAACAGTAACAGAAGCATTTTATCAAACATGTTATCAACCAAACAGCAACAGAATCAAGCAATCACTAATTAAAACTTGTTGAGAAAAGCTTGAGGGTAGATCTTCACCTTAGGGTTGAAATTCAACGATTCGGATGTAGCCCGAACGCCAAAAATTAGGGAATACCATACAAGGAATCACAAATCTAGTGTTAATCAATTAGGGTTTACTTTAATTAAATGTCTAATTAGGGTTTAACGTTTACTCTAATTAAATGTTTAATTAGGGTTTAAGGTTTAGGTATCTCAGATTTGAAAAAATCCCAAATCGATTCGACGAATCGGGGCCCAAGATTGGAGCACGACAGCATCCACACGGGGCCACGCCCAATATGGCTTCTACAAAGCGTGGGCCAGACCTAATTGATGGCCGAGGGTCCAAACCCTAGCAAGAGGAACCTTAGGGTTAGGGTTTCGATAGAAACAAATGGGGGTTTCTAACCCTAATGATCCAAAAATGAAGAAAATGGAAGGAAGAGGAAAACAAGAAGTAGATGAACACCTTAGCTAGCATGGGGAGGAGAATTCCGACCCTAGCTCGTCGGATCTTGGCCGAGAGAAGCGAGAACAGAGGTGGAGGCCAGAGAGAGCTTGAAAATTTAAGATTTCCATGGGCATGGCAGAGGATTAGAGGGAGAAAATGGGTTTGAGAAGAGAATAGGGAAGTTAGGGGAGCTTAGGAGCTTAGGGGAGAAGAAGATGGAGGGAAATGAGAGAAAGAGAGAAAGAAATGAGAAAGAGAGAGAATGGGGTTTATAACCCCTTTTAAAAACAATACTCGACGGGGTCTGTGCGCCAAAGGTCCCCTTCGGTGCGCCGAAGCCCCAAAACTTCAAAAAATCGAGTATGGACAGAGTACTTCGGCTCGGACCGAAACTCCTTCGACTTGGGCTGAAGCTCACTGGACAAACCTTCGGTGTGCTGAAGATCTCATTCAGTGCACCGAAGCCACTGTTTCAAACCCCCCCTTTGGTATGATCTCGCTGGTCGGTTCAACCCGAAGGCCTCCTTCGGTGCGCCGAAGCCTCCTTTGGTGCACCGTAGCTGGCTATTCAGAAATTTTTCTGTTTGCCAGACTCTCTAAAAGGCCACAGTTCCACCAGCCTCCTAAATAATGTCTGCTTATTTACATGAAATAACATTTAAGTAAATGTCACTTTAAGTTATTTTATGTAAATATAAAAGTACCCCTATTTGGATTCAATAAAAAATACTAGAAAATTAAATTCCCAATAATAAGGATTTTGATTTTCAAGTACAAGTACAAATCACAACTTTTTGGCATTTCTAAAAAGTAATGCCTTTTGAAAGAGAGAGTTTTTGCCAAATCTAAACTGTTCAAAAATTCTGAAATACTAACATTAGGCTAAAACACCAAAGACTAGTAAAATATTCATGATGGTTATGTAGATTTGTGAATAGATTAACAATTCAGGCTTTTACTTAGACTCTACAGACATAACGACATACTCGAGTTGAACCGGTTGTCGGAAAACTCTTCCAAACTATGAAATTCTCCACTCTTAAGTTAATTCATTCATTTCCTTGAGAAAAATCACTTGTTTTGGTCCTAAATAAGTGTGAATACTCACACTGATATGCATTCAAATCGAAAAGTCAAAGGGAATGCCTAAAGACTTTCGATTCCTGAGTTAGTAAAAATCCAGGGCGTTACACCCGACCAACACTCAGCGAGCGCCCGATAACCGACATAAGTGTGTAAATTCTTACGCAATTTGAAGCAGTGAGTGATATTTACAATAAAAGGAAACCTCCACACTCTTCCTAAGGCATCATAGAAGGACATTGAAGTCACTGGAGGTAGAGAGGTGCAACTCGTCATAAAAAATTTAAGTATTGCCAATGATTTGAAAAGTCATGGGAAATAGTCTACCCTTTTGCAATGAAACTACGTAATTTGCAAATAGTTTAAGCTGGTGTTTTTTCGATGAGTTTGACTAGTCGTCGCTAAAATACACTTTTACGATGAGTTTATTAAGTCATCGCTGAAAGCCACATTTTATGACAACTATGTGTCGTCGTAAAAAATCACTTTTTGTAATGACATTTGAAACTCGTCGCTAAAAGTCCTTCCTGCCCCTATGAAAAAATTCAAGTAAAATTTTTTGTGTGACGACAATTGCAGCTAGAGGTGGGCAACGATCCGGGCCGAGCCGAGTTAGCCCTAGTTTGGTTTGGCTTGTTTTTGTAACACCGCAGTTTGTGGATCGGTTTGGTTTGGGTTTCGGGTCGACCCATGCGGCCCGAGTTTGGTTTGGTCTAGAAAAATCTGGTTCGAGCCGGGATCGGTTTGGTCGAAAATTTCGAATCGGGCTAGGCCGAGTTCAAACAGGCAGCGACTCTTTTTTTCCTTGTTTATTTAATTAGAAAAGAATTTAAAAAGTTTGAAAAAAAAGTACAAACGTATCCTACTATATGATGTTTAACATCCTTCAAAGGAGTGCAACTTCAAAATAGACATGTAAGAGGATTTTACAAACAAAAGTACACAAGCATAATTTTACAAGTGCAAGGAAAGAATGTGCGTATATGTATTATGTATTATCCATGTCATCATGTATATGTATTATGTATTATCCATGTCATCATGTATATGTATTATCCATGTTGTCCATATGTTTTACATATCATTTTAGGACATGATCCCAAAATGGAATCATATCCAAAGCTCAAGTGGATCACACTACAGGAATGCTTATAATCTACGAGCCGAATCAAACCGAGCTGAATCAAATCGAACTTCGAGCCGAGCCGAGCCGAGCCGATACTGCCCTAGTTTGAGCTTGGTTTGTTTTTTCAAACGAGCTTGACTCGGAGGCTTGGTTTGGTTTGAACTTCCATTTGAACCAATCCAAGCCTAGCTTTTTCAAACCAATTCGAGCCGAGCTTTCGAACTGGCTTGGTTTGTGCCCACCTCTAATTGCAGCTCATCGCAAAAAAGTTGACGCTTAACAGTGATTTGAAATATAATTGCAAATACTTTACCGTTTTACGATGAAACCACATTTGGCGCAAATAGTCTAAAATGGTGATTTTTCGACAAGTTTAATAAGTCGTCGCTAAGAGCCACTTTTTGCGATGACTTTGGTGTCATAACAAAAAATTATTTTTTACAACGACACCTAATTTGTCACAAAAATTCACTTTTTGTGACGATATTTGAAACTCGTCGCTAAAAGTCTTTCCTGCTCTTGCAGAAAAATTCACGCAAGAAGTTTTTATAACGACAGGTGCAGCTCGTTGCAAAAAAGTTTACTCTTAGCGGCGATTTAAACTATCATCGCAAATACTCTAGCTTTTTGTAATGAAATCACATTCGTCGCAAATAATCTAAAATGGTGTTTTTGTGACGAGTTTAACAAGTCGTCGCTAAAAAAGCATTTTTTACAACGACTTTTATGTCGTTACAAAAACACCATTTTAGACTATTTGTGACGAATGGGATTTCGTTACAAAAAGCTAAGAGTATTTGCAATGACAATTTAAATCACCGCTAAGAGTAAACTTTTTTGCAACGAGTTGTTAAAGGCCACTTTTTACGATGAAATTTGAAACTCGTCATTAAAAGTCCTTCTCGCCCTCATGAAAAAATTCGCATGAGAAGTTTTCACGATGACAATTGTAGTTCATCGCAAAAAAATTGACTATTAGCGACGATTTGAAATGTCATAACAAATAATGCACCTTTTTGTGATAAAACCACATTCACCGTAAATAGTCTAAAATTGTGTTTTTATGACAAATTTAACAAGTCATTGTTAAAAGCCACTTTTTGCGATGACTTTTGAAACCCGTCTCTAAAGGTCCTTCCCGCCACAATTTCTAATGAAAAAATTTGTGCGAAAGCATTGACGATGATAATTGTAGCTCATTGCAAAAAAGTTGACTATTTGTGACGATTTAAAAAGTCGTCGCAAATAGTCAATTTTTTTGGCTAAAAATTGACTTTTGAGGATTAAATTTGACTTGTTGGTGGACATCTCATTCCACACGTGCAATGTTCAAGGAATGAAGCAGCGTTCTCAAATTAATGGTCAGGATCATCACAAAGCAACTGTTGGACTTCCCTACTACATGTAGCCAGCAACCTTAGCCAAAGTCTAACAATTGATGATCTTCCAACATCCAGTGGACCCCATCATCACATGGTCAATAGCCTCTCAACTAAGACAGCAGCATCCCCAACATTCCAACATCAATCAACAGTTGCTGTTGAAGGGCGATGCCAATCTCACCATCAAAGACCATGTACAACATATGAATCTGCATTGTCCATCCATGTCCAACAATGAATCTCCTCCATCAAGGTAGCTCATCTCAACATCCATCCATCATGACTAGCAATTAGCTGCACAAACTCAGGTCATCTACCCAGTTAACTCACCCAGTTAGAACCCAAACAAAGCTTAAAACACAAGCCTAAGTTTGAGCTTAACCAAGGAGAAAAGTTGGATAGCAAAGCATCTTAAACCTATAACAAATGTGCTCATAGACTTGGAGTACCACCCAATAAGAATTTTAAGATGGGGGGCTATAGCCCCCCTCTCCTTCATTTCCAGCATCCCACTTCATCCCATCTTCTCTCCTTTGTTATTTCTTTCTTTCTTTTGTACAGTAGTATAGAATTTCATCTTTCTTCTTGAAGTAGTCTTCCATTGTAATGATTGGCTAAACCTCTAGCTAAGGTTAGGGGTGAAGCCTTTAGTGAAATCTCAAAGTTTGGTTTTTCATGATTCTACATGGGTGGTATGAATGTTAGAGTTCTTCTTGATTGATTGATGTTGTTATCTATCTCGGTGGAAGTTACCTGATTTGCATGGCCCCTTGATCCATCGTAGACTCCGGATACGATGGATGCTTGGAATTCCTTGTGAATCAATTAGCTACTTCATGATTAATAAATTTCTTTAATCCTTTGTAGATTATAAGCACAATGGATGCTTAGGATTCCCTATGGCCAATGAGCTAATGCGAATAAAATTATCGATCTATAAAATCCCTTGATCCACTGTAGACTTCGGATACAGTGGATGCTTTGGATTCCCTGCGATCGATTGATGTGATCTTAATGGTTGGATTGATCAATTAAAGACTCTTATCTTGTAAGTATGCGTTTGGTCTTATAAATTTGGGATCTTCAATCGATTGACTTATTTTGCCAAAGTGATCTATAAATTCATTGATCATTGTCAACTTCAGACATAGTGGATGCTTAGAATTCCTTGCAATCAACTAATAAGTGCTTCATGGTCAAATCAAATGGTTGAGATCTCTATCTTTTATAAAATATGCAAGTAGTTTAACCTGTTCGTCTTTCAATTGGAAAAAAATCCTTATTTGATTCCAGTTGAGTTATAGTTGAATCGATGAATCAAACATGGTGGATTTATCAAAGGTGGATCACTGTAGCCTTAGCTCTTTTTATCATTCATATTCATCACACACCTTACTCCACTCTTATGGATTAAATCAGATTTCATCTCTCCCATCTAAACTAATTCCACTAAGTATTCTTAACCCCTAATCCTTGATGTTTGACCTTGGTCTCATCGAGTATTTTCTACTTTGCTACCTGCACTTGGGTGTGCAATCTTCAGATTGTAGCAAACTACTACAATGTGTTGGCTTGTGCCATGAGAGACTATATTCTTTGCAAGAGAGATAATTTGACATGATGTTGATATAGATCTTTGTTGCTTCTTTTAGGTGATGATGCAATTCCTTCATCAAATTTCTTAACTAGAGATGATTCACATGTACAAGATGTTGCGGTAATGTACTTCGCTTCACATGAAGAGAGGGCAACAACTATTTGTT
Source organism: Liriodendron chinense (assembly GCA_003013855.2). Taxonomy (NCBI): domain Eukaryota; kingdom Viridiplantae; phylum Streptophyta; class Magnoliopsida; order Magnoliales; family Magnoliaceae; genus Liriodendron; species Liriodendron chinense. Next base: position 2,231,992 of record ML058466.1, on the reverse strand, counting down.
TCTTCGATTACTTTGAAAATGTGGTCAACCCAATATGAAGCATTATCCACAAATACCTTTCCTCTCATCTAGGTCTCCTCCATAATCACTATCCATATAATCCACTAGCTTCGAATCTTTAAAGGATGTACAAAACAAGCCTTGATTTATGCTTCCTTTGACATTCCTTAAGTTATTTTCGCTGTTGTTAAACATTCTTACTTTTATATCTCCATATATTTGCTGATCAAGCTAACCCATACACAATATCTGGTATTGTGAAGGTTAGATGTTGAAGATTTTTTACTAAGCTTTTAAATAGTGAAGGATATCCATCAGCTTGCCTTTTGAATCTCTCCTTAGCTTTATACCTATTTCTACATGTGTTCCTATTGTTTCATAACGACTTATCTTAAACCTTCAAGTAAGCTTTTGAATAATGTAAAATCCATCGCCTCACCTTAATTGAATCTCTCCTTAGCTTTTTACTTATTTTGGTAGGTGTTCTTATTATTTCATAACCACTCATCTTAAACTTTCAAGTAAGCTTTTAAATAATGTAGGATCCATGTTCTAGCCTTTTGAATCTCTCCCTAGATTTGTACTATTTCAACTAGTGTTTCTCTTATTTGTGTTGTGCAAATGCCTTAGATTCTCTATAGTCTGGGAAATAGAACTAAGACTCTGTTGGTCAAACCGATAGAATGTCGGTTCGATCAACAAAGTGCAGGATTTCTCATACAGGAGCAGAGTAGGACTATGTCGATCTGACCAATAGTTACCGACGGTCCAATTGATAGACCGATGTAGTGTTGCAGTTTTACGCAAGTCAAGGTATTTAATGCCTAATACAATTAGGGCTTAATTAAGACAAGGGTTTTCTCTCTGATATAAGTGTTTTCTGTCAAGGGGCAAGGGTTTTGCAAGGTGAGAGGGGTTTTCTATACTTGTAAGGGCTTGGAAAGGAATTTTCTCAAGGGATAGGGTTTTCCTAGGGGTGTGCATTGCAAGGGGAGATCGGGTGCTTCTATAATCAGAGAAGGTGAGTAGTAGAACTTTAAGGTTTCTGATTATAATGGAGAACTTTATCACTCTGTGCTGTGGTTTTTTATCGCAAGGGCTTTCCATGTAAAAAAATCTTGTGTTTGTGATTACTTGATTAGTTTTTTCTATTTCGATTATTTTGTCTTCAGTTGAATGTGCTTCTGCAAAGCCCAGGATTAACAAGTGGTGTTAGATCCAAATTTCTAATATCTAGGGTTGATCTAGGTTTGTTGTGGCTCGAAATTATAATAAAGTAATATCAGAGCGTCAAGCTAAGGACGTTCGAGAATTCGGCAAAGATGTCAGGGTCGAAGTTCAATATACAGAAATTCGACAAGAATAACAATTTCAGTTTGTGACAGCGAAAGGTTAAGGATATTCTAGTGTCATAAAGGTTAAGCAAGGCCTTATTAGAGACTAAACTGGAGAAGATGTTGGGAGACGACTAGAGCGAACTTGAGGAGAAGGCTATGAGCATCATTTATCTGTGTCTATCAGATGAAGTCATGTACAATATTTTAGATGAGGAATCAACCATGGATATGTGGAAGAAACTAGAACATCTACACATGGCAAAGTCCCTCACTAATGAGTTGTTTGTGAATAAACAACTTTACGAACTATGGATAAAGGAAGGATCCGATCTTTTAGAGCACATAAACTCGTTTATGAAAATATTTAGCAAGTTGTTAAGGCTCGGAGAAATGATTAAGGATGAAGATAAAGCATTACTACTTCTAGCATCGCTTCCCACATCACACGACCATCTCGTTACTATTGTGCTATATGGGAAGAGTACTTTGAAGATAGAGAAAGTCATTGTAGCTCTCGTGTCAAACAAGATGAGGAAGAAATCATGCGATGAGAATTCTCAGGTGGAGGGGTTAGTTACAAAATGGGGTTAAGGACGTAGGAGATTCATGGTGTGATTTCGGTCTTAAAAGAAGAAAAAGTCTCGACCAAAATCAAAGGCCAAAGACGGATGCTTCTACTGTGGCATAGAGGGGCACTTCAAAACAGACAACTTGAAATGGAATGACGACCTTAAAATTAAGAATAAAAAGAACATGGGCAAATCAGCTAGTGTAGCATAAGAGAACTCAGGAGACCTCCTATCAGTCTCCTTAAGTATGAGTCATCTTACAAATATGTGGACACTTGATTCGAGGTGTTCGTATCATATATGTCCGAATAGGACTTGGTTCGATACCTACAAGTCCTATGATAGTGGGGGTATTTTAATAGGAAATGACACTGCATGCAAGGCCATTAGAATAGGGACTATCAAGGTAAGGATGTTCAATGAAGTCGTACGGACTCTTAAGTGATGTCAGGAATGTCCCGGATCTGAAGAAGAACTTGATATCCTTGGGCGTAATCAATATTACCAAAGGTGCAATGGTGTTGATAAAGGGACATAAGATGGGAAATCTATATAACTTAGTTGGGAGCATGATTATAGGTGAAGCTGCTACCATCACACCTAAAAAATCTGACATAAATGACATTAATTTGTGGCATATGTGGCTAAGGCATGTGAGCGAGAGGGGCATGATAGAACTTCATAAATGAAAACTATTGAAGGGAGTTAAGGCATGTAAGGTGGATTTCTATGAGCATTGTATCTATGGTAAGCAGTGCAGGTAAAGTTCAAGACTGTTATACATACCAGCAGTGAGGTGCTCGATTAAATTTATTCTGATATATGAAGGCAGTGACAGTACCACCTAAGGGTGGAGCATAATACTTTATGAGCTTCATAGATAACTACTTGAGGAAGGTTTTGGTCTACTTCTTAAAACACAAGCTTAAGGTGTTTTCCAAGTTCAAGGAATGGAATGAAGAAGTAGAAAAGTAAATTAGAAGACAGGTTAAGTGTCTCAGGTCAGATAACAATATAGAATACAAATATGCAGAATTCATGGAATTCTATAAGGAACGGAGCATCACAAGGCACTTCTCAACTCTAGGGACCCCACAGTAAAACGGGGTGGTAAAGAGGATGAACATAACTCTATTGGAGAGGGTGAGAAGTATGAGGTAACATGCGGGGTTGCTTAAAAGCTTCTAGGTAGAAGTGGTTAACATGTCATACTTTATTGTAAATTGGTCACTGTGGATACTCGCTGTTCTGCACTTCCCCTTTCGAGGGTGCGAATCGCAGCTGCTACAGGCTCGCTTATTTCTCGAGGGCTTTTCTCTTTGAGTGTGTAATTGGGTCTCGATTGATATGTTTGGATAGGTTCGTATAAGACCGAAGTCGCCATTAGCCAGTTACTTCGAATCTACAGTTGTTTAGACCCTGTAGAAATGTTAGAGAAGGGAATCCAAAGATTCCTTCCTCTAAATGACTCTTTTTTATCTGCGGTCAATGATTCGAGGTAAGGGATCACGGTTACAGGGTGGAAAGGTGTTAGGCACCCATTATACCCATACCGAATACGATCTTTACTTCAAAAAATCCAACTAATACTTGAATGTCTGAATTAATCTTCGTACATTCTCATGGATGATATAATGCATGAATATGGGTCTGACCAGTAAGAGTTTATAATGGGCAGGTTCCAATTAGATAGGCAAGCCCAGAGCGTACGCTCGAATTGACAGGTGCTTTATGCGAGATGCATGATGTGTGTTTGATCAGTTAGAGTTTCTGATGGAAAAATTTCGGATGAACTGGCGAATCTCAGAGCATACGCTAAGACCTGAAAAAAGTGCTTGTAGTGGAATGATAAGCGGGGGGTTGGAAGAATAATTAATATTGCACCATGCTAGATGCGAATGAGATGATGCTAGTATAAGAGTAACTGGATGGACGAAGATATCACAAGGATTAGCTTCGAGCGACTAAGATCAGGACTTGGGTAGTTTGAAAGGCTTAAACTAGGTCGGACTGGGCTAAACCTGGGCTAAACTCTTTATTTACTCGGGCTCTCCTTGGTGGAGGAATGGGCTAAAAGGGGGTGGAGATGGACTCGGAACTCTCGGGCTAGAGATGTGAGAAGTGAATGCTATAAATGAGAAGGAGAGGGGGTATTTATAGTTGTGAGATGTGGCAGTTCCCCCCTAGGTGCCGCCCGTATGGACGCTCTGCTTTAGTTTCGGAGTGTATGAACTCCAAACCTGAAATAAGAAATGCTCAGGTCTGAGGTTTGGAGTTGCTCTGAAGCTGTGGATCGGAACTAGGTGAGTTGAATGAGTTTGAAGGATGGGTTGACAAGGTGAGTCGACTGGGTGTAAGGGTTGGGCTAACCTAGTGAGTTGACTTGGTGATTTGACTCAACGGGTTGACTCACCAAGTTAACTTTTTAGGAATTTTTGGACTGATTTTTTCTATGTATGGTTTTTCGGGCTGATGTTTAGGGGTGAGTTGACTGGGTTTAGGCTTGAGTTGAGCTATGGATTGGGGCTTGTAAGGGTGAGTTTGACTAGGTTTTGATATATGGTTTGGGGGTATGGACCTCCATCCATCCGGCCATCTGGACCAGCTTTGTAGCCGAAGGTGGGGTGTCTACAGTCACCATCTACAGCACTGGGCTTCAAAGTTGCAGAGGAAGTCTAAATAGGGAAGGACGTTGATTATTTAGGGTTGAGGATCTTCGGGTGCCCATAAAAAATCCACGTGTAGAGTGAACAAAGGACGAAGTTGGATCTCAAATCTAGAAAGTACATCTTTATCGGGTATGAGAAATGTGTTAAGGGTTACAAGCTTTGAATATAGTTTCTTAGAAGGTGATCATTAACAGAGATGTCATCTTTGATGAGGCATCTATGTTGAAGGCCAACAAGGAAGCTGCAGAGAAGTCAAAAACACATGGTAAGGCAGAGAGATTGTCAGTGCAGGTTAAGCCAGTAGAGCCTGGTTACTGAAGGAGAAATTTAGTAAGAGTAAGAAACTGACCAAAATAATCAGTAAGATACCCAAGAGAGTATGTCCAGGAATAGGGAGAGATGAATCATTAGAGTCCCGGTACGATATGGGTTTAAGGACATGATTTCTTTCACATTGTTCATAGGGAGTGGAAATTCCTCTACCTTTCAAGAAGTTAAGTCTAGAAAGGATAGCAACAAGTGGATGTCAGCCATGGCAGAGGAGATGAAATCTCTACACAGGAATCAGACATGGGATTTGGTGAAACTTCCAAAAGGTCAAAGAGCTATATGGTTTGATGACATATTGATTGCTGCGAAGGACAAGAAGGAGATACTCTTACTTAAATTTATGTTAAGCAAGGAGTTGACATATGAAGGATCTGGACACTACGAAAAAAGATCTTAGGCATGGAAATTCACAAAGACAGAATTTGAAAAGTTGTAGCTATCTTAGAGGGGATATGTGCAAAAACTGCTAGAGAGGTTCCACATGGAGGGTACTGAGCCAGTTAGCACGTCTCTAGCAAGTCACTTTAAGTTGTCGGCCAAGTAATGTCTAAACTTAGAAGAGGAGATTTCAGACATATCACGGGTGTCGTATGCGAGTGCAGTGGGGAGTCTCATATATGGGATGGTGTGCACAAGGCCGGATATCTCACAAAAAATTAGCGTGGTCAGTAGATATATGACAAATTTGGAAAAAGAGCATTGGAATCCAGTTAAGTGGATTTTCAGGTATCTCAGGGGCACATTCAACATTGGGATCATGTTTGAGGGACATGGAGCTTCAGGTGGATTTGTAGGGTACGTGAATGCGGATTTTGCAAGTAATCTAAACAACATGAGGTCCACTACGGGATATGTTTTTACATTAGCAAGTGGACCGATATGTTGAAGATCTACGCTACAGTGTATGATAGCGTTGTCTACAACTGAGGCGGAATATATGGCTTCGACAGAAGCTTCAAAGGAGGCATTATGGTTGAAAGGTTTAATGAGAGAACTTGAGTTGAAGCAGGAGGCGATTTGGTTGTATTACGATAGTCAGAGCGTTATTCATCTAGTGTTAAATCAAGTGTATCATGCTGAGAACCAAGCACATCGATGTAAAGTTCCACAAGAAACGGGAACTCATTGCTTTAGGAGAGATTCAGTTTTAAAAGATTCCCACGGACGAACTAGAATGTTGTGAACATGTTGACAAAGTCGGTGACCACAGGCATGTTCAAGTAGTGCTTAGGTTTGGCCAATATCAATAACCATTGATGAGATTGGGCACTCTTGTGCAGGGTGCGGATGGAACTGTGTTCCAAGTAGAGGATGCAAGAAGAGGTTTACGCTTTAAGGTGGAAGCTAGTATGGGAGATTTTCAGGGTGACTTGGCATAATACAAGTCAAGATGGAGATTGTTGTGCAAATATCTTGGATTCTGCATAGTCTGGGAAACAAAACAGGGCTCTATTGGTCAGACTGACAGAGTGCGATATTTCTCAGATAGGAGTAGAGTAGGACTGCTGATCTGACTGAAGGTCTATAGGTTTGACCGACAGTCGCCGATGGTCCAACCGACGGACCGACGTTTTAGCATGGTTTTACATAAGTTAGGGTATCTAAGGCCTAATACAATTAGGGCTTAATTGAGACGCGGGTTTTCTCTCCGATATGAGTGTTTTCTCTCGAGGGGCAAGGGTTTCACAAGGTGAGAGGGTTTTCTACACTTATAAGGGCTTAGGAAGGGATTTTCTCAAGGTCTAGGGTTTTCCTAGGGGTGTGCATTGTAAAGGGAGATTGGGTGCTTCTGTAATCAGAGAAGGTGAGTGGTGTAACTATAATATTTCTGATTATAGTGGAGATTTTTTTCACTTTGTGCCCTGATTTTTTCCTGCAAGGGTTTTCCACATAAAAAATCTTATGTTTGTTATTGCTTGATTTGTTATTTCTATTTTGATTGTTCTATTGTCGTTGAACGTGTTCTGCAATGCACGGGATTAACAGGTAGTGTTAGATTTGAATTTCTAATATCTAGGGTTGATCCAAATTTTTGGTGGCTTGGAATTATAATAGTTTTGTAACCACTCATCTTAAACTTTTCAAGTATTTTCTTACTTCTATGAGATAAAGATTTTGCTTCCCTCTTATTAACTTCAAGGAGATAGAAAATTTGTTCTACATCAGTCATTTCAAATTCCTTTTTCATTGATCTTTTAAAATCTTTGAACATACTTGGATTATTATTTGTGAAGATTGTGCCATCCATGTAGAGAAGGATGATTAAAATGTCCCCCTTTTTTTATTTTCCTTTGTGTATAGTGCATGTTCTTTTAGACATTTGATGAAGCATTCTTTTGAAAAATGTCATCAAGTTTGTATCTGATAGTTGTCATCAAGTTTGTATCTGATGCTATTGGAGATTGTTTTAGCCTAGATGATGCCTTCTTCAACACGTAGACCTGATCGTCTGGCGATTTCTTGACATACCTATGCAGTTGTTCAATGTAGGCCATGTGAATTTCACAACTCTCTGATAAATCTTCCATTTGTTTTGAGTAGCAACAACAATGAATAGCCTGCTTATGCTGACCCTTGCAGCTAGTACATACATTTACTCAAAAAGAAAAGCATGCCTTTTCTTTTCTTGGTAAATGTTAACTCATTAAAAGCAATGGGTAAACTTTGAATTTTCTTTTCTACGAATCCTAGTAATACTTGTTTACAAGACACCTAATGGATGGTTAAGAATTAAAAGTAGTCAATGATCTGAATTCAGGAATAAAAATCCATTAATCAAGTGATAGGATCTTCTAGCCATAGTTCTAAAACTCAGTAACTCAACACAAACCTAGCCTAGTGAAGAGATCCAGACGTGAATAATTAGTATGATACTGATGAGTCTGACTCAATCAAGGATCCACAAGAATCATCCACTAAATTCCTTGGCTTAGTTGACCTAACCAAACTCATGAAGAATCAAAGAGGCTTAAACCTAAGATCCTCAATGAGAAACCAAACAGCATAACCAATGCAAGTATTTTACATGTCAATATTAAAAAGTATGAAGAACATTCATTCAATTATTAGATACCGAGTCAAGTGAAGACTCGAGACAGCCAAACCCAGCTGGATAAAGAGTTGAGTTTTCCGGCTTTTTGAACTATGCATCCTATGGGTCTAAAAGTCACTGAATCAACTCGAAACTTGGCTTAGTCTTTAGAAAACTTGGTTATGGTCATGACTCAACCCTGACTCAGGAAAATCCATCAAGTTGACTCGATAACTCAGTCGACTCAACGTTGCTTGCAATTACTCACATCGAGTCACTCACCCTGTCAAGCCAGTTTGCGACCTCAAGTTATGTCGTGTACACTCCCCATTAGCAAACCATACATGATTTAGCTGCTTGATTTCTTTCTTTCTTTCTTTTTTAATACTTATATGTACATAATTTTTTAATTATTCCTTCCAATTTCTAAAAGTTTTAATTTATATTTATTAACTAGTGAGTTGGCCTAGGTTGAGTCTTCGGGTTGACCCAACCAAGATGAATATTGAGTCGATTTGAGTTTAAGGGGTTTTAAAACAAGTGTGCATCCAATCACTCCAATTTTGAGATCATGACCTACCAAAAGTTTCTAACAGTGCGAGAATTTTTTATTTTTTTAGTATGTCCTTGGGTCAAGTGAGACTCTTCATTCTCTCTTCTGCAATGCTCAATCTCACTTCCAAGATGTGCTCCTGGAGGTGTAATTCCTCCATTTTTTGCAAAATGTGATACTAAGAGGAGGGAGCAGGGTCATCAACAAACTATGTTGAGGTCAGTAAGATCCCAGCTTCAAATTGAGGTAAAGAGTTTCAAGTTTGTGATTGAGAAGTATTAATGATTAAATCAACTCTGACATTTCAACCAGTGTCTACATGGCTTCTTATCGACGGTCTTGATTGTGTGAACTGCTAGGGTGTAAGGACCTAGCTCGACATCCTCTTTTTGTGAGGCTCTGCTAAGGCAAAACCAACCTTGTTGCAAGGTTTGTGTGAATAATGGAGGGCCAAGCCACAAACCTTACAGCAATATTTGCATAATGCCAACTACTGCTACCATTAATAAATTTCTTTTGGCTTTGAAAAATGCAGAACCTCCATTTCAAATCCCGCTTATTGAGAAAACACAATGAACCAGTACTTTTCTCAATATAGCAGCTAGATTTGAGCCTGTCAGCAACACGGCATGAAGATTTATCACAAAAACCTGGTCTAGGTAGATTGCATACCAATTAGCATGGTTGCTTGGTTCGCACCATGTGACAGATTCCCATAAACCTGATGAGGACTAGTAAATGCTTTTCACCTGTCCAAGAATGATGAAATATGGAAAAGTTCGTTGTTTGAGAAGTGATCCGAATCATTGTTTCTGAATGGATTCTAAAGAAACTTCATAACATCTTTCATCGATGGTGTCTTGGGAAATGTTTGCTGGAAAGTTCTTTTCTTAGAAAATATGACTATAACAAGATTGCCATTTTACATAGTCATTAGTATTTCATTTGTCATTGTAAGAGTATCCTCTATTTGATCAAGGGATCCTCCAAATCAGTCCTTTAATCAAATAACAAATGAAATTGGAAACCTTTGCAATTATGATTTTCAGTATTAAAAAGGATGATCAGAAACTCAATTACACCTGAATGCATGCGTCTGCCAAACAAGCATGAGAATTCCTATTTCAAATCGTGCGATTGGTGAAACAGGATTTCAAAAAGCAGCCCCAAACAGTTCGTACATGTTATGATGAGGATGAATTAGATACTGATGTGTGCGTAAGAGAAGATGTATGCAACAGTTTGAATGAAGCCACTACAAGTTTACCATAAAATACATGTGTAAACAAACATGGCATCTTTTGTTACTGATTTACATCTCCAACAGAAATGCAGGTTAGACATAATGAATGAATCTAATCAGTCTGCAGAAAGATGGGAACAAGAAAGAAGAAAGAAGAATGAAAAGAAGAAACAGAATCCTTGAACAGAACAAGCCCCTCTCAAGCCTCTCTCTCAAATATCTTCAGCTACACCCTCAGACCTATTCCACAGCCAAACAAACTGTTTGTATGTCAGTCACTAATAACAACATTAAAGGCCCTGTTTGGTTGCTACTTTAAAACGATTTCATCTCATTTTAGTTAATAGTAATTATGTATTAGAGATCATAGTTTAGGGTGCATTCGGTTGCACCAAAATATCATGAAATTTCATTACATTTGTTGCAGCCAAACACACCCTTGTATAAATTATGGATTATCAAGATTATTTTTAATATGATCAAAATCTATAATACAAAATTACTGCTAATCACTCATTATGCGAAAGAGTGATTGAGCAAAGACCAAGGCATGAAACAAATGTATAAGAAAATCAATTTGGTTTTATGTCGAGGTCTACCAGTAAAGCTATTTTCCTACTTAGACATTTGATAGAGAAATATAGGGAAGAAGGAAGGAACTCTGCATGGCCTTTATTGGCTTAGAGAAAGTCTACAATAGGGTTCCTAGAGAATAAATCTAATGGGTGTTGGGAAAGGAAAGGATTTGAAGATGATATGTTAACATTATAAAGGATATGTATGAGGGAGAAGTAACAAATGTGAGGACCACTAGTGGATAGACAATTGAGTTCTCATTTGTTGTAGGCTTGCACTAATGGTCGGCATTGAGTCCATATCTTTTCACATTAGTTATGGACGAGTTAACAAGACATTTGCAGGAAGAGATTCCTTGATGGATGTTGTTTGCAGATGGCATGGTTTTAATTGAGAAGATGAAGGAGGGAGTAAGCACAAATCAAATTAATGGAGGGGTGCTTAAGAATATAAAGGATTTAAAATTAATAGGGACTAAAATAGAGTATTTGAATGCAATTTTAGTAACAATAGGAGTAGGAATGAGGAATTGCTTAAGATTCCTGACCAAGAAGTTTTCCAAAATGACCTCTTTCAGTATCTTGGATCAACAATTCATTAGAGTGGAGAGATTAAGAAGGATGTTGCCCACAGAATCCAAACAAGGTAGAAGAAATGGAGATGTGCCTCTAGAGTTTCATGGGACAAAATGTTGGGCAGTTAAGTAACAACATGTCCATAGGATGAGTTTAGCTGAAACGAGGATGTTGAAATGGATGAGTGGCAAGACAAGGAAAGCTAGAATTAAAAATGAATGCATTTGATGGAATTTACAAGTAGCACAAATAGGTAATAAGATAAGGGAATGTAGACTTAGATGGTTTGGTCATATGCAAAGAGAGAGTAAGAACTGCGCTGGTTAGGAGTGAGTTGTAGCAAGTTGAAAGCTCTAAAAGGGCAAGGGGAAGGCTCAAAAGGACATGGATGGCGGTAGTAATAAAGGACTTGGAGACCTATCGTCTAATTGAAGTAATGATACTCAATAGAGTCGAATGACATAAAAGGATTCATGTAACTGACTTTAACTAGTTGGGATAAGGCTATGATGATGATGATGATAATGATGATGGCTGCAAATCACTCATTTTCAAGTGGCAACCAAACAGGGCTAATGCTTCATTTGGGCGGAAATCCAACGATGGTAATGTTTCAGGGGATACAAGGGGGCCTATGTCTCCACATAAGACCATTGACACACCTCTCAAAACAACATTTCTTACATGGTGCCACAGGATCCTTATGTCCGCTGAGAAATTTTCTTGTGGATTTTATTCCAAATGAAGCCTTAAAATGGTCAAGAGTGGTTGTTAATGGCATTAACCAGAAGAGGTGTATACCTGTGTTAGGACCCATTGCAGTAGGCTTGGTGATGAGGGCAGGGACAGTGGTTATGGGCCCCGCCGTTGTCGGATGGAAGACGTGGGCCGCCGGAACTCCCATTGTCTGAGATTGATGGAAATGATAAAATGGATGATAAACAGGCATCACTGCATTAGGAGACACCATTCCCTGACTAGGATACATCTGAGAGTACTGCCCATTGACGTAGGATCCGGCGTAGCTTAGCTTCTGCATCTTAATTCGACATGATCACATACCATCAATCTTGCGAATCGAAGAATATCGCACAGCTATTGTTTTTCATATATACAAATATTCATAATTTCAGATGATAATTCTAAAACATGTGAGTGATCTTACCGGGTTGTAGTTGAGATCAGTGACATAGGCATGAGAGTACCTGAAGAAAATCAAATGGTGGCCAAAGATATTTAGCATAAGGACTTTGGATTTTGCTAATTTTCGCCATATTCACTGATAAGTAATGCTATTTTTGGATGTTCGGTGAGTTGGGAATGACCAAAATCCAAGCTCCTTCGTATACAAGGAATCCAAGGTGTAGACGTTGAAATTGCAGTGATTATTCCCATCTTTACTGTAGAAAGTAGGATTCCAGAATCAGGAATCTTGTTTGGATACAAGAGGAAATCACAATTTCATTCAACAACAGTCAGCTCATATCTTGCACAAAGGAATTACCACTATGGATAAGTGTAATAACTAATCTTGTGGAATCCATGGTTTTCCTTAGTCTCCAAACAGACAATGCTCAAATTGCAACTTCGTCACTTTCAGGTTGGATATGAAGGAAACTAACTACAATTTTAGCCATTTAATTCCTAATTGTAAATACCGGGAAGAATCACTCATATTGATTGGATCAAACATTCTCAATTCCAATTAGTGGCACATCCAAACACGGCCTAAGAACATTCGAGCATGACATTTGTTTCTTACCCATAAGCATGATAGGGAACGCCATGATGGTGCTGGTGGTAAGGAGGAGGTGGGGTCCCTGTTGGGTAGTACCACTGTACGGAACTTGGAGGAGCCGATGAGGTTGCTGGCCTTGATCCAACGGTCGACCCTTCATGTTCAAAAAAAAAAAAAAAAAAAACCCCATTTGATTAAACCTTTGCGAGCATAGTTCGAAAACTCGCATCCTACTAGACTCAACAAGATTTTGGGCTGAGCCATTGGAAAACTCGGTACTGAGCCTGGCTCGGCCCATGGCCAGTCGACATGACTCGGCTTGACTCGACCCGCATGTGTTGTTATTGGTTGGAGTTATTATCTATTTTCTTGTTACATATCTAATTATGTTAAATGTAGGCAACATTCCCAAGCCTTTTGATTGACACGTGGGACACCTGATTGTCAATTGGACCGTTCATTCATTAGTACCATTGGGAGTAAGCATCGATGATGCAAGAATTATGCTGATCTGATGATCCCTAATCGTTTGAATGAGGTCAATTTGTTACAACTATCCATTATTACGAGCCATACATCCCATGGTTAGAATCATCAAATCAAGTGCTACTTCGAAATCATAAACAATTTATAATAAGATCTACTGAATAGATCTTTAGACCTATTTGGTTCCTCCATTCAATCTTGACTATCCATTTCTATACTCTTGATTGAATGTTTAGGATCATTTGATTGGCATGATTTTTACACTATTGATTGCTCATGGTGGGCCCACAAAGCCTAAGGGTAGAGGAATATTGGGGCTAGAGGCAATCCTCATTATCAAAATCAAAAGTGCTATTTTATATATGAAATCTTACATTGCATGCTAGGGATGCGGATTAGGTGGTGAACAGACATGGTGAGATGTTATTGGTGGGCCACATGTCATCAGAGATGGGCCGACTCAACCGAAAAACCTTAAAAAAGGCTGGGCCCTCTCTGACAGCACATGGCCCACCAATCACATCACGTCAGAGCACGCTACCATGAGAGCTGTCACGTGGAGCCCCCACCAGATTCAGCAACCATTTTACAGACTAGCGGAAGAACTGGTCAAGATCTTTGATTGGACACCGTCCACTGTTCACTAACGTGCGCCTACGGGTTTTTTTTTTTTTTTAATTAAATAAATATGCAAGATTTCATGGAAAGCTAGAAAGCTTTTTTACATAGAAATGAAGGGGTTCAGGGATTCATTTTCCCTACCTGATGGAGGCGTTGTAGACGCCGTTCTAGGACGGCGCGCCCCGAGCGAAGCCAGATTGCAGTTGGCTCGGCGCCCGTTGATCATTGGCGTCGCGTCCTCGCACGCCTTCTTCGCCGCTTCTGCCTCTTTAAACGTCACCTACATCACACACCCGCTTACAGTAGCTTTAATGGCGCAGTTTATAACATGGGCGCCAACTCACCACCCTTAGTACATGATATATAATAATGCTTTATTATTGAATTGAGGAGACGTGAAACACCCATAAACATGCTTCTCTATCGGTGATCGGATCACCGTCCGATCAGACGGGTGGAGAGTGGGCCCCACTTGTAATTAGATGAAGCGAGGGCCCACATTTTACGATCTCCACCCGGAATGCGTTTATGGGTGTTTGACACTGGGGGCCATAGCAACTGCGATCTATGTGGCAAGTACAATGAATGGAACATGATCTACCGTTGATCAACTTACAAATCCATAGCCCTTGGATCTGCCGGTGATCTTGTCGGCGATAATGACAGCCTCCAAGATCTCGCCGAACTTCTCAAAGTACTCTCTCATCGCCTCCTTCTGCGTCTCCCAGGCTAGCCCACCCACAAAGACTTTGGTAAGTGTGGTATCACCGAACTGGCCCATGTTGCCAATCGTCATCACAGCCGTTGATCTGACCGTCGAAGAGCTTACTCCATCAATAGCGTGAAAATGCAGCTTTGTTGAACGTGAATTTCCGGAGTGTGAAGAGAAGGAGAGAAGGGTGTATATATAACAAGGGTGTGGAGGGTTTACAGCTTGTGAAAGGAAATAAAATAAAGGAAAAGACAGCGACAGACAGGTAGACAGATAGATATGGCTTTGCCATCAACGTGCTTGGTCCTTTTTTTAAATAAATCTCTTCATTAGCTTTGTGTAAGCGTTTTTCACTTGTATGTATGTATTTGTATGCATGTGTCATTTCACAAGTGCATATGAGATACGTTTTATTAGTGTATGGTATTCTTGTCATTTCATCTACGTATATATCTTGTATATCTATCTTGTTACGTACAGTGCTTTGCTAATTGCACACGCATGTGCAATAAAGCTCATGCACATGCCACACGTGTGTGAGAAACGAATCTGAGTAGATGGCCCTGATCTGAAGAATGGGTGGCCCAGATGAGTGCTGGAGAACAGATGGCATGGCCAATCAAATGGCTGGGAAATAGAAGAAAACAAGAAGGTGGACGACTAAAATCAAAGTTAAGATTAGGTATAAAATCATGATAGATTCAGAGACTACATTATATGCATTGAATAAAACCGTATTTATCTACAAAAGATATTATATATATATATATATATATATATATATATATATATATATATATATATGTGTGTGTGTGTGTGTGTGTGTGTGTGTGTGTGTGTGTGGAAATGGTACTATGAGGTAGGAACTTTCCATGAGGTCGAGCTATGTGGGCCCCACTATATATGTGTGTGTGTGTGTGGAAATGGTACTATGAGGTCGACCTCATGGGAACTTTCCATGAGGTCGAGCTATGTGGGCCCCACCATGATGTGTTTTGAACATCTACTCTGTGCATTTGATGGGTCCCCTTTAGGTTATAGGATACCCCAAAACTCAGCCGCATAGGAAACTCATGTGGGCCATAGCATCTAAAATAATGTAAAGACATGCCTAAAATATCTAAAATCACTTGGTGGGGCCCACTTGACTTTTCGATGTGCCTCAAACCTGGTATGACCCCTCGTACAAGTGGAACACACATAATAGATGGTCTGGATTTGTGAACCACATCTCGGTGGGTTCAATCAAAGATCATGAAGGTTTTAATGGGCAAAAAACCCCTCCCAACTGTTGTCTGTGGTGTGGCCCACCTAAGTCGTGGATTGACTTGATTTTTAAGACCTTAGCCCACCACAAAATGGTGCATCTGACCGATGGAGTAGATGTCCGATCCACATCACAGTGGGGCCTACACAGCTCGACCTCATGGAACTTACTATGAGGTCGACCTCATAGAACCATTTCCCAACATATATATATATATATATATATATATATATATATATATATATATATATATATATATATATTCTCTAGCACTAGCATAGCACGTGTGGGAGATAGAATCCATCCATTATGTTGATGGTACCTTGTACATGTTTTTAAAATATAAGGGGCTAATTTCACATGTAGTGCCAATATAAAAATAGGTAGGCCGGTTAGAAAACTTCTCTTAAGTTTTTCTCAGCCGTACAATTGTTTTCTAAATTTTGACCTATCTAGCCAGTTGATCGATCTGATTCTTCGCCTAGGGCATCATTATAGTGGTGCCGTACTTTTGTGTGTGTTGGATCTCTGACCCACTGT
The DNA here is from genome assembly GCA_003013855.2 of Liriodendron chinense. Lineage (NCBI taxonomy): Eukaryota > Viridiplantae > Streptophyta > Magnoliopsida > Magnoliales > Magnoliaceae > Liriodendron > Liriodendron chinense. Next base: position 2,215,745 of record ML058466.1, on the reverse strand, counting down.
GCTATGCTGGCACATGTGTAGCACACACGTGAGGTTTATTGCATACGCATATGGGCTCCGTTTAAAAATACTCAATACGAAGATAACATGGAAGGTTTTATTTTTTTACATCTTTGATCACATTCAAAGATGAAGAGGTCTGCATCGTGAAGGCACATTCAGTATTATAGAAGATGATGAAGTGAATCAGGGCCGTCCAACTAGTGTAACTTTCTATATTTATGGTCTACAATTGAAAACCATGCCGAATGGATGAACCTATCTTTCAGGCTAATTGTATTCAGACGTCCGGTCTTAAGTTCCCCAATAGAAATTACTGGTTAGGATCATCCATTCACTCACAGACAATCTATAACAGAATGTTCTAAATGGAGGGGTCGGATCAGATCCACATCTTAACCTTCCGTGAGTAAGGTCTTAGGCGACATATTTTCCTTCTTTATTCAGCGCGACGGATCAGAACTGGGGTCGGCATCACAGCTGTTTCATTTGGTTTTTCCTTTCCTTCGACACTGTTCAGACGGTTGGGTCCGGCGTTCGCGTTTCCAGTAGTGAGTCGTGTACATTACCACGTGCAGTGCACGTGAAGGAAGATCTGGAGAGGAGAAGATGAGTAGCACGTTGCACCACGGGAATTGGTGCTTCGCCCATTCTCTAGCAAGGGGCCCATCCTACAGTGATTGGAGACCTTTATATAAGTGATCCCCACCATGGATGGGCCACAAACAGAATTTATAATGGTATGAATGATCATCTAACCGTTATTATGAAAGGCTAGTGGACCATTTATGAGCTGCATACAGGATGATCTGATCCAATCATCTTACATGTCCACCAGTTTAGATTGGCGTGACCAATTGATTGGATGGTGCCGCGGACCACCACAGAAGGAGTGAGCTGGCCAAGCGAGGTTTATAAGATGAAACTTAATTGTCCTTAGAATAATAGCCATTTACAAATATAGCCACCATTTATTTACACAGATCCTTTTTATTGCCACATTCACCCATCCATTCTACTTTTGGCAATACAATAGTGGAAAATTGTACTGATCAATTACAAGAAGTAGAAGCAATGGGGTCGTATACAAATCAACGGTGCGTGCAGGGGCTGCCCCAGCCTCACCCAACACGCTGCATCTCTGACTGTTGGTTCCATCTTGATGTATATTTTCTATATCCACTCCGTCCATTCGTTTTTCCATCTCATTTAACGGTATGAAGAGAAAAATGAAGCACATCCACAATTTATTGGACCACACCATAGGAAACATTAGTGATTGAACGCACACCATAAGAAAACTTCCTAAGGCCCACCGTAATGTGCATTTGAAATCCAACCTGTTGATAAGATCACACAGACCTGGATGAAATGAAAAAAAAAAAATATATCATCTTATTTTGTCTACAATAAGGTTTTAATAGCCAGTCACCACTGTTTCTTGTGATATGGTCCACCTGAATATGGATCTGCTTTCTTTTCCGGGATCGTACCCTAAAATGAACTGGAAAAACGGATGGACAGTGTGGAAATACGAAATATACATCAAGGTGGGCCCCACGTCCAGTGACGCACCGTGTGCGGTGAGAACGAAGCCGCTCCCTAAATTTTGATCCTTTGCCTAGGCCATGCGAACAATTTAAAACTCCGTACTGATTACGCCGATAACGGAAACGGTCTTTTCGGACCCGACGTGCAGTCCAGAACGGAGTCTTATCGAAAACGAAATCTGTGTGGGGCCCAGTTGTTTCGATCGTTTAGACCAATGAGAGAGGGACATGTAATGCCATCCCTCTTTCTTTGAAATGAATAACCCACGTGCTAAGCTTGGCAAATATGTGAAGGGTGGTATGCGTTCATCTGATGAAGTGTCCTATGCCTAAAAAAAGGTAAGGCTGCCCAGTAGACCGCGTGATACCTCCAATGCCTTGCTGGCTCCCACCCTTTGAAAGGCACATGTCAGAGATTCCAGCCATTCATCATCAATGTTCAGTGGACCCAAACTAATGTTAGTCTGCTTAACCGGGACGCTATTTGCCTTTGCCACTGCCCACACGAAGTTCCTGTTGTCGGAAGCTATGTGGGGCCTACAGAGATGCCCGTTATAAATCCACTCCGTCCATCAGTTTTTAAAGACCATAAATAGGACAGGAATCCAAAACTCAAGTAGATCCAAAACTCATGTGCGCCATAACACATGAAGAGCAGGGATTGAATGTTCACCAGTGTAACTTTGTGGGGGCCACAGAAGTTTTATTTCAGGATGATATGGTTGACTACAGTTTATCTGACTGTTAACAACCAATATGAACGGTTGGATGGAAAATTAACATCATGGTCGGTTCTTGGAAGGTTTCAACGGTGGACATTTATATTCTCACTTTTTTTGTGTGGTACGATCCACCTGAGTTTTTGGTTCCTGTACTATTGTAGCCTTTAGAAACTGATGAACGGAGTTGATTTATCATAGGCATTTCTGTGAACCCCACATAGCTTCCGACAACAGAAACTTCCTATGACCGGTGGCACAGCCTAATCGTGATGTTTTGTGAGAAATCTAATCCATCTATCCTTTTTGCCAGATCATATTACAACATAAGCTAAAAAATCTCAAGTGGGCCATACGACAGGAAACGGTGAGGATTGAATGTACACCATTGAAACATTTGTGGGGTCACAAGTTTTGGATCAGACTAACATTTTTGTCTTTTTCAGTTCAACCTAATAAGAAAGACCTTATGAACGGTTTGGATGGCATATTAGTATCACGGTGGAGCAGAGGAGCAGAGGAGAGGTTTCAGCGGTAGGCATTTCCCCACCCACATTTTCTTGTAGTGCGTCCCACTTGAGTTTTGGATCTGTCTCATTTTTGGGCTCATGTCCTAACATGAGCTGGAAAAACAGATGGACAGAGTGGATTTCTCACAAACATCACAGTGGGCTCCACCTAGCTTCTCATCACAAGAACCTCCTGCCCCGGCGTGTCTCAAGCAATCCGTTCTTATTTTTGGTAAATGCCACGTTTACCGTGCATAGTACCTTAGGAGCAGGGCAGATCTTGGTCATGACCAGTCCCTCATTTGGTAGCTGTCATGTGGACCCAGTACCTTGATCCATTTAGTCTTATCTGGGCCCCGATTGCCAGTCCAGTAATAATAATGCTGGACGTGGGTCCCACAATTTGGGACCTGTTAGCAACAATATATTTTACTTTTTATGTTTTATCCTTCTATGTTTTCCATTCAAGGCCTGTTTGGCCGACGCCTAAAATGATTTCATCTCACTTAGGCAATGGTAAATATGTACTAGAGATTTTATTTTGATAGGATTTAAAATAATCTTCGTAGCCAACAATCAATATCTCTAATACATACTTACAATTGTATATAATGATAAAAAAAAAAAAAATGAGATGAACTCAACCGGCCCTTAAAAGTCTTTAAAAATGCATCTTTCTACCACCAATCTCGTATACATGCAAGTCGTCCATTTTGAAGTTTAACCCATGCTTGAAAATTGGATACGATAGATTTTATTAGAAGCCCCAAATTGAATTGGATTCAAATAGTACTTTTTATTAAGTAATCAGTAGCAGTATAACTGCAACTAGATCCAATTCTCTCAGTAGGATGCATTTATTTCTTACTTAAATTCAACTTATTTAGAGTTCTATTCATGTGGTCAGCAATGAAATCTAATTTTGGACCATCTCAATGAACTACATGATCCAATAGCGCCATTTGTATGCCATTTTCTCTACGCCACCAGATTAAATGGACTGGGATTGACAGTCATCAAGTTTTTCAAATATTGGATAAATAATTCCTTTTAAAAAATAATCCATCTTGAACCATGTCAAAATGATTATTTACTTTTTTTTTTTTCATATCTAGGTTTGAAGAATCATTGTAGAGTGAAACCCCAAACAAGGTAGATGTGTCAGATGGGTAAGCCAATAGCAATGGCATCAACCATCTTCATCCCAATGACGCTTGCCCCTTCTCATTTTGGAGTCAAATCCAACATCTGATGCTTCATCTCCATTTACAATATGTTGGCCACTTGTCATATAATTCCTTTTTTTTTCCCTTCCTGTCACCCGTACACAAGCGGCCCACGTGATGGATAGACCATCACGTCCCAGTTGATTACATTCACCAGCCAAGTTGGGACGCGGATTTCCTGCGCAAGGCTTTCGTAGGTATTTCCTGCGCTGGGATGCTAGGTGGGGGCCACTGTGATGTTTCTGATGAATCTACTCCGTCCATACATTTTGGGAGATCATTTTAGGACGTGCGGCAAATAATCAGGTGAATCCAAGACTCACGTGGCCGCACGAGAGTAAAAAAAAAGGAAAAAGAGTTTCCTACCATTGAATCTTTCATGGTCTCCACCTTTATGTTTGTACGCCATCCAAACCGTTTACAAGGTCATTCCCACTAAAATTAAGTGAAAACACGAAAACATAGTCTGATGCGAAACTTATGTGGCCATATGAATGTTTAAACGGTGGCCACTGAATACCACTGTTTCCCCTCGTGCGGCCCACGTGAGTCTTGGATCCACCTGATTTTTGGTTGTACGTCCTACAATGATCTGGCAAAACGTATGAACGGGGTAGATTTCTCAGAAACGTCACGGTGGGGCCCACCTACCATCCTAGGCAGGAACTTCATGCGAAAGGCTGTGCAGGAAATCCGCGCCCCGAGAGGAGAAATATTCCTGCAGGACACCACCCTCACAAACGTTCCCGATCTCGGTACATTTGCCGAGTTGGCACTTGCATTGCCTTCTGTTTGGCTGGTGAAGACAGGCATGGGTTTCAGGTCTGTACTGCCGGACACGGCTTCTGTGTATCCCGGGGTCCACCGACGTCGGTGGATCCTTTACTGTGAGGCCCACCGTGATGTATTTGTCTTATATCCACACCGTTCATCCGTTTCGGAAGATCATTCTAGGGCTTGTGATAACAAATGAATGCGATCAGAATTTCAGGTGGACTACACCACATGAAATAGTGGTGATTGAAAGCTCACCGTTCAAAACTTCTTGGGAGCTGCCGTAATTTTTATTTCCCATCCAACCTGTTGATAAGGTCACAAAGATCTGGATTAAGAAACCACAAAAATATCAACATGATCCAAAACGATCCCATATTAAAAGTTTTTAATCGTCAATCGCCACTCTTTCTTTGGGTGTGGTCCACCTGAGATTTTAATTTGATTCGTTTCGGGCTTGTTTTCTGCAATGAACCGGCGAAGCTGATGGACGGCATATGAATATAAGAAAAATACATCACCGTGGGCCCTACAGTCAGTGATCCACCGAGATCACGGAATCCGTGTCCTGTACTGCCTGTACGGGGACTCGCCTGGAGGAAAGACATCGTATCCGATCATACTCGTTCTCACCTCTCAGATGCCAACTCAATCCAGACCGTCCAATTGCAGGATCGAGTATAATCCAAATATGCGGCCACTCAGATGAATCTTAACCAGTGGACACTTGCGTGTTTAGTTTGAACGTTGTCCTTTTTTTCTTAATAGCCGTCCATTTGATGCGCACTGAACAAACGGTCAAGATCAACCCATACGTATGATTTCTGGCCCATGTGCTGTGAGTACGGTTCTAAGATTTGGATCGTCCCTTGGTAGTTGAGGATGATCAAATTCCTGGGTTCGGATCAATCTCCAATGTAAAGAAGATATCGAGTTGGCATCATATGGATGGCCAAAATTGCACCAAAGCAAAGACTTTAGATATAAACGAGCTTGTCCCATACAGTTGGCCAAAATTGCACCGGAACAAAGACCTTAGCCATTCAACGGTTGGCCTCCAAACAAACATTGAAGACAAAAATGTATTATGTGTGTTTCAACACAAACAAAGGAAGTTTTAATCGCAAAAGCTTCTTTGCTTAGTCATATTTGGATTTATAGAAAGGGTGGGAAAAAAATATATTTTACAAGATACCTTATTTTCATAAAAATCCTAAGAAATACAATTTCTCATATTGGTTTATTAACAACATTTTTTTGAGAAAATTGAAGTCCGGTTTCAAATCATATGTTTTGCAACTCAGGTTAGCATGCATGATGTTGTCACACAGATTTGGACAACTGAGATGGACGGCTAAGATCAGCCACTCCAGCTTTCACCTGAGCATGAGAGCTTCCTTTGAATCCATGGACCTACAAAAACGAAATGAAGTAGGCAGGGGAGAGGTGCCGCTAGGCGGCAAGGGACTCTCTGATACCTAAGTCAGGTTCAGAATCAGACGAGCTAGGGTTTAAGGCTTAAGAGTTTCGTACCTTGAAGCTAGAGATCCAAGTCGTATTAATAGGGCCTGGGAGCAGTTTTGGAGAGTACAATCCTGCTAAGATATGTCAGTAGAGTCCCTATTTTAGTAAGATTTTCCCTCTCAATCGTGTCAGAGAGATCTCATTAGGAATAAAAATAGATCCCGAAAGATCCAGATAGAACATTCAGATTTTTGTGGCCATCTAGGATTGCCTCTAGGTGATCAGTATTGCGGATCGCTTCTAGGTGGTCAGTATCGCGGACCGCCTTTAGGTGGTTAGACGATCCCATTCGCGAGTCGTGTCGAAGAGATCTTATTAGGAATGAAAATAGATCTCGAAAGATCTGGATAGAATATTTGAATTTCTGTGGCCATCTAGGATCGCCTCTAGGTGGTCAATATTGCGAACCACCTTTAGGTGGTCAGAAGATCCCATTCGCGAGAGCTCGGTGTCCAAGCTCTCATACTTGAGGTCTGTTTTGAACTTGTAGACAATCCTCAGGCGAGACGAGGTCTTTAGATAGCATGTACCTCCTAAGTGTCACCAACAAGTCCTTAATGTTTGGCCTTAGACAACGACCAAGCTATGTCGTTGCTCTACTAGTCGCCTGTGATCAAAACCAGTAAGGGTCGTCATTGTAGCTCCTCGGCTCACTTCAGGCTAAGGACTCGTACTTAGGCCCTTGGACCTTTGGGCTTATTCCCATCTGTGGGCCAACTCGGAATATCCGTATAACAGTTGCCCCCTACTTCCAAGGACGAGCTTGTGCAGGCTCGAGAGTATGGTCGGTAGAACGAGCTAGTCTTAGTGTGGTGTGAGATCCTCGGTATCTTTGATTTTCGGGTGTATCCGTCGGATGTAAGGCGGGGTACAAGGAATTTAATGGAGGGATTCGTGAAATAATTTAACGGGCTCGAATTGCGAAGAGTCACTATTATTACTTGTACTATGTGGTAGACGTTTCAGTCCTCGGATGAATAGGCGCTTGACACGTGGCGGTGACTCCATCAGGTGAGACGACGCATTATTTCTTGCTGACTCTCATTGTGAAATGTGGTGGTTGTTCATGGTACATTTGGGTTGCATGTATATCTGCCCCCCCCCCCCCCCCCCCCCCCCCGATGTTGGGTCAAAGGAGTAGTGGACTTTTAACATTGCAATTTTTGCGTTTACTCCAAGGACTAAGCTCTTTGGTTGTCGGAGTAAGGTTTGGTTTGTTTTGTGTGCCTCTTAGGCTTAACTCAGTTGGGGAGAGCGGTTAGGGTGGCCTTATAAGCTTAGCTCGGTTGGAGAGCTTTTAAGGTGGCCCTATAGACTTAGCTCAATTGGACGGCTTTTATGGTGGCCCTATAGGTTTAGCTTACTCCTTAGCTTAATAGCCACTGATTTTTCGTTAGGATTGCGCAATTAAGGCAATGTGCTCAGTTGTGGGGTGTCGTCTTGGGCAACCCTAACTTGGCTTTTATAGTCTGATGAGGACTACATGCCACTGGGTCTTTTCGTAGTGGAGGGCGGCTACTCAGCCTTTCCCTCCTCGGCTCCTGGCCTCTACGTTTTTTGTATAGAGTAGAATTTCTATAAGAAGGGCCACTTTTTATTCATTGTAGGAAATGAGTACAAGTGGTCAGCACCGGTAGTGCTTGTAAAAAAAAAAACCATCGAAAAAATTTATGCATCCTTGACGTATGTCGAACTAAGCCAGTCTTTCATTAGTAATAAAACCTTAGGTGCTCAACATTCCACCGGTGGAGTAAGGTTTTTCCTTATGGATCCTCTAATCGATACGTCCCTGGTCGGACGATCTCGATGACCTTGTATGGTCCTATCCAGTTTGGTCCCAAGGGTCTTGAGCTGTGCTCTTTGATGTTGTCAAAAAGCTCTCGGAGGACAAGGTTTCCTACTCTGGAGTTTCTATGCTTCACCATTGAGTTGTAGTATCTTATCGCTCTCTGTTGGTAAGCGGCTACCTTAAATCTAACGGTCTCTCTGAGCACTTCAAGGAGGTCGAAGCTTATCAAAATTTGTGCATCGTTCTCCTTTGGTTAGAACTATTCTGTTCAGTAAGAGGGCATGCCGACCTCTACTGGGATCATTACTTCTGCACTAAAGGCCAACGAGAAGGGGGTTTTCCTAGTGGTGGATCGAGTCATAGTCTGGTATGCCCATAGGACATGAGGTAGCTCGTCTGCCCACGCCCCCTTGCATTTTTCAAGTTTGGTCATTAGGTGGCTTCTAATGATCTTGTTCACTGCCTCAACCTACCCATTGGCTTGGGGGTGCCTTGGTGAGGCAAAGGCGTTCCGTTCGTGCACTTTTTTATGGCATACTAGTGCACCTTATTTGTCAATTATGTAGGTCCATGTGTCTAGGTGTTGGTTGAGCCCAACGAAGATGAAGACTGAAGACACAAGAGGACAAGCTGCATCAAGGAAGAAAAAATAGGTAAATGAGATGTAATGCCCCAAGATTTCCAACTCTCGTGGATACCATGATGAGCCAAGTTCCTGGGTGTTAACTGGAATGAGTCAAGGAGAGAATCATCTGCATTCCATTAATCATTTAAACATTTAATAATTGGCGGATTTCAATCATAGTGACGAAAACAAATTATCTTATTACATGGATTTCTATACTAAGTTATCAAAAAAATGTCTTTAGAACAAATCAAATAGAGTATTTAATCTTTGTCTTTGCCAGAAAGACTTATTATAATATCGAAATAAGCAGTAAATTATCCTAAGAATGCATATACAAATAAAGTCTTCATGACGTTGCTCTGATTACATCATCGGTCTTCTGTTGCCACGAACCTTCGTATAGCTCGGTTCACATACCGGAACTTCACTTGGATCACCTGGGATGCGTTTAGATAGTGTTAATCGCTATCATAGTGAGATATATCCTCTCCAAGACAACCATGATAACAATAATAGCACAAAGTATACGTAAGAATGAAGATAAAATTAACCAAATCAAAACATTCAAAGTAAAATCTTGTTAATACAATGCATGAGATGCATGCTCTGGCTAAGGCACCCAGGCTAGAATCATAATATATGAAGCGGGACACCTCCGTTACACTTTATGCTAGCCGCAAGTTACCATAGGGAAATAACCCAACTAATAGAAGCAGGAAATCTCCAATACACTTCCACTAGATAGTACACTGCAAGAAATGGGAAACCCCCAATACACTTCCTCTGTGACACCTAGAGGGGTTGGCTCACTAAGTTGAGCCCTAGTGAATATATGACTTTATTCCACCATTAGTTAATTAGTTTCACATGCAACCATATTAAAGGCTCAAAGGTCACTATGGGGAGTCGCAAGCAACCCAGCATAAGCCGACAGCTCGGGCTTAGTGTCCACATCACCAACTCAAGCTCATGAGATAACATGTATGATTAATATCCACTCATTACCTCATTTTATGATTCAATCATGCCCCAAAGTAGTCATTGTCTTCCAACGAGGCTAACCATAAACGAAACATACACGTATAACATACGGATCCATCTCAAATAGAATATAAACACAGATCCCTTGGCCAACATCCAACATATTCTCATGATTATGCCAAGACTAATTTTCCAACATGAACACCGTACACAGGCTCCATCTCTTTACATCAAGTAGGTTTATCGATATGGGAATAAGGGGTGCACATTAATGTAGTATTCATATAAATAATCTTGTTCACACAATGCATGTATCATCATATTCATCATTAGCACATATAAAACATGAATCAAGAAGAATCTACGCATGGCTTTCACAAAATCACGCAATATAGTCATGCTTACTCATCCAAACATCCATACATGCAATCACAAGATAAAGTAATGAAATTTCAACGATAATCCTATGAATATCAACATGTTTAATGACTCATCCACACAAAATAAATGAACATAGTTTATGTTAAAAGAAATTTAGAAAACAAGATATTATTATCGAAGTTTAGCTTGAATGGAGTCCTCACCTCTCGGATCTAACGTGTTTGGAGGTCGTATTAGCTGCAGTAGCTGGAAAAAACTGAAAAACATTGGGGTGCAGCTCTCTCTCTCTCTATCTCTCTCTCTCTCTCTCTCTCTTCTTCTTCTTCTTCTTCTTCCTTCCCTTCTCTTTCTTCCTCTTTCTTTCTCCTTTTCTTTCCTTTCTTCTCCTCCCTTTCTCTCTTTTCTTCTTCTCTAGAATGGTGGTGAGATAGCACACCTTCTCTCTCTCTCTCTCTCTCTCTCTCTCTCTCTCTCTCTCTCTCACTCACTTTTAAATGTGGCTGGAGAAATTCCCACGCTAGAAAAGAGGTTTTATAGAGGAGGGGTCGAAATTCAGGGGTAGGAGAGGTTACACATGGCTACATGTGCGCGGGATGCGATAAGGTGCTTTTAAGTGGGATTTCGAGTCGAATTTGGAAAGTACACACATAATTGATGGGGAAGAGGTTTCATACGTGTGATATGAGATATATGGGCCACAAAATGGTCGTGAGGGATTCTAAGATGGGCCTCATAAACAAACGGACGAACGGCTCTCGTGCAAAATGGGGAAGAGAGTGAAAATGGCATCTTTTGAATGGATGGTCTATCTGATGATCAAACACCACTGGAGGGTCTAGATGAGTCCAATGAGGCATGTGGGTCCACAAATTGAAGTTTTATATGTGTTTGATTGGTGGTTTGCGCGATTGAAAGATTTGGTGGAAGATTCTCTTGAACGGTGGAAATTTCCATTCTTGAAGAAAAAGATAGCGTTGGACATCTAGGAGGGATCCTCTAGATCCTAAAGATGGATTCCAAGCTACCCATGTAGTGCGGATCTCCCAGATTAGAAGATCCTGCAAGGATGGGTTCGATAGGAAATTTAGATCGGGGCGTATGTTTGACGAAACGTGAAAAGATTTGAAAGGAGTACATTTGGGAGGGCTAGGAGGAGTTTGGACGGCTTGGATTATTTAAACATGGCCCACTTGATGGACAGTTGAATGGCTGCAGGTGGCAACGGGTTAAGGAGACGGCTCCGCCATTTGCTGGTGTAACACACAGTCAAACGTGCGTTTGACCGCACTGATCTATATGCACACGATGCACACACGAGCCCCACCATGATGCCTGTGAGAAATTTGTTTTATCGATCAGATGGGTGAGATAATTTTAGGGCATGACACCAAAAATGGGCTAGATCTGAGGTCGAGTGGGCCACCTATGGCCTGATTTCTGATTTGGCTACTTCTAGGATGATCAGAGAGCTGAAATTGAACGTGCACGATTAAAATGTGTCCAAAAGGATATATTTAATTTTTTGCGTCAAAACGATCGTGAAAAACTATCATACTTAAAAGTGTCAGTTTAACTTAAGTTCAACTAATCACATTTTCGTAATTATAAAAAAAATTATGAGTTTTGCAAAATCTAACCTTTCTACGTCGTTCATGACATCATTCTAAGCAACTTTTATAAAGGGTCCCCTATCGGATCTCTTACATATGTCCCACTATTTGTAAATCAAAATAAATATACGATATTTAATTAAAATAAAATAGAAATAAAATTTTAAATTTTTTTAAATAAATTTCAAAAATTCGGGGCATTACATGAGATGACTTGGTGAGCCAACCACCCTTGAACCTAAACCAAAACTATACCTCTAGATGACTTGACCCAATAGGTATACTTTTAGTCATCTTAGAATGGCCTTAGGAGTCCTAAAAGACAACCCTTAATAAGGCCTAAGAGATCTATAAGCTATTGTAAATATATAGACCAAAACAACAATCTCATGTACTAGGTGACTGGTCAGCGACCGGTCTATATCTCAGAGCAAAAAATGGAACAGGAACCAAACAATTGTCCCAGGCCTAAATTAGCTAATCGCTAGTCATTTGTGATCGGTCGCCAGCACCATGCGATCGATCACCAGAGGCTAAAATGGGAAAGTAACAAAACTCGTGTCCCAGACCTAAATTGGTCGGTCGCTGCTCAACTGCAACCGGTTGACGGCCCATAGCGACCAGTCGCAAGCTCTGTGCGGCCGATCGCTAGCTAGCCATTGACTTCCCTTTTTCAACCATTGGAGCTTTATCTATATAAAGACAGGGCGCAGTTTTAGGCAAGAGAGGGATTTTAGTGCATTAGAAGCCACTCACATTACCATTACCATTAGGCTCTAATCATAACCATTCCAAGGTGAGAGCATTCAAAGTTCAAATGAAGATGAATGTGTCCCTTTTTTATCTCTAAATGTTCAGGCACCTACACCATATGTATATCCTTAGTCTAAACCTCTATATGAGATCCAATTAGGTGAATTCCTCTAAGAAACATCTTTTCTATTAGTTGTAGAGAATTGAACCTATCTCTTAGTACCTTGTGCATCTCCTTGGAGCATCAAATGCAAGGTAGCTGATCGTTGGAGATGAGGCATTGGCAAAGCATCGGCAACAAGATCAGGGGAGTAAACAGGAGCTGATTGAAGCATGGGAGAGCGGAGATCAAGAAGCCTAAATGGTGTGATAAAAGGGGCTCAATCCGATAAGTGTCAATTGTAAGAGTCCAATTGCATTCTTTCCTTGTAGAGGATTGAGTGTGAGAGTTTGGTATTAAACTTGATTAAGTCTCTAAGGGGAGCTACTGACAAGGGTGTGTGCGTGTAGGTTATTAGTTAGCTTAAGAAACCATTGTAAGTTCTTGGATTGGAACTGAAGGGTTGGGAGTGAAATTACATCGGTAGTCTAACACGACACCTTCGTATGTACGGAAGCTTAAAGAGCAACTAGAATTATGGCTAAGTCCTATAGGGGGGTGATTAGCACCTTTTGAAATTATTTTCGCCTACTTACACAATTTAACAAATTAAACTGAGTAAGCAAGAAATACTTCGGCTTTCAAGCCTAAGTGGGTCCAATTACAAGACTAGCATGTTGTTTAAGCAATAAGCAACCTAGTCTAAGCATGCATAGATATTCAAATGATTAAAAAAATCAAGCTCCTAATCTATGCAACATATGTATACTTATTGTTAGAACTGAAAATGCTACAATGACATTTTCATGGTATTGTGCTCTGGGGTTCTGAGCAATATAAACATTCATAAATAATCACAAGCATTTACAAAAGTACACAAGAGAAAGATATCGGAAGGCGAATTTTATTCCAGAGATTCTGAGATCTTGTACATTCTAAGCCGTGATTTAGCACAAGCTCTTAATTATATCGAATGATCGATGACCCTTGATTAAAAGGCAGAAGTCTAGTCAGCAGGGACTATGGACTTTGAGTTTATGGTCATAGAGACCTGTGTGTTTTGTTATGGACTAGGTCATCTTTGTATGAGTCAGATATCTATGTCTCATGTTTTGACCGAAGATCAGGGCTGAGACCGTCAGGGTTTTTAACTGAGAGGGTGCGACTTTGGGCCTGCACCTAGTCATGTTTGGACAGGTGACCTCAGGAAGACCGGTCTACAGTTGTGTGTACCTGAGCAGCCCAACCGACGGATGCCGTTTGGATGAGCAGGGCATCGACTGTTGCAATGTGGCAATTCATAGCAATTACTTTTGAAAGAATTGAAACTTTTTTATACAATTTATTGTGGTAAAGATAATTAGGTTTGTTTAAGTTTTAACCTTAATTAGGTCATATTTCGTAGTACATGTAAATAATAATACATTTGTATAATTCTGGATGCTAGTGACCTCTTTCTGAGAAGTTACTTCACTCATTGCGTTGGGTCGGATCAAAATTCAAAGGCTTATATTCTGCTCACTAGGTGTCCCGAATGTCTAATTGACTATTCTGTTGCGTCCGGAATGCTCGAAATACCCAAAATAGGTTTAAATATGACCTGAAAACACTTAAAGTGAGGTCCAACGCACCCTTAATGTCTTCTGAAATTGGCTGATTTTTTAGGTGCGTAGGGACTAAATTTATGAGTGCGTTGGACTTCGAAGCACCCTTAAATACTTGTCTGATTTTGCTAATTTTATGGGTGTGTGGGAGTCCAATGCACCCTTAAAATACTTGTCCGATTTTGTTGATTTTATGGGTGCGTGGAAGTCCAATGCACCCTTAAAATACTTGTCTGAATCTGCTCATTTTATGGGTGCGTGGGAGACCAATGCACCCTTAAAATAGTTGTTTGAATTGCTGAATTTATGGGTGCATTGTCACACTTGTGATTTTTAGGATCCGGACCTACAGTAGGTCTAGTCGGAATGATCTTTCGGTGGAAGATGCCGGTGATCGGAAAGGGATTCCAGTGACCGATAAGGTTTTTCGATGGTCGGAAAAGGGATTCCAGGTGAGAATCTCAAATACCCGAAGGATAATATCTCTCTCTCTCTCTCTCTCTCTCTCTCTCTCTCTCTCTCTCCCTCCCTCCCTCTTAGAATGTACTAATGAATAGTAGGAAGGGGTATTCATACTTAAAAATATCGGAGATCGACTGATGAGAGTTGCCACGTATGACGCATAAAAAATGCCTCTAATGCACTCTTAAAATACTTTCTGATTTATGCTGATTATTCGGGTACATGGGACTTCAATGCACCCTTAAAATACTTTCTGATTTCTGTTGATTTTATGGGTGCGTGGGACTGAATTTATGGGTGTGTTGGAGTCTAATGCACCCTTAAATTCATCATCTGTTTTATGCTGATTTTTTTGGTACGTGGGACTCCAATGCACACTTAAAATACTTGTCCGATTTTGCTGATTTTATGGGTGCGTGGGAGTTCAATGCACCCTTAAAATACTTTCTGATTTTCATTGAATTTAAGGGTGCATCAGACTTGATTTTATGGGTGCGTTGACGGACTCCTTTGTCTGTTTCAATTGGGTTTTAAAAAATGATGGGTTTACAGGGCCCGTTTGGTGATGAATGGTCATACACTGTTCATGATAATTCATGATGATGATCTTGACTTAATTTCAGGTAGTTCTGATCACGATGGATTTACGAGGCCCGGTGGGGATTTTCACAAAAAATGGCTAAGGGACCCCAACCTTGTAAATCTCAATCTTTGGTGTGTAATAAAGGATGTTTTGTGGAATTCTTTTGAGGTGTATGAATATTTTGTTTATTTTGAGGACCCCAACATTTTGGGACCCCAACACTTATGAGAATGGATCAATGAGCTTAAGTCTATACAACTAGTGAAAGTACATCTTATGTGTGGATGTGCCTATCTAGTGTCTAGCATACATTCCTATCAAGCATTCATAATTAACAATTAAACATACAATGTTAAAATAACAATGTGTTCAAAACAATCACAAACACAAGCATGTATAGTGGTTCGACTTTGGGTTTACTCCACTACCGATTCAAGTACTTAACCCCATTGAGCACACTGACATTCACTATTGGAGGTTTTAAATGAGGTTCACCTCTCAACCTTTACACGAAGGTTTTACCGGTTCACCTCTCAACCATAATCGGAGTTTTGGACAAAGGGTTAACTCTCAACCCAAATGAAGTTTTGGACATAGGTTAACTCTTAACCCGATGCACATTCACTCCCGTGTCGGAAGCTCCCCCTTGGAGACTAATTTAGGACCGACAAATGTGTCAAGGAATGGCAAATGTCCCTAGATGTTTTAGTCCCGATAACATGTCAAGGATCGGCAAACGACCCTAGATCGATTTTGACAAACAAACTCTACACTCAACTCCCACAGGGAATTGAGTAGGTAGACTCTCAATAAATGACAACCTTACTTGTCGGATGAGCCCCTTGTTCAGCACCGCTTTAGGCTGCTTGATCTACGCTCTCCCGTGCTTCAATCAGCTTCCCTTGCTCCCCTGATCATGTTGCCGCTACGTCGCCAATGTCTCAGCTACACTTGATCAATCACCTTATTTGTGATGCCTTTGAGATGCCCAAGGTGATAGGAGGGTAGATTTGAAAACTCTACAACTAATACGAATGGGTAGAGTTACTCACCTACAATGATCTCATCTTAGAGCTTTTGATAAGGATATGACTATCAAGGAAGATCCAAACTAAAGAGATTAAGAGGGGTTGAAGGTCATCTTCTACATGAGCTTGGACTGCTCCATTCTTGTGTGAAATTACAAGGAAGATGTCTTACAATGGTTAGAGATTGAGCCTCTAATGATCTCCAACAATGATAGCTTTAATCCTCTAAAAATCCCTCTTCTTACCCCTAAAAACCAGCTAAGCTTTTAAATACACAAAGCCCCAACGGCTATAAAACGGCTCTATCTGATTAGTTGACCGACCGGTTTGAGGGGGTCCTCGATTGGTTAGGCGACCGGTCGTAATAGATGGCCTGGACAGGATTAGCTGCTGTCTCAAATTAACAGGTCGTCGACCAGTTAGGGCGATCGGTCGTATTCATCCGAGAGACAATTTTATTCCAATGAAGCTCGTTGTCCAATTTAAGCCATCTACCGACTAGTCGGACAACCGGTCTGAGCATGAAAACTGTATTTTGTCAGTTGTGTTTTGCAGCAGTTTATGCAACCTCTTGGCCATCAAATTGGTGATCTTTTGGGACACTTATGGCCAATCTAAAATGACTAAGGGTATCCTAATGGTCATGGTCATCTAGAGGTTATGGTTTTGTTTAGGTTCAAGGTTAAGGCACAACAAGGCATCTCTTTTACTTAGTTTCTTCTTCCTTGATGCAGCTTGTCCGTCTTGAGTCTCCGGTCTTCATCTTCATTTAGCTCACCCGACATTAGACTCACTGACCTAAGTAATTGACAAACAAGGTGCACTAGTATGCCATAAAAAAGTGCACTAACAATCTCTCCCTTTGTCAATTACTTCCAAAAACATAACCTACCAAAGCAGAATACATGTACAAGAGATTACATTGATATGAAATAAATACAAGACTCTTGACATGCCTAACTAAGTAGCTCCTCTTCAGTTTGCTCCCCCATAACCTGTCAATTCCTGTTTCATAAAATATAGCAGAATAGTTTTTGTGGGACTTTATCTTTCTCCCCCTTTTTATCAGCAATTGACAAACTATTCTCTCCCCCTTAATGATGCAACAATTAAGGTTAAGGTAAGAGTAGATGGTATGTCGCAGTTCCAACAATAAGCACATGCTAACAAGGAGAGTATAGGGTGCATGAACATTAAAACATGGAGCATGCTATGAAACATGATTATCAAGAAAATATAATTATCTAAGCATAGTTAATCATGCACAATTGGTCAAGGATATACATTTGCAATAAAAGCACAAAGGCTTATCGCCCAATCAACCAACCTCCCCTTATGGTATAACAAGACCAATCTTAAGCAAAGATTAGGATATAATGAAGCATGTAATTCAGCAATATTAGCTAATCTAAGCAGAGAAATAGTCTAGCAGCAAATATATAAAATAAAAGCAAGGCTAAACTACCAAATTTGGGCTAATGAGGCTTGAATCCTCTGATTTTCTCATACATAAAAAATGAGGCTGAAATCCTCATATATTCTTATAGAATCACTTTCTAGCTACCCTTACTAACTATGTTTAGTTTGAAAGACCTAAGGATAACTAATTTCCTCAACACCCTCATAAAATATAGCATGAGGTGAGGGATTGAAAACTCCTTCTCCTAGAAGGGATAGCGGTCGGGATCCTCTCTTAGATTAGGGGGAAGAGAGGTAGTGATGGAAGCCATGAGAGCTCTCACTGTATTTTGGCTCCCATCACTTGTGGAGTCACCATATTTGGATTTGGACTCCTCCATATCATCCCAAGTGGTAGCCATTGCTGTTTTACCTTTCGATTTAGGCTCTTTCGGACATTCCAGGGCAATATGGTCACGATGATCACAACCGTAATATCGGACGGATTTGGGTGTGAATGATTTTCCTTTATATTTTTCATCATTCTTTTTCTTTTTGTCACGGCTACTCCCTCTATCAAATTTGAGGAACCATCTAAATTTTCTATTTATCTTATTTTGCTCATCATCACTAGCTTCTTCTGACTCACTCTTAATTTTTTTATGTTTGTGAGAGGACGTTAAAGCGATGCTTTTCTTTCTAGAAGGGGCTTTAAAGTATAGTTCATGAGTTTGTAGAGTAGAGAACCTATGAGTTCCTCTATTTTCATGTTGTCTATGTCTTTACACTCCTATAAGGCTACTACCTGGTGTTAAATCTCTCCAGGGGGGACGTAAGTATTTTTCTACATATACGTCCTTTCGAAACCCGTTCCCCTAAAGCAAATATGAAGTTACAAATATTAGACAGTTGTGTATAAAACTCCATAAAAGTTTCAGATTCTTCCATTTTAATATTTTCAAATTTGATGGTTAAGAGCTGAAGCTTCGAGCATCTTACTATGCTAGTTCCCTCGTGGGTAACCTCAAGTATGTCCCACGCTTCTTTAGAGGTTGCACATGTGAGAATGCGCTGAAATTCTTTCGAAAAAACCACACAGCAAATCGCATTGAGAGCTTTGGCATTTGCCATGTATTGAGCTCTCTCGCTGTCATTTCATTTTTCATCATTTTTAGGAATGACAATATATTTTCCATCAACCTCCACTTGTTCGGTGGGCAAGGCATATCCACGTTGTGTGCTTAGCTACACTGGACGGTTCATGGATTGTAAGAAAATCCTTATCTTAGCCTTCCAATAGAAGTAGTTGGACCCGTTAAAGAATGGTGGACAGTTGGTAGTACCCCCATCTCGGTTAGACAGCATGCCAGTGCTCCGGTACCAGATCTTACTCTAGACGGTTAAGTCCTTAAAGAGCAACCCGCTCTGATACCAATTAAAATTACGTCGATAGTCTAACACGACACCTTCATATGTGTGGAAGCTTAAAGAGCAACTAGAATTATAGCTAAGTCCTATAGGGGGTGATTAGGACCTTTTCAAATTCTTTTCGCCTACTTACACAATTTAACAAATTAAACTTAGTAAGAAACACTTTGGCTTCCAAGCCTAAGTGGATCCAATCACAAGACTAGCATGTTGTTTAAGCAATAAGCAACCTAGTCTAAGCATACATAGATATTCAAATGATTAAACAAATCAAGCTCCTAATCTATGCAACCTATATAGACTTATGAGAATGGATCAATGAGCTTAAGTCTACACAACTAATGAAAGTACATCTTGTGTGTGGATGTGCCTATCTAATGTCTAGCATACATTCCTATCAAGCATTCATAATTGATAATTAAACATACAATGCTAAAATAACAATGTGCTTAAAATAATCACAAACACAAGCATGTATAGTGGTTTGACTTTGGGTCCATTCCACTCAACCCCATTAAGCACACCGGCATTCACTATTAGAGGTTTTAAATGGGGTTCACCTCTCAACCTTTACATGGAAGTTTTACCAGTTCACCTCTTAACCATAACCGAAATTTTGGACAAAGGGCTAACTCTCAAGCCAAATGGAGTTTTGGACATAGGCTAACTCTCAACCCGATGCACGTTCACTCCCGTGTCGAAGGCTCCCCCTTGAGACTAATTTAGGCCCGACAAATGTGTCAAGGAATGGCAAACATCCCTGGATGTTTTAGGCCCAACAAACGTGTCAAGGATTGGCAAACGACCCTAAATCGAGTTTGACAAACAAACTCTACCCTCAACTCCCACAGGGAATTGAGTGGATGTACTCTCAATAAATAACAACCTTACTTGTCGGATGAGCCCCTTGTTCAGCACCGCTTTGGGCTGCTTGATCTCCGCTCTCCCGTGCTTCAATCAGCTTCCCTTACTCCCCTGATCATGTTGTCGTTGTGTCGTCAATGCTTCAGCTACACTTAATCAATCACCTTGCTTGTGATGCCTTTGAGATACCCAAGGTGATAGGAGGGTAGGTTTGAGAACTCTACAACTAATACGAATGGGTTGCTTAGAGTTGCTCACCTACAACGATCTCATCTTAGGGCTTTGGATAAGGATATGACTATCAAGGAAAAATCCAAACTCTAGAGATCAAGAGGGATTAAAGGTCATCATCTACATGATCTTGGAATGCTCAATTCTTGTGTGAAATCACAAAAAAGATGTCTTGTAATGGTTAGAAATTGAGCCTCTAATGATCTCCAATAATGTTGTCTTCAATCCTTTTAAAATCCCTCTTCTTACCCCTAAAAACGAGTCAAGACTTTAAATACACAAAGCCCCAATGGCTATAAAACGACTTTATCAAACCGGTCAGAGGGGGTCCTCGACCGGTCGTAATACATAGCCTGAAACAGATTAGCTACTATCTCAAATTGATAGGTCACCGACCGGTCGGGCGATTGGTTGTATTCAGCCCAAAAATAATTTTATTTCCAATGTAGCTCGCTGTCCAATTTAGGTCATCTGCTGACTGGTCTGAACATGAAAACTGCATTTTGTCAGTTGTGTTTTACAGCAGTTCATGCAACCTCTTGCCCATTGAATTGGTGGTCTTTTGGGACACCTAGGGCCAATCTAAGATGACTAAGGGTATCCTAATAGTCATGGTCATCTAAAGATTATGGTTTTGGTTAGGTTCAAGGTTAAGGCAAACCAAGGCATCTCTTTTACCTATTTCTTCTTCTTTGA
Source organism: Liriodendron chinense (assembly GCA_003013855.2). Taxonomy (NCBI): domain Eukaryota; kingdom Viridiplantae; phylum Streptophyta; class Magnoliopsida; order Magnoliales; family Magnoliaceae; genus Liriodendron; species Liriodendron chinense. The sequence goes on along the minus strand of ML058466.1, from coordinate 2,194,907 downwards.
TGCAGCTGGTCCGTCTTGAGTCTCCGGTCTTCGTCTTCATTAAGCTCACCTGACACTAGACTTACTACCTAAGTGATTGACAAACAAGGTGCAATAGTATGCCATAGAAAAGTGCACTAACAGGGAGGAAGCTTCAAACTCCTAGGTTAGGCGGGACATGCTAAACACCTCGGTTGAGTGGAACCGGTTTAAACACCTAAGTTGAAAGATGAATCTGTAAAATCTCTATTCAGATTAAGAGGTGAACCTGTGCAAAAACCTCCATGTAAAGGTTGAGAGGTGAACCTAGTTTAAAACTTCCGTATAGTGAAATTCAGTGTTCTCATGGGTTAGAAACGGCAACCAAGAGTGGAGTAGGGAAACCGAACCACTATACATCATTTTATTTGTGATTGTCATTTGAGAACTCTTTTCTTCATACATTATCTATTTAATTGTTGAATTATATAAATGTTTGATTCAGTCGAATGCTATATTTAGATAGGCACATTCACATACAAGATGTATGTTCACTAGGCTTGTAGACATAAGCTTAACATGATGAATCTCATATTGTCTACATATCTTTCTAGAATAGTTGTTTGATTAGTAATATCATTTGTAGTCTAGATATTGCACATAAATTAGTTCCACAATTAGTTGTATCATTTATAATCTATGTGCTTAGGCTAGTTGTTGAATTGCTTTATCGTTTGTAGCCTATGTGATTGGACCCACTTAAGCTTGGAAGTTAAGTGTTCTTGCTTAATTAGTTTATTATTGCTAATTAGTTTTAATTAGGCAAGAGTTTTTTTAAAAAGATTTTAAAATGTCCTAATCACTCCCCTCTAGGAATTAGCCATAATTCTAGTAGCTTCGCCAAACTTAGCGTGTTAAGGTGTCGTGTTAAACCATACCCCTACGCAACTTCACGTTCTTTATGCCGAGCACTTCACGGAGTCTTCAGAACTTCACGTTGTCGAATTGCCGACATGACAATGGTATGGGCGATGCCGAAGTGAAAGATGATGGATTTCCAGATGAAGTCGGTTGTTTTCTTCTCGGTGATTCGAGCTAAAGGCTCAGGTTCGGCCCACTTGGCGAAATAGTCGATGATCATAATCATGTATCTTGTCTGTAACATCTCGAGATTTTGGCTCCCGTGGATTCCACGATAGGCCGAATTTCCAGGTGTTATTTAAGATGTGTCAAGGGTGGAATCCTCGACATATCACTATTTTTTCGTATATTTAAATTTTAATGGCATTCGGGCACAGTGACGGAAGATAAACATGTTATTTAATGAAATTTTAATCTACATTATTATCACAAAGTCCTTGAAAATAAACTAAACAAAGAATCAATCCTTGCCTTTATTAAGAAAATTTATTACAATTGTGAAATAAAACTATAAATTTTCCTAAAAATACATAATCAAATAAAATATTCAATAAGCCACTCCCACTTCGTCATCCGTCGTCTGTTTCCGCGAACATTCGAACACCTCGTCTTAGTGCTCGATTCACTTACTGGATCTTCATCTGGATTATCTGAGATGTGGTTTGATAGCATTAAACGCTTTCATAGTGGGGAATATCCCTCCAAGACAATCATAATAATAATAATGGTACAGAGTAAACGCAAGTAGGATATTATCATTTAATCAAATTAAAACAACCAAGTAAAAATCTTTGTTAATGCGATGCACGAGATGCATGCTCTGACTAAGGCACCTTAGCTCGAATCAATCACATGAATCAATCACATGAAGCGGGAGGCTCCCTATTACAACTTCACACTAGCCACTAGTCACCAGAGGTCTAGGACATGCAAGCCCATAGTTTTGCCCGACCACGTGAGAAATGAGACGCTCATAGCCCAAATCTACACGCAACAGGATACGGGAGAAATGGGACGCTCTAACCTATTCCCAATTCCGTACACCTTCATGGAGCCAAGTGAATACATGAAATTACTTTCGCCTTTAGTTAAGTAATTTTACATCCAGCCATATTGAAATAACTTAATGGTCACTATGCGGAGTTGTAAACAACCCAGCATAGGCCGACAATTCGGGCTTAATATTCATAGCACCAACCCTGGCTCATGAGAATTCACGTGTCATCAAAGTTCACTCCTTATCCCGTTCTACCATCCAATCATGTTTCCAATAATGATCGATAATGTTCATCATGGCCAAAATCATCAATCATACTTGTACAGCACATGGATCCATTTCAATCATAATGTGATCACCAGGATCCCTTGGCAACCATCCAACATACAATCATGATCATACCAAGATCCTTTTTGCAATCATGGATGCCTCTCATTGCTCCATCACTTTACGTCATGTAATTTCATTAATAAGGGACAAGGGGTGCATATTAATGCATCATTCAGATAAATGATTTTGTTCATACAATACATGAAATAACCATCATCATCATAAATAAAAACAAATCAAGATAAATCTTCACATGGTTCTCACATAAAAGTAATTATAATTTCTCATCCAAACATCTATAAGCATAAACCACAAGATAATATATTAAAAACTATAATACAAATCATATAATTATCATCGTATTACATGAGCCAACAACACCATTCAAAACTAACATAAACTATGTAAAAAGAGCTTAAAACATCTACACATCTACATAATATTGATAAATGGCTTGAAAGGGATAATATTCACCTTAGCTTAAACATGAAACCTATGTGTAGAATCTCGAGAAAGATGACGTTTGAGCAAAACACGAACCAAACGAGCTTAGTAGAACGAGTCATACACGTTGGATCCTTAAGGTGGACGGCTAGGATGGAAGGGATGCTCTCTCTCTCTCTCTCTCTCTCTCTCTCTCTCTCTCTCTCTCGGGCGTGGAGGCTAGGGTTAAGAGAATGGCTTAGTACGTGTGTAGTAGGAATATGGAAAGGGACATTCGCACATCAGGAGAGAAAAGAAGAGTGTGTGTTCATGGGCAATAAGGTGTGGGCGTGAGTAACAACCTCTCGAGATGGGTTTCTTAAATGTCAATATTCTGGTAATCTTTGATCAATTCCAATCATTTCACCTTATTAAATTCGAAGAGTTGAGCAGAATACGTAAATTTCTTGATGATCCACATTCTAGATTGGCCGATCTTTGAAAATGGCCTAGCAGGTGCTAAAATGGGCTTGATCTCAATTAACGGTCAGCTATTAATGATCAGGGCTCAAATTTTAAAAAAAATATGTAGTCATGATAGGAAAATAATTGTACAAGGTTTGGTGGTTGATTGATGTTGGGAATGATCTAGATTTGAAATTCCAAGTTTTGGTGAAAAATGAAGGGGGTTGGCTTTATGGTTCAATGGTGTAGGATTATAGATCGGGGTCGAAATTTTGTGTAAATTTGTAGTCATATGAGTACAATGGTAGTCCAAATTTGAGAGGCGATTGACGATGGAAAGTAGGTAAATTGAAAGGTTCAAATTTGAAAAGAATTGGTAACTTGTTAATTCCTAAAACGGGATAATTTAGCTGCTGAAACGGATGAACGGAGAGGATTTCTCACCAGTAGCTTCCGCTTATGACAAATATTGCCGTGATTTTGAAAATATCGCAACAATAGAACGAAAATAAATATTATCATGTTTTTTTAAACTAAGGGAAGTTTTAAAATTCCACGTCTTTATGGTGATAATATATATATATATATATAGAGAGAGAGAGAGAGAGAGAGAGAGAGAGAGTGAGTGAGTGTGGTATGAACGAGAAGATTAGCGAAAACCTCAAATTTGTTAAATAAGTACATTTTTTAGGATGTAAAATTATTAGTTAGTTTAAAATAAATATTTTGGCCAAGATTTTCATATAAATATCGTGAGAAAAACCTAAGAACGACTTGGGGTACGCACGTGCAAAATCGAAGCATCGGTTAGACAGATAAGATCATATAGATGTAAATAGGGTACAAATCAGATGGTCCATTCATCAGGTGGGCCAGAATAATTTAAAAAAAAAAACTTACTAATTTCTTTTCAACCGTTCATTGTACTTCATTAATGGACGGCCCTTTTTTTGTCCAGAAATGTCAAAAGTGGTATCCACCTAACGGACCGCCTGATCTCGTACTGTAAGACATGAAGGCACGTGTGCTGGCGTGTAATGTCAGGGCGACGAACGGATGTAGGCATTAGGTAGGGTTAGAACGTAGAAGAAAAAACATGTTCTCTTCATGTGACCCCACATGGGATTCGGATTGTTTTTACCAGCCCTCTCAGTAACATGGCCAACTGTGTATACTCATCATGCGTTTGCCACTGTTTACTAAGATTGGGGCAGACGGAGAGAATTGAACATTTGCCCCTTGGGAAGGCTTTCATGTGCGTTTCCACAGTTTACTAACGTTGCTGCAATTCACCAACGGTACACGTGGCCAAGTGGAATCTATCCAGCAACCAAATTCTCCCGGACCGATGATGGCAGACGCGGCTTCGGTGGACGCGGATTAGCTAGCTAATCTTGCTATGAAGTGACGTCACCAACTCCTGTGAGCCCCACCATGATGTATGTGTTGTCCACCCATTTGGAGAGATTATTTTAGGTCACGAGTAAAAAATAAGGCAGATCCAAAGCTCAAGTGGACCAGACGGGAAAATAGTGGAGATTAAACCCCTACCATTCAAAGAAATTTGCAGCGCATAAGTTTTCAATCACGTCTGTCTTAAGTTATGAGCAGGTTGGAGCTCAAAAAAGATTATGATGGACCCTAGGAAGGTTTCAACGGTGGGCGTTACTTTCCCCACTGTTTTCTATGGTGGGGTCCTCTTGAGCTTTGAATCTGCCTAATTCTTTGATTCATGCCCTAAAATGATCTCTCCAAATGGATGGCCGGTGCGGATACAACACATACATCATGGTGGGCCCACAGAAGCAGGTGACGTCACTTCTACAAGTAGCTAATCCGTGTCCGACTTAGGTGGATCCCTGACTGTGGGGCCCACCGTGATGTATGTGTCTTATATCCACGCCATCCATCCGTTTCACCAGCTCATTTTTGGCATGAACCCAAAAATGAAACACATCCAAATCTCAGGTGGACCACACCGTAGGAATCAATTGTGATTGACCATTAAAATTTGGTGTAGCCTAAGCCCACAAAGGTTTTGAATCGCACTGATATTTGTGTTTTCCATTCATCCAAGTGTTCAGGTTAGACGGAACACAAACACTACGGTGGGCTTAGGAAGTTTTTAATGGTGGCGTTCAATCACTACTACTTCCTGTGGTGTGGTCCACTTGAGAATTGGATCTGCTGCATTTTTGGAATCATAACTAAAATGAGCTGTTAAAACGGATGGACGGTGTGGATATAAGACAACAACATCACAGTGGGTCCCACGGTTAGGGATCCACCGAAGCCGCGTCCCATTACGGGTGGGAAAAAGCCTGGCATACCTGGCTGAGGTGCTACCGTGGGTAATTTTTTTCTGAGCGAAAGATTTAACATGCATGAAATCCACACCGTCAATCAGGTGGACCACCCCTCGTTTAGGGGTGATTTAACACTCAGCCGGTTTGAAATGATAATAAAAAATAAATAATAAATAAAAACCTATAAACTCTCCGTAATGTGGCTCATCTTAGTTCTCGAATGCGGGGATTTTTGGCAATCCTTTCATCCACACATCAGACGAATGGATTGGATGGCATATAAACACACCATTTAGAGCCGAAGGCAAAATTAACGGTGGATATTCCATCCCAACTATTTTCTATGTGTAATCACGTGAGTTTTGGATCATTAAGGTTGTTGGGTGAACATTTACCATCCATAACAAGGTACAAAGAATTGGACGGTCTGTATTGGGTTACAGGGGTGGCCCACAATAATAAAATGTGCAGTGGAGGGATATGGAAGGGGTTTGACTGGAGAAGTGGAGTGGAAAGAGGAATTTGGGGGTTGGTGAGCTGTAACACGAAGGGGTGTGAGTTGGCAAAGCAGACAGTTGCAGCTCATGATGCCCTTTGGCTGTCTAAACTGTGTGAGAGACTTGCTCCCTCTGCTATTTCTCAATTGCGCTCGCTCGTCTGCACTTTCAATATGCTATCGTCTCCCACGTGTAAAATATGAACACGCGTAAAATTTCACAGCCGTTCATCAGCCTATAATCATTCTATAAGTGTTCCATGGCTCAAAAATTATTCCAATCTGAGCTAAAAAAACAAATAGAACGTGGGCCATATCTTGATCTATTGTAACCGTTCATTTTTCTTATTCATGTGTGCTTCCTAAAATGATAATTTCGATCTATATTTCAAAACCAATTCACTTTCAAGTGGGTATCTCCTGAAGAACGGCTACGATCTAGCATATTTTACTGGTTTCCACGTGTAAGATGAGTGCACTTTGAAAGTGCATACCCTCTTAGCATTTGTTCGCCCCTTCCATTTGTGTACGAGGAGTTATTTGATAGCTCCGCAGAGTATGACTTCTCATACACGTGCACAAAAACATTGAATAAATGTTACATGCGTACAAAAATCCAAGCCGTTCAAAAAGTTGGACCCTACCTAGATGGGGTGTGGCTAAAATTTTACAGTGAACCGACGAAACAATATGTCTTTTGGACGAAATCAAGTGGGAGTGGTAGTGGCCGTTGATCTGAAGAAGGAATGACTTGATATGGGGCCACTATTTGGAAGGAATGAATTGATGTACACGTATGGCACGTGAAGTGTGGGTGTGTGCAAGAGCATGGATCCTTGTAGTCTGTCAGAGAGTGTATGAATGGTTTTCTCTATTTTAGTATTGGGAGGGGGGCATTGAACGGCGTGGGAGGGGTGGGGGTGAGTTGGACGGCAGGCATGAAATGATGGGCACGTCGTGCGACTTCTTTCTACCTTCAAGCGGACTTCTTTTTATTTCGTGGATTCTTCCAATTCCTTTTGGTGAAGTTTTTGAGGACAAAATGTACAGGTGCTAGTTCACCACCATTTTCAAAAGAGAAATGATCGGCCTTGCCTCGAGTTTCCCATAACACCATGGACAGTTCGGGAAACACAAAGCTCTTTCGGGCCCACCGTAATATTTGTGTGACATCCACTCCGTTCGTCAGTTCGCCTGTTCATGATAAATCTGTAAGACGAAAAATGACGAAGACCCAATACTCAAGTGGACCACACTATTGGAAATAGTGGGGATGAAACGCTGACCGTTGAAAGCTTCATGAGGCCCACCATGATGATGTCTGTATATGCTAGCCAACCCTTTCATCAGGTGATTTCCACCAGGATATTTATGTGGGCCCCACGGAGATTTGGGTTACAGCACCTCCGGGCAAAAAAAGAAACTCGCGTCTGAGTTTGATTTGGCATCTACGGCAAACCTAGAAACGTGGCATGTTTGTATGACATCCAGGTGGACGCGGATTGCATGCCACAGGAAGCTAGTTGGGGCCACTGATTTTTTTTCTTTTTCTTTTTAAGAAATCCACCGTCCATGTTGCCCATTCATATTACCACATGGCCCAAAATGAAGCGGATCCAAAACTCAGCTGGGCCTCACGACCGGAAAAAGTGGGAAGGGAAATGCCTATGGTTGAAACCTTACTGGGTCTACCTGATGCTTATCCACTATTCATACCGTTCACTAAGTCATCCCCTGCTGACATGAACCCTGATTCAAAACTTTTGTAGCCCTACCAATGTTTCAACATCTTAGATATGCCTTATTTTTTAGTCTATGTTGTTACATGATCTGGAAAAATGGATGGACCCGGATTTCTCACCAACATCACGATGGAACCCAGCTAGCTTCCTGCCTTAGGCAATCCACGCAGGCCCTGGCCCAATGCAGAAAGCCCACCAGCCAAATTAGCGACACGCAACTGATGAATTTAGTCCATGTTTCTTATACACGTTGGCCCACCTGCTGAATGGAGCGGCGTAAATCTGTGGGCCATGCATGCTCAAGCAGCCCTTGAGGTGATGTGAGAAGCGCATCTTTCACAGGTGCGCTGAATTAGAAATAGCATGTGTGCCTGGGATGGTCTCTTCAATCTCCTTCCGGTCATCTCGTTAGCTCACATGACTTCGACTCTACATCAATCAATCAATCAATCAAACGGGATGCTGGCGGATTATAAGCGGGAATGACGCTGATAAATGTCTCCAAACCACCCGACTGAAATCCACTAATTCGATGGTCTGAGAAAAGTGATTTTTTTTTTTTAATGATTTTGATGATCCCAAAATCAATGTTGTGAATCGGATCAAATAAGATACGTCCGGACTCGATGTATTCGTTGAATTAAGGTCATGGTTTAAAAATAAATTTTGAGTCTTGTATTGTTTACCACCTACTCACGATTTATATCATCTTTGTATTCCCTTGTATCATGCTCTGTTTTTGGCCAAAGTCTGCCGATTCGGCTGTATCGTTTGTGACGAGGCGGACCCGGATCCAGCCAGGTGGGTGCGACCCTGCCTGTGGGGCCCACCTCGATGTATGTATTGTATATCCACTTCGTCCATCTGTTTTGCTAACTTATTTTAGAGTATGGTTTCCAAAATGAGGTAGATACAGATCTCAGGTGGACGTACTGTGAGGCCTTCAGTAATTTATATGTTTTATCAGCAGGGTTCATCTATTTTGACAAATTACTTTCGGGCATGAAGCGAAAAAACTAGGCTGATAAAAGGTTCAAGTGGTCCACACCACATGAAGAAGTGGGGATTGAACTCTTACCATTGAAAACATCCAAGAGCCACTGTAAATCTTATTGGCTATTCAACCTATTCATAAGATCACATACACCAGTATGAAGATAATTGATCCAAAACTTATGTAGCCACCAAGAAGTTTTCAACGGTAGGCTTTAAACCCCTAGTGCTTCCTGTGGTGTGGTCCACTTTAGCCTTCAATCTGCCTCCTTTTTGGGCGCATGGATAAAAGATATACATTGTGGTGGGCGTTATAGAGCCACTGATCGCATGACCGTCCGTCCCTAACTAGGGGTCCTGTTGTGGTAGTACCCTATCTACCCATCCAAACGAATATCTTCCATCTACAGTGAGTACAATCTTGCCAACGATTTGGATAACCAAACTGATGGAACGGATGTATCTTACCAAACCTCTCATTATCAAACACTTTAAGATCAGATACAAGAATCCCATCCTATAGTAACGCATCCGTTTGCAATCTAAGCAAAACTCTCCTAGTTATGGCTCTGTTTGTTTGGTAGATGCTTAAAAATGAGTTCCTCTAATTGGCTATAATTTCTTCTAATATAACTCGTTATCGTTATGTATTAATCTCTAAAACATAATTACTTTTATCTAAATGAGATCAACTCGTTTTTAAGGGCCCATTTTGATTGTAAGTTACTTAAGATAAGCCACTTATCAGATAAGTTACTTATCTTGGTTTTTACTTATTAAGTAGATACGTATGTTTGGTAAACAACATACTTATCAACCAATAAGTAAATAAGTATGTTTGGTAATAACACATTAATAAGTAACCTTTCGAAAGAAAACTTCAAATCTACATATAATAAGCAATATATTGACATGGAAAGAAAAAGCTAAGTGTTGAGGCAGTTTTCCTAACACAATAAGCTTTTCTAATCCCACGTGCTTGCAATAAAGCTCATGTACACGCCATGCATGTGCTAGCATAGCACGATTAGTCCAAGATACATTCCATCCATCAGAACGGGACCACTATATGGATGTCCTGGCACAAGAATCAGGTTGATCCATTGGTCAGGTGGGCCACAGTCTGCAAAACAAATGTACGGCTCTGGAAGACTTGGCTGAAGTTTTCTGACCCATTCACTTGCTTTCAATAGTCAGTCCACATGGTGTGTGGACTAGAACCGTTTTTGGGAAAGATGTAGAAGATCAATCAACCTGATTGGTAGATTGGATCTTGCACCAATTAATGTAGGGCCCATCTTTGATGTGGGTTGTCCATTGTGTGAGCCCCGCCTTTGATGGGACAGTCCATCAAGTGGGGCCTCCTTTGATATGGATGGTATGAGAGAGCAATAATTGAGTGAACCATGAGAGAGAACTTTGATATGTAGCGTGACTTGAGAGAGATAAGTAGAAAAGCCAAATTGGAAGGTGGTTAATTAACATTGGAGGGTGACTAACACTGTGGGTGTGTACTAAACCAAAAAAAAAAAAAAAAAAAGACCAAAAGCCTGACATGAGATAGATAAGTAGAAAAGTCAAAAGTCAAAAAGCTAAAAAAAATACTTATTAAGATAAGTTACTTTATAATTATACTTACCAAACGAACTTAAGTGCCAAAAGTAACTTAACGTCTTAAGTTCAGTCAAAAAGTAACTTATTTGGTAGTATCCAAACGGACCCTAAGTGTCTACACTAAACGAACGTGGATTGCGTCCTACCCTGCCCATTTCCAACTGGGAACGAGCAGGAGCTTTAATTGGCCATCGTGATGTATAGGTTTTATCCACACTGTCCATCCATTTTTCCGTGCCATTTTATGGCATACAACCAAAATTTAGGTAAATCTAAGGGTCAACTGGACCACACCACACGAAGTAGTGGTGGTAATGATTCTCACCGTTGAAACTTTCCTATGGCCCACCGTAATGTTTATTTTCCATCCAACCTATTCATAAAGTTACATAGAGCTGGATGAAGTGAAAACACAAATATCAGCTCAATCCAAAACTTAGGTGGCCCCCAAGAAGTTTTCAACAGTGAGAATTTAATCCCCATTGTGTGGTCCACATGTACATTGGATCGGCCTCATTTTTGGCACTATACCCTGAAATAATGTGGTGAAATGATTGGACAGTGTGGATAAAACTCATACATTACGGTGGCCACTCAAAGCTCCTACCCGTTCCCAACTGGAGACGGGTGGGGGTAGGATGCAATCCGCACCCACACTAAACATGGCCTCACCATTGGGCTGTCAATGGACTATGCTTAGGCCTGAAAAAATCAAATTTTAAATTAATCCCAGCCCCAATCATAATCCGACTAAAGCCCACCCTAGGCCAGGGCCCTTTAACAATGCTACTTGCCATCCACCCTTCAATGTCAGAACTGTATATATTATCTTTAGGGAATTTTACGAAACGAAATTTACATTCTCATGCCCTTTTTAAAAATGTTTTCAACATGCTATTGTATTAATTTAAGTAATTGTCATTGAAAAAGTAATTGTCGTTGGAGTGCCTTTCATTAGATTTCTTAATAGAAGTTGGGGTTGGCCATGTCAAAAGAAGGAATCAGTTGCTAGGGTGGATCCCACCTAAAACATTAGGTGAAATCCACCCCAACAATCAAGTGGGTCACCCCATCCCGGATTTAGGTAGACCATATGAAATTGGAAATAGTGTGTTGCTTTCAATTCGATCGAATTAGACCACTTGTGTGATTGAGGGCCTATGTTTAGTTTTCATGTGTGGGTAATATGCGTGGGCATGCTAGAGTTTGCTCAACTTAAAGTTTGACTAAACCGTTGACGTTCCCCCACGTTGAGCTGAACATATTTGAGACTGGGATCCAAGGATCTAGGGTCTTCTCAACCACTAATGTTTGCGCTTGCATTCAGACGATTTGTGAAAGGGTAAGGGTTAGTCCTTCATAATGGATTCTTTTTGCTTTGTGACAATAGATGTGAGTCTACGGACTTAAGGACTTGTTCATTCACTAGCACTCTTAGTTCAATACTTCACAAGGGAATATGCATGCACAAGTAGATTAAAGAAGGCAAAACATTGTCAATTTTATTAACATTTGAAAAATGTGCTTAATACAATCAACAAGTTGTGAGACAACCAAATAAATAAACAAGAAAAGGAAAAGATAAATACCTGATGCGTCTATTAGAACAAACGATCGAAGCGAGTATGATTAACTAAATCGAAACTTAGATGATCACGGTCCTACAACTTAAAGGTTGTAGAAATTTACTTCTATTGGTAATGTACTATAGTGGAAGCCGCTAGGCAATAGCGATGTAAAACTAGGCTAGGTGTTGAGGCCTAAATATTACATATTTATCCCTTACTTAACATGAATTTATCATACATATTAAGTTAATTAGTCATAATTATGTGTGTTTTATGTGCAAGGAAAGACTTGAGGATCAAGCCCAAATCATGCTCAAAGAAGATTAAAGCTCTAAAAGATTTATGAAGAAAAAGCGTGAAAAAATCAAGTTAGAGGGCTTGAATTGGCCAGAAAAGTTAAAAGTGGAGCTGCAGGGCCATAAAACAGTATGCAGAAGAATTCAAGAAATGACCTTGTTGTTTTTCTACTGTACTGTTTTGACCCCATCGACCGGTCGACGCCCAATTTCGACCAACTAAATTTTCATGTTGACTGGTCGATTTTTTACAGAATTTTTGTCCTAAAAAGTGAAATTTCGATCAGCCGTAGCCTATTTGTTAACCGATCAACAAACAAGGTCGGTGTGCGATTTCTTACGCAAATTGGAGGTAGTGCTCTATTTTTCCTATTTAAATATGTGTTTCCAAGCTTCTAAAACTATCTTAGCATGTGGGGAGAGTGAAGATCAAAGGCGTGGAAGCTCCAACCTCATCTACTTCTAATCTTTCCTTCTTTTCTAATTCTAGTTCTAGTTTTAGTTTTATTTGTTTTTCTTAGCTATTCTAACTAACTTTTAACTAGAGTTAAGAGGTGAAGTTTCTAGTTTTCTTAATGTTTTATTCTTTTATTCAAATTTGATTTTAAAGTGAACAATTTTAATTTAGTTTGAATAAAGTTGGTAATTTTAGAGAATTTTGAGATCTCTTCTGTTATATACATGAGATATTTTCGAATTTCTGAGATTGGACAAAATAGTTTATGGGTTTTGCTTCGTAGAAACTTTAGATTTTTCGAATACGGTGAATGCTTTGAGTTTTCCATGAGTTGAAATGTTTGATTTTTCTATTAAAACTAATTGATGAAATTCATATCTATTTTATTTTAATCTGATTTATAGATTAATTATTCATTGTTATTGGTTTGATCGAAGCTTTAGATTTGGTTCTACTTTGATCTAGTGACAAAATTAAAAGGAAAGCCAAAGCTATGATCTTACATATTTTGTAAGGGATTGAACTGAACAATTTATAGACTTAGATTCTCTGCAATCAATAACTTGGTGCTTATTGAGAAAACTAAATCAATGGATGTTCTATCTATGTTGGATTTTCTGAATTATGATTTAATTGCTCCATTATACAACTGGATAGAAATAAGACTTCGATTCCAATTGAATTATCTAATTGAATCAAGTAAATTGAACGTTGTAAATAACTAGAAGTGGATATTTGGCGCTCTAGTGTTTGTTTTTATTGATTTTCCTTTAAAACTGAATTCATTTACTTTAAATCTAATTTCAGTATAATTTAATTAATTTAGTCCTAATTCCTACTTTTCTTTCAGTGTTTGAACCTATTTCCTCCATGTGGATCGACCTCGGTCTCACCGAGTTTATTACTATCTTGCAACCCTGCACTTGGGGTTTTAACACTAGATTACACAATGTTAACAAAGCTAAATTGAAAGATGATCTAAAATGTAAATTGATGTGTTTGGCGTAAGGCTCCGAGCTCTTCTTTGATCTCTCCTTTTATAGATTGTCAAGCAGTGAAATCCTTGCTGGAATTTTCTTACTGATCTTGGATCCTTTGCTCTCATGTAGCGAACTTTTCGGTTAAGAAAGTCTCCTCGGCAAATCCGAAATCTCCTAACTAAGAAGATCTCTGAAAAGTTTGAAGCCGTTGCTTCTCAAGTTTCCACTTTATACGTAGATGTTCCCCTATAGGATTCTTCTAACTTGGTCAAGGAGAGCATCCCTCACTGATCACGGCCATTCATCTTAGTGGCCTGATGTAGATCACTCAGTTCTTGATCGTAGGAGTGGGATTTAATACCGGATATCGAGTTGGGAGAGTGAGGTCCACGACAAAGGAAAGAGTTGGGAGAGTGAGGTCCACCCTTTATTTTATAAGCCCCACTGTGATGATTATATTAAATCCACTCCAACCATTAGATGTCACACTAAACTTAAGGCTTGGGGCCCAAAATCAGGCTGATTCGTGATTCAGGTGAGCCACATAAAAAGAAATATTTTAGAGAGTTAGGGTTACACTCATGTACAATTTCCAATTGTGTGGTTCATCTGAATCATGGATGGGGTTGATTTTTAGGCCTTGAGCCTACATGGGGTGATACACTTATTAGTCAGTTTGGATTTTATATAAACATCATAGTGGAGCCCACTTGAGTAGTTGACCAGCCATTAGAAATCCAACTTCCATTAGAAATCTAAGGGGTCATTTAGATGCCTATAAATTTTTAAGTTGTAAAGGGATTACAGGTAATCCGATTTACAGGGGTTGTTTGGATGTATTATTTGTCCTTAAAGGCTTTATAAGCTGTAAACATATTATGAAACCTGGCAAAAAGCCATGTTTCAAATTCTTTACAAATAAAAAAAACATTATACATAGTGGAACATGATGGTTGACATATACTCATAATATGTGGGACCCACCGTAATATACATATGGTACATCTAACCTATCTATCACGTGCTTCACTTAATGCCCTCCTATGGCCCTAAAATTAGCTCGTTGATTATCAAATGGACCACACAAGGGAAGGATGGGATGTCCACCATTAAAAACTTTCAGATTGCATTTAGGGCCCATTGTAATGGGTGGAGGACAACTAATCCGTTTAGTGTGTGTGCATGTTTTAATGCTCTCTTAGGGACTCAAAAAAAAAAAAAAAAAGAAAATCAAGTTCTTATGTGATTTGCAGATTTTAGAAGGTTTACGGCCCAAGCTCCATGGTATAAATACCTATTTTATACATTGTAAACACTTAACAGACTAGCCAACACACAATTTGTTAACCTGTAAACAAATTACCACTTGAAAGCCAAATGGAATAGCATGTATACCATTTACACCTGAAACTCTTTTCAGATGTAATGCATTTACAACTAAAAACTTTCCAGGCATCCAAACGACCCCTAAGATACTCCACTTACCTAAATAATTAATAGGTAACTTATTGAAAACTTTTTCAAAAAAGGCACCGGAATGTAAATTCCATGTTAATTGGATAGTTCTTTTTGCAAAATTCCCTTATCTTTAATTCTGCTAGAACACGTCCTCACATAATGTTGCATTTCAGCGTATGGCTGTTGGATGAGGAGTCACGTTTCAATGATCCAAACAATCTTATATTACATTAACTGCATGTGTTACAAAAGTACCAAACTTAAATATTTCATCATCATTTAACTCTTTTGCTTTATATATAAACTGTGTTTTTAACCGTTGTTTCACGAGACATTGATTGAAAGTTTAAGATCCTCCTATCTTACAAATTTTTGGAGGGATCCATCATCATCCATCCATTCCACATCAGACCAACAGCATAGACCACAGATTCTATGTCCCCAAATCCAGTAGCTATGATCCTGATGTATCCTGTAACAATACCTGGGGACTTACTGTTGCATGCATTTGTTTTCTAACCCTCGTGATTTCCAGAATATGTGCCTCCTGCAACGGGTGCACGAGGGGTTTTGATCGGCAAACATTAGAGCTGGACACAAGCTGAGCCAAATCAGTCAACTCGACTCGACTCAGCTCCAAAAAACTTGATTTGACTCAACTTGTTGTGAATTCAATCTGATTAGAGTTAGGCGAGTGTGGTTCGAAAAAAAAAATCGTGTTGGAGCTAGACTGAACTCGATTCGTTGTGACGCAAAGCATAGTTCATGTTGACTTAGTTCGAGTTTGACTCAACTCATGTAGTTGGAAAGTGAGCTTTTTAGTCCCACATCGGATGTGAGCAAAGGAATAAAAGGGAAAGTTGTCTCTAAAAGCAGCAGTAAGGGGTGTCAATGGGCCTGGATTTTGAACTGTTTTAGGCCGAGCTTTTGAGCCAGGCCTATTCAGATTTTGGGCTTTTTCAGGCTCGAAATCAGTTCGAAGTGGCTTGAACTTGGCTCAAAAGCTCAACCAAACCAAGTTGAGCATGATATTCCAGCTTGATGCTTGAGTTGAGCTGAGCTCAAGCCAAGATTGTCTATTGGTCGAGCCGAGCCGAGCCGAGCTAGGCCCAACTCGACTTGGTTCAGCTCGATGTCCAACTCTAACGAACATGCACGCATATTGAGTACTACCCCTGCATGCCTCGAGCTCATCAACAGCTAGAGTTCTGAGGGGCCCACCATGATGTATGGGTTTATCCACATAGTCCATCCTCGAGAGGAGTGCACACTGGGGATTGATCACTTACCATCAAAAACCTCTTGCAAGCTGCGAAAATTTTGGATCAAGCCGATATTTGTGCTTCCCTTCATCTAGGTGTATGTGACTTCATGAACAGGTTGGATGGAAAATAAACATCATGGTGGACCCTAGGAAGATTTCAATGGTGGGCCCCATAATCACTGCTAGTTCGTGTGGTGTGGCCCACTTGAGCCTTGGATCTGCCTCATTTTTTGGCTTGTAGACACCCCACCTAAATCACAAGGGGCTTTTCTTGAACAGACTTGTGACGCCCCACTCAGGGACATGATATTGTCCGCTTTGGCCAAAGGCCTCACGGCTTTGCTCTCGGGGTTGCCCCCAAAACGCGTCATATCCATATGGTGGGAACTCCACTTATAACCCAGTCCGAAGGTCACTCCCTTTCCGATGTGGGATTGTGTCCAAGGCCCTACCAACTGGAGCGATATTTTCGAAGCCCGACAGATTCCAACGGGACCCGGATGACAACCCTCGCTCGGACCACAGCCAGGCTGCACAAGGACCCTCCCCCCCAACGGGAGACAGAGCGACCCCGCTCGTTGGGGGGGGGGGGGGGGGGGGGGGGGGGAGGGTCCTTGTGCAGCCTGGCTGTGGTCCGAGCGAGGGTTGTCATCCGGGTCCCGTTGGGATAGGTCGGGCTTCGAAAATATCGCTCCAGTTGGTAAGGCCTTGGACTCAATCCCACATTGGAAAGGGAGTGACCTTCGGACTGCGCTATAAGTGGAGTTCCCACCATATGGATATGACGCGTTTTGGGGGCAACCCCGAGAACAAAGCCGTGAGGCCTTTGGCCAAAGCGGACAATATCATGTCCCTGGGTGGGCGTCACAAGACTGGTTGAATTTCAACAAAACCACACCTAAAACCCTTAACCACCATTGAACCCTCTAGCAAGACTAGAAATAGAACCCCTGGCTTGTCTCCAACAAAGTTACCGGACCTAATCCAAAGATTTCCAACTCCCGATCCCACAATCGGAGACCCTTAAGCAACCCTCATTGGAACCTCTTACCCTGACAATATTATGATAAAATGACATTTATCTGCCAAAAGAGTTGTTGAAACTCCACCAGATTGGGAATATTCAAGCCAAACCTCCTCCCATAAAGGATGAATGGTCTGGATTCCCTGATCTCTGGCCATTAAAAACTCAAAAACCAGGAAATGCCAAGAGGAAGGAAGGGGAAGCTACTGCTAGACCAAAATTAAGAAGGGAAACCATCAGCTAGTCGTGACCCAAACAGCCACCTAGCCCCCACCCTGTCCCAACCAAGATTTGGATACCCTCTAATAGATATTGCATGCCCAAAATTTGTTAAATATCCATCGTCAACTTCCATGAGCTAACAATCTGAGTCTATAAATTCGAAACTAGTATACAGTTCACAGGCAGTAGAAACGATTGAAGCCCCCTATAAATCAGAAGTTACCCAATCCTATGCCTAGAGAAGGGGTGTTGCCACCTAGGAAGCTCAGAAATCACCACACATATACCTAGATTCTGCTCAACTCAAGCCAATTACAGAAAGTTAACCTACCAGGGATAATCAGCTGGTTCAAGAGTAAGGTCAGATTTAGGGACGTCCGGTTATCCCTTTCAACCAAAAAGGGTGTTTGACTTCCCTTTTTCTTGCTTACATCTCTATCAACTTCAGAATGCGGTTCATTCTGCACATTCCATCCTAGCAATTGCTATCTTATGTCTTTTAGCTGTATTTATTTCTCTTTATTGCATTATCTACTTTGCTCACCTGCCCAAGGTTGCTTGACTCTGCATAGTAAGGATAGGAAATATTTTATCACATTCTCTTTTTTTCCCTCGCAACAAATCATGTTAATTGGACTGAAGGACTGGAAAGGGTGGACACACAGGCGATGAAATTACGTCAGTAGTCTAATACGACATCTACATATACGTGCGGAAGCTAAGAGCGGAGCAACTATAATTATGGCTAAGTCCTAGAGGGGGGGGGGGGGGGGGGGGGGGGGGGG